>CP099839.1:326733-1526733 GCA_030062745.1 Capitulum mitella | reverse complement strand
GATTGTTGACAAACGTCTTTGAGGGAGTTTCACTGGTGTCGTGTTGTGACATGAGCTGTAATCGACATTCGATAACATTTTTACCTGCTTTATGGCATATCTGTCACATGATCATATGGCTGAGACTTTTATGTTGGCCGATAATTAGATGTTTTTGCAATGTTATAGATAGTATCCTTTGTTACAGAATTAAATCAGACGATCGAAATAATGCACCAAGTTCCTTTTAGCTATCCAGATTTGAGCTGTTCCGAAGACCAAAAGGCTACACTCATGTGAACACCACTCGTTGATGTTACAAAACGGAACGACATTCGATTTTGAGAACGCTGTGTTGGAGGGGCTGTCATGCGCTCCGGCACGTCGCCCTTCTCTCCAAATGGCATCTGAGCGTTCACTACGGTATGAGAATCCCCACTTTTTTCCGTTGAGAGCATCTGGACGGGCTTTCCCCTGAGGTCAACAGAGCGTAAAGTGTAATTCGAGCGCGGGCCCGGTTTGATCGTATCTGAACCACCATGGGACGTCAATGCACGTCAAAAGCCACGTGCAATCAGACAGAACAGCCGGCTATGCTGGACACCGCAGCTGCTCGGCGGCCTGACACCGCCTCTTCGGCAGAGCTGATCTCGATCTCGGGGTCCGCGTCCGCCACGCCGTGACGCCGGCACCACCAGCGGACGGACACGCCGTAGACGGGGACGTAGTGCGCCGACCCTACGACCGTGGTACGCTGACCTCTCACCCGACTGCCCGAACTCGTCCCAAAGAGTCCCTGGATGTGGCCGTGGAGTGAACGGGCTGTCTGGCTCGGCGCACCGGGACAGAAGACGAGGCCACGTGTCCGTGCGGCCGTCGACCGTCCCCCGAGCCCGACCGTCAGCCGGCAGACGTAACCGCGACGCCGCAGGCGGCCTGTCGGTCGTCGGCCGCGACGGCGCGCGCGCAGTTGGAATCGATGCGCGGCGCCGGTCACTTTGAGGAAAGGTCACGCCCACGGTCACTCAGTCACCCCGCCGCCGTCGGTGTCCGGAGACACGGTCCCTGTGCCCCTCCGGAGTGCGGTGGTCTTCGGTCTGGGGTCAGGAGAGGTTCGAGTGAGAGTAGTGCCGGGCACTGATCGGTTGCCGTCTCAAAACCGGAGTCCTTGCATAGCTTGGGTATAGCTCGGTGAGCTAACGTGGGAGCAGAACCCTGTTTTTTTTCTATCGTTGTCTCTCTTGCCTCTGCTCCCTTCAAAGGTATGTCCTCGCCACGGATTTGAAGATTTCGTACTGAACGCCTTCAGCGCCGCCTCCCTTCGCTTGGGCAATCAAATAATGTTGCAAGGAGCGGAATGTTGGTTTTATCAGGTTTTATATTTTTGACTCGGAGATTTGACAGAAACGGTGCGAAATCGTATGCATTCCCCTCCCCCAATAATATTCGGAAATCCTTAGCCATGCCACAAATATCTTTGGATTGCTGTCATACATCTGTATTGACTTTTGGATCGAATGAATAAGTCAGCCGCATAGGCACGAAATGATTAACACGACACTGGAAGAGCCACCTAAAACATGTCACCTTCGCGTTTGCATGAGTTTCTATGCTTGTTTGAAATGTGTTTGACATAAATCAGTTCTAGTGTCTAGAGCAAACGTGTGATAAAAGTATACAAGACCAAGCTGATTAGTAGAAATGGCCCACCTGCGTTCGCCTCTGTGCACCCCAAACGGCAGTGCTACTTCTTAATGCCCAGTGGTCTGTGGCATATTGGCCCATGAGCAATAACAAACAACACCGATCTCTCGCCCTCTAGGGCCGTTACAATGGCGCTGAAGAACTTCTCGCTGGCGGGCCTGAGGAAGAACTACGCGCTGATCCCGCTGGTGGGCCTGCTGTCGGCGGCGCTGACCGGCGTGTTGGCGTTCTCGGTCCGCACGGCGCTGCGCGCGCCCGAGGTTTCCTACAGGAAGCACGAGAACCCGGAGCCCTGGAACGAGTACCGCGACAAGGAGTACCGGCTCTACAACCCGAAAGGCATCAGGAAGGATGAGTGCCCGGCGCCAGCGATCGACTGAGTGGCTAGTGGGTGTGTTGCAGTGCTAGACGCCCTGAGAACGACGGTTCTTGTTGTTTGGAGTGCAGGTGGAAGTTTGTATCATATACGCGTGATATGACCGTGCTGAGGTTATGCGGCAGACTTCTTGGCCGTAATGAAGCGGTTGAGTTACGTGTACGTTGCGAACAATTTCTTTGACGTTCCAGCCTTGTTTAATCGGAAGATGAATTGTCCTCATCATAGGTTGTTTATTGTGCCTCAAAACTCGCAACTGCGCACCTCTGTGACCATGCCGTAGTCCCTTGTATAAAAGGTTTATCTGGCCCTCAGGAGCAGATTTGCTCGCGCGGCACACGCTAACAATTTTTAGTGTTGAGGTTAATGTCAAAGCCTTGCGGTTCACGAGGATCAAAATGTGATGCAATCCGGCCACTTGTGTTCTGTGTTTTCACTGTGTTTTAGATTTGCCCGCATGACACGCGTTAACCACTGTAAACGTCGAGCGTCAAAGCCTTGCGGTTCACACGGATCAAAATGTGGTGCAATCTGGTCTCTTGTGTTCTGTGTTTTTAAGTTTTTTTTTTTAATAAAAATTGATATGATTATGTACACTTTGACAACTTGAAAGCCGACCGCCGACCAAAGAGGCGGGTCTTATTGAAGAATGAGCACACGCACACAAAAGGTAAACGGCTAATACGAGTGGTTCTTAATCTGTTACAAAACAAAGAGGACCGCAGACTTCGGACATCCATTTTCTGTCGTCCACCGGAAGCCATGTCATGCTGCCTCATAATCCTGGTTTGGCATGCTTAGACAACGCCGGGTTTTGGGATGCGGAAAACGTGAATCGGTTCTGCGGTGGACCAGACCGGTTCTTGGCCTTCCGATGATCCGTATGCCACTTGCTTCAGTGACGGTAAGGCTCCTGAGAGTGATGCATTTCTGAGCTTTCTCCTCCAACGCCTTCAGCAGTTTCTCGCAAGTTTTATGGCAAGAGACACTCGCACAAAGACGTCAGATGTATTCGAAACTGCCTCCAAGGAATCGGCAATGTGCTTGACGACAGCTTTCATCGTTCTCCCAATGAAGATCACCGACATCGGCTGTGTTCTCCGGGAGATGCGCTGTGATGCCCGCCGTCCAGTCTGAAACGCCCGTGCCCCAGACGGGCGATTTTGGCCTCCGCACTCGGTGCCAAAGTGGCTCGTGACACCGCGACCTACCCACGTGAACGATGCCGCACCGCGGCTGATGCAACGCGCTTGGCGTCGGCCCTGGCGTCGGGCAAAACAAATTGACCCGGGCGAGGATTGTCATGATGATGGTGCTGTCCGAAGTGGTGAAAATTACACGACAAAATGTTGGCAGTCGGGAAGGTTACCGAGACAATCGAAGGATTCTCGGAGAAATTATTGGTACAGTGCTCAACCAATTCTTGTTCCATGTCTTTTTTTCGTTTGCACGAGTCGTTGGTTTTTCTTTCATTCTGAATGGATCAGTTACAGATTTTAGACCGAAGAGAGTCTTCGGGTTGGTTTATTACGGCATTGGGAGTTTTCCCATCGGTTTCACTTCGGCTAGGAACCACGGCTTCTGAAGCATCGGCTATTCAAATGTCGCAGTACGCCGCCAATGATTTCGAGGCGCTCTTGTTGAACAAGGCTCGCTAAAACTTAGACATGTCGAAAAATATAAGGTTTTTATAGTTCACTTGCCTAGACTTTCGACTGTGCATCACAAGGCACAAGACATAATGCTTGCCATTCACACCCTTCAAAGTTCTGGTTGCAGGATTTCCAATGTCCTGCGAACCTCCAGTCTCCAGACCCAGCTTCCAGCCCCAAAGCTTTGATGTATTCAGGAAGACGACGGCCTCTCCATGAAACTTCCCTGCCCTTCCTCATTTTGAAAATGCGCCACCAGACTCATGGCAGTTTATTGCTATACTGATAAGCACGCTGGTCGGAATCCTCCCCCCCCCCGCCAATCGATTTGATCTCCGTCCTCTGACCGAGCTCCGCCGCCCCAGCACCTCTTCACTACCCCGTCCGACCCCGGGTTCCAGGGGACCCCGGTCCCACCGGGGAGACTATCGACCGGGCCCGGCCGCCGCTTCCGGGGCGGTGCAGCCCCCCTCATCAGGGGAGCGGCGCCGGTCGCCCCCTACCGCGGCCCCTGTGATCCGAGCCCCGGCCCAGGCGGGCCCCGTCACAGGCGGAGGGTCGCCGACCGAACTAAACAGCCCCTGTCCGCCGACGGGCAGGGGCGAACCCCGCGCTGGCAGGAATAGTGGTGTCAATGTCCTCGCCTTGACGAGGATGTTTGTTTGGTAAAATTTGGGCAAGGGTGGTTGGGTAATTCGCCGGCAATTTCATCAGACTGGAAAAAATACGTTGTTAACATTTTAAACTCCTTTGCGGCTGATACCTTTGTCAGAGCAGTCATAATAAAGCCGATGTGTGGAGTGACTTTGTGCTTTATATGGCAGTGACTACTTACTACAGCTCTTGCCAAAAAAAATATCTGATGTGATCATCAAAGTTGGCAGATTCCATCACCAAATGAATCAACAAACGGAACTGTTACAGTTGCCGTTCGTTGTGATGAAAGCGGAGAAAGTAAAAATGCATTTGTGTCTGTCACTTGTTTAGAAAACGGCCCTGACTTGATCATATGTACTGGTGCGTCGGACACATTGAATAAAACCGCCTGTCCGCTGCTACTGGCTGATACCTTGGGACGGAAGTTGTGCAATAAAAGAAAACAGATTATCTTTCCACGCTGAGTAATGCGGACAACGAGAATATCAGCCTGTATTCGTCGTGAGGTCGTGAGTTCGTGAGTTCGTAAGATGTTAGGCTGCGAAATTGCTCCACGTGCTTGTAATCTACGAACGGCGGCTTGTAATCTTTCTCCTGTGCCGCTTTATTTGAAGTGACGCAGGAGATAGATTCTGTCTCCGCGCGCCATGAAGAAAAATGGCCGCGCCGAAACGAACTACCACGGCGACCGCTCGCCAGCTCACCCAGCGACTTGGAGAACTGAACTTATATGCCAGCTGTCTCGCCATCGTGAGGGCCGTTCCCCAGTCGGCCTTCTAAGGGGCCAACGTAAATAGGGTTACGGAAGTCATCAATGTCGACCCGTGGTTCACCGGTGCTGCGTGTTCCCCTGTGTCGGCGAGCCGGTCGGGTTCAGAGAGGTGACAGTAGTTCACACCGTCCGACTGGACTCTGAGCTCGGCAGACGGCTGCCCTGTCTGCCCTATGGCCCCGCGTGGCTAACGACCCGCGCGAGATGGCCGGCGTCGCTGTCGACCCGAACTTCCTGTCGGTCGGGCTCGCCGCGTCAGAGAGATAGCCCTCGACGAACTCAGGACCGACGTCGGGTTCGGAGAGCACTGACCGTCGGCCTCCCAGCCCGGTCAGCGACCGATGCCCGCGCAGCTGAGGGCTGCCGCTGGCTGATTTGACTGTTCGTGGTGTGTTTGGCACCTTTCTTGAGAGTCGGTGGCTGCCCTGTGCCAGTCATTGCGCGCCTGAAGTCCTGAGCTGTCTAATCAAGAGAGCTATGGGATTTGGTGTCTAGGCAGCTCTCAAATCCGGCACGTTTTGCAAGGTATCGGAGCAATACCTCCGGTGTAAACATAAGTCTTAATCTGGGCACCTCTCTTATAGATAACTGCTATCGGGCTCACCGCTCAGTGAGGAGAGTGATACTTCGTGACGTTGATTCGATTCGATTTGCTGCACAAAAAGTCCAGGCGATCTGCCTGATGATGATCCACTGCATGCGGAAACGTGTTCAAGGTCACAGGAGAACTCTCGTTTGACCCACGGGTCTCGACAGATAGCTGTTGCTCTGAGCTTGTCTGTGTCCTTCCACTGGTCAGACGCGATCCGTGAACAGCGTCCTCGTGTCGTCAGCGTAGCGCCATCTCAAGGTCCGACTCTCTGGTTTGCTTCGAACTGCAGCCCTCTCCCTCCAGGTGGCACTAACAGCGCACCGTTCAACTTTATAGATGTCGTCCGGTGAGAGGGTCCGTTTTGCCTTTATTTACTCGATATGGATGTTGACGTAGACTGGACTCCAGGCTCTCAACTCCAGGGGGTCTTCCATGGCTCCAGTCGAGAGGAATCCGGAAGCTGGAAGTGAAAGAACGCTTTCGCTAATGGTGCAGTGCCACAACCTATCCCCGGGGTAGTGCAGGACACTCTCTCGTCGTTCGGAGAACCGTTTGGCTAACCGGCCGGAGAAGCAACAGCGCAGCTGCAGACGGGATGCAGTCGCCTTCCGGTTACAGAGTCTGGGGTCCTGCATGGGACACGATTAGCAGTCCCCACTTCCGTTTACATTCTGTGGGCAACAGACACCCGAAATTAATGTTGGTCGGCGGTTCATGACATAAGTGTAGAAACGAGAAGGTGCAGAAGACCATGGTAGTCACCTTCATTGAACTTCTTGCCCTATGGCGGTAAGTGAAAAGCCATAATATGCAATGTGCTTCCTCTTTTCCAGTTCCATCCTCACATTTTCCTGGGTTTCCTCTCCCAGGATCAACAACTCATCGAAACTTGTGCTGTCGCGTCGTCTCATTTGTTTCCCTCAAAAACGAAAACAGCACAAAAAAAGAAAAATCCTCAGTCGAAAAGATTCTACGACATAATCATCTTTGCTTTCGCGACAGAATATAGCATTTACTTTACCTGAATTTTACAACTTTACATAGGGCTTATATCTTTGGGTTATTAGGTACCGCTTGATGATATGGGAATATTTTGGTTTTCCTCTGTGCTTTATCTCGTACTCGACCGTCTGCTCATGACTTGAGGGGTTTCCAGCCCCAGTCTCTAGACAATGTGAGATAAGATTCAACATTGGTATGTTGTTCAGATACCATAACCGTTCCTAACCAATGTACTAACAGTAGCGTGCCGTCAACAAGGATGCTTAAGGCACAGACACGGAGGCCAGATCTAACCGATAAGGACTACAAGAGCATAGGTATATTGTTCAGATACCATAACCGTTTCCTAACCAATGCACTAACAGTAGCGTGCCGTCAACAATGAGGCCTAAGACACAGACACTGAGGCCAGATCTAACCGATAAGGACTACAAGAGCATAGATATATTGTTCAGATACCATAACCGTTCCTACGGCATATTACACAATGAAGTCCACAGTTTGCCTAATTTCTATGATCCTACAAAGTTCCATTCTGGCCCAGCCAGAACGGAGTTCAGTGGTGCTCTTACATGGTTCCAACGGGAGGAATGAACCGCTCACAGTAGTCGGTCGAGGTTCCGAGCTGTGCTCAGGTAACGCCGAATGATGACTCCTCCCTACTGGTGGACGGAAGCTTTTATACCACTCTGGCGGATCCAGGTTTCGGGTTGGCGCTGGCCTTGCGGCTGAAAAACTTCCATGAATAGGTTTCGGGCTGGCCATGCGGCGGGGAGTTTTCCATGCGTTAATCTCTCGTCTTTCTCGCTTTTGTCTGCCGAATCTGTCGTAATTCTCCCTTTGTCGGCCGCCGGGTGGGCCGCGCGGGGGGCCGCCGAACGTCGTGCCGCGAGTCCTTGAATTGTGATTGTTGGATTCCCTCGCCCTGCCGGCCGTCGCTCGGTCTGCCGACTGGTGGCCGCCTGCCGATCCTCGCGGAGAGAATTTGTTCCACAATTACTGCGTGACATTGTCAGCAGGACATGATATGATAACGCCAGCCATGATAGAAGAGAGTTCGAATTTGATCCGAGCATGTATAAAAGCCAAAGATCCGACAGCCAGATCAATGAGCTGAGCAGATCCAGACCAATGAACTGTAAAAGAATGGATGGGATTTCATTAAGACAAGTTCACAAATCCTACTAAACTTTGCTTGTCAAGAAATTAACACTGGTTTATTTCTAAGCTGAACAAGGGAAATACGAACTTAAAATGATCTCACACGGAATCATTTAACTATACATTTTGTTAAATTCATCTTATCGTGAAAACCGCCTATGCATGATAATTAGTTTTAACTCCTCTTGAAAACGACAAGCATGGAACGTCATCAGCAGAGATAAAGAGATGATTTTGTGTCACCGACCTGAGACGGCAGACCCCGATTTGTCACTAGCGCAACTCCAAATCTAGCACAGAGTGTCGAGATAGGGCGCAGCCGGCTGGAATGCGGGAGAATGCATAAAGGAGCCAATACGCGCTTTTCCCATGATGCAAGCGCATCATGGATTAATTTGCCTCATGGATGGCATATGCCACCATGCCAAAATTCTCCGTTATAATCATGGTAAAAGCATTGCGTTACTGAAAACACATAGCCGAATTCTGAGCTGTTCGGGACTGGATTCGAACCAATGATCCCGGTAACAGCTACACGGATGTCCGCCATCATACCACGGTACCATTTTGGAAAGTGATTCCGCCACCTCCCTTGTCATGCAGTGGAGCGAATCGAGCTCACGATATTTGAACTTATGCATATAATTTTGTTTAAATTATCGATCCAAAGGGAACCAAATCATTTCTAAACTACGCAATAAAGAAGCAAGAGTCTTATCAGTCAGTTAAAAAGACAGTAACTGTTCCTCGGCCTCCACGAGTACTGTTGCATTGCATTCGCCCAGATTCACTCGCCCGGTCTCTTCGCGTTGCAAAGCAAACAACATTGTTCCGGATCGACGACATCGGCAAAATTCCTGGTCTGTAAGTATGATCCATGGTGAGTGGTCTATAAATCTGCGACAATCTAGGCTCAAGCTGGGTTTTGGGCTCGAGAAATCGGCAGATGCACGGGCCTACAGGTCTGGCTTTGCCCTTTGAAATGCATGCATCACCCCGGACTGACACCGGACGGTGACGAACTGCCTGGAAATGCCTAGTGACTTTAAGGCATAATTGTTCCCAAGGGCCAGTTCTTTTTGCATCACAGACGGATTCTTTTTCGTACCGGAAAAGACGAATTTCCTCGCAGGGGAAGCGAACACTAAAATACGATTTCCTGGGCTACCGTGAATAACTGAAACCACCAAGCAAGAAGTGGCTCACTGAGGACTCCAACAGAAATCCTTTGAACGTTTCCGACCAAATATCTTTTTCCGTTAACTGGCGAATAATTTGCCACCAAATGGTATGTTTTCCGACTGACGTCTGTCACCGTTGGCGCCCAAACATCCGTGGGATTTATAAGACTTGTTCATCAATATTCATGTTGCATCAGAAAAAGTCGAATAAATGGTTCGATGACATGAAGGCATGCGCCCATGGGCAAGACAAAGTCACAGAAGTCAAGGTTTCTGAGCTCCTTTGTATCTGCCGCGTGTACCCCAGCGCTCGCTTTTTGCTTGCTGACATCTGTATGACGGCCGGTTCCCCTGCGTCGCTTCCACCTGTTCTCAGTCCTTTCAAGTCCCGCGTATGCGATGGGTGGCACTGGCACAGCGTCCGCGCTCTGCAGACCCGTATAAATGCGGGGAGTGGCCAATAACTTGTCCAATCGCAGCCTTATACTCGTACACAGGTTCCGGGCAGACTGGGACCAACTGACGCTGAGAGGAAGTCCATCCTGGAGGCCACTTCTGGCTCTCTAAGCGTGCCAAATGGCCCCGTTAGAATGTCACAGCCTTTGGTCAAATGTTTTTTTAGATCATCGGCGTTCGCCGGGCTGTACTTGCGTAATGCGTTGTAATGGTCTGTCCGTAATGGGTCTGAATGGAGAGTCACGCCATCTGTGCGCTTCGAGTGCGGTCTAGAGGGACGCTCACGTCATCTGAACGGACATCGGATGCTTTGAGGGTCGTCGGAACGTGTGATCCTCTGTCTGATTCCCTGCGCCTCCGCCTCCGCCGCCGCCGCCGCCGCCGCCGGCGGCCGTCGGTCGCCGTGACTCAGCGGCCGCCCGCCGGCCGGCGTCGGCGCCGATGCTCCATTCCGCGGGGAACGACGTCGCCGTCGACACGTTCCCGGCCGTTCCTCGGACCTGCCCTGGGCGGCGCGACCGCCGACCGCTGACTGACGACGGAGAGCGAGAACCAGTGCAGCAGAACGGCGCGGGACACGACCTGACGGCGACGACTCCGATGTGCTGAGAACCATGGGTTGAGGTGAGCTTCTTCTTCGGGCCGCTGCGTTGCTTATTCATCGCCCTGAACGAATGCATTAGTGCGTGTTGGTTGATTTCAGACAGCATTACGTGTAGCTGTTTGTTCAGTACTGTGTTCTTTGAATGATGTAAAGCCATATATCTTCAAACTCCAAGTTTCTCGTTTTATTGCGGTTATTTTAAACATAGGTCAACTCAGGCCGGATGCAAATGCAGAATGTCACCTTACCATGACGCTGCTAAGGCATCATGCTTTTCCATTACAATCTGGGGTATTTTGTGGTCATTGTTCCTCCTTATGGTTGTGAAAAAATGTCTCTGAAGTCTTACGGATTTTGCGAGAGTCTGATTAAGTGCAGAAACATGTGCAACACCATGAATCCATACATCAGCATAACACGAGAAAAATGAGCAATGTACATTTTCTGAGATGTGTGTGAACACACCGTTCTTAAAAAAAATCATCGCAAATTGTAATGCATCCAGTATGCACTAAAAAACTGAATTCTTAGATATATATTCCAAACTTAGCGTAAAGGAAATGACGTTTTCTATGATGAATGGTAATTTGCAGCTTTTGGTAAAGCAGGCCTACAAACTCCTAGAAGAATCGGCTTTTAGCTCGTAATGAAACAGCGTGACCTCCGCGATCGTGAAGTAATCGCCGAAAAGCAACTTGCGATCAGTGGAGATGAGCCCTGTTTCTGTTACACTGTTTTATTTTGTAACTTTCATATTTAAAAAATACTGCATCATAATTAACAAGAAATGGAAAACACGCAAATATCCCGTAAATAAATGCGTGAAAGATGACAAGAGTCATTAACAATGCTATCTGTCTGCGTATATTAAGCTGTCCGGAAAGGTCATAAATCGTCCACTCGAACGGAAACGTTGAGCAATGGGTCTCAGAAGCATGGCCAAGAATTTACGTCATCCAAATCTGAGCGATAACCGCGAACATGTTTCTTGGCGTACCCTTCTGGCTATCCTTGGATTGAACGGCTGGATCTCATATTGCTTTGCCTAGCCAGCAAAAACAATATGAAATGATTTTGGTGCATTTCAAAGTTAGACTAACGATTGTTTATATGCCATGCGATAGTGCAAGACCAGGTAGTGGAACCTTTCTCGCGGTTTTAGTTTTGCAAAGCTTTGGTGTACGTACCATGGTAACATTCAGTTTCTGTATGTGCTAAGTGTTGCGATAACTTTGAAATTTTACTTCTATGATAATTTTTATGGTAGTTCAAATTGGCATTAAAACAATGTTTATTTGATCTGAAAGGACACAAAAACTCATTTTCGGTAGAAGTAGTAGCCTTCTCTACTCTCAACACGTGGCTCTTAGATATTTCAGCTACAATGCAGTGACACACTTTGACCAGGTTCTTCGCCAATTTCATGATGAACCTTGAATTTTTCTTGACCATATTCGTACATCCAGCCTAACAAAAACATTAATGAAAAGGCCATGCGGTACTTATTTTCCACGTATTCTCAATGTCACTCAACAAGACCCACATCGCCTTGGAAACGTATTTACTACGGTGAAATGATTCAGTAAATTTGATGTGTAAACGCATGCGCCCAGATTCAGCGACATTACTAACCACATTTTGACTTGCCTGGTGGCCTAAATGAGACATCCATCACACCACATTGCATTAACTGACAAAAGGTTTGGCACTGTTCTGCAAAAAATAGAGGTATGGGCTTCGAAATGCATGCAATATTGCACCTTCATTCGGCGTGAAAATGTTGCAGTTCGATTTGCTGTCGATGGCTTGCGATGGTAGTTAAAAACAGAACTCAGCTTCATTTCAGTGGCCTGAAATTTGGCCATGATGATGCTGCGTGATACTTAATACTTTTTTATTCCCCAGAGGAAATGCTCCATACCTTGGCTGACTTCAGAAATAATTTCAGTCGGCCCGAGAAATATCACTGACCATGTTTTCAGCACTCATGTTTCCGTGAAGTGCCTAATGGCATTAGTAAGAGACTATTTTATGACGTTATCCGTTATCCATCGAATATGCCCCATATGGGTCGTGTGTTAACGTCCATTGGTATGAACGCGCTCGTGCCGTCAGGCAACATCTGACAAAAGGACAGGGCTGAAAAGGATGGGGAAGCTCGCGATAAATCGTTTTGATACTCCGTAAATGTATGCTTTTCAGGCAAAATGTGTACGAGAAAAAAAAACGCATTTATAAAACTACAAAGAATCGCTTGGCTATCTCAGTTTAAACACGTGCTAAAGCTGGACTATTTCCCTCAAAAAAAAAACATACGTTTTCGGCCTGTGGGCTTTGAACCAGCAAACATTGAAAACACACGCTGATCACTATGAGGCGTGTAGAGACTATGTACTAAAACGACACCCGCGGCAACGGATTTCTGGCCATATTACGACCACATCAATAGAATACATATTTTTGGAGCCATTTCATTACGGAAAGATCGAAATCCTTACGCACACGTCGCACGACGCAGGCTGTGAGGCTGCCCGGCCCGCCTGTTGCCCTTTAATAGAGTGACTAGCCATCCGGGCTAACGAGCGCAGTAAATCAGGCGTGACTCCAGCGGTACTGAGCCGGATGGGATTAGCCTGTTAGAATCCCCGGGTAATCTGTTTTGGCACGAGCCGGCCCTGTTCCGGTGCGTGGACGCCGTTCGCGCGCGCGCGATCCGCCCTCGGGGCTCATTAGCCTATCTCGGCCGGCCGTGTCTCGTCCGGTCGGCGCCGGTTTCCGCCGTGTCGGGCCGACGCAGTAGGCCGGCTCCGGAAGTTTGTGACCGGCTGTCGGACGGGCGACAAATGGCACGTGCTGCCGGGGATCGCCGGCCGGAAGTGCCGCTGCTCCCCGCAGGGAGGCGCTCGCCGCGTTCGACACGCTGCGCGGATCACGGCTAGGAAGACCACGCCCAGCACGTCGGGAGTCACTCAACCCTGTCATGCTCTGTCCTCTGCTGACTGAAACCTCGCAACAAGGCAGCTGGTGACGACAGCCTCTTGGCGCTCTGAGCGATTTACAGACAGCGTCTGAGCGTATCGCCTCGGTGATCGGAGCGGCGCGGGGACGCCCTCGCACGTGCGCGGGCCGGAGACGGCCGCTAACGACGCGCTCCGGCTAATCAGCTACCGGCGAGGCTCGGCGCCGGCCACGCCTCCGCGCCGCCCGGCCCGGGCGTGACGGCCGGAGTGACGAACGCCGCGACAGGGCCGTGACGGGGCGCCGCGCCCGTCGCCGGTGACGGACCGCCGGAAGGGGATGTCCGAGCACGTGCAGGTCTCGAGATTGGCTACTGGGGGGATGTCTCCGTGTCGCTGTGGTTCGGCTTCGATGGCTGTCTTCACGCCGGCCGCCGGTCCGGTGAACGTGAGGCTGGAAACCGACGGAGCCAGTTCGAGCGAGCTTACGCTGAAGCATTTACGCTGATGACATCCGACCAGCCCTTTGATATGACGACATATCCTCTATATCGTTTAATATACTACGTTCTTCGTATCGCCCATATATATCACGAAAAAATGCGAGTATGGAGAGATACTGAACACCATATCATTTTATACTGCTCATATAAGACTGTTTATTGTCAATGGCGCGTATTCCACTGCGTGCTGTCGTTTTCGTGCATCTACTGATTTCATTAGTTGGAAGAGATAGCAACATTTTTGCAGATTTTATATTCCGCTTAATTCATTTTTGTATTTTACACATGTTTTTTATTCAGTGCGTGTTTTAAGATATTTTTACTTTCAGTTTGTTTTATTTTGCTATTTACTATTTTACTATTTTACTATTTATAGTATTATATTACATGGGAAGAGCAGTTCATTTGGCTGCATGTGGTGCATAATTTGTCTTTTAATTTCCGCCGCCTGACAATGACGTCATTTTGTTTGTCCGCAGGTCCGCAGTAATCCGACGGAGAGCATGGGTGAGTACCGAGCAGTGCAGGCGGCCGTGCATGCAACCGCCGTTACCTCCCATCACCGTTCAGACTAACTACGTTTGAGTGCCAGTGAAACCTTAACCAGTCACGCGTCTGAACGAATCATTATCATTGCCAGTGACCTGTCACCGGTAAACGTTTCCCAAACTCACGCACTATCTTTATTCAGCGAACTTATCAAATGTCTTGTGGATGCTGGTCTCTTTAGGCAGCATCTAATTTCGGGCCGTGAATCATCTTGGCATCTCTAGAATAGGGTGGGTTTATTTTCTGGGCCTACAGGCTGGATGTTGATAAACTTTCCGCTCGGATAGCTCTGCGATATGGCTCGGTCGCCAGAAGAACTCCTACGCTTCCCCAGCGGCGGCGCGTATAAACTGGTCCGCAGTGAAACTCGCAAACAAAACCCGCTGTGATAACCTTGCAGCCCACGCTCGCACTATTATTAGTTTTAACATAACTTCCACGAGGTTGAGGAACACCACAGCGTGCTGCCCCACTTCTTTCCCTCCGAGTTTTCCCTCCCCGACAAGCCTGTGAACAAATTTAACACGCGTCAGCCAGAAAAACTCCACCCGGCTATCACGATCTCTCTCAAGAAGTGCGGCAATCGCGGTTTTGCCGCCGTTTTTGCTCGCCGCCGCTGGAAGCGAAAATAATGCGGACAGCCGACGCAGCGTGTTTGATGTTTCAGCTACAAAGTCCACTGCAGTCCGCGATGCGCCGCTTTCTACGTCGGTTGCTCGCTACGTCGAATGCCTGGGATTTGGAGCCAGGCTCCGTGCAGTCTGCCGCCAGGCCGGGACCACGTCTGGCTCGCTGTTGAAATAAACCGACCGGCGCCAGGTGGAGGGAGCGAGACTCGGAGCAGGGCTAACCTGGCCCGCAGTCCGAAGGCCGGAGGCCGTTTTCGGTCTCGTGGTGTCGGCTCGGACCGTACGGACCGTCGTGCTCGGGCCGGCGGTCTCACCTGTCTCCAGTTCGGAGACGTGGTCTCAGGGCCCGGACGTTCCGCCGGACTGCCGCGTCTGGCCCGGGCCGGCCGGCCAGCGGCAGATCGGCCACCCCGCCGCGCGGCCGCCTCCCTGCCGGAACGGGTTAGGTCACGCTCTCAGCTGATCCAGGAGCCGGAGCCAGCTGGGCGCTGCGCCCGCATGGCCGCCGGCTATTTATAATCGTCTGCCCTGTCGCTGCCGGCGCCGCCCGACGGGCGATCGCCGCTGCCTGCAACGGCCCGCCCGGCCCTCGCCGGCCGTTGCCGAGCGTGCCGCGACGCCCCGAGGCCACGCCCCGCGTGCGCCGGTCGCGCGACGGCCGGAAGCGACTGCGTCGCGCCGCCCGCCCCAGCGCGGCGGCGGCGCGCCGTGATTGTCCCCGGCTGGCGGCGGCGATGATGGCTGCGATAGGCGCGCCGCCGGCCGCCGGCCACGTGCGCCGCAGCTGGCTGTCATTGCGGCGCGGCCGCCGCGCCGCCGCCGCCGCCGCCGCCGCCTCGTTGGCTCCGTCATGAGCGCGCGAATTTTTGCGGTCGGCCAGACGGCGCGGCGGGGAGCGTTGCCCCGGACCGGCCGGCGGGACGGTCTGCGCTGCCTGTTGCTGCAGACGCCGCCCGGCCAGCCGGCACGGCAGCTATGCGACTGGCATTGTTGTCCGAATGGCGTCTGGCGAGCGGCCAGACGGCCTCGTGACTGGAAACGAGACAAAGGGTACTCTTTCGGAGTACTCACGCTGCATGCTTCTGTTTTATGGTCTGGTGTCGGTTTACTCTTCGAAGCTAGGATGGCCTTTTGGTCCGTAGTCTCAGAGTCATCGGCGATGGCTTCACAGAAACGACTCGCCGGTCAGCTTCAGCAATCCTGGCTTACTTTATCGCTCCTCTAATGCCTGCCTGCCTTGAAGTTTGGTCCAAGGTTTAGGAAACCCTTGAAACACCTCGGAAAATTCCTCCAATGTTTATTTTAAATGATGCGTGTCACACACACACACACATACACATAACTGAAAGGTTTCAGCTCATTTCGATGCTCAGGGGAAAATACCGAGAAACTACCCTCCCCCTTTATCTGCATCACAAAATCTTCACTTTGGGATGCAGCTTTCTGGAAAAGGGCAGGTGAACTGCTGTATAAGGACCTGCAATTTTTTTGAAACCAAAACTTCCCGCAACGCTGGATGATTTCCTGAACGGAAGGGAATTTTTTGAACGGAATAATCGGAAACGGGCGCCCCAGCTTTCCCTTTAGATCAAGGCCCTTACCGACCGAGACATTTGACCTGACCCTGACCGGCGGCCGCCGTCGTGCCGGCCTGTCGGCGGCGGCGCCGGACGGTGATGGAGTCGGCCGGCCGGACCCGCCCTAATTTGATGACATTCCGCCGCCCGAGGGGGCGCCGACAGCCCGGGGCGGTGCCGGGGGCTATTTTTTACCGTCCCGCTGACCGCTGCCGGTCACAACGCCACTGGTGACGTCACGGGGCCGTGACCGTCCGGCGGTCAGTGGTGCGTTCGGCGGCAGAGGTGAGGAGCGGGATCGAAGGCTGGGCTGTGAGGTGAGGTGATCCGGCCAGAGATAGGGAGCTGCTCCGATTGGAAGTGTAAGATTCGAACGGACCAAGTATGTATATTGTCATCTGAAAGCAGAGTTATTATCGCCATTAAAAACCTGTTGCTATTAACATATGGCAAGGCCTATCCGGGACTTTTCCTGCAATGGTTTTAGGAGAATTTGATAAGAAGAGTTTGCGCGGTGCGCCACGTCTTATGCAGGTGGATATCTGAACGAATCAATCTGAAGCTGTTTGAATTCGAACTCGGACGATCTTTAAACCATCCCTTTAAAATTTACTGCAGCTGATGTCTTTGCAAAATAAGGCGGTAAAGCAAATTGTTTGCATGCACTTCATGCATATGGGTACTGGAAGGACTAAAATCAAAAGAAGTTTAGCACCCGTTTTTGATTTTGTAAAACTACGCCATTATCCAGTTATTCATAAATATATCACGTGCTTTTTACATTCTGCGTAAAAAACTCGAACAGCTCGAACAGTCAACTCTGCTGGATGCAACATCAACCCTTCGTTTGTTCTTTTACTTAACATCCCGATCGTACGAAGCTCGGAGAACCCTGAGCTCTGCTGGCTTCGACACTGACTTTTCGCAGTCAGGCAGTGTGGGCGGATTTCCCTCTATCCACGTGTTTTGCACGACACGCCGCTCTCCGCAAGCGTCCAAATTGTGTCCATCGACGTGTAAATATTGTTGGAAACGCCGTGATTAATGCGCGATTTTAGGGGGTTTTTGCCGCGTCCGCGTGCGGTGATGGCGGTGATGGCGGCAGTCACCGACTGACGCGGTGGCGTCGCCCTGCTGGCCATCAAGTCCAGCAGACGACTGATGGCGTTGGCAGCGCGAATTCAAGTCAACTGACCTCTGTGCGACAGAGAGGGAAGACCCCACGTCATGCTTCAAAAAACTAGATAAACGTTTCAGACCATGCAGTAGGACAGTGCCACCGTCGTTGCAATGGGTCATTTGCCTTTTTCTCTTCTCCCACTGAATTCGAGAGCCTGGCGTTTGAAACCCTCTCAGAGATATCCCGGCCAGGCAGCTGTTGCCGGCTCCTCCATTCCCTCCGTCCTCGGCGCGGCTGGCGATCCTGCCGCCCCCGCCGGCGCGACACCCTGAAATAGAGGCTTGTCGCCGTGCGCGGCACTTGTCCTCGTCCATTGCCTGTCGTTGTTTCTGGCCGGCCGGCGGCGCCGCTTTTAGCGCTTCGACGGCCGCCGGCGCCGGTGAAAGCTGCAGCCGCCCGCCGGAGCGGTCCCATCGCTTTCCGGCGGCCGGCTTTCAAACAGGGCGGCGGCGCGGCGGGCGGCGGCTCGCGGCGTCGTGTTTTGCCGCAGTGCCGGGCCGCGGCCGACCTTGATCGCCGTATTTTTCGGCCGGATGAGATGCGTGTCCGCTTCGGGGGCCGGACGGGCGCGGGCCGGGGAGGTTCGCCACTCGGCGGCGGCAGCTGCCGGGCGGCGCCGCCACGCTGGCGACATCATCATCAATTAACCTGGCGCCGCTGAAGGGGTACCGCGCCGTCGGCAAAAACGGCGCTCGGCGGCGACCGTAGCGCGCCGCCCCCGTCCCCGCGCGCCGCCCCCCGGCGTCGCCCCAGGCGCCCCCGGTAAACACGTTGTAAGTGCAGCGGCGCTGGAGCGCCCATGCTGGATGCGCTGCCAGGCCGACGTGTTCGGCCGTCACAGGCCGAGCCAACTACACGGCTTTCCAACTCGGCCGCCTGTCACGTGCCTGATGGGGTCTGGGTCTTCCCTGCAGATATTGCACAATAGTTGCGCAGAGGGTTCAGCGCTCGGCCGCAGTCCCCCCCCCCCCAAACGTGGCCAGAGCGAAAATGGATCACGGGTCATCAGGTTAACTTCAGCAAAAAGCGTGTTGGTGCAGCGAAAGTGGCTATGACATTACGCGAAGTGCTTGAGAGAGGAAGCCAACAAACTCGCAAGCAATGTTTTTCACTGACTCTAGAGATAGGAAGCTTCAGATGTGGCGTTTTCTACGGTTCAGCAACGCCAGTCGATGCGGCCAATAGAAAGTGAACTGCACTGTTGTCCCACTCTTACATACATTGTTCACGTCGAGGACTAAATAGCACCAATTTGCATAGGACAGTTTCACCCTTAGTCTCTGGCTTATTCTTTTTTCCTTTTATGGTTTCGCTTCTATTTTTTCGAAACACTTAAAGGGACGGGATTTTTTTGCAGAGGCTTCAGAGTCTTTTATTCAGTTTGATGTTAATGCAAAATTGCAAATAGTTTCGTTTACTCTTATTTTGATTGGTCGAATAGGTTCACCGCTGTCTAAGCCCTGCATTTTAGTAATGTATACCCGCCTCCGGTTTCTGTTTCGTTCTCGCACATTTTCATGTCTAAAAGGAACTCTTTCAAAACGTCAGATGCACGAATACATTGCGTCCGTCCAGTAGAATGTCTGCATACCGGTGCGCAAGTTCTCCAGTAATAAATGACTTGTGTCTTGTAAAACGCAACAACACGTGTTACGTAGCGTCACGTTTCCGAGGGAGGCCGCCAGCCTCTGACAGCGGGCAGACTAATCATCTGGCCTGAACTGGCCGCGCGGCCGTCACCACCCTGTCACCGTCCGAAGCGCGCCGCGCGTCTGGCCGAACTGTTCCTGACGTCATCGTGAAGTCGACTTCAGCAGCGTGCGGGGTCACGGGGCAACTATTTCTGACGTCGAGGTGTAGGTGGCGTCGGCAGTATGTGTGGCTGCGGGTCAGCTCGCTTGTGACATGAGTACGTGGTACTCGTCAGTGGTACCCGAGGCCCTAGTGCGGCATTTCTGCGTCAGCGGCTTCTTTTTAACGTCAGCGTACGGTCGGCGTCAATCAACAAAACGGCCGGTTCATCATGACGTTATGTAGCCGCTCGCGTGTAACTTTTATATTTTAATTTGCGGGAGAGATCCCCGTCCAGCTTGCAAAGTTTGTGGTTGACGCTTGATCATGTGGCACAGTTAGGCACGTAACCAAGGGGAATCATGGGGACCATGCCTTCCCCTCCCTGAGACAAGCGGACTACACTAGATATGTAGCGATTTCGCAGGAATACGGAAGATTGATCATACATACGATGCAAAAGCAAACATTATATGTTTTCCTTGTGCGTTAAATATTAAGTTATTTAAGTGCAATTGTTGCTTTTTCCCATAAATTTGTCATATACCAGATGCATATGATGAGATATGACTCTTCCCCACCCCCCTCCTGAAGAAAATTCTGGCTACGTGCCGGGGCAGAGTCGTTGAGCGATTTCTGCGGTTTGATAACTCATTGAATGCCATACTACCAGAGAAATGGCATCGTCCCATCGTCTGATTCATTAGAGCATTCATCCGCAGATTTCGAAGACTGCAGTATAAGCAGCCTTGTTGTTAACTTTCGGTTATATCAAAATCGTGGAGTTTTTTAACGGTTATATTTTCATCATCACCCAATATTAAAGTGTCATTTTAAGTTATTTTGATGGCGATGGCATTGGCCTGGGAACCGTTGAGACGGACAAATATATCAAATAGAGTACAAATATATCGCTGAATGTTAAAGAAATGAGTCTAGGTTTTCAGGAAAAGGATTCCGGAGATGTTTCACCTGATTCTGGGAAATTCGTAGTTCATGATGATGTTCACTGGAGTATTCCCGAGGACGGCGCGGAGGAACTCCTAACTGGTAGTTCACGTTTCCTCCGCCCTGTGGCGCTGTCCTCTTCGCGCAGAATAAGCAAGACTCTTCAAGGATGAAGCAGACAAGCAAGTGGGACAGCAGCCATACGTACCACTCGGCATATTCCTAGTATAAGATAATGAATGTAATTCTAACATAAGATCTACGGCGTTGCGCGAAAACAATTCCATCCCAGATGTCTTTGTGCGACGTCCGTGAAGTTAGCAGCGGCCACAGAAATGGCTCCAGCAACGAGCTCCGATTTCAATGAAAACTTTGCTATAGGATGACCCGACCGACTTATTAATGAATCTGAGGATCATTTGGGAATAGCCCTGCCCGTTTGACCTCCAAAAACCTCCAAAAAGTAAAACTGGCAGCAGCCACAGCAACGGCTCCAGCAACGAACACCGATCTCAATGATATATACGCCACAGAGCAGCGGGGATTAGTTGTTTACAAATCTCAAGAATGTTTTACGACGACTTTAACCGTTTAACCTCCAGAGCCCACGCAAAAAAAGAAAACGCAGGGTTAACGGCAGCTATAACGGACGGCTCCACTAATGAGCACCGATTGCAAGGATATGCATATCGTACTGAACGGAAAAACGCTGACCGTTTCATTTTCAGTGGAGTGAACGTTCAGTCACAGGGTTATTAAAGGCCATTAGCAGCGTCAGCTCAGATATGTTGCTAACTTAACGTGTTTCTGTGTGACCTCTAGAGGTCAAACGGTCAGAGCTATTCCAAAACGGACTTCAAGTTCGTGAATAACTCGGTCAGGTTGTCCTGTGGCAGAGCCTTCATTGAAATCGGTACTCGTCGCTGAAGCCGTTGCCGTGGCTTTTGCAACGTCACGTTTTTTGTGTGACCTCTGGAGGTCAAAAAGTCAAAGCTATTCTAAAATGGACTTCGGATTCGTGAATAAGTCGGTGAGGTTGTCCTGTGGCATACCTTTCATTGACATCGGTATTCGTTGCTGGACCTGTTGCTGGGCTGTTGCTAACTGCACGGGCGTCCAATTTTAAGGGTTCCTATTCCTAATTAGTGGCAAGAATGAAATGGGAAAAAAGCCTATCGACAATATGTCCGGAATCAGCCAACCGATTCCAATAGAACTGTGTATATTCTAAAACAGCAGTGCTGTACATGAAGAGCAATTTTTTTAGCTACATGTGGTAAACCTGTGAGGAGCTAATTGCAGGTTATCAAGCAAGCTAATTATGCATGGCGCAAACCAATCCATGCATCAATAAATTTTGTTCGGTGTCATTTGGGTTATTTTCAACATGCATGTCTACGCCATGATTACAATGAAAACATGTTTGGAAGCTTTGTTGCTAAAACACAGATTGAACAATCATTTTGTTTCCTCCAGATGAGCCCGTGCTTAACCTCCTCCCAGTCTCGCTTTCAGCGTATTTTCCGCTGTATGGATTAACCCACAACTCATTGGAATCCAAGGAAAATCCCCGGCGATAACCGACTGCAGCCGAGACCAAGGCTATTTTTCTGCGTTAGCATGACTTTACGGCATATCACGACGTCGCAACGCCTGCCCGTCGTGATTCAGTCGACAGAGGAGAGAATCGGAGGAAAAGACGATGGCACCGGGGACCTGCGAGGTAACCAACTCTGTTGCGTTTGACTCCATGCTAAGACTCATGGTTTAAGTGCTCTGAAACTCACTTGCAACGTGCCCATTATACCAGGCGCCGTTCATATTTAGCTGATAGAAGCATTTTGAACGGATTTAGATCGGGACAACGCATATACCAGCAGACATCCAGACCACAAAAAACAATGCGTGGTTGTAGCTGCTGTCATTCCGCTTCAGGTTTACGGAAACCAACTGCGTTTGCTGCAGCGGATTTTCTCGAATACCTGAGGCGAAAAGGAAGACATATATCCGTGCAGAGCGGGACGGAAGCGTGACTGAAATGGATTTGATACTTCAGCGTAGAAAGCCCTTTGGTTAATTAATGGGATGTTAATGCTGCATTTGGTTATGGCCCGATTCCTTGATAACCAGTCAAGCCCTGCAGCTGCCGAATCCAGTTGGCATACAGCCGACACCCTTGGCTCATAGTACGCGACCTTCGAAATGAAAACTACTTTTGCACGGTGGTGGCTTCCGGGGTCATTCCGTCCTCCTTGGATTCGATAGCGACTTTATGACGGGTACCACCCGGACTCCACTGTCCACGGAGCAACTTTACTGCTGGACCATGCAGTTGCTAAGTGTGATCTATTTCAGCAGCTGCTGGGAGACATTTGGCCAGTGAACTGTCTCCTCTCAGAACTCTTTTAGGTGAATTATTCACGTTTATAGGTAATGGATGTCCCATAATAATTTGCATCGCAATTTTAGGTCTGCATGAGCCAAACAATGGCCGAACACCAAACCAGACCAGCCTTACCAGCCTGGAAGTGTGGAGGTTGTAGAAGCTGGTCAATTTGTGCAGAGCTACAAGCCCTAAAGTCTGCGCCATCAAACACCTGATAGTGAAATCCGAACAGGAAAACCGTTTCGCTCTACTCCAGGGCAACGTATCAACACATTACGGTGCAGGTCACGCTTAGCGGGAGCTTTTCCATGCCCATCTGCCCCTGAAGATCCTCACAGCATCAATTTCTCCGCCCTCATCAGCTAAAGTCATAGGTAGGCTGAATGAATCGTGGCATAAATTAAGACGAACCAGTACCATTACTGGTCAACATGACATAATATTTCTCAATTTACCACTTCCCGGCGTGACTTATCGAATTCAGGCCCACAGCGCTTCCTTTGGCAGCACATGCTGTCAGTTTCCTTGAATCTGAATGGCCTGATTAGGGGATGGAACGAAAACTCAATGGCCCATGACATAACCATGCATCGAGCACTTAAGCACTTCATAATTTACAGCAATCGCGATTGCACAAAAAATAATCACAGTATAGCGCAGTGAATCGCCTGGCAAAGTCGGGGCAATGGCCCAGCTGCGGTTCTCCTCCGAAGAATGACTCCCGGAAGGAGATCGCTGGATCGGGGCACTCCAAGACAGGGTTTAGTTCGTGACGAAGCGTTTCGATTTCTCAGGATAGCAGCAGCTGACTGGGAAATAGCTGAACTAAACGGCGCTATCCATCTCAAGGGCCAGTTTTCTGTCCGTGCCTGATTTGGGCTGCCGCGCGGGCTTTGGGCGGCAGGAGTCAGCTATTCTTCCAGCATCCCCTCTACCAAGTGGTGCTACCTATCCTTGCTGGGTCTGTGTGCTCTCCATCGCTTGCCATGGACCCTCATTGCGGTCGTTAGCCTCTCTGTTGACCCTCGGTTGGGTTAGCGAGGCTCCGTCTCTGTGTGGCTGCCCGAGCATGCCGCGTGTTCTGGAGTTCAGGGGATCTCTGCCGTCGGGTACTGCAGTGATGGCAGGCTGCCCGCCGAGCTCGTGGTATGGTCGGATATCTGTTACCGCCTCCAGGTGAATGCATCGCTTCAGGTCCGATCAACGGCCGACGGCCGGCTAACGAGGCCTCTCGGAGAGATGGAGATGTGCCGTTGTGTTCTGTCGACGACCGAAGAAGACTCAGTGTGTCTCTGGGAGTTCTTTGGTGTTTCAAGATGTGGGGCTAATGCACTTGACTGCAGTTGCACGCGAACGAACCTCATTGCCTGTTGATGAGGACATTGCGTATCCATTTTACTTCAGTCCCATTTCAAAACGAAACATCGCTGCCTTCGGACAGCGTAACCCTGTTCCTGTTTGAGTCCTTTCTCGGTTACATTCTGAATCATGAATGGTTTGGGAAAGACGTTTTTATGTGGACCATTCAAAGCATATTTGCTCCCGTCATGATGCCAACAATATATGCGACACGCCGCACATTTCTTTCGGCTCCGTATATGTTTGTAGGTCATTGTGTAAATCAGCTTCCTGCACCGAGAGTTTGTCATGTTTTTTTTTTTTTGTTTTTAAGACTATCGTGTGGTAAAATCTGTTGCTGGATGGGCTGAGAAAAAACTGTTGTCATTTGAAGTGTAAATGCAGTTTTCACCTACCTCGCTCGTTTCACCTAACGGAAGCAACAGGAACGTTGCGATGCGACCATTCCTAAAGAGCTAATAAGCGTGCACAGGGGATAATGCGCGGATGTGAAAAAAATCGGCCCATTCTGCTTTGCGTTGCAAAATTCGTCAGCAAGTTTAGGAAGTGCACCTTTCATCTTGAAGCCGTTCAGGATAAAATGTGCAGAAGATTTGATCGTAAATGCTGGCGAAAAGGACCGTAAAATGAGGCCAACATGTAGATGGCATGCAAACAGAATAGTTGTCAGGCTTCCCTAAATATGTTTCTGTGCGTGGGCACTGCCAATGGCCATCAGAGGTTCCAGACAGTGCATGTACTGCATTTCACAAACGGAGGCACCAAGGAGCTATAAAAGATTTTTGCCGTAAATTTGGTCAACGTCCAGTCAAAGAGTGTTTCAGACGTTCATCTGCGCTATGTCTCAGGTAGTGACAGGTTTAGTTGTTAATATTAACCACATTTTTAGACACCAAATTGTACATGAACCAGAGTCGCCACATTGGAAGGCCATAACAGCATCTATGCTTCCATATACCCTTGAGCCCCACGTGAACTTCTCTGTTTCAAAAGACGAGCCGTATCTGTTTGTCCGTTTGTGCGTTATTGCTCATTGAATTTGCCTGGCAAATGTGTATAATTTCCGTCGGGTCGTCAATGGAAATCGAGGACCGCGTGGCACCTAAAGGCGGGGTGCTGAACCTCTCGATGGGACATTGAAGAGGCGCTGGCTGCTCCCCGCCGCTCGGCCGGTGATTGATGGCTCGGGACGCAGTCCGCTCACTGATGGCCGGGACCTGGCCACGGCCGGGCCGGTACCCGCCCCCTCTGAGGTCTGTGCTGACGCGGGGTCGGCACCCGCCCCCTCGGGGGCCTGGGAAGGTCTGGGCCTACCCGTGCCCTTCGAGGCCAGTGACGGTATTGGTCGCCTCCCGCTCTGCTTTGCCGCGACCGGGCCAGAGCCCAGGCACTGATATAGCTGGCCACGGAAACCTGTGCGGGTTCAATATATCTCAAAATTGAATTCCCCTGCTAAGGTGTGAGGTCGTCCGGACCGGTGCAGACTCCATTCAGATCCATAGTCGTAAAATTGGACGCAGATTACGCCCATGTCGTATCGGCCCACTTCCGGCCGACTGTGCCGCGGTTTGAACTGCACCTCCGCGCCGCCGCCGCTGCCGCGCGAGATCTCGCGCGGATGCGGCATTATTGGCGTCGGCGAGCGCGCGCGATGGCATATTTGTTCGCCGCTATGGCCATTAACAAACAGTTAGTCGAGCCGTTTGCGCGCGTGCCGGCCGCCAGGGCCGGGGCGGACCGCCATTACCTGCGCTTATCCGGCGCGCGCGGTCATCCATCTGGGGCCGACCGCCGTTTTTAGGCGGCGCCGCCGGCCGTCGCGCGCCGGGAATAATTGTCGCGTGTTTTGCCCACCCTTTGTGCGGGAACTCAGCGCAGCGGACCGCGGGCGCGTCGGCGCCGACGCGGCGGGCTCGCGCGGGCTCGCGGCGAGCTGGGTCTGCGCCGAATCGGCGGCCGCCGCGGCTGGCGTGCCTGAGCTCCAAAAAAGACCGGAAAACGGCCACGGTGAGAAAACACCGGCGCAGTTCGTTACCATTGTTGCGTGAGGCGGAGGTGGAGGTGGGGGAGGTGTTCTACGCCTGGCCTGTTCCGGCCCCGGTCTGCTCATTTGTCGCGGCAGGAGTCGGAAGAACTCATTTGGGACGGAAGGTGGGCGTCTTGTGTGGTTCGCACGGGAGATGGGACGTTTCGCCAAGCTCGTGTTCTTTGAAATAATGTGACTTCGTGTGGCCACGTGCTGTCGTGTTCGTTGGTAAGTTCCCTGTAGATCCGCAAAACGTCAATGGTAGCGATTCCGATGCGTGCACGCGTGCACGTCTGACTTCAACTCTGAACTGTGCCAATCAGGATAATTTGTGCCTCGTGATATGTTTTCGCTTGTGGGACGCACGCAATTCGCACATGATCCTGCTCTTTCTTCAGTGGACTGTTGCTCTTAATGAGGTCAGCTGCTGCATAGCGAAGCAAATGGTGTCATTCCACTGCCATTATGCCGGCGGTGTTTACACGGTCGTTACTGTTTCTCTCAAGTTAGAGAGGGTTTGCTCTGAGCTCAGCTGTCCGCTTCGTCTCGGCATCCGACGTTGTAAGAAGAACCAGGCGTTCGTCGCCTGGCAACTGAGCGCACCGACCTGACAGCTGTCTGTCCTTTTTCAGTGGGATGACAGCGGCGCCCGAGTCATGGCCTCCCTTCATTAGTTCCAGGTCACTCAGCTTACCAGGTCAGTAGACGTGACTCACTACCCAGTCGGAACCGGGGGAAACGGTCTCCAAGCGACCCCGAACGACCACATTGGTGTGCACTGAGATAACATTGCCATTTCCGGTCGTTCATGACCACCTGTCTGCGAGTCCGACCGCTGTAACCGCCCAGAAACAAAGCGGCGTGCTTGCAGACGCAGCAGACTCCATTTGCCTCTGTCCTTATTTGGCACGACTTTTAGCGTTGGTGCATTGATGCAGAGACCATTGCCGGCCGCCGACGCGTTCCGGTCGGCTCCCAGTTCGGGCAGCGCGCCCTTAAAGCGGCCCTCCGCCGCGGAATAAACAATCGGCCGTTCGCTATCTCGGCTACAGTAATGCATGGTTATGGGCCGCGCCCCAGCACGCGGCGACGCCGGGGCTGGCGCCAGGCTCCCGCGCCCAGCCGGGTCCCGACCTGGCCGCCTCTGACGGTCGGCCGACGCCGCGGCGATGGCCCGCCGGCAGACGGGCGGGCGGGCCGAGGGCGGGGTCCGGCGCCCGCGCGGCCCGACCGACCCCCCCCCCCCCTGAGCGGGGGGAGCGGAAGTGTCCGCCATCCGAGAGGTGCCGACGGGGCGGCGCCGGTGTCCGACGACGGGCGCCGCTGGTTCAGCTTTGACCGGCCGCTGCCGACTGATCGTGTCAGCCGAATTCGGCCCCGGCGCCGGTTCAGTCCCTCAGCCTCAGATCACCGGATCACCCCTGTCTGGGCCGCCGCCGCCACCGCCGGCGACCGCTTGGACCCCGGGCCAGAGTTTTTGCCTCTTTAGGTCCATTCGACGAAGTCAGCTCCACCTCCCGGAGCAAGACATCGACCTCAGTCGGGGTCTCTCTCTCCAGTCTGGCGCTCCCGTGGTCAGGAGACCGAGCCACATGTGAGACCCAGCCAAGTGGGACGGTTGCCGGACCTATTGACGGAAGCACCAGCCTCGGGTTCCACGCCCGGGGACGGAGAAAGGACCAGCTCTCCGGCGGCGGCGCGGTGGCGTTACAACCCCCGGGCCGCAGCCGGACGTAAATCAAACGGCTGCCATCGATCGTCTGCGGGTTACACAACGCCGGAGAACGTCTCTGCCCGCCGGCACTGGGTCACGAGTCACGGTCGCGAGTCAACAGCGCCACTGCAGAACGGGTGGCGCACCGGGTCACCAATCATGGTCACGAGTCAACAGAACCATCGCAGGACAGGCAGTGCGCTAAGTCACGAGTCAGGAGCGCACCCCGCAGGACGGGTGGCGCACTGGGCCACGAGTCATGGCCACGAGTCAACATCGCCACTGTAAGATGGGTGGTACACTGAGTCATGAGTCACGATCACGAGTCAAAAGCGTCACTGCGGGACTGGGCACCGCCGCTAACTTAGGACGCCAATTGACAGACACAGATGACGTTTTGGCGTAAGGAGCTCTCCGGCGCTAATATCCAATGGGCTTCGGAGGCCACTGGAAATCGTTAATGTGTTGTTGTTTAGTACACGACATATATTTACAGCCCTCAGCCAGAAATTAAAGTATCAGAAGCGCAGAGTTATGCAATGATAAGGTTAGACAGTAGCTGTATCCAAGAGAATAGCTGTATCCAAGCGAATCCAAGTTAACATAAATGAAATAAGACGTATCGGCAGTAGAGCTCTGCCGGAAAGTAAGCATCTCCTTTCCGGCTGGCCGAGGTCCAACGATGAACTCCTTACAAAGCATTCAGCCGTTCCCCACCGGTGAGGGACGTGACGATTAATCCAGTGTGCAGCAAATGTCATTTTAAGCACGATGCTTTTTATTGCTAGTGATGCTTTTAGTTTACGTTATTGTGTAAATTATTGCGGTACAAGAAGGCTATTCGTAGTATCAAAGTGCAAAGCGGGTAGTAAACAGCTGCAGTTTCAGATTACTGCCTTTGTAGGTCATGCCAGACTTACGAACATACCACTTGGTACATCTCGCTTTGCATCATATTCATGACGCTCTTAAGCCATTTCGCCGCATGATCAAATCCGATTGCTGCATCTCATTTTTTCGTGCTAGGCAAGGAAGACTTTTCATAGTTCATTTTGAATATTGGTCATGCAACAGGGGACGATAATTCCTCTTAACTATGTCAAGGTACGGTAGGGTTGCATATATTGCCTGGGGCTAGTTCATGGCAAACTCCTGAGCACCCTTTCGTCATGCTCTTCAATGGCATGGGAATATTGCGCAACAGAATGGAACGTGAATGGGTCTGAAAAGAAGAAAAGCGCTTTAATTGAACTAATGCTGGCAGACGGGAAACAGTCAAAAAAAAAACGGGACACGACTGGGAGAAAAATACACAGTTGAACAGGCATATATTCAGCTCCGTACCGGTAACTACCACCCGAGAAGGTGCACTCTTGCTGGGCCCTTGTTCACCCGGACCTTTGAACCCGCTCTCTCAACAACTCGGACAATCCCCTCCAGATGGGGTATTGTGTCGGTATTGTTATCCCGGTGTTTGGGATCACAATGGGCCAGCCGGTGCCTGCTTCAAACCCGTGCTTTTCTTGAAACCGACCCCGGGGACCGGTCTCCCTCCGGGAGCCGACAGACAAGCACGCAGCAGACGGACACGCTGTCAGTGAGTCTGTCACGAGCCCCAGAAACGTGCAGAATATAAACAGACGTGCAGCCGCGCAGGCGCTCGCACGAGCGGCCGAGCGGCGCCGGGACGGGCGTGGGGCCTGCGGCGGCCGGACCGCCTGCAGACAATGCACCCCACCCACTGCCGCGGGCCGGTGATGTCAGCCCATGGCGGCGCGGTCCAGACACCGGCCGCCGCGTGCGGGTCCGGCGTGACGGCCGGCCGTTAGGGCGGAGGCAGGCCGGTCCTGCCGGTCCTGCCGTCCTCCGCCGGGCCGGGCCAGCTGGCCAGGGGTCGCGCAGCCCCCGGACGGCCTCAGGTGCTTCAGGCGGGGGCAGGGGGAGGGCAGCCGCCGCCGTGTAAATATGTGCCCGGTTGCAGCACCTGTTGACCGGCGGAGAGAGCCGTTGACTGCCGGCCGGCGCCGTTGTTTGCCGGCCCGGGGCCGCGCTCGGAGAGAGCGGCGGAGAGGCGGAGGTGCGGCTCCGCTCCTCCCGGGCGGACACGGGCGTCAATGGGCAGGGTGTGGGCAGCCCTGAGGCCGGACCGGAGCCGGCCGACCCGCGGCCTCGGCGGTCTGCCGTGCCCGCCGGCGCCGGTCGGCCAAGGAGAAGGCGTTCTTTTGCACGGCACCGCCGTACCAGGCCGCTGTTCGGCTCGGAGCCTCGCAAAATTCCGTTCAGATGCCCTGACCCGCAATCAACGACGCCAGACTTACCGGGACTTATCGCGGCGTAATCAGCTGTCCTCACCGTCTGACGGGACGCTGCGCCGCTGGCGTTCGCAGCGGTGCGATGCCGTCCCTCGCCCCAGCCGCGGCGGGGTGAATCACGCGGCACGCCGGTCCGCCCAGCACAGTAACTCGGCGGGGCCGCCCCTCATGTCTTCAGATGTCGATCATCCCGATTTGTGGCCCGCCAGGCCCCTGCAGCGGCAGCCTGTTCCCGTGTTTGCCTCGCTGCTAATGTATGCCGAGGTTGCTCCGGCTGGCCACTCTATCACCACGGATTTGTCCACGTGTCTCGTGTTCCGCTGCCGTTCTAGGCCGCTGACGTCACCCCCAGATCTGCCGCTGTGCATGCAACAGCGAATGCCGGAGTATGCTCAGATGTATACAGCAGCGGGTGCATGCCAGGCCGTAATCGATCCGTGCCTTTTTCGGCGAGTTACACCGTACTGAGTTGTATGTGCGAGACGGTTTTGCGGTTGCCTGGCAACAGCGCGGAAACATTTATAGTGCTCTGGATGCCACGCCATGAACAGCCCGTGTTAGTGTTCCTTATCATTCGCTGCGTTTGTTTGAGCCATGCGCTCCATCAGCACGTGCACTTGGCGATTACCACTCTTACGGTCTGCTTTGCATTATTTGGGAAGTTAGCACAACACCTACGATCTGACTGAAAACGTTGGACGATGCTTTTTGAGACACAAAAGAGTCGCATTGGTTCTGTTTCCTCCCTTCAGCATCTTCCTGACAAATCGCTCCCAGTGGTCAAGAAATGTTGTTCTGCGTGCTGTTTTTTCACCACAAATCTTCTCATTGAATAGCTGAAACGGGGCTAAATATGATCCAATGTGCGCTTCCGCGTCAGCAAAAATACAATCCGACAAAGCCCTTCTTGCGTGCTTCTCATCGGCTTTGCCTTGCATGTTAAACAGGTGGCATGTGACATCTTCTAGCCAGATAATCTGGTACTGCTATGTACCGATATGTTTCAGGTAACTGTCATTTTACAGTAAAGCATATGTAATAGGAAGGAATCAGGAGGACCTTGAAAAAGATCGCTTTTCAGTAATAACAATTTATTTGATGATAGCTACGAAGACGTCTGTGCATCTTCTTTCTCCTACCTCCCCTTTCCGTCTGCATCGCACCAGGCTGATGTAAGCCTGAGGTTGCCCTTCCAGGTTCTGGAGAGACGTCTTGCTGTTGCCGAAAGTGGGAACCACCTGCGCTTGCGGTCGAGCATTTACTTTGCTGCAGCCGCGGCGACTGGAGAGTTATCGCCGGCCATCGGGCTAAGTCCGGCGAATATCCGTGCATTGGCCGCCCTCTCAGCGGCAGTTGTGACTCAGGCGCTGCATACCCGGCGCGATAATGAATCTCGCCGCCCGTTTTGGAGCCGAACTCGGCGCTGAGGAGACGGCCCGGCGCTGGGCGCCGCCGCCGCTGTGGAGGGGCGCCATGCGGCCTCACGCTCGACCCGGGCCGGACGTGGAACTGGAGGCTGCCGCCCGGCCCCCGGATCTGGCCCGCTGCGGGCCTGTGGTGGAACAGAACCGGCTGCACTGGCGGGCCTGGTGCCTCTGCTCCGGGGCGCATCCGTCACCGGCTGGGGGTCATGAACGCTGGCGGATGCCAGCAGCCCTCTGGAATTATCTGAGACTACACAGTTCAAATCGACGTAGTACAGGAATCACTGGGCGAAATACTTGAACATTTGCCTTTTGACCCGCGTGCCCATTTTAAGTCTGTTTGAAAAAACGTTAGTTTTTGGTTGCAGTTTGTGAAAAGCGTGTGTGCATTGGCATATCCGTATTTGCTCGTGGACATACGTGTAAACCCCAGCTTGATCAAATCATGGCACATGGGCTCAAAGCGTTGGAGGGTAAAACGTTATGGCCGCCATTTCCGGGATCATGAATCTACGCTTGGAGGATCGAATGATAAGCCTGGGGTTTTGTTTTGGCATCTGCGGCGAGACGACATGGTTACCGTGATCCTCTGTGGGTAAATTTGGTTAGCGAAATTTTAGCCTTCAAACTTCTTATCGGATATCTTGCGGAAGCAAGATGGCTGTTCTTTCCTGAATGGTCCATTCAAATTTTCCTTTCAAGAATAAGACGCATAAGGACATGTGCTGATTTAAACGACGCCATTGTGTGAAGTAACACAAAAGGATTAAACAAAGACAGGATGGAAAACCAGGGACACATGTGGGCCGTTAGCGAATGCAAAACAGCGGGTGCATAGTAAAGAAAAGGATGATGAAAAGTTAAGATAGAATTAGATGAAACGATATCAATAAATATCAGAGAGAGAGAGAAAGAGAGGAAGAGAGAGAGAGAGAGAGAGAGAGAAAGAGAGAGAGAGAGACTGGACTGTCAGCTGCAGAGCGATAGAGAGATGAGAGAAGTTCGCTATTTGGACCGACGGGGACGAAGGGAGGGCAGGGTGACTGCAGAAAAAGGAGAGCTCTCTGAGCCCCGTGACCGCAGTGAGCGGTCAGGTGTCGGCCGACCCGTCTGGTCGTGGCCAGCGGCCCGGCGGCGCGCGCGCCGCCCGCTCAGCGCCGGCCCGCTCCGCTCCGTCCGGCTCCTCATTCATGGCCGACCGGCGCCGGGAAGCGGCCGCGCGGCTCTCGCCTGGTGCTAGTGGCCCGTCCGACCTGCTGCGTCGAGGTCTCCCAGTGCGTGGCTGCGTGTTCCGAGCGCCGGAGTGGCTCCCGGCGGAGTGGACACGCCGGGGGGTGACATCGACTGTGGCGCGCGGCCGGAGCTGGACCCGAGTGAGTCGCACGATCTGCGCTGACTCGCGGACCAGAGTGTGAGCTGAGCTGAGCTCGCGGACCACTGCCGGAGTCGGCGCTGAGCTCTTGAGGACCGCTGCCTGAGTCGAAACTGAGCCCGCTCGAACTCGCTGCTGGATTTTGAGCTGAGCTTTCGAGGACCGCTGCCTGAATTTGAGCTGAGCTCGTGGACCGCTGCTGGATCCCGAGATGCCGGCCGGGCTCCCGTTCTCGGCGGCCAAGCCGCCGCTGCCGTCCAGCCGGCCCGGGTCACGCCAGGACCAGAATGACTCAGGTACGGTCACGGCCCTCAGTCGAGGCCGCCCCGGACCGGCACTGGGGCCCGCCGCCGTACCTGCCCCCGTGCCTGGCCCGGCCAGGCCCGGGGATCGAGCGGTGATCCCCACCGCTGTGGACGTCGAGGGCGGAGCTGTAGCGGTTGTGTGTACTTGCCCATTTCCGCAGCACGAGTTCTACCCAACCGGTGCACGCAGGAGTTCGATCTGTGACTCCTCTAGCGCGGCTTTAGCGCTTGCATGTCCTCATTTGCATACCCCATTTTCGATTCCGCTCCTATTTGCACGCCCTTTATTTGATTCGACTGGACCCGGTCGGCGGCATTGTCTGTTTGCTGCGTAACCACCGCCTGCGGGCGGGATGCCGCGATACGGCCGAACCCAGCCGCCGATCGACCGGCGCTCTGTGTGCGCGGAATCTGCGGCCGCGGCGCCGGCCGTCTGTTTGTCCTCGATCGATATTTATCGCCGCGCCGAGTCTCGGCGATATTAATATCGTGCACCGCGGCGCCGCGGCCGGCCGGCACACCTGGCGCTGGGCGGCGGCAGCGCTGCCGGCAGACGGACGACCCTCCAGGTGGCTGGAGCGCCGGCAACAGCGTCAGAGGCGGGCTGGTTTACGGCGCGATCGTTCAGGGCGGCGGCGGCCGGCCACCCGACACCGGCAGGCCGTCAGATGGCGGGTCTGGCCGGCCGAACGGCTGGTAGGATTCGGATGGGAGGTCTCCTCCCTGCTCCGCGTCTGGGGCGATTTAGGAACGACGTGCTCTGGGTACCGGCAGCTCGCTGGGAAGCTCGAGGGACTCCGCTGCTTCGTTGCGCTTCGTCTCGGTGGGCGTCCAGCTCCGCCCACTGACCGTGGTAGTGCGAGCTCAGGGGTCACGTTCGAGCTCACGTCACCACGGCACCTCCGCGTATACCCGTGATTTGTCTCGCCCGCGGGCCCACTGCGCCTGCCTTGGTTTTTCCTCCCCCTCCGCTCCTGTCGGACGCCGTGGGCGCTTCCCCGTGTACCCTCACGACTCCGTGGGCCGCCGTGATCCCCTCCACTGGCTGCCGCGAGTTCTCCCCCCCCCCGTGTGTCGCCGTGGGCCGCTTCTCCCGCCACGCCGCTGGCCGTTGCCTCGTCACGTCCCTCGCGCTCAAACACGGCACGACAAACACGACTCCGCCCACGGGCGCGCCGGACGCCGGCCGCACGTGACCGGCGACGCCGCGTCCGCTCATGACGTCAGCCGGGCCGGGCTGACGTCACCGGGACCTGGGCGTCCCGTGTTCACACCTGCCGGCGCCGGCACACTGGCCGGGGCGGACACGATGTATATTGTTCTTGATTTAGATGAAACTGAGGGACTGTCGCTTGGCGCAGTCGGGATGCCGTGGGAAGAAAACTAGGCGACTACACTCTCAGCATTTGCAAGGACTTGGTCCGCAGGCACTTTGCGATAAACAGAATATGGCTATTGTGTTTAAGCTGTGTATATTGCCCACTGTGGTATATTGCTCACTGAGTCATTCGAACGGGAAAGCTGCTTTAGCTTGCATTTGTAAATACCCATACATGTCCTTTCAGATCCATCTGTCAGTTGACCCATGTGTTGAAAACACAACTTAAGTTCTAGAACAAACATGAATGTAGAAGCCCATAGAACATGCGTATGAGGCGGCAGCTCTACCAGCTTTGAAAGCAAATAGCATTTGCCATGGTGTGATACATGGAACGAAGTGGCTTTAGAATGGCTCTGGTCCCACCGACTTAGAAACGCTCCTACACGAGAGAGAACGAATGGAAGTAGGCTTTGTTGTTTGGTCACATGAACATGCAGACTCGGTTTATGTGGCTTAAACTATTAAGCACTGGGTAATCGACTATAAAATGAGTCACCATTGGCTATGCAAACTCATCCTGTTATTATTCTTTGAGCCATGCATGCACCCTTCTCTGACCCACATTTCTCAAGGACTGTGTCCCATTAAACCGTGACCTCGTGGCATCCAATATTATTCAGCATAAGAAGGTGCTGCGACTTTTCTGGCACGTTCCCTCCATTTAAGTTTTATTTACCTGCACTTGCATTACGGCGTAGGGTGGGTATAAGCCTCGTGCAGCCATCATCCAGTCGCTCAGGCGGCAGAAGACGGCCTGACGTCTCAGTTCGGTAGCGGGTTCTGCTTTCTCCCAGCTTCACTGCCACTGTCCGGAGCAGCTGATCGCAGGCGGGCGCCGAGCCGCTAATGAGGCCACACGGAGCGCCGACGGAAGGGACCCCGCCGTGCCGGACAAACATCGCCCGCTCTCGAAGTGGGGTCCGGGCTGCTCCGGTCCGGCGCCGGGGGCCGCCTCCACTCTCCAATGACGGTGCAGAGCGGCGCGCCGGCGCCGCGGCCTCCGCCGCCGCCCCCGGCCCTCGCAGCCGGCCGGCGCCGTCAACTGATTGTCGCGGGAGACGCGAGTGACGTCAGCGTCGCCGTGCAACGGCCGGGCCGTCTGGAGTCGGCGGCGGCGACGCCGCCGCTCCGGCGCAGACGAGAGAAAACGGCCGTTACGGCGCGGCCGGTCAGCCGGGACACCGTCCGTGACCGACCGGACGGCCGCAGATGGACGCGGCGCGGAGGTCGTGCCCAGACGCTGTCGAACCACCCACGGACACGACCGACGGACGATAATTCGGCCGCTGATTGAATGACGTAACCGATGGAGCGTCTTCGAACGGTGGCGCCCGTTTTCAATCTCACTCGCCGTCGTAAACTTTCCCGGAGCGGCAATTGTCTGGTGATTAGCCGGGCGGACACGGCCGACGATCGGCGCCCGATACCGGCCGTCCGGGAACGGACGAGGCGCCGGGCTGAGGTCACGGCGCGGTGAGTCAGCCTCCAGGGCTCTGGAGCGAGCTCGCAATATTTGGAGAGGATTCGGGCCAGAGTTTACGTTCGGCGACCGCATTACGATCCGCTGGCAACCGCAAACGGTGGAGTGCGTCCAGAACTGCAAAACACGCGCTCGGTGGTCACCTTGTCTGCAGCCGCAAAGTCGTCATCTGTCCTACGGGTAAAAAGGGCAGATCCCGGATAAGGCTGGTTCTGACCTGCAGACCGAGTCATCACGGCCTCCCGCGGACGACAGTCTAGGTCACAGGCAGTCCCCTGCGGCCGACAGTCTAGACTACATGGAACCTTCGCCGGTCGACAGTCCAGACCACAGGAAGCCTCCTCCAGTCGACAGTCCAGACCACAGGAAGCCTCCTCCGGTCGACAGTCCAGACCACAGGAGTGCTCCTCCAGTCGACAGTCCAGACCACAGGAGTCCTCCTCCGGTCGACAGTCCAGACCACAGGAGTCCTCCTCCAGTCGACAGTCCAGACCACAGGAAGCCTCCTCCGGTCGACAGTCCAGACCACAGGAGTCCTCCTCCGGTCGACAGTCCAGACCACAGGAGTCCTCCTCCGGTCGACGGTCCAGGCCACAGTCGGTCCTCTCCTCCGACAGCGGCTCAGGTCACAGGAAGCCTCCTCCAGCCGCCCGTACGGGTCTCAGTCGGTCTCCTCCTCCGACAGTGCGGGCCACACTCCGCCTCTGACCTGAAGACCCCGTCGGAGGCGCTCTCCGTCCCGGCCCGTTCTCGGACCGTCCGCCGGTAAAAACCGACCGCAGCCGGCGAGAGTTCGTGCCGATCCGGCCGTTCCCACCGGTAACGGCCCGCCCCGTGAGCCGGGCTAATGAGGCCTCGGACTAACGGCGCTGAGCTGCCGCGGGGAGCTCGGCGCCGGAGGGATCTCTGGAGGGATGTCCCTCTGTCAGCCGATAGGAAGAGACTGATCACGCTGCCATGAGGCGGTCCTGAGAGGAGCCGGGCGCTCTGATAGGAACGCCCCACCATCGCCTGACGATTCCACCGAGATCCAGCCATTGACAAAAAAGTGTTGTTTAAAATTTATTTAGCTTTTTACTTCAGTTTATTTATTTATTTTAATGCTCATTGTAATTCAGTGCGGGCTCTGTGTTTATTGTTTTAGATATTGCAGAGATATTAGTGTTATTGTTTTAGATATGGAGGGGAGATTTTAATAGCCACAGGACGTACTGAATTACCCCGATAAAAGTCTGGGCCTCAGTAAGAGTCGGAGCACTTAATGGCTGCTGAACTGCTGGACTGATTCTGACGACTAAGTCGTTTTCCCCTGCCGTCGGCTCGGCTGTCCCTGCCAAATGGACGCCCCCGGTCGGCTGGCCGTGCTCGGTTCAGGCGCCGGTCCGGCCGTCGCGGCCGTCTGCCCGGACCGGGACCGGCGTCCTTGCAGACTGATTTGACCGGAGTGACGTCACCGCGCGAGCCACCCGCGGCGCGTGGCCCGGGTCGAGAGCAGGGAGCGGCCAGTCGGCGCTGCCAGAGGAACATTGCCGGCCGCCGGTCAGGACCAGACGGTTTGAACGGCGCGGCGGAGGGTGTCCGGCTGTAGCTGAGGCCACACTCTGCCGGCGGGTGTAGAATGATTTCGGTGAATGTGACACCTACTTCATTAGCCCACGGAGTCCGCTAGTTCCTCCCACGTTGATGCCTTTGGCATTATGGGCCGTCGTACACGAAGGAAACTTATGCACAAACAGAACTTGCGACTTGTGCCGGTGTAAGGCATAGGCGGATCGACTGTTGTTTCTGTCTGATGAACACCTCCGGAGTAAGTGATGAAACAACCGCTGTGTCTCTCATCACTCCCTCCGATGTGACAAATCAAATCCTTCTGGTGTGACACCTCGATGTCCTGTTTGTTTACGTATCCCACGGTGGTGTCGGAAGGATCTGCTCGCACGTGCGGTGCACATGTCATTGCACTGCGTCATTATCCTTGCAGAGCGATGACACGTCTGCCCAGTGGCGAGGTGATTTGTTTTTCTTGAGTCAGCTGTCGCCGCATATCCGCTGCTTGGATACACACTTGCGGTTACGCCCTTCGATCGTCCCTGCTACTCATCACCAGTGGTGCAACTTTACATGTTAACGGGGTTGTAGGTGCAACCCTAGGCTTTCAAAGTGCAACCCCATTGGGTCCAAGTGCAGCCCTACCAGAGAAAATGCCGAACTGGCGTCTGAACCTGCAGATAGTGTTCGCTACTTTTACTGCCTACTGTTTGAGTTTATACTGCTCTGTTAACCGTAAGGGGCGCCCTAACTGTAAGGGGCGCTGCTTGCGCTTTTGAGCCAGTCACCGGTGTGATTCTTGCATATCACATGCTTAATGAAACTGATGATGATGATGATGATGGCAGGTTTGGAGTCTTTCTCCAGTTTTCTCCAGAGTTTGGAGTAGATTCTCTTGGAGCAGATGGGCTCGGCAATTAGCGTATATTGAAAAGCAGACGTATTTTCTGCGTATCTGAGAATTTAGTGGAAGCTGCGCAACAGTAACAAAACATACACCTCCATTCGTTCGTTAAACAGATAAAAATACTCCCACTTAGAGGCCTGGACTCCAAGGCCACATCATCCTGTTGGCAAAACATGGCAAGTTTTGACGAGATCTTGTAAGGGTGATCATGTGTGCGTGCATTGTATTTGTGAGCGTGCACAGCACGACTTTCTGGCTTGTGATCTCGCTTCTTCGGTGCTCATGCGTAGGTCCACCGTGATCCCAGCCAGTGTGCTCTGTATTTGATTAGTCAGTCCATTCATGTACATACAAAGCGATCAGACTCGCAAACTGATGAACGCAAGCCATGACTATGATATATATATATATATATATATATACTGCAAAAATGGAGTCACCAAGGCTTTTTTGGTGGGCCTTTGTATTGCCTTATACGGCCTTATGGGTTTTTATATTGCTCTTCATATATATATATATATATATATATATATATATATATATATATATATATATATATAAACCCACTAAGAAAAACCTTGATGGATCCATTTTTACGGTTCACACGTCCTGACTCTTTCTCTTTCCCTTTTTCTCATTTTAATCCGATAACAATATATAAACCTATTGCGGAAAACCGTGGTGGCCATTTTTACAGTTCACGGGCGTTGACTCCTTCTCGTTCCTTTTTCTCAGTTTAATCCCCTAACAAAGGTTATCCGATTAAGGGCGAAATTTGGCTCAACCTCTCAGATGAGGACAGAATAATCCGTTTCAAGTTTCCACGGCATGATGGGTACAGAGCGCCACACTGCTGGCAGTCTTTACTCTGGTGCTCCAGACTCGGAGTATCCAGCTCTCATAGAGAACGGAGAGATCAGGCAGTCTGAACTCTGCACAGCTGCTGGCACTGAAGAGTTCTAGACACTGGGCGCCATGGACGCTGGCTGTGGTCGTGGCAGTCCACCAGGTGTGAAGCATACGGCCTTGACAGCCCACCAAGTCTGGCGCACACGGTCTGGACTGCCGCCAAGTCTGTAGGAGGCGCCCAGCCGACTGCCTGCGTGGCATGCGGGTGCCCGCGGTCGAGCCCGAGGCCGCAGCTCAGACTTCCGCTAACGCGGAGCTGGCTTTCGCGAAGCCTCGGCTCGGCCGCTGTCCCGATATGGTCGGCTTCAGAGCCAGAGGCCTCGGCTGGGGACGGCACGGTTGCCCCCCCCCCCAGCTAGCTGTGCGGAGTGACCGTCACTGAACTGTCCTGTTGACAAATGCGCAGCGGCTGCTACCGACGTCATGGAACTTGCGCTCCGTTGCTCGGTGAGCTGAGAGTCTATGAGCTGAGCTGAGAGTCTATGCAGTCCGCTGACTCAGTTTTGAGAATTATGTATGTGATCATTAGCTGTGCTGAAGGAAGGCTGTTACCTGAACTCTAATTTTGCTTGAGCGTGTCTACAATTTGTTACGCGGAAAGCTGCCACGAAAATGATGGCATTACATATCGTCGCCCCTTTTCGGTGTGTCCGGCAAATCCAGCGCTGTTTCGCAAACTTTTCGTTTGCCGCAACATTACTCGGCGAAGCTGCCGGCTGATCCTTCATCACTTCGACGTTTATGACTGTTGCGAACAAAAATCAACCCGGCTTTGCACTGCGACTTGTGTCTAGGACATTTCTGAGACACGTAATGGATCATTGCAACCAAAGCACTGCAGGAACATTTTCATTGTACCGTGAGTGAAAGCAGGGGTGCTTTATGCTGAGAACATGTGTTGACGCTGCTTCAACATTGGCATATGCGTATCAAAGGAGACAAGCTACATGCTATTCTGACCAGTAAGAGTTTGGCATTTGCCCATCCATTGTGAACCTGACATCGTACCATCCTCGCAGATGTTCCGTTTTTGGTGACTCGCCATTTACATCTGCGGTTAAAATCAGTTTTGTGAAAGGACATCCGGCAGAACATCACGTGAAAATTTTCCAATTCGTGTAAAGCAAATCATAACACACGTCATGATCCTGATTATATCTCAAGAAGCTTTCAATGCGCAGATTGATTGCCACCCTCCAAAGGAGCCTATCGAGGCTGGGGATCAGAGCCAGCGCCAATCGGCAGGGATCACTGCCCTCGCTGCCTGCTGCGGTCGCCGCAGGCCTGTTTGCAGCCGATGGTGAGGGGGCTGCTGGGGCCACTCTGAGCCCACGAGATCGGCGACTGGGCTCGCCCGCCGCGGCCAGGCGTATCAGATGCACCCTGCCGCCGGTGAGGAGCGCTGACCCAGCAGGGGTCGGGCTCCTCGGCCGGTACCTGCCGGCCCTGGGACGCCCCGTGGACCGACTGGGACCTCCCCCGGCCCGCTCAGGGGAGGGGAGGGGCGACGACTCTGACCAGCGGTCGACCTTGCCGGAGAGGGATCCGACACCAAGGTCAGAAGAGGTCGCGGGCCTGTCCGCTGGCCGCCCGCTCTGCGGCCGGCGGAAGCCGATTGTCTTCCATAGCCGGCGGCTTCCACCGCAGTCGTGCAGCCTGAAGCCGACAATCGGCGCTCTCATCTCCTCCCGCCCACCGGAGTCCGGCGGGGAGACCAGTTTCACCGAACGTCCAAGGTTTCGTCGTGGGCGCACGGCGTTATTTACTGTGCGGCGCCATTCGGCATCGAACTTTTGCCGTTCGACAGCTACAAAGCCGCTTAGGGTCTTTTAAACTGTCAGGTGAATTTATGGGGCAGAACAGCGTGCAGTTCGTTGCGGCCGTTCACGCGCTTTGTGTCGTTTTCCGAGTCTTTGAATACGTCAGCGCGGCTAATGCCTGCTGCATAATACGGCAGACGTTTAACCTTTGCGTGAACATAAACTAATCTAAAGGGCGCTTGACTGCCACCGCAGGGTCCCGCCTAAGTGCCCTCTGTGATGGGCCTCTTTGTATGCACGGTTTTGAGCGTAAACACCAAACGCATCTGGGTGGACTATTTTGCTCTCGGCACGGACAGTTATTTGGTTCGTGACGGACTACAAAACCGAGGCCTTTTACAAAACGTTCCGTGCAGAAGGAATAGTTATTTAGCTTTGAAACATGCTTTCCCAGACCATCAGGTGCTGATTTTCTGTCCCGCCTACTTCCCCGTCTTTCCAGGGCAGGCAGCGTCCTGATCCAAGGCCTTGTCAGCAGCACTGTTGTTTCCTTTCTTCACGTGATGGATCCCATTTCGCGTGATTCTAGATCGCCAGCTCACGATTTCTGCAGGTCAAATTAGACCTGCTCCGTTTCTTGCACGTAATCCCGCCTCCCGCGGCGCCTCCCACAGCTCTGGCTTCGTGACGTCACATGCGAGCAAAACGGCCGCCCCTGCCGCGACGTGGCTCTAGGTAAATGCTGTCCGTCGCCGTAGTCCACAGAGCATTGCGACAGCACGTCGCTGCTGGCAGACCCCAGGACGGGCGTCTGGTGTGCGTGTAGGAGAGAGGGGACGGGCAGATTCTCACCAGTGTTGGTGGTGATGCTGATGGTGATGCGGGACATAGGCTATGTCACACCTTCTGGTGAGATGAGACAGCCCGGCTGCTAGTCGTCAGCCGTGGGGAAAGGGTGCGGCTCTCAGTGAAACCAGTCGAGAGTCTGCTGATGCGACGACTAGGTAGGGTGCTGCCTTTGATTGCAAGTGATCGTCCGATTGGGGCTGGACGGTTGTCCGCATGTGGCAGTGGCCAGGTGTCGACTGTCTCGATGGGATAAGTGTGTTTAGCTTGCTGAGATTTGCACACACTCAGCGACCAGGCGATAACCGCAGCGGAAACGAGTTCTCCCCTTTTACTATTTGATCGTGTCGTCGTCGCCTGCCGTGTATCAGCGCAGTCAGCTCGTGCATCAGACAGCCGCGTCACGATCCCGGTCCATTCATGCCTGGCGAGATGAGAGATCTATGAGTGCCCGAGTGGCCGGCGCCACAGAGCCGTTCGGAATCGAACGGTTCTCATCCGCGATGGACGCGTTTTTTAGAAGCACGATTGCCAGGTGTTCCACGATTCCAGTTATCCAAATCACGCGATGTTTTTCAGGTAGGGAGGACCACAAACGGAATGCGAACCATGCAACATATATTTTTGTGTCGTTCTCTTGGTTTCTGGTTTTGTGTAAACTACGATAGCGTTCGATGGTTTGAATTGCTCCGCTTCTGCATTTCTTGACCCATTAAATGTCATAAGACATTTGGGATTAGCTAAATTTATTTCACGCACGCTTGCATATAATCCACACTTATTGTCGCTGGATGGAAGCGGCACTAACCATTCCTAAATATTGTTAGATTTTTGTTGTAATGGAATAGCGTTATTGCGCAAAATCTGCATTTCCTCCTTCGATAACTTCTTGTTTTCCTTTTTTACTAAATGATGCGGGTTTGTTTATTTGTTTGTTTATTCGAATTTAAAATTCACAAGCAATAATCCCGCTTACGGATGCAGTCAACATCCGGGGAGCAAAGAAACAATGAATAAGACCCAGAACACTAGAAAACTAGCAGCACAAGGCTGTGTGTGAACAAAACAGCACATGGCGAAACACACGTGAACCGGCTTTCCATGTAGCGCACGGTTCACAATACGGAACAATTTTTCATCCCGGACGTAAACTTGGCCACTCCGGCGCTGCGACTGACTACAGCTAATGGCAGCAGTAGCTGGGGCTTGTTTTCGCCTGTTCGCGTTTTACGACACAGTTTTATCTCCAGCGCACGCGGCAAATGAAACAACTTGACACCGTTGCCATAACAAGGGCGATTTTATGCCGCCAGCATTCTTGCTTAATCTAAGTGGGAATCTCCTTTCAGCAGCGTAAAATTCGGCGCCGTTTCCCGCTCAAACGTCCCGGCGGTTCGTAAACCTATTTGGGCGGAGGGCGCCTCGCCGCGTTAGAGCCGGCCGCCGCTGATGGGTGAAAGGTGTCTCGCTGGTCCAGAAAGGACCGGTCGGCCGGTCTAGGGTGCCGCCCGGTCCGGCACGCGCCGGAGATCGGGTACACCATAGACGCAGGCGCGCCGCCACTCCGCCCATGCCGGACCACAGTCGAGGCGAACGCTCCTCACGCCCCACATATCAGCACCTTACGGCTGGGAGGAACCTGGGTGGGCGGCAGTATTTCCGGCGCTCAAGTTGGCACCATGAAAGGATTTAATTAGCGTTACACCATACGGAACGGCTATTTGTGTAAGTTTCCCACGTTGCATCGTAATTGCCGGCGGGTCGGTGGGTGCAGGGCTCCATTAGAGCCGCGGCGCGGCGTGGCGGCTGGCGTTTTTGATCCCGTCATCCGTCAGGCTGCGTCGGCGCCAGTGACAGGTGCCCACCCGCCCCGCTCTCCAGAAACGGCTCGGCCCGGCGACCGCGACACCCCGCGCACGAGGAGGGCGGCGGCCGACGGCCTGCCACAGCCGTCTCATCTTCCCGGCCCGCAGATGAAAGGGGTCGGGCGGCGCGTCCGGTGACCTAATACGGGCGACTGAGCCGGCTTCCGGCCGACTGCGCAGCGCCCGCGCACCGCCTCTGCCGGCCCGCGATGAATAATGAATTCGAACGATATTAATGGTGATTAATATGGCAGGCCGGGCACCGGCTGGCGCATCTTTCCAGCCGGCTGAACTCGAGCTCCGTTCAGTGGATGACATCTGGGCCATATTTGAGCCCCTCCGATATCCAACCCGAGCCGGCCGCGTCTCATCTCACAAAAAAGACGGGATCCCAAGCTTCCGGCCGCCGGCCCGCTTTCACAAACGGGCCATTTGAATTCCCCGTGAGTGTCGGCGGTGTGGCGCTGCTGGTTCGGCCGGAGGTTCGGGTTTAATTTCCGGAGACATGGTCTGGGCTCCGCCGCTGGCCGTGTGTGAGGCGTGCTGACGTTAAGGGAGACCCAGGAAGCGGCCGTGGACCGCGAGTCGACGGAGGAGCACCTCAGGACGGATGCCGCGAAACTGTGCGGCTGCTTCCTCTGGCTCAGGCGTGCGACGTTTCGGGGCTCAGCACGCGGAGCGCAGCAGGACTGGGCGATGTAGCGCGTCCCACTTTGTGGCGGGAACCCGCGTTCGATACTGACCGACAACGCGAATCTTATTTTCGCCTGGGGCAATCGACCGGAGAAGTTGCGGCGCCCCACGAACGGGTTTGTTCGTAGGGCGCGGTCGAATCAAATTGTCCAAGCACAGCTCAACAGGACACAGCACGGCGGCACCCGAGGCGACGTGCTTACGCTGAATGCCAGCAGCTGAGCGGCGCCGAGCCTGAGGCGATGGGCCAGCCGGCCGGGCCGCACGTGGTCTGAATGGAGCATTCGGGAGCGACCGCGTGCCGCCCCCGGGTCCAAGGTCGAGCCATGCCGGCACCTCCGACCTCTGGACGGCCGGATCATGTAGCACCAATGCATGCAAAGAAGATCAAACCCAGCGGCATTACCGACATGAATAAACGATGCGATGCATAGGAGTTCGAGCGTAATACCCCCAGCACGCGCCTGAGCCACGGGGCTTAGCCGTCGACTTAGGACTTCCCGCTGCCAGGGATTGGCGGCCGATCGTGCCTTGCACGGCCAATTCAGTCGCGCTGTCTGCCCCCGTGCCACTTACACGGGTAGCGTGTGATTTGTTGTTCGCTCTGCTAATTTGGCTTCGTGTTCGGCGTAGCGGGAGATGGATGGAATGAGATTTCCGTGATGTGCGCGAGCGGTTTATTCGAGAAGTGCTCGGGCTTATCTCTGCATCTGCGCTGTCTGGTGCATATTGCCGTGCCGGTCCGTGAAAAAAACGGCCGTCAACTGGCGCAGGCATACGGCGAAGAAACGACCCATAAAGAAAAGCTCAAAATCACCTCGGTCTGCTTTACGGCATGTTCAGGATTTTAGGTCATGTTCGGCCGCCCAATAACGAGTAAAGTTACTGGCCGTGTGATAAAGTGAGGTGTTGAAGAATTGAAAAACGGGATGAATGGTAAGCCATGATTGGCCTCGAATATTTAAGATCATATCGATCCGATAAGGGAAGGTGCTTACATACGATGAATGGGTCTTTCAGGGGCCGAGGTGATTCATTTCCCAGTTCCAGGAAATGTATCAAGCCTGTGCTACATTGCAGCTGTCATATGTGCGGAGACTGAAGAAACGGTTTCACTGGAAATGGATATCGCGCTGACTTTTGTTCACTAGAATTGCATCATTTTTCCGGAAAGCATTTTGTGGTTGCTGTGTTTCCGGAAAACGTGTTCTAACTTTGTTTCAAAACTGATAATTGTTTAGCAAAGTCCGAGCACCGTTACCCGCGAAGTTGTGGCTATGTTTGCCTCTGGGTCAGTGACTCTGCCCATTGTTATGGGCCATGGATGAGGCTCACCTGGGTACGATTTATGGCTTACGACGCAGCCCGATGCCTATCACAGTCGCGGTATGCGACACAGAGAACGACAGTCGAAGAAAAACACGACTGCTATGTTCTCTGGGCGAACCGATCTTGCAGATTGGACTTTCTAATTTTTTCTCGACGTCCTGTTTCGGCACGTCGCTATCTGTTCAACGTTCTTCCCATCGGAGAAGCCACATTGTCAACATTGTTGAACGTGCTTACAACGCGAAAGTTCAGGCGGTGGTCCGAACGTTTGACTGCATAGCCCAGGCAATGCTCATGTTTCCAGCGACATCTTGCCTGTTGTTATGTTCTCCTCGAATCGGGGAAGCGCAGCCTTCTTCGCGACTTTCGAAAACACGCCGGCGGCCGTCCTACGAGCGCTCTGGTAGAGACCTCCCCGCCAACAACCCCGAATTGAATCGGGATAGATCGCGGTCTTCGGTCTCCCCGTCTGACTGGTTCGTGATTAGGACGTGTCCGGCGGCCGGCCGCGCTGCTCCGATCGGCTCTCTAATGACCGGGCATATTCATGGGGACATGTCAGGGCCGCGGCCGGCGGCGGCGCGTCTCTCCCGCGCCGAGGAGCCGCGTCTCCGCGGCCCGGCCATCCTTTCGCCGCCCGGCCCGCCTCCGTGATTAATGGCCGTTCGGTAACTTATTGGCGCTTTATGGAGGCGCTAATGGTCCATTAACAATCAATATTCCTGTCCACAGGTGAGAACACTCGCTCTCCACGCGTGTCGGCGATTTGCATACACGCGGTGGGAGGAGGTGACGTCGTGTGATTCGGGCGAGCGACCGCGCCGGACTGCTGCAGATCCCTGCAGTCGGCTTTAAACGCTCACGCCTCGCCATTATGGAGGGCATGAGGGGGCGCTTATCTCACAGGTAGAGTGCCCTGCATTCGGGCACTCGTTTCACAGCAAGGTCGCTCTCGCACGCGCGGTGCCTCATGACAACAGTGTGCATGTACTCTCCGCTCAAAGTCACGCTCTTACGTCTCCATCCGTTTAACCAAACGGCACGCTACAAGCGACAGCGAGAAACACCACTTGAGGCTGTCAGTGAAGCCATGTTCAATGCGAGAAGACATGCCTCCTTTATCGCACCTCGGATCTTGGTGGAGCTCCTCGCCATGGAGAAGGCCGCGGGTAGGCGGTGGCCGGTGGCTCGCCAGAACACAACTCACAGCAGCCGGCAGGGCACAGCGCCCACCCCGCCAACCCCAAACCGTTCCGTGGCGGCGGGACGTCCGGCGGCACGTTCCCGCCTCGCCGCGACCCCGTCGCCCCTGCGGTCCGGGGTGAGCCGCTGTGCCGCCGCGGCCCACCCCATGGCACCCGCCCGACCGCGGCGCAGACCGCCGCGGGACCGCGGCTCACGTCCGGGGTGAACAGACCCGCGCGGTCTCGCGGTCGGCCGGCGTGCTCGCACGGCCGGCCTGCACGCGGGGCGTACGTGGGACCGCGGGCGGCGGCGTGCCCGCCCACGGCCGGCGCGGCAGCGCCGGATCGACGGTTCTCCGGCCCGGCAGAGGAGTGACGGCCGCGCCGGGCCCGGCTGGGCCCTGTACGGGCCGGGGCGGAGAGTGGGCGGGCGACGCTGAGCTCGGTACGGGCGACGCTTGTCCCGCTCACGGTCGAGTTTCCGAGGAAGACGGCCGACAGGCGCGGGCCGACCCCGGGTTTGAGTGGCGGACAATGTAATCGGTGGACGGTCGACTGTCCCGGCGGCACGTTTGGAAGATCAAAAGCCGTGTATCCCAGGCACCCATCACTGGTGAATTGCAGATTCGACAGCGCCGGCAGCGTCCAGTATGGTGCTTACAGCACGCTCCAGCTTGAAGAGCTGGCACTCGATCAAGTTCTCAAGGCGTTCTCGGCATCGCCTGATATGTTGACTAAATGGCCATCATCCTAGTTGCAGAGGAAGTGGAGTGGTAAACCCCGTAGGCCCACATAGCGTTCGACGCAAATTGTCAAATTTTCGGGACTGAGTTGTTTTCTGGAATATTTCTCGTCTCCCGTCGCAGCCTTATTGGAGGCGACGTCAGAAAATCGTTCCGACTGCTCGAGGTTTATGGTCCCGGTTTTCATGCGGAAGATTGGATTGTTTGGGCCGATAGACGCCGATGAGGGTTTCTGGTGCTCTCGCGGACGGCCGAGAGGATCTAAAACGGGAATACGAGGTCTTGAGCTTGAGACATCCAGTGAGGGTAGTAGTCATGAACGGCGATTCAATTTAACCAAGGCACTCGAGCATCCCCGTAAAACCGTTAGAAATCGGCCTCCTAAACCCGCTAGAGATAGGCCTCCGACGTGCCAGCTCGCCTTGGCTCAAACCGTGGGGACCCGCCGTGACTGCCAAGGAATGAGAAGGGCTCTCCCGGGTGACAGCCTCCGTAAAAGTGCCCGACCAGTCAAGCAATCGTCCCTAAACGTGCAGATTGTCCAATCACCTGGGGCAGTCGCAATAGACGGCAGGAAGGTGGACATGCAGGATATGCCTATTTATGGTCATTAGGTTTGTTCGTCAGCTGAAAATTGCACGGGATTTACGTAGAGCTTGTAAGAGCCGAAGGTCGATATCAGTTTGTTTCTGATGATCGAAGCTGACGCCACTCGCGTGTTTTTTGTAGGCCTGCACTGCACTGTGGACTCGCTTCTTTGGGCTGATCCTTTGGTGTCACTGCTTAGGAACGCGAACTGGAAGAAACATTGGACAAATACGGCGGCCACCCAGCCTACTGATCGCGTTTTAAAAGCTTCGGCATTAGCAGTCGCCCAGGTTACTGCTTACGATTTACACCAAGACTAGGTTTTTGAAGTAACTAGTCCACTGCAGAGCTGTGGTTACGCTGCGACAAGCGTACATGCCGGCGCACGCTCATCGCCTTGATTGAGACAGGAGGTCGGCTGCCTGCCGCCAGACATGGAAGTTCTACACCCTCAGCATCATGCCCATGCTCGACCCGAAGCGTTTTTTTTCTGCGGGCAATGTCCTCATTGCTTTGCAGACGTTCTGCGCAAACTCTATCGGGCGTGAGCCTGATGCTCACAGAACTGGTCTGCATCCGCCGAAAAAGGCTGTCTGCACGTGTAGTTATTGCTTGCACGGAAGACCTAAAACAGCACCCACCAGAACAGCGATTCTGTGCCACTCTGCTTCGTTGCTGGAACTAAAATAGCTTTTCTGCCGTCTGAAGGACACTGAACTAGTAAACCATAGAAGCAAAAAGATTTCCTTCTCGTGCCTGGAAGGTAACAACGGGTTGATAAACGGTGCGATAACAACAGGATTGTACAAGAATGCTTTCTGCAGGATAAAGGGCTTCTTAGGATGTGCCATTAAAGCAAGGCATGTGATCTATGTCAAAGGCTCTTAGAACGTGCCCGCAAACAAAAAGTGTGATGTATGTCCGCGGATGCAGATTAAGATAGCGCTGACGAGGAGGGGAATCGCATCAGACCATGATACGGGCTGAGGTCACTCATTTTGGTTAACTGATGTACTGAGCTTTGTCTGCGCTATCGGTGTGTATAAAATGTTGCAAGTCAAAACTGACTCCATTATCAGCTATTCCTTTCGAAATGTGAACTGGTCAAAGCTTATCGTCTGTCTGATAGTTGCGTAACAAAACACGATTGCGAAGGGGTACTGTGATCTTCTCAATCGTTTCTAAGCGTCCACATACCCATTTAACTGCATTTTGTAGACGCAACAATGTGTAGTTAACCCAATTATTCTCCGTGCAAAAATGATTTTCTCTGCTGCATTAGACTTGCGAATGGACGTAGTTATTGCAATGAAATATATGCTGTTCAAACGTTTCAATTTAATTTGTTTCCTAAATTCTGCAAGCATTGAGGCTACCTGAGCCTAACTGGCGGCCTCCGCCGACAGGGCCTTGCAGCATGGTAATCGTCTTTTTGGATCTTTTCTTTGCGGGATGCAGTGACTTACTAGAGGCCTTAATCTTCTCATTCATCCTAATTTGGACTAGAGGCTAATTATCTAGCATTTGGTTTGCGCCACAAAATGCATATTTGTGAGCATCAAGCTCTTTTGCGCTAACGGTCGAAAAACGAACACGTGCTTTAGGAATGTGGTCACAGTTTTACGCCATCACTGCATGTTCATACATATTCACTATGTTTATCTAGGGAAGAATCAGGAACGGATGGGAAATATTCTAGCGATCCTGGGTCCCGGAAAATGATATTAAGCGCATTGCTAAAGAATTCAGCCAGGTACCATCTACGTAACTAATACGACACATCACACCACACATCACACCACGCTGGACTCTCCCCCGCTGACGTCAGACCATATCAGACCTCTGCCGGCTGACGGGACATCGTGTCAGAACTCTACCTGCTGACGTGGGACATCGCGCGACAACTTTGCGGACGTCTTGACCATGCATGGGTTTCCATCAGACAGATGCGTCATACCTATTCCTGCTGCCGTTAGAACGTATCAGAATGCCGGCCTGGAGTCCAACGATATCATACTTCTGCCGGCCATCAGACGGCGTCAGTCCTCTGCCGGCCGGCGTCAGACTGCATCATTCCCATGCCAGCCATCAGACCGCATCATCAGACGTCATCAGACGTCTGACGTCAGAGGACTGACGTCAGACGGCGACAGTCCTCCAGCCGGATGACATCAGACTGCGTCAGCCCTCTGCCGGCCAGCGTCAGATTGCCTCAGTGCTCTGCCGCCGCGGCTGTGACGGAACTGGACCGGCCGTGCGGCGGCGGCCGTCGCCCGGGCCGCGGTATCGACCGGCCGTGCCTCGCCGCAGGCCCGAGCGTCGTCCGTCGATCAAAGTTCGGACCGGCTCTGACCGCCATCAGTCAGCCGTCGCGGCCGCTGACGGAGTCCCTGGAGAGGGCCAGCGGGCGGGGTCGGAGTGCTCCATCTGGAGAGAGGGTCAGGACCAGCCGGTGCGCCCTGCCGCATATCCGGGAGCTCGAGTGACGGCTTATAACGGTGACTTTGTGGGGCCTTGCTTCCGTGTGTGGGACTGCTGTGATCCTAAAGCGGTGGAACACTCGAAGACTCTAAGGTGATTCTATTAATGTTAAACCATAGACTTCATGCTAGGAGATCCCAGCATTTGGTGTGGCAACTGCCCAGTCGGACCATCCCGTTCCCACATAAGGCTGAATCCGCCCCTCCTTCGGGTTTTTTCTTCGCCAATTCCAGGGTTTTTGACGCAGATTCACGAAACATGATGGTTTTTTCTAGCTTTTACTGAAATACTCTGACAAAATCTCGGAATTCTATTTTGCTCAGGGGCGGAACCAGTTAACGTTTTTCGGAGGCGCCACGGGTCATTTTTGGCCCTGTTGATGGTAAAAGGAAAATGCCTGCCAAACATAGAGTTCTTAAGACAGAACTTAAAACTTTGTATGCATGTATAGCTAAATAGTTGGGCAACATACAAATACAATTTTGTTCATCTGAGGCCACTTAACAAGGTCAGGTCAAGGTCAAGATTCGAAATTTGGTTTCATGGTAAGAAGTTTGGCGGCTATGTTTTTTAATGCTAAACCCAGAGTATATATGACGTAGAAGGGTGCCCTCTACTTGTGTACCAAGTTTCAGTTTGATATCGGGTCGGGTCACGGAGCTAAACCTAAAATGTCCGTGCGCGAACCCTATATCACAACAGGTGTAAAATTGAATCTTGAAAGTCAATTCAAATGATTGAAAACATTTTCAGATCATGTTAAGTGCACGCGAAATCATTCCAAGTGACTCCAAGGTCACTGGAGGCCATGTAAGGTCAAAGGTCATAAGCTGATCTGAAGAACATGAGACCATTACAGTTACCCCTTTTTTATGCCCCTGGCACCGCCTATGCTAACATTATATAAACATGGTAGTACGATTTGTATTTCTCCAGCATAACATGACTAACAGAAGCCAAAAAAGTGCTTATAACTTTTTTGTTTGTTCAGCTGTTTAAAAAACTAATCCTCCTATCTTTAGAATCCTGTAAACACCTATGAATCTTCTCAAAATTTCAAGCGTATGTACCAGTTGTAAAAGTCCCATCCATAAACATCCCATCCCATCGATTCATGCCAATTTCATCCAAATCAGTCCATAAACAACGGAGTTATAAGAAGTCCAAAAATGCCCCCATTTTGACATTTTTGCGCCCCTGTATCCATCTCTTCATAATTTTGGGAACTTCGTTTTCTAAAATTGTGGTTTACGTCATGGGGAATTGATTTCCGTTTGTTGCGATGAAATCGAAACTGTAGTTCTCGAGAGCTCAGGGGGGGGCCGAATCCGCCCCACCCCCTGCCGGTAACTGGCCATATCATCTAGCCCTCCGGGAATAGGGTTAAGCTGGGATGATTTTTGATCGCCCGTCACGTTTGGTGGCACACATGACGTCCGTTACCCCCACATATGCATTTAGCAAAGTTTTATTGCTTGAAACTTTCCACGTGGCCCCCCGACTTTCTAGTCCCAGGATAAATTCGTGAGAATCAGGATCTGTTCTCAGGCAGTCTGCACCATTCGTTACTCAGTGATTGTCCGTGTGTGGGGTCAGTTAGATGTTTGTCGATGACTGTCCCGATAATGGAGACGCCCCGTTCGTATTAAGAACAACACTTGACTGGAACAACATCTAACGTCCGGCTAACAACGTCTTTCTCCCTGCTCGTCATCCTCTCATCGCCTCGCCTAGTTTCTCCATGACTCGTGCGCCGGCCGCGGCAGCTCGTGACCGGCCGCTGCCCTCCGTGACTCCCGTGACGTCCCGTGAACGGCTGACGGCTCCGGGGTGCATCCCGTGCGGCCGGCCGGGCCATGTAGGTCGTGCTGCCGCCCGGTCGTTACGCCAGCGGCGGTCCAGCGGCCCTAATGGCGCTGAGTTATACTGTTTGTGTAATTGGCGCCCGAGCGCGCTGCGGAGTCGGCCGCGTGATTGGCGAGCGAGCATAAGTCGAGCTCGTGTCGTGTACGGGCTATCTCAGCGCTAGATTTGATGCATGCTATGCACTGGGACTTGTGGAGCTTGATGCATGGCTATTGAATTTGACTGCGGTATGTTTGGTAGACGTAAGGGAAGGGTTAATTTGACGACATAGGAACAGAGAAACAAGCGTCAGAAACAAAGGCTTTTCAATCAGTCCGAAAGGGATGTTTACAAACTACAAAGAATGTCATCTTTTTGTAGATTGCGAGAAGAACTGGCGTGAAATCAAGAGTGGCAACCATGATTTATAGGCGATTGAAATAACTCATTTCACAAGGCATAATTAAGGTGCGCGGGGAGCCATAACACGTGAAACATTGTGGGACAATCTCGACCGATCAGCTGTTGTGTAACGCCGACAAATGAAGCTGCAGATGGGCGGCTCTCTCGGCGGGCCGTCCCCGGCCGGGGTCGGGCCGCCGGCCGCGGCCTCCGTCCGGGCCACGCCGGTGGTCCTCGCGCTGAGGCACGCGACTCGACCGGCTCTGCGTCGGCCTGGAGCGGCCCAACGGACCCCTTCCTATGGTGGGGAGGACGGGAGCGGGGAGCTTGTGGGATGGGGAGAGGACCGTGTCGTCTTGGATGGAAGGGAAGGACAGCGTTTTGTTCCGGAGGGAAAAGGGTTAGGAAAGCTGCAAGAGAAAAAGTTAGGAAGCCCTGAGAGAGGAAGAAAGAGAGAAAGGGGGAGAGGGATGGAGAGGGGGAGGGAGGGAGGGAGGGAGAGAGAGAGAGAGAGAGAGAGAGAGAGAGAGAGAGAGAGAGAGAGAAAAGAGGGAAGGACACATCTCTTTTGAGAAAAGAGGGAGGTTGATGCTGTCCTCTGAGAGGGAAGAGAGGAGGACAGGGTTCTTCTCTGAGGAAGAGGAGGCCAAGCACGAGGTTCTGCTCGGGCTGTAAGAAGGGAACGGAGGTCCCAAAGAGGAAAGGAGAAAAGCAGAGATCTCCCATGGCAGGAGAGACATGGAGCTCTTCCCCTTGACAAGAGCGGTAGCGAAAAGAGCCAGAGCTGTCGGTCGGAAACCGATGCCGGCCGTTTGAAACGGGAGGAACGTGCGAGGCTGCTGGCCGGGACGCGGCGCCCGACGTGGTCGCCTAGTCGTGAGTTTGACGTGAAATTCGCTCTCCGGATGTCTGCTTACCGTAAGAACTGGACGCAGGGAAAACTGGCGGTGTTCCCTGACGCCCCTGACGCCGCGCACCAAACCTACGGTGTGGATTTCAAGTCGATGTTATGTTTCGAGCCATGCAGTCTGAGCTGTTGACAAGGGCTGAAGGAAAACAACCGTTTTTAACCCTTCCCCATCCAACAATAATGACGTTAAAGCCACCCTGCCAAAGCCACCAAAACACCAGTAATTGATGCAGGTATGCCGCGACGGCCACCAGGCGGACGCCGAAACGTTCGAGCAGCGGGCGGTAGATGTCTCTGCTGTCGGCGCCGGCACCTTGGCCGGTCGGAGTACGCCGTTTGCGTCTCTCGAGCTGCCTATCTGATCGTGATCTGTCCAGGATCCGGGGTGACGACAGTCACTAGGCTCCGACGCTGCTGATCTGCCCTTCCCCCTCTTCGGAGATGAACTTTGCTGCCTTGGGCGGCCGTCAGCGGGCTTCTGGTGAGACGTGGAAGCGAGTCGTCCGTGGATCAACGATTGCACGAAGCTGGAGATCTGCCAGACATATCTGGTGCAGTCCGTCCGCCTGGTTCCTGACCTCTTTACGTGGATTGCCATCTTTGGTGCTGTAGCGTCGTTGCAAAGACACAGTTATCCATCTGAGGTGACTTATTATTGCCGGAAAGTACCACCTGTGCACCGTGCTGGCCACTGCAGGCGATAACCGTTCAGTCATTTCGTGCTTTTTACGAACGTCTTCACTTCTTCCCAATCGTGATTATATTTGTGGAACGCTGCCGCGTTGTGCCACGCAGCCGTTTTTCGGTGTTTCATTTGATCTGAAACCTCGTTTATCATCCTGAAAACCTTGACGTCGATGCTGAGCCTTTTCCGATGGAGCTGTATCGAATTTATGTGGACGCAGAATCCACCAATCAGCAGAAGACTTTTCGCTTGGTGAAATGCAGAACAGTAGCTGCAGAACGAGACGTTTTGATATGCATCCATTGAAAAATTTAAAGCCACATAAACTACTTGGTACTGCCAGTTCAAGATAATATCGGACGATGCGTCATCTAGAACTAGCGTCTTCCCGAACAACTCCTCACTTCTTTATATAGGTAACAGCGAGCACCGCAAGACTCCCAGAATTCCAGCGACAACTTGAGGGAGAGAGAAAGAGAGAGGGAGAGAGAGAAAGTGAGTAAGAGTGGGAATGGGAGTGAGAGAATGAGAGCTCAGGCGCCCAGACTGCTACAAAAGTGGCTTCTACGACGGAGACATGGAGCACTCAGACCTGGTAGAATGCATTTTTGGAATTCATACCGCTGCTGTTGAACAGCGCCTGCTATTGCAAGATTGCCGGAAGCGTTTTCCTTTCTCACTGAGGCACTAAGGACATGGCGCTGCTCCTTACGTTTAGCGCCAATTGCACTGTTGCTACATGACGGCGTCGATTCCACGTTGCCTGTTGCTGGACCAGTTATTACGAGCCGGTGATTCTGAGTGGAAGTGACAGAGCGTGAACGGTCGAAATCTCGCTAATGGGTTCCTGGTCGCAGGAATGTAGACGGTGACCCAGTCTGGGGTGCCCGGTTGAGACTGGCCTTATCTCGGGCCCGCATCATCGCTGGATAGGTCAAGGGCATCGCCCGGCGTGCACCGGCACCTTCGCTTTCACACAACGCCTGGTAAGATAGCAGACCTTGGTCCACGCACCTCGGATGATAAGCCGGTCTTAGTCCACGCATTCCACTACTGTAATCGGCCATAAACGTTTTATGGTTTGCCTACGTGCCTAACGGATACGAGAGCTGCGGACACTCGGTGAAGCGCAGGAGCCTGACAAGAAATGGGCGAGCACTTGCGCTTTTTCTGGCAAATGTCAGGTTCTTCGAGGGTCAGCTATTTGTCTTGGGCTGCCAGTTATATTCTCACCAATAATCAAGCAACGCTGCCCATCTGTTTTAGCATTTTTCACTTCATTTTTCATTTTGCATTTACACACATTGTCCAGAATAAACTATCGTGATTCTTAGGGACTGGCATCAGACTTTAGGCAACTGCCTAAAGTGCCCTCACAGACTTTTGTTAGACCACTGTGTGTGAGGGGGAGAATTAGTTCGGCCTCGAATAGGACAGGTGCCACCTTAAACCTCCACACATGACTGATGCAGTCGGCGAACAGAATCAAACAGGGCCACAATAAATTTACACAGTGCGTACCGCACGGTTTAGGACGGTCTCTGAGGGGCCCTCGTTACTACCGATGTATCTGGTAGACAGGGATCGGGGTGGGGGGGGGGATGCAGCTTTACAGCGCAATGCAGACAGCCTCTGCACTGCGCTGTCTGGTCCAGTTTTTGTTATTTCGACACTAAGCTGTGTTTGTGCAGGAGAGAATTTGAAACGCTTGGAATCATTTTGAGGTAATATTTTTGCGCAACAGACATTGCTATAGTGCCACAATGTTGATGTAGGGCCGCGACCCAGTACTTGCACTTTTAGTATGACCTGGGAAACCCAAAGCAAAATGAGCGAAAGCAGTTTGAAATCAGAGGAACGTTACGGCTAAATGTAACCATGACAGATATGGTATTTCTCATTATCCACATAGCTGTTAAAATTCAGTGTTGGTTTATTGACATTCTTAATGTCAAATTTAATGGGCTTTGACGGCAATGATATGTAATAGGTCCATGTACAATGACTTCAGGGTAATCATTCCCTTATCCATTAGTTGTATTACCGTTGTACTTGATTGGCTATGTGATGATATATGGTTTATATGTTCATGGGCCATAAATTGGCAGTAATTATAGATACATGTATGGTCTATTTAAACCTTACATGTAATGGGTGTTATCTCTCCCTGCAGCTAATTTGAAAACTGTCATGGTTACATTTTGTATCAGCACGAATTAAACATGTAGCTAGAGATACCGTGCTCGTTCAGTTGTGCAGGTCGGTCAAGACAGCTGACCATTTTGGCCGCCAATTCGTCTCAAAAACTCAAGTGCAAAGTCTCGCAGCACCATAGACCTTGCCACGCGTAACGCCGAGATACAGCTATATGATCGTAGTATGCGCATTCACAAAGATCGTAAACCGTCCGATTCTCCAAAGCTCGTTTTAGGAGGCGTTCTCGTCTCCCTGTCACTGCCGGCGCGGTGGACTCCGCTGTGGACGCGGCTCCTACTTGACATGCAAACGTTCTTAACGGCGGGAGACGCGTCGCGTACATCAGGAATTCACTTTGGGCGATTGTAATAGACCCGGTTCATAAAGCTGTCAGCCGCAGCATTAGACGTGCTTTATCGCGGCCGGGCGCCTCCGCCGGACAAAGCCTTTCGGCGTGACGGCGCGTGAGAGACGTCGATGGGCCGTGGCGTGATGACACCGCAGGGCACCGCATCGTTCGCCGAACCGGCCCCGCCGGCCAGCTATTGTTGACGGCCCTTTGTGGCCGTCCGTCGGCTATGGATGGCGCCGCTGGGCGCCGCTGTCTGGTCGTTCCGTCGTTCGCTGGCGGTCGCACGGGTCTCATGCGGCTACCGTTACAGGTGAAGAGATGGTGACGGTTTTTAAAGAGGATTCCCTTTTTATTGCCACGAGACTTATGCTAATTTCTGTCATCGAAGTTTTTCAGCGTTCCGTGCGTTTGGTTTTTCGACATCCTCTTACATGACCAGAGTAATAAACATTTCGGGTCTCAAAAGGCTTACAAGGCATTATCCATATTTTTGTTTCACATAACCCGTGTCTTTCGGGCGATGTATCAGGTCTAAGTTATTGCGTTACATGTTTATTGGCTTTTCTGCACGACCGTGTCTGTTTCTTGAGTACCTCTATCATGCAAGTGTAGTAAACATTCGCTTGTCCTGCCAAAAAATATAGTATTCATTTACTGCATTCTGTGAGATGCAAAACACCCGATGATTGTACCGCCGTTCTCTGACAGTGATGTTTCTCCGAACAGTTTAATGAAGACCCCAGGATGCAGCGCGGCGTGTGCACTATTGGTTCAGATTTCCATCGTCCGCTTTCTACAGCTTATGAAGCTGAACGTCGCTTCGCACAGGTCGACCTGTTCGCTTTCTCTCCTCTGCTGTATCAGGAGCGAGCGTCATTGTTCATCAATTTACCAGCGCGACCCCGTAATGCGAAACCACGTTAGAAAGTAGCGGGCATCATTCATTCGCCATCAGAATCAACAGAGCTCCCGCGCGCGTCGGACGGTTTAATCAGGGCTTATATCACGCAGGAGATGGTTGTTAGGATGTGAGTGCGGTCTAATGGCGGCGTTTACCCCGGAATCCCATTCAGTTCTTTACCGAGGCGCGGCCCCGTTTCATCGATCAGAAACGGGGGTTTCTGTTGACCCTGGATTGATTTATGAATGCGCTCCTAATTAAACGCAGCCAATGATCGATGGGCCGGCTTGCCTCGCGCTCCATCAGGGGGTTAGTTGGACGCCAATATCTCCATCACGGTGCGCTGCCGCGACCTGTGCGCGCGCCGCGGGAGCGGCTATCTTGCACCAGCGCTGCCGGCTCCTGCCACGTCGTCGTGTCGACCGCTGCCAGCCGGACATTCCTGCACGTGGGCTCCCAGGCGCGGCTCCCGAATTGGACGAGACGCGCCCAATTTGGTCCCTCTGCAATTAGCCGGCGCTGCGTCGGGCGCCATGATCAAACCCCGCGCCACTTTGCAGAAAGTGGCGTCGTTTAGGTCCTGGCAAGTTGATTGCCGCCGGTCGTCCAACGTCGCGGCAGGGGAACGTTCAGAGCCGCCGGCTCGGACGCACGGCAGCACGGCTCTGCCAGACGACAGCGCGAGGCTTCCATCTCCCGGCGGCATGACAAGTCCGGGTCAGAGCCTTCCCGAGCGAGTCCCTGCAGCCCCAGGCGAACGCCTGGCTCCGCCGCTGCCGTGACGCGCGGCACGTCCCGTCACGGCTGTCGGCTGACAAAACGGCCCCTCGAGACGCGGCCAATCAGCTGGCGCAGCCCCGGCAAGCGCCTTCTCGGGACGAATTGCCCGCCGGCCGGCCGCTGCAGCTGCGTCACCGAGCGGCGGTCCCATGGTACAGGCTGCCGCGTCCCATCAGGACGGCTTGGTTCGGGCGGCGGGACTGCTGATATGGACGTAAGCGACTGCCCACCTGTTATGCATTCCGAACAGAAAGATGGTGTTTTGTGCTTAGCTTGCGCTCTGCTGTCTCAGAGAGAAACCTGATATAGAAAACATGTTTCTAGGCTTAGCTTTTCGGGCAATGACAGGCGAATCATAGATTACATGCCTGTTTAGCATGGTCGGAAGGGAGATATTCGGTTCCAACTTATTATGTTTATTGCAGCCTTTGCTGTGGTCTCAGTTTAGGTAAAGCCGTCGTTGTATTGAGCAAGGGTTGATGGATGGAACTAGAGTGGTACGGAATGTGAAATTAACTCTCAGACTGCAGCGAGGAACATTCAAGCGCCGTATTTGTTGTCAAACGCTTACTCATTTTTAGGAGCAATCCGCATGTTAACGTTGACCCCGTTAAACTCTCCCGTGGAAGCCTTTCCATCAGAGATGCTTCCTTCATCCAAAATTAATTTCAAGGGGAATAAAAGGCTCAAGCTCGTTTAAGTCCGCCGTATGTACCAATTGGCTTCTAATGCACTTTGACACCTGGTTCTCATGGTTCTCAATGGACCCCATTTTGCTACGCCAGGTTTTTATTGCCTGTTCTCTGTCATTGCCATTAGTGGTTTGCCCCGACGACTGTGTTGCTACACACCATGCTAGACACTTACAAAACGACTCTCCCGACAGCAGGTCAGCTTTTTTCCACTCGATGGCCGTTGAGCATAATAAGTGGTGGGATTAGTAAATGCGCTGTTTTTGGCCACCATCTCCGGACGACGTCCATGCTTTCTTCCTCCGCCAGTTCTGCCCAGTCACCGCCAGGACTCTCACTGGCGTGGCCGCTGCACGAAGCACGCTCAACAGCGCTGCTTCCCCGTCACCCGGAGGTGGTGGAGGAAGGAACAGGGACGTCGGCGCAAGTGCAAATGGGGCGGCGGTGACTGGCGGAAACGTCGGCCGGCGCCGCATGGCCCCGGACCCACGCCTGGCGGCTGGGTCACGCTCGGCAGTAATTCATCTGCACGGCCGCTAATTGCGGATTACGTGCACGCACCGGCGAAGAAGAGGGGAGAGAGAGAGAGAGAGAGGGGGGAGAGAGAGAGGGGAGAAAGGAAGAGAGAGAGGGGGAGAGCGAAGGGGGATGGAAAGTCGGTGAAAAAGCGTGAGGGAGACAAAGAGGAGGAAGAGGTAAATAAATTACTGAATGACCTAAAGAGACTGGTTGTTTGGAGGCAGAGCACGCGTGGCTGAAAACCATTCTTTATCCCAGATTCTGTATTTCCACTACTAGTATTCGAAACCAAAGGACCCCTGTGTGCACATCGTGCATGTTGCGCCATCTCGACAATGAAGCGGCATCGCGCTCGCGCAGACTAGTCCCCGTGTTATTCAATCCAACCTAAAGGAGCGTGTATGCGTGCGTGTCTGTTCCCCGACAGCTTGTAATGCAGTAGTCTCTACTTTCGTGCCTTGTAACGCCGTTGTGGAGGACACCGGTGCGGCCGGCATGTCTGGGGATGGTCCGCCGCGGCTTCCGAGTCTGGGGATGGACCTCCGCTACTGGCAGGTCGGGGGATGGCCCGCCTCTACTGGCAGGTCGGGGATGGCCCGCCTCTACTGGCTGGTCGGGGGATGGCCCGCCGCGGTTGGCACGTCGGGGATTGCCCACTACGGCTGGCAGGTCTGGGGATAGTCCGCCGCCATCGGCGCCCTGGTGAACTGTCGTCGCGTCGGCTCCGTCGTCAGCCCGGCTACCGACAGGTCGGCCGCGACGCTTGCCATCCCGGCAGAGGGTGTGACTGCCGCGAACCAGCCGCCGCTGCAGGAAGCTGCCTGTCGAGGAGACTCCGACTTCCGCCAGCCGACCGTCTCATGGTGGATTCGGGACAGAGACTCTGGTGGCAGCTCAACGGCGCAGCTGCGGCGGCCACTGTCGACGTTCGGACCTCCGATGGCGTCGTCTGCTAGCTCGCAGTCCCAGTCCGGTCTGTGCGAGCAGGCCGCCGGTTTACGGCTCAGTCTGCCGTCTGAAAGGTCCGGGGCACTGGCGCGGAGGCCGTTTGCTGTGTACTCTCCCCAAAGTCTCTGTCCGGCTTTCCTACTTTCCAGTTCATCTGTTCCACTCTCCCCGAGTGTTGACCTGTCAGTCTGTCGGCCGAGTCCGTCAGGCTAGACGTCTGTCCGCAAGCTCGCGTCTGCCCAGTGCGTCAGTCTGTTTGCCGATGCTGTCCGAGGGATTGATGGACGTGTCTGCCGGCGCATCTGATCAGTCTGCCCGGGCAGAGTCCCAGTCTGCCGCCGCGGTGGCCCCGTCTGTCCACTTTTTTCAACGCCCCTTCGGAGCTGGACTGAGAAAGCGCCTGCCGTCATTGGCGCTCCAAAGGTGGCAACAGACGCCGTCCAGTGGTGCACAGCCCCGCAGCAATACATCAGCAACCCCTATTTGGAGGATGCCTTCTCAACCAGGCTGTGTGTAATCTTCTGAGCTAAACCTCTTGAAGTTTTTATTGAGGTGGTCGTGCACGTGAATTAACATGTGACTATACTTGCTTTCGTCAGACCACAAGTCGCGTTTAAGGTTTATCTGTCGCAGTCACATTTGTCATAGGTGGGCACGGGTAGATATTTTCCACCCCGTTGCTCCTCAATTACGGGTCTATCCAGTTCGTCTTGTACGGTGTGAAGGTTTTACGAGGTGGAGCAGGCTGAACGTGCACCAGGCTCAAGTGCCTTTTTGTTCGTCCCTTCACTGCTTCAAACATTCGGGAGACTGGGACGATGTGCGTCTACCTCGACTGACGACACAGATTGCGAAAAATGGGGGAGGTGAGATCTGCCGATTCCTTCAACAGCCGTAGGCCGTGCACAGTAAGACTCAGAATACAATGTCATGCATATTCTCAGTAAAGCAATTTTGTGAGGCTCCCACAGGTATTCGGCTAGTGCGGGTATTTCATCATGATTGCTCGTGAAATGTCCACAGACATCGTCATTTGTCGTGGTTTGAACAATCCACAGGGTACTTTGAAAGACTACAGTAACACAAAGCTTAGTATGGGACTGCGGATCAAAGCAGCAGAGTGCGTTTTTAAAGGTTAGAGGCTTAAGAGCTTCCTAAGCGCTTCTATAGAAATGCCTTTCTATGTATGTTGAACAAAAGCGGTTTCTAAGAATTTTATTTGAACTGAAAACACGTTTATACCTTTTACCAAGGAACGTTTTGCGTTGCATGAGCCTAACATTGCACGACAACCAGCAGCTCAGTGGTTATGGATGGGCAGGTTAGCAAGACGCTGCCGGCCGTACTGTTGTGTGAGATGACATATCACTACTCTTCTGTAGTTTTAATTCGATTGATGTCACATGCTTCATGAGTTTGTCTTTGGGTATTGAAATTGCAAATACCGGGATGACAATAGGCCCATTATGAATCGTTCTTTGATACACATGATAACTGTTTCAGACTAATCTGACGTTGTACTGATCGTTGGTTTAATGAAATAAATGTTTGTTAATGGGATGATCTAAACATTCTTTCACCGTTATCCCTATTTTAGTGATGTTCAGGTATGCAAAGCATTGGAGGCAAGACTTATCCCACCGTCTCCTCCGCTCGAAACAGACTGGAATCAGATTCGTACCCCGCTTGCTACTTTGGCATGCCAATAGGGTCCGCATAATCCCGCGAAGGACGGCCTAAACCACGTGGGTCAATGTCTCCCGAACCGAATGCTAAATGTGCCCGCCTGAACCGGCTGCGATTGGAGCTCTCTCGCAGGTGTCTATTCAGCATAGCTTCAGCGATGAGGCGGCGCAAAGCAGAAAATGTCTGCATGTTTGCATGGTGTTGCATGCAACGCCGCCCCCCTCGGATACGAAACACCTCCTGCCTCCGCTCGTCGATCCATATTTGTTGCTAACCCAATCAGACGAGGCTGTCGCAGACCAGGGCTGAGTCATAAATTCCCCCATAAACCTCGCCGTTTTATCGACGCGGCGATTTCTGACGCGGATGACACCGCACCAGCGCAGGCCGCGGCTGGACGGACGACGTCAGTTATAGTGACCGACGAGCGCGAGGCAGCTGCATTCGGAACTGTTGTCGCATGTGTCTGTCGAAATGAATCACACCGCGGAGCCTCGACGCTCCTGACGCGCTCAATTGATTACGTCATTCGGTAGCAACGCCCGGAATCCAGCAGAGCGCGCTGAATAAACCATCGCTGCCGGCTGTCCGTGGATGTGGGAGGGCACGTCCTGTGAAAACCCCGGCAGCCGCCGAAAACGAGCCGTGTGAACCAGACACAAACGCCGGCGTGTGGTTCACGTGCCCGACCTGGTGCGTGAGCGAAGGGCACGCGTCGTGCAGTGCTCGCGGCCGGTGCGGTGCTGCGGCCCTCTCCCCAGTCCCCGCGACCCCGCGTCGCACGGTGCACCGTGCCACAGGCGGCCACAGCGCGGACGGACGGTCCTCGGCGGCGGCCCGGGAACGTCGCATTCCGTCCCGGTCTCCTCCACCCCGGCCACTCGGGTCTGTCCAGGCCGGACCTGCGTCCGCTTGCGGTGTCGTTTTCGGTTTCCAGCGCCTGGTCCTGCAGCGGGGCAAATATGCCGCTCTTCGAGCCCTCACCTTGGGCTCAGCGTGCAGGGAACCGCGGTCAGCTGGCTGTGAGGCGTCTTGGTGCTCCACGGACGGACGGACTTTCCACCGCGGACAGGGCGGAGGCGCCGGACCCGGTGCCGGCGCCGTTTGCGGTCCTGTTGCGCGAGGCGGCAAGGATGCTTCGCGTCCGGAGCAAGATTCCAGCGGAATCCTGGCTCCGGGACGCTAGAATGGCACACTGGGAATGGCCGAAGTTTGAAACGCACTTGCTGACGATCGCCTGAACGATCCTGTTCCTCCGACGTGTGCTTGTGGATTTGAGTATCGCTGACGACGTCAGGATGATGCAGCAAATGATATGCAGTTATGCCGACACCCGCCAGTAATAGTCTGTCCTCCGTTTGGCTTCCGAGACGTTCTTTTAAAACAACCATGTTATCAAACATTTTCAAATCCTGCCAAGTGCGTTGTTGGCGCCGTTTCCCCGATCCCCTCTTATCTCCAGCAACATTCCAATGTCAGCTTACGGCTCGGCGGTGCTGAGTGATGGATTGCTCTTTAAATAAATCTAGGTTTTGGTAAGCTCCTTAGGACCACATGAATGGACAAAAATAGCTTTACATACATCGCTTCTTACCTTTTAAAATGCATTTTTCTTTTGCCGATGCAATGGCGATTAAACCGGCTTCAATTTTGGCCCCGTCCGTTTGACAGGACTCCTCCGCTCTTCGTGGTGCCTAGCGACCCCAGTTCTGTTCACGCCATTCATGCCGTCCATTTCGCGCTGCTGAGGGTAAAGGCTGGTGCTCGACGTCGCTGGTCCACGCTAATCAGCTGACCGCTGGATCAGCTGACGCACGAATCGCGCCTGACCTGTTTTTGCGCGGCGGCGGCCACAATTCCTCGTCAGTTGGCCGTATGTTATCTGCACCATCGCCTGTTTTTGCCGAACCCGAAGATGACGGGCCGGCACAAGACCGCATTGACCAGACCCAGTTTTTACCTGGCCTGCATTTGATGTCGGCATTGTGCGGCAGGCGGGTATACGGCCAGCGTGTCGCAGGGGCCAATGGCCAGGGGCCAGCCCAGTGGAGAATAACTTCCGAGTTCAAACACAATTGCGGCTTGAATCGTTTGAAGTGCTGACGATGGTAGATAGCAATGTCGTTCATGATCTGATATTCCCCGCAACCCTACCGTAAAACCGCTTATTTCTTCGTGATAATGCATTTCTCAGACCCGTCTTAATTTACCTTTTCATGACCGACTGCGGATCACTTAACGCCGAAACATCTTTTTTAAATGATAATTTAATTTGATTAAACTGATTTGATATTGATACTTGATAATTTGACTAAAAGAAGATAAAAAATGAAATAGCTCGCATCCTACCGGTCACTTCATCCCTCAGATTTTGAGCTGATATTCTGAGTTGATGACACTGAGCATTCAAGGCACTGCGCTGGTGAGATCCGATTTCATTAGACCCGTGGAGTCGTGTCTTTTGATCTTCTCTCGGCTGGATGTAGCTAAGCTGCCGAGCACGCTGCCAAAATACCCGGAACGGAACCCATGTTCATCACTCATCAGTGTCGCTGAAAATGAAGCTTTGCCACTTGACGCCGCCGTGGCCGTGAAACGCGTCCTTTAAACGTACTGTTTCGGCGATTTCAAAACTCCATCACTTTCTCCGCTACCAACCGTGAGGATTATGGCATAAACGCTTGCCAGAAGTGAACACCAGCTCCCGCTAAAGTCGCATTTTTTCGGCACCTGGTTTTTACCGACTGACAGCTACTTCAATGCTTTGCTGACATGTCATGTCCCAAGAGAGTAATGCGTCGCCAGGAGATACTGTACAGGAATCTGGACGGACATTTCTCACCGGCCTGTTGACCAATGGCCGCGGTTATCTCCTCGACGACCCAGAAGCCGGGTCTGGTGAAACCGCATGTCACCGCACCGGCGTGTGATGGCCGGTCCTGCGGGAGCCCGGCGGTCGGGCAGGCGCTCCTCGGCGGCGGAGACGGGCCATCAGACGGGCCATCAGACGGGCGCGGCCCAGGCGGGAGCAGGCCCCGGGCCCGGCGCTCTCCTCACCGTGCCTCGGGGACAGGACCCTGGTCGCGTCGTCCGTGCCTGCCTGCGCGCGACGGTGGCGATCCCGCAACCTGCCCAGCGACATTGCCTGGTCGAGGGGTAGCTGGCAGCAGCTGGACTCGATCCTGAACTTTCGTCACGTTTCTGGTGCGCTCGGCCGGGGGGGGAAGAGTTCAGACAGAATGACGTGCGGCAGCCGATCGTGTTGACAAGAAACTGCAGACCTGGTTATTACCAACGGTAGTCTTCTCGGGATTCAGCCGATGGCTTTCCTCGGAAACGTCTCCTTGACTCACAATGTCTGAGTCGTAGAAGACGTCAGCGATGTCCTGTGTTCAGGTTTGCGACGTTCTCGGTGCTGGTGTAAAAGGGGACTCGAGATGCTGCCGGCATGAGCTGTTCGACTTCCTCGAAATGTTAAGTAAAACAGTGCTGTTATAGCAGGTATCAGGTAACGGTGGCATTTCCCAGGAATGTGAGCTCACTATTGTTTGTGTTCGTGCCGCGGGCCGCTATGTGGTCGGCCGTCGGCAGGTCACGTACAGGACGATGGCTCACCTCAGCTGCTGCCGAGGTCCCCGCTGTAGGCGTCGCCGGGCCGGTATGAGGACGTTTCCATTCTTCTGCTCCTTCCGGAGATCGGCAGTCTCGCAGACCACCGCCAGCGTGACCTAATTTCGAAGCAGAAGCCCTTCCTTTATCCGAGTGAACTTTTGCTGATCATTTGAACAGACGAAGCCAGCGAACTACCTGAGGGATCGCATGGAGGGCGTGTTTTCGTGTCTCCTGTGTGCGTGCGACGGCTCCTTCTTCACGGATGGCCCCGAGCAGTGTAACAACGCTCTGCGGTCATTTGCACGGTGTCCTGCCCGTGCAGAACTCTCCCACCAGCCTTGATTGCGACGCTGATGTATCACCTTCGGTCGGGAAAGTCGAGAGAACGCATTTGGGTCGGCTCCGGAGCCGGCGCTGGACACAATGGAACGTGAGAACGTGGCTGATTAGCTCCGGTACGGACCTCCTCAGGACGGGCAGCGGCTGGCCCGGGGGTGAAGGGGTGCACTGCGCTTTATGAGCGCTTTCGCTGGCCCGGGGGTCTGGAGTGGGTCAAACGGTTCCTTTCTGCGGGCGGCGATTGGGCGGGGGGAGGAGCAGATGTGATAGCGGTCCACGGGACCTCAGGAGATGTGATGACGTTCCAGATGGAGAGAAGTTGTGTCAGAGCAGGTTGCGCTTCAGGATTGACTGGCGTTTCGTTGTTCAAATTATGTTCGGTAAGACTTTATTTTATTTCATCATCCATTTCATCCGTTACGACGGTTCCTGTTCCAAAACCGACCAAACAAAAAGAACGGCAGAACTGCATCATTTGGAGGTAAAATTGCAACAGTGTTTTATGTCATTCATGGAATACAGGTCACAGCTGCATTATCCTTCCATTTTACGTTTCGGCCGTTCACGTCTGTTTAAGCTATCCCATCTCTTTTCTGGTTCAATCATAAAAAAACTCCAAAAAGTAAAGCTAAGGTGCAGTGCACGGCACAAGTGCCATAGAAGTGTTACCACAGCTATGTTTCGTGGTAGTCGCATGTCAGCAACCAGCCGCTGACCGGGAATATGCTACACCAGCAAGCCACAGGCTAACGAATTAAGCAGAAACCTCTGTCGTCAGCGCGCTTTTTTGCCACAGAAGTTTTAACACCAGGCGTCTGCGTTAAGTTATCTTGCATTCGTGTGCACGCGTTGATATTTTCAGCTCGTTCTTGATCGTGATATACACTGCCTGTTTTATGGAGTTATGCAGCACGATGTTTCGTCGAACGGGATATTTATCTGACGATTTATATCATTTTGGAACTTTATTCCATTCAGCGTTTTTCTTGCGATGTCTACCTGTCAAAACTACAATGTCAGGTGTGGTCTTACTTGAAACTGGCTGCGTGATTTTTGCTAACTTTGATGATTTCGGTGATAGATGACGATTTTTCGTAGCCTTATGAACAACTGTATGGGTAAACGGTATAGAGTTTTGCTTCCAGAATACCAAAGAAACGTTTTTCCGCCTTCATTTCTATAATCCAGGGCAGGTGTCATATCTGGAAGCAATCACAGATTATTTGGGGTTAAATAATGAGGAATTTGTAGGGCCTAAAATTTTTCAATTTCACATGAACACAGGCTCCAAAACGTTGTTAATCACTGGATCAGAAGCGAGTTTTCTGCCTCCGTCACGGAAATTTATCATGACCGGATTTCCGATAACCATGCCTTTGTCACACCGATCCACTTTATCGCTGTTGCATCGTGTTTTAGTTTTACAGTCCTCGTTTTTATGCCGCTTGTGGTTATTTCACGTGCGCCCCACCAAGTCCTTGATCGTGTGATCAGACTGGATTTTCCGCCTTCAGTCCGGTAGTTCGCGTCATCAGATTTCCGGTGTCCATGTTAGGCGTTCACGTACGCATCGCTCTTGTTACTGTTGATGTACCGCATGTTCGAAATCCGTCACAACAGAACAGGAAGGGGATGGGGAAGTGCAGAGAGTCACGACTGTTAGATTTTGCCGTTTTACAACTCTTCGCAGTCCACAGGTATCGATTTGCCTTAGATTCGAGGTGTGTCCGAGATCTCAGATTTCGACGGATTGTGAAGCCTGGCCTGACGTCAGGTTTGGTTCTGAGCAGTGCGTTGTCTGTCACTCCTGGCCCCGGCGTCTCCTTTCAAGCAATAATCCTTTAAAGTATTCCTGACACCGCTGACAAGTTAGATGCTAAGATGTGTCTATATCTCGCTCAGCTTCCCCTTGACTCTGACGCCCGGTGTAAAATTTCGTTTTCTCCCTCGAAGAGTAAAAAAAAACTGAAATTTTGATCTGATATGAGCCGGTTTTGAGGTCACAGTAATGCAAGAAAATAGTTTCATTTCTTGGGTGTGCTATGTGGCGAGTGAAATGAATCACTCAAGCAGTGATTTACCTGATGCAAGATATTTGAGAATGGTGCATCCTGCAAGGTTGAGGGTCTTTGGATTTCAGTTTCCTGAATGATTTCTATCAACTCACCCAACGCTACCTGTATTTATTTTCCTTGATGGGTACAACGCCCTGCCGTTTAAAATTTCATGGCTGCTTGAATGTAAACAGCTCAAAATTACCAGCGTTCGCGTGGCGTCTCGATTAACTGGAGAGCTCTACTCCAGCATATTCATATTTCGCGAGAGCATGACTGGACATGTGTAGGAGCAGAATGAAACCTCTGCTCGGGGAGACGCGGTGCTGTGCTGGCCTGCCCGGACAGGATTAGACTTCGCTCCAAACCAAAAGTTCTTTAGCCGAATCACATCTCTCCTCAAGCAGAATCAGATTTCCGCCACGGAAGGACCAGACCTCCACCTGAGCAGAAAGAGACCTCTGTCTGGGCAGAACCTTACTCTGCCCGAGCTCGGCGCGAAACTTCATTTCCGCGGCCGGACGCAAGCGGAACACTTTGGGTCCGAAGTTAGACGGGCGGCGTTCAGAGCCGTCCCCTCAGAATGCCGCGCCGGTCGGCAACTTAGCAAACTCATCACGCCAGACCTGTCGATAGCGAGTTTGACAGTTGGCCGCGCCGCCGACAGCCCCGCTCGAGGCAGCCGGTCATTTGCACCTGCACGATTCGCACGGAACAGTGGCAGCGGCGCCGACAGCCGCCCAAGCGTCCGCCGCTCACGGTGATGCTCGTGAACCGTTTGGGCGGGGCGGCCCGCGGCCCCTCCGCCCGCGACCTTTGACCTCTGTTCGCCGGGCGCGGCGGCTCGGTCGGCGAATAAGCCCTCCGTCCGGCGGAGAGGTCACGCCCGCGGGCTTCCGTTACCGGGCTGGGCTCAGGGCCACTGTTCTCGCTGTTTCCGAGCCACTCACCGGGTTGACTGAACCCAGACATCCGTGCGGCAATCAGAACTTTCTGCATAATAGCGGGCGACCCTCCCACCGGCGACTCAAAGCGGCGGATTTGCTGCCGCCTGTTGCAGCTCCGCCCGGCTGCCGGCCGCCGCCGACGCCGAGTTTGCATCACAATGAATGCATATCATTTTCGGCCGCCCGGGGACGGAGCGCCGGCACTGGGAACGTCGTGTGAGCGGTGGCGGAGCGACCGCGTTCCGTCTCTCATGCCACTTCTCTGCCGATTTCTGACCGGACCCTCTGTCTCTTTCCAGGTGAGTGCTCGTCCGGGGCGGCTCGTGGTTCGCGCACGCCCTTCGGCCGTGGGCGGTGGCCGTGGATCGGCGGTCGTCCGCCGTGCGGTGAGACAGGACGGTTCGCCCACGGCCCGCACGTGCCCGGCCTGACCAGTGACGCGCGCCGTCACGCCGCGGAGGCGACGATTGACGCACAAACGGCGCGAACAAACACGACGGCACGTGACGGCACGTGGCGCCGCCCGTTAGTGGGCCCCATGTGGAGCCGTCGTGCCCTGAGCGAGCAGACCACGCGGCGGTCAAACGCAGAACCGGAACGCAGACTGTGCGGACACCTGGCGGTTAGATCGTAAAATGACCCGTGCTCTTTGCGAGACGGGCTCAGAACGCCGATGCATTGGACGGTATTGATGGAGATCTGGACTTTCCGAACCCCCAGGATCCCCACCCCTGTCGCCAGTGCCCTCGGCCGTCACCAGTTGGCCAGGGTCGATGTGAGCGATACAGCACGCCGCCCGGCCTCGCCCTGATCACGGCAGATGGTGACTTATCTCTGCCGGGACACCTCTGACGTCATCTGATGCGATCAGCGGCTGCTGCCGGCGAGGGTGAGCTCGTCACCACCTCTGGACGGGGATGGCCTGCCGCTGCCGTCCGCCCGAGGTCACCCGATAACAGCCATGTGATCTGAGGTCTCCGTGCCGTTGTTTTCACACGAATCGCGCGGTCCCGTTCGTCCGAGGTGGAGCAGGGGTTGCCTAGGACCTCAGCTGGGCCGAGATGCGGCTGACGGGTCTGTTTGGGTTCTGCCACTATCAGGAGGTTTAGCTGTCTGATGCTGAAGCAGCTGATGGGCCCGGCCTGGGTTTTCCTGTGCTCTTGAACATGGCGCCAGCACGACATGGTCCATTCCTGCCAGAAGTTTTATTGGCTTTTTCCTTTGTTTACAACGCTCCACCTACCACACGAACCTCTTTTTGCCTCCTCTAGATCAAAGGGCTGTGACGTGCGGTCAGGTTACGACAAAATTGTGCAAACACGGCTCCATTCAACCCAGCAACTGCTGTTTTCCCCCTTTGCGCCTTTGCCAAGAAAAACCCCTTCCCGGACATCTCCTCTAAACGTTGTGTTTTCCCAGCGGTTAGGGTTTCAGCGGCGCCGACGGGCTCCCGTGACGCCTCGGCGTGGCTCCGAGGCTGTGTGGGAACACCCGGCGGCTGTATTGTCCTCGCCGTCGGCGTCCGCGGCCGCGGCTGCGGCTGCGGCTGTCTCCGTGAGGCACCGGCGTAATCCGTGAGGTACCGGCCCTGCCCCCAAGGTACCGGTCTTGTTTCTAAGGTACTGGCCCTGCCCCTGACGTACTGACCCTGTCCCTGGGGTATGGGCCCTGTCCTTGAGGTTCCGGCCCTGTCCCTGAGGCAATGACTTGGTCTCTGAGCTGTCGGCTTAGTCCCTGAAGTGCCGGGCTTGTTTCTGAGGTACCGACCTTATCCCTGCCCCTGGGATAACGGCTGTGCCTCCGCGCGTCACGTCACAGGCTCTGCTGCGCAGACAGGCTGCCGCGGCCGCGGCCGGTCGTTCGCGGCCGACCGGACAAGCCCGGCGGATGGGGCGGCGTCGGCGGCGCCGGGAGCGGCTCAGCTCATTAGCGGACCGGGTCGTCCGCCGGCGAGGCACCGCCGGCCGGAAATGTTGCATCCGCACGACTGGCCGACCTCGGATATTAATGGGCCGCGCCAGTGGAGGCGGAACGATCGTTCTGACTGGCCAATGCCGCGAGCGCGGCGCCTCTCCTCTGGCGCTGTCACGAGCTGCCAGGAGCTGTCAGGAACGGTCAGGACCGCGAACGTCGCGTCCGGTCCGGCCCTCCGGCCGCCGGTCCGCCGCCGGGTCATGGACGGAGTCGGAAGCCGCAGCGGAGCCGTCAACACCCGCCGCCGGCCGTGGGAGGCGGCGGCGAGTCATCCGCGGCTCTCCGGCCACGTGGTGGGCTCGGCGGCCCATCAGGCCGCTCTCCGATCCACGTGTCGGCGCCCCATTAGCGGCGGGAGCGTTGCACGACCGCACAATAGCCGCGGCGGCTCGGGAAGTGCGGTCGAAGCTCGATCGCGGCCGATACGCCGCCGCGCTGGGATCAAACGCGGGAGGCGCTGCCGCCGGCGTCAGGCGGCCGCTCGCTCTGCCGACGGGCCGGCGCCGGTCCGCCGGCCCGGCCGAGCCAGCCGACAACGCGCGGCGAAACGGCCGCGTCCGCAGCCGCCAGGGCTCCGGCGTCTCATCGTCACACGCTCACGGCCTGCAGCCGGCTCGAGACTCGGTCGCCGCGGAGGACGCGACCTGCGCGCCCTCGCGACTTGCCGCTCCGGACACCTGGGAGTCACCCGTCCGCTGGTGGCGTGAGAGGACTCCCCGGCACTCTGCCGGCGGCGCGTCCCGTGACGGAGTGACGCGGACTCCCCGGCCGTGACGTCAGCCATCGACAGATGCGTCACCGGCGGGACCCCCGGCGGAGCTGGACGGGGCGTGACCCTCCGCCGGACGGCACGCAAGAGGACCTGCCGGCCGGATCGGGACGATGATTAATCACGCGACGATCGGCCAGCTGGTTTCGGCTGGCGCTGAATCCGAGTTTGAACTGGCCAGGCTTTCTCAGGACGATGTCCTGCGGTACGTGTCCAGCGTGTAGCGGGCCATGTAGATGGTTATCGCAGTGGTCGGTGGAAAAGCGCTGGCCGGGTCTAAAAATACCCTGGAGCAGCTTGCAACCTCAGTACCACTCGACCGATTTGCTTTCTTGACGTGCCGTATCGTATGCTTGGTTTTTGATGGCTGCTGACCAGTGCAGCCCGTAAAAGTGATGGAGCGTCTTGCACCAGGCTCGTTACGGATAGTTGATGTCCCTCGCTTTCTGCAGACCTAGACTGTGGATAATCAGGGACAACTCCGCACATGGTAATTTGTCCGAGCGGGGCTCTGGGTGACGATATATTATTACCCTCTGCAATCTCACCCTGGAAAACTTGTTTTGGCCCGATGGAGCGGTCCAAAGGCTCAGTCAGCGTGGGCTGAACAGTAATAAAACAGGACTCTGAGGAATCGTGGGCTGATATGTAATTCATTATGGGAAAATCGCACCTTCGCCAGTGTTACGCAACTGCTCAGTCTCGGTACTGAAAGCAGGCAGGTCAGCGTGGCCGTACGCATCGTTATTGATGGGGCCATTTGGCGTTCGGTGCGCGAGCGAAACTCGTCATATATCGCCAGACAAAGATCACTGAATGGACCCATCCATAATCGCAGGTGTCGTCCAATTAACCGGCTCTGGCCCTGGCCGTTCCCAGCCCCTGTCCGCCCCGACACTGCTCGGCTGACGTTCACCAGGCCAGGGGTCGCCGCACCGTCTGGAGGTTTAGGCCGGTCTAAATTGATGTGCGCGTTAGGAATATGAGTGTAATGCGTAGCGATGCCGCCCATCGCGCTCTGTGTCCTGGTGATGCAGGTCCAGTTGATTGTTTCCCGATCTTTAGACTGGTGTGTTTTTGTCCACACGTTAAAGACTGGACGTCTGCATCGTCCGCAACAGCAGCCATCTCCCTGTGTCCTCCATCCTCAAGCATCACTGTTGATACCCAGGCCGCTGTTTCGGAACGTGACCATCAAGCAGTTCCTCCGACTCGAAGCAAAGGAATGCGAGTCCGTGTTATTCCGCGGAACAGGAGTTCGCACTCTCGCCCTTGGCGATCGGCTCGCCTTTTGTCTCCTCACTTGCGTCCGCCGAACCCGAGCGGCATCTCGTCATCGGCAATCGCACGCGACTCGTCGAGACTGGATTCGGCGGCTGAGCGACGGCCCCTGCAAGTGCCAAGTCAGCTATTGGCTATCGATTGTCATCCCGCCGACAAAAACGCTCCAAGGCCAGCGAGCTGACGTGTTTATTTTCTCCTCTCGGCGTGCCGCGCGGCGCTATCGCATTTCTGCGCCGGAAACGCCGACAGCCGTCTCTGAGGCTTTCATTCTCGGGCCGTTCCGTCGAAATGGCTCGAGGTCGCGAGCACGCTGGCGTATGCAGGAATGACGGAGATGCCTTCCGCCATCCCGGCGCTTGTTCCTCAGCTGGGCACGCCAGGAATTCCTGCGGCGCCGGCACCGCCCCGCCAGCGGCGACCCTCCGTCGCGGGCCCGATCTGTTTTGTTGCTTTCCTCGATGGCACGTCCACGACCCCGAAAGTAAGCCGCCTCCGCTGACACGGGCCGGTCCCTCGGCGGGCACTCCATTAATATGGCATTCCCCTTGTCCGAGCGTTTGCATGCCGTTGTCGGAGGGACAGATATGGCAGCATAACTCGTGTCTCGCCGCGAGTTCGAGTCGCGGGCGCAGCGGGAGGAGAACGGCGTGGCGAGGTGTCTCCGTCTCGTGCCGAGTTATTACGTCGCCGTGTCGTGTCTTACGGCCGGTGAATGGAACAGCTCCGCCGGTGGCCTTGCCGGGGTGCAAAATGTCAGACACGAGCTCGATAACGGCGCAGGCCGCTCTCTCGCTTTTCTGCGTGCAGTTTACGTTCGCGTTTGAGACCGAGATTTCCGGCGCATTGTCTGCGTCGCGTCTGCCGACGTTTCCGCGCGGAGGTGCCGCGCCTGGTCGGCCGTTAACCAGCCGGGGAGTCGTCTGGGAGGAGCCGGCCGGCGAGGCGACTATCTCTGCCGGATCTCGGCGTCTGTTTGCCGTCCGGCCGTCTCGCCGTGCCTGGCCGCGCTCATTCTTGGCGTCGCTCGCCGCCGTCCGGCGGCGGCGCGCACCTGTCGGCGCCCCCGGAACGGCCATTGTCTGCCGCCGCGCCGCCCCCCGCCGCCTGTTGTTGACGCCGGGACGCGACTGTCGGGAGCCGCTGATGTGCTGGTGGGCCCGGGCCGCGCTGGCGTGGGCGGTTGCCGCCTCAGGGACGCGCTGGTTCGGTGTGGACGTGCCGAAGTGCCGCACGTCGGCGATGATGGACGGGCAGAGGCGGCGTGACAGGCGGGGAGCGAGAGCCCTAAGATGTCGCCCAGAACCGGGTTCTCGGAAATGAGCCGCGTAAGACACGTTATTGCGCCCGAAAAGGACGAAACATTACACTGCTTTGCGAGCCGATGCAGAGATCTCACATGCTGAAACCCCAAATCTTCTAGCCTTACTACTCGTCTTCATTTTTCTGCCGTGTTAACATGAGACCAGCGACGTCCCGCGGTATTCCTGGGACGAGCTTGGGCTTTGTGCCACGGCGAGCACTGTTAACTGTCCTGAGTCTTTCGAGAACCAGAAGTCTTCCACTCGAAATCGACAGCGAGCTTTTCGGGGACTACCGCGCTCAGCGGTCATCCTTTTATTGCCCGGATAGGCATTTGGATTTTAAGCACCGCGACATGACAATGCTCTCAGACATTGCAGTCGGACAATGCCTTAATGGCTTGTTAACAGATCCAGAAGGGACTGCCGTTGTAAAAGTCATCGTGATTTCTGCCATGGCATACCTCCGGTCGCTGATTAAGAAGCACGCGACACATTTACTGCTCGTCATTTTGGGCTGACTCGGTCAAGGCACGTTTTCTTGTCCCGGGTTTCTTGTCGGGAACATAAGTTAAAAGGCATTTCGTGCGTTGTACTTGACCTCCATAAGAAGTACACAAGCACGGAACAGACTGATGATTGGTGCAAAGGACGCGCCATGCACCGACCAAAAGAATCCAATGAAGGCAATGGAATATCACCACGTAGAGACGCGCCACCCAAAGACCACGGGCGGCGCATATGAAACCTGACTCGGCGTTTCGAATCGCCGAGTCCAGGGAGATCAGACCGTCCGTGGGCCTCCTATGGTGGGCCGGGGAGTGCGGGCGGTCGGCGGTGGCGGGGCCGGTCGCCTGTGATCCCAGGCGGCTCAGATGGCCGTCTCGCCGGCGGACAGCCTTCCGTCTGCGGTCCCCGACGGCTCGGGCCGGCACAGCTGGCTGCGACACCAGAGACTCAGGCTGACCGCGGGGGCCGGGGCTGCCGTGCTCAGGACCTCCGGCCTGTTCAGCCGTCCGCGGCACAAAACAGCTGCCCTGATCGCCCGGCGGAGGTCGGCCGTCAGTCCGTGACCTCAGAGACTTCGGCTGCCCCCCCCCCCCCTCGAGGCGGTCAGCTGTGACCGGAACTCCTGCCCAGCTCGGCGTTCGGCGCCGGCCGCCGCCGACAGGTCGATTTCCCGCCTCGGAAGATCGCCTCCGCGGGGCGTCCGCAGCGCTTGTTGCCGCCGCGTTATGGCCGCCGACCGCGGACGCGCCCGCGCCGGTCGGCGCCGCTCCGTCGCGCAGGAATTCGCATCCGTCAGCGGTGTTTTGCCCCGGCGCTGACGGCGGCGCCCCCCGGGGAGCCGGACCTGCGGCCGGGGCCGACCCTGACCCAGACACCTCCGCCGTGACTGGCCGTCCTGCGAACACGTGTAGCGGCTGAGATACTGGTCCGGGGTCTGGGAGGCCGCTCACGCCTCTCGCAGCAGACCGGACGGCGCCCGGCGGGGGTCGAGCGTGGACAAGGGCCGTAAGCACTGGACAAACCGGCGCCGCTTGGACAAATGGGAGGCCCTCAACGTCCGGCCCTGTCTGAAGAGGGTAACCCTGGGCAGATCGCGGCACACACCGGCATTACAAGGTCTGGCGTGGGTTCCAAACGTCCGGTGTTGGTCACGGACGGACCGGGAGCAGGGGTCCCTCCACCACGGCGCCGCCGGCTCGCCGACGGCCGTTGCAGGCTCGGCGACTGAGTGGGCGGCCCGTGCAGCTGGTGGTGTCCGTTGCCAACCGACCGGGAGGAGCGGGGAGAGATTCCCATGGGCTGCACCGCTCGGTGTCTGTTGACGGGAACAGGTGGGCAGCCATTTGCATAGATGTCGTCCGATTTCAGGGGCGGCGTGCAGTGACCGTCACATCCGGGTCGCGCCCGCAGCGAGAGAGATGCCGAGATAGAAGGGCGAGGAGGAGAGAGTATATTATACTGTCGACGTGTGGTATCGTCGCCGAGACGGCTTGAGCTTGGTTGCTCGTAGAATTCTAACCTTTTGTTCCTTTCTCTTTTTTGATTCGTGTTATGTTGGACGTTCTGAGGTCTTCACTACCTTCGATTTTTTTCAGCAAATTTCCAAATACAGTTTAGCGCTTGAGTTCCTTGGGAAGTCATGATTCGAGTCAAGCTTGTTTTAAGAAGAAAAAAAAACTTTCGAGGCCAGTTACCGATTGGGCATCGGCAGAGAAACATCTCCGGAATCGAGGAGCAATTTAAGTCTTCCCTGCGACATTTTGTCCGCACAACGCTTTTGTTCCCCTTCATTTAGTTGGCGATTTTCAGGAATGATTGTGAGCACTACGCGAGCTGTCAGTGCCTAACTTTGGATTGGGCACAATATGTGGAAAACAGCCCGAACTAAGCGAAAGGCTTATTTGACGTTTAAATGCTGTCTAAAGGTCCTCGGACCCGCCGTTCAGATCCGAGTAAGTCTCGTCGTTATTTCGTGTCCACACAATGTGTGGAAAACAGCCCGAACTAAGCGAAAGGCTTATTTGACGTTTGAATGCTGTCTAAAGGTTCCCGTCAGTTAAGTCCATCACAATTTCGTGTCCACACAATGTGTGGAAAACAGCCCGAACTAAGCGAAAGGCTTATTTGACGTTTGAATGCTGTCTAAAGGTCCTCAGACCCGCCGTTCAGATCCGAGTAAGTCTCGTCGTTATTTCGTTCCATTTCAGGCAGCGGGAGCAGCTCTTCCGCTCTCCCATTGAGCGGCTCCGCCCTGCTCCAGCCATTAACCCGCGCCACTTTCATAAGGCCGTGATGTACCGGCCAGCCCAGCTCCTCCGCAGATAATCAGCCCAGTGCTGCAGAGAGCCGGCCCCACTCGCAGGCGCCGTTCGCCGGCGCTGCAGTGATCCCGTGGTCCGCACCAGTCACAGCCGGCGCACCGGCGTAGTAGCCGCGCGGCGCTAATTACAGGACCTCGATAACTCACCGGCGGGTTAACGGGGCCGGCGCCGCCTGCCGCGCCGCCAGCGGAGCCGCTCTCCAGGCCGAGTCCTTCAGAGCGGCTGACGGGCGGGCCGCCCCGCTGGAGGTGTCGCCAAATGTGACACGTCCCGCGGGTCCGTGGCGGCACGGGCGTGTCGCCGTCCGCCGCCGGCCGTTCGAGGCGTATGGAGGTCGACAGCACGTGCTCTGGCCGCCTTTGTTTGGAAGCGTTGACCGCCCGAAAAGGCCTCAGCGTACGACGGTTGCACGGCCTGGTTTAAATAGGGAGATCGGGGAATTCTTCCCACGTACCAGCTGCAGGCATAAGCACGTGTGACCCAGCGCCTCTGTAAATTAATTATTACCGTATTCGGTGAAACTGCTGCCTTATAAGACGCTATGAAGCGATGTTTTTGTGTCAAGCACGGCCTATATACATCAATCTTCGCTATATTGAGCCAAGCGGGCGTTGTCCGTGTCGAGCAGCAATTGGTCATCGTGTATTTTTTACTTGTCCGTATTAAGGGGTATCTGGAAGGTTTCATGACTGCTTATTTACAAGATGATTGCAACACTTTCTCCAAGAAAAAAAACTAAGGGCGTGAATTGACTACCTAAGTATGCCTTACCCATTTCACGAAATGGGTCGTTTGTCGTGTATGGATATTAACTCTTTTGCACTAAAACTCTAACGAAGAGACATGAGCATATCTAAGAGCATACGGGTTCCCCTATGTACGGACTAATGCTTGATTGACGTTTGAAAATATGTCCCGCGAGATCAACAGCAAATTATTGTGTGTTGTAACGGTACATATCCCGCCATTTCGTTTCTTTTTGTCGTTTTGTCAACAAATGAACAATTAGTCTTCATAAAGGCTGATTAAGTTATACAGGATCATGGAGCCCCACCCCTCATCGTCGAGGTCATCCCTGTCGTTCCCAGCCCCGAATGTCGTCCCATTCGGCAGTTCCTGGGCGATGGGGCAGATTTTTGGGCGCGGCACCACTGGACCGCATCGACGAGTGCACAATCTCCAGTCTGCATGACGACATACTCGTGTTTATTTTGCATAATGCATTCCCCCCGCTTTTATTGTCGATTTCTGCCCGCCTCACCCCGCGCCGTCGCCCTGTGCCCGGCACCGCTGCATTATGCAGCACCGTACGCCGGGCTTATCACTGAGTCACCGCCGGCCGCCGGCCCCTGCATAAGCCGCGTCCAGGTGCGGCGATAGCGGCGCGGCGGCGGCGTCCGCGGCGCGACGACCGGCGGCGGCCCCGATGACGCTCCCGGCCGGCGGGGTCGGCGGCGCCTTGAACCACTGGCACGGCCCCGGCGTCCGTCGTCGATTGACACCGATCGGAGACAGGGCCGCTCGGCCGGGCTTTACGACGCCGACGCTCCGATACGAGCGCACTACAAAGACCGCCGCCGTCAACTAACGCCGAGGGGACACGCCGCCCGGCCGGTCGAAAGCTAGCTGCGCACGGCGCGGCCCGCCGGTTTAAACCGAGGCCAAGGCCTTGTCTAAATGTCTACGCCCCCGCCAGAGACGCGCCTGACGACGCGTCGTTCGTCGCGACGGCCGAGCCGCCGGGGTGGCCGCGGTTTGTTTCTGTCGCGCCGTCTGCACGTCGCGGCGACGGCGGAACGGCGCCGTGGCCTCCTTCCCAGGCACCCATGACGGCCTGTCACCCGGCCTGCCCGCAGCGCTGTGTGCAACAGCGGGCCCGCCGAGACGCCCGGCTCACCCCCTTCCCACGAACCCCCTGCGCGGGAGTCGGCCCGCCAGCGCCCGGGACGGCCACCTCATAGCAGACCTTCCGTCCGCCTCACGGTGGCGGCACGAACGGCGTACCGAGCAGTAACCGTGCTCGCCTTACCAGCTCATGGCGGTGTCCGTGCACAGGGACGTGTCTGGCCGTGCCGGACCATGGCTGTGTCCGCCTCACGAGGACATGGCCGCATCCGCCGTACCCGACCGTGTCAGTGTCCTCCGTACCGACGAACGCCCGTGTTCGCCTTGCCTGGCCGGGACCGTGTCTATCGCATGCGCCGTACCTGGCCGTACCGGCGGCACCGGGCCTCCGCCAGCGGCCGGGCCGGCCCGCCGACACGGCGCCGGCGGCGAAGAGAGGCGGGGCTCGTTTGCAGCCGTTCCGTCGGCGATGAGGTGCCGGCTCGCGGCCACCGGCGGCGGCCTGCGGTCGTGATTACGGCCGCCCCACGCCCCGACTCCGGCGCGAGCCACGAGGGCGGCCGTTTATCACGGCCCAGAATCCGCGCCGCCGAGTTAATTGGCGCTGAGTGATTGTCCTGCTCCTGGATCGTGGCCGCGATCTGGGTCAGCGCAAACGGGTCTGCGCGCGGTCCGCGAGGTTCTTCCTGACGCGGTGGTCGTGAATCCGCGCTTGCATCGGCGGGAGAACAGCATCTGATCCGCATTAGATTTGGCAATGACCTGCTATGTGAGGTTTTGAGAACGATGTCGTTCTCGAACGGACTAGAAAGTGGAGTGCTCGGGTGCTATAGTTGTTCCTGTCGCGGACAGATGTATGCAACATCCAGCACCGTCTAACGTTGCCCCACGGCAAGCGCGGAGACCTCGGACGGGGCAGTCGACGCTCACTGATCATCAAACGCAGCTACTGGTTTTGAGACGGAAGCGGTGCAGTAGAACACCTACCTCATTTTGGAATTTCATTCACCCAACTTCATGTTTCCGAGTTCTTGCTAGTCGAGGAACAGCAGTGTACCCATGGTGTAACATGGGAGGAGTGTTGCTTACAGAGCACACTACAACGTCATCGAAGACGAAGGCCATTTTTTGCCAAAAGCTCATGGAATGAAAACAGCCAACCCCGTTTCGTTTAACCTCGTTCCTCTGTGTTTCCAAACCCAGTGCTTTCGCTCCATTCTCGTCCGATAATGTTATCTGCCATGGTCTGATGGAAAAAAACATCGTGGACGCCAGCTTTGCTTTGTTAGGTTTCTATCTCAGGAAAATCCTGATGCGTTCTCGCCAGCCAACGACGAGATGGTTTTTATTCCCTCTAGCACACTGCTCGATCCGCTATCGGACCACTTTGTCGGCGCTCTCCTTAACCGCCGCAGGTGCAAAACAATGCTCTGTCTGAATTCCCTTCTTGCGGGAGACTGGGAAGGAGAGCTTCAGTCATCACTTGAATCTAATGACGTTCAAAAAAGCCTCAGGGCACAAAACAAAGGCCTGCGAGCGGAGCCCGCCAACTGGAGGCCTTTTCTCCTAACCGCATCACCAACCCAAACTACTGGTCCGTGAGACTGTGTCAGTGGATGCACGATGCCTTTTATAATGGCAATGCGATTTGTGGCTTTTTACTACGCTTATGGAAAAAGCAATGCCGCCATGTTTCCCTTTGCGTGAGAATAAAAGAGAGCTGCTCCACTGACAAGAAGTGACACTGCCTAGGAAACCTTCACCTCGGCTAACGAAAGGATGTGAAGGTTGTGAGACCTGTTAAAGCTGAGTGCATGAACATTGAACTGGAAAGGGTTACGCTGTCGAACAGAGATTCGTTCGATATTAATCCAACTCTTGGCCTCAGTCAAGATTTAACGATTTACATTATGTCTCGATTCTCGGATTTTTTAATTGCGTAACAATCCTTCGCAGACGTTAATTTGTATATCTGATAGCTCAGGTCGAAAAAAACACCTTAATTAATTATGTCTTGGTTTCGTTACTCACCATCAAAGCACATGATTACTTCGATGAAACCGATATGTTTATGGAGTGAACTATCGAGCATGAAATGATATGAATGATTCGCGGGTGGATGTATGAGACTGATTCGTAGTCAATGTGTGTGGGGCTCCTGTTCCTGGTCGGGAGCGCATGTATCTCCCTGGCTAGATGGGGTGTACGTGCGACTGCTCTGGTCTGGTTCTCGTGAACCTGCTGGTCCTGCCCTGGTGCACGTGAGACTGCCGCTCCTGGCCTGGTGTCCGTGAGACTGCTGCTCCTGCCCTGGTGTACGTGAGCCTGCTGTTCCGGCCCTGGTGTCCGTGAGACTGCTGCTCCTGGCCTGGTGTACGTGAGCCTGCTGTTCCTGCCCTGGTGTCCGTGAGACTGCTGCTCCTGACCTGGTGTACGTGAGCCTCCTGCTCCTGGTCTGGTGTACGTGGAACGGCTGGTCCTGGTCTGGTGTACGTGAGCCTGCTGCTCCTGGTCTGGTGTACGTGAGCCTGCTGCTCCTGGTCTGGTGTACGTGAGCCTGCTGTTCCTGGTCTGGTGTACGTGAGCCTGCTGCTCCTGGTCTGGTGTACGTGAGCCTGCTGCTCCTGGTCTGGTGTACGTGAGCCTGCTGCTCCTGGTCTGGTGTACGTGAGCCTGCTGCTCCTGGTCTGGTGTACGTGAGCCTGCTGCTCCTGGTCTGGTGTACGTGAGCCTGCTGCTCCTGGCCTGGTGTACGTGAGACTGCCGCTCCTGGCCTGGTGTACGTGACTGCCAGTCGCCGGCCGTTGGCGGGCCGTTGGCCGGCTGTGTCGACGCCGCTGGACCGGGCCTTATTCGGCGGCGGCCGGACCGAGTGGGGGGGGCCGTCGGCCGTTCGGGGCCGGCTCACAGGACCGGACCTCCACGGACGCGACCTAGTGCCGGTCACCGCGAGGTCGCCTGAGTCAGACCGGGCAGCCGGGCTGGGGCAGAAGGGGGGGGGGGTCTGACCGGGACACGGCGCCCGGTTGACGCTGTTGTGGCCGGGTTTGGTCGCGCGCCGGCGTCTGGGACGGAAAATACTGGCCGTGCCGCATGCAACTCCGCCAATCGGCTTTTCCACTTAATGCATATCCGACGCGAACGTTTAGTTTTCAAGGACAAACAGGCGAATAGGGCCTGCAACAAACACGATTCGTCAGAATCCTGAATCCCGAGCATCCCAGGCTGAACACTGACAATATGTACCCTTGGTGACAACATGTATGGATTTCGGATTGCACTTGTAATGACATCATCTTCAAAGGGAACAGTTCCATCTTGGCACGTGTTTGCAACTGCAATAGCCAAGTTTTGGCGTGCACTATAGCAAGTTGCTCTGGTTCAAGAACCTCTTGAGGGTACTCCTACTCGCATCTCAACCATAGCGCAGGAGCAGGACTGTTTTTCGGACTTCCGTATCCACGGATTACTTCCAGGGAGCTCACAGGAACGCCTCGCGACAAATTATTCGCGATCTGTCCAGGTGGCAGAGCGCAGCGTCTGCCGCGGCAGAGGGCCGACGGCAGAGGGCCGAGCCGGGCGTCCGTGCAGCTGTCGAGGGCGGACGGACGGCCTTAACAGCCGACCGCGAGGTCGCCGCTGACGGCGATTGATGGTGTCTCACTGGCGGCGCCGTCTGCAGGCGCTGGCGAGCCCGGTCGGCAGCGGCGGCCGCCTCGCGTGCCGCCGCTGCAGAGTGATACGTCAGCTGGTGACGTGATCGGCGTCACCTGACGTCGGCCGCACGTCCTGCCACGGCAGAATGATACGTCAGCTGGTGACTTCAGCCGCGTCAGCTGGCGCCGGCTGGCGAGAACCCGTTGGTTGACAGTGACGAACCCGAGCCCGTAGGGATTTGTGATGGACCCGTGTACTGCCGTGTCATGCCATATCGTGCAAAGCATGGAAATCCGGTCATTCGGGTCCATTGCAAATCACGTACCGTCTTACGAGCTTCTGACATGTTTTTCCTTTTAGGCGAATACGCACAATCCGCTTGGTTGCTCTTCCATGTGAAAACTTAATCCATGAGTAGCAGGTAAATCCTTACCGGCCAGATTACACTCAGTCGCTTCGGCGATTCCATGTTCAATTACGCAACACCTTTCGAAGGTTTCTCTCAGGATGTTGGTACGCCTTTGAACCCAAGTTACACGGATAGGTACACGTCGGAGGATTGTACGATTTACTGTAACAAAATGAAGTGAAACGAAATTAAATGTAGCTGCGGGCTTTCGCTCCATGAACGGGTGCATTTGTACGCCCGCGCCGTCCAAGCCAGAACGTCTTTGTTCAGCTGGGCCTGTCTTTGTCAGATGGCATGAGGGAAAGGATTTGTTGTGTTAACTCAATTTCGCTTTTGTGTTAACTCACCTACTCACGGTAAACATTTTTTTACGGCTTCATCGCGTGACACCAAATGCCAAACCCACCTTTGGCATTAATAATAACGCGCTGGCTTTTTAGGGTCGGATGAGAAAAGTCGGATTAAATGGTTCTTGTATTTTCGCCAAACTGGTATGCTCAGGATGATTTCTATTCATACCAATGTCCCGTAATATCGCAGGTGTGCATCCAGAGTCTGTCGGATCTGCAGCTAGGAAGGGTCGAGCCATCTGCGCTGAGTTTGGTAAAGAACACGGCCAGTGAAATGCTTTTGATGGTCCTTGGTAGCTTTCAGGCCACGGGCCTGGCGTTAGTCTCGGACTGGCGCTCATGCCCCTTGTTCTGGCGCTATCAGAGATATCAATCTCTTTTTGTTACCTCTAGAAAGTAGCCCGCTGAGTTAACACTCGACTCAGATAGCGACGTCACACCCTCGCAATCTGATGATCAGCCGTGAAGGGAGCCGTACCTGCCGCCCGCACCGGAACGCGGCCGCGGCTGATACCGGGGCTCGTGGACGAGATAACGCCGCGTGGAGGACTGGGCAAGGACCCGGCACGAGGTCCCAACAGATGTCGCGATTCGCCAGCATAAATCCGACTGCCGGTGCGGGAGGTCGCCGCGCTAGATGATGTCGGCAGGTCGTCAGGTCCGTTTGTCGGTGAGCCTGCAAGGTTGTGCGAAAATGTTTCCTGTCGCCGCGTGCCGCTGGTGGAGTACAGAAACAGACTGCAACAAACCTGCTGCTCTGAGCCCGTGCGTCCAGTTTCGAGCAGTTCACTGAGCTTTGGCCGAGTTTGGCATACCTTTAACCGAGTCTGACCGTCGTCAAAAACCCGCCGGTCCCCGTCAGCCAGGCACGAGTCGATGCAACAATGACGAGGGCGGTCGGCGGTCGGCACGGGGCCTGTTGTCGGGCCGCGCCGGACGTCGCCGTCGCCGCCCGGCGGCACGCGCACCGCCTGTTAATGAAGACCTCACCGGGCGCGCGCCTCCAAACGAGAGCGGCATCCCGCCGGCGGCCTCCCTCCGAGCGGCGGCGGCCGCTCCGCTCACGACCCGCGATCGCGCCGGTCTCGTTTAACTCGCCAGAAGGGGAGTTTCGCCCCGGCGCGGCCGGCGCCCGGCCGCGGCGCCGTGGGCGCCCGCTGCACCGTGCAGGTGCAGCCGGGGAACCGACGAGAAGCCCCATCCGGCCGGTCCCCACGCCCACCTGTGAACCGGCGGGTACAGTCTCCGGCACGGCGTCCAGGCGCCGGCGCCGGTCGTGAAAGTCGCCAGACAGGTGTGCGGGGTCGCCACGCGTGCGTGCCGTGCTCTGGACGTGCGCCGAGCCGGCGGCCGTGAGGGGTGTCGCCGGCGTCTGACGCGGAGGGACCGGTACCGACCGCGTCGCTCCCGGCCGTGTCAGAGACGGTACCGGCCGGCCGCCGGGGTTTGTGAATGGAGCCGGAGACGGCCGGTCAGTTGCCGGCGCGTTCGGGCGGAGGTGGTGCGGTGACGATGGTGCTGCTGCCCGGTGTTGGTGACTGTGGTGACAGAGGCCACGTAGTGCGTCGGCAGTGACGATTTCGAGGCTGTTGGATTGGTGTTGCCCGGTGTCGTATTAGCGCTTATTAACGGGCGTGGAAATGCCTGTGATGGGCTCAGCCATGGCTAATGCCAAGTACCAAGGTAAATATCCAGTTCCATTTTTCGGAGGCTAAGCGATCGGTGTTTGTGTTTTTTCTGCTTAGCGTGGAAATGTTTTATGCAGCTCCCGGACTATATTTAAAACGAAAACTGGGAACCGAAAAATCATTATAGTTCCAAAAGGATTAAGATGCTTATCGAAAATATTGTAGAACTTGGCTTCAGCGGAATGATAATGGATGTATTTACACCGGCTTAACTGTTTGCATCCCATCATGTTTGTTAAACGTCACACCCTGGATTGGCTTGAACCCAATCGACTTAGCTGACGTAATAATAGTTTTGATTATCTGGAAAATGTTAGCTCAAGTGCTTTTTCTACGTTAATCAAGCCCTTTAAATTGTTTTACTTAGGGCTGTTACGTCCAGGACGGCATCTTTGGTGATGTTGGAAATAATTGTTTCTGCTGTGTAAGCAGCCTTAAACAAGTCACTTAAGAAAAAAATATATATTTCGTTAGCGTATGCCGTTTTATTGTAGCATCTTTGTTTCTGGTACGTAAAAAGTATTGTTTCATATCCATAGTTCTCAGACGTTGTTATTAAGGACTGAACTGTCGGTCGACAGAGCGGCGCACCACTAGGTACTTCACTGGTTTCGCGACGCATTCAACCATACCAAACATTGGGCTTCGCAAGGGAATGAGCTCGTTTCATTGAAAAACCGTCGCTGATATTATCGCATCGTAACAACTCGTTGGTTCTGCGGCGAAGTCATTTGGCGCCTATGTGATTTCCCAAGAAAGTAGTAAATGTTAATCTCGTCTGACATCTGTTGGGAGGTAATGGACCGGCAAATGCATTCCTTTTATTGCCGCTCCTTCGTCCGGCTGCTGATTGTAGGCCTGGCCGTGTAGATAACAGCGTTTCGCTTCCCTTGACCTGATTGCTAGCCGTTGCCTTCCTGCTGTACTTGTCTGACTGCAATTTAATGTCGAGATACCATAAAACATCAAGTCTCAGTTGGCCAGGTGGCTTGGCCTACAGCTGAACTTTTCCGGCGTCTAGCGTAGCTTCCACTATCGGGCGTCGCCTAGTCTGCAGCCGTTTCCGGGCATCCCCTTCTCCCCCCCCCCGCGTCCGGCGGAGGGCCGGAACAGCCGGACCGACGGGGAGGTCCGGCGCGACGAAACACGTCGCCGCGCGCCGTCTGCGCGCCGACGGGGGCCGGAAGTGACGCCGCGTCGCCGCCGACGCGCCGGCAGATGGTGGCGTAATCCCACGTGGTGGGCCGACGCGTCGCGACACGACGGCGCGTCGGCGGCGGCCCCGGCGTCGACGGCGGCGCTGACGAAACGGTGTGCGTCATGGGAGGCCGCCGATCGGGAATAGTCGGCGGGGAGTCGCGTGGGGCGCACGTTCGTGCCTGCTCGGTGTTGAGATGAGCCGCCGCCGCCGCCGCGGAGGACGCCCCGTCCGGCGGGAAATCAGACGGGGTGGGGTGAGCGTCGCCCGGGGGCATTCCATCAGCCAGGTCTCCGTGCCGCCGGTGGAGGCCGGCTCGTGCGTCCCCGTGTCCGGCTGCGGCCGTCCGCTCGTTCCCTGCCGTGAAGAGGGAGATCGCTGGCCGCGGGTCCGTCTGACGCCGCTTGCTCGTTATCCTTCTGTGACGACAGCAGGCAGTGTGGCTCCGACTAGGCCGCGCCCGTCCGCTCACCCCTCCGTGCCCCTCCCCCTCCCCCGGGCTCCAGAGCGGCGGCCAGGCAACATGAGACATCCCTGGAAGCTGGCCGGTCGGCTGGGCTTTAATCCCGGACCGGTTCTGACCGGCGCTGGCGACGTCCGCCGGTGGCCGCCAGGTGAACGTCCGCCGGCGGCGTCCGCCGCCGCGCCCGCCGCCGGCGGCGCCGCGCGCCGGGACGAATTTCCGTGCAGGGCGGCCGCGGGCCGGCTGCTGTCAAACCGCGTCGCCGGCAGGCAGGAGTGGGACTGAGGGCCGGCCGGTACACGAGCAGATGGCGGCCACGGCGGTGATGGCACCGTGACCAGGAGCTGACGGCTTTCTGCTTCACTGGAGTGATCGCGAGTCAACATTTCTCTGACCAGGGAGAACGGGGATCAACAGTTCTGGCCAGTGAGGTCAGCGGTTTTTATCGGACGCCTCTCTTGGGTCAATACTGCGTTATCTGATCAGAGCCGGAGACGCCGACATCATCTCTGTTGACCTGTCTGGCCTGTGGGACCCGGCGTGGACGCCAGGTCCTCACTTCCCCTCCCCCGCGGCTCCCTCTGGGACTCCATTTGGCTTCCTGCCCTGCTACAGCTTCGGTCAGCGGACGTTCATGTTTCGGCTCCCGCGCCGGAATGGCGGCGGGACTGGCTTTTTTCGCGGCCACGACACGGGCCGGGCTTTTTCGGGGCCGGCAAAACTCGCCGAGGCGTGTTTCCGTCGTGTTGACGCTGCGACGCGCGCGGTAGCTCGGCCGTCAGTTCGCCGCGGTCGGGCGTAGAACGGACCCGCCGCACCTGTACCGAGCCGTGTCGACGTGACGCGTCGCAGCTGGAGTGTTCCGGCGGAGTTCGCTGTGGGCTGCCGTCGGCAGGGGCGGCGGTCGCCACCCGTCCGCGGCGGACGCGGCGTTTGCCTACCGGTAGCTCGGGCGGCGAACGGCAGGGCGGGTCGGCGGAGCACGGCAGCCAGGGGCGTCCTCAGGAAACTCGCCAGGGGGGTTTTGGCCACTTTCCTGTGGGGAGACAGGCGAATGAAATGAAACTGTCGACAAAGGAGCTGCACGAACATGTCAAGAAGTTTGGTCAGCATTCAGAGAGAAGGCGGTTTCCTTTCCTGCTCGTTTTATGTGCAACGGAGTTTGGCAAGGAACGTTTTACAGCCCGGATTTTTTTCTGTCGGTTTTCTGCCGCTGACAGACCGGCGCCGCTTGTTTCAGACGTGACCTCTCTCCGTCGGCTTGCTGCGGACCTCGACGAAACCTGCCCAGTGTGCGGAATGCCGTTCGATCAGGGAATGAAACGAAAAATCACCGACGCCTGCAGCCACGAGCGGTGCTACACGTGCATGACGCAGTACCAGAGCTGCCCGCTCTGCGCGTCACATGGTGAGTGGCCTGGTCTGGTCTGGCCTGGTCTGGTCTTGTCATGTTTACAGGCACGTGGCACGTGTAGACACTGAAGATGACCGCGTGTGGCCTCTGAAGCCAAGAACGCATCGCGTCCAACGGCCTGATGGTAGCCAAAACGTTTTACGCCGGACACCAATGACATGGCAACGTTAAGACATCAGGCGTCAAATAGGCACCAGATGACCAGTGTCCGATCGCTTCTCCCCAGGGGCCAGTGGACCTGCCGTTTGGATGCTGGGCATGTAGGCAATTATCTGGCCGTTTGTCAAACCGCTGACCGCTTGATCTAGGTGCTGAGTTACGTGACGTGCTTTACTCGTTGTTTGGTCCCGGCTATCGGCTCTGTGGGTCGAAGGCTCATAGGCTTTTGCACCCAGGTACTTTTCCGACGTGGCCATTGTTTTGTGGGCGCGAAAACATGCAAATTTCCCGGACATTGCTGTTTGAATCAAGCGCGTCGTGTAGCTGTGAAATGAATGCAGTGCGGCTGGACAGGCGGCGGCGAGTCGCGGTAACAAATCGCCACCGTCACGGGCCCGCTATCGCCGGCCGCCGAGCGTGTTATTTATCTGCCGGCGTCACGAACCTGTCCGTGGCGCCGTAACGGTGGCCGACGGCTGCCGCGCCAACAGGATGTCGCTATCGGCCGGCGTGACGATCGGCCAGATAACAGGTCTGATCCCGGCCGAGGCTCCAGCCGAGTCCAGGTCGGCTGAAAGGTGTGATTGCGGCGGAGGCGTTGTGATAAGGGGCCTGAGGCCGGTCTAGATGGGGAGTCTGAGCTCGCTCGCAGTCAGGTCAGCCAAGTTGGTCTGAGTCGGGTGTAGTTCATTCGTGGATAGGGTGGTCCGTTTCAATGCTGCTTATTTCGACGAAGGTCAGGTCTGTGAGGAAAACATGATCAGGTCCCTGGCCAGCTCTCCTGTCTGCTGGTGACCCTAGGTGCAGACGTTTCTGGCCACAGGCTAATTTCGGTACGAAGATAATCATCTTTCCATTGGCTAGCCACGATGCACAGTAAGGCCCGTGGTCCTTTGTTAACAACGCCGATTAGCCGAAAACGCTGGCGGCGGAGTGGCAACGACATCGCACACAATGCCTGCCTGGCCGCGCGACAGCCGAGAGCGACAGACAATCGCAGTGGCGAGGAGCCGGCGGCGCGCGGTGCCCGTCCGGCGGACGACCTCACTGTCCGGCGACAGCGGACCGGGAGCGGCGGTCGCGGCGCGCCCGGCCGTCGGGAACTGCGCTGCAGGCCGCTGAGCCGCCTATCTCGCCGATCGTGTCACGCGCCGTCGGTCCTGGCCCGTCCGGTCCGGCCGGGTCGGACCGGCAGGACCGGGCCGGCCGGGCCGCTCCCCTTCCTCCGCGCGCCCCCCGCCGTCGGCCGGGCGGCTCAGCTCTGTCGTGACGGCGGCGCCGCGCCAAAAATGCCCAGCTCTGAATGGGCCAGGTCCAGATACGGAACGCGATCTCCAGTAAACCGTGGTCAAGGGGGAACACGGTGCGAATGATACGACATGCAAGTTCTGAAGCGGCCCTGACCATGCCTTTTTTGTCCGAAGACCGGGCGGATTTTGGTGTTTTGCTTTCAAAGACTCTTAGTTCTTTTAATTTCCTCTGCAACTGCAAACGAAAGTCATCCTTCCATTAGGGACCACGAGTGGCAATGAGGGCCGTCTTTCACCGTGCCCCTGCTGCCGGTCGTACAAAGTGCACGTGATCTGGGCCAGGCCGAGGCGTTTTGGCTGACCGCCTTGTCCCGGCCGTGGCGCGTGATGGCGTCAGGTTTCGGCGCGCGCCGACGTCACCTATCGAGGCCCGCCTTTCCCAGCATCCGGCGCGCCGCGCCGGCGCTGGCCTATCGACGTTATCGGGTCAGCGGGCTCCATTAGAGCTGATAAAAACGACTCCCACCACCGCCGATACGGAGCCCACGTGACCGGCCCGTCTGGTCACGTGACGAGCCGAGCCTGAATGGGGGGAGTGTCGCTGGGTTTCCGGCGTCCCCCCCCCCTGGCCTACTCTGGTCGGGTGGGCTTAGTGGCTTGCCGAAAACGGCACCGGCGGCGAGCTCAGACGTCATTTGTCGGCGACTTGGCGGATTTCTCTCGGTCCGCGCCGGGCGCCGGGTCGGACGGCGCCGTGCCTGAGTGCAAACACCGACCGGTCGGACGTGTGTTTAACGAGAATTTCACACCCGCTTGTCAACAGAGACGGTGTTTGCACCAGATCAAGGCTATCGCCGGCCGAATCGGCGCCGGCCGGCCCAAGTTTCGCGGTAGGGGAAACGGTGATTCCGATCGGTAATCCGACTACGCCATTCGCGAAAGCCCGGGCCGGCTTCGGGTGGACTATGCATGGACGATACTATCGCGGCATTAATGGAGCTGCGACCGGTCTCGCTGATGTAGACGGCGTCTGACGGCATCCCGGCCGCGCCGGGGCCGTCCGTTTTTACTCCGGTCGCGCGGGCCGTCCGGTCGACCTCGCACCGATCGCGGGCCTGACGGGCGGAGCGCCGGCCTGTCACCGCCGCTCGCGACCCGGCCGTCGGGATTTAACGATATCGATTACGTCAGCCGGCGCGACCCCGTCACGTTCGCCGGCGACGTTTCATGAATGAGCCGGAGCGGCCGGTTCCGGCGCAGCTGCGGCTGCCTATCGGCGCCATCGCGCCCGACACCGGCGACGGGCGCCCATGGCGCGCCGTCGCCGGCGGGCTACGCCCCCCGCCCGGTATCAACAACGAACGGTATCCGCCGGCCGGCCGGGGCGGCGATGCATTATTCAATCGCGCCGCTGAATGGGATTATCGGTCGAGTTTCGGCCGGACGCGTGCTCCGGCGCGGCCCGCCCCGTCGCGGGAGGGCCGGGCGGCGGCGGCGCGACGGCCGTCCGCAGAGGCCGGGAATGTTAATTGTGCGGCGGCCGGCCGGTCCCGGTCCGGCGCGGGAGCTTTCATCGGCGTCCGGCGGCGGCCCCCCGCGGCGGCGCGGCCGGGGCCGCCGGACCGATCGGCCCGATGATGTATGGCGCGACGCGCCGACAATGTCGCGGGAAACGGGAGAAATTTGAGAGCGGCACCGGCGCGGCGGCGCGCAGGCCAAAACAAAGGAAGGTCAAGAATGTGGGAACGGCCGGCCGGTCGGACAATGAGCCGTAATTGGCCTCGGTGGCTGACAAATGGACCTGCACCGACTGGAATTTGTCCGTCTGCAGAGTGTCAGATCGTGAGTGATTCGTATCCATCAGCGCGGCCCGCTGCCGCTGCGGCTACCGTTCGGATTGCAGTCCTATTTGCGGCCGTCCAATGAGCGATGATCGGCCTCAGCCGGTTGACAAATTGCATTATTCCAACGGGAACCGGTGTTTTTGCCGCGCGGTCGACGGCGGCAGGCCAGAACCCAGACCCCTGCGTGCGGCCTGCGCCGCCGCCGGCCGCGCAGCACCTGAAGGCGTGGCCGCGCGGCGTTACGTGCAGGCAGGCGAGCGCGACGGCGGCCTGCACCGTGTGAAAGCGGCCGGACCCGGGGGACGGCGGGATTGTTTATGGCCCGATATCCGCGCGTAATTGGCGTGTTTGTAGAGGAGCTCCGTCCGGCGGCTGGCGTTTAGTCGACCACGTCCGGCGCTCCAGCGCCGCCGGCGCCGGCTGCTGGCCGCGCGGGACCGAGGCTCTGGGGGCGGGCGGGGTGGGAGGCGGATCGCAGAGAAGCGCCGCGAGTCTGGCGGAGGAGATGGAGGGGCGCCCCTGACTCCCGTTGGGTCTTCTGGGGGCAGGGATGCAGGGAGGCCTCCCCGATGCCTGGCGAGCCTCGAAACTGACCGTACTCCGTCGGGAGGATCGGGCAGTGGTGGGAGTCCGCCCACCTGGTTTCGGACGACTCACGTGCGCCGTTCTGGACTGCAAATTCCTGCGGCGCCGGATAAATGAAGGCTGGCGGTATTCTGATTTGTGTCATTGTCCGATTGTCTGCGGTGACATCTCGAACCGTGGATGATGTCTTTGGACAGCCTACCTAGACTGCGACAAGGTCTCAGTTTTCTATTCCGCTCCAAACGACAGCCGGATTGACCATCTGCGAGATCCCCTGCTGCAGCAATCAGTCCGGCCGGCCGTGACTCCGACAGCGATAACGTAACGTGTCGTCTGCACTCAGCGACGTCATAACGCGTGTCCTGTGACTCGCCGCTGGCCGTGACACTTTAGCAGCGACACCGTGACGTGCTGTCGGGCTCCCCGCCGGCCGTGACACTGCGGTTCGCTCGCGTCCATCCCTCCCGCCCCGACACGGGACGCCGTCCCCGGCGCCGGCCGGCCGCCGGCTGCAGCGGCCGCTCTCCGGCCGGCCGGCCGCTGCAGATCGGCGTGACGCCGCGCTGCAGGCCGTCACGGCTGGCGTGACGGCCGGCGCGCACGGCACGCATGAGTTAAGCTCGGCCGGCGCCGGGGACCCTGCAGCCTCCGCGGGCGGCGCGCGAGAGACCGCGCCGCGCCGACCGGCCGGGACCGAGCCGACCGGTCCCGGCTGACAAAGTGGTGGTAATTAATGCCGTCTCGCGGGCCGGGTTCGCGAGGCGTTTTTACGCCGCGTTTCATCATGAGCCGCGGGCCTGCTCGGGCCTAACGACCGGGAGACGGAGAGCGGGAGAGAGCTCGTCGGGCGCCTTCAGCTATCTTATCTCCGCTAAGAGGATAGAGCGCTAAAGGGCCCACTTGGCGGGTTTACACGGTGTCGTAATCTGAGCGCGTGTCACCCATTCATTCGCGGCAACGGCGTGTCATCGCGGTTTCGTCAGCCTGGACGTCGTGTTTTTGGCATGGCCCGCGCGGGTCCGGTACTGGCCTAACCCGACCTGACCCGTCCCGCGCAGGTGGCCCCCCGAAGAAGGCTGGCTTCCCCGGCAAGACGGCCGGCGGTCTTCTGGGCTCGGCGCTGGGCTCCAGCGTGTCCAGCCTCTTCCACGGCCGGCCCAAGATGAAGACCAACGGGCACTTCGCCGCCTTCATGCAGGTGGGCATCTGCCGGTCGGTGCTGGATGGGGAGGGGTGCTGGGGGGGGGGGGAACGGTGTGGTGACCCGGCTCCCCTGGTGGGTTACAACGGCGAAAATGAGTCCTTAATCCTGATGGGACGGCTTGGTTGAAGTTGATGGGGTTGTGTCTCAACCAGTGTTGGACCTGGTCACCTCGGATGCAATGGCTGCAGATGGGACCTTGACTGGAGACGTTTATGAGCGCAGAGTGCAAATCGTTAGACGTTCAGTGCACGGGGATCTCTTTACAATTCGGTGATTGACCTGCTTTTTGATGTCCTTGGCTGTGAAATAGGAGGATGGGAACTTTACCAACGACTGCTCAACGAAACGGAAATGCCGACGGATTGCTGCGTGTGTCGTGCAACGTTTTAGGCAGGGTTTCGTGACATGTGTCTCCCTCGTCATGGAATAAGGAGGGCACGTTTCTTTGTGCGCAGTGAGGCATAATTCGTTTCCACGAGCTGACTTGGTCCACGCTTCTCCCAGGCACGACACGACAGCGGCGGAGGTCCGGGACGGGACACGCTCTCCTGCTCCCCCCTCCGCGACATCGGAAACAGGAGCGGCGGCTACCTCGCGCCCGCCGCCGGACGGCCGATCAGTGAGTGACGCCCGCGGAGGCGCGGGCCGCTCCTCGCTCCTCGCCACCCGTCGCCGCCGTCCGTCCCGAGCGTGCCTGCTGACCGGCTCGCTCGCTCTGCGCCGGGCCGTCGGCCGCACCGGCGGCCGGTGTCGGCGGATTTCGCGGCCGCGATTTCTCGGTCGGCGTCGGCCGGTCCCCGGCGGAGGATCGCCGCGCCGCGAGGCCGTGTCGCTGCCGCCCGCCGCTCTCTCCGCGCCCTAATGTGGTCAATAGCCTGCACCGGCCGGCCGCGGCCGCCTGCTGTTGCTGCCGGTTGCTGCCGGTTAGCCCGCGCCGTGCCGGCGCCGGCGGGCTGCGGTCCGGTGCCGGAGCGTGCCCGGTTCGCTGGCGGCGCGGGCCTGTTTGTTTTTCGGCGTGTCATGTTTTGCGTGTTGTCGCCGGTCTGCCGGGATTTGTCGGCGTCCGCGCCGCGCGTGTTTTGCATGTCTGCGGGGCCTGGTCGCTAGGCATCTGGCTGCCGAGTGATGTTAGGACCTAGTAGCGTCTAACGCGACCTGACCCGACCTGACCTGACCCGCAGTGTACAGCACGCCGCCGTCCAGTCGGCGCCGCGTGGCCGCCAGCCCCAAGCTTCTGCGACTGGCGGCACGCCAAAACCGCAGCAACCGCGCCAACACCATCAGCGTGGACAACCACCAGGGTCTCTCAGGTGAGGTGGATGTCCGCTCCTGATGACGATACCTCTGCTGATGACGTGACCTCTGCTAATGACGTATCAGAGAACGCCATCAGAGGGAAAAAGCCCGTTCCACTTTCCAGCCAGTTCCACTGGCTTCGACTGCATTGCCGTTGCGAGGAAAATGTGATAATTGCCAGTGCGTTGCGGCTTTTGTGTCCTAGAAACGTTCATTGCTGGATGAAACTCATCATTTGGCGAGTTCCCGTTCTGCGGATCAGACCCAAACTTTTGCTGGAAGTTTTGTCGCTTGCAGACGTGGCAAGCCCAGACACTGCAGGCTGCGCTTAGTTAACGACCGAAATTCTTGGTAGATGAGGTTGTCGTTTCTTTTGCACAGCCATCGGCCCGGAAGACGTCAGAGAAAGGAGCTACTTGCTAACTCGCCTAAGTTCGCTGTGGTCAATAGGTTTGTGCGCATGTTCGGTTTCTCTGTTCGGACTCCCGTGTTGTCAGCCTTTGCGCCTTACACTTGAACTAGGCTACCTACATTTTTCACCTGTTGCTTTCTTACTGAGGCTTAAATAGTTTTTCCCTTTTAACAAGCGCTTTCGAAGAGTGTGAAGTTAGGAATGTAACGAAATCGAAGAACGGGGGGGGGGAGGAAATAGTGAAAAGACAAGAGAGATCTATCAGTGCTTGTTTCCTCTGCTTTGAGTGCTCGCACATTCTTTGGCACCGCACCTGAGTCTTTACATCTGTCACTCGAGCAGACTCGTATAATGCTGCTTCGGATTTATCGCCGTCTGGTGCCTGAACTGAATTCTAATAATTACCCGCGGACTCTGCCCCCTTATCTTTACCTGCCCCGCCCGGAATGGCGTGCGCCCGCTCTGTGCTATCCCGTCTTCACCCCAGCGTCACGTGTCGTAGACAAGCGTCACGGCGCGTGACGATCCCGCTGAGTTGAACCAGTGACGGCCGCCCACTTCCGACTCGTCCTGCCTAAACCTCGGTACGGCCGGCCGCCGGCGGGCGCCGATACTGTGCCGCAGTACACGGCCGTCCGACCCCCTGACCCACGGACCCACGTTTGACCCGCCGGCAAACGGTGATCCGTGGCGACCGCAAGTAAACAGTGCAGCGGGCCGGGCATAAACAGGCGATCCGCTATGTTTCGCGTCGTCGAATAGTCGGAGGCGAAGGTTTGACGGCGGCGTTCAGCCTTCCTATTGCCCTTCGGCTGGGACGCGAAACACGCGACAGATCCTCGTCGCTCGGCCACAGGAAGGAAGCCTTCGGAGGGTTCCGCCGACCGACGTCCCGGCCGCGCCGGCCCGGCCGTACCCGGCGGCGAAATGTCGCCGATCTGGCGGGTCGGCCGGGCCGTAAATCCTCGGGCCGGCAGGACCGCCAAATTCGGCCGCCCGGCGCCCATGCCCGGGCCGACACAATGGCGGCGCGGCGGCCGGTTACCGGGCGGACCCGGCGGCCGCGCCGCGTCGTGGGCGGCTCCGTCGGCTCCGTCGCGGCGGGTCGGAGCCGACGCCGGGCGACTGCGACCCGGCGACGCCGCGTCGGACCCGTTCCTAGGGCGCACCGGCGGCGGTTCGCAGGAGGGCACCGGCTGCAGCAGAGCTCGGCTGTCATGAGGACCCCCGGTGCGGGCCTTTCACCAGGTGGCCATCCCAAGGGTGGTCGGTCGGGGGTCTCCCGGCCGTTGGCCTGAGGCCCGCCCCCTGGGTCGGGGCCGGCGGGCCGGCCGGCGGCAGGCGGCGGCCGGCCCGGCTTGCATGATGCACGGGGGCTGTTGTCGATTGCGCCGAGACGGGCGGCCGCCTTATTCGGCCGGCCCGATGGTATCGGCGCCGCTGCACGGGCTGCACCGGCCGGCCGGCCGCCGATCGCATCGGCCGGGCCGGGCTTCCTCCCTCCCTCCCGCCGCCCGCTCGACCGCCGCCGCCGCCCCGGTCCCCGTCCAGGTCCGTGTCATGGGGTTTAGCCGGTCGGCCGAGGTCCTCGGAACGTGGCGCGGGGCGCTCAAAGTCCCCGCCGCGGCCGGCCAGGTTCTGTGCCGGGACAGCGGCAATCTGCCCAAACAGCTGACGGCGGTCACGGCCGAGCGGTGACTGCGCGGTCACGGTGGAGCCGGCTCAAAGAGACGAAGGGCTACATCTGCTGCTGAGGTTGTCCCTCTGGGTATCCGCCGTCCTGTGCCGGGGCCTCCTGGGTCTGCGGTGTCACCTTTCCCGTGTCAAGCGCTACGGATCCGAGACAGCGGCGCTGATGCCTTGTAACCGGCGATCTTCGTGTAACGCTTACGTCTGCTGTTCGCGTGGACCCCACGGTCGTTTTCTGTCTGTGTGTCTTCGTCGCTGACGCTAATAAAGTAGCCAAAGTTCTGAAACTGGTGGATTTACCGACGCTGCTGATGTTGCCGATGCCGCTGAAGCTGCTGACTCTCTTGCTGTTTGTAACTAATCCCACCTGTGCTCGCAGACACGGACGATGACGCGGCGGGCCGGCCGGAGGACAGCGCCCTGTACGCCCGGCTCGGCCTGCTGCTGGGCCCGGGCGCCGAGGCGCGCTCGCCCGGTTCGGAGCGCTCGCGCTCGAGCCGCTCCGGCGCCAGCTCGGGCCGCGACTCGCGCGCCTCGCTGGCGCACTTCGACGCCAAGTCGGCCAACACCAGCCCCGTGTCGACGCTGACCGGTGAGAGATCGGCGGGACCGGTTCTCCCGGTGTTGCGCCGCTGCCGCGGCTGGGCGTCGCTCTGGTCTGTTGACAAGACGGAAAAGCGAGACTGGTTGGAGCAGGACGTTGCGAAATGGCTTTCGTGGGAGCCCTCATGCAGCGTGCTCTTTCACCAGGCTCTCACCACTGTGACATTTGTGTCATTAATCTGCTTGTCGAGAGGCACACTTCTGCCTAGGATGCCCATGTTAACAATGTTATCTCGCCGCGTAAACTGGTCCTGCTTACGCAACACTGCGGCTCGGGTTCGGCCGCGGAGACGTGCCGGGCCGGGCCGGGCCGACCAGCCCGGCCGCCGGCCCGTGTCGCTGACCGTGGCCGGTGGGCCGGTCCTCGCGCGCCGGGCGGCGCCGGCGTGCAGCGCCGATTTCGTCGCGGCGCCTGCATCGCAGCCTCAATAAAGCAGTGCAGACGGCGCGCGGCCGCGTGTTGCCACCGCCGGGCCGTTAATCGATGGCATGACGCTCCCGCCCGTGCTCGTTACCACCCGGCCGGCCGGCGCCGCTCCAAGGATGTCCTGCGGCCGGACAAGGCCGGTGCCGCCGAGTGGTGGCGGGCGCTGCCGGGCGGCGCCGCTCGCCTGGCGTTTCCCTGACCGCTCGCGCCGCCCGCCTGGCGTCTCCCTGACCGCTCGCGCCGCTCGCCTGGCGTTTCCCTGACCGCTCGCGCCGCTCGCCGCCCAGGTTCGAGCGAGTCGGAGCTGGCGCACCTTCGCTCCGAGCGAAGCCACGACAGCTTCGGCTCGCTGATGTCCATGTCGCTGAGCGGCTCGACCACCTCGGCGAGTCCGCTCATCACCTCCCGACGCAACTCGATCGGTGAGTGACGGCCGGGCCCGGCGCGCTGTGCATGAGCCTGCCGCCCTGTCCGACGGCGCGGCGCCTCCGCCCGCCGCCTCGCCCTCTGCGGCAGCTGCTGCCGGTGAGCATGTTACGAGTACGAGCGCTGAGCGCCCGCCGGCGGCCGCGGCCGGCCGCTGACCGGGTGCGGCCTATTTATTTATCGGCGGCCGCTATCTCGTCCGCCATCGCCGGCCTGCGCGGAACCCAATCTGCACGTCCGACGGAACGAGACGAACCGGCTCGGCGGCTCGGCGTCCGCTGCGTGCTGTGTGCTGTGCGCCGTGTGGCTGTCTGCTCGGTTTTGCACGCTCGGCCGGGCGCCGATCGCCCGCCGCCGCATGCTCTCTAGCCGGACGTTCTGCGGCGCCAGGTGGCCGCGGCGCCGTCGACGACCTCGGCGCGTTCCGCGGCGCGCGCAGCCAGCCGGGCAGGAGGTCAGCGCGGTGCCCGCGGGTCACCGCCCCCGTCGACGCCAAAGGTAGAGAGCGGCGGCCACCCGCGGCCGCAGGTGTCAGTGGGTCACTGGCCCGGACGACCGGCGCCTCTGCATGTCTGGCCACGGCGTCGCGCCTGCCGATCTTCCGTTTTGGCTTTACCCGAGTGTGCACCGTTTGAGGGTCAAAATATAATTGCATCAGCTTGTCAGACATGTCATGTTAAGAATAGACCATGCACATGATTTTCTTGGAGGCTCTGAGAGGGGGAGAAGCATTGCTGTGAATGTAGGCATCGGTACCGTACTAAACGGACCTCCTGTGGCTGAGAACAGACAGGCCGTTTGCGGCCGTCGCCGCCCGGCCGCGGCCGATCCGGCTGACCGCCTGACCCGCCCGCCCGGCGCCTGACCCAGCTGACCGTGCGCCCGCCGCCGACAGCCCGGCTGACGCCGCTGCGGCCGCAGCCGCTCAGCCTGAAGCCGCTGTTCTTCGAGGTGCCGCAGCAGGAGCAGGACCCGCTGTTCCTGGGCCGGCGCTGGCTGTTCGCCGAGCTGGGCCGCGTGCTGCTGGGCTCGCCCAGCCGCGGCTGCGTGCTGGCCGGCAGCGTCGGCACCGGCAAGACGGCGGCGCTGCTCCAGCTGGTCGACTTCAGCTGCTTCGGCCGCCGGGCCGCGCGCGATGACTCCGCCTTCCAGGGTGAGTGCGCGCTCGGCGATGTCGGGCCCCGCGTCAAGCAGGCGCCACGGTGATCACTGCGCCGAGACTGTGTCGCGTTAGCTGGCTGATGTGCTGTGACGAGCGACGAGCACGCAGTTAGACTGTTAGCGTTTGAGGTTAGAGGGACTGGCTGTTAGACTGTTAGTTAGACTGTTAGAGGGAGCACGTTTTGTGCCGGCCTAAGCTGTGAGCACACGCTGTCCCGAGTGAACGCGTCCTGACCTGAGCGAGTTCGCGCCGTGTTGAGTGGGATGCTCTCTGCCAGAGCAAATGTGTAACGTACGTGGGTACTCACTGCGTTCGCGTGAGCGCATAGCGCTAAGCCGATCCGTGACTGATTGGATAGAGAGCTGGAGGGTGAGATTTTCCTCCATGGAAACTAATGACTCATCAGCTTGGGCCGTCGAGTGCATGCTTAGCGCCACAGCCGCCAGAAAAACGGCGCCAGACGACGCGCAAGTCAGACAGCCGCGTGACGTTGCATCTTCATCGCTCATTAGGCGGCCTAATCTCCTCTGATCCTCTGATGCCTTTCTCCTGTGCGTACCAGCGAGCGGCCAGGCCAGCACTGCAACGCTAGTGCATGACGCAAAACTTCGTCAATGCAAAACTCCGTGTGCTTTACGCTGTTGATGAGTATGCGGGGCTAAATGTGATATAAACATAACTTTCTCCCGTAAGGCAGTCCTGTTCTAGGTAAATGGAAATTGCCCAAAGTATTCGATCAAATATGAACCGCCTCGAGACTCGGTGGCATAATGCCAAGAAAAGGTGACTAAGTCTCAAAGCTTGGTCTTAGTCCAAAATATCACTAAGAACGGCATAACGGACGGTGCTTTTATAATGCATATGTTCAGCACTGCATTAATGTCTGGAGGAGCCTGTCAGCAAATAGAACCTTTTACCGAAATTTGTTTAATAGAATAAAAGGTGCTAAGGACGCTCCTTTTGGAAGACTGTGTGTCGCATCGATCTCTTTTAGCAGCAGGGAAAACAAAAAATGTCTCCCCAAGACTGCTAATAAAAGACATTCTCTAAAGGACAGTCAGTTATCAATGGGCAGTAATGCGGTAAGATGGATTGGACTTTTCCCGTCAGACCCGTCGGTTACCGCGGGTGCATTCAATTGTTCTTACCGGGCGTAATCCCCCGGACAATAACAGTGCATCCGGGACATCGGCGCGGGTCCGTGCATCCCTGGGATGTCGCGGATCGGCTGGTGACGTCACCGCCACTCGGCGCACACAAGGTCCGGACGAAGAGCCTCCGTTCGTCCCGAGGTCGCCTGCGTTCCCGCCGAGATCCGGCTTCTGTCTCTGACCGTCGTGTCTCGCTCCGGCAGAGTCCTTCCCGGCCGGCGCCGCTCAGCGCCGCTCTGTCGCCAGCGGCTGCAGCATCTTCTCCAACGTCTGCGCGGTGCCGGACGAGCTGCGCGCTCTCGGCGCCCGCGTGGTGGCCTACCACTTCTGTCAGGTCAGATAGTAACGACCATCGTATCGTCATAGAACAACGCAGTGATTTCCTTCAAAGTTTACACGACTGTTTTTGATCTTGTTTTATGAGTTACATGGTCGGAAAACAAAGATGGAAATGAGATCATTAGGCCAGGGTAGGCACGTACCCAGCTCTAGTCTTGACTGCCGGCGCACCGCATTATACTGCTGTCCGACGCGTCGTCAGCGGCCTCTGACCTCTCCCCGTCGACGTCGGCAGGCGGACAACAGCGCCACCTGCCTGGTGCCGGACTTTGTTCACTCGGTGGCGGCGCAACTGTGCCAGGCGCCGCAGCTGGCCGCCTACCGGGAGCACGTGGTGCGCTCGCCGGCGCTGCAGGCGGCGCTGGCGCTGCGCTCCTGCATCAGCGACCCGTCGGCAGCGCTGACGCGCGGCGTGCTGGAGCCGCTGCAGCTGCTGCGCCGCACCGGCCAGCTTGCAGGCGACACCTGCCTGGTGGTGGTGGACGCCCTGTGCGAGGCCGAGTATCACAAGCCAGGTGAGTGATGGAGGCTGTTTTTGGTATCGCTGAGACACCTGACAGCGTTATTATTCATAACTGAGCATCATGTCAGTTGTAGGGTTGTATGGATTAGCTAATGGTTGGCAATTTGTTATCTCCGTCAGTCTGACAGTGGTTGCAACCCGTGGACGTATTGTCTTCAGCCTGGTGAATCTGTTGGATGACATCATGAAACTTCTGCGGATTCCGTTTAGACTGGTCGTCTTTGTGGCTTGCACTCGCCGCACCCTTACCATGAGCTTTTGTATTAATCGGAAGCTCTTACCTCAGAATAAACATAAAATGTCGTACATCATCTTACATCCAGTCGTTGACCTAAACGTTTTGTTTTGTTTTCGACAGAGTACGGAGACAATCTGGCGGCATTCCTGGCTCGCCACCTGATGAAGTTCCCCTCCTGGCTGAAGATGGTCGTAACAGTCCGCTCCCAGATGCAGGGCATCGCCAGCCTGCTGCCCTTCCACAAGCTCAACCTCGACCGGCTGCGAGACACTGAGGAACTGCAGAAGGACCTCAGCGACTACATCGCCTTCCGCATCAACAACTCACCGTCCATCACCAACAGCATCCAGGTCACGGGCGCCAAGGTGGAGGGCAGCAGCCAGTCCCGCTTCATCTCCCACCTGTCCGAGCTGTCCAAGGGCTCCTTCCTGTTCGTCAAGCTGACGCTGGACCTCATCGAGCGGGGCCACCTCGTGATGAAGTCCTCCAGCTTCAAGGTGCTGCCCGTCAGCCTCAACGAGATCTTCCTGCTGAACTTCAACCTCAAGTTCCCGACGCAGCGCTCCTACGAGCAGGTGCAGCCCATCCTGACGAGCTGCCTGGCCAGCCTCTACCCGATGAACGCCTACGAGATCTACCACTCGGTGAACGCCAGCTGCGCCTCTTCGCCCATCTCGTGGGAGGAGTTCCTGCGCCGCTTCAAGACGCTGTCCGGGTTCTTGGCGCGCCGCATGGACGACACGTACATGCTCTTCCACCCGTCGTTCCGCGAGTGGCTGGTGCGCCGTGACGACAACGAGAGCCACAAGTTCCTGCTGGACGTGCGGCTCGGCCACGCCAACATCGCGCTCCGGCTCAGCCGGCTGGAGGCGCCGCTCGACGCCGAGAAGACCCTGGAGATGGGCCACCACGTGCTGAAGGCGCACCTCTACAAGAGCGCGCGCGACGAGCTGCCGGTGGCGGCGCGCGAGCTGCAGGCGCTCTGGCTGGCGGGCGCCGCGTCCGACCTGTCCGCCGCGCTCGCCAGCGACCGCAACGCGCACAGCCCCAACGTCAAGGTGTCGAGCCTGCTGCTGCTGGCCGGTGCGTCGCCGGACGCGACGTGTCGCGCGCGCGACGGCGCGCCGCTGCTCGGCCTCTGCGCCGCGCAGGGCTGCGACGAGATGCTGCAGCTGCTGCTCAAGTTTGGCGCCTCCGCCGACGCGGCCAACGCCAAGGGCGTGACGCCGCTGATGCTGGCGGCGGCGGCCGGCCAGGCGGGCGCCGTCCAGCTGCTGCTGCAGTGTGGCGCCGGCGTCGCGCTGCGCGACGCGAACCGGCGCTGCGCGCTGGTGCACGCCGCCGTCCACGGCCACCTGAGCGTGGTCGAGTACCTGCTCTGGTGCGACTGGACGACCGGCGCCGCCGCCGCCGCCGCCGCCCCCGCCGACCGGCTCACCATGGCCGAGGGGGCGCAGCAGGCGCTGGTGGCCGCCGCCGGCAACGGACACCTGCAGATCGCCGAGTACCTGCTCGACATGGAAGAGGTCAGGTTTCAGCTTTTAGTGGAAGCGACAGTTTTGGAAATAATTGTTTCCGTGCTCTACGGGCATCACGTTTCTGCTAAATGTCCTTAAATTCACGTCTTTCAAGAAACAGCATTGCTACGTCTTTCGATGCCTTCGTCCGCTCTCTTTGAATTCCCCGTGTTGTTAGACATGGCCTCTGCCAGTGCATCTGCATAACTACAGCCTGCGTTTATCGCCACCAGGTGTCAGTGAACGCCTGCGACAGCCTGCACGGTGAGACGGCACTGACCATGGCGGCCGCGGCCGGCCACAAGCCGCTGGTGGAGATGCTGCTGCGCCGCGGCGCCACCGTGGCTGCGACCAACTCGAAAGGCGCTGCGCCGCTGCTGGGCGCTGTGCGCGAGGGCCACTGGGACATCTGCGTGGTGCTGCTGGGCCAGGGCGCCCTGCTCGAACAGACGGACGACGCCGGTCGTACGCCACTCATCGTGGCCGCCAGCGAGGGCCACATGGGAGTGCTGGACTTGCTGCTCACCAAAGGTGGGCCTCACCGGCACCCTGATGTCTTCACGCTGTGTTCGAGAAGTCACGCTCATTTTACAACGTGTCGTCGTGTTTGGCGTATTGGTTTGATATGTTGATGCTATCTTTTTCATAAGCCACTTTTGAGAAGCTTAGCTAGAGTACTGCCCTTAGCTAGAGTAATGTCCATGCTTCTGTAAGATTATTTCCGGCTGTTTCCGTGTCATAAGTATGGGAAAAAATGCCACCGAAAACCACCAGAAACTGATCATCTTCTGTCATTGTTTTAACACGACGGCTGTGAGGCGGCTTCTGCTAGCCGCCCTGATCTGACCGGAGACCTCTGCCGGGATAGGCGCCTCGCTCGGCCACCAGGACCGCGAGGGTCTGTCGGCGCTGTCCTGGGCCTGCCTGAAGGGCCAGGCGCGCGTGGTGCGCACGCTGTTGGACTCGGGCGCCGACATTCAGCTGACGGACGGGGCCGGCCGCACGCCGCTCGACCTGGCCGCCTTCTACGGAGACGCAGACGTCGTGTCGGTGAGCGTCACTGGCGACGAGGTGCCCTTAAGGAGCAGAGGTTCTCGTGAGAAATCCGAAAAAAAATCCGGGAAGTTTTCAGCTCCGAATTACGGGTGGCTGCTTTCGATGATCGTAATCTTCGTCTTTTGGTTGGTAATATGTCCACCGACCGGCCAATTGACCACCCGTAGTTTTTTTGGCCAGAATTGATGATCGATACGTGGTGGTCTTGAGCGGCCAGTTATTTGAGCGTGGCTGCGTGACCGTGACCCGGGCACGCCACCGGATCGTTTCCGGCGTCCGGAGGGAGCGGACCGTCCGCTCCGAGCGACCGGCCGGACCGTCAGTCAATACCCGCGTGATCGAATCGATTGCCCGCCGAGTGGACGCGGCAATCAGAGCTCATCACGAGGCCCGCCCCCGAAACAAAAAACTGGCCCCAGGCCGGCCGGCATCCTCCCCTCTCGGCTGACCTGAGGTCACGTCCGCCGGCAGCTTCTGCTGGATCGCGGGGCGGTCATCGAGCACGTGGACCTGAAGGGCATGCGGCCGCTGGACCGCGCCATCGGCTGCGGCCACGTGCAGGTGGTGCAGTGCTTCCTGAGAAAGGGCGCCAAGCTGGGCGCCGCCACCTGGGCCATGGCGGACGGCAAGCTGGACATCATGTGAGTTCGGCGCCGCGTCGAGGAGGGGAGGGTACCGGAAACAGCCATGGTCGTCCGCTGTTGGCTTTGCGCTGGTTGGCTCCGTCGTCTCGAGGCGATGCCGCCCATGGTTGTGGGGACGTAACTAGCCCAGGGCTTGTGGAAATTGTGCGGTGACGTGTGTGGGCGGCTTTCTTATTTTTCGTGAGGTTTCCAGCCCCGTCGGGTGTCGTGCGTCACGACGGCTGAACACGCGATCTCGGATCGTCTAGTTGGTGCGCTCGGGTTGTCCCACTCGGGTCTCCTCTGACTGGTTTCCTCTGCCAGCTGTGGCCCAATGGAATTTTCCTCGCATTGGGGTAATAATGGGCTGTGCTGTTCGCGGCCGTTAATGGTAATGGGCCGCCGTCTCAGAGCACGTTTAATGCTGACATGTTGTTCGGAAAACTGTTTGGCGACTCAGGTTGTCTTTGTGAGCCGAAAAAAAATCTTTGGCAAGTTATGTCATGGTTTCATGATGGGGGATGAAATGGATAGGTAGTTCCCTCGAATGTCCCGTCGATCAGGTCTCACAGAAATCGTTGGATCACCATCCCTCTCGTAAGCAAACGCAGCTTGTTTACGCTAACTGGTTTGAAGTAAATGAAGTGCTTTGACATTGTCATCCTCCCTCCTCCAGGTTCACCTTGTTAAACAAGCTGAACGATGACGGCATGACGTTGTACAAGAAGTGCCGTATCCAGGAGGCAGACCACCGCTTCACCTATGCGCTGAAGAAGTTCCCCGAGACGGGACTGCGTGAGCACGAGGAGCTCTTCCGCCGGCTGCAAGTCAATCTGCTGCTGAACCTGTCCCGATGCAAACGGAAGCTCGGCGTAAGTGCTCCCTGGACGTCGTGCTGCTGTCCTCGTTCGCCTCAGAACAGCATTCCAAAAGCGGTGGTTCTCTTGTTTAGTCAGCCGTTGCTCAATGGCGGGCAGGCTGGTGCTGCAGGCCCTCCAGCTAACAACGTTTCAAAGGGTTGTTTGTTCGGCAGTCGGAAACCCACACATAGCCGCATGTCACATAATGCTGTTTTCGTAGCGATACCCAGCATTCAGACGACAGTCCGATCTCCCTTGGCATACATGATCAGCGATGCATGGCCGTCAAAAGCAATATTCCGTGCCCAGCTGGTCGCGTATTCCGCCACGACCGAATAGCACCATTGTGGAGTGCCGTGCTCAGTTGCCTTCCGTCCCGAATGGACTGTTTTCTCAGCCAGGGTTGTGCAGAATGATGATGCCGTTCCGATCTGATCTGATTCGTCCGTGCGCGGCCCGCAGGAGCACGGCAAGTCGGCCGAGCTGGCCACCCTGGCCATGTCCGTCAGGCCGGAGGCATTCGAGCCGTACTTCTTCCGCGCCAAGGCCAAGCACGCGCAAAAGTGAGTCTGCCGGTCACGCGGAGTGGGCTCCGCGTCCGCAGTCGGCAGCAGCCTGGGCAGTGGCACTGGTAAACAAACACGCGTGTTGTTTACCAGTGGGCCCTGGTAAACAAACACTGCTATCAGGTCCGGTGGGCTGTGCCAGCCTCAAACCTGAGATATGTCTCCGAATCGTCGATACCTTCAGCGGACCTTCACACACGCTGAATGACAGCATTTGTTCCCGTTTCGTCTGCGGGTCCCGCGCTGCCGAGCCCATTTCTGGGCGACGCGCACTGGCCGTATTCGGCCGTTGAGGTGCTGCCGTCGGCGGTGGGTGCCGGCTGGTGCGGGCGGCCGACATCCCGCCCCCCCCCCCCCCCCGAGCCGATGACGGGAGCTGACGCCTGCTCTTCGGCCGGCAGGGAGCTGGACGCTGCGCTGGCTGACCTGAACGAAGCGCTCCGCCTGTCGCCCAACAACCGGGAGGTGCGCCGCACGCTGCTGCAGGTGCGCGAACAGATCCAGCACCCAGAGAGGACGGCCCGCCCCCACCTGCTGGCATCCATGGACCCGCTGATGATGTCCCAGGGCTGAGCGATCCGACGTCACTGCCCGACGCGCGTGACGTCGCTGTCCGCGGCGCGTGACGTCACTGTCCGCGGCGCGCAACGTCAACGCGCCGCCGCCTGCCGAGTGCCAAAGACGGTAATGCGATGGAAATCAAAAGAAGGATTCCAGATGACTGCATTTATCTGCACGAGCTCTGACGAATGAGGCAGCTCAAAGAACTTGTCCCGCATTTTACCACGTGACGACTTCGTGTTTGTACCCGTTTTTGTTTGCGACTTTCTCGGATGCATAGCAGCCGCGCACAGAAGACTGCGATTATGTTTGATTTCGTAGGCTTAAGGTTTGTTACGGTCAGATGCATTTCGGCGCCTTTTAACGCTGCTGCCTAGTGTGATAGCGAGAATGTTTTCGTGGCCGAGTGGTGCCCGGTTGCCGCTGCGGGTCGCAGCAGCATTCCGCAGATCGTGATAACTGTCTCTCTTGAAATTCCGCGACAGAGTTCCTAAGATAATTCTGACACACTCCAGCTGACCGTGCTGTCCCCGCCCTAGCGATGTGTAGCCCCGCACTGTCACCCCGTCCCCTAACTGGGCCCTAGGCCGCCTCTGCCTTGTGTGTAACAGGTGTGCGCTTTCGGAGTGTTTAACTCTTAAACAGGTCGCGGGCTGAGCTTGAGTCGGCCGCGCGGCGCTCGTGCGCCGAGGGCCGCCGCCGAATTCACGCTGCCTATCGATCCCTGTCCGGATCTGACTCCACACGGCAGCGAAGCTTGCCGAGAGAGCTCCGAGTATCTGAGTGTTCAAGTGCGCTGCCTAGTGCCGCCGGAAGACGGGGGCCAGAGCCGGTTCGTGCCGGTCCGGTGCCGGGACCCCAGCGGGGAAAACTTACCGAGAAACGGCGACCCGCGGCTGGCGCACAACTGTCGCGGCCGTCAAAGCGGTGCACGTGAAAATCGGTCTCTGTGCCACCGCCGAGTATGTGATAGACATATGCTGATGCTGGACCGTGCATGTCGTCCCCTTTAGGGTGGTTCCGATGTATAGCATCAATAAATCCCGGAAAGCTATTCGGTGGTCCTGCGTGGTATGTTGGGCGATGATCACACGCGGTGATGGCGCGCAGGAAATGTTCGGGGTGAACGGCGTGTTGGGTGAAACAAGTGTGAAAGTCTAGCTCTAGTCTAGCTTCACAGTTTTACCATCCATCAGCAATGAGGTATTTTCCAACCCAAAAAAAGAAAAAGCAAACTTGCGATCCAAAAAGATAAAACCAAATAAATTAAGACAAAGAAAACGAATCATTCCATTCATTCCAACGACTCAAACGGCTTCACAAAAGGCTCTGAGCAGAGATCAGAGAGATGCCGTATAGATCTAACACTACCCAAAGTGAGGGCAAAGGCAATGATGTCGGTCGGTACGCCAAAGCCCAGTCAAGAAAGGTACAGAAGACATGAGATGATTCAACACTGCAACGTCCTTCAAAGCAACAATCCAAAAGACGCTTACCAAAGGCAAAATCAGACCCCGCTGACACAAAAACGCGCGCAAAGGACTGCATATTTCCGACACCCCATGCGGCTCCATTTGGTCAAAATAGGTGAGACTGACCCAGGGGTGTAGACAAAGGGGGCCATGAGGGCTATGCCCCCCTCCCCCTGAGCCAAGCGGTCTTCATTAGATATATGACGATTCCACGGGAATACGTAATAATGACCATATCTATGCTGCAAAAACAAACATGATATGTTTTCCTGTGCGTTTAACATGGGATGAAGTTATACAAGATTTCCGATTTTCCTATAAATTTCGTGATACGCCAGTGACATATGACAAAATTTGGCATCTGGCCTCTGTCCGAAGAAAATCCTGTCTACTTGCCTGGACTGAACGGACTGTCAGTTGGACAACAGAAAGGCAATTATAAAAAGATGGATCGACATATCTCGAACAGCAGAACATGCACGTTTAGATAAAGACCACTGGCTACCACCGGCCCGATTACGGACCATCATATCACAGGGTGAGGTCTTATGAAATCAAGAAAGTCAAGATCTAACGGGATAAAGGAAGATTTTGGTGGTGGCAAGGAACGGGAGCTTCTAAAACCCACGTCATTTGTTTTGGAAAGGCCAAATAAAAATAATCAGGGATCGTGAGAAACTCTCCACACTACACATATGGGTTGTTTTCAGCGCACCTTTGTCCTTCAGAACGACACAGTAATGCCTACGCAATTATCCCTGTAAATGGCCTATAGTCCTAAAAAGATTTTCTTTGTAATGCATCATACGCGCAAGCAAGCAGTCTCATTCATCTTTCCTTTTTCCTTCGAAAGCATGCTAGGCTGCCTGCATTACCGTATACCATGATGTGATGTTCTCGTGATTTAGAGGATAAAAATAAGTAAAAATAACCGCATATGCCTCCATTAGGGGATGGCCTTGTTTGCGTCTCATGAATACGGTCCGATTCTTCATCCATCTAATTATGAAGAGTACCGCTTGTGTTACACGTCCCCAGTAAAACTGTTGCAGTCAATCGATCCCATTTCGAAATCGATCTTGTGAAGTTTCCCGACGACACTATGCCCCTTGCTTTGACGCTTCACTTGGAAAATGCCGATTTCAACTCCACCTTCCATACAGTGACGGATTTAGATTTGGTATGAACCACTTTGTTCACAACAGGAGCGTACAATTTATTCTTGCAAGACTTGGCCAATGAGTAAATGTTAGCCGGAAGTAAAGGCTAAAATCCATGCATTGTCACGTTTATGCTGTTCCAGTATTTACAGCTTAGAACACATTGCCATGTATTCTTCAGAACAATTTCTTCTCAGTTTACGACTGAACAGCGGGGAATCTCCGGTGTTCGTCCAGGGCCGACCGCCACCACCGCCTGCCGCCGGCGGAAACATGCACCAGCGGGCGCGCCCGCCAGTCACCACAGCTCCGGCACCACCAGCAGTTTGACGAACTCGGTGTAGTCGACGCGGCCCGAATCGGATGCGGCCATCACGGACAGCATCTCCTCCACCTCCTCCTGGCTGAGGTGCTCGCCCTCCTCCGTCAGAATGTGCACCAGCTTGTCCTGCGGCATGGTGCCCTCCTCCTGCTCCTCCTCCTTTTTGTCTTTTCTTTGCGGTCCTCGAACTGCCTCTTCGCCCTCTTTTTCTTCGGCTAATACCTGGACGGAAAGGAAGTACATCAGGAAAGCTTCATTTTCGAAGTCATGCAAGATCAAAAGGTTTGCAAATGTTTTCTTTCTACTCAAGCGGGGTAGGAATAAACGTTCTAACAGAATAAGACGGCCACAGCCAGGCGTTTTCCGTGACTAATAGCCCGCACCCTTACTGCCTCCATGCAACACCATTAGACGTTCCGGGAGTGCTGCGACAATGAGGTGTAAGACGTTGACGATGCCGGAAAGTCCCGTTCATCCCAAAAAGTAACTGCGTCCCTACCCGTCCCCCTCCGGATGGAAACGCCAACGGATCATTAACTCAGATGGTAATAAAGAGCGTGAGACGCTGTCGTAATAAAGAGTAACAGGAGTGGCAATCCTCCGTCCTCTACCCACGTAATCTATGGAAAGCCCATATTTCGAAGCACCACTTGAAAGCCAAAATCTCGGCTAAGACCCTGCAATGTCCTCTCCGGCCACTCCAACACTCTCTGTCTGCCTCCAAAACGCTTCAGTCCCTCCCGTGGTGACAACGCCTCGGTTATCACGCTGCCATCGATCTATAGCTAACCTGGAAAGCCTGCAGTAATTGTTCGGTGGTGGCGGACTGGTACTTCCTGTCCTCGACGCACTGCACAATGTACGGCAGCACCGTTTCCAGCCGGATCAGGCCCGGCTGGCCCTCCTCCTCCAGCTGAGTGACCATCTCCTGGAGTTCGCTCTCGCTCGGGCAGCAGCCCACCGAGCGCACCAGCGTGCCCAGCTCGTGCACGTCCACCCGGCCGGTGCCCTCAGTGTCGAGCGCCTGCGGGCGATGGCGCCGGGCCGGTGTCAGAGCATGGGTGTAATTAACGCGGGGAGAAGGGGGAGGCAGGAGGCATGTCCCCCACATTGTTGGCCACGTTCATGTATCTTAAGACATGTAGTGATATATGCACATTTATATCGGTAAATATGTAAGTAAACTATCAATCTTTTTAAACAGATGCAATTTCATCTAAACAAAATAAATGCAAACAGCCCCTGCCTGATATCGACACTCCCGTTGAAGGTTGGCGCCTCTCCTGGACGACTGGTCCCTCCCCCCACTTTTTTCGCGTTTCTACACCCCTGCGTCAGATTCGGAGTCGGTTCAGAGCGATGGTCGGGGTTGAAACCCGAATCAGAGTCAGCGATTGAAATGAGCATATGACGTCATTTTTCCGTCTCTAATAAAGCGCATTCCAAGCTTTTCTTCGTAATCCTGTGGATCCCAAGAGGTCGGGACCGATCGCAGGGGACTCGACAAAGTCGACAGAGAGGCACAACAGCGCTCGCCACCGGCCCACGTCTCCGCTCGCAGCCCGTGCAGACTCCATCGTGTCGCTAGCGTCAACGTTAACGCTGTCCGGGAGTCATGTGCCCGGCTGCCGCTGTCCTTCATTTTCCGCCTGCGTGAATACGGCCGCACGTGTGCCATTCGGCGGCGCCGCAGCCTCGGCCAGGGACGAAGCACAGCTGCTGTCCGCGACCCGGCCGGTACTGGCCGTGTGGGCGTAAGGTCAGCACAGTGAGCGCGTCAGAGGTCACGGCAGAGGTCCGGTGCGGGCGGTCCCCGAGGATAGAACACATCCATAAGTCAAGGCAGTGTCAAGCGCGGGGCGAAACTTCCCTCGCCTTCTGTCCTGCACCCGGGATGCCGGGTCCAACTAACGCATGCATGCCACCCTTATTTGTTTACTTAGTATTATAAACATATTTATGAAACTCTCACTTGGAGTGTGGTCTGATTCAAAACCAGGTATCGGCATTGGCACAACTCTTGGCATACCATATTCATTTCCTCTCCTTTGTTTCCATTACCGGCATGCTTGACGGGAAAAACTAATACTGGTTACTTCCGCCTGTTTTGGTCAGCTTGACTCTTGGTTAATTAAGGAGACTTCTGGATCAAATAATCCAACTAAAACGTGCGCACTAGCCAGCGAGATCCTCTCGTCGCAGCGGCAAGACGCCATTTGAGGCATGGCGTCGTACAGTCCTCTTGAGGCTTTAACTTCCAGTTACATTGTGTCCAAGCATACTAGACGTGCAGCCAGCCAGTTCTTGGTGGCTGTTGGCCTGCACGCCATATAGTGTGGCTTGTGGCTCTCAGAAGAGCCGGGAAGCTTGCAGGTGTTTATGCATCTTCAGTGCTCCCTCATTTTTCAGTGCTTCGCTGCTATGGTGGGAGTACCAGAAGTGCTCCGCCGCGAGGCCCTGGGATCAGGTTCGGTGCTGGGGTGTTTGTGGCGAAAGTCATCACTCCATGGTGCGTCCGATTGCCGGCGTTTGGCGTCAATGAGGTGCTCGTTGTAGATCTCAACCATGCGGCCAGTCTCTCCAATGGACGTCTTCTGACAGAGGCTGCGTGTGAACGGGAGATCACGCTGGAGCTCTCCGAGATCTCAGCTGTAGCCCTGTCGACACTCAGTCAGCCGCTCAGTGCTGACAGGGTACGGTGAGGTACAGTCGAGCCGCTCAGTGTCGACAGGGTACGGTGAGGTACAGTCGAGCCGCTCAGTGCTGACAGGGTACGGTGAGGTACAGTCGAGCCGCTCAGTGCTGACAGGGTACGGTGAGGTACAGTCGAGCCGCTCAGTGTCGACAGGGTACGGTGAGGTACAGTCGAGCCGCTCAGTGTCGACAGGGTACGGTGAGGTACAGTCGAGCCGCTCAGTGTTGACAGGAACGGTGAGGTACAGTCGAGCCGCTCAGTGTCGACAGGGTACGGTGAGGTACAGTCGAGCCGCTCATTGTTGACAGGGTACGGTGAGGTACAGTCGAGCCGCTCAGTGTCGACAGGGTACGGTGAGGTACAGTCGAGCCGCTCAGTGTCGACAGGGTACGGTGAGGTACAGTCGAGCCGCTCAGTGTTGACAGGGTACGGTGAGGTACAGTCGAGCCGCTCAGTGCTGACAGGGTACGGTGAGGTACAGTCGAGCCGCTCAGTGCTGACAGGGTACGGTGAGGTACAGTCGGTATCACCTGCCGAATGCCGTCGTGCTGCGTGCCTCATACACCGAGCTCGCGACGGCACGTTTCCAGGTTCAAGAAAGTCCGTGATACTTGCAAGGGATTTCTTGATCCAATAAGCACTGTGTTTCAATTTCAATTTACTTCTTACAGCCGTGAATGCACAAAAAGTGCTATGCTTTCTTATTCCTGTCGAATCGCTTATCCTGTTACCCGCCAGACGCAACCAAACACTGCCGACTGCAGGCGGCCCGGGACATACCAGGCAGATGACCCGGCTGGATTGCCTCCTTCATTGTGGCCAGATTCATTTTGCCTTGGGTGTCAGGATGTAAAAAGGGAAACAGAAGATGTAGATATTTTCTTTAATCCGTGCTAAAAAAGGACAAAAAACGGCAGCCATTATGATAACCATATTCATAGAAATCACAATCATAACCAAAATCACTCTTACGATAATTACACATGAAAGAACAAAATGATGTTTACTATACGTAACATGCAACTGGAGCACTACACAGAAGGCAAAGTGGCTAACGGGATGATGCTGACAATCTCGTAACTAATTTGCAGGCAGCCGTTTGGAAGCAGCCGACCCCATCGTGGCTCTAGACACGATCAAATATTCACTCCGTTGTACCAGTCGAAACAAAACATTGCCTTCAACCTGCTGCTGCTGCAGGCTTTCCAAGTTAGACAGAGATCAATAGTAGAGTGATGACCAGAGGTTTTTCAGAATCCAGTTCGACTACAGTCTACCGTTTGGCTATCTAGGCGCCGGGAGCCCACCATCTACGATGTCCAGACTTATGGCTTCCTACCAGTTCTGACCGGCACGAGAGATATCCTACCTCTCCAAGTCCAAACGTTCTTTAGCCGGAGTTCCTACGACATGTTTGGTTCGGAGGAACAAATTTTGAAGCGAAATATAGGTTACATAAGTCTTCAGCAGTATTTAGCTTTATCATATCAGATGCATCGTACCCATAAATCTCGCGGTGATCGCATCATCTTGATCACGCTAACTTGATCGCAGTAATCGGTGTTTGACGATTAGCTCCTCATCCAGTTACGAAAACAGTGAACGCACGCTAGCTGACTGGGGATGCCTGCACCCACAGACAACTGAAACGATCGTTCGAGGAGCCCGTTTTGAATTGCATCAAAGCATCTCGAGAGTTTTCGTTTGTGCGTGACGTTCCATGGCCAACCAAGTCTTGCCGGCGAGGAGGCACATACTGCCGTAACTTAGAACTGAGTTTGACGAACAGTAGCGGTGAAAATAGTGCATCGTAGTCTGTCATGAGACGAGCACAGTGCCCGATGGACCTGTCCGTGTCCGCGTCCGTGTCCGTATGAGCCCATATGAACTTGTCCGTGGTTATTGCAGTTTCGTGCACAGCGTAACATATTTCGTTATTAAACCTTAGGAAAGACAAAGCGACTTGAAATAAGATTTTCTTACGCGGCCCCCAGCCAACATCCGCGGTGCGGATATGCCTGTACAATAGCAGTGGCACCAGCATCTAAATTCAGGGTGTTGCTCGGCCAGTGATAAGGATGTAATCCGGCATTTATATCATTTACCTCGGTCCGGTTCCAGTAGATCATGCGAATAATTTGAATGTTTTGTGAGCAGCTGCGTGCATTGCAACAAAAGTATTGCCCTGCCACCATGCCACCAAGGGCCTCATTCACGGCATAGGTGCGGGAGCCATGGGGCCAGGGAAGTTTCAGCCCCCCCCCCCACTTTTTGAAATTTAACATTGACTCTTTGAGCGTTGATTGAAAAGAATTGGCCCAAAATGCTTTTGAGCCTCCCTTCCTCCTTCCTCCCCAACTGAAGATGAGTTCTCGTGCCCCTGATTCACAGTGAAGGGTTGCAGGAGCACTGGAAATTTGGGGTCGCTGGTACTTGAGGTCCGGGGATTATGTTTCAAGCCATGGGGAGCAAAATAAGTACATGAGCAAAAAATGTCTCCCGAACTTGTGGTTAAAATACAATGGTGATGACACAGAAAATGGTCCACGTGTCCCTACGTGCCCTACTCAACGCCGACACCTTTCTTCGACAGATATGAACATCTGAGATGCCTACGAATGCGGTCGACTGGTATACGCGCTAATAATTCATGAGGATTGGCCCAATTTTCTTCGTCATAAGCGCTTTGTAACTGTCGGCTTTCGTTGCGCATCAAACTTCCATACGTGATGTGGTGACGTCACGTCAAAATCGGGTGCTGGGAAAACGAGCCGATGCGAAAAATTGGCAGATAACACGGTAAACTAATAATGGAATATGGGTCTATAACAGATTAGCGCTGAACATCACTTTGAATGTCTTTAAATGACAGTGCATTTCTATTCAAAAATGCAGTATTAAAATAAGTTGTCATTCTGTTTCGTCGTATCATTGTTAAGTTAAGTGTCTTTAGGTGTCGCTTGGATGAAAGTGGTGTATCTATTTTGTGAATCTCCAGTTTGAGTTTGTAGGAAAATGACAGAATGAACCACAGATAATTGGGCATCTCTAAATAAGCCAGAGTTGTATATTTTAGAAGCATATTTTACTATTTCACGTACATCCTTCATTACCGTGTTTTAACCCTATTCCCGGCAGGGGGGCGGAATCCCCCCCCCTTGGGTTTTTTGCTTGCCAATTCCAGGCTTTTTAACGCAGCTTCACGAAACATGGTGACTTTTCCTAGGTATTTCTTCTACGCGCCGTGACAGAATTTCAAAATTTTATTTTGCTGAGGGGTGGAGTCAGGCAACGTTTTTGGGAGGCACCTCATGCCATTTTTGGCCATGTTCAGGGTAAAAGGAAAATGTCTGCCAAAAGCAGAGTTTTTAGGATAGAGCTTAAAACTTTACATGGATGTATAGCTAAATAGTTGGAAAATCTGCAGATGTAATTTTGTTTATCTGAGGTCACTTTACAAGGTCAGGCCAAGGTCGGAAGTCAAAATCCGTTTTTTTGCAATAATTTCAGCGCCGTTTTTCCAAATGCCAAACCCGGAATAGATATGACGTAGAAGGGTTCCCTCTACTTGTGTACCAAATTTCAGCTCGATATCAGGTCGGGTCACGGAGCTATGACCTAAAATGTCAGTGCGCATACCCTATATCGCAATAGCCATAAAATGAAATTTTTGGAATAGAGTAAATTCAAACAATTAAAAACGTTTTCAGATAATATTCAATGCACACGACGTCATTCCGAGTGACCCCAAGGTCACTGGAGGTCATTTAAGGTCAAAGGTCACCAGTTGATCTGAGAAACGTGTGACCGTGACAGTTGCCATTTTTCATGTCCCTGACACCACCTATGCTAACATTTTACAAGCATTGTAATGCGATTTGTACTTCTTTAGCATAAAATGACTAGCAGAAGCCAAAAAAGTGTTTTTGCGTCTTTTGTTCATTCAGTTGTTAGAAAGCTAATCCTCCTATTTTTGAAACCCTGTGAACGCCCATGAATTTTCTCAAAATTTCAGATTTGCATACCCATGGTAAAAGCCCTATCCATAATCTCTCGATTCATGCCAGTTTCATCGAAATCGGTCGACGGATCGGCCAACGGAGTTATAAGAAGTCGAAAAGTACCCCCCATTTTGGTATTTTTGCCCCCCTGTATCCACACATTTCAAAATTTTGAAAATTTCTTTTTATAAAAATGTAGTTTACGTCACGGCAAATCGATTGCCGTTTGTTGCGATGAAATCGGACGAGTAGTTCTGGAGATCTCAGGGGGGGGGCGAATCCGCCCCCCCCTGCCCGGGAATCGACCATACCGTCTAGCCCTCCGGGAATAGGGTTAATGGGAGGATATTCGGCCAGATGGCGAACCGTTCGGAGCGATTTGTAACATGTTACGAAATTTTAAGAAAAATGCACCGAGTGAGGCCTTTCATTGCAAAATGCGGCGAAGCAATGACTGAAATTCCCCAAACTGTTGGGACTTTCCGTGGCTTGAACATGGCCCGCTCCAATATCATCAGGTAGGTAACTGAGCCAGAGTGGGCTTTTCGATTCGGAAATCCAGGGTTAGAGTATTTTTCCGACCGAGTCGACGGCAAAATCGTTCATTTGCCTCCACGTCTGTAGCGGTGTGGAAATAAGCTTGGCGCACTCGTTCGGAAAATACCCCTCGTTTTTCTGTGAGAATGCGATGTCAGTGTTCAGAAACAGACGGGTTTACCACCGAGGGGAGGAAATTCATGCAAAGTTTGCCCAATTTTGTTTTTGTTTTCCCGCGTCACGGTGGTAAAATGAGCTCTCCACGCATCCCCCTTGTTTGTGGAACATGTTCACACCGTCAGCACACCGTCAGTTAGTCCTGTCCGATTACGCTACTGGCGCAATAAGGTCCGGCAACTGGAGCCTTTCCAAGAATGCTCTGTCGACATTCCTTCCTCATTCTCAAGGTGTTCCCTCTGCAATTGGAATCCTCCCCCCGTCATAATCGCTTTAAAATGGGTGCCAGGCACGTACGAGGCACTGGAGCAACCATCAGCACACAGTTAATCCTGCCCCGATTGTGTTGCTGGCGCAATAAGGCCCGGCAAATGGTGTCGCAAAAAGGGCAATGGCTCTACCATAACAAAACTAGTCGCAGAAGAAAAACTTGAACGTATCATCTCTATTCTGCTCAAATGGAAAGTGTAATTTCACAACGGAGGTATTGTATAGGATCAGTCGTGCTGAACGGTATTGATATCACAGTGATACACGGGTAACAAAGGGAGAAAATTATTTCGAACTTACACTGAAACTTCACCGACCACCAAACGTCTGTACCGCTGACAGAGAGGAAGATGAAGGGATCGAGTCTGCAGCCGTGACGTCTGTCTCAGAAAATATCCTTTATCCGCCAGTATCTGTCTCAATTAGGAGATAATAGGGATTGCGTAATTAGGCAGGATGGCGGCCGTCGGGCAGCTTCCCCTACAGTAATTTCGGACGATCCGCATCAAAGTGCATTTCTGTTAAGTAATTGATTATCTTACGATGTTTCTTATGGTTACGGACTTCATTCCTTATATTGCATGGCTATGCATAACAAAGACATGGGTAAGAAAAATCGCAGGCCAGCATTCTCATACGCGAAGAGCTTCAAAACTTCCCGCGGACGACCAGGAAGTCAGATGATGTTTACGTCAGATGAACATGTTGAACTCGGGCAGGATAAGGCGCAGGCGACCAGGGCTGGGAATGTAGAGGATCAGGCGTCACGAGTATGCACAGCTGTGTTCGGCTGTTGCTCTTTGACAATTTTCATATCCCAAAACCTTCTTGATGTTGGTGACCGTTCTTCGACATTTGGGAAAAACAGGACTATTTTATTTTCGTGACTAAGAAGGTAACATTTTCGGATCACAAGAGAGGCATAAACCCCAGACCCATTGGATGCACCTATGTAGCCATCTTGTCGGGATCTGAGCACCCCTCCTCACCTGTTCACTAGTATTGGCAAAAAAGTGGAACTGTTCATAACATACCAGGTAGTGGTTCATTGTACCTTTTGCCGCCGCGAAGTGTCTGGAACTCCGTGTCATTTCTATGGTGGCGGCATTAGGCACATCATGTGGTGCAAATATGGTAGGGTTGCCCTAATTTCACCTTTACCAGCGTCTTGCTGGAAAATGAACAACATTTTTTCAGGCAAGAACTGAAGTTTTACAACAACGGATATTATGGCGGTCAAAAGACCAGAGAAGGTACATTAGAAAGATAATCATGACGAACGTTTTTCGAAAAGGTGGCGCAAATTGGGCAGCTTTTACAGGACAACGCAATCTCAAGTACTGCTGAACCGTACCATGCCTGGTTTTGTTAGGCAGGAAACAGGAGATCAGACGTTTTCATTGTGGATTGTCAACAGCGACGAGTATTACGAACGGAATCTTACAGGTTGCGTTAACTAAAATGTGTCCTATTAAGCGCACGTTATTGCTTTTGCACACACTGGTTTGCTGTCCCACTGAACGCGTGACGCTTGCGCTGTATTCGTCCAATTGTCATGGCGGCAAAGTCTGTAAGCAAAAAGCTTTTGCACAGCGTCAAGATTTCAAATCTAGTGGATGACGCAATTTAGATTTGTCACTTTGTCCAAATGCATTGATCACAAGCGACCAGAAGTGTGTGCTTAACCCTGCCAAAGTGGATCTGTTCTGTGGAACATGACTAACCGGTGTTGTAACACCAAGGAATTTAATGTTACAACTCCGCAAACGTGCTTGGTTTTCACATTTCCAATCATGCAGTGCCCACCGACATCTGGAGTGTTCGTGGGCACTGCAGCTGATAATCCGTTCGAAGATTTCTTTGAAACTGCACAGGTGAGATCTACAGCCAAGGCTAGCCCATAACCGTACGAACTGATTTCATCACGCGTTCTAAAGTACTTTACTCCGATGCATGGCGTTTTCGCCCGGCCTCCGGCCACCGTGCAGTGTTAAGACTGCGGAGACTGCAACGCCAAGCGTCAGTGTTTTTGCGCCTAAAGATTACCGAGCGTTCAAGTTCAAGACTGTTTTATAAAGTTGTTTCACTACCTCGATTCTAGAAAAGGATGAACGAACCTAGGCCAACGTGGGTGGGCCATATCAACTGAAAATTTTAACCTTCGTTTCGAACCACACTACTAAATGTATAACGTGTCATATGTATATCTATAAATATATATATATATATATATATATACATATATATAAATTATTCGTTAAATATACGGCGAACTTGGCATTGATGATCTTTGACGTAGCTTCAATATTCGTTCATCCTTTTCCAGAATCGAGTAGTGAAAAGACTATATCACGACATTATTACTTTCAGTTCTCGCCAAAATTTTCTCCCCAAGACGAGAAGGCTAAACTAGAGCGTTTCCACCAAGACATGCGCAGACTCAGAACCCAGGACAAACTCATCGTGAATCCAGACGTGCAAGAACGACTTCAAGCGAAGAACACAAAAGACAGAAGCCCTTTGAGCAAGCCATCATTGAGTCGACACCTGCAGCAGGCAGCCAGAAAGCACAGAGAAAACATCGACATTGTCGCGAGAAACGGCGATAAGTCCCAAGCGTATGTGGATACTCGGCAGCAAATATTACCGCCAGAAAACACAGGACATTCTAGAGAATGAGACCATGTTTTAGAGAATCACAAGAAATCATGCGGGACTACTTCAAAGACAAGCCAATGACTTAATAGACGCTGCAAACAAACACTCCAAGAAAATCCAGCTCGAACGCATCACTGGTGAATATAAGGCGGGGTATTCTTAGACATTGTCAAGACGCATACGCCTGAGAACCCACTACGACTGATTATTTCGCAAATGCTCCTACCGACCTATTATCTGGTGAAGAGGTTAAACAAGATTTTGAGCCTGTGTGTACCGCTGACGTATTCTCTGAAATCATCAGGTGAATTCGTCGACTTGTTGAGCACCAAATCAAGGGGAGGGACTCCTGCGTGTCGAGACGTCATCAGTCTGTTCACAAACGTACCAGAAGAAAGAACGATCGCCATTCTATGCCAGCATGCCCACCACCACGAAGAAGGCATCCAACATTCCAGAACACATCATGTTTGCGGTGCTGCAACTGTGCACGACGAAGGCATCATTCAGATGTTCCCAAGACAAGTTCTTCTACCAGACTGACGGCACCGCAATGGGTTCGCCACTCCGAGTGGTGCTTGCCCAAGCATTCATGGCAGAGGTCGGAGAAGAAGTCTTGAGGGATGAAAAAACATCAAGCCTTTCCTGTACTGCCGTTACATCGACGACATTTTAGTGGATGTCCGAGACATCAACTGAAATTACTGATCGAGGAGGCGTCAGGGCCTTGGCTCACCATCGGAAACAGCATAGGAAACAACATCAATTTTCTGGACGTCAATATCGACGTGTCAACAAGCTCGTATCAGACCAGCGTATTCCGCAAGCCAACTGACGTTGGAGAGTGCCTAGATGGTGCTAGCGAGTGCCCCGAAAGGGACAAAGCTAGCGTGATTAAGGCCTACGTCAACCGAGCGTTGAAACACTGTTCAACCTGGGCTCTGGTACATTATCAGGAGCTGAAAAGAGTTGCGCGCCATCACCAAGCACCTGGAGTCTGTGACACCAACTGAACACGGTAACACCCATCACCTCTTCTTTGTATGTCCCATTCATAATCTCTCGATTCATGTCAGTTTCATCAGAATCGGTTCATAACCAACGGAGTTATAAGAAGTCCAAAAATATCCACAATTTTGAATTTCTTGCCCTGCTATATTCACCTTTTTCAAAATTTTGAAAACTTCTTTTTACAAAAATGTAGTTTAAGTCATGGCAAATCGATTGCCGTTTGTTGCGATGAAATCGGGCGAAAAGTTTTCGAGATCTCGGAGGGCCGAATCCGCCTCCCTGCCGGGAATCGGCCATACCGCTAGCCCACCGGGAATAGGGTTAAGGTGTAATGAGTGCCAAAGCCACATCCGGCCCCGGTTCTTGTTCGGGTAGTAGCGCGTTTTGCTGTCCCCCTTAACAACCGGCAGGCCCAGGCTGCGACAAGAATGATCCTGGTAGTCGAGGGCATATGTATATGACTAAAAATGATTGGGGGAGCTAAGTGTGTTTTCAGTGCATTCCCTTCCATGTATCACCCGTACGCGTTGTTCTAAATATCAAAGCCACGGGGGACTGCAGCCAGGGACGTAGCCAAGGGGGGGCCATGGGGGCCATGGCCCCCCCCCCCGAGCAGAGCAGTTTTCACTAGATATATGGCGATTTTGCACGAACACGAAATAGTGGTAATAGATATGTTGCAAAAGAAAACTTTCATATGTTTTCCTGTGCATTAAATATGACTTAAATTACAAAACATTGCTGCTTTTTCCTATACATTCCGTCATATACCAATGACATATGGCAAAATTCGACATTTGCCCCCCTCCTGACGAAAATCCGGGCTACGTGCCTGACTGCAGCCAACGCAAAAGACTCAGATCTCCTCTCTGAACGCCGTTAATTAACCCAATTACTATGGACGGCGCCACTGTGGGGTACGTGGGATACCAGTACACCACAAGTGAGGCGTGAGGTGAAATACTGTGGTGAAACGTACGATTGGTTCCTGGGTTTTTAGGATGAGGCCGAAACTGCGTTTTTTCGCATATGGAAGCATTTTGAAAGTTAAGTCGTTGTCATGAAACTGACTGGTGCGAGACAACTATCAGACCGACTTCGAAAAAGACCTGAAATCCGGTTCATTGTGTAACAAACTTTTATGGCGTCTTTTTGTCCGTGAAATTTAATTTTCGATGTGTTGTGAGAATGTCTGCTTTGATGAATGGCAAGAAGAGAACTTGGCTGATGCTCGGAGGAGGAGGCAAATTTCAAAGTTCGCGCAAACAGTTAGATAAAGACAAGTTTTGCACTACAAAGGTCCATAAATCGTGAAAGGAAGAGGCCCAATTTTGGATAGAAACCCACTTTTGGGGGGGATATTCTTTCAAGAGCTCATCGTCTGAGCTTCGCTCCTGGTAGTGCCCCAGTCAAAAACCCGTGGCGTCGCCCCTGCCAATAACCGACCAGACATTCCTTCGGACGGAAGCAGAGGCCCTGAGGCAGGATCGGAACTACGGTTCATTGACAGCGTGGACCCACGCCCCCGGGGCATTCTTTGGGACTCACAAAAATGCTAGATTCCCGGTATCTAGGTTGCTTTCAGGTGTAATCGATGAGAAGCCCTCAGGAACGGAAGCTGGCGCCCTCTATCAGGGTGAAGTTAAGCCCGATTCAGTGCGGGCCACCCGGAATTATTTTGCCAGACCTCCTGAAAATTTAAACCTTCAATGTCTTAGCTATTTTTCAGTGCGATTGGTATGAGGCCCTGTTACGGACAGGAGTTGTTCCGCACCCGGGCCTCGACTGAGCGCAGGTGACCCAAGTCCATTCTGTGAGGTCCTCCAAAAATTGTTGGTTCCTGATCTCTCCGATGAAAGTCGGAGGCCCCTAACATGTTCCTAACCATTTGTCAGGTTATGCCTGCCGGATCCATTCCGCGACGCCCATTAAAAACTGTGAGCTCCCGATCTCTGGATCACTTCTGAATATAATTGGTACGAGGCCCTCTTACGGACGGATGCTGGGGCACCCCCGAGACCCGAACCCTGGTTTAGCGAAGGCCACCTGGGTCCTTTCTGTGAGGCCCCTCGAAAAACTGCATGTTTCCGAACTCTGGTTTCCTTTCGAGTGTAACCGAAGCGAGACCCTCTCTCGGACCTAGCCCGGAGCCCCCTACCTGACTCTGAATCCCAGTTTAGCGCAAGACAACCAGGTCCAATAACTCTGTTAGGCACCATGAAAACTGAGAGGTCCTGGCCGATGGACCACCTTTGAGTGTAATCGGCACGAGGCCCTGTCTGGGACGTAAGCTGAGGACCCCTAGCAGGGTTTGAACCCCGGTTTATCGCAGGCCAACCCAGTCCCATAAGTCCGCGAAGTCTCCTAAAAACTGTGACGTACTGGTCGCTGGACCACCTTTGAATGTAGACGCTACGAAATCCTCTCTCAGACCCAAGCCGGGGCCCCCGGCAGGGTTCAAACGTCGGTTTAGTGCAAGTCATTTCTGTCCATCAGTTCTCTGAAGCCCCCTGAAAAAATGTGAGATTCCCGGTCGCTGGACCACTTTGGAGTGTAGTAGACACGAGGCCCTCTTTTGAATGGAAGCCCGGCCCCAGTGGGGTTCGAACTCTGTGTCAGGGTAGGTCAGACGGGCCCATTTCGGAAGGTCCTTTAAAATTGCGAGTTCACGGCCTCTAGTCATTTTCGAATGCAACCTGTTCAAGGCCCCTGCCGGGAGAAAGCTGAGGCCCCTAACCAAGTAAGTCTTGAGAGAACACGCACGCCATACACCTAATGCTTTGCTGAATAGGTACGTTTTCCTTCTCGGTTTTGTTTATAACGTGTTAGTCGCTCTTACCCCATTTTTTCCTCAGTTTGTTATGAGACCCCGGAAGCTCATAAAATGGAGGGGGGAGGTGGCGGAAACATAGTTTTGCCCAGACCCATCGCGATTGGGTGCAGCTGTCTCACCGCCCCTCGCCCCCACCCACTTCCGTCGCCCTTGGATCCCTTCTGTTAAAAATGCTCCCTTTTTAATATCGAGGAAGCGGCCATAATATTGTGTATGTATAATTCAATACGTGCGTATATCAAGTGGACATCCCGCTTTCAAGTACGTATGAGTCAGAACGGTCTGGTGAGTCGTTCTGACGCCACCCATCACATACAACTGAACGCTGAGCGTGATTCAAGCGCATTTACGATGGAGTTTGGCGGCCTTCCGGCGCGATTTTGGCGCCCTTTCGGTGCGATTTTGGCGCCCTTTCGGTACGATTTTGGCTCCCTATAACATAATTCCGGCGCCTCTCCCTCCCTCCAAAAAATCGCTCTCTGGCAAAATCCTGGGTCCCTTCTCGTCGTGTTATTCACCAAACGCTTTTACGGCCCGATGCGCTGCATTCTGGGCGAAAAATCAAGGAAAATTATTACGAGGCCAGTACTGTGCCACCATCTCCGTAAACCACGACTCCTCCCATGTCTTTTGCAGCGTTGCCAGTCTTAAAACATGTAACCTTCAAAAGACTTAAGGTCACAGATGAACAGATCGTGACATAATCACTGACACAAGTGTACTGGGAAAATCTGTAATGTTGTTACGGAATTTTGTCAGGACTAAGGCCATTACATGCAAATGCAAATGTTCTAGGGAACTGTTCATCTTTGTGCGGGGTTTTGAAGTGGAAGAGCAAGATTGTACCTTGGATGTAAAAATCATATCGTCCAAACTTTGTTTGCCCCAAAACTCTTCCTTTACGGTGCCAGGAACAGAATATGTGAGCGATTTTGAAGGGGAGTACCAGAATTTAGGGAGTGCCGGAGGCACGGTGACGCCATAGCACTAATGGCCAAGTTCTATTGGTAACGTCGGTCGCCCTTGGCTAACCTCGGACAAGAGTGCCGACTTCGTTGGGGGCTACCAGCGGTCGCCACTCGCGGGAATAATGGCGGCCTGAGTGCCGAGTGCCAGCCGAGTGCGGTTAAAATGTTGCGTCTATGTCGCCACGGGGACCGTTTTTCGGAGTAGTTTTCGATGTGATGTTGCAGGTCAGTGAGGTGCAGATGCAGTTATCAATGTGATGCTGCGCGAATTGTCATTTCAGCACATCGTTTCCCTATATTTGGATCACGGTAACTCCTGGAAGCATGACGCCACATCATTGAGTGTCTGGCGTCACTCCTGGAAATGACGACATTGTGATGAATACTTTCTTCATCAAAATTCCTGTTTGCCTTGGATTTCTTGACATCAATAAATAACTGAATCGTCATTTGCGTTCTCTATTTACTCATTCCATATTTCATGCTGCATTCCCTCCGAGGTGAACTATTCCCTTTAATGATTTTTCTGCAACGAGATCTTTCGCCGTGAGATCTGCGTAGGCTTGCAATGACTGTGAAGTGTTTCACGGCCGCCGCAAAGCATTCTTTTTACCGCGAAATGCTTTGTTTTCTTACAAATCATCCACGAAAACGGGTACAAAGAGGTTTCCAACTCTTCCGCTTCCCTGGCCCACAGAATACTCGCAGCCTTCATTCTGGGGCAGTTGGCCGGTCCGGCATTGGATTTGACATAGCTGAAGCCCGGGATCGACTCTCAATACTACCTTAATCAACACGACAGATTGACCTTTCCGCTCGCCGCCTCGAGATATGTTCACATATTTGGACTGACGCTGACGCTCTCTCTCCCTCTCTCTCCCCCCCCCCCTCCCTCCCCCTCTCTCTCTCGTTCTCTCTCTCTCTCTCTCTCCCTCCCCCTCTCTCCCTCTCTCTCTTTCCCATGGAGCCGGCGAAAGAAACCCGCAGCATGAAGCGTGAAGCATAATCTTGAATTCACGAGCGCAATGATAGTCCGATTTCATGCTGGGAAACCAAGGAGTTACTGTAATTTCTCAAGATGGAGACATACACCGATATCATCGAAGGAAGTGGTGAAAAATAACGTAGTAGATGGGAAACTGTCGAAATGCAACTAGAAAGGGGACTGTCGGGGTAGGGTATAGGCGTCAATACAAATAACAACGTCTCCAATGATGTCCATTGCCATGTGTCAGTACGCCACGCAGCGCTGTAGACGTATTGATTAGACTTTGAGTGTGTGGTATATTAGGTGGCACCATTCTTGGGGTTGCTGTTGGCAGTATGCGTCTGTGCGGGGCAGTCTGCTGTAAAATGGAAAAGTATAAGATCAGAAAAAAGATGGTCCGCTTTTGCGACAAATCAGCAGGAACACAGGAGCATCCAAAATTCGTGGGGAGCGGGAGATGTTTTCCCACAAGATTAACGTTAAATTTCTGAAAACATGGGTTCATAGACCTTTGCCATCCCCATCCTGTTCCTACACCTATGCAGATGAGCCTATGACCCACAATGAAAACCTTCCGAAAAAACAACAGTGACAGTAACAGTGGCAGTTTTCTTGCGTTGGTCACATATCATTCAAAGAAGCACGTTGCGTCTTTATATATGTAAAACGTCTCGCCTCGTCACATACTGAGCATCAAAAGGCAAACGAAAAAAAATAAGGAAAGCAGGGCATGATTGATATGCTGGAATGCTCAACATCAAAGAGCATGAAATCATCATCAAATCAACATCAAACATGAAAAATATTTTACACTGAACGTAGTGCTAATATGGAACCCGTATGTTTTTGTTTAAAGCATTTTTTTCTAATGCTTATGGGACAACAGCCACCCAACAGTCCGAGTCGTCACCAGGAGAAATCTCACCTCGAATAGTTTGGTGATGCGCCGCTCCAAATGGGCCGTGAAAGGGTCGTATTCTTTTTGGTCGCGCTGCCTGAACACACTCCGAGCAGAGTGCACCACCTTCACCAGCTCAGGCACCTTTTCCTGCACCTCCGCTCCATCCTCGGCTGGGGGCTGGGCTCCCTCTGCCCCTTCAGCTGTAGGCTGGATCGCCTCTGCCCCTTCTGCTGCGGGCTGAGCTGCCTCTGATGCACCGGCTGCGGACTGAGCTGCCTCTGTTCCGTCTGCCGTGGGCTGTGTCCCTTCTGTTCCCTCTGCTGGGGGTTGGGCTACCTCTGCACCTTCAGCTTGAGGCTGAGCTCGCTCTCTTCCCTCTGATGGGTGTTGAGCTCCGTCTACTCCCTCTGCTAGGGGCTGAGCCCCCTTCTGCTCCCTCTGCGGGAGACTGAGCCGCTCCTGCTCCCTCAGCCGCAGCCTGAGCCTGGATGGCTCCCTCGGGCGGTGTTTTCCCGTCATCTGCCGGTCCGCTGGGTGCCGCCTGCTCAGCGCCGGTTCCGTCGGCACCGGCGGCTCTGGCCGGCTCCACGCTCTCTCCGTCGGCTCCGGCGGCGGTCGGAAGGCCGTCCGTCGCCCCGTCTGCCGCGACGACTGCCGCCGTCGAGGACTTTGGAGACGATTCCGGCGCCTCCTTACCCTGTTTACCAGTGACAGGACAGTCAAGACTGGCGGATGTAACGTCAGTGTGGTAGCAGCAATCAGCTGAATACGGTTTTGAGCTATGGGGCATTTGAGCGAATATGGAACCATGCGAGGTTTGTACTAGTTTGAAATCGTGCCCTGTTTTGTTGTCATTGGCCAAGGAATAGAGATTTCGAACACCACGTTAAACTTCTGCGCGTGGTGGAATTGCTTTGGAATTGTTTCACGGCACACACCGGCGTTCAAGTATTCGTGGCAAATTCTGTCAAACGAAAGTACCCTCCGCGTTCTCTGACCTTCGTCTACTGTTAAAAATGCAGCAGTGATTAAGTGGTACGACACGTCGATAATGGGGTATGAGATCTGGTGCATTACAATCATAGGAAAGTCACGTGCGTCCAAAGTACGTTTACCCATAAAATGCATAAAATGCATGGTATCACAGTACAGAGTTTATACAATGTGCATAGGTTACGGAAAATGGTCCTATGTAGGCTTACCGACTCAACCCAGAAATACCAACCGGGGAGCGTAATTAGGTACATGTTCGCGCGACAGTGCGCAATTTGTCTATTCGGTCTGCCTCATGATGGTCCTTTTAGCACCATACGATTCACTCCACAACGATAAAAAGCATAACTGAATAGAGACTAGACATTAAGCTTCAGTGTGCACGGCCTAGATGAAAACCGGTCATAATCTAACCTTAGTGGAAGTAGCCGAGAGACCTGTGGCGGCTTCAGAACAGAAGACTCTTACCAATCTGTTGGCTGGCACTGGAACTCGGCAAACAAAATGACAGTTCTTGACGAGTGATTTGGCAATATTGCTGAGTAAAGGGACGTGTAGGACCGGAAAAACGACCACCCACGCCAGAATTGCCGAACGTCGATTTGCGCAGCGAATTTCGGCATTTGAGGAACGCCAACGCGGTGACAGTAAAACGCGTTAAGGGCCCAAATGACGGCTTACCTCGGGCGTTTCCTCGGTGCCTTGCTGCTCCGCTCCAGCATCCGGGCCTGGGGCATCTTCACTCATGCTGGATTGACCACTGCGCTTTCCCGTCCAGACTGTTAAGGCGCAGTTGGAGTCATCTGCAGGTGTTTTTGTGGTGGTACAACTCTTCGCAACTTTCAACGCGCAGAGTCCAGCTCAAAATTTACTCACCTCAGGCTTTGTTTGAGCTTATGAACTTACTCTACCACATGGTAGATTACGACGTGTCCATCGCGCCACCGGCAGCGGATATCAACAAAACAAAGCTGCGTTGCCATGACAACATCAACTTGCTGCGCGGGCAAGCGTTCGGACTGACTGGACTGGCCAGTCAGTCCATGGAACAACCGTGGGACTGGTAATTGACGTTAGGGTACAGACGAGTGAGAATGTTTACCACAAATTGGTTTGCTTGATTTCCTCGCGAAACCTTAGGCCTTGCTTCTTAGCGCTCGCAGATGATTTGGACGACGAGCTGAGATTAAACGGACAATAACTGCACCGTAACTTTGAGCTACGGGGACACTGTGGTGCATACACACAACATTAGGTAAGTAAGGGGATATTTAGCAGGCACTAACGAGTTGATAGCAGGTACTAACTAGGTACCGAGGAGAAACTAGATACAATATCAGATACACACTTGCGTACGCACTTAATGTGAGGGTTTTAAACCTTAACAAAGAAGAGAGGAACGCCTTCCCGTGGCTGTGAGGAAACATTCTCTGGCTATGCCTGATGTTTGGAAGGCATTGTTTTAAAGTTAAGGTGCGAGAGAGTACGCTTTACATTGTGATAATGGTACAACCAAAATCATCGCCATCCAGTATGCTCGCAACAGCGATACAGCGATTTTTCCGACTCGGCTCGGGCTGAAGCGTCTCTTATTGGATGCCAATTTGCTGGCTGCGAAACTGATGACGTCAGCCAATCAGAGAGCTGTTAAATATCTCGACAAGGCAAAGCGCCTCTAGCTCACGTCGCTTCCTGTAGAGAATATTGAGTACATCCCCTTGCCCTCGGTGCTTCCACCAGTGGTTGAAGTGTGTTTGCTGCCGCTCTTCTGATGCGAACCATTTGCCGTCAGACAGAGGTAAGGGGTCTGTCTGGCTGCTCTACTCTCCAGTTCATACATGCAGAGGTGTATCAGCTCAGCCCTGGCGCTCGTACGGAGTGGTGAATCAGCCCAGCCCTGGCGCTTGCAGTACGGAGAACGACCAAATGTTTGCATGTCTGTTTTAAGCAGCCTGACTGGATCCGCCATTGCTGTTCAGACTGTTGATCGATATGATGCTAGTGCTGCGTGCATTTCCGTTTCCTCTTCTGCCTTCAGGTCCAGGCCTGGTGAATGTTCGAAACCAGTTGAATTGGTTTTTGCGTGGAAATTGGCTAACTGGCACCAGTAGACCAGTTGACCAGTACACAGGCACACAAGTATAGGTCAATAGACCTATGGACCGTTTGACCAGCACACCAGTGGACCAGTCGTCGACCAGTAGACCAGAAGACCAGCTGATCAGTTGATCAGTAGACCAGTAGACTAGTTCACCACAGTGCTTTTGTAGACTTACTCTAGGGGAACGGTATATCACGTGCTGCACGGCTCAACACGAAATAAGACATTTAATACACATTCATCCATAGGCTTTAAAGTAAGGAGCACTTTGGTGGGCACAGGCATAGAGACTGGTGCCAGAGACTGGCGGGCACAGGCTGAGGTCCACTGTAATGCCCGCTAATCGGTATGTAAAAAGAAGTCTAGGCTGATCAGATTACCAGTAGATCCGGTGGCGAATTGAATAGTAGGGCATTTGGCCAACTTTGAGTGTGAACCATTAGCCTCACTGGTTTCTTCTGACCACCGATGAAGGCCCAAAAGCTAAATTTCTGCAAGGAGTTGCACAATGCACATGCTGGTCAGGCATCTTTGCCTGGGAACTGACTCCGAACTTCTGAACCAGTATATGCAATATGGACATGTATCTTAACGCATGAGCGTAGCCATGATTTCGCCAAAAAAGGACCATGAGAAACCTAACCTCCTAAAACTTAAATACTTCTCGGATTTTGGCCATTCTGGTTTCGAGTTCAGGAAGTTTTTAATCATTTTCTTTTTTAGCGTGTAAAAAAGGTTATATTTTCAACCTTAAAGAAGACACTTGATCCCATAGGCCACTTTCCTCGGTAAGTCGCTGTGTCACTTTAGTATTCTGTTAATTGTTCCCGTTTAAAACATTCTGTTGCGAAAGAGCACTGCGTCTATCACTACAATAATCACCAGCATGCACCGAAAAACTTATTAAAGCTATATGAATACCGGAAAAGAGTTTGCTATGTGAGCAGTGCATGAAAAACGTTTTGTGAAATACGGCGCGTAGGCTCGTATGTTCAGGCGTTAGTAAAGTCTTGTGTCTGTTCAGGCGTCAGTTAGTCTTCTGACTGAACCTCGCTTCTGTTAAACGGACGAAAACTTTTTGTAATGGCACTTCTGTAATTTGCCTCGAAGCCATCGATTGCGACAAGCGAAAACTGATTCACGGATGTGCCTGATGTACGGGAAAAATGTTTTACTGTACCTGTCTGGAGTGGGGGAAAATGATGCATGGGTGGACGTTCCTACCTGACTTCTTGCACTTTATGTGTGCCGGAATTTCAAACTGCCATCGAAAGTAAGTGTTTTTTTCTCGGGTACCAATTAGCATTAAAGGTAACGTACCTAAAGCTGCATGCTATGGTCACTTGCAGGACCCAGGAGGATGTAATGAACCTGGTGACTCCCTCCATCGGCTTAGTGTTGCTAGTACATGAAGAGGTAGACATGGAGGCAGATGAAGTAGCTACTAATATTGACGTCGACATCGAAGAACGAATCGGCCCGAATCACACTCCGACGACGACTTCACTGATTCGATTGATAACGGAGGCGAAGGCGATTTCTCAATTTCTTTGTTTCCGTTATCTTCTTTGAAACCCGCTGATGTTATATTGCCCGTATTTGCCCTCTGCTCGCGATGCAGCCTCCCAGGTCCCGCCGTGCTGGATATTTTCGAACAGGAAACACCGCGTTTGCCCTGCGTCGATAGAGGGATCAGTAGATTCACAATTGAAGGCGCATGTAGCATTGGATTTCACTTTGAACTTCACAAAAGGTGCATTAGGACTGAAGTGTTTAAAATGTCCTACAGGCATCCTTTGATTTTTTGTTTCACTGTAGTACAATGGCAGTGATGGGTCAAATACAACAAAAATGCAGTCATCGTTCACTTCTCGGTATGTCGCTGCTGCCAACCAAAGTCGTAAGTCGTTTGGTTGCTGTCACAGCTAAGTCCAGTACCAATATGAATCAGTCCGTCTGAAGTGGAGAAAGTTTTCTGACGCATTGGAGTTTGTTTTCTTCTTGTCTTGTCTTGGTTTGATTTACGTTCAATATCCCTGCGAATGGGACCCAGCCGGACAATATCTGAGCAGCAACACCCATAAAAATGGAAAACATTGGGCTAGGTGGGGCTACAGCCAGTTTTATTTCAGGCTGGCTCTGTTCCACAGTGACGGTTCGACTCTACCTACGTGAGGTAGGTTATCAGGTGCCTGCAATTCCTTATCAAGGCATTCCGGTAGTCACTCGAGTGGCTACCGGATGGACTGCACTCTCTGTAACACTGCTCAGTGATTGTGGCAGCCGCCTGGCAATGAACGTTGGCATCGTTTTTTGGCAACGCTTATTTTTAGCGCATTGAAGCTATACAGGTTATAGTGAAGTCGCGAATAACAAGCTGTCTCATGCTAGTACCAAAAGCGCAAAATATGATCACAAAACATATATTCAAAGGTACTGAGTATTGCACTGAGTACTGAGAAAAAAACTGAGGTACAGAGTTATATATCCAACATAATGTGCTCGTGAAAAATGGCAGAAAGGTCTGGTGAAAACGCTCGTCTGCCTTGTCTGCATCCCAACCCACGGTGCAGGAGGGCCAAGGGGAAGGGTGGAATGAGGAGCAGCAGCTCCTGACGTCCCCCCCCCCCCAGCACGGTCCGGGTGCGTGCCGCCCGTCATCAGGGTCCTGGTGACCACGAGCGCACCTAGCCTGGCTCGATATAGCCGACCGGAGCGTCTGCCCGGCTGGACGGCCGCCCAGCTGGGGACGCACGGCCCATTTACGGCCGTCTCGCTCCAGCTTGGTCCGATCAGCTTCCCTCGGGACACGCCAGCGTTCTGCTCTCCGCTTCAGGCAGGGTCCGAGGCGACGTCGGCACAGTCTGAATGTCGGCAGCGGAAGAGATTCGGCGCCTCAGACAGGTCCGGCTTTCTCCGGCGGGGCTCACCGTCGACAGACGGCTGTCTTGGCTGGATGAAGCAAAACATAACAGCAGGGAGTGTCGACGGTCTGACGCCAGTCGTGGCTCAAAGAAGCAAGGTACAACAGGGAGTGTCGACAGTCTGACGTCACTCATGGCTGAAAGAAGAAAGGCACAACAGCAGGGATTGTCGGTGGTCTGGTGCCAATCGTGGCTGAAAGAAGCAAGGTACAACAGGGAGTGTCGACGGTCTGACGTCAATCGTGGCTAAATGAAAAAGGCACCACAGTATCGACAGTATGAAAGAAATCATGGATGACTGCTAATTATGCGAAAGACATAACATGTCAGGCTTGGTATCTGTCAACTGATTACATGTTTAAAGTGTGTCTAAAGTGTCTAAAGTGGCAAGGCGGTAACTATCGTGTTTTTATGACTGCAATCTGTCAAAGTCACGAAATGAATACTGTGCCGACAAAGGATCTGAAGACGGACAGCTGTCTTCGATTGAGGCTTATTTTCATGCAACGCATGTGACTGTATAACCGCACGAGTGTATTTGATTATGCACACGTCCATCGTTTCGTGCGCAGATAATTAATCCGCTGTAGAGGATAGCATTCTCTAAGTAAGAAAATGTAGGAATCTTAAACAAAAACGTAAACGTGATGATCTACATAGATGCGGTTGTCAGATGTCTTGGAAGGCGTAGATTTTATGGAACATCAGAATATTTCGCCCGAGGAAGAATCATGTGAGTCATCATGTGAACCATCATGTGAGTCAGGGCCGTAGCCAAGAGGGGCATGGGGTCATGCCCCCCCCACCCCTTGAGCCAAGCGGTCTGCACTAGATATGTAGCGATTTCTCAGGAATGCGTAACAGTCAGGGGCGTCGATTTGTATTCTTTTAAAGGGACCCTGGTCCACCCAATGTTGATTTGGGCCCACCCAATGTTGGTTTGGGCCCACCCAATGTTATCTGCCAGTTTTAAAGGGAAATGAGTAATGATAAATAAAAGAACGGCTGGAACAGATAAGAGATGGGCTGAAAATAAAGAATAATGTATAAATCGATATATCTGTCTATCTTTTCATCTTCTATTTAGATATATTCCTGTACATATAGGGGTGAATGCAGTTTTTGATTTGATAAATAGTAACAAAAGCTATACGTTTCCGTTGGTCAAAATAAAGTGGGCTAAATCCGATGAGAAACCCCCATTTGAGGGGCGGTTAGGTTGTCGGGCTGTCGGCTCGGCCCCTCCAATCATTTACAGAAATCGATATCACTGGTAACAGTGATTATATATATGTGTTGCAAAAGCAAATATTATATGATTTTGTGTGCTTGAATATGAGGAAAATTACATAAAATTCCTATCAATTTCGTCATGTCAGTGGCGCATGACAAAATTTGACATTTGCCCCCCCCCCACAGGAAAATTCTGGCTACGTGCTTGATGCGAGCACAGCAAATGACTGCCAGCAAAATGCAGACACACAACGCAGCATCAGTTAGTGGAGTAAGGTACACCTCCAGACAGAAAGTCCGTGCGATAAACTGATGCGAAAAAAACGCACTTGTTCATTGTCCCATTAGATCTCGAGACGTTTTCATTAGCGGAACTATGCAGCATGCAGTCCCTGTGTAACTGCAGGACTGTAATCGCAAATAATGAGAAATGGACAACAAACAATTATTTTTGTGTGTTATCCAGCCGACCAACCTGTTGCAGGAAGTTTCAGCGTTTCGAGGCTTGGGGGCGTTATAAGAATACCATATCACTCAGCCGCATTATTCTACGACATTTCCATGATAACTTTGATCGGACATCATCAGAGTCGACTTCGCACTGAGCCAGGGAGTCTGGAAATTACCACGAGCTCTTTCAAGACCTGCCGCATTCAAGTAAATGCACCGAGAAAGGATTTTTTGTCCTGTTTGTTGAAACGGTGGCGCTTGAGCAGACAAGAGCCTGCTCTTGTGAGTCCAGCCAGACGTTCAGGCTTAGGAAAGGTATCAGCCTGTTTCTGCCAATCCATTGCTTGCTCGAGTGGGGCCAAAAATACGCCACCTGAGAGGGCCTAATGCAAGACTATCAGAGCGGGTTCAGAAAGCGAGACTGAGGTAGGTGATCGTGAGCGAGAACTGATGATACGAAAAGGAGAGCGAGTGTGCGGTGGGAAGGAGGGAGGGAGAGAGAGGGGTGAAGTAGGGAGGGAGTTAAAAATGAGAAAGAGGGGAGAAAGATAAAGGAAAAATGGGGAACAGGAAACGGGAAATAGCCCGGGAGAGATAGAGAGAAAGAAAAATATAAAGTTAGGAAGAGGGTACGGAGGCGGCGCGTACCGAAATTCTCCTGTTCCCGTCATCACTGTCGCCGCCTCGCGGTCGTCGTGTCGGATTCTGCCAGAGATGAAACACGAGACTGCTACAGAATTCCTAGCGGCCCGCCAGCCATGGCCGATCTGAGCGCGACGCAATCCGGCTGGCTTACTGGCGCCTCAGATCTGGACGGCCGAGCTCCTGCCAGTACCGCGAGACCAGAGGCTTCCGCGCTGAATCGTCCAGCGACTCGACCGAACCGATCGAGTCGACTCGAAAAAAAATAACGGTATCAGGGTTACCGATGCAGCTAGAAAATCATCGACGCCAAATTGACTGGATTGGTGGAAAATCAGGCACAAAAAGCCGACCCTCGCAGTTCAGAGGAGCTGCTGTACCGTATGTCTCGTGACTTTTAGGTAACCAGCTTTTGGCAATGTACGCTGGTTGGCAGCGTCCCGAGCTATGTCGACCGAGACGACTCGGTAAAGACAGCACAAGCCGCCCGAGCTTAGCTTGGGTGCGTGCTGAGCAGACTGGCCAGACTCGGTTAACGTTGCACGGTGTCTACGCCTCTCCGTTCATTGGTTGAGGCCGTTTTGGAGCTGGGAGAGGAACCCACAAAGGCGACGGCTCTCGAAAGGAAGTCACAACGTTCTCCTACGACGGTTTCATTGACAGCTTCACGCTGGTGTGTTCTAATTCGACGTGAAAGGATACCACGGTAATCTTTACTTATTGTACATACTGATTTGGAAATATGAAAAAAAGGTAACGGGATGCTGAAACAGGTTATCAAACTTCTGAAAAGAGCATGGGTAGGGAGGCCTTTCAAGCACAGACACCCATATGGACCATGCACGCGGCTCATTCTATTTACGCCAAATAGCCTGAACAGGGAACTTTCTCATAAAACAGCCCCGAACAGATCATTCGAGGTTCATGGATATGGCTAAGTGAAGCGTTGTTAATCAGTGCCGGAGACTCAACGAAGCAAGTTGTCAAAATTGTCAGACCAAACTCTCTGTCTCTGGCCCGAAAAGCACACAACTACCTCGCTAAAAATGTGTGGCTTAATTAAACGGGTCACACTTGCAATGGCAGAGGGGAGTGTGTCTTCACACCGGCGCAGCCAGAGGGGAGCCCGGGGGTCCGGCCCTCCCCCTCTTAGCCTAGCGTTTTTTTTTGTGAAAACCATTGCACGTCGTCTTCCCAACAGGCGGTGTTCGTACGATTTCAGTTCACACTGAGCTCCCCCTTAAAATCTTGGCTGAGCCCCACTCTCTCCATACTGCATGGTCGCGGAAAAAGAACTGTATGAAAAAAAAGAGTATAGTGGTCTGATTTGTACCCAGAGAATATGTTTTACAGGACCTTGAATTTTGTGGATGAAATTTGGGACTTCCTTCACATAGAAAGTGCCCTGGCTGGAAATAAAACCGTTACTCTGCATCAAGCGCGGGTTTTCTCCCATTTTTGGGGGCATTGCTGCCACGCCATTCCTACAACTGGTGAAATTAGATTCCTTTTAAAACCAAAAGCGGCCTCAGAATAACAGCTTTGGAAACTTAACTGTGGAATTATTGATGAGGTCAAGCACAAACGACAAAGCTAAACCAAGAACCTCACCTGAAGTCTAATTCATCAACGAAATCGTTGGAGACTTCGAACAAACCTGTTCCGAGAATGAAGAACACTGTCATCACGAGAACCTTCCAGAAATAAACAAACATCATGAAAGCAAGGCTAACTTATTTACAATGCTAGAAGGGATGAATGGACTCCGACCGTTTTGTCAGGTTAAGGAGGTTTTGAACGATCGGCGAGATAGCCTAAACCTCCTTAACGATGCACAGAAATGCACAGGAATGTAGTACTCGATCATTCGAAGTGCCTTATCGAGAATAAACACTTGATTGAGTGCGCCTCAACAGAAATAAAATGCTTGAGAGATGCTGCCTGTCGGCCACTGCAATGCATTTTTCCCCTTGCCACGCATGGAAGAGTGGATTGTGTGGGATGACGTCATCAAGCTTAACAGTTGTCTGTGCTTTTTGTGGAGAATGGAGACGTTGCTCAAGAGGTTCGTTCCACACGTGCACGCTTTATTTCCTGCATGCTTTTGAAGAGAAATCATGAAAAACGCCATTTTATCCGTAAAATGCACAGCAAAATATTTTGTAAGTGCGCAACGCTTCGTTATTGCAAACTGAAAAGTTTCATTGCAGGAGAATGCAGTCGAACGAAGTTGTCGAGACTGCTAAGGCTGAAGCCAGTGTTCTGAAAAAAAAACACGACTGTGGATGCGGATCACGCCTGACGACACTGAATCCAGGCTCCGTGTCCCGTCAATGCAATCAGACCTCAACACTTGTTTGTTTGGCTTATGCGTCTAAAACTAACGCACCTGAACTGTATCGGCGGAAAATCATAAATCCACCTTGATTAGGCCCACTAGAATAATGGAATGATATACGTAATACGAACAAGATGGGTGGTGAGGAATGAATGAAAAAATAAATACGACGATCAGTTTCGGGAATTTCTCAGAGTTCAGAGAAGACGCAAGTTTGGAACGGGGCCAGCTCAGAATGGCCATTTCTTTCAGACATGCACTCCAAAGAAATCGGCGGCGGAACTAATGCCAAAATTATATTTCTGTCATATGGTAAACCGGGATTTCCGGACACCGATATTTCGGGATCTATAAAGCGCTCTCAGTCTTATGAGGCATTTTCCACAAAACCCGGAAACTACGTCTGCGAAATTCTAACCACCGGCATATTGTCGGAGACGGACAGCGACAGTGACTTTCTGGATCCGATATGCCCTTCAAAGCACGCAATAAATTCGATTGCCGGTAGGCAATAGCTGGTGCTCTGACTCAGAACGTGCCTTGGACAGGATTCCACGTCGCTATGGATGGCTCCATTGTCGTGACTTAGTAGCAAGCGAGAACCTGTGATACCGTTCAATGTTTCCGTCCAAGCATTGACCGCACCGCTGAGTTATGTCTAAAAGTTTTCAATGAAAATAAGGCATGCATTGCGCATAACACTGCATGCATAGTTTTCACCTAGATCAAATTCAGCGACATGCCATGAGATAGGCTTATAAATGAAGACTGCATGACTGTCTTTTATTCAGAACATTTAAAGGTGTTCATATGCGCAGAACCCTAACGCATTTGCTGATAGCATGATATGAAAGAAATGATATCAATGAAACATGCGCATGGAAAAGACATGAACTGATTCCGTACAAAATCGCGCATAGCGCTGAGTATCCCCAGTCTGTCTGGTGTGCGGCTGAAATACTCATTGCCCTACAGACAGACAGGACGTTATCTGACATTGCAGTACCTTTATTCTGTTCCATGCTCTTGCCCCTTATCTACGACGTTGTACTAGGGGTAGGGAGGGCAGATTCTGACCCCCCTCCGCGATCTCAGAAAGTATTGGTCCGATTTCCTAGTAGAAAGCGGCGTTCGACAGCCTGTAGCAAAGTCTGTGTTTTCCGAAAAAAATATACCGAAAATTTTGAAAGAGGAGGATAAGGGGTTAAAATGCAACTATAAATAGAGGGCTTACTTCTACAAGTTTACTGACCACATTTCGTTTCCGATTTTTCGTTCTTTATGTCATTCTACCAGCAGCAATACGCCTATTGCATTTATTAGGAAGAAGTCGATTTCCAGAACTCATAGGCGTATACAGCGCAAACAAAAAGTGATATACGTTTCCAGGGAATGTTCATTCATTCTGGAAAATATTTCGAGTTTTGCGAGTTTTTTGTGTTTGGAAAACATTTCCATACGTGTCAAATGCCATACCGTGTACATATGATGTGCCCATAGGCGGATCCAGTTACCAGAAAAGTGAGGAACTTTTTGTATGATGAATTATAAATAAATGGATTTCATGTTCAAGCATATTGTGAACACTCTTCTGTATTGTGCTCACAGGTCGCATTTCGAGATCATAAGCGCATCGCATTTTGAAATAATAGAATCATAGGCGCATCCAAGGCACATAAAAGGGATGCCTTTTTGGAAAGTGTGCAGTTTTTGTCACATATTCTGAATCTGGTGAGCTTATGTGTGTCAAGAAAACATCTCCATATGTGTCACGTGCAATATTATGTACACATTGTAAGTGCTCATAGGCGGAATCAAATATCAGAAAAAGAGGAGTCAAAACTACATGGTGATAGTTGGGTTTTCTGCCGTAAATCGAGTCATAACTTCTCAGGAATAAGAACAAATAAAATCCGCATACATTTTACATTATCCTGGAGCTACCCCTGATTTTTATTGCTAACGAAATATACGGTACTTGATCGTAGTATATGTGGAACTAACAAAACCAACCATAGAAATTCGGATGCAGGGATCATCAGGATTTCGGCTGCAATATTTGCAGTCCTGGATTACAACTCTTTTTAAAGACTGCAATGGGAAAGAAACCCTTTAAAAAAGGATTGGATTGCAGACTGCATTGCACTTTTTCTGCGATAATTTTTGCAATCCTTGCTCACCGCCGTTTATTTATTACTCACTTTAATGTAAGCTGTTGTTTTACACAAACGAAGGACCTAACGACACGGTATGAAGGTCAAGTTGACTCGCTGTTGATCTGCACGTGAGCAGCAGCTGTTGTGACAGTCGGCAGAGTTTCTTATCCCCTGCGCGTCAGAGTAGCCCTGATCAGACGCACACGAGAACGAGTCGGGAGGGCAACTGTCCAGTTCCCACCAACCTGCTTCTGGGGTCAATTCGGGGGCATCCTTTCAGGCCAAGTATCATCCTCGCAACGCAAGAGAGGAAAACGGGCGGAAGTAAAAAAAAAAGCAAACAAAAAAAACAGACAAAGTAACAAAACCCGACGCAACGTTCGAGAATCGAACATGGTCTGCTCGCAAGACTAGGCGAGAACCTTTCCTTTCAGTCATCTTGTCACATGCGGCCGTTAGTGTAACACCACAGGAACAGTGTGCAAATTGCTATTCATTATAATTTTCGAGTGTTTGTTATGGACCATGAAAGTAAAGGGGACAAAATTTGGAACATTTAGGGCTGACTAGCGGGGGCTTAAGTCTGAATTTTCTCCCTCTTGGATCAAATACTGACCGGCATTGCCCAGTGGTGCTGCGTAACAAGGTTTTCATGTGCCTCGGAGCACAAAAACTCTCCGAACTTGCCGTGCTGACAGGCCTTGCCAAAAAGTCGCAGCCTACTTCAACAAAGTCCACTGCGCGTTCAAATTTTTCTGACGTCATACCTATCCATTTTTGCATATAATGGTTTCCGCTATGGCAGTTTTCAGGAATATGTGACACTGGGTAGGGTTTTACGGACAATTGAATATTACGAAGTATATTTTTGCGCAAGTTAACATACTCCATTTGACATGCTTGCAGCATGCGACACAAACAACCCTCTGGCTGCTGCAATTAAAATTGTGTATCGACGACTTGGAATTGGTAGACGCGAGTATGTCTTGCAGCTCATGCTTCAGACGACTGACACTGACTGACTTCTGACGAGACTCAGACTTGGTTCACGACACGGGCGCTTGGGCCAAAGAGGTCGTGCGTTCTAACTCACAGCAAACAAACAAACAGTTTATACTTGATAGCTATACCCAGCAAATGCAGCTGTCTTTGTCCTAAAACGCGACTGTCGGCAGATGAAACAGCATTGCACTGGCATGGCAGAATTATGTCATTATAACTGCGTCATATCAATAAAGCATTGCATAGTGTTAAGCATATCAAATATCGGCATGAAACCCTGATGAGTTCTCGTTAGTTGACGTGTTCAACGTAAAACGTGGAAGCACGCGGTCAGGTCAATAGCCCTGGACGACACACAGTGAAACGGGGCAAACACTACCAGGAGCTGGAGTAACTTTGTTGAAAACAGAAGTTAGCACCAGATTACTCCTACAATCTAACAGGAAACGAAACATTATGTTTGTCGTCCTGTGGACAACTTTACAGGCATGCAATACATTAGTAATGACTGCATTTCCTAATTTGTTGAACAGCCATAGTACACTCGTGGTCACTGTTCAATACATATTCACGTATTAATGCGCATTAAACACACATGGAAGCTTGTGTTAAGTCCCTGGCCAGTAGGTAATACAAAATTGCCCGCAGGCGACTGTAGCCCATTTATCTATTGTCATCTTAATGCAGCAGAAAATTGCAGAATGTAATCACTTCACGGGCATTTGCATGAGCCGGATGCTGAAGTGGAGTTAAAAGAAGTACCTTTGAAGGCCATGACTGGTAAATCATTTCCAACATCTGTCTCCCAGATCCTGCGAGACTGGATGTCAATTTGAGGTCACTGAATGTCCGTTTCAGTGGACTGGGCGCTCGTTTGGACACGTAGTTAATATGATAAAATAGGCCCTGCACAAAAGCTTGGAGGGGTTTTCCCACTCATTAGTAAGTAGGCAGGCATGTTTCCTCCGTCTTCCCTCCCTCCCGCCCCGAATAACATGTATTCAAGAAGATAACAGTTGGCCGCAACGTAAGGGATTGCATGAAAAACGAGATCACGTTTTCCTGAGCCCAAACAAACTGCCTGGTGATTGGGGAAAAGGAGTATGGAGAGAATGTTCTTCCCAATGTTCGTTCATTAATTCCTCCTCACCAAGTGCAAATTCACAAAGGAGTCAAAGTCTGTGGTACGATTGCTGACTCCCAACCTCTGTCACAGACAATAAACATTGTGGTGCGTACTGTTGTGGCTGTTTCAGCTAAAATTTAGCATCTGAAGAAAGGATTGCAAACTGGATTTCGGACTGGATTGAAATCCTTTCGGTTTTGTGTGATTTGGGGTTGAACTGCATTCCTTTTTGGAGCGTAGGATTTGGGATAGGATTGCGATCCCCTTTCAAAAGATTTTGATGATCACTGTCCAGGAGTCTATTAGACCCACTGAACATGTTATTGGACGAAATATGAACCCCAAGACCGATGCTTGGAGACGCTCCTGGCAGTACATGTACTTATGTTATAGGCTACACTGAGATAAATATGTCTATATCACACGTTAGCTTTGTTTGACTTATGCAATGAGTCATAATTTATCTGGCTTAAAAATGCTCCTTTTTAGACGCTCTTGGACCCGCCATTTGTCAATTTTTCCCGAAAAATATTTTAGGGCGTGAAGGTTGCAAATATTTCGATTATTCGACCTGTCTGTGATATTATAAAAGGCAACAAATTAGTACATGGCGACGTCGAAGTGCGCAGTCCCCAGAAAGTAGAGTATTTGTTAAACATGCCTCCTAAAAAGCATGGCCTGGTACCGCTTCTGGGGGGTAAATTTTTAAAATTTTGTCACGACATGTAAAAAAAAATATTTAGAAAACGGCTGTCTAGGTCTGGCTTCCCGCACTAAACCCTTCGATTGTGACAGATGGAATCAAAGTGAAGAGTTCGAGGTTACACTTCATAGACCCAGATAAAAAAATACCAGACCAGTCTCGTTGTTCATCAGTAGAGGAGTTTCTTTAAAAGTTGGGAAGGCCAAAGCCATTTTTGTGCAATTTCATTCCAAACCGTGTCATAGCATCAATGTCAAAACTGCCGAAAGTTGATGAGGGCCGCCACCGAGTTGGTAGAGTTGCCGTCCTATTTGCTCTACGACTGCTGTAAACATGCCGCTGTTTCGCAGTACTTTTCCATTTTTCCATGCATATCATTTCATTTCATCATTTTTGGTTTCTTTTGCAGGATCTCAAGCATTAGCTACACGACCGATGTAACTCAACAGACCATTTCAAAAGACCATTTCAATGACTGTTCTTTCAGTTGATCAAACATCAAAAGAATGGAGGAGAGTATACTGCACCGTAAGACAGCTATGTGCGACGGGTTAGTCTAACCAGTGTAGCATGTGAGTTCTGCGTTCCAGCCTAGCATCATGACTATATTGACGTTCAGACATGTAGTGTCATCCGGCTCTTTATTGGAGAGCAAAATTGAACCGCTAGCATAACGCAAAAGTGCCCCAACGGTCCGCCTCTTCAGGATCTCCGAGCATTGCTTGCACTTGCACCTCGCTTCACTGTACGCATGTTTGGAGCGAGCCCTGCAAATCTTTTCTGTATAACCTGCAATAAAAAATCCTTTCTGTATTCGCCTACCTAGCTTCAGTGGCGCACTTTTAACAATGGTTACCAAAGTGTATAGTTTCCAGCTCTACTTCCATCATGACTCAGGATTATCGCAGGCGGGAAGCACAAATACACGTAGTGAAAAAACCAAAGCGTTCTGCAGCCTTAACCAGACATGTGCCTGGATCTCGATGGAACGCAAGTTATCCCCGTGTTGTATGAACCCCCCGTCGATCTGGGCGGGCCATTGCGTCATCTCGGGAAGGTCGTGTCCCTCCGGAGCAAAACAGTGCCCAGGTGACGTAACACTTCCCTTGGTCAGCTTAGAGCCGACGCAAAACTAGGATAACCCGCAGTCCGTCGGGGATCCCGACATATGCCTGGACTTAACAAAATCGATCAAAAATTAAAGAGATCAAAGGAGGTGCTTATTGGGGCCACGGCTGGAAATCCTGGGGCTGGGAGCGGCTAGATCTCCTTTGTCGAGAGATTTTAACACTAGACCAGGACAACAGTGATTTAACACTAGACCAGGTCTAGTTGACCACTCATCATCGTCCTGGCAAGAATGAATGGTACCTACGCTTTGATTCATAAAAATATCCTCTTCATTCGCACGTGCGCAATTAAAAAACCGCGATTTGAGTAGACAAACTCCCTTTAATGGAGGGCCTTTCTCCAAGACCCGGCTTGACACAATGTTGCTTGGAGGGCGTTGGAGAAAAGCCATTGGTGGGCGACAGTACAGTAAATGAGTTCCGATCATTGTTTACAAAGCTGATTTTAGGTGGTTTAACGTCCTGGGAATGAGAATATAAGTATATTTCAATATTTAAACAATTGAAGTTGTGGGTGACCAAATCGTGTTATGGGCGCCCGTTTCCATTTTGTGGGTGCCGGGGCACCCGCAAAGAGTCAGACTGCCACACCCCTGCGAATAACATGAAACTTGGCATAATGTGATGACACAGTGTGGTGTCACAGACATGACAGTCACATGCCAAATGCAGAATTCTGCCATCTCGGGTTTTTGGGAAATCTCAAGGTCATTGGTCTTAGGTCATCCAAACTTTCGGCCCTTCACGTTTATTATTGATACTGAGGGTCTGGTTCGGCGGTTTTGATGTTTGAAGGCCCTCCCTTATGGTCCTTACGTTCTCCTCAAACGTGATTTAACCCTTTGATCTGCGGTCTGGGATACACCTGACTTCTAGGCGTCAAAACTTTGATCTAGGTTGACCTTGTTTGACCCTAAAGGCAGACATGATATGCGTGCCAGACATATTTGCGACGTGTTCCATTCAGAACACATTCTTATCCATAAAAAATGCGATTTCTGCCTGTACAAACAGGCAACGGTTTTCCTCTATCTTCAGCTTCGTCTGAAATGCCTACAGTTAACTTCAAGTGCTCTTTGCTGCGCCGCATAGATAAAGCAGGCCTTGTCTTTATTTCTCACCCCACTGAAGCCACGTACAACACTCGATGATCAACGTCTTGCGCCGAAAATGTCGACAGATAATTTCAATGAACAGCCTTGTGCTTGATTCCGCTTCGGGGGGGAGGTGGAAAACTGAAAACACGGCTTTCCAAAAAAGCGAATTGATTTCGATTCACGACTCATAATGAAATAAATCTCTTCCGGAATCGATTCCACTAAGATCCATTGGATTGGATTAAGCCACCTGAAATTGACTCCTATTTCGATTCCTTAAACAACCGTGTGATTCGATACCCACTATGATTCCGGCAGTTGTCAGTTCAATCGATCCCGATTCTGACTCTGGCTGGAACGAAATCGATTCTGGAGTCGATTCGGTTTCCGTTGGAATTTGAACACAACCCTGAAGATGACTTTGGTAACCTCAAGTTTCCCCAAGGCTTTTCCAGCAATGTTTTTACTTCTTCTGTTGGGCTTAAAGTTTTCGGGATCTTAGGGAGAGTTTCGGTGACCTTTCCCCCCCTCCTGGCTGGTCCAAGGTGGATCTGGAGGGCCGGCGAGGGTATCATCATCATCATCATCATCATATCATTATCATCATGTCCCCCATTTAAATTTTTCCATTTGAAAATGACGGAGTGAACGCAAAAAATGCCAGTGGAGTCCAGGTCCGGCTAGTCACCCCTATTCCTCCGGCCCCCTTTGACGTATCCAACTGCAGGGCTGGAGGAACTGCTGGGGGAAGGTCTAGGGGTCCGAACCCCGGACCCCCATGACTGTCTGAGCATAGCGGTCCGGAGGGCCTTGGTGCTTTGAAGACATGGGCCCTTTTGACGTTTGAAAAAAATGTTAATGGATTTAGTAATGGTAGCGTTTTTCAAGGACATTTAGGAAACCGGAACGAGTCCTTAATAGCAACCAAGAGCTTTTGCATGTGCTTGTCTTACTCATTGACTTGACATCCCAGGACGACTGCAGAGTGGGGCTATCTCAACAAGCGCACCGAACACCTGACGTAAAATACGACTATTGTCTTTCTGGCTTTTACGAACTTAATTACGACGGTTATGATGCACGTAAAGATCACTCGCTCCCTGTAACATTATCAAGATATATATATATATATATATATATATATATATATATATATATATGTATGTGTGTGTGTGTGTGCACAAAATACAACTTTGGGCCCTTTTGGGCATGTAGGCTCGTTCGGTTAGGGGCTCTTCTGGGCCATGACCCTCCACTTCTCAAAACATTCCTCCAGCCCTATGCAGCTGTTTTTGGCATAAAAACAAAACCATCTTCCCTTATGCCTTCTACGAAGGCTGAACGCTAAAGGCATTGTGACTTAACGACAAAAGCGACGATGAACAGCTCATTTGACTAAAATCTGGTGATAATGGATAGCTCTTCGTGAACAGTCTGTTGGGAATAGGATAAATGGGAAAGGACAAGCATCTACACGAGCTCTTAGACCACCTAAGCAAGCCTAACCTAACCATGTAATGAATATCCTGTCTGGGATGCAGAATTTCATTTAAGAGCCAATGTGAATTCGCAGTTTTTATGTGGAATTCAGTCATCTTACGTCACTGCAGCTGTCCCAACACCTCTCAGTTTATTAACATCATAAAAAAGGGACCCTGTGGCCTTAAAAGATTCGTAACGGATCTATCGTTCAGCTGAAATTTGTCCGGACTTTGAAATGATGTTTATTCTGACCCGCGGCTTTTAAGAAAGCCTTTTCAACAGTGCCGGGCGGACGGTCTGCAGTCTACTCGCTCTGACGTCAAACGCCACCAGCTGAATAACGACTATCAGCTGACGGTGACTGAGCTACAGACATCTCATGAAAGATACCGAACTGTGGCTGTTGGTTTGGGGGGAGCTGCTTCAGCAACAAGGCGGTGAGGGTTGTTGCATGCTTGAGTCGTCACGCATAAAACACCTTGCTGCAAAATTCATTCATACTACCAACACATTAAAGGGTCTACCTTTGATAGATCTAGTTACAACGAGTTACGTTGCGAATATGTAACATCGCATTGCCCGACATACTACGAGGGGACTAAAACTTTATTACTGGAAATTTTGATTCGTTAAGTCTTCTGTGGTGGGACCAAGAACGTTAATTTTGGTAGGGTTTGGTGACGAGATTATTGTGTCTCGCCAACAGCAGTTTGATAATATTAACTAATAGTACCGGCTGCTATCAGTACCATTACTACCGTTCTTGCATGAATTCTATGCTTCTGCCGTCGCCCCGTCTGAATAATCGAACAGTAACTCTGGTACCTCCGTCTCCACAAAGATCACCTGGAGTGAGATTTTTCCGGTATATAACAGGGCAGCAATGGGTATGAGTCATTTGTTCTCCTCAAGGCATGAAAAATGATCGTCTCTGTCTTTATTTCTTCGCCTGCCGAGACAAATGCAGATCTTTCGCTCGTGCTTTTTCTCTTGTCCGCATACTCGCACTTCCTGACAGAGTTTTACACTGTCTCATTCCGTTTCGCCAGCCAAACGACTAAAAAAAGGGAAATTGGACGATCACTTCGACAGACGCTTAGTCAAGGATTGTTCACGGCAGGGATGAAGAAGGGAGCAAGCAATTTTAAGAGAACATTTTGTAAAAAATCATTCGACGAAACTAGGCATAGGAACGTGCCTAGTTTAGTAGTAGTAGTTTCCTTGTAGGGGAGGAAATATCCTCCTTTTTAAAATTTGTTGTTAAACTTTTATGAAGAGTCAGGGAAGGAAACGCATAAAAATCTATCAATAACACTCAGCGGTGCGGCCAGTATTGAAACAAGATGGAAGGGACAATGGGAAGTTGGCCCTTAATCATGCATGGACATTTCTCAGAATTACTGGGAAGGGGGCAGGCAAGAGAGGGCATGGGGGCCATGAGCAAAGCGGTCTGCGCTAGATATTTAACGATTTCCGCAAGAATACGGGATAGTGATCATATACATGTTACAAAAGCAAACATTATGTTTCTCCTGTGCATTATATGAGGTTATCTGCGCAAAATTCTTGTTTTTTTCCTTTAAATTTTCTCATATACCAGCGACAGATGACAAAATTCGACATTCCCCCTGAGGGAAATCCTGACTACATGCCTCGGGGGAGGGGAATCTGAATAGCATTTCACACCATTCACTTCATACGTTTCCAGTTGTTATCACTCATTATCGTCCTGGTCTAGTTTATCACTGTCCGGGTACTGGAGAAAGGTTCTCCATTAAAGGGAGTTTATCTACCCAAATCGTGATTTTTTAACTGCGCACGTACGAATGAAGAGGACATTTTTATGAATCAAAGCGTAGGTACCATTCATTCTTGCCAGGACGATGATGAGTGATCAACTAGACCTGGTCTAGTGTTAAATCACTGTTGTCCTGGTCTAGTGTTAAAATCTCTCGACAAAGGAGATCTAGCCGCTCCCAACCCCAGAATTTCCAGCCGTGGCCCCAATAAGCACCTCCTTTGATCTCTTTAATTTTTGATCGATTTTGTTAAGTCCAGGCATATGTCGGGATCCCCGACGGACTGCGGGTTATCCTAGTTTTGCGTCGGCTCTAAGCTGACCAAGGGAGGTGTTGCTCTCGCTCTCGTTTGCTCATATTTTACTGGGGTAGATGAGTACGCTGGCTGCCAGCCCAAGTTTAATCTATATACACCATCTTCTTTTCAACACTCAAATCCCCGATGAATCGGGCTAGCGTATCGTTAGCCTCAGCGATGTCGAAGGTTACATCAGTTGACGAACACCAGAATTTCTGAAGGCGGCCATCATGAGTTCAGGCAAGTACCGCAGCTTTTCCTCGAATCTCCCTCGCAGGTACCTATTACGTAAATAGGTCAAAATACGTTTTTGTTGTTTGTCAAACAATCGTCGCTGCCGTTTGTAACTGCATCTGGTACAGCAAGGCAGAATGCTTGGTAAGAATTGGGTGCGTCCAAGGTTTACCTACGTATTTTCCGCTCGCCTATTGGCTCCTTTCTCTAGTATTTTGTGCTGTATTTTGCTTACCGATATCACTGAAGATAAATACAATAACTAAAATGCATGAAGTATTGGTCTAAGATGACCATAATGCACTTTTCATTTAAATGATAATCCATAACCAATTTTGAATATTCCCGGAGTACGATTTTGGGATAACAGAAAAACCAAAGATATTCCCTTTAAAAATGTCGCCGCCATAAAGCCATTTATGACTTACGGAAGTCATCCTTCCGTAATTTACCTCCCGTAATAACATGTAAACTCTTTTCTCTGAACATAAGGCATTAATGCCTGTCACAACTCCATCCCCCCTCCTACGTGCAAGATCTGGATGTCCCCATATGCGTTTTGGGCACCCACAATCATTTCCCGAACACTACACCCATGGTTATTCGACACATTTCACAAGATGTTATGCCACTTGACTTTTTTGGAATGTGACTCTGTACGACCTGTCCTAGGTAAATGAACTAAGGTGGTTATGGATCTGAAACTTAAGGTTTAATGTGAAATGAATGTGTGAAAATGTACTCTAGGTTTTGGGTGTCCGAGCAGGCCCATTTTTGGCTTTCTCGACAGAAACGGAATGGGCTCTCACGTACTCCCGGCCTGTTAAAGATTGTCAAGTTCAATATGCCTCAAGATGAGGTTGCGTATACCGCCGGAAAAATACATTTAACCTCATCTCTCTTTCCCAAAACTGCTGAAAGCAAACATCTGTCATGCTTGTGCCCACTCACTGTACAGGGTGGTGGGTGGCGGACGCCGCCGGCGACGACGATTGGCCACTCCCGGTGACGTCAGGCGCGGCCGGCGGCGGCGCGGGCGGAAGACTGCGCGTGGCGCCTCACCTGAGCCGAGGCAAGTCGCCGCCGCAGACCGAGCAGCCCCAATCCACCGCCGACACGAGCCCGGACAGGGTGTGCCGTCTGCCAGCGCTCCCTGACCGACCCGCAGCCAGCTCGCCGTACGGACGAACGGAGAGTCAGCCGAGCGAGTCTCAGACGACCGGCTGAGGAGCCCGCCGAGCGCTACACGCCGCCGCCAGCCAGAAGCCGCGGAGCGGCCGGACCAAGAACAGGGCCGCACACCGGGCGAAGCATGCAAAGGTACGCGGCCGCTCGGCGCCGAGCGGCGGCTTCTGTGTCTGAAGCTGGGTCGCCGCCACGTCGCCGCGGTTGTTTGAATATTCCAGGTGGCCGATTTTCCTCCGGATGAGCTGTTGTCTTCACAGCGGAAGCGCCCGTGGGGCGGAGTTCCCCTGACCACCGTAGACGGTGTTGGGGATAAAGATATGTGACAATTCACTAAATGTTTGGGACGTTTTTCTCCATTTAATGTCTTGAGGCTCCATATACCAGGAGCTTGACTGCCTGAGAAGATCAGAGAACAGTTACTTCCGGCTTCCGAAGTAGTGTTGATACTCCGAGTAATTTTGCATTTGACCTTGAACTTCGACCAGAGTCCATATAGCCGATTAGATATATCATCACCGCGACCGCTATTTCTATAGTTGATCGGAAACTTGGAGTAGCAGCCCACCCGTATCCAGTGCGCCGTGGGAAATCCTCCACCGGCCTGTGCCATGGTCCACTTCATGGGAACCGCCGTGAAGCAGAGCGAGCGTACCACCAGCTTGTTTTTCTTCCTGGTAGTGCTTTGAAAGTGGAGCCCTTTGGAGAGACTTCGTGTGAATTTTAGTTTCAATCGCGCAGTAGTGTTTCTAAACGTCCGAGTTGTTCTCGCAACGAGACGAGAGTACGACACATGTAATCCAGTCGTGCGCGAGTTGTGCAGTTAACGACGGTGTTTTCGTTGTAGCGTTTATAGGTTTGGTAACCAGGAAACACTGAAAAACCATCATGAAAAAAGAGCAATAGTTCCCCGACACCACCTAATAACCTAATGTCATTAGATCCCAACCTAACTGATTACATTGACGCCATCATGATGTCTTCTTCCTATTTCTGTTTTATTTATCTTCACATACTATCCATATATCTTGACCTTACATTACTACTATACCTTTCATATGTCTTCGTCTTTTATTACACCCTTCCTTTATTTGTCTTTATGTCTTTCATACGTCTTATTGCAACCTTATTTTGTCTCTTTTATGTATCGTTTATCTTTATTTATCTGCGGAGATAACCCACACATATGTCACCTTTGACCCACATGTAAAGCGATGGTATTCTGCACTCTGCCTGAGCTAGGCATACCTACAACATATCCCTACAGCTCATGCCGCACAGGCACAGACCGGGTACGGCGGTGCATTTCATGATGCCGCGTCCCGTGCAATGCACTCAGTTGAGCGTTCTTTAAATCAGGAAAAGCATGTCTCTCTTTCCATGACATTGTCAATCATGCGGGTTCGATGAGGGTATTGGTTGCATGATTCCCGTAGTGTTCAAGCAGGAAATGCCCCATGAATATTATTCCCCGAGTGGTGCGTCACTTCGGTCAAGACCAAGCTGATTCGAGCGAAATCTTCGTTTAATTTACGTTATACGTTATTACAGAAATCGTCTAAAAAATGCCCAAACGAGGCCACTGTTCCTTTGGTTGTTTAAGACACCGTAAAACATAACTAGTCAAACGGTCACCGCCAAGCAAGCAGCTTCACCCCCCCCCCCCCCCTCCCCCCCGTGCGCTGCAGAAGGCTGAGAATGCGGCAGCGGATCCTTTTCCATATGGAGAATTTCATGCTCCAAGTGCATGATCTATAGCACGAAGATATGACTCCAGTGTAGCTTTGTTTGCTCTTCTGTCCACCTTTGTGTGCCTCCCCTCAAATTTATTAGTTTGCAACTACGTTTTACTACTTTTTGTGGGTTAATAAACACCCATAGATTTGGATAAGTGAAAGACCAGAGATGCGCACTCTGAAGAAAATTTTATGCCTGCAGTTTGGTGACCCATTGGGATATTAAGTTGACTGTGTTTAATTTTGCTCGAGTGTATGAAGCATACTCAGAGCCATTTAGCTTTTTTTTGTAATCGTGCACTGCCAAAACTTTTGTAATCGTACCCAACTCGTGCCAGTAGTTTTGACCTTATCTGTCCGCACACTAACACTATGTTTGTTTATGTTTATGTGTGTTGTATGTTTTAGATATTAAAGACGTAGATACAACGGCTGCCTGGGGAATCCATTCAATCACCTTGCGCAATCTAGCGAAAACTGCCAGTAAAACTGATGCATCATTTGATAAGGGAAAAGCTAGTTATGTGCATTCAAATATTCCATAAATCCTTTTGCGAGCCCAAGACATTTGTTGAATTTCGCTGGCAACTTCGTTATTGGTCACATCGTAAACCAACAACAAATCGGGAATGAAACACGCTGGAGTGGCACAGTTGTTGATTTCTCTTTCCGAGCTTTCTGCTCGGGCGAGCACGTTTTTGTGTCTCCTAACCTCCTTGCGACTGGAAAATGTGCGTCCTCTTCACTTCACGAGTCCGTCCCCATGTTTCGACGGGACGGGCGGAAAATCGACACATTATTTGCTGACAGCATCAACATCTGATTGACTGAATTCTCTGAACCCAATAACGTTTGCCTGGATGCAGCTAGTGACGTGTTTAAATTTACTTATATGGCATTTGTCAGGTTAATGGTAGGAGCACCACTGCCTTGTCACGGGGAAAGAAATCGTCTCTGTGTTGTCCAGAGATGACCCATCAATCCTAATCGACCGAGTGACCGATTCCCTGCATGCCGCTGCGTGATAGTCATCTGTGTTGTGAACACGGAGAATGACGTGACATGTCAGCAGGCTGTGCTTTGTTCAAGTGCGAGGTATTTGTTGACCTTGCTGTCGTCAGGGGGCCAGTTAAATGGGAAAAACAAATGTTGACGGATATATCACTTACTGGCATTCGATGGATTTTTGAAACAGCCACCAACAGAGCACTAAAACAGTCACAGCTTGCTTTCATTCCGAAACCCTAGCGCGAAAATCCCACAAATTCTAAAAACCACCGCCGGCGATCGGCTTCGAGGTGTGCCCAAGTCACGCACAGAAATGACACGAAGGCCTACGTAGGACACCGGTGGAACTGCGACTGACGCACCACCGAGTTTCGACTCACCACCGTGTTCGGCTGCTTTCGTCTGCCTCCTCCAAGAGTTTAACCGCCAGGTTTCGGAGCGGATAAGTCAGGTTCGGCCGTGTAGCCGGTTCCGTCGCAAATTGGCAGCAACGCCTGAGAAACGCCTGGTGCTGCCACTCCGGGTCGAGTCGTGATAAATCCCGTCCATTGAGTCTGATGATCCAGAAGATCATCGTAACCGTATGCGTTCGAGGTGTCGACTGTGTCATGATACATAGAAATGCCACGACAGGAATTATGTCTAGTGGAAGTTTGTGTACGAAGGTATCCTGTGTTGACAAGAAATCTTAGATCAGCAACGGATTCCGCTCACCTTTGGGCAAGCAGATGTTGAGTACGGCCATATAGAACTTTCCTGGCCCTTGAAACAAAACGCGCTTGGCTCTGCTGGAAGTGGATTTAAGCAAATGGCGGCACGCACTGCGTCAGCGTTAATATTTAAGCGAGAGACATAGTCCATAATGTACCCTACGTGGACGTACTCTGAAAGAGATCCACAGGCTATGCATTGTTCTCGGCCTAACTTCACTTCAAGTCTGGTTCAAAACTGATTTGAAATAGCGTGACAGTGTCCTGGCATTTGTTTCGATTATTCGATACTTTTAATGTCATTGCTGCGTGTATATGGGCCAAAGTCTTACATACGAATGCAACTTAAATCGAATATTAATGATTACTTTACTATAGTTCCCAAAACATAGAAGCTGACTGCATCAAATCTAGATCCAGTTTTTGAGGTTGTTGATGCCTTCCGCGAGATAGTTCGTGCTCCCCGAACTTTAAATTGTTTTGGATTTATTTTCTACGATAGTGGGGAGCATAAAGGTACAAGGGAAATGCATGAAGGTTATCGCGCGTCATACAACACTGCAATTTACTGTCATCTGGTCTGGGAGCTCGGTAGTACGGGAAAACACCTAAATCCGTCCCCCCGAGTCCCATTCAGCGAAAAGTAGTTCTCCAATCAGGCGCCTCTGTTCAATAGCACACTTCCGAACCGGCCAAATTAGTGGCAATATATATCCAGCGGTAGCGAAACGCCAGCTGGCGGTGCTGCTAGCGCCAGATGCTCCACTCGAGTCCCAAACTTGTCTCGGGCAGGCGCGGGATGCTTGACCTTTTTACACAGCTGAACTCCTTCAGTTTGCCTCCAAGAGTGAGATGTAGGTATTCCGACTCCCGCCTCAAGGAAATTAAAGGCCGAAATACTGCCTGCAGATTTCGACTGGCAACATTTGACTGGAAACAATGGCGACCACTTCCGCTGAAATCTGAGATCACTTTTCGGTATCGTGGTGACAAAAGATTCCACAACGAGAGAGCTACGTAGTTCCTCTATTACAAAGAGAGGAGTTCCCTTCGGTAGGCTTCCGTGTTAACGTCCCGTGTCAGAGGCAATATCATAGCTTTACGTTGCCAGCTGATAGCACTGTCGTCGTTACGAATCAGAAGCTTACTCATGAAGGCTGGACGCTTCACAGTACATGCTGCTTGGCAATGGACATTGTATGGTACAGGCTGGCACAGCTACAATTTGTTTTTGTCTCACGTCAGGCATACCCGCTTTCGAAGTTTTGTCCCGTGTGTGCTATCATGGTAGCTTTGACAGATCTCCAAAAACCTCGGCTCAGTTGCCGTGTTTGATAACGCCTGAGGCCGGCGTGCTGCCGCCGACAGCGGCCAAATAACGCAGCTGCAGGCCTAAGACAGCCACGCACAGGCCGGTGCACGTTGGCCGAGCGCCGGGGCCACGGCACGGGGTCGATTCATTTTAAAACGTACCGGCCGGCCGGGCGCGACGTATTACCGGCCAGTAAATATTGATTCGGTCCGGCAGTGCCGATCTCGCCGCGTCGCCAGCGTGCTGTGTTCACATCCGGGGCTGGGGCGTGAGTAGCGTGACTCCATGGCCGAAGTGGTCGCGCTGTCTCATCCAGCGAGAGAAAGACTCTGCCCCCTCCGCCCCGGTCACGGTCGGCGCGAGGACGGCACAACCCGTGGGCCAGAACGGTCGCAACCTTTCTGCACGAGCGGCGGACTCTGTTCCGACTCCTAATAACGGCCTTTGTTCGGACTCCTAATGACGGGTTCTTTTTTAATTCCTATAGCGAAGCGTTTGGTCTCTTTTATTTCCCAGCTGGAAAATGCATGACTATCATGGCTTGAAAAGCACACAGCTGTTATGCCAAGTGTTCTTAATATTAGGCCATTCCTGTTTTTTTTCTCAACGCATAGTTTTGGTTTACGGTGTGTAAAAGAAAATAAATTGAAGTCGCGATCCTGAAATGGCAAAACGAATATGCCTTTAGTTTGAGTTATCTGTAACGCAATCACTTAGCACTATCACATGGTTCCCCGCCTTGCCAAATTCTCGCCGCTCTGCGAATGGAAGGAAACGGAAACGGGAAGGAAAGGTGCCATTCACTCAGTGAATGGCAGGTTTATTTGTTGGTTTCAGGTAACAGCACGCTTCGATACATGGTGCCGTTAGGGTACACATTTAAGGCGTGTCATTAAGAAGCAGGCTATCTGCGTTTGTGTACATTCCATCCATCTCGCAGTCTCTACGTGCTTTAGTTTGCAAACACCTTATTGACTAGTCTGGCAAATCTATGTGTGTAATGTACACATGCATGTAATTAGGCTTTGAACTCAGTAATCACGCATTGATAGTCATCTTAGACTTGATAAATACGCATGAGCATTTCTGCTCGAATCACCATGAGCAACAAGCGCAGCCATCTGATCACACCAGTCTTACAGTCTTCTGGCACTGGCGCAGTCAAAGAGAAGGTCCAGGTCCCCTTCTTAGGCCTGCATTTTTTTGCGGAAACCATTGCTCATCGTCTTCCCAGCAGGCGGTTTTCATTAATTTCAGTTCACATTGGGTTCCGGGCCCACACTTGAAGAAAAGCCTGGCTGCGCCCCTGGTCTCTGGGGTGGGGGCGGATCGAAGAGTGGGTCAAGCTGGGAAGCTTCCTAAAGGTGCACTTGACACTGAACGTCGACAGCCCTCCAAAAAATCCAAAGATCGGGGAGCGGCGAGATCTTCGCTACCGGAGGTTGGTAGCAAAGTCTATGGGTCTCGCGCAGTTCATCAAACTGCGCGAAACCCATAGAGTTGCAGGCTGCAGCGGCACGGAAGATTTTGCCGTGTGTGGTAATTTTGGCTTTACCTGCCGGTCGGCGGCTGCTTCAAACCACCTGCCTCCGACCATCATCTCGACCTGAAGGTGTCGTATTTCCGATGTGTTAGGTGAAAATGTTGCATCTATCGCAGCGTATTCCATTCCATTTTGTTATACCATTGCGTAACTTTTACTGCCTGTGCAAAAGAGAACCTGTCGTTTTTCAGCACAAAGCGCAGTTGTCCAACGGATTCTCTGCGTACGATTTGGATCAATCAGCTCTCGTATTGCACCGTTAACTTGTAATAAGGGTCTCACCTCTTTCAGTGAGGATTCGAGTAAGCATGAGGTCAAAGGGATCGCTTCGCAATAACATTTGGTTCCTTAGCAGAGGCTGCCCTAGTAGCACTTCATCGCCTTCAAACAGGTCTGACGGTGGCGTGTTCGGTTGACGTTTTGATTAGAATGCCTTTCGCGCGCTACGGTCGCTTTCTTCGTCTTTGATTTTGCGGCTTTGTTTCCCGCCTCCGGCGATGTGAGGCGGCGCCGTGGGACGCATGCAGATGAACCGACTCTTCAGCTCCGGGCAAGTCCGTTACTAGCGCTGACGGTTCCCAGTGTGGTGGTAAAAGCAGACTGCTCTTTCCCGGGGCAGTTTTGTAAGCGATGCAGGAGGCACGGAAGACGAATCAACGCCAGATTTTTAAGACAAACAAAGCTTACAAAGAAAAGGATAACTCTTGGCTTCTGAACACAGACCTGTCACAACTTTAAAGTTAATGCACTTAATGGCAGTATCGTTTTTAAATTCAGCAATAACCAACTCCTGCCATGGACGAGAGGAGAGACACACATTCTTAACAACGGGTGATGAAGACCGCTGTACCAGTAATTAATTACTCGGCGTGGACAGATCTCATAAGCGAGCAGCAGCTAAAATGACCCACTTAATGTCATAGTGACGGTATTCCGTAGCACTGGAGATCGATACGCAATATCACTGATGGGGCGGTGGGAAATGGAAAGTAACGAACAAATATCAAGACATTCAATAAATTACAAGTCGTCGTTTTTTGGAACGTGGTCGGATCTTCGAAGAGAAGAGAAGACCAGGGCAAAGGCCCTGTATGATGCTGTATGATGCTGCGAGGGCAAAGACGATAAGAGGGTCACTAAGGTGGCATCTCGGGTCACTCGGGGCCCTGGACGGCCGGAGGGCCCCTGAGTATGTAAGGAGGGCTCCTGAGACGGAAAAGATCCCCTGAGACTGCCAGCGAGGCCCATGAAACGCCAACAAAAACGTCTGACACGATTAGAGGGGCCCTAAGACTGCTAGATATACTCAGTGTAACAGAGGAAGACCCCTGATACAGCCTTGGAGACCACAGGAGAAGGAGAGAGACCACAGCAGTTCAGAGGGGCCCTGATGCTGCACAGGGACCCTGAGACCGCTGAAAGGTGTTTTACATATGTCAGAGGGTCCCTGAGACGGCAAACTTATTGCCCAGAGACGACAAGAAGGGCAATGAAGACAGCAGGGTTCCACTGAGACTGCTAGAGAGGGAGATGCTGTCTCTGGCAAAATAGGTCGCAGAGACGAACAGAGGAGCCCCTGAGGCTACTAAACCCTGAGACGCTCAGACAGCTCCTGGGACGGCTGAAGGACTTGGAGGACTGCTAGAGGCGCCTCTGTCACGGCAGAGAGAGATGCTTATAGAGGGTCCTTGATACTGACTGAGGGGCTCCTTAAACGGCAAAAATATCCCAAGGACAACCGTAAAGAACCCGAAATGTCAAACTGCCCTTAAACTGCCCGAGGTGCCCCCGGAAACTACCAAAGAGTGTCTGAGACGCCCCAAGGGACACGAGAAACTGTAAAAGAAACCTAAAACCATAAGAGGTCCATGACACGGCAGACGGCCGGAGACCACTAAAAGTGCCCTTGTAACTGCCAGAAGGAACTTAACCTAAGCTAACCTAAGCTGACAAAAAAAGTCTGCAAAAGCTACTAACAGGCATGGGGATCCTGAACCGTCCCTGACAAAGGATCTAAAGACTGTCATATGCGGTCATGGAATTTCAAAAGGGAGGGACGCAGCCGCCTAAAATCCCCCCGCTTTATATATTTCGGCCACTTTGTACGGCAGCAAAACAAATTTTCTCAGATAAGGTGACCCGATTGAATTTTTCGTTTAATTTACGTGGTAAAAATGCAAAATTATATCAAATATTTTCCCGGGACCCGCACGGATCCACGCTTTTTTTATATCTGAAGAGCAAAAAATGGCGGGGGCCGCCGGGAGCGGAGGGGAGCCACGCTGACCATTCGTCTCTCCCCCCTCGGTGAAATCCTGGATCCGACCCTGGGGAACACGAAGACGAACACGTCCGTCTGCCCCAGTAGAAACAGCCTGAATGTTGAAAACCCAAAGGTAACTTGCTCCAGAAATTCCAAACACGAAAACTCCTGGACAATTTAAGGCATCATTACAACCAGGGGCAGCGCTGGGTCTTTGACAACGCGTAGACAAGTGCGAAATGGTCCTGGGGCTCTACTCCCCTCCTAAAAGGGTTGCTATTATTTGCTGGCGTTCGTACGACTGCTACTACTACTAACACTACTACTACCGACGTTCTGCTCTGAATCGCTGCGCTGGTGTGGTCAAGTGTCGTCGCCTCCCGGAGATCAGAGCCTGCTCCGATCCCCGGGTCTGATCTGTGGTCCGCCGTCGCCGCCGACGCCGCCGCTCTCGTGGCGCCGGCTTCCAGGAATGACGAGACGCCGACAGCTCCCGTTTCATTCATCGTGGGATAGCAGGTCCTACGCTGAGTGGTGACGTCGTCTGTCAGGTGGCGGGCGTATCAGCCTGTGCGCTGGCGGTTATCACGACTGTCTGCTCTGTTGCAGTGTTTGTTGCTCTGTCTGCCGCCAGTTCTGTCAGACTGTCTGTTTGCTGTCGTGTCGGTCAGCTAGCCTGTCCGTCAGCCTGTAAGCCGTCGGATATGACGATGCCTCCCCGTTGAAACGTCTGTCAGCTGGCCAGTCTGTCAGTCCGTGTGGCCGTCAGTCCGTGTACCGGACGGGTTGACAGTGCCTCTCCTGTTGCAGCGTCTGTCAGCTGGCCAGTCTGCCAGTCCGTGTGGCCGTCAGTCCGTGTACCGGACGAGCTGACAGTGCCTCTCCTGTTGCAGCGTCTGTCAGCTGGCCGGTCTGACAGCCTGTCTGCTGGCGGTCGCCGTGGCCGCGGAGGGCACGCAGCCGAGACCGCCGCGGATCGGCTTCATCGCCATGCGCGGCAAGCGCGACGCCTCGCACCTGCTGGGCGCCGAACAGCTGCCGGCACGGCAGAGGCGCTTCTCCTACCCGCTGTCGCGCCTGCTGCGGCTCGGCGGCCTCTACGGCGACGTGTACGCGCGCGCCGACCGCGCGCCGGCGGGCTTCACCGGGCTGCGCGGCAAGAAGGTGTACTCGGGCTTCAGCGGGCTGCGCGGCAAGAAGGTGTACTCGGGCTTCAGCGGGCTGCGCGGCAAGCGACCGAGCGCGGCCGGCCGCGACAAAAAGGTGCCGCAGGGTTTCGCCGGCGCGCGGGGCAAGAAGCTGGGGGTGGCGGCGTTCGAGCAGCTGCGCCGCGTCCGCCGGCGGCGCCGCCGACAAGCGGGCGCCGAGCGGGGCGTTCCTGGGGCTACGCGGCCGCCGGCTGGAGCTCGAGTGACCGGCACGCGCTCGCCGCCGACCGCTCCGAGTCGTCGCCGCCGACTCCGCCCGTCCCGACGTGACGTCGCCGTGACGTAACGGACGCACGGTCCCGCCACCTCGGGTTGGGCCGCGATCACCTGTCTGCGCCCACGGTCTGGCTTCGAGGTTGTTTTGGACTTGACAACGGCGCAGAGCGCGAGGCTGGAATGGTCGTCCGTGTTCGACCGCGGGCGCGTCATGGTTTCTGAGTATGCAGCAAATCTGATCTCAGACTTTAGATGAGCTTTCTCGATGTTTCAGTCGGTCAAGGATTTTCTTCTTTGAACGCGAAACGATTGACAGTTGCTTTAATTGTTTACAACTCTAGACCTGGACTCTCGAGGCACTCGTATCGATCATTAGTTATTCTTCCTTTGATATATTCCTGCAATATTCCTGAAGAAGAATCTACGTCATCGTTCTTGTTGCATGCGATGAAATCTGCGCAACGAGAGATCTTTTCATCTAGCTCTCTTTGAACCTCCTGTTTTTTTTTTAATCAGCTTTTTGACGCAACATAGCATTGGATAGTGCCGCAAAGGCAGGTTAGCTGGCGTTGTTCTGCGCAGGAAAAAACCTAAGAGTTACGAAAATTGTTTTGCTGGTAGAAATATGAATTATGTAATCTTCCTATCCAGTGTTAAAGTTAAAACGATATTTCTCCATCTGTTGTATAAAAACGCTCCGTTGGTATCCAGTAACACTTCGTTCCTGTACACCATGATACACGTATCATCAATGCCTCAAAACAGCAGAAGCAGATTGCCCCGCGTCAAGGCCCACAATCTACATCATTTTGAAACGGCGGCAATAAGTGTGGATCCTTGTCGTTGACCAGGGTAGGTGCTAGTTCACCCTCAACGGCGTCCACAGCCGTATTGACCGTTGGCTGGCGGTCTGCGGCTGTTTCTATCCGATTTTCCCGCCAGACGTTATTCCCGTCAGAGCGGGCCGCGGCCGGAGCCGTAGGCGCCGGCCGTCCGCCGCCACTTCTGCTTCGCCCCGTCTGCTGTCGGCCGGCGGCGCGCGTCCATCGGCGGCCGACCCGCCCGCGGCGCCCCTCGGCGCGGATCCGACGCCGGCTGACCGGCGGCCGGCGGGCGCGGAGGGCCGTCCCCGCCCCGGCCGGGGCAGACGCTCGGCCGGGACGGCAGCCGGCGCCGACGCGCGTCGGCCGGCGCCGGCGTCTCCAGGTCGAGCGGACGCGACGCGGATTCGCAGTAGTCGTCTCGTGACGATAGGGTGTTTTCGGTTGTACATTGGCAATAAAATAAGAGGCTGGACGCGACGTTTGAAGCGACGGCGGCTGATCTGGCGTCGGCGGACCTCGACGGGCCGGCGCCGCGCAGAATGTTGATGGTGATACGCCGGGAACGGCCGGCGTACGGCGCGGGTCGACAGCTACGATGGCCTGGTCCTGGTTTTGTGGACGCCAGCCTAAACGTACCGTATGGATAAAAACGCTGCACGGTTCTGGCTGGATGGCAAAATTGCTAAATCTTCATGCGCAAAACTGACGTTAAAAATTCGCGCTCAAAATCCATATGTTCACCTTCACCTTCACCTTCGTTGCTGCCCTCATGGGGGTCATCTTGCCTGGCAACGGCGACCACCACGCCAGACACCGATCGAACGGATCGGGGCCAAACCCCGCGGCTGCCTCTCCCCCCCTCCCCTGCAAACACATTTATCACCGTACCTTTGACCGGCGCGTCCGGCGCCGACCCGAAAAAAGGCCGTGTCGCCTCGGACTAATGGGCGCGTCTCCCACGCGCGGAAATCGGAGGGAGGCGGTACCACCGGCCGGTGGCGGGCACCGCCAGCTCGGCCAGGGCCGTCCGTGCCGTGACGTCACAGCGCCGGCGACGGTGGCGCCGCGGCGCGGGACGATGGCGAGGTACTGGCGGACCTCCGCCGTGAAGGCGGGTGTTAGGCCGTGAACGGCCGGGTTCGAGGGAGGGAATGGGATCATCAGTCATGGTGAACTGTGGTGCATACCGCGTGCGATAAATTACACCCACGCATCGCCGTGTATCACCGCAGAGAAATGGAACAGATCGCAATCGAGCATCAGTGAGCTGGCAATGTCATAAAACTTCCCTTAGATTATCGAGCATAAATCAAGTATATACAGGCCGTACAGATGAAAGGCTTCAATGTGCTCTCGCAATCCGTGTGACGTCCTATGAATCGACGAATGATATCCGTGCTGCCAATGACAGTTTATTATATTGGCGCATTTCATGCAAAAGCTCACTGTACCCAAACAGAATTAGTCGTTCACCACACACGATTTCTAACACGTGCGGCGCTTGATATTGTACCTCCACCACTAACCGTCGACTGGCACCTTGCAGACCCCCTACTTCTGGAGACAGCCTAGCAGGACGTATCATGTATTGCACCTGTTAACTCGGAGATCTGGGTTTGTGGCTGGCACTGACTGGCTCTGGCCTAACGTTCTGCTCACGTTCTCCGCCTGACGTCACACGAGGGACGCCGCTAGGTGTCGCGCGCGTCGGCCGCTAAGCTCGCTCCGGCCCGCGACAATGGCAAGCTCGGGCGCCGGTCTGCGGACTCTGTACAAAGCCCCACTACACCACCACCACTACAGGGGGGGGGCGGGCGGCCCGCCGCCCGCCGCCCGGCGGCGCGGTGACCTCAGGTCAGGCGCCGGGCGGCCGGGGACCCGAGGTCAGGTCACTGGGCGCGGGCCGGCAGCAGCACGCCACGACAGTCGCCGAAGCCCAGCCGGACGCCGTCCCGCTCACAGAAACCTGGAGGGAGATGGCAGCCACGGTCAACACGGAGCCACGCTGGCAACAGTCCGCTCACGCTAAGACAACACATTTACGAACGACATTTCGCGCATCTGCATATGTCGACGGACCACAATGGAGCTGCACGCAAAGACCTGAAGGAATGAACCTGACGATCATCCTGAGGGACTATACGGCACGTGAGAAAGCTTCGCTGAAGCTTAACTGCAACAGCACGGTGCACGATGCAGACCGATGCTCCCCATGTAATTGTTGAGCGTAGCTAACATACTGGTAACGACATTGCCGCTCAGACACAAGCTCAGAGAATATGGCAACCAGGATAGCCAAGAAATTTCCCACAGGGAATAACGAGGCGTGACGCCATCGGGTGTCACAGCAGGGTAACAAAAGGCACAGCTGTTTAAGTAGACAAATATCACGAGCAGTTCGGTCTAGCGAGGAAGACAGTCGTCGACTAGTGTTGCAAGGGATTATAAGCCGCGGAATGCAGGCTGAAGGCGTAACGCGGGCCAGCCTGTTTCCGGGCACTGAGAGAGAAGGCGTCACCAACAGCTGTGCCGATCTACTCAGGAGCGGGGAGGGTTGAGGGGTCCAGTAACCACGCTTAGCAAGGCAACTGACAGCCACAACTTACAGACTAGTGGCTGGTGAATATCATATCCTTCGCATATTATCATATGCAGCATAACGAAATCTGGGTCACGTGATTCCATGACGAATTACATGAAGCATTACGGCCAGCGCGCACCAGCGGCCTGGCTCAATCCAGCGATCTGACAGAACTGGATGATTCTCACGACCTGAGAATTCAATGAAAACTACGAGCGAGGACACTACAGTAATCCAGGCGACCACGCGGTCCGACGACCGTTCGACGTCGGACGGGGCCGCCGGCGCGGCTGACTGGTTTATCGACGCTTTCGACTGCCTCTCTCGTTTCACGTCGCAATCTCTCACGTCGGATTGCAGCGAGAACGGCCCCATTACCTGGACCCGAGGCCCGGACACTGGCCTCGAGTGACCACGCTGGCCGCGAAGTGACCACGCTGGCCGCCACTTCCGCGCCGTCTCACGGGCCCGCAGTGCGGACACCATCAGTTCGATTTCCGTCACAGAAAAGGCAATTCTCTGACTGACAGAAGAGGTCACGGCGTCAGAGGCCGCAGCGTGTTGGGTTACAAGGCATTCGAAATATTCGCAGATCTCTTTGGCTTCTGAGCAGAAACACATCGAACGATTCCGACAACTGGGGAAGGGGGGGTCCGGGTCTTTGCCGCAAGTCATGCAAGAACTAGTCGCACAGGTAGCAGGACCCATGGTTATTTGGGCTGTTTTTCTTATAGTTTTTAAGCTTCTACCCAGTCATCGTCTCACAGCACGGTTCCGGTCCTGGGGCCTATACCTGAGTGGTTTTCCATGGTAAAGTATTGCTGAGCAAACGTTCTGAGAACTGTCTACCCAATGTACGTCTTACTCCGCCACTGACTGCGGTGTCTGAAGAATCGCCATTGATTGATGGGGGCAAAGACTCCCGGCACCCTCTTGCACCAGCTGCAGTAATTCATATGACGATTGCAACGTCAATCCATAGCGCTATATTGTGTGACCTGGGGGACATCCACGTCTCGAACAAAAATCAACTATCAGATCTGAGTCAAGTCCAAAGTAGTTATACGGTTTTAATGCTCGCTGGGGAATGACAAGATGCCGTTACATTTCATTCATATCCAATCGTAAGTAATCTGGATACTTCGAGTGTGCCGTGCACGTTGACACTGTCAAAAACTGTTTCAGTGCAGGTCAAACACGAAGTCAACAAGCTCTACCAATAGTCCTTTACACTGGCAACATGGAGCTACTTATAATTCCGATAGTTTCGTGGATAAATAAGAGGTAAAAATAAAAAGAAACATAATAATAAAATGCAAAAATAAAAACACAGGACATACCAGAACGGGACCAAGGACCAGCGACAGCCCGTGTGGGTGTCGACCCTTCCGTCCCGTCCCTTCCGGCGCGGCCGCCGCCACCGGCGACAACGGGACCGGACGTCGGCCGGAAGCCGCCGCCCCCGTGGCGGCCGCCGTCCCCGGAACCTGGCTGATGAGACCGCCGGCCGCCGCCTTGGCCAGCCGCCGCTGCCGCCGCTGTCGCCGCCGCCTCCCACGCCCAGGCCCAGTACGCAGACGGCGGACCTCTACACGGTCGGCCGCCCGAGCGCCGCGAGGCCGCCCGCGTCGGCAAATCAACGGCCTCGAGTAAAACTGGAGACGGCGACGTCGGACGAAAACCTGCGACGGCGAGCGCGCCTGTCGCAGCAGAACCGCCCCGGGGCCGGCGGCGGACGGTCCGCGCGCGGCATCAACAAGACGCTGCATCAGCCGGCGGCGCGGCCGGCGGCGGGCCGCGCCTGTTTGCCTGTTTACGCCTGGCAGGACAGGGGCGACTGGCGGGAGAGCGCGCCGCCCGCGGCCGCCGTCGGACGGGCGGCTCCGACGTCAGCGGCGGCCGCCCATACATCAGGTGGACGGCGGCGCCCGGAGCGCGCGCCGCCAGAGACAAACGACCGGTGCCGGCCGGCCGGCCTCGCCGGGCCGCCGGCGCCGGCTATTCAGAGCCGCCTCAGCGCCCCCGGGCAGGTCAGCCGCCTCCTGGGCGGGCGCGCCATCCCGGCGACCGCGACAGCGCCGCCGGGCGCCTCAGGAGGGGCCGAGCACGGCCACGGGGCCCAAGAACGACACACGACCAGTGGCGTCCGGCTGAGCGGCGGCCGGTGGGAATACCCCGCAGTCGTCTCCCCCGACGGCGGCGACGTCGGCCAAACGGAGCTCTGCTTCCCGCTCCGGTCCTGCCGTCCACCTCCCACAACGACTGAGCGATGGAAGAATGGGGACCACAACGCGTGCTACATGCGACATGCGACACCAACACCAGGCCGAGCTGTCATCGGCAATGCGCCCGCACGTGGACGCTATGGGCACGAGACGAGCAAAGCTAACTGTCCGGCCAACGCGTTCACAACCAGCCGGGTTGCTACGGGTAACGCAGTCGAGACGTTCCTCCCGGACTTCGTTTCCCGACGCTCTTTCACGGAGCTCCGTCCACGGACCACACGATTCACCCAGAGGCTCGCCGACTTACGTTCCGCCCGTGCGTGTGGGGGGGGGGGGGCAGGCTCCGCCTCACCGCGCGGAAACCTGAGCCGGACTCAGCGTCCAGCAGTCGGCCCGGGGCCTGGCCGCTGCCCCAGGCGGGCGGGAGCCGACCGGCCGCGCTCTCCGGCTGGACCGGCGGCGGCCGGCGCGTCCCGCCTCCGGCCGGCCGGCGGCGCTCCGAGAGACGAACAGAATTAGGCGGCGCCGCTGCCCGGAGCGCGACGCCCCCCTCGCCTCCGCGTCAGTCGATCCGCTCGTGGCAGTGCGGCAGTCGGACGCTCGGAGGCGACGGCGGCAGATTCACGAGATGGAAACCGGCACCACCCGGCGGAAAATCGTCGAGTATCCGTCCGAACTGGCTACAACTTTTCGATGGAATATCAAGTGCTCTAAGATAACTGGCGCCAGGGTCCACAAAAGTTCCAGTCACGTTTCAAATCAAGGAGCTGAAAGAGACTCGGTTTCGAAAAAAATCCCGATATAAACTGTACCATAATGCTTCAAGGCTGAAATGGTACAAGCTTTGGGTGACCTCCACGATACGATCGCCCCAAGCTGTTTCCGCACGCCGTTGCGAGGAGACGCCTCACCATTTCACCTCCCGGGGAGCAGGCCGGAGCGCAGATATCACCATTCTGCCCACTCTAGCCGCCACGGTGTCCCTCGTTCGGCTGACGACCATCATAATGAGGCGGGGTCGTTCTCGGTAGGACGAGACTCGGACGGAGGGCGGCCCGCGGGCAGACAGTGCCGCCGCCGCCTGGCGGCCGGCGAGAGGCGGGGGTTCCTGTTCAAGTGGGGCCGGCTCACAGCGGACACACGCGTAAACGCACGACGGCCATCCCAATCCCGACGGGGCACTTTCACGTCCGTTTCGTGGATGGTATATGTCCCCCTGATGCGGCGCGGACAGGCACCGTGCGTGACCACCAGAACAAACGCCACCTCCCCCCCCCCTCGCCTCCCGGCCGCCGCCGCCCGATCAGGACCCATCGACTCAACAGCAGGCGCCGTCTCCGTGCCGGCGATGGACCACGCCGGCCGACAACGCCTCATCGCGGTCCGTCGGCGGGCAGCGCCGCGGCGGCCGGCCCGGTGTTCGACCTCCCGGGGCCGGCGGCTCGTTCTGCCAGCTCGGATGACCGACGGGCCGATTGGATGCCGGCCGCCGCCGCCCGGGCCGGCCGCCGCCGCGCCTTTACGGCCCGCCAAGGGCCGCCAGCACCTCTCCGGGAAGACGGCAGCCCGGTCGCCGACAGAATGACTCCTCCTACGGGCGACGGCGGCGGTGCGGAAGGGATACGGGGCCGGCTGCCCAGCGACAGGCGGAGGTCATCTATGACAGGTGGCGAGTGGCGAATGACCCGACTACCTGACCTCTGCCGCCCGCGGCGCTGCCGCGGTCGCCAAGCTGCGACAGGAGCTGCCGAAATCTTCAAACTACGACGCATCGCTGCCGCTGCATGTAACGCCGCCACAGCATCACTGGGGTCATCCAGCGACGACTTCTGACGCACGTGACGGCGATGCCACCCACCTCTCATGATGACCTCGTCGCCGTCCTGCAGGAACTTTCTGGAGCTGCCGTCGGCCAGCGTCAGCGGCTTGCTACCGCGCCAGCTCAGCTCCAGCATCGAGCCGTACGATTCCGGCTCCTGCGGCAGCAACCGACGGTCAGTTCCAGCTCCAGCTCCGACCCGTATGACAGAATTAGACTAATCTTGTGCTGGAAAGCAATACAAGGCAATACTGTGCATTGCATCAACGGAGCACTAGCTTAAAAACCGTTCACACGGTAGAACTCCCAGCACGGGGGTTCCTTTACTATATCTTCTACTACACCTTAAGTTCAAGGTTCAAGTTCAAGGACTTCCTTCTTGCCCACACGTCTGATACGTACGTCGTACAAACGTAGTCCTCAGAGACACTTTTCAGCTGTTCAGGCGCGCTGACCCCACGGTAAACCAATGACCCCAGCGGCGCAGAGGGCAAGTTTGCTAAGCACACCGGTAAGATCGCCATTTCAGTGTTTTTTTTTCACGAGTCGCGAACACCAACTTACTTTTAATGTGCATATACACTGACACATCTACAACGAACAACGCGTTAATCACGAATGGGATGTCAGCGGAATCTAATGATAGAAATATGCAGTGGAATTTCCTCCATCACGATAGAAAATAAAATCAAAACTATCATTATGATGCGTACTGTGCTACGTAAAAGCCACCCCCTCCCCCCCGAAAAAGAATCTCACGAGTTTTACTATTGCTCAAGCTGTGATGAATCTCACAAACGGAGCATCACAGCAGAAGTTAACGACGCCAAAGAACTCAGGCCTATGGCCATGCTCCTAACTTGGCACTGGCTTCCTACGCTTGACTGGCCATTGTTCATATAGCACTGGTGCGAAACGAATACCGGTGGCGAAGTCCGTGGCATTTCATCAGATTTAATGTTCCACCATCATCAATCACAAAAGGTACGGAAAGCATTTATACATTACATTCATACATCCCCACGAGCCATCAGGAGCAATCGACGGTAAAATTACTGAAATAGAGGCCATTCGTCTCGGCGTCCACAGTGAACTCCAGCTGAACATTCTCCGATCCGCCTCGGCGGAAGTTCGGCTCCAATGCCACCGGCAGGCACGTTTGCGGACGGTCGGCGCCGGTCCTGTGGGGCCGCCGGGACCAGACCGTCCCGGTCGTCCCGCCGCGCCCGTGTGCCGGAATCGATCGGACCGATCGCGGTGCCCGGGCCGACTCGGGTGGGCGCTGCACGTGGCGGGCGGCGGGGCGCCGCTGGCAGCGGAGCGGGGTTCGCAGAGGTCGGCCGGCGCCACCAGCCACGTTCGCACAGGACCCCCCATCTCCGCGAGCCGCGGGCCTGCCGCCGGGTCCAGGCCGAGAGGCCACCGGGCAGAAAACGGCGCCTTCACCAACGACGACGCCTCCGGAACCCAAACTTCGTTCTTCGCCACTCGCACCGAAGCGAAGTTAATTCCGTCTTCCTCGGAACATAAACACCAGAGACGATCCAGCACCTGCATGTTTCAGCACCGGCGAACTTCAACCGCAGTTTCTGACCGGGGCGCGAGCCCTCCACGAGTAGCCGGGTGACTTCCGGGAGCTGCCCCCTACCGCCAGGTCACGGGGCTCAGTCACGCAGGCGGAGCGCCACCCATCGCAAGGGGAACGCCAGGGCGCCCGGTATGGCCAGCTTCCGGCAGGCCCACCGAGACGCTCATACGACATAATCAGGCTACAAAACCATTTCACGGCACAGAGTAGCTCCAAACGGGCAGCTGTCCACTGTAGTCCGGCAAAAAAAAAAAAACGGCGGAGATCAGAGACCGATCCGCTCTGCATCTGAGCCTGACAGATCTTCAGACCCTTCGGCGGCTGCAGGAACAGCGCCGGCTGCCACGCGCCGGAGCTAACGCCGGAACGGCGCCAGCCACCGGACAGCACGGCCGGCGGAACGGGCCGTCCAGCGCGCCGGAGCACAGCGTCACAGCTCCGGAGCCGGGACCGACAGCTCAGCGGACCCCTCCGACACCGCCGGTAACACGCTGGCCCTTCTCAACGTTCCACGACCGGTAAAATAATCATACAGAACAGCACACTGTGTCCCGCCCGTGACGCCAGAGCGGGCTGCCTGGTGACCTCGTCGGTAACCTGGCGGAGCAGGCGCCGCTCCGGAGAACCGCTCACCGGTCCGCTGATGGTGCCCGACGCCAGCAGGTCGCCGGGCCGCATGTTGCAGCCGGTGACGCTGTGGTGCGCCAGCTGCTGCTTCATCGTCCAGTACATGTGGCGGAAGTTGGAGCGGGACACCACTGACTCCTGGCCGCTGCCCTCGGCTGCCGGTGGCGTCACGCACGCAACGGACACGTCACACGATCGTCAGGCTCGTGCGCATACCTCACACGCACATCACATATGAGACTAAAACTCCTTATGGCAACTTAAAATAGCACCAATCACTCACGCTCAGTCCTTCGTAACGCCTGTAGCTTCCGGGTTCGGCCAACATGGTAAAACCAGTTGGGATGCAGGTGGCAGCACGATCTGGCCGAGGAGCAGAAACCCCTTTTCTTTGTCGCAGAAACTAGCTTTAACCCACAGCCTCATTGGGAGTCAATTTTCCCCTCTCCCATATGATTTTTTGGGTGCCTTTAAACGATTTAACTTGCGTTTCTGAACGTCACCGTATCTTTCCAAAAAAGAATAACGACTCTGAAGCTGTTTCGCCTAATCGGACCATAACTTCCTGAAACATTAAGGTTTAAATCCGGTGGACAACGCCCCGCCGCGCGTCGCAAGACGGCTAACCACCAATTAGAGCCGTTATCTGACATGACCTCGGAAGACTTCTGGGCACCTTTCACTTGACATCATATTACCTACCTATGAAGAGAACATCCGAACCGTATTCGAGTTTCTAAAACACGTAAAGCCACAAAATTGCCAAAATGTGACGGTCGCCAAAGCCACAACCTAAATCATGACATGCCTCCATTTGACCTGACCTGACCTAACGCGCAACATAGGCCAAATACGGTGATATGACAAAAACCAAGAACGAGGATATCCAACGGTGGCACCTTCAGTCCTTAATCACCATTAGTTTGGACTTTAGGAGGGAGGCCAAACTGCCCCTCCCCCATGACGGGGTGTGCGGGCAACAGCGCCGTGACGGGCCGAGTTAAGAGCTAAGTGGAACAAAAACCTCCACCTTGTTGTCGAATCAGCTCCCGTCTTGCAACTCCCCCAGCTTCAGCTCTTCTCCCCCCCCCCCCAAGTCCGCGGCCACCCCATTGGCTTACGTCTGATGGCCACCTCCAGTCGGACGTCGAAGGTGTACTTGTCGTCGTGCTTCAGGTACGGCAGGGGCTCCGGCTCCTGGACGTAGTTGTCTACAGCGAACGGGGCCAGCGCCTCCATGGTGACCACCCACGGAGAGATGGACGTGCCCAGGTTCTTGGCCGTGAACGGTCCCAGTGGCACGTACTCCCACTTTTGAATGTCACGGGCTGCCGGGGAAAGCGTCAGATCAGGTCACAGCAGGCTAGGTCTGGTCTCAGACATTCGCAAGTAGGCATGGAATGACAAGTTAATAAATATTTATAAAACGTACTTCCCAAAGAAGTCTAACTAATACAGCATAATAAAAAGAATAATTCGATAACAAACTAACGAAGGAAGGCCGTACGTTACCACGAAATATGCGCGTTTATTGGTAAAATGCACATACGTACGGATTCTTCACGGTAAGTTACGTTAGTACGTATTTCCGCCACGCAAATTGCCTGCAGTTCAAACCAGACTAATCGTGCGAACCGTCCCAGAACCCGGCCGTTCAACCCCGGCCACCTGGCCTGAGCCCCTCACCGCTCCAGTCGTTCATCAACGTCATGCCGAAGATGTGCTCCTGCGCCTCGGCCACGGGCACCGGCTCGCCCAGCGCGTTGCCCTGACCCCCGAAGAAGAAGGCCATCTCGAGCTCGAAGTCCATGAGGCGGCAGGGGCCGAAGACGGGCGGCTGGTCGTCGGCCGGCCGGGTCTGGCCCAGCGGACGCCGGATCGGTGTGCCGGACACCACGACGCTCGAGGCCCGGCCGTGGTAGCCCACCGGCAGGTGCTTCCTGCGCGGGATCAGTCACACGACTCAGTCAGTTAGGAGACACCTGATGAGAGGAGAATGTGGTGTTGTTGAACATCAGCACGTCTTCCTCCACCGAGATCACCAGAGGACTCAACCAGGAGACACCTGGTGGGAACGTGAGAGAGGAGCGAAGTCAGAGGAGAACGTGGCGTGGTGGACCACGGACCAATGCCGCTCAAAGACGGACGGAAGCATAAACAACTGATCGACAAAGGGCTACACTGGCACTTTTGCCCAAAATGAAATTAAGTGATACGATCTCTCTCAACGAATTACATGTATCATTATTTCAGCTAGCCAGTAATCTCTTGTGAAAACTACAGTCCAATCTAAAAATGTCTTCGAAATTGACGCCACGGCTGGCTATTGTTCGTAAAGCACGGCCGCAGCGGCTTTCAACGACAGAGTCCCGCCAGCGGCAGCGGGTGGCCGAGCACCGACGCACCAGTTGGGCATGAGCGCGTTCTCCTTGCCACGGAACATGGTGCCGACGTTGGTGGCGTGGTCCAGCGATGAGTAGAAGTCGGTGTAGTCGCCGATGTCGGCCGGCAGATGCATGATAGCCGCCGACTGGGGAAGCAGGGCCCTGGCGGGCCAGGCGAACCGAATCAACTGACGATTTCCGTGCTGGGGAAGCCGGGGACTTGAACGAAGACGAAGCTGGAGATGGAGCTGGATACGGACGTGGAGACGGGGCTGGAGACAGGGAAGGCGAGGGCGTTGGACAGGGAGTTGGAGGTGCAGACTTAGGCCAAGTTGGATGCAGACTAGGGGATGGGGCTGAAAGAGGCGGATGGAGTCGGACCTGAACAGGGAGCAGACATCGTTGCAGACCGAACTGAAGGCAAAGCTGAAGACCAGTCTGTAAAAGGCCCGACCCGAGGCTGGAGACGCAACTGCAGACAAAGCTGGACCCTGAGCTGGAGACGTGGCTGAAGCCAGGGCTGCAGTTAGGGCTGGCGACCCACCAGGGAACAGGTCTGGAGAGGAGAGGCGTACCCTGGAATACGGGGGCCTTGCACACGCAAAATGCCACATGAAACAAAAGCAAAAGTCAAGCTAACCAGCCAGTCAACCTTACTCTACATCAGCTGAGCCACTGCAAAGGGCAGAATCCTATGGTTACGCCAACCAGTGTGACCTTTACCCTCCTCATATCACCAAGGCAGATATGTGCATGCATACTGGTATGCCTATAAGCAGACAGCAAGTCTAATAAAAAACGCATTATTAAAACAGGAGCATTCTATTTCAGTATAGAAATACACACTATTGGTGCAAAGGGACACAAATCCAAACGAACATGAAAGTACAAGCTGTGTGGCATTATAAACATTTTTCATGGTACCAAACAGGCTCACTTTGACACCAGTGCAGTATCTCCCTGGAGAGTCTGGTTATCCTTGGACAGCAGACTTTGTATGGTCGATCTGGCTTCGATCCAGGCAGCACGAGGAAGCGCCATCAAGCCATTCAAAACTGGCTAAAAGCAACCAAACCAAACAGCTTCAAACAGAGGAGTAAACTTTTACAACCCCAAACAGAAGCATACAAAGCAGAAGACAAAATTGGCTGCAAATACAATACCAATACATAAATAAAAATAACAGCTTTTCCAAACATAACAAAAACAAAATGACTAAAACAGAATTTCAAGCAGACAGACATGACAACGAGTAGTGAAAGCATGCTCCCGTTATGGTAACAAGATAAGTCAGCAAAAAAGTGTACCTGTTTGAAAACACTTTGGTGTGCAGTCAACTGTGGGCCATTGAAGAGATGAGAAATGACACTCAAGTCCAATACCATGGCACCTATGGCCACTCCAATGCGATGTGTCGTCTGGAACAAAGGAATACATGACACATGTTCTATGTTATGCTACGATGGCCGCTGGGGACGCATATCTATTGCATAATGATAAAAGCAGGCTGCTGAACACTGCATTATGATTTTGGTAAAAAGATATATATAAAAAGCCAAACGAAAGATCGGAGTCATGTATTACCATTTTGTCACATTCTGTGAACCAGTCATTACTGACCATACTGCTGGAAAATAAGAGAGAAAACATGTTTTTTTTATTTTCTTTGAGCAAAAAGAAACTTACATCCTCACATGTAGAGAAGACTCCATATGGCAGGTTTTGCAGAGTAAAGTCACTCCCCTCTGGTACAGCCACGAAGGACATGCTGAATGGCGGGCAGTAGCAACGTCAAAAGCAAGATCTTCACCTGGAAATAACAAGACATTCTCAATGGTGTGCAAAGATCGCGTGTATTACGTGCATGGTGGCATCCAGAAATCAAATATTCAAAACCAAAAATTCAAAATCAAATATTCAAAATTCAGCTTCTAAACCACACAAATCGGCAAGACCGGACGAAAAACCGGATGTGTCGTTTCTTTGAATATACAATCTTTTCTAGACCTACAGATCCGATCTCTCATTGCCGACTGCTGGTTCAGATAAGATAAGGGCAGATTTAAGCCAGTCAAAAAAAAAACTGCAGGCTCACTGTTGCTTGGCAAACAACGCCCTTTGCTATTAAATGTTGCCAGGCACGATTATTTTCAGGAATACCCCATTTCATGGGAAGTGACCTCCCTCCTCACCCCTTTTAGTCCTATCTCCCTCAATTTTCTCCGAAACAGTGTAAAACATACATACAAAACAGTGCAGCATGCTCCCTTTCAACTGGATCTCTGGGTCACATTGCAACCTATCAACACATGAAAGAGAGCACCTCAAATCATTTGCTGCCTTCTTTGTCATCTTAATGGTCTTCAGCACGCTATCAGCACAGTCTCAGTGAAGGTTCAAACATGCCTCCATAAGGCTTAAATTGCCTGACATCAACGAAATCAGTGGCAAGCAGTGTGTGCCAAACAACTGTAGGCCAAAGTTTAGTATTTGCTTTAGATTACAGCACAGTGAATAAATAGTAATGGTTTTACAGCTTCATGAACTAATCATGTATTTGAGGCTACCATGACATACACATTGTATGTATCTGAATTGTTATACATACATTATGCAATTTTAGGTTTGTAGAGAAAAAAGGCATATGTACATTCCAACATATACTTTTAGAGTACAAGTGCCTTGTTTTTTATCAGTTCAGAGTACCCAGACCATTTGGTAATATCCTTGTGCTCTTCATCAACACATTTTGCTTACATGGCGCACGAACGAAATGACGTATACGAACAAGAAAAATGTCATCTGAAAGATCTTGCATGCGACCAGCACACGCCCGGTTCCGTCGAGCTAATGAACTCGCGGTGGCAAATGTCTGTTGTTCCCAAAACGAATGCCAAGAAATCAGATCCACCCAGTCAAAACTGGGCACCTGTACCTGGAACTGCTATCACGGGCGGCGGAACGGGGAGAGGGGCACGGGGGCACCGTGTCGCCGTCCCCTTAACAGACAAAATTTAACATTACCTCTATAGCACTGCACTGAACGGTCAGGAAAAATAGCTGGTGCCCCATTGCCAAAGCACATGCTGCAACTGATTGCTATGTTGCATTTCTGTGGTTAGCAATCTAGGAAAAGAGAAACTCATATACGGAGGCACAAATGGTGATATTACAGCACAGTGGCAGCAAGGTGTACAATTCTTTCAGCAGCTTGAGCATGATGTCGATCTCACTGGACTGGGTTCGACATCTGGGGCATCAACAGGGGGCATTTGCGTTCTTTCATAAAAATAATTACTTCTGCAGCTTGATGCATCTTCAATATGACTTGTCCCTATGGCAACTTAGACCATCAAGTACACAGTCTGTACAACCTGGGGCTGAGGCACGAGTCCAGTGGTGGGACAGCATGGGGACAGCACAGGAGATAGCATGGGGACCTACTAAGCTTTGGGGGACCTTCTTGACTTCAGGACCACTTTGACTTTTGGGGGCTTCCAGAGCTGTATTGGACCTGGGGCGAAGGTTACATTTATTGTTCATGCATCAAGAAAAGTGGTTGATTCCTTAACTTTCCAGGAACGAAAACGACGGAATTTTGCGACGCCAATCATGCGTCTTTCAAAGAAATGTTGAAAGCAGGAAAACCTCATGGGCAACAGTCATCACGCTCCAGTCAGAAGCATCAAGGAGCACTCTCAAGGACCCAGGTAATGCTTACCAGCCTTTAGCATTGCTCTGAACAGGGTGTCTGTAGGCATGGGGGGGGGAACACTACCACCCCCAACATATAGAAAGTAGGGAGACAAACATCCCATCCTCCCATGTTCAATGGTTCCTGTGTATGACCTTGAACACCACCAAAATCATGGTGTGGTCTGTCATCATCTGTGCAAGACCACTTACAATATCACTTCCTCATGCTATGCATGAGGTGCAGCATGATGGGACAGAAAAGCACTTTGAAAATTCCTTGACAAAAATTTTCTGGTCCGGTCTTAGCATCATATATGTTATAACAGTAGTTGTCCTATGTCAAGCACTACTCCTTCTTAAAGAAAACTGCCATGACTACTGGCTTGAGCTGCAACATACCACTATAACAATGTCAAGAACCATATTTCTCCTATTCTCAGCAATTATGGTAACTGTATAATTCTTGCTTGCTAAACAAAATGTTAACACCTCATTTCTGAACATGCTTCACAACTTGACATGGGTTATTTTGCCACATTTTCATGAGAAGAGTTTCACAACAAACCCATGCAGAGGACCAATGCCATCCCCCCCTCCCAGATCTGCCAATCTACGGCACCAATTTTGATGAAACAAGGCTTAAAAAAAAGCATGTGATCTGAACTAACTTTGCACATATGCAAAAGCATAAGAAAAATGTCAGCAACACCTCCAGGACAGAAAAAGGGGTAAATTCGATTTCACAACACAGATTTTAAATGGATTTTAAATGGATTTTTAAGGGATAAAAGGATAAAAGGACTTTCATCCTCTGGCATAAAACACTTCAACTGTAAGCACTTCCTTTGATTCTAATGCCAAATTTCTGGCCTTTAGTTGATACCAAGACAGGCTCAGAAGCAGCTTTTATAGCACTGACAGATTCAGGGTCTAAAATATAAGGGTTGGGTATCTACAAAGTTTCAAGTTATTTTCATCCTTCTTTGCCCGACTGGCTAGGTCAGTTTTAACACCTTAAAATAGGACAACAGATGCAAAATATCAGACATATCAATGGCTTGCTCAGAATATCAACATATGTGGTAAATGATGTTCAAGTTCTGATTGCCAAGCCAGAATGGCTGGTGGATGCAGAGTCTATGTTACCTCAAGTAAGTCAATGTGCAGTTGCACAAATGCACCCAGAATGCAAGTTTCAGCCACCATCCAATGATCTCCATGCCAGCCAGGATCTATAGCAACCATGTGACTAGCCATCTGGCAGCACATGAAGGTGCATGAAGCTGACCAGTTGGCAGGACACAACTTCCATAATCATAACCTGATGAAAATACCAAATCAATGTTCCTGTTTTGGTTTCTTTCTCCCTTTTCTATTTTCCCCAGGATCCACACTTGCCAATGCAAGTTCAAGTAAATTTTGACGTTCTGTAAATGTCACTATTGGGTTGAACTCAGTGATGTATCATTGGTTAGGGTGGATTTAGTCTTCACCTCCCCAAATTCTGGCAGTATTTCACATTTGCACCACCATATTTGCCTTGGTATTTCCAAATCACATTTCTCTTTGCAGACCACTTTTGCTACTATAACTGCAAAACAGCACACACACACTGCTACAAAATGAAAAACTAGTTATACTACTAGTAGTTTCAAAAGAAAACTTGGTTAATAAATGAACACAGTCATCAATGATTGTTCCAAGAATGACTTATGTACTGCATGAAATTTGATATTTTTACAGCTGGTTTTAATTTTATTTTTATCATTACTGCTATATATTTTCTGCCTTCATTGCACCATTGTATACTATGTTTGCTGTTGTAATATACATTGTTACATCCTTAATTACCAAAATGAATTAGATACTGATGACATCAGAAAGTTCAAAACATCTCAACATTAGAAAATGTCATTATTGAATGTGTAACCAGAGAATCCAAGCAGAGGCCAAATAAATCAGTGGTGTGGGCAATACATCATTTTTCCACCTTTTGACAGACCATTTTAGCCATACATACAATATGGAAGAGCTCATAAACTTCCCTATGAAAGCAAAAAATGGTGACACTACCAGTATGGTTTCCAAAAGAAATGGAGTTATATTTCACCACAAGCAAACTCAACTGGAATGAGCAGAACCACCTTGTCATTACTCAGTGATACCTGAGGACTTAGTAACCTGATAAACAGATGTTCACTGGCATAATGTTACACCAAAGGTGCTGCCCGGTGCTGCAGGTGCAGTATAGGATACTAGAGGAGATAGGCCAACAACGTGTGCAACTGGACTTTGTGCTGTCCAACAGTCAGGTGAAGTCATGTGAATAAATAGGTTTGGTTAGGTTAGGTCAGGTTAGGGTAGGTTGAGTTAGGCTGGGTTGGTTAAGATTAGGATACATTAGGGCTAGGGTTTGGTTCAGTTAGGTTAGGTTATGTTAGGTTAGTTATCTTGTTTACTATTCATTAAGTTAGGTTATACTGATGATGTCACTTGGGCCCAAAATGCTTCCACCTTGGGAATTGCCCTTTTTTGACTTTGTTACCATAGAGTCACAGCAGAAGTCAAACAGGCAAGTGGCATGGCAGTCAATGACAAATGGAGCATTGATATTATTTGACAACTTTTTCACTTTCTTCACAGTAAAGTGATGTTGCATAGCAACCAAATCACAAGTATTTTAAAACCATCTGCTGTATGATTTCTATGCTATTTCTGCCATTTTTCACCATCTAGTGAAAACGTGGTGTAAAACTGTGGTTTGGCCATCAATGGCAGATGGAGACATTTTTTTATTTATTTAATTACAACACATATTTTTTCTCAACCTAAGGCTGTGGTGCAGCCATCAGTGGCACATGGAGTAACATTTTTTGAATTTATTTGATTATAACATATGTTTTCTTAACTGTTCATCCTGGAATGACATTATGCAATGGCATATTGGAAGTACTTCCCTTAAAATCTGCATAATTTTATGAAACCATTTATGCCACTTGTCCCTGGAAAATAAATACTAGGCAGAAATGTGTTGAGCAGTCCAAATTTCTGCACCTGGCTCTGCCCATGGTCCTTATTTATGTGGACTACAATCTTAAAACCATTTACTTATTGAACCATGCTTATCTCCAACAAGTAGAATCCACTTATGCACATCATTGGATTACCCTGATTTCCCTGCACCTCCTCTTGGCAGCCTCCAAACATTTTTTCCACTATGATCAGATTACAGTGTTAACTATCAATGTCACTCAATGAAACCACAGAAACCATAGCATCACTACATGTTGGCCTACAGCGCCAAAACCTAAACAAGCAGGACATGTCTGAACCAACTGCCAGAAAACCCTGGCATGCCTCCCAGAAAAGCTTCCTCAAAATGTTCTTTCCCCATGTATAATGTTCAACTTTTCATTTCTTGGGTAAGAGATATATGTAGGGTCGCAAAATTTCAGCACGCTAGGTTAAACGGGCTCTGGCGCGGGAGGACAAACACGGGAGAACGAACAGTCGGCCCGCTCCGTATGAAAATGGTGTTAAAGGCACGGAAAGGCTAACAAAGGCATATGAGACGAGCCCACCTTATCCAGTTTAGGCGTCCACAACAGGCGTTATAAAGCCTCAGTGGGTTGCTAATAATGCATTCCACCACCGCAGGCCGTCCACGTGTTTCATCCACGGAGCTCAGACGTAGTGCGCTGATATTTGTATACATTTTCACCACGCAAACAGCTGAGTAAAAAAAATAGCACTAATTTTTCGGAACACATGCTGTTTTCGATCCAATGTACGCAAGGAGAGACCTTGGGAGTGGCTAAGTCGATGTAAATCAAATAAGGACAGAATAGCTGTTTTACTGGCAATAAAGGGATGTTGAATAGACTAGATTTGACAAAAACCTATAACATGAAGGATATCTATTTCAAAAGATATGGCAGCAAATTGTCCGAAACAAGCGCGACATTTCTTGCCAATTCGCGACGAGTAACAACCACCACTTTTGAATGAATGGTATGTATGCGATGCCGTTTTGATTTTAAACTCTAAATCTTAATCGGATTTATTCGTTTGTTTTGCTCGTTGCCGTCAAAAGTGTGTACCGGTACCAACAAATTGTCTCATCTTGATCAAATCTGTGCTTATGGCACATTTTTGATTCCCATTATCCAAAGAACCATGAGTAAATCAAAGCATGAATGATGAATATAATATTATGCTTGGACTTCGTTCTAAAGTCATTGAAATGCTTTGCTCACTGGAATACTGTGAACCCTAATGTTTTATCAGAAAACCTTTGCTGGGTCCCCATTGAGTAAATGGAAGCATGTTTGCAATTTATCTTTTAAAGGTAGGTATGTATGTTGACTTGTGATTTGTCATTGATAGATTTTTCATTGCAACAAACATCTATCAGGGTCAAACTACAAAGAGACTGCATAAAAAACATGTTCTACAGTGTCCTGATAATTTTCTCCAAGTTAGTGTGCAGGATTATGATTTGATTCCCAATAAATGGGACTTCTTATTCTGCATATATACCTCTTTAGTGTCAACATGTTTATTTGTAATGTGTCCAGTGGTGTATGCAGAAGCCTAGAAAAAATACTTCATTACTATTCATTCACTTCATTACTATTCTATTATTCTATTACATTACTGTTCATTACTTCACACTGTAACAGTGTAAAACTTGCTATATGTGTAAAACAGATTACATAAGGAAACAGGTGATACCATACCTGTTGGTAGTGATACAAATTATATTTTTTAGCTGTGATGTCATCTGCACTGCTGTAATTTTTTTCCAGCATCAGTTAATTAAGTCTGATTTACTGATCATATTTACAGGCAGTAACAGAATCTATGGGAGCCAACTGACTGGTATGTTGAGAGGTGTTCAATGCTTCTACATCTTTCATACAATGAATGCTTTTCCATTTGATCCAGGTGCAGAAAACAGATATGGGTGCTGTTTATTGTGCACATATTCTTAAGATGTTTTCAATATTCTGAGTCATCAGCACCACAAAGCCATGAAGTCAGACCACCTTGACCTTCCAGTGGCAGTTGTTTTCAAGGAATAAAGGAAACAAAGTAGTGAAGTAGTGTTATAGCAATACCTCTGATTTTCAAGCTATTTCAGTGTTTGTATGACTGCTATGTTGATGTTTGTATGTGTGTATGTATGTATGTATTTATGGGTGTATGTATGTATGTATGTATGTATCTGTCTATCTGTCTGTGTATCTATCTATCTATCTATCTATGTATTTATAGTTGAGAAGCAATTCACAACAAGAGTGGCTATTAAGATCCATGTCAAAGGGCACATAGATAGGAAGCACATGCATACATAGTAAAAACAGTCAGTGCCACTCACATGTGGGTTGCACATCATGTCACACTGATATCATCATGGCTCTTGGGTTCACTATCCATGGCTTCAAGGCACATGAAAAATGCTGATGTCCCTGAGACATCAGTTTGGTCTGCAGTTGCCTGCACCATGCAGGTGCTCTGGAGCCTGTTACCCGTCTCAGTTCTGAAATGTAGATCTCTGTTCAGATGGAGGACATCTGCCAAAGAGACAGGCTTCCTGCCCTCGAGCATCTTGTGCCCTATATACATTGTACAAAAATCTGCTAACTGCTGGATCAGCAACCAACCCAGCTTGTCTTGCAGACCAGAGACATGGTAAAATTTTTATGGCTGAAAACAACTTTACCTCCAAAGTTTAAAATCTTTTGGATTTTTTCCATGTACTTTTTCGTTCATTTCCGTAAATGTTTTACAGTGTCGGACCTGTGAGAGAACAAAGGCAGTTACCAACGTGGAGACGACGTCCAGGGGAACGAGGTGAGGTGCGTGAGAGAGCCCCAACAGCCTACCTATGCAACGACAGCTGATGGCACCCTTGTAGCTGTTCCATGAGAGCGTACAGCTACAAGGATACAAAAAATATCGAAAATGGTGCCCAGGGATTTTTACCTTGTTGCAAGGTTCGACGGTAGCTTCACGGAAGGTGACTTTGAATTTTGGCTGCGCAGATTCTGACGGCTTCCAAATGCGATGAGCTAAGTTTTGTTCTTGTTAACCTTGAGGGCGTTCGCGCGGAACCATTTGTCCAGCGATGCAACGGAGTTTTCCATTCTTGCAATAAGCGCTGGGAGAAGGCTCTTTTTGCCAGAGACAGCCACCTGGGTGTCGTCCGCGTGCTGCACCACCTGGGCTCCCGCGGAGCCAGGTCGTTGGCAAATACGCTAAAGAGGAGAGGCCCCAGGACGGAGCCTTGAAATACGCTTATGCCGTTCGGGAGTGGTTTCGAGAGCCGCTGCACGCCCGAGCTGTCGCGCAGTGACACGCATTGGGTGTGACTGTAGGGGGAAACGGCAAACCAAGCAGTGTCGACCCCGTGCAGGCCCAACTTTTCTAACAGATTGTTGCGTTCAGTTTGCTGGGGCCATTTGAGCATAAAAAGGAAATGACCCCACTTTGGGCGGTCCACAAGATATGCGGTAGGCGACCGTTGGCAGCGCGGTGTCCGTCGAATGATGCGGACAAAAACCGTGCTGGTTACGGGATAGGAAATGATTGTACGAGAGACAGTGGTAGAGTTGTATTGCGTTGATGTATTGGTAACCATATGTTGTCTTTGGGTGGCTGTTTGTTTTTACCATCTTAAGTATTTTTTATGAAGCCGGCAGTCTTGCATATCTGTCAAATATGCGCATGGTCTGCATTCTTGTGTTTCAGAGTCCATAATCTTCCGTGGTTGATTTGCCTTGCTATGAGTGATGTACCGGCTGACCATCACCGAGCGCCAGGAGAAGATCAAGGAGGAGAAGCGATGTCGCAGCCTGGCGCGCCTGGTGCAGGTGCGCCAGCAGGCCAGCCACGCGGCCGACCGGACGCGACAGCGCGTGCAGGCCGAGTCGGCCCGCCAGGTGGCGCGGCTAAAGCAGGGCCTGGCCGCTGAGTACGCCGCCGAGAAGGAGAACCAGCTGGCGCAGTTCGAGGCCGAGTACGCCGCCTGCCTGCGCCAGGTGGGCTCGGCGCACCTGGCGGCCGCCCGCCAGCCGGACCTGAGCGTGCCACGCCGCCTGCTTCAGGACGAGCAGCGCCAGGTGGCCGCTGTCCGGCACCGGGCGGCGCTGCAGCGGGTCCGCGACAGCCAGCGCTGCCTGGACGACGAGCGCCGCCGCGCCGACACGCTGCGCGAGCTGAACCGGGCGCTGGAGCGGGTGCGCGCCGACCGGGTGGCGCAGGAGGGCCACCAGCGCCGGCTGGAGGAGTGCCGCCGCCAGGAGGCCGAGGCGCGCCGCCGGGCGGCCGCCCAGGCCAGCGCCGCCGCGCCGCCGCCCTCGGTCGTCTTCCAGTCGACGTTCCGGCCGCGCGTATCGTTCCGCGACGAAGTGGCGCAGACGCGGCCGCGGCCGCGCTGCCGCGCCTCGCGCGCCCTGCAGACGGCCGAGCGCGGCTCGCTGGCGCGCGACGCGACCGCCAGCCGCGGCAGCCAGACGCGCGCGCTCGGCCGCGACAAGAAGACGGGCACGCGCTTCCCGGAGCCGGCGACGGCGGACGCGGCCAACTCGGCGCAGCCCGGCTCGTCGCGGCCTGGCTCGGGCGGCTCGTCGTCGCGCGGCCCGCAGACGTCGCGCACGGGCGCCGCCGGCACGAGCGCCGTCACGAGCGCCGCCACGGGCCGCTCGTCCCGCTCCGACATGCCGACGGCCGGCACCAGCAGCGCCACGCTGACGGACGTGCCGCACTCGGAGACGGCGCTGACGCCGTCCGAGCTGCAGCGCGAGCTGTCGTCCGGCGGGCGCGCCTCGGCCGCCGCGTCGGCCGGCGTGCCGCTGCACAGCGAGATGCGTGCCGCGCCCGACCAGTACCAGGTGTGCCGCGAGGAGGGCGGCTACGACGCGCGCGCCGCCGCCCGCGAGCTGGAGCAGCAGCAGCAGCAGCGGGCCAGCAGCGAGCAGCTGCTCCAGCTGGACCGCGAGCGGATGGCGGCGGCGCGCGGCCGCCAGGCGCTGCGCCGCATGAGCGCGCGCAGCGAGTACGGCCGCCTGCTCGCCGAGCTGGAGAAGCTGGAGGCCGAGGAGCGACGCGACCGGCGCCAGGGCGGCGGCTCGGCGCAGCAGCTGGCGCGCGCCACCGCCTCGTTGGCGCAGCAGGACGCCGCCGGCGGCGTCGCCTCGTACGAGGAGCGCCAGCGCCGGCTCAACCAGCTGTTCGAGGACGCGCTGCTGCTGGCGTCCGACGCCGACGCCAGCGACGTCGGCGGCGAGTACGTGACGCCGGCGCGCGACCTGGCCGCCGAGTTCGACCGCCAGGGCCGGCACGTGGCCGAGCTGCTGGCCGAGGCGCGCGGCGAGGCGCCGGCCGCCGCTGGCAGCCCGCCGGCCGGCCCGCCCGGCACCTGGACGCCGGCGGCGCCGGAGGAGGCTGAGCCGGCGCCCACCGACTACTCGAGCGCCTCCGGCCCGGACGGCACCAGCCAGTGGCAGACGGATGAGTCGACCGCCGGCGAGGAGCAGTACGGCAGCACGGCCGACGGTCATGTCCTTCCCGGCCAAGAGTTCGCCAGCACCGCCGAGGCGGGTGAGTACGAGAGCGAGGACCCCGGCCAGATATACGCAGGCGAGGAGAGAGAGGAAGGCTACTACGGCCAAGCGCAGATGTACGGCGCCGAGGAGGGGTACGGAGAGGAGCAGATATACGGAGCACAGCAGATGTACCCGGAGGGCTTTGAGCAGATGACCGAAGAACAGCAAATGTACATACAGCAGCAAATGTATGAACAGCAAATTTACCAAGAGCAACAGATGCAGCAACAGATGTACGGAGAGGGCGAACAGCAAATGTACGGGGAGGGCGAACAGCAGATGTACGGGGAGGGCGAGCAGCAGATGTACGGAGAAGGCGAGGAGCAGATGTACGGCGAGGGCGGGCAGCAAATGTACGGAGAAGGCGAGGAGCAGATGTACGGCGAGAGCGAGCAGCAGATGTACCAGCAGGGTGAACAGCAGATGTACTCGGAGGGCGAGGAGCAGCAGACGTACCAGGGCCAGGATGAGGCCGACCAGCAGCAGATGTATGTCGGCCCGGACGGCATCTACGCGGTCAGCGACGGCGCGCCCTACGCCGGCTCGCCGGACGTCTCGTCGATGCGCACGGCCGACATGTCATCGATGGGCACGGACGTGTCGACGCCGCGCTCGTCGGAGCTGTCGGCGCTGGCCGGCGGCGCGCCGGCCGGCCAGACGCTCGACTCGACCGGCACGGCGTATCAGACGGCGCCCGGCGACCCGGGCGACCCGGCCCTGGCCGCCGGCTTCCTGCAGGGCGACGTGGCGGCCGTCTCGCACGCCGAGCTGCGCCAGCACGTCAGCCAGCTGCTGGACGAGAGCCGGCAGCAGCTGGCGCGGCTCAGCCAGACCGGCGGCTCGCCGTCCACCGTGTACGGCTCGGCGTCGGGCCACTCGGCCCCCAGCTCGGCCTCGCGCAGTGCGCTCGACGAGTCGGCCGCCGCCGGCGCCGACGAGAGCTCGGCCAGCCCGGCCGGCGACTCCACGCTGGCCACAGCCGCCTCCAGGACTGGCTCGGCCGTCTCGGCGCGCACGGCGGCCTCGTCCGGCGCGCTGGCCGAGGAGCCGCCGTCTGCGGCGCCCGATCCGAGCGCCGCCACCTCCGGCGTCTACTCTGAGCCCTCGCAGAGCGCGGCCGCCGCGGCCGCCGCCGCCTCGGACGCCTACATGCAGCGCTACAGCCAGGTGATGGAGAAGCTCTCGGAGGTGCAGCAGCGCCGGGACGAGCTGATGCGCAGCTACACGAACGTGGCCGAGGAGATGCGCGACGCGGGCTCGGCCGGCGAGCTGGCGGCGCGCGGCTCGGGCAGCGGCCGGCCGCGGCCGCCGCCGTCGCTCAGCCGCGTCTCGGTCGAGGGCCAGGCGCCGCACGAGCTGAGCACCATCCCCGAGTCGGACTTCACCGCCCGCTCGCGCACCACGCAGCAGGACGGCAGCGACCCGGTGGCCGCCACGCCGAGCTCGGCCGGCCGGCCGGGCGACGCCACCTCCACGGGCAGCCTGCGCTCGCGCGCCGGACCGGACGCGTCGGCGGCGGCCGCCGCCGGCGGCCAGGACGACACGCTCAGCCAGCTGTCGAACCTGACCAGCTCGCAGGAGTACTTCTCGCAGGAGTCGCCGCGGCCGGGCTCCGCCGCCGCCGCCGCCGGGCCCGGCTCCGCCTCGGAGGTGTCACTGCGCAGCTCGGCGCTGGAGCGCGCGCTCGAGGCGTCTCGCGAGGCGATCCGCGCGGTGACGAGCGGCGGCGCGGCGGCGCCGGCCTCCGGTTCCGGCCAGAGCTCGCCCGACGTCGGCAACATCATCAGCAAGCTGGGCATGCGCTCGCGCTCGGGGCCGCTGGCCGAGTCGCGCGGCGACGTCTCCACCTCGAGCTCCGGCTCGCCGGCCGAGCCGCGGCCGGTCAGCCGCTCCGGCCGCTCCTCTGGCGACGACCTGCGCCGGCGCGTGCTCAGCCGTCAGGCGGTGAGCTCCGGCAGCAGCGGCACCTCCAGCTCCAGCTCCAGCTCCAGCAGCGGCAGCGGCTCGGCGGCCAGCATCCAGGAGTCGTTCGGCGGCTCGCCGGGCGGCGGCTCGGGCGGCGGCAGCTCGGGCATGCTGGCGCCGCTCGACCTATCGGCCGCGCCGCCGCCGCCGCCGTCGGCCGCCGACTCGAGCCTGGACACGGACAAGTTCGCCGCCGGCGTCGCCAGCGGCGGCGTCCAGTCGACGCCGATGAAGACCGGCGCGGGCCCGCCGCCGGAGGGCGAGCCGGTGGCCGGTCTGGAGGGCGCCGTCAGCATGCAGCCGGCCGATCTGACGCTGCCGCAGACCGACGAGGACGAATAGGCACCCCGCCGGCAGGTGCGGCCGCTACTGGCTGCCGGTCAGCGCGGCGGATGGTGAACCGTGGGTAACAATCGCGTCGGGTTGCCCGTCGGGTGGTGGCACCAGGTTTGGAGACGGGACCAACCGTGTCGCGTAAGCCGTACGATATGGTTTCTGAATTATGTGATTGGGAAATTGCGGCTTGTGTCAATGATCATATTTAGGCGCTATCCTCGTTGTCCGCTGGGATAATGTCACGAAGGAGCAACCCGTGATATTGCAGATGCTGTAGCCAGTTGGTTAGAACGACAGCAAATAAGCTGGCTAGCGCACTATTGATGCCAAAGATCATGCATTGCATTCGTATTTCCCGGATTTGTCGGTCTTCCATGGTCTTGTTTGCCAAATCTGTCGCGTATTCGAAGCTTCACATCCACACCGGCTTCTTGTCCTGGGTGGCCGGTCGAGAGTCACCGCCAGGCCCGAGAGGGATGTATTATTCGTTCTTCTGGGAGTATTGCTGTTCTGTTAGACTGCTGGTCGCGTCTCATTATCCGTTGCTGGTGGGCTCGTTAATACAGGTTCGTTTTATGGCGAGTGGCGTCATACGAGTTAACGGCGCGTGATAGTAAATGCAGTAACTGTAAGTAAATGTAAGTAACTGTCGTAATTCAACCCGTCGGCAGCGAGACTTCACGAGCGGTGGGGAGATCGCCACAAGATACCCTCAGTCCTTGGGATTCTAGTTCCAGGAATACCACGATGTATCGCCCGACGCTAAAAGCACAAACACCGCTGCGGAAAACTCAGGCATTGCCTGCAGCACTTTCCCAGACATTTTCTCACAGTATTTTTATTACTCAGGCAATTCCTGCAGCACTTTCCCAGACATTTCCTCACAGTATTTTTATTCGATACACAAACGTAAACAAAAGATAAAATAGTCATTCCATGACCAACCCGCAGGGCGCAAGACCTTGAGTACCATGAGACCAGCGACGCGTCTACACGATAACTCAAAGCATATCCAAATTCCCCATGACAAACGACCAAGGACAGGTGCAAGCAATCCTAACAAGGCACATCTAGTGTTCGCTAATACACATGCTCCCTGAAACAGTACAAAAAACAATCTAAAATCCCTATTCATGGGCGCTAGCCTCTCCAACCAACGAACAATGCTGAGATCTGCTTTGTTCGACGGCCTGAACAGACCGTCAGGCCCTTCCTCCCCTCGCCACAGCCGACAGCGAATACCGTTCGATCCAGGGTAACACAGCACAACGCAACACAGCATACAGTGGCTGGCCGAGCCCCAAAACTACAAGAAAACGGCCCGTCCGGCAGTTACACAAAGACCAAACCCCGTCACCCCCTCCACCAACCACACCCGACCCACAGCGGCCACTCGGACGCCCACGCCGGCGACTGAAACACCGTCAGCCGCAGGACCGCCTGTTCGGCCGAGGCCGACCGGACCCCGCGACCTGGGCGCGGTCCCGTCCGACCACGCTGCGAGCTCACTCCTGGCGGCTGTACCTGTGGATCGCGTCCACGAAGGTGGCCACCCGGTCCGGCAGCATGTCCGGGTAGATGCCGTGGCCCAGGTTGGCGATGTAGCGCCGCCGGCCGAACCGCTCCACCATCTGCTTGGCCAGCGCGTCCAGAGCCTCCTGCGAGCGAATCGCAAGACGTCAGCGACCGAAAGTGACGTCGAAACACGTCAGCGCCCTCAGAGGGCCGAACTGATGGCTGAGTTTCGGTCAGACAACTGGTCACAGGCAAACGCGCTACTTCTCGGTACAAGCGTGACAAAGGTTTGGTCCATGAGTAGACAGGCGTATATCTAGCCACGCACGGGCAGATTTCGTGTCTTCTCTGAAGCCCGTCGTGGTGCTTTACATGGCGACAGCAAAAATCAGCAAGACGCTGGCGGGCTACGCGACTGACCGGACGCCGTTCCGAGAAGAGGCGGGTCATGAATGCCCACTCAGTGTGTACGACAAATCACTGCACCACTCGCAATCCGACCAGCGAGAAAAAATACAGAGCTGACGTTATCAGCATGAACTACAGCTCCTCACCAGTTCGTGTCAGTGGTTATCGTCCCTTTCACTAGCGCACGCAGGGACGAACCACCACCTGATTGCCCTACCCGACGACATCGGGTGCCCGGCAGCGGCCGGCGCAGCGGCTACTGACCGTCGGCGCGTACAGCGCGCACGGGTCCAGGTTGCCCTGGCGGCTGACGGCGTCGCCCAGACGGCGCGACGCCTCGGCCGGGTCCAGCGTCCAGTCCAGGCCGACCACGTCGTACCCGCTGCTGGCCAGCTGTTCCAGCGCGTAGTGCGCGCCCTTGGCGAACACCGTCTGAAAACAGCCCCGCCGGTCAAGCACGCCGACGGCACTGTCGGGAGGGGGAGGCACCAAGGACAGCTCCCCAGCTTATGAGAACGACCTGCTGTCCATGTGAACCTTATGGTATCAACATTATTGGGTATGAACGAAAAGCGGCTGTATGCAAGATAAACACGAGTGGCAGACTGCACACATTATCACTGGTCAATGGCGTGCCCGCTCTGGCCGTGGATGGGTTTGTAAAATGACGTACACCGACACAATCAATGTAACACATCACGTAAAATGTCCGACATAAAACCTCCCCTATGCTCCACAGTCTCGGCCGCGCTAATCGGCCGTCAGGGCTCACACTGACCATGGGCACGTCCATGTCCTTGGCCTTGAGCCTCTCTTTCACTTGGGCGGAGATCTGGCGAATGTAAGGCAGTGCGAACTGACTGAACAGGTCCGGGCCGAGGTACTCAGCACTGGACTCGAATAGCTGCAGCATCTGCAGGCAGGAAGGGAGAGACAGTTACTGGGCGCTGAGTCCGGTCAGTTGCGGCAGCGACTCCGGCTGGCCTGACTTCAGTCAAGCCTGAGTGAAGGCCTGCCGTAAGAGTCAGTCAAACTGATCTGACTTCAGTCAAGCCTGAGTAAGGCCTGCCGTAAGAGTCAGTCACACTGGCCTGACCTCAGTCAGGCCCGAGCAAGGCCTGCCGTAAGAGCCAGTCACATTGACCTGTTCTCAGCCTGGCTTGAGACCGCAGGCAGGTTACCCGGAGTCAGGCCTGCTGTTAGGGTCCGTCACAATGGTCTGACCTGATATGACATGGATCAGATCTACCCCGAGGAGTCTCTCTCCGCGCTGAGGGGGTGTCAGGGATCCACGGTAGTCGGCTGCGGTCTGACCTGGAAGTGGCCTGAGTCGGATCGGTCACAGCTGACCAAACCTTGGCTGGCGGGCACCTCGTAATGAGCGGCCTGATCGCGCCGCTGGTCTCATGGCATTTCATCTGTCGATAGCCGTAGCCAGAGCTACCAGAACCCTGGTGACGTCGTCTGGCGATTCCTCCCTAATGAGACTCTTAAACCCGTCCGTGCTGGAGTAAGTACGCCCGTCGCCAAACAGTGACGGATGTGCTTACATAACAGCTGACTTGGGCATGCAATGTTTCGATAAAAAATGCAACGAGGAAAATGATACCCGCAGTAGACAAAAAATACCAGCCTGTCCGCAACTAGTACTAACCCTCGTTTTAACACTGTTCTGGTAGGGCGGCCATTCTGCACACCCTTTCCTCCCTGCTGAGCTGAACCATTTTGCAAAGGCAGACAATTCCTCCAAATTTTCACAATTGCACCAGCTTTTTAAGTACCATCAGCCCACCAGCAGCCACCTACCAGGCCTGAATATGAATACTGGCCGCATGGTACAGCCATCGGTCCGCCGCGTGGGCCCTGGTCCCTTTGTCGGCTGCCAATAGCACACCCACCTGGGCACCGGCCTCCGCCTGGCCCACCATGTAGTCGACGATAACCTCGCTAAGAATCGCCAGGAGCTGGTGGCTCTCCGCTGGGTGCTGGTACAGCCAGCGCTTCGCCTTCGACATTGTCTTGGAGCCCTTGCCCTCGACCATGTAGCCCATCAGGGTCCACTGCAGGCGGGAACGGGACCCGCGTGCTGGTCAGACAGCTCACAGTCACGACAAACGTGACGGGAACGTCGCCATCACGGCCGGAGAACCGTCCCGGAAGTAACGACACACAGAGAGCGCGAGGGAGAGCTCGATGCCACCCCCCCCCCCAGGCGAGTGATTGCAAAGCAACCCTTCATCCACAAGACATTCCATCATCAAAACTGGATCAGTAGGAATCGCCTGCGTCTCATCTATCTGAATACGACATCAGGTGCTCCCGACTACAGAACAACAGAAGACCCAGACTAAACACTAGCCAGCGGGGTCAATGACCGGTACCACCCATCGCTGGCGGGATCACTGACCGGTGCTCCGGAGAAACCGATCAGAGGCACCTTGCCCTCCAGCTTGTGTCGGGTCATCGTGACCGCCTGGAACACGTATCCGAGCCGCTCGTGCACGTTGACAGGCCGCTGCAGCCGGCTCAGCTGGCCCGGTCCCTTCAAGGGCTCCGGGAACACCGGGCCCTGACGGTCACAGGTCACTGGTCACATGTCTGCTGGTCACGGGTCAGAGGGTCCGACCGATCCAGAGGTTCGGGCAACGCCGAGCCTTGTCGGTCATAGGTCACCGGTAAAACAAAGCACCGCCAGGCTCTGCGTGGGCTTCAGGATCGCTGCATCCTGACATCCAGACTTTCTCAGGTCAACGGTCGCAGGTGAGGGGGCCTGGCCGCACCAGATGGTATATGAACACCGAGTTCTCGCCGTGACAGGTCACAGATTAAGAGAAGGAAGGTCCAACCAGTTCAGAGGTTGGTTGGTTGGTTATTGGGGCTTAGGGGCGCACCGACTGCAGGGTCATTCGGCTTCAGAGGTCTTCGGAAGTCCGGGTCCTGTACAACATAAGTCACTTATTCAGGGCTACGGGGGCGGCGTAGTGTAGTAGCTACCATGCTCGCCTTGTGACCAAAAGGTCCCCGGTTCGAGTCCGGGCAATAGCGACATTTCGCCGTCCCCGCGACAACCGGCGTGAGAGGCTGAGACGCGAAATAACCCTGGCGGTCGACAGCGTCGTTAAATAACCCAATAACCAAAGAATGCTATGGAAAACAGTTCACGGCTGCTATCTGGCTCGGAATGGGATATGGCGTGCCATGGAATACAGTCCACGCTACCTGGCACGGCACTCGGGTGCGGTCAACGTCTCTCTGACCCGCTGGCTGCACACCGCAGCCAGGCTGAGGAAAACGCATGACGTCAAGCAGACCAGCGGTCTTCTCCGGCCAGCGACGTGAACCTGACCACGGTCAGCACATGCCAACCGAGCAGGTCCAAAAACCTCCGACCGCCGGAGCGCCGCTGCAGGCCGCAGCGTCCCACAAGGCCCGTCGCCGCACACCCACCTCCCCCGGCTTCATGACCACCTCCATGCCCAACGCCTGCGGCACCACCAGGATGTCGGAGAAGATGATGGCGGCGTCCAGGTCGAAGCGCCGGATCGGCTGCAGCGTCACCTCGCAGGCCAGCTCCGGCGTCCGGCAGATGGTGAAGAAGCCGTGCTGCTCGCTGACGGCTCGGTACTCTGCGGACCGGGACACCGTCAGAGCGGACTGGTCCCAGAACGGACCAGACACGGTCCGTTACTTTGCGGTCCGGGGCGTCGTCAGAACGGAGAGGTCGGAACGAACTGGTCGGAACGGACCGGTCCCAGAAAGGGGCGTGTGTAGTTTGTTCCGAAAACCGTGCGTCCGGTTACCATTTACGTTTTCACCCACACAGCAGGGGTCCCAAGACCACACAGTGGCCTTGACGAAATAGCACCGAAAACGACACATCAGCACCATCTGGTTCGGTATCAGGGGGAAAATTGCTCCATATTTTGGTCCCCTATGGTGGCAGGGCCCAGGCCTGGGCAGTAAACTCCGCCTAGTGAGGACCCCGATCCGTGCAATGTCCACCTCAAGGCCCACCTTTATGAGGAATAGCAGCATTAATCCCATTTTCATGCGTGGGCAGATTCGGCCCTCAGCGTTTCTTTCTGGCGCCAAAGCCAAATTGTTTGTGCTACCGTACTGAGGTTTACGTGCCCTTTTTACACATTACACTAAAATCCAGATATGCTACATTTGACAGGAATGGCCCCAGCAGACGCTTCTGGGAGGCATATCAGGCCATTTTGCTGTCGTTTCATTCGCGTGCTCGCCTCTTTAGATATAGGTGCTGTAAGGCAATACATGGCAACACCTACGTGTCCATGCACGATTATATTACAAATGGTCATCAACATAGCCTAGAAAACGTTCAATGACTGTCAAGGGCGGATGCACGGGACATCACAGGGTGCAATGCAATGTCACGCGGAGGTAGGTTCCGCGTGCTGAAAACAAGGGCGCCTCGATGCGTAAACGTTTTCACACGCCAACGCATTGATATAAGGAAGATAGTCTGTCCACAGATGACATGAATAAGGATCAGGGGCAAACAAATCCGGGAGATTTCAGACTTCATTCCACACATACCAATGGTTTACATCAATGATTTCGATCCAACAGTGACAGTCATGGAGAATGCAAACATATACGCCAGACTGTACATGGAGAATTCATCAAAAATGGCGGGATTCGACGGGAAACAAGAAAATAAGAACGACGATTCGGCTTCCTAACCACGCCTTAGGATCCTTCAGCACACTATAATCCCTTTGTTTTGGTTTCCTGGGCCCGCTATTCATAGTTCTGATACGTTGTCATCATCGTCTCACACAAAGGTCATTGCCCGTCAATCACGCAAAGGTGCGTTCAAATAAAAGAAACGTTTTAGACGGTTGCCTAATACATTCAAAATCCTAAACCACCAGTGAGGCTCTCAAAATTGCTTCCAAGCATACCTTAACACTCTTCCCAGAGGGCTTGACGGTATGGCCGATTCTTGGCAGGGGGGGGGGCCGATTCGGCCCCCCTTGAGATCTCGAGAACTACACATCCGATTTTATCGCAACAAATGGCAATCGATTTGCCATGATGTGAAACTACATTTTTAAAAAAAAACTTCAAAATTTTGAAAGGGGTGGATACGGGGGGCAAGTATATCGAAATGGGAGTGCTTTTGGACTTCTTATAACTCTGTTGTTTATGGACCGACTTCAGTGAAATTGACACGAATCAAGAGATTATGGATAGGACTTTTACCATTGATACACATATTTGAAACTTTGACAAAATGCATACGCGTTCACAGGGTTTTAAAAATAGGGGAATTAGTTTTCCAAAAACTGAATGGAGAAAAAAAGATAAAGCACTTTTTTGGCTTCTGTTAGTCATGTCATGCAAGTACAAGTATAAATCGAGTATAAATCAAAACAAGTAAAAATCATATTACAATGTTTGCATAATATTGGCAAAGGCAGCGCCAGGGACATGAAAAAGGGGAACAGCCATGGTCATATGCTCTTCAGGTCAACTTGTGACCTTGGACCTTAAATGACCTCCAATGACCTTGGAGTCACTTGGAATGATCTCGTATGCAATTGAATATTGTCTGTAAACGTTTTCAATCATTTGAATTCATTATACTTAAAAAATTCCATTTTATGGCTATTGTGATATAGGGCACGCGCACTGACATTTTAGGTCATAACTCCGTGACCCGAAATGATATCAAGCTGAAACTTGATATAACAGCAGAGGGCACCATTCTACGTCATATATATATTCCGGGTTTGGCATTTCAAAAAATACCGCTGAAGTTATTACTATAGAATCGTATTCTGACTTTTGACCTTGACCTGACCTTGTAAAGTGACCTCAGATGAACAAATTGTATTTCCACGTTGCCCAAATATTTAGCGATGCATGCAATTTTTGGCAGTCATTTCCCTTTTGTCCTCAACAGGGCCAAAATTCGCCTGAGGTGCCTCCCAAAAACGTCGCCTGGCCCCCCCCCCCAGCAAAACAGAATTTCGAAATTTTGTCAAAGTACGGAGAAAGAGCAGTTAGGAAAAGTCACCAAGTTCCGTGAAGCTGCTTTAAAAATCCTGAAACTGGCAAGCAAAGAAACCCGAGGGGGCAATTCCGCCCCCCCCCTGCCGGGAACTGGGTTAAACTTGGAGCTGACAGCTAGCGTACATAACCCAGAAAAATATGAGCAAACGAGAGCGGGTTGGCAAGAATGAATGGTGCCTACATTTCAGTTTACAAAAAAGTCTCTTTCAATCGTACGTGTACAGTTAAAAACCACGATTTGAAAACATATATTCCCCTTAATGGAGGACCTTGTGCTAGGACCCGGCTTAGCACAATTTTACTCGGAGGGTGATGGGAAAAAGCAATTGGTGAGTGATGATGGAGTAAGTAAGTCCCGATTATTGTTGATAAAGCTGATTTTAGGTGGTTAACGTTATGGGCCCGAGAATATAACAGACTTTAAGCTGTGGATGCCCAAGTTGTGTTGTGGGTGCCCATTTCTATTTTGTGGTTGCCGGGGCACCCACAAAGAGACAAGAAACCACATCCCTGCCCAGGATAGCCAGAGGCCCTGAAGTGTGCTAGGCAGGTTCCTGGAACGGAAAAGTCCCCTGAGACTGCCAGTTAGGCCTCCGCAGCACCAACAAAGGATTTTGATACAGCTAGAGGGACCCTAAGACTCCCAGATAAACCCCATATAGCAGGGGAAGACGCCTGATCCAGCCAAGGAGACCACCGGAGATTTGTAGAGGGCCCATGACACTGCAGAGGGGCCCTGAAATCACCACAAGGTCTTTTGTAACTATCAGACGGCCCCTCAGACGGCAAGACTATTCCCCAGAGACGACAGGAGTGGCACCCTGAACAACAGGTGGTACACTGAGATTGCTAGCGAGGGGTCTTTGAAACTGCTAACTAGTAGTCTCTAGCAGCAGGGGTCCCTGAGATGACCAGAGGGATTAGTGACGACCAGACGACCAGGATACCAAGCCTTGAAACATCCAGACAACGTCTGAAACGGGCAAAGGACCCAGAGGATTGCCAGAGGCGCCTCTGTCACGGCAGAAAGAGACTTTCAGAGGGTCCGTGTTACTACTTGAGGGACTTTTCAGGAAGATGCCCCACGGACGACAGGAGGGAACCCGAGATGGCTTGAGCACCCTTGAAACTGCCAGACAGGTCCCTTAAACTGTCCGAGGTGCCCCTGAAGCTGCCATAGGAGCACCTGAGACGTCCAGAGTGACACGTGAAACTGTAAAAGGAATCTGAAACCACTAGAGGGCCCTGACACGAAAGATCGTCCGAGACAACTAAAAGTGCCCCTGTGAGTGCAAGAAGCAACGTAACCTAAGCTAGCAAGAAAATCTCCAGAAACCACGAGGGGGCAGAGGACTTCTTGGCCAGATGGAGACCACATTTGAAATAGAGGGAGGGACGCAGCCGCCTGAAATCCCACCTTTTTTGTCATATTTCGGCCATTTTGTACGGGAACCAGAAGCAAAATTTCCTCAAATAATGTCATTCACTTGGATTTTTCGTTTACTTTATGCGATAACAAATCGCAGCTACCCTGGACCAACGCAGATCAACTTTTTTATATCCGAAAAGCAAAAAATGGGGGTGGCGGCCGGTTTGGAGGGTCCCTCGCTGACCATTCTCCCCCCCCCCCGTTGGAAAAATCCTGAATCCGCCCTGCCCTTGCCCTACCATTTTTCAAACAAAAAAATCCGACACCTATGATACACAGAGATATAGACATAGGATGGAGGGATATGTTTTGTATGCTGGCATGTTTTTTTTCGGCTATACGTGTTTACGGAAGCTGTAATGGCAGACAACAGAGTGGCAGTTGCATTAACTGACAATTATTTCATAAAATGACATAGACACTCTGATGACAAGATTTCTGATCCACCTTTACCATTAACTGCTTATCCAGAAAGCGTAAGCTGTTTATTTCTTTTAGCTTGCTGACACTTGCAGAGCACAGTGACACAGGGCGCTTTGGTAGCTCATAATTGTCATGACTTCCTCTACGTTAAGCTGGGAAAGTCTTCCCTGGGAAAAATCTGTGATGACGTCATATAGCTGTGATAATGTAGCCCGTAACACAGCTTGGTGCCGATATAATATTATCGTTTGTTGAAGGAAAGGAAGACTAAACATATTTCCCTATAAGGATGTACTTACACTTGTTTCACACACTGCGTAGATGCACGGTGAGATCTAATATCAATATGACTCGCAGATGAGAGATAACTTCGACGTTGGTTTTGTAAATGTATGTTTACCAGATACGATTGTCACGATACGCAATGTCTTTAAGGGCAAAATGTGGTGAGATAACTCTGACAATGGCTTAGTAAATGTATGTTTACCAGTACGACACGCGAAAGGGCAAAATGTGGTTTCAGCATAAACTTAGACAAGCTGCCCTCAGCCATCGAATTTGATAACCAGCTAACGCCACGACGCAACAGCAACTTGGCGAGCATCCCATGAAATGAAAGTACGCGTTAGCCGCACGGCAGGTCAGAGTAAACCATGGGTTTTTTATTTTATTTTTTTACGCTTTTGTGTGTTTGCTGCCAGGACCCTGTAGCAACGGCTTAAGTGATCTCAGACATTTTAAGATTGTCCAGTTGCGCAATCTGTTCCCAATATACATCTAATATCGTATTTGGGCCAACGAATGTTGCGTTATACACTAGACAATTGTCACAGAAATTCAGCCATTTTTTAGAGGAGATAAAGTCCGGAGGAGACAGTGCCCAAAACTATGCCACCTTGATGATATGGCTCCTTGAAACCAAGAGAAGACAATGCGGTTTTGAAGAAAAATGTATCTAAGCAACAATGGTCCCCAACAGCTGGTACAAAAACAATGTGTAAATGTGCCAGAGTCTGTAAGACCCCAGTAGTCGTTTAACTCATGAGGGCATTCGCGACTGCAAACCCGTTACTCCTTACTTCGCCAGTTACGGCGTTAGTCGACGTTTGTTATGCGCGCCATATTGTTATTTCACGTTTTTTTGCTGCCCTATGAAGTTTTGGTTATCATAAGGAAGTAAAAATCAGAGACAGTACAACAAAACAGTAAAGCGGTAATCTCGAGGGGAGGGGAGGGCAAAATCCGTCCCTCCTCTCTCGAGGTTTATGCTCGGTGATACCGAACCGCCTAAGCCACAATTCGAACACCTGATGACTTTTCCCAGCTGTCCTTTTACGACTTTTGAAAAATTTTGTTACCATCAGAGACGGTTTTAGAACTCCTTTTACGAGGGGATGTGTTGACATTTTTGCATACTTTGGGAAGTTGCACCCTGCATTTATATCTACCCTATGTTTATGACGCCGTGTATTAATTTTGGGTATGCAACAGTTTGTTTTCGGTAATGCTTACAAATGATCTGAGTGTGCCGATAGCGGTTACGCTTTTTTATGCGTTTGGTAATATTTGCACGCATTCGGTCTTTACATGTAACTTGTGCATTAAGTACAACGATATCGTTTGGTGGTAATTAGTTATCAAGACCTTTGATAATGGCCCAAAAATGACGGAAATTTGCCGGATACAATTGCCAGATGTCAATCGTATCGTGAGTCAATCGTGTCGAGTCAATCGTGAGTCAAGATATCAATCGTATCGTGAGTCAAAGCCCGATGACACGAGTCAATCGTGAATCGAATCGAGTCAATCGTGAGTCAAGATGTCAATCGTATCGTGAGTCAAAGCTGGATGGCACGAGTGCCATCCGGCTTCGATGGTGTCGTACGGAACGATGAAATCTGGACGACAAGAATTTGCATAGAGCCCCCCTACTGTTCTGTTTGAAAAGACTGGATCGTATTGCGTTTACCCACTTCCGGCTCCTCGTGCCACGATATGTGGTTTCAAAAGCATAGGCATGCCTTGCGAAGGTGGTCTCGACTGTGTCATGCTGTGATCCGAACATGGTACTTTCTGTCAGCAAGCCGCAGGGCCATGTTTTAAGTTCACTTGTGAACCGAACCGGCCGCGGCTTTTACCTGAAGCACGTCTGTTTTCTTCGTCAGAGACATAGGTAACTTAAGTTACCCACGAAAACGCCTTTTTAAGAGGATTTCATTCCACTCCAATAACAAAGTAATTCTGGACATTACCAAATTAAATCATTCTGGGAAATGGCGTGAAGAAGACCCACAACGCCTGATGTGACGGCGGCAGGCCGGAAGCTGAGCAGGCGGCGCCTGAGCCCAGCTGGGCCGGCGTCGACCGCCTCAACTAGCGGAGCAATCAGCCAAATTACCCTGCCGGCCGCCCACCGCCACCCGCGGCCGGCAGCGCCATATGCCCGGGAAAACTGATCACAAACACATAGGGAAAACTGATCACAATCTTTTGTTTAAGCACCGCTTCGTGGAAATTAGTGCGGTACATCGGCAAACCCAGGGTGAAGGAGCACTGTCACCCGCCCCAACATGGATTTCAAGCACACTTGCAATCCACTGCATGAAAACAGGTTAACCCTCACCCAGCTGAGGGAGACTGACAGCCTCCCTGAGGCTTTTCAAACAATGCAACAGAACGGACGAACGCAGCGCCACGAAACTTGGAATGCCTTTTCCTTGGTCCTTTTTTACCTTGTGGACATTTTTGACCCCATTTTTGGTCAGGCCTCTGGCCTAGGTCAGGTCAAGTTATTCCTTGCCCAAAAAAATAGATTCACATGGCTTTTTTGGAAAACAAGACATAAAAAATAGGATTTTCCAGACTCGGACGTTTAGCAGATGCCATGGCGTTTCTGTCTCGGATTTTTTGGAAGTTACTTGTGGACTTTATTAAGGCAAGGCCAATTTTTTTTAACATTTTTCTTTTCACGGAAAATGAGGATTTTCCGGACTTTCTGGGCGTGAAAGACATAAACTGCAATATGCAATATATGAAAAAGTATTGTTGACCTCAGGTCAGACTGCAAAAAAAATTTATGCTTCAGTACACAATTCCAGGGAAATCCATCATGAGGAGTGTTTAATGAACAAGGAGATGCCCCCATGGAAAAAGTAATTTCCTAAATCAACATGACAACAAAAAGATGGTCTCCTGTCCCCTGAATCATGGGACAAAAAGACCTGGGGTTAACATGGGGTAAGCATGTCCACATGACTTTGCTGATGAGGCAATGTGTTCAAAAGCTGAAGGCATGACTGCAATTATCATCAGCATATGTCTGTTAGCTCTGATGGCTCTGAGTACCTGAATACACCAAAATCAATGGCACCGGTAGCACTGGCACCTGTGCTGAGCAGTAAAAATTAACACATCTTTACATTAGTGCCAAATAGATTCTGAAAAAGTTAAAAAAAAGCAGCAGATCAATGCATAAGCATGGACTATTCCCATCCAAATGATGTCTTCATTTTTCTCCCTTACCAAATCATTGATGAGATGCAAAGCACATCTCTGCATAATACAAAAAGTGTGCACTGTAGATACAAACCATAAAATACTTAAATATTCACAAAATCTACAAATGAACCCAGTTTCAGCTCAACTCACCAAAGGCTTTCCAACAGTATGCTTACTTTTATTGCATAACTAACAACCCATTAGTCACAGCAAGGTTGTTACCCCCTCCCCCCAGGTGGGTGTGCATGGAGGGTACTGTACTGGGTGTGGGGTAAAAAGTCACAACCAAATGCTTTGGGTGAGAAGGCTGTCCCATCTCAAAATGCAAATGTCATACCAGGAAGGGTCCTGCCAGCCTGACGCATGATCCACACTGGCACACGTTCCACCTCCAGGCCACGAGCAGCACGCAGAACCAGATCATTCTTTAGTGGCGGAAAGTCCTTGGCCTGCAAAGCAAAACGGACAGGCAGCCCATGTTTTAACACTGCCTATGGAATGCTATGTATTATCCTACTTTATTGCAAAGGTTCTCAAAAATGAATGAGCTTTGTGATGACAAATGACTGATAAGCATCAGTTGCAATCAATGCAATGGGACACTGCGAACATGCCAAACATCATGTGAAGTTAAACCAAAATCTGGTGCAAAGATCAACCAAATTTTGCAATGCAAATCAACTGGAACATAAATGAGTCAAGCCCCAGCACACTTCCATAATGATACATTATGTGGCCCACAGCATGTTGCACTAACAAATACAGCCAAACATCTCCTAATTATCTTCAAACTGCAACACTGCAAAATTCAAACACTGCAAGCCCACCAATGCAATCTGATTTCCTTCTCCCAGAAATGACAGAACTGTTGTTTTCAGAATAACCTGGCAACAATGCTGTTTAGGATTGTGTGACACTTTCCTTGGCACTGCTTGCAGACTTCCAAAAAGCTGCCTTATACAATAAATTCCAAACTTTGATGTTTTTCAGCCCTGTGACTCGCATTCTCACTTCTTAAATGTCCACTCCACTTGAAAATCCTAGAAACATGCCTGATGACCAGCTGTTTCCACCACATTTTGTCCCTCAGCACATACGCTAGACTTGGCTTATTAGACATTAGTCTTTAGTGATCTAATCACGGCACTCTTAATTTGAATTTACTTGCGTGGAACATTTTTCGCTTTCAGTATCCAACATGACAATCACTCAGCTGAGCTGGAAATGTCTTAAATACGTAAATCACCTGGTTAAATGCCGTTACCAATGAGCCATGCTCATAACCTATTCAGTATCCCTTACCTCCATTCTTCCTGAAAGTGATGTAAACGACAGTCCAAGCGAATGAGTAGAAAAAATAAGTAGTTCTTGGAGTCCGTCCACGAGCTTGCGGGGTCGACGGTTCAAACACACTCTTCCGACCGGCTCAGGCCGATGACTGCGTCGCAATCGAATCACTGCAGTCTATGTATTTCTACCCAGTAGAAATACGTAAAATCTTCCTACTCAAGTAGAACAACAAGCGGGAACAAGTATTTTCCTGTTGTGGCGCATGAAAGACGTTAAATTTTGAGACATCGAACAACCGCTGCTCACACCGACGACTGACTGACGCCCGACGGGACACAAGACTTGACTTAAGACACGGACGCTTGAGCCCAAGAGGCTGTGCGTCCTAACCCACAACAAACAAACAAACAAACAGCTGCTCACACAGTGAATGCAGGAAACTGGCTGACGCCCGACGAGACACAAAACTTGACTGAGGACGTGGACATTCGAGCTCAAGAGACTGCTTCCTATCCCACTTAAAGCAAACACAGAGTGAATACCATCCGATTCAATACTGACACCCGACGAGACACAGGACTTGACACAAGACTGGACACTTGAGCCTAAGAGAAAGTGTGTCCTAACCCACAGAGTGAGTAGTCCGTTAGTTTAGTGGCTTCGGAAGATTCGGACTCATAGTTGCAAGGATGTGGGTTCAAAGCCTGATCTTGAACGGCACGGCAATATGTATGGTGTGGATTGTGCATTAGATGCTTAACCTCGCTTGCTCTGCAATTGCACTGAAAACCAGCCAACTACAGAACATATATATGTCCTTATTAACAAAGTAGACAGAGATTCACATTCATAATTGCAAGATGGTAAGTGAATTTTGGTGCCACTAATTCTTGTTTGGTGGCATGTGTGGAGTGGATTGCCCACCAGATGCCTGAACCCAAGTGGCTGCGGACCTGGACCCAAGCAAACAACCAGCTAGTGCTTATAGGCAGACAGCTGACTGACTGGCAGTGAGGTCTAAGAATGTGAATGCCAGTCAACAGTAAGATTTTGGCCAAGTGCTTACATTGAAGGGAACACAGTCATAATAGTGGTCATTAATTGCTTGAAATGCAGTATTGATATGTACTCTTTATGATTTCAGTCAAAAAAAACTTCAAATGCACATTATTTGCTGCAAAACAAATTGTTGTGCCAGCTGCCAAACCCTCACATGGTGATTTTTGACATTTCTGTGTTAAATGGCTTGTTTATGTGACATCTGAGCACTGATTGGTTGTTGATTGGTCCCAGGGTGTGATCAAGAGGAATGAAAAAGGTTTGGAAATAACTAATATGAAATTTAAAATGACTTTAAAAGATGTTATCAGTGATGTCATGTTTAATATAAAGGGAAGTGAAAGGTGAAAGGTTGATTTGAAAGGAGTACATTATGAAAATAATTAAGAAGTAGTAAAATAAAATATTTGGAAAAGGAATTTTGAGTCAAAATTAGAAGAAATTAGCAACCAAAATGGAACAATAAATCACAAATTACCAAACTTAAATCAGTAATCTAACCTAACCTAACCTAATCACACCTAACCTAACCTAACCTAAGCGCCACACTGCCCCTATTTAGATATAACCAAATGCTGCTCTTTGCACAACCTCATTATTGGACAGAACCAAGTCTGGTTGTGTGCTTTATTGGCCTGTGGCCTCTACTACCATATACTGTGTCCATGGTGCTGGGTTGTGCCTTTGATGCAACATTTCTGTCCTTTATTTCCAGGTACATCCAGAGTGAAACAACCCCACACATCCCACCCCAAACCAGCAAGCATCCTGTATAACAATTGTGTCAAGTATTGCAACTCTATAATACAATAATAATATCATATGGCATAATAATGATCATATCAAACATTGTAATGAGGAAATAATAACATCATGATATAATGGTGTCCCCACTCAAAACCCCTTTTTTCCAGTGGCATTCCAGTATTGGACATATCTAGTTGCTGTGGAGCATAAAGTGCCATAATGTAATAATGCTAATGAGATATCCCAGCAATCATCTAATACAGTAATATAATGATATAATAATTCCGTTGTTGTTGTAAATTCAATTTGTGGCTGTAGAACGAAATTTTCATATTTATGTGACATCATTAACCACTTGAAGATGTCTGCAGGGTCTTCACACATTCTTGGTGTAAATTGGCATTGAATGTAAATAACATTAATGTTGGTGGCACTGCATTTTGCACAGTGGAATAATGTGGTTCTCTGTCAGCCAGCCCCAGCATGGTAGTATTGTACGATACATTATCATTACATTTGTATTGTTGTTTTTGTAGAAATTTAGGCATTCAAAAATATGGTTAGATACAGGATGAAATGCTTTTTACAGGGGGTGACAGTCATGTAGAGGATTGTTTGGAATTAAGTCAGTCAGAAACTTACCGTTAGGCTGGCTGCCCGAGCTCAAGAGGCTGTGCATCTGAATTCATGAAGATGGCTTGGGAACTATGTGGGTTTCTGGAGTTAGGAGAAGTGGGAGGCCTCTGCCTGTGATATTGAGTGGATACATTGCTCAGAGTCTGCCTGTGCTGCTTGCCAGCTTGTGTCAGTTTACAACTTCTGGTTGTATGTAAGTGCAGCAGATTACAGGAAGTGTGGCATCCATAAGTCATGTGTTAGTTTGCATCATTGTAGGTACCAGGCCGAGTACCTTCCTGTGCTGCCTTGGCACATTTCCTCACAATTGCTTTGTTCCAGACTGTAATGGATGCTCCATATCAAGATGAGAGTGATGTAGATGAAGAAGAGGATAATTTCCAGGACTCAACTCGTTCAGGCAGAGATGCTGTCATTTTCCTTGTTGAGATATCACCTGAGATGTTTGAGAAGTCTGGAGATGAGGACAAGTCTAATGTGCATCTTGCATTACTGGTATGGTCTTAAAATGTATTGTTGCTCACAGGTTTCTCTTCTGTTATCAGGTGCAAACCAAAATTGCATTACTGCAATATTCTTGTAAGGCTGTGTGAGCCTCAGGGCAAAGTAAGCTTAAATGTACATAAAGGAATGTCTGCAGGATGATATTACATTCAGAGTGTATGAAGTAAAACAGAATTTTCCTGGCATATCAGTGGTGCAGCTAGAGGGGGTGGAGCCCCCCTCCTAGACCCACATTTTTTCCTGTTGAATAGTATGCATGTAGCAAATGAGGTGCCATGTCCTACTATACATATGAGAATGCATACTGGTGATCATAAGGAGTCTTCTTAGTGAAAACTATTGCACACTGTCTTCCCAGCAGGCAGTGATATCAGTTCCCACTGAGCTTCAGCCCCCCCCCCCCTTAAAGATAATCCTGGCTGTGCCCTGTGGTATATTTTCAGATGTTTGATACATGTCAAAAAGTATGTGCAGACTTCCTAGTGTTTGAGATGCCATTATCTGGATGGTTATATACATATCTATGCTTAAAAGGGCATAATCCATTGTGATTCATTGGCCGTTTTGAGGGTGACTTTTCCCCTGTGTCATGCCCTCTGACCTTGCAGCATCGCTCCCAACTCAAGCATGTGACCTCTGACAGCATGAGACTTGACCGTTGACCACATTTTGTGACTGACTGCGCGATGCGACCCCTCTCCCGGTAATGGCGTGGCGTGGGCGTTTCCGCCAGTGCGCCCGCTCCATGAACGTGAATAAGATTACCAGCTCGAGCTCCGACTACGTGGGCGTGGTGCTGTTCGACTCGGCCGGCGGCGGCAGTGGCGGCGCCGCGCACGTCCTGCAGGAGCCGGCCTTGCCCGGGGCAGACCGGGTTCTGGAGCTGGATGCCATAATCAATGGTGAGGCGGTTCGGGCGAGGTCTGGACGGACGCCTGTCACTGTTCCTCCGCTGGTGGGATGCTGAGTGTTGCTCATTGTAGGAATTTTCCCACAGAGGAATTTGTCACGAAAAGGTGCCGCTGTAACTGGTGTAACTGGTGCAACGTTTTACAACATTCTCATCCATCAAACATAAACTAACTACGGTTGAAAATGCGTTATGGTGAATGGAAACTACATCAGGGCAGCCCATGAGGGTTTGTCATTGCTGCTCACCGCGGTTCGTGGCCGTCTTGCCTCTGATGGATCTGAAGTGCGTTCTAATCAGGATGTTGTGTTTGGACACCAGGTGACATGTCCGAGTTCAGGAAGAAGGTGGAGACGAGTGGTAACTGCTCCCTGAGTGATGCCCTGCACGAGTGTCTCACACTTTTCAAATTGACGGAGAAGTGAGTAAAGGTCATGCCTGAAACAAGGGGCAGCATGGGATGCATTCAGCAAGAAATTCGGACTTATATTAAGTCCTGAAGTTTTTTTGCAGATGGCATTTATGCTGTTATTTCGTTGTCAGTGTAGGCTCATAAGTTTTATCTGAATGTTTTGTTCATGATTTTGTGGGTTATATTTTTCATCTTTACTGAGTTTTGTTTGTACTGCTGCAGTGACCTGACACGTGGCTGTCAGGATGAAAAATGCATGAATCATTCCCAAATTCCCTGCTTCGTTGCCTTTTTATTCCCTTGTTGCTTAGGCGTACGCGCTCCTTGTGCGAATGAAATAACACTTCAAACGAGAAGACAGGGCGCTCTCATTGCGAGCACCTCCTCAGCGGCATAGTCACGTTTCCATTGTGCGGCAGGACGCACAAGCTGCAGTCGAAGCGGATCATGCTGTTCACGTGCCGGGACCGGCCGCCGGGCGTCGTCTCGGACGCCGTCCGCCGCAGGGTCTTCCAGAAGGTCGAGGACCTCCGGGGCAACGACATGCTGATCGACCTCTTTCCGCTGGGCAGAGACTTCAACATGGACGCTTTCTACTCGGTTAGTGTCCTGGTCAGAGTGTGTGCGTATGTGTTCGTAAACGCTGGAGCCGTGGCTGGCGATTCCCGAAAACTGTCGGGGGTGGGATTGCGATTTCAGATTGTTTCTTTCCAGTCACTGCCATAGACCTAATGTTAAAATCCCCGAAAAGAGGGGAGGGACCTAGACCCTTCCATGTCCAGGATCCCTAGCCATGGCTGGAGCTGCTTCCACGTTGTAACTGTGGTCTGCAGCTTTGCAGAACTAAGTCGAGTTTACCTGTGAGTCATGGCCAAAGTAATTGTGGGTCTGCTACACTTTTATGATCAAATCATGCTGCAGCCGAAAATTGCGAAGGGACCATCGCAGTCCTGAAACAAAGGCGTTGACTTTTGGATCACACTGAGCCAATGAAACGTAGGTAAACACTGCGTTGCACGTATATAATTTATTTTTTAGGAAATCTTGCAAACACTGAATTCCTCATGTGCAGATCATGCGTTGTTTTTCTCAGGGGTGTTATGGACCTGACGTGGCATCTGACACTCTGGTGGTGTATTTGATATAGACCCATTGGTCATTTTTTGCACGAATCGGGAACCGTACGCGAGCGCACTCGACACCCCATTTTTAGCAGTTCAGAAACGCCTGATGGGTACCCTCGTATTGGAGCATGTGTCCTACGGTTTTGCCGGCATTCTCCGTTTGGTGTCCACTACGTTTTGTTGCTTGCTCGTCATGCCCGAACCGCAACAGCCGGAAATAGCACTGAAACTAATTTCAAAAAAGAGCCTTATTGTAGGTAAGGTAAACGTGGTTTACCTTTGCGTCAATTAGCTGCGAGAAATCGAATATGGTATTAGCGATAGGCTTCTCAAGTGATGTTTGTTACAAATCCCTTTCAAGTTGTAACATGTGCAACTTGGCTCTCTCGCTCTGTAATGCTCGATCGAAACGCGCTTGAAATGCCAAAGTGTCCGTGTAACTCTGCCGGCATGTGTTTGTGATTGGCGGCGGAAGATGTGCCGCCGACCTGGCCACTGAGGTGACCGCGGTGCCGGCGCCGACAGGAGGTGCTGTTCAGCGAGACGTCGGAAGAGCCGCCGCCGACCGCCGTCGTCTCCGACAAGCTGGAGGAGCTGCTGACCAGGGTGCGGCAAAAGTCGCACAAGAAGAGGGCCCTCGGAAAGATTCCGTTCGTCCTTGGAGACGGGGTGAAAATGACGGTCGGCGTATATAATCTGTACCGGTAAGGAAGTCGCCGTTGCATCACGGCTCATGTTAAATGATCCAAGTCGTCGGGATGGGCTGTCGGGTCGTGTCACGCGTAATCTTTTTTTGTGTCTGTGCTTGTTGTGTGCTACAATAGAAATACTTTCTTCACAGGAGAGAGATTAGTTGTATTTGTAACTCGTATTGTCACTGCCTTAACACCGATGACCCATTTTTAGCCCCGTTTTGAGTGCCGTATCGACGTCTCTGGTATGTCTGCCATTGATGGGTCGCGGTGCCGTGTTGCCGAACTAATTACGCTTCCGTGTCGCCATTCCTGTTGTGATGAGGACGCAGTCGTCCTCCCATGCCTCCGTGGTGCCGTCTGTCTCCGCTATCGCTGACGCCGCTGTCCGCCGACCCAGGCCGACCGCGAAGCCCTCCAGCGTGCACCTGGACGCCACCACCAACGAGCCGGTGGAGTCGCGGTCGGCTGAAGTGCGCACGGACACGGGCCAGACGCTGCTCCGCTCCGAGATCGACTGGTGCAGGAACTACGGCGGCCGCGACATCGCCCTGACCAGCGTGCGTACGGCGCCGGCCGCAGCGGCACGGGCGGGCGCGGCGGCCCGCGCGGGGGCCGGGGCGCCGCCGCAGGAGGGCGGTGGGCGGCGCGGCCGGGGAGGGTCGTCCGCAGCCCGCCGGCTTCGGCTGTGGGCGGGTCGGGGCGCGTGCCGGCCTGCGTGCTTAAGGAGCTGCAGCTGAACACCCTTGTCGTGAGCGGGCATGGTGGTCGTGCTCTGACTGTGTTATGACTGGTCGTGCTTCGTTCGTACCGCCCTCTGGTTCTCTGACCGTTTTCGGACCTCAGGTCTTCGTCTGACTGCGGTGACCGTCCTGTAACCGTCGTCTGGTTGTTCTCTGGCCGTCTTCAGGCCTTTGTCCGATCTGTCTCCGACTGCCGTGACTGTCCTGTAATCGTACTCTGGTTGCTGTCTGGCCGTGCTCTGACTGCGGTGTTAGCGCGCTGATCTTGTTACGACGCTGCCCGGAGCAGCTCGGACTGCGCTGTGGCCGAGCTCTGGTCGATCGTTTACCATATTCCTACTGCGTTCTGCATGTGCTTTGACTTTCCTCCGGCCGTGTTCTGACTGTGCTCTGACTGTCCCAACTGGTCTATCTGACTGTGGTCTGACTGTCCCGACTGGTCTATCTGACTGTGCTCTGACTGTCCCGACTGGTCTATCTGACTGTGCTCTGACTGTCCCAACTGGTCTATCTGACTGTGGTCTGACTGTCCCGACTGGTCTATCTGACTGTGCTCTGACTGTCCCGACTGGTCTATCTGACTGTGGTCTGACTGTCCCGACTGGTCTATCTGACTGTGGTCTGACTGCTTTGATTGTTCTCTGCTCATGCCTCGACTCCGCTCTGCCGACGCTCAGACTGGTTTAATTGTTCTGTTAACAGTTCTGTTAACAGTTCTGCTTGTGCTCTGATTGTGCTCTGCCTATGTTCTGACTGTGCTTTGGCTGTGTTCTGACCGTGCTGTGGCTGCGCCTGCTCAGGACGAGAAACGCGAGCTGCGGACCATCTGCGAGCCTGGCCTGGTGCTGCTGGGCTTCCAGCCGGCCAGCGTGCTGGAGCCGCCACAGCACGTGCAGCCGGCTTCCTTCATCTACCCGGAGGAGACGTGGGTCAAAGGCAGGTGGTACCGGCCGAACGGGCGGACGTGGAGTAGAGGACAGCACCGTCACGGATCTGTTCTGTGCCATTGTAGACGTTCACTGATGCGACTGCACGGTGAAGGGAAGTGGTATCTGCTTATTTCGGAAGCCATTTCGCAACACGTCCGTTAAGATGTTTCCGTCCAGATGACGGTCATTTTTCATCAGATGATGTGATAATTAACAAGGGGCATTTCTTTGTATAATGTCCAGCTGATTGTCGTGCCACATCAGTTGTCGCATGTCTCGGCATTTTCGTGTTGATTTTTGTAGTTACGACATTTAACGATTATGACAGTTTATAACGATGATTGATCACGACAATCTTGTTAGCATTCCTGGCGCAATGTCTCGTCATGGCTTCCTGTCCCGGGCTTGATCTCACCCAGTACCGGTCTTGATCTGACCCTGCATCGGTCCTTTTCTGACAGTGGCCTTCCTGGGTCAGCCTTGCCTCGGTCATGATCTGACCCTTCCTCAGTCCTGACCTGGCCCTGCCCTGGCCTTGACCTGACCCTGTCCGGCCCCTGATATGACCCAGTCCCGGCCCTGACCTGAGCCGTGCGCTGACTGGCAGGGAGCCGGCAGCTGTTCGCAGTCCTGACCTGACCCTGACCTGACCATGTCCCGGTCCTGACCTGGCCCTGCCCCGGCCCTGGTCTGACCCTTTCCTGGCCTACCCAGCCCTGGCCGTGACCTGGGCCGTGCGCTGGCCGGCAGGGAGCCGGCAGCTGTTTGCGGCGCTGCTGCGCCGCTGCTCGGAGCGCGGTGTGGTCGCCCTCTGCCGGCTGGTGGGGCGCAGGAACGACACGCCCCACCTGGTGGTGCTGAAGCCACAGGAGGAGCGCTGCGATGATGCCGGCGTGCAGCTCATGCCTCCCGGCTTCCACGTCATCTACCTGCCGTTCGCCGGTGAGCGGGGCGGACGGCTGGGCGCGGCCGGCTGGCCGGCGCGGGCCGTGCGACAGCCGGGGGTCGCGGGGCGTCGGTCGCCGTCCCGCGCGGCTCTGCCGATCGTTGTCTCGGGCGCGGTTGGGTCGGGAGCGACGGTGAACGTTCGGCGACGGTTTCGGGGGACATAGCGCCGCTGCAGCTCGAACGTCGTGATGTGGTCTTTGTCTTCCGGCGCTGGCGGCCTTCAGACTTTATCACTTCCGCCGTGGTTAGCGTTAATATAAAGCCAGTCTGCCGCAACTAGCGCCGGTCGCTGCCGCGCGTTAGCGCTCAACGGCCACGGATTTCCCTGCTGTCTGCCACGCGTGGTCTGAGGACGTGGATTTCACGGCCGTGTGCTGGGTTGACCGGCGGACTTCGACTCACGTCGGTGCGGATGTTTGGGACTCCTACCGGGCCGCCGTCCGGTAACCGGCTCGGACTGTTTCAGACGACGTCCGCCAGCTGTCGCTGCCGGCGTCCAACCGCGCCAGCCAGGAGCAGATCGACGCCGCTCGCGCCGTCGTCACCAAGCTGCGCTTCAAGTACGCGCCGGAGAAAATCGAGAACCCTGTCCTGCAGAAGCACTGGATGAACATCGAGGCCATCGCGCTCGGCCAGGACGAACCGGAGGAGTTCGTCGACTACACCGGTGAGAGGGGCGGGCCGCGCACTGGGCACCCGCGGAACGGACGGACCGGACAAAGGGCGCTGGTGGTGAGGGTGAGGGCGCGCCCTCGTCCCAGCTTCGCGCCTGAATCGCCGCTCTATCTCGGCCAGCGGTCGCCGCCCGCGGCTCCCTGCCGGCGGCCGTCCCGGTCGGTCGTCGCCACGTCTGGCCCTGACCGCCTCCGCGTTGCAGCCCCGGACGTGGAGCGGATCAGGAAGAAGGCCGGCGCCCAGATCGAGGCGTTCAAGCAGCTGGTGTTCCCGGACGGCTACGACCCGGCCGGCGGCGCCGCGCCGCCCAGGGCCAAGAGGCCCAAGACGGCCGACTCCGAGGACGTGGACGTGGCGGCGCTGGCGCGGGAGAAGAAGGTGGGTGGGCCGGGGCGCGGGCCGTCATCCCGATACCTGCGTGTCCTGAGATGACAGTCCCCCGGCTGGGCTTCTGAGACGCCGCTTGCAGGCCCGCTCCCCGGGCGGACCGGGCCGTGGCGTGGTGAGGTGTTCCGTCGGGCCGGTGGGCCGGCTCTGACGCGTCGTCCGCTGCTGCGCAGGTCCACTCGCTGAAGGTACCCGAGCTGAAGGCGTTCCTGCAGTCGGTCGGCGCCGGCGTCTCCGGCAAGAAGGCCGACCTGGTCAGCGCCGTGTACGCGCACTTCGAGCGGAAGTAGTCAGCCGCCCGCCGTGCGCGTGTGCGGCAGCAACCGACCTCTGATTGCATTCTTCCCGCGCGACGTGACTGCACTCATCGGCGGCTTTATTGTGTCGCACGGCTCAGTTTTGTGTCCACTGAGAGGCGTTGAGACACGAGTGCCATTTTGTAAGCTTGTGTTTTTGTGGAAGCTTATTTTTGTTGGTTTAGTTGTCACGTGTTTTGTGTGTCATGCTGGTGCGTGTGGTCATCGATCTTTCCAAAGCGGTGTGGTAATCCACGTCCTGTGTTTGTCCAGTGGTGATATGCGTTTGCGTGAAAGATGCATTTCATTATAGCCGTGGTAACTTCCATGTTAAAATTGATATGTTTTTCCTTTTGCCTTGAATAATTCTGGTCACATTGCGAATAACAGCGGTACAAATATCCACTGCATTTGTGCATCCCTACTTCCTTGTGGATAGGAGTTAGGTCATCTTGCTGAGATCAGCTTCCTTGTTGCTCGATTTGCCTCACTGTGTGATTCTCTCTATATCGTCCTGCTCTGATGGAGAAAGTGCCTTGGCATTGCAGATTCGTTTATGGTTCTGTATCTTTGTTTTTGTGATACCCAGTAAACGCTTCACTTGCTGTTTGAGTCATTCATTGTTAGTTCACCTTCTGGCTGGCAGTGGCCATTATGGCAACGGACGGCATACAGCGCTGCTTGCTTTCGTCAGGTACTGTAAAAATGCGTCGACAATTTCGAATGGCGGCAGAATAGTTACTTCCAAATACGAAATGTTTTGTGTAAAAAGGCGGCTGTGCAACGAGTTACGCACCAACCTCGTATGCAACCGGCCGACGTGGCTTCGCAGGCAGGCTCACCTAGTGAAGAAATAATAAAACAGTCATTTGCGTAGCTGGCAACAGGTGGCACCGCCTGATCGTCATTCAGCCGCACAACCTTCCGACATGCTTGGTTGTTGGAGACTCATTGTTCCAATGCAGGCGAAAGGCACTGAATACAATGCTGTTACGGACCATGAACTGAGCCAAACGTCGTATTGACAACTGTCAAGGAAGACCCACTGTTGCCGTGCGAGCGAAACTGCTGAATGTAATGTGGTTACAGACAACGCTGTTGGTTACCACTCAGTGGTGGACCACACTGCCTTACTAACTTAGTGCGTGCTGCCGAGGAGCCTGCCAGCTTGGCTGACGAGGCCATCTGATTGACGAAAAGTGCTGGATTGCATGCCAGCTGGGTTCTCCGAGTGGCCCACGAAACGCTGATCGATTTCACGCCCGTCCCGGGCCCTCGTGATCAATTACGATATAGGCGCAGCGCAACGGGGAAAAGATGCCGTTTTGCCTTGTCTCGGCTACAGTAGCCTTGAAGACTTGTCGAACTACGCCGACGGGAATCTCAACTAAGACCGAAAGGAAGCTCGGTGTGATTATATCATATGTACACAAACGTGCATTTGTGTGGTATTCATGTGACTCCCGGCCCAACTGGACACCAACAACGATACTCGCGACGATTCCGTGGGCGATGCATCAGGTCAGCCGGCCATTCGTGATTAATTCGCCAAATTACAGTTCTGTCACGGTGGATCACTGGCGCGGCGCCTCCCGGCTTTATAAATATTTGACTAGTGACGCTTTTTGTTCGCTCTTCAGTGTCAAAAACCGGCCACAAATACCATAATTGGTTGCACGCTAGCGGAGGTGCGGGCCGCGCGCCGACCGCCCCACAAAAACCGAATTAGAATTATTGAATATGAATAAATTAGCGCCGGCCCGGGCGGCGTAACGGCCGTGTGACGGGCGTGATTAGCCGGGCCGGAGGGGGGGGGACGACTCGGGGCCACCGTCGCCGGCCGCCAAGCCGGCGGCACCGACTCTGGACCCGTGCGGAGCGGGGACCGGCCGGCGCGCGGCCTGTCTGCGCCGGCTCTGCTGCGGCAGCCGGGCGTCGCTCGGGCGGCGACCCCGGCTGTCGTTCTGTGACGGCTGTCAGCTTGGGCCCGGGCGCGGCCCTGGAGCCGTCTCGTGCGCCCAGGTCGGCTGTCTCCCCGGGACCGGAACTGGGGTGGGGAGCCGCCTCGTAATCGGTCACGTCCTGCCACGGAGCGTAGGCGGGGCTGGGGATTTTCCCAGTGTCCCGGGAGGAAAATAACGTTCTCAGTATCTGCGTTTCTGAATTGGTATTTGTATCTACTCTTAGGGCGTTATACTCAGCATGCTCAGTATTTTAGTTGACAAGACCTCCTGGGGGGCTCACTGACGTCGCCTTAGCTTTGAATAGACTAGACTAGACTGACAACATGCACGGCCCTCGTCTTGCCGCCATGACGTCGCTTGTTATCATCAGCCGTGGCGCGGATATCAATCACCATTCTTTGGGGCCAGCGGAACTGGGTACGGGGATCACTGTAAACTGAAACAGTCTGTCTGGATTCGATTCTAAGCCATTTTGATTTGATTCTAATTCTAAGATTCTAAGTCGAGCAGCCGCTGTGAGTCAGCACCTGTGCCCCGGGGAGGGCAGGTCCAGGACTGGTGTCAACCTTCACCTGTGAGACTCACTGAGGACAGGGCGGGTCCAGGACCGGTGTTAACCCTCACCTGTGAGACTCACTGAGGACAGGGCAGGTCCGGGACCGGTGTTAACCCTCACCTGTGAGACTCACTGAGAACAGGGCGGGTTCGGAGCCGGTGTTAACCCTCACCTGTGAGACTCACTGAGGACAGGGCGGGTCCAGGACCGGTGTTAACCCTCACCTGTGAGACTCACTGAGAACAGGGCAGGTCCGGGACCGGTGTTAACCCTCACCTGTGAGACTCACTGAGGACAGGGCGGGTTCGGAGCCGGTGTGAACCCTCACATGTGAGACGGAAAGGGTTGGTCCGCACCGGTGAGAGTCATCTCCTGTGAGACGGACAGGGCGGGTCCAGCGCCGCTGTGAACTATTCGCGGCCGGGCAGGGAACCGTTGGCCGGGTCGGCCGGCCGGCGGCGCCTGATGGCCTGAGTATATGGGAGAGCGCCCGCGCCGTCCCCCCAGGCGCCGTGCCCAGCACTAATGACCCCCTGCGCCGGCAACCCTTTGATAAGGCCGCCGGCATCAAACGCAGCGCGCGTTTTTTGCGCCACTGTAACGGCGATAGGGGAGTCATGAGAAAAAATGAAAGGGCGCGAGTGCGGCTATTGATTGGGTAATTGCACGGAGCGGTGTGGCGGTAATTAGTGCGCGCTTATCGCGATGGTCCGGGTATGGGCCCGCCGGCAGCGCCGGACACTCCGTCACGGGTCAGACGGAGCTGCCGAGGAGGGTTACGGCCGGACGCCGGTCACTCCATCACGGGCCAGTCTGGCCCACAGAGCACATCACGGGCTCGAATGAGCGTCGGTTGCTGAAGACTCACTGGGGAGTGACGTAATGCGAGTATTCACCAACAGCGGCACTTGACCCGCAGGACATGGACTTTTAAATTTTGACGTCAGGTATGCTCACGTTTTAGGGGAGCAGCACAGAACATAAAAATATGTCATGAAGAGCAGTGAGGGGTTTCGGAACACTTCGGACACACTGTCTGTTTTTTTTTTTAAGGATCATGAAATAAACGGAAGGTTTCATATCCTTGGAGGAAATGTCCCAAAAACTTTTGATTCCGCCACAGAACCACTTCGCATTGCGCCGGTTGCCGTGTGATATTCAGTATCCTTACCACGGTGTTAGGAACCAAATATTATACTACCTGCAGCATTGTCATTTGAGAGGATGAAACGCACACCAAGAAAACGGTACATTCTCTTCGCTTATGTTTGGGATTGGGTACTATGCATGCCGAGTTTGCGCTCAGAAGTCATGAGTTGCCCCAGGTGCGTGTCGCTGGTCGCCATCCACCAGGGTGCGAATCAGTGGAGAATGTGGTGGGGCGGGTGTGGCCTCCTCACACTAACTTCAGAAGTCAGTGTGATGGAGGCCACGCCAGTTTTTCACAGCGCGTGCTTCGAAAATTGGGTGAGGTATGGAGCCATTCACACCCAAATTGTACTTTTTCCCAAAATTTAGATTTTAGGTGTCCTGTATTCTACTTGTGCTGTGTACTGTATTGACGCTGTGAAGAAAAAGTCCGCGTCTTCGGGAAGTCACTTAAATTGGCAATAAATAAGTGAATAAATAAAAATGTGGAGTAAAACATTAAAAAAATTACGAAGCAGAAACATACAGACAATGGAACATTTTCAGTGTTGCAATGTAAACCTGTAACTGGCGTAAAAACAAAAGCTCTTTCAATCATTTTCAAATCGAAAATGAAGTGGTCGAAATCCGGTGGGAAAATAAGGGGGGAGAGCGAACCTGAGTATATGGGACTGACCGGGTTTGCCACACCAACTTTCGGAACAATTTTCCTATGGCAGTTATCTCAATCCGTTGTACTTGGCAATCAAAACGAGCAATATGTACGGTAGCAGACGAGTCTTCGTCAAGGCAATCCGACTTCCATACTATGAGCCAGCAGACTTGGCCTGAATTCAGTCCTGACACATTGAGGGAATGACCGATCTTCCTCAAAATGGTTCTTTAAAACTCGTAGAATAACTTTATCACTGATCAAAGACCCGGTCGGAACGTACTAAATGCGCACGAAGAAAATAACATTTCCCCTCTAAAATTCATGCCCGAGGACTGACTGAAAACAGTCTCCGCGCCGAGTCACCGCTGTGGAGGAAAACGACCCTTCCGCCTGGAGAAAATAACAGATCCACCACAAAGCGTATACTTAGCACCACCGAACAAAGACATCGTCCGGAACGGTCCGAAAATGACAGCCCGTCGTCACGAGAGAGGTGGCCTGGCCGGTGCCGGGGTCGGGGCGGGCGGGCCCGGCCCTCCCCGTCCCCGTGTCACCTGTCGAGCGCCATCTGCTGGGCCGGCCGGCCGGTCCGGTCCGGTCCTCTCCGTCCGCCCCTCCCACCGGCCGGAGGACCCGCCCCCGTCCCGCCGACTTCCGGCGGTCGGCCGGCGTCGGCCCGAGACCGGCCGCGCTGGGTCCGAGCCCCGCCCGGAACAAGGGCAGATACGGACAGCGGACAGGCCGGACCGTACCGAGACACAGAGACAGACAGCGGACAGGCCGGACCGTACCGAGACACAGAGACAGACAGCGGACAGGCCGGACTGTACCGAGACACAGAGACAGACAGCGGATAGGACGGACTGTACCGAGATAACGGGCAGGACGGACGGTATTGAGACAAACAGCGGGCAAAACGGCCTGCGCCGAGACAGACAGCGGGCAGAACGGGCTGCAACGAGACAGACAGCGGACAGGCCGGACTGTACGGAGACAGACAGCGGACATGATGGACGGTACCGAGACAGACGTTGGGCAGGGTGGACGGTATCGACATAGACTGCAGCAGGTCGGACGGTACCGGCAGCTGGCAGGACGGACAGGAATGAGACAGACAGCGGACAAGACAGATGGTACTGGGACAAACAGAGATCTCTGAACTGAGAACTGAGACAAACTGAGGTACTGAGATTTCGGTCCTAGTCGAGATAGGAACTTTTAGCCATCAGCTGATCACTATCAATATCACCTTCTAAAATCGTTGGACGTCCATGTAACCCACTCAGCTCGCGATGACCTCGTCTCCTACAGCAGGACAGGGGAGCGTCTGTGCCGCATAACAAGCCTCCCCCCGCCCCCTCCCAGTTTTGGCGGACGCCGGCCGGGTGGGCGGGCGGCAGTGGACACCCCGGCCGCGCACCTGGGCGCTGCCAGTTTGTTTCTGGGGCCGGGCGGCGGTGTAATGGCACGCCGCCGCGGCCTAATTGCGGGGCCTGACGGCTCGGCCGACGCGCCGGGTAAGCGGCGCCTAATGGTCTGGTCCGGCGCCGGCTCCCCGGTGGCCGACCGTGCCCCGGTATTACGACCCCGGGCTGAGGACGCCGCGGCCACACGGCCCGACAACTGGACACTGTCGAGGACCAGTGTGTGTCAACCTGAAGGATGTCGATATTGTGCGACGCAGCGATACACACTCGGGAGTCTGACCTTAGAAATCGACAGAGCGTCAGCTTGAAGCTGAAAAGAAAGTGAACATTGTCAACTCGTTCAGGCCACAAGGACACTGACGGTAAGTCGAGAATTCAACTTCTTGGGGTCTGACACATTCTGCTAAAGAACATCAAAACTGTGGTAAGATTCTTTAAGACAGAACTGTTTTGAGGCTGGTGGAAAGTAATGATCTGTACGGCAGTCTGCAATTGCAGTGGGACTCATGTCCATCAGGTGGTCATGCCAATACTGTGTACGCGAGCCTAAGTCATGAGACAGTCCGTTGATATTACCCGTCAGTCCGGCAGCATGTGGCCACATCCCCGTCGGTCTTACAGTCTGGAACCGACTCTCCATCCGTCTGACGGTCTGTGTAGCAGCCTCTGTCAGTGTGGCAGTGTGTGGCTGGGTCTGCGTCAGTCTGACGTCCCCATCAGTCTGACAGTCTGTAACCGGGCCTGGGTGCTTCTGGTTCCGTTGGCCGAGGTTCCGTCCGGCTGTCACCCTGAGGCGGTCTCCCCGGGACCACCTGGCCGGCATGATTGGCAGGCCCCGGCGGCCGGACGTCGGCCGGCGCTGATTGAGGTCAGAGCCGGCCGCCGCCGACCGCCGACAAACCGACCGTACAATAGCGGCAGACTCACCGCACAATGACAGCAGACTGGCGGTACAACGGCAACAGACTGCCGGTACAACGGCGGCAGACTGGCGATAAAATGGCGGCGGACCGACCGCACAACAACGGCAGACCAACCATACAGTGACGGCAGATCGGCGGCGCAGTCCGCAGGTACAACAGCCGCAGACTGTCCGTACAACGGCGGCAGACTGGCGGTATAAAGTCGGCAGACCGACCGCACAACAGCGGCAGACCGACCGTGCAACGGCGACATCAAGGACGTACAACGGCGGCAAACTGGTCTTACAACGGCGGCAGACCGGCCGGTACAAAGGCAGGAGACTGGTGATACAACGGCAACCAAATGGCAGTGTAATGGCGTATAACTACGGCAGACTAGCGAAAAAAAACGGCGGCAGACTGGCGGTGCAGCTGCAACAGATCGGCGGTACAACGGCGGCAGACCAGCAACCTAACAGCGGCAGACTGGCGGTACTACGACGGCAGACCAACCGTACAACGCCCGCAGATCGTCAAAACAACGGCGACAGACGTGCAGTACAACGGCAGCAGTCTAACAATAAAACGGCAGTGGATCAGTGCACTGGCCTGTCACCACTGCAGTGGCGACTTGCGGACCAGCCGGCCTCAGAACAGACACTGAACCCCGATACCATTACAAAACCACAAACGGCTGTCAACAGCAATGGTGGGCAGAACATGAAAGCTTCTTTCCTTCGTTTTTCCTCCGTCAGTGGTGAACAATCATATGCAACGTAGGTACGCTGGGACAAGTTGAAACATAGCTTCAATAGGCCTGGGGTTATCATGTACGTTTTCAACGAATAATATAACTTTCCGCCGCATTTTTCCAGGGAACGCTGCAAAAACTAAGAGAACGCCTTCTTAATTTCTCTCTGCATTACAGTATTTGTTGAATGCATTTTTTGTCTTTTCATACGCATTTTGTCATGCATACACATGTCACATTTGTTTGTTGTCACATTTTACCATATATACACATGTCACATTTGTTTGCTGTCACATTTTGTCATACATACACATGTCACATTCTTCATGCACCTCACATACATACATTTTGCCATCCAGCTACATGTGAAGTGCATTGATCTTCAAAAAGTTAAAACTTTAACTGAGGATGGAAACGTGAAAATCGGAATACGCTAGCAAGCGGACCAACATGTAGAACTGCTGTCATAATGGTACGTAATGCCCTGAATTTTATGGGCACAAGTTCTTTTTCCAAAATTTTGTGATCAATTTATCGTGTGTCCCTAGCCGAAAATGATGTCTGACAGTATACAGCAGGGATGGCACACGACCCAGCACTCTGACAGCAGGGATGTCGATTTCTGTAAATGATTGGGGGGCCGAGCAGAGGGCCCGACAACCTAGCCTCCCCCCAAATGTGGGTTTCTCGGCGGATTTAGCCCATTTTCTTGATTTAGCCCATTTTCTACGGAAATGAGTTTTTTTACTATTTATCAAATGAAAAATTGCATTCATCCCGATGTATACAGGTATACATACAGATAAAAGATAGAAAAATAGATAGATACATCACTTTAGACTTAATTCTTTACTTTCTGCCTATCTGTTATCTATTGCATTCATTCTTTTGTTCTTATTACTCATTTTCATCTAAAACCGAAAAGAAATATTGCGGGGGGGCAAACCAACAATGGGTGGGCCCAAATCAATACTGGACGGGCCAGGACCCTCTCAAAAGAATACGAATCGATACCCTTGTCTGACGGTCTGTGACAGAATTTAGCAAATATATATCGGGAGCAAAACGGGGATGTTCATCGCCTTTTCCACCTACAGCTTGTTGGCATCCTGCTCCATCCGCATCGAACTCACGCTTCCCGTATCGTTGTTAAGTGGTTTTAGAGCCAGCCTGTGCTGGCCTGTGCTGGCCGGGCCGTCGGCGCCGCCGCCTTGTTCACCCGGCCATCACAGTCCAGCACGTGCCGCGTGCACGCCGTGTTGGCCGAGCGATTACACGTTACGTGCTGCTGCAGTCGGGTCGGCACGGGCGGGTAATTTTCATAGCTGAGACGGCCGGCCGGCCCGTCCCTGACGAGAGAGAGCGCGCGCGCCGTGTTTAAAGCAAACCGCCGCCGCCGCCGCCGCCGCCGCCGCCGCTGCCAAGGCCATCGGCTTATAAGCGCGGCTAATGCAGGTTTTCATCGAAAAACTGTTCCAATTAGAAAAACACAGATAAATGCGTAACCTCGGGCCAGAAGCTAATTACGAGCACGTGTAATTAGTTGGAAGCTGCGCCGCACGCACGCGAAATCAAGATACGTCGGCGGCGCGAGCCCCGTGAGGCTGTCGCGTTCACAGATCGAACTCTCCCCTTTCAAACTGTCCCCATAGACCAGAAACAGTGCTAGAATTACGTTAATTTGCCGCAGTGTCGGAGGGGAGCGGGGTCGGCGAGAGCAGACCGTCCACTGCGCTCCTCCCCAAACGGATAATGAATTCGTGCCTTTGTCCGGGTCGTCTGGGGTGAGCGGCGCCGGCCGGGCCAGACCGGCCAGGCCCGGCGAGACGGAGCGGGAGCGCAGTCAGCTCCCAGTCAGACGGCAGCGGCACCGCTCCAGGTCAGCTGCACGGCCAGTACGGGGCCGGAGGAGTCAGCTCCCAGTCAGACGGCAGCGGCACCGCTCCAGGTCAGCTGCACGGTCAGTACGGGGCCAGAGGAGTCAGCTCCCAGTCAGACGGCACCGCTCCAGACCAGCTGCACGGTCAGCGCAGGCCCAGGGGTCAGCTGAACCGCGTCACCGCTGTTTTTCTCTACTGAGTTGTGAATTAGAGTCGGGCGAGATTTTCGCGTTTTTGATGCATGAGTTGACTCTTGACATTACTCTTGACCAAAGTACAACTATGGGTATGTGGCGTGGAGTCAGTAGGGATATTTCGGGGCCCAGAAGTTCAGAGACACAGAGTCAGGATCGTTGTGTTCAGAAGGGCGAGATGGAGGGGGTGAGCTGAGCTACGATGCTGAACGTTCGGAGGGGACGTCTCGAGGCGTCACGCTCGGCCGGAGGCGGCCAGGGACACCAGTCATGTGATGCGGACAGTTCAACGACGCGTCTAGTCCACTGTAAAGCGTTGACACGCTATGCGGATCTGGAATGTGCACCGCGCAATGTGGCAGCGCTCTGAAAATATTCCTATCCAGAGGAGGGGATGCAACAAGACTCAGCTTCTCGAGTGACGAATACCCAAGCAAAATCCATCGATTAGTGTTGGGAATACGAAAATACAGAGATAGGAAGAAACAGAAAAATATGGTGACCAGCAAACCTGTTCATGAGTGGAAGATACATCTTACATCCAGATACGTCTTTCTGGGCATAATTTTACTGTTGCTTAATCGAGTATGGTCGGGCAAGAAGCGTGTGGGGTGTCCCCGGCATCATCTTGTCCTCTAGAATCTCTCCACTATAATCAGGCATTTCAGTCATTTTTAAGCCATTTCGGTCTCCGACAGTTGAAAAAAAACGATCTAGTGCAGATGATATATGGAGCATTCTCTTCACAAGAGGTAAATGAAAACTGCTCAAATGACGTAAATGCAGTGCCCATGCTTTTCGCACAGCTGAAACAAGAGCATCTTCACACTTTCGCAACGAGCGAAGAAAACACATGGCATTGCATGGGGACGAAATCATTACCCTTGCAACATGTTACGCCACCCCTGTCCCACACTGTCACGCGTAGTGAGTGTCGACGAACGCGAACGTGACGTTCGTTTTCTGACGCCTCAGCTCATCTCTGAGCACCTCCATCAGCTTGATCTTGACGTCAGTCAGACGAGACGGCCGCACCTGACGCAGCTCGCCAGACAGACTGAGAAGGACTGCAGCACCGGGTCGGCGGGCGTCGCCGACACGTCCTCCAGCGGGACCCAGACGACCTGGTCCGGCTCCGGAGAGGGTCTCCTCTGGGCTTTGGAGGCGGGCCCCTCCGGTTCCAGCTGCTGCTCGTCACCGGCGTCCGGCGCCGTCAGGAACCTCAGTGAGGTGACTTCGGAGAGGACGGGAAGGTTGGGCAGAATAGACTTGGCAGTCGGCGGGGCTTTAACGCTGGATCGGGTTCTGTAACGCAGGCAGGATCTGGGTGGTCAGCCTCGTAAATTATAAAATAAAATAAATAAATAAATAAAACTACTGAGCCTTTTCACACCTTAGAAACCCAAGGAAAACTCAGGTGACAATATGGGAAATGTCAGCAATGATGCACTAGTGAACTTGAAACTAGAAAAGCGCTTTTCACACTGGCACGTCGCGGCAATTTTGCCGCATTGCCGGAACATTTATTTGGCGTACCATCGTATTAAATGAACAATACTTTGCATGAAAATATGCAAAACAAGCAACCACGAAATTCTGTGTAAAACGAGACGCAAAAATTGAGACAGATTTACGCCACTAGTGATATCTACCAAGGCAGATACTAAATTGTCTCGTCTTGTTGATCAGAAGCCGGGGAACTTAATCGAGCACAACTGAAAAATCGACAGCTCGCGACCAGAGGGTACGATGGGGAGCCTGGCACACTACACATGCACTTTGTTGGGAAATTCGCCGATGAACATCCCAACAAGGTCAAATGGAAATGTCCATTCTATCCTAGCGACTGTGAAATAATTAACATGTTTCATATGGTTCTTTTGAATGAGCCGAGTCCTAAGACGTTACTTCTTTCATGTGCGACTTAGTGCTTGTCTTATATGATACAGTAAAACGTTGGAAATACTTCGTATTTTTCAACTGTGAAAACAGTAGAAAGGCGAGGTTTACACCGTGCTGTATGAAACGCACTACGGAATACCAAACCACGATGGTTGTCGCGAATTTGGCTGAACTAAGAAAAACAGGTTTTCGGAAGTTAAGATTTTTCTCCGCTATTTTCGCATTGTACTCTGATCATATACGAGCACATCAGAGAAGTTAAAACCAGGCAAGTCACATAACAATGGCCTTTTAACTTGGAGGTACCAAAATTCCTTGCAATTAGGAAAAAAATATCCCCGCTCCAATGCAGCAACAGCCTATTTATTGTGCGCATTTTTTATCCTACAAAGCATTTATTCGACGCAAGTGCCAGAACCTAACTTGGAACCGAACAGGGCTTCTAACGCATAAATATGTTAATTGTGTACTGCGTATGTAATGACAGTACTCACAGATTCCAGGGAGAGGATTTATTCGTGTCTTGACACATGAAGGTCAACATGTGACCGTATGGTCCCAGGCTCCCTGGGCCCCTGGCGGCGGTGTCACGCTCTTTCTTCTTAAAGTAGCCATATATATTTCTCCACCGTGTTCTGCAGAGTTTCCCTGGAAGAGGAGGTCTGTTGACAGGGGCAGCGTTGGGACCTTCAGAACTGGTAAGTAGGTAAAAAACTCTTCTTGGATTCCACCCTTCACCTTAAATTATACGTTACTTTCCACGTCATTCAGTTAGCACCGCACATGACGTGCCACGGCCGTTATATGTAGTGCTTCATTTGTGTCTTTTTTCAAAACATCTTTCTAACGGTTTGTGGTTGACATTACTTGGCGACAGTTTCCCTTGTATTAGACATATCCGCCATTCATCATGTAAATAAAAAACTAGATCGTCTTGAAAACACACACACACAAACTTGTTTGGCACATGCGGAAGAGCTCAGAGTATAAGAACAATTTAATCCGCCCCGTCATTTCAAACGTCGCCCAGTGCAAATAAAAAATGACGTCACGAGCAGGGCACGGCGGTGAAAGAGCCCAAACCACAAGTCGCAATCTTCCAAGTACAAGTGGCATGGGTGCAAAGATTGGCTTGGGCTGCGATGTCGGTGCGACGGACTGCCGCCAACAGTTTACAAAATCTGGCCAACCCAGAGATGGAAGTGGGTAAAAACTGCCGTGGGTTCAATGGACTGCAAAGAGGTGGAGACAACAAAAGCCTAGCAACTAGCGTTATCCTTTACATCCCTGCCTAAACGTAACGTCAAAGTTACGGAACCAGTTGTTTGCGTTTGAATGCGTGATACAAGCCCCTACGTTTGAATTAAATTTTAAGCAATAAAGCCTGAATGAAAATGCCAATGAGTTACATATTTCGAATCAGTGTCCCAAAAAGTTTTAGTATGGTTCATCACGTCAGGAGTCCATTGTGATCAGCATTTAGAGGCCATGAATCAAAAGCGAGTGCGCTCAATCGCAGTGTCACACAACCACATGTGTGTGTCACACAGTCGTGCGTTTAACGTGGCTGAGCACTCAAAATAAATCAACTGCGCAAAATTATTTAACCCCCAACGGACGGCGGCGGAGGTCACCACCCCCATAAGTTTTTCTTAGACTGCCAGCGAACGGCCCACATCAAGAGCTGGAAATTCTCACTAGCTGATCTTCCATCCTTTCCGCATTTTTCCCAAGAAAAAAGATTACCACGTCTTTTGTCTCATCAGAAGATGACGTTTTCTTTAGAGCAGGACGCCGTCTTTCTTCGTTTTCTTTATGTAGGACGCCTTTTTTCTAAATCTGAGCCACAATTTTGGCTTCTTCCTCAGGAGCCTGACAAGACGTGGAACCGGTTCTCGCTACAGGACTGTTTGAACACCTGTTTGACAGCACATCGTGCTTTGGAAGTTCAGTGACCTATCCCAGATGATGTGGGGTTATTGACCTCATATGATCTCAGAAGGGCTTTGAAGCTACAGAGCAATTTTATCGCTGGTTTGAGTACTGACGATGATCTTTTATTTCCCTCAATTATCAAAACTTCAGTCTGTGGCGACGAAACATCCTTTTTGGCACTTGTAATGAACTCAAGGCTGATCTTGATATCTGGCCTGTCACTGACCTGACACTAGCCTGAAGAGAAACACCATCTCTGACTATAATGACTGAACATTTTAAAACCAGGTCGCTACAAAGTATGGTTTCTGGCCGCGATGCTATAAAACTACGATGACAGCGGAGTCGGAAAACGATGACATGATCCCTTCTTGGGACCTGAGAGGTCACTAGGTAGCCTGCAGGGGTGGAAATCACGTGTCGTTTGAATGAGAAAGTATAGCGCTATACATTCATTTGTATTGCCGCTCTTTCTTGATTAGGAGAGAAATGGGATGGGGGCTGCCCGTCGCCCCCCCCCCCCCTTAGTCCGGGCGTTGGTTGAAAATCCTTACGTTCGGCGACGGTTAAGACCTTGGTTAACTAAAGCATTCTGCCGCTCAAAAAGGTCTTGGCTACTTACAATCAGACCCAAGTTCTTCAGCAACTTCCATCCATTCGGTGATGGTCCCCTTCTTTCGTTGTACCTGAAGTCGTGTGTCCTTCTTCCATAACAAGGGATGGGCATGGACAGTTTCAATCAGTTTCTCGTCGAACCCTGCGGGGCAGCCAAACCATCACCGAGTCTTCAGTTGTGAAACCTTTGGAAACATACTTCCTTTTTTCGTGTTTAGTTTGCAAAACACGGAACAAGAAGGCTTACCACAGATGCTAAGCAAATGTCGTGGCCATCAGACAGATGGCGGACACCGTTTATGGAACGGTGTGGGGCACTATGAAGTGAAACCATCCGTGACCAGGGGTGTCGATTTCTATCAATGAGTGGGGAGGGGAAGCGCCAAGCCGAGGGCCCGACAGCCTAACCTTCCTCCAAACATGGACGATCTAGCCCACTTTATTTTTGCCCACGGAAATTTATAGGTTTTTTACTACTGTATATAAAAAATTGCATATATCCCTTGTACATATAGGTACATATATATAGTGCAAAGTAGAAAGATAGATAACCACTTTGTGCTTTAACCTATAGTTTCTGCCTATCTCTTTCCTGTTGCGACCGTTCCTTTCGTTATTATTGCCAATCCCCCCTTAAAACCGGCAGAAAATATTGAGGGGCCCAAAACAACATGAGGGCCCAAATCAACATTGGGGCGTGGGACAGGGCCCTGACAAAAAAATACAAATCGACACCTCCGTCACTGACCATGGACGTAAACAACACATCCCAACTGTTCGGAAAACAGATAAAAAGAAACTCTTGAATCTAAATCACGGATTCAAATACTGCAAGATTATGAGGACATAACTCTTTTTCATGTACTTTTTTTACGTGTCCCAGCGATTTTTTGTTGAATACATGATCAGATGTTATCCTGAAGCATGAGTCTGAAGGGCAGTTTTATAAGAGATTTCCCCGCAGTATGCCAGTGTAGTTCGCTAATTATTTTGATGTCTGTATCCTCAATTTATTTATGGATGCCCGAGGTCATAATGGAACAAAAATTTTAATCCATGCCCATGTCGATTTAGTGTTTGCTAAACGTTGATTTCGTCACCTGGATCATATCCACATCTTTATGTACATGCCATGCATGTCCATGTCATATATGATTAAGTTGTCTACATGCATTCACTCGGCACGTGTTTTGTGGCATAGCATTGCGTCATGATCACTTAAAATAAATTTGAATTAGAACAACAGATTAAATAAAATTCATGTTTGTATTACACCAAGTAGGCGTAATACAGCCGGACTTTTGGTAATTCAGAGCTGTAAAGAAAATACATCAAAAAAGAAAAGGATTTCACGAAAGGAGTCCGAAATACCGAACATATTCCAGGCACCGAATTAATGTTTTCATTGTTCTGGCACAAAATATCGTTGTATTCCAGACCATGAGACCCAACGACTGCATAACAAACACAGAAAATGAGGCTTTCCGACGGTAAGATGTAGTAATCACTTACCTCGGCTCGTCAGCATGATTTGTAAGAGGAACCAACGCCTTGCACCCAAGAGTTTTACCAGCGATTCGGCTTTGGTTTGAAAGTGGAAAGATCGTCACTGGTTAAGCGATGTACTCGCACCAGCAACTGTCGCACGTGGCTGTTTCTCTATTGGCGCCCCTTTTCAGAGGAGACGGATTGACGTAAAAAGTTTGATCACGTTCGTCGCACAGTTGGTCGTGCCGCGTCGTGTCGGGCCGGGTGACTTCTGTCGAAGGGCCACCCAGCGCGAGGTAAACAGGTGCTGACGGCTGGCACCCGCCACTGACAGAGCACAATTATTGACGGATCAAAGTTCAGCCGGCTGCTGGCGGCGACTTGGCTATCGGAGCGGGCCAATAGTGTGGACCCCTGTGGGAAGACTAGGGGCGCCGGCTGAATACGGTCAGACACGGCTGAGCCGCCCCGGCGGCATCCACGCTCTAACCGGGTCACTTTTCCGTGCTGTGGATTTAATCCCAGCTGTCTGCAATTCATTGTGTAGTACAACGAAGCTCATACCTATTTTTGCCTTGCAGTCATATGAGTTTTAAGTTCCTTTTGCTCATTTCCATCTTGTTTTCATCGCTCTCGTTTCTAACGAAATCGAACTTCTACATCAGGCTCCTAGTAACATCAGTCAGAAATAATGTCACACAGTTCAGAGTCATGCTTCTTACCAATGCAGCTGTGCACCAGTCTCCCGGAACATCGTGCTGCAAATGTACGGTAGACAACTGGGGCCCGCAATTCACTCAATGTGTATTAACCTTAGCAGACGATGGTTTATTAACGGACTCAAGCAGCGCAATGAACGGAAGGATTCATCTGTGGTGAATCAAGTGAATGATTCCACCATGCATCACCCCCAAGTTAGAAGTCCGGAAGCTCTCATAACAAGCTGTCATCACTTCCGCTGAAGAAAGATTGCATGGCTGGAATGAAAGCTAACACGTCTCAGATTAGCTAGAGAATTTTTTTTGATGCAGGTGCAATCGGAAACAAAGCCAACATTGCATAAAATGAGGGAAGAGTAAAGATTATGGTGTAACATAGCCTCCAACCTCACTCCGTCTACATTATACTAAATTACACTTTGAAATTTATATAAGGTATGTATATGTACGTAAACTTATATATTTGAATGGTATATATATAAATATATATAAAATACGCAGGAGATAAATATATGTATATGCAAGAGGTATTACATGCATTGTTGGTACGCGAAAAAATAAATCTAGATGCCCTCAGTAAAGAAGCTAAATCTTAAAAGGTTTTTGGTGCACACTTCGGAAAGCTCACCACGTAGATTAGGAGTTTTGGTAAAACATAATTGTAGGATGCAACGTAGTGTTGTTGGAAGTTACATTACACTATTATTTTAACTTTTCTCCTCATTTTGTTCAGTACTAGCAATATAAGTGACTAAAATTAAAGTTATACGCAAGAAGTCATGGAACGATTTGTCCACTTTTTGCCGTCTTTTACCTTCTTTACGTTTTCTGTAGAAAACAACCGCATCAGAAAACAACCTTGGCAAGCCATCAGGGAGAAGAATACATGATTTCGTTATATGAAGAAAAGCAAAACCTTCATGAATAAGTCATTACCATGTGCAACAGAAATTGTTGGACTTATAGATATTTAGGCAACGTCGCGACACATGATACGCAGTCGCTCGTTGGTTAAAACTATTTCGGTGATATTAGTGGGATGTGCTTTAAGACGCCACTAGCTACAAAAACAAAACAGTTCATTTATGTGCCTAGGAATACAATGGAACAAAACAACCAACCATCAAGGAAATCCACATCAGTTACTTCGTTCGGAATGGAGGACATTTGTGAGACTGATTTAAGGACCTTGCAACTAGCAAACTAGGGCTTCACTCAGCGGACAATGGCGTCACTGCGGCTGGGCCAGGCTCCGTCCCCCCCCCCCCACCCAGCCCCTGATCGTCCGTCTCGGTAATGGTCGGCCGTGAGAAGCACCAATTGCCGGCGGCATTTGGCCCTGATGAGCCGGCGGCAATGGGCCGCCGATAAGCACGCCTCTGGGGGGCCATTAAAGGAGAGTCGTCGGCCGCGGTGGATGGAGCCCGCCGCGCCGCCACCGCCGCCGACGGATCGCTGCGCGCAGCGAATCAGCTCCGCGCCCATTGGCAACATTATGGAAATAGTTGGCGCCGATCGCGTCACAAGCGATTTGTGTTCGCGCGCATAATGCCGGCTGATGAAGACAAATTTGGCGCGGCGGTGCGCCGGTGTCGCCGCCCATGTCGCTGGTCGTGTATCACCAGCGGGGCGGGCCGGCGCCGTGCTGAGGTGGACCTGGCCGCGGCCGGCGGCCGCCGCCGACCGCCACCGACCGAGGACGGCTCGGGCGAGAAATGGGACACTACGGCGTGGCAATAGGTAGAAAGAACAGGGATGCGAGGGAGGAAAACAACTTCCGTCTTCGCTGTTCGCTGAATAGCACACACGGGCTCAGCTTAAAGTCCCCTTCCCGTTAAAGACTCCGCATACTGGTATAACATAAGACAACTGCGGGGATAACAGCTTTTTTGCGCCAGAGATGCGATTATTTGGGTGAGGACGTCGTGACCCCTTGTCAGAACGTTGCGTCCCGCTCAAACGAGGTAGCGTGCCATTTCAACTGTGGACTCCCAGACTAGAGGGGAGACAAACAATCATCTGCATGCACCAGGCCGTCATTACGGTACACCATGACGCAGGCGCGACCACCCTTGCTGGGACTAAACAGGCAAACTATAACGAATGCGAGGAGTGCGAGGAGAGGTGTGGTTGCTGGTTACTGATTACAGTGCCAGTCCAGGGATTTTTTACCATATAAGCGGCTTAGGCAGCAAAGTGACAACTACTAGTTCACCTTGTCAAGTACGATTGTTACGTGCGAACTGTTACTTATGAACTGTTAATTGTTGTTACTGGTCAGAAGTGCCTGACTGGCAGCCGAAGTAACGTTTTCATGTCATTTCAGAAGAAACCTTTTAAAGATAATCAAAACGCGCAGCGGCCATAAACTGGACAGTAGTGTTCAAACCACCCGTTACTCGATGACATTGAGCGCTGGAAATCCATAAATAATAAATCCAAGCAAGTACCAGATAAACGACAGGCAGGCCTCACACTGCAAACTGCGTCCCATACGAGCGCAGTGCACTCTCTTCGGAGGCCATTTTCATCTGTCAGCGATGCGGACGTCAGGTTTTTTCGGCGTCAAACTTTCCGTCCGAGCGCCGCCGTCGGACCGCCATTTGCCACAGCTGTCCGATCGCTGCTCGCTGGGCGGCGCCGACTTCGCAGCGATTACAGCCTGATCCAACTGTGATCTATGGAGGTGTCACCGCAGTCTCGGCCGGAATTCGGCCGACTGGGCGGGCGGGCGAGGCTGGGCGGAGGGGCCCGCTCCCGGCAACAGTGAGCTGCGACGGCTGGGCGCCGAGACGGGACCAGTCACTTGACGGGTCACGCCGGCATGGGAGAGAGAGAGAGAGGAGGGGAGGGACAGAGAGAGGTAAAGAGGGAGGGGGAGAGAGGGAGAGGCAAAGGGAAAAAGGAGAGAGAGAGAGATAGTGGGAGAGAGAGGGAATGAAGGGGGAGAGAGGAGGGAAGAAAAAGGAGGAAGTGAGAGACTGTGACAGCTAAAATGCGGGCAGACACACACGCGAGCGTCGGACTGCATTATAAATAATTTAATTACGCTTTTTCACCCCAAATGTAAGATTCATAGCACAACTGTGTCTTGTTTATATGGGGATGTTTTGATTTTATGGTAGATACGCCATGAGGAAAGAAATGAACGCATAAAAGACGACTCAAATATTCGGCTTCTTTATGGCCACCAACATCGGAGAACATTCTTGACGCATTACGGAGGTGTGGTAATTCTCCCCAGTTTTCATTCCGTCAATAACTCTCAGTCTTTTAACGACTCCGTTTAACCCAAACGACTCGAACCGATTAGAGCATTAATGGCCTCATAAGCTTTCCTAATTACTGGCACGGGTTTGTCAAATTATGCGGACTAGCCGGGACGGGTCCGTCCCGAGTTCGACGTGGTGAGACCTCCCACCGCTCTGGCGCCTGGTTATAGAGGAGCAGTCGTAACTCCACGACCTCTGAACCCCAGATGGTCAGCTCTGGAACGCCACAGCTTTCTCTCGAGCGCAGCACCGGCGGGTGCGGAAACAGTCGGTTTGCCACCGATGAAGCAAAGGCATGTCAACCGAAACCACCGTTATTGGACCAAATGACTAGAGCGTTTGAGTGAGTTCTTCCGGCGACTTTTCGTCGACAGACGCTTGTAGAGAGCATGGAGAGATGTTCTGTTTTTGCTGTCTATGTTCAGCAGCCGTAAATCCACAGAAAAGAGAAAGGACGAACGCACTTCCCGGAACGCCACCAATGATGAGGTGGGCTCCACAGAAGTCATCTGTGACCAGTATGTGTCAGGAAGACGTCCTGAACCATTCCTGTGTCTGTCGTGCTCGATTCCTTTGCCTGTATCTGGGATAGGATGAACCCCTGCATCTCCAAGTCCAGCTGAATGAGGCTCTGAGCTGCAGTTTCTGGTAGTCAAACTGCAGAAATTCTATCCTCACCTGGATGAGGTCGTATTGTGATTAAGCCAGCAACAGGCTGTGTTGGTTAGGCTTCCAGAAGACTGTCAAGTGCTGGGCTTCAGTCGATGACATGTAAATATCCTGGGTTTTTATTTGTAGCAGGATAATACCTTAGGGTTTAACCTCCGTCTGATCAATGTCCATTACATTCCACCTCAGCCAGTTTGCTGTTTAGTCAGGGCTTCCATCTCCCGCACCAGGCTATCCTGGGCATCTCAATATCCGCGGTTTGATATACCCTGCGCCGTCGTCTGCAGCAGAACATGTCCCTCTTTGGCCTGCTGTCGGTCGGAACTGTCCCCGGAGAGGTCTCCCTCGTCCGGCTCCACACGCCGCGGCGGTGCATCATTTCCAGCCGGCCGGGTCAGAGGCAGGCGTGAGAGCCGACCGCAACTGCTGACACCGCGGCCGGCTCCCCTGCTACCCCGGCGCTCCCCCGGAGTTCCCTTGCCTGCCGCGCCGGCCGCGCGCGGAGGGGCAATTGGTCGCGCGGCTAATGACGCGGGGGTCAGAGGAGGACGTGGCGCCGGCCTGATCACCGAGCGCGCGCCGCCGGTCGCCGCGCCGGAGATTTAGGAGGTGAGAACGCTGTCATTTGCCGGATGTTTCCGGGTACCGGCGGCGGCCAGGCGCCATCTGCCACCGGCGCCCGCTGTCGGCGAGTTCCTGTTGCCGCTGCCGCCTCGGAGGACTCTGTCGTGGGAACACCGGCCGTCTGTCTCCGCCCCCTCGCGCCGTCAGCCATTCGTTAACAAGCCGCCCCGGCCGCCGGCCACCAGGCCCGGCCCGACTCCGACTCCGCCGCCAATTTCGAAGCATTTACACTCGTCGTCCGCGACAATAACGAGCTCCTTCTTCCGACGTTTTTCCCGGCGCTGTTCACATATCGCCGACTCTGTTTTACAAGTCGCGCCTCAACGCGCGCGACACATAATTAGCGCTCGCGGCCGTCAGGGAGCAGGCCGAGCGAGACGTTATGACGCGCGTATGACACGTAGCGCCGCTTTTTGCCGCCGGCGCGCCGGGCGCGCCGGCTGACGGATGTGACGGCTCGCGTGCCCGGCCGGCGGCGGCGGCGGCGCGCGGCGGCGGACGTGGCGCGCGGCCAGGAGCGCGGTCGGCCGCGGCCGAGTCAACAGAGGAGGCGGCGGGCCAACAACGGGCCGCTCTCCGTCGCCGGGATCCGTCTCCGACGCGCCGGGGCGCCGCGGCGGGGCCGACGGCGACGAGGGCGCGCGACAAATGCCGCCGCGTGACGCGAGCGTGAACTGGCATGTGTGTCAGCGGGAGGGGGCGTGAATGGGCCGTTTGCGTCGCCGGCTGTGGGCTGTCGGGTCGGACTCGCGTTTAAGTTTGACCAGCGCGAGGGCGAAAGTGGGTCTGCGGAGGGGCACGAGTGACGCTACAGTGACGCTACAGTGACGTCCGGTTGTCGGCTTCTGTACGCATTCATCACCGCGGCAACTGTAACACTGGCATGTGCGGACGTTTTATGACAAACGGAATGCTGCACATCACAAATGATTCATTTGCCGAGCCAAAGTTTGTTTTCCGCCGTTTCATTTCACCCCTTTGGACTCGCTGTTCGTCCGTTTCCTCCGTGGGTTGGGGAGTCACGTGACACACCGTCCAGCTCGAACCGTTCTGGAGACGCGCCTCTAGCATCCTCCGAACACGATCTGGCTGGAAGAGGTCGGCGGAATGGGGAGGGGGCCGGTAGCCTGGAAGGAGTCGATGTGGGTGGGAGGGGGTCGGTAGCAGGCCGACCACAGCTGCCCCGCTCTCGTCAGCCGGCCGGCATTAAACTAACTGGCCGTAAGTGATCGTTACAGACAATTACAGCAATCGAATTTAATTTCTCTCATCACAGTAAATAAGGATGTCGTTTATTGCCTGTCGCCTCCGAAGCGCGGGAATTCGACGCTCGTGCCGCGCCGCTCGCTCAATTGCCACTGTGAGTGGGCGCCACCGGCAAAACCCGGCCACTCGGCATCAGCGGCAGTGGCATGTTGTACAGGCCGGCTGGGGACGGGCAGAACACGGGTCGAGCACGCGTCGGCCGGACCCCGCGGCGGCGCACAGTCGGTGCTGAGGGTGTTTCGTCTGTTGTCCTGCGTCACGAGAGGTGTAACGCATCGGGAATGACGTTAGGCAAGCTTGTGCTATTTCAGAGACAAGAGAAATATCAATGGAAAGAAAAGGCGAAGGATAAAGGTGATGGCATGATTCATTGATTGGGCAGTTTTGGTATCTTTATGTGCGGAAGAATAGAGATAAAAGAAAGATTTCCAGACGGCTGTTTGCCCTACCGCACGGCATACTGTGATTATGCTTCGCCTTCCTTACAATGTGGACATCAAGCCATACTAAACCAAACTTAATGACACCGCCACAGCATCCGGAGCGGAATGCGAAAATTGACCGAAGAGAACGAGTGAAGAAATAAATACGGGTGTTCATGACAAAATATGTAAAAAAAAATCAAGGCAGTAGGTGATCCAGTTAAAGACCAGAATGACAGACAGTTAAAGAAGACAGACAATTGGAAAGATAAGAAACACTTTGAGGCCTCCGTCTGTATAAGGCTAGTAAATAAGCTCGCTGTAATTCCCGATGGTGGCATTCGTGCATGATGCATTGTTTCCAGATCAAAACATGCGACTGGTGTCACCAAGAACATGGGTATAGGCGTCAGAGGCGTCAGTCACAAATAATGTCGGACACTTGACGTTGAGTAGAGAGCCATCAGGGACTCCACGACAATGGTCTGCGGACTCAGCCGTTCGTGCCTATTTCCGGCAGACTCCGCAGCTGCTGTGTCTGTCCGCCTATTCCACACTTTGCGTCAGCCGCCGCGTACCCTTCTGTTTGCGTTAACCGTCTGCGGACTCCGCGGTTTCAGCCGGTCCCTCTGCGGACTCCAGGACCTCCTCCTGGCCGCTCGCAGACTGCGCCGCCCGTCCCCGGACTCCGCGAACCCCCGGCCTCTCCGTCCGGTGTCGGCCGACACCGGACAGTCGGCTGGCGTGTCGGCCCGCCATCAGCGGGTCAGGCTCGTTGCGCCAACAAGCGGCCGAGTCGAGCGGGGGGGGGGCGTCAGAAGGGAGGCCGGACCGCGGGTCATTACCGTCCGGGCGAGGGGGGGGGGCGCCGCTCCAATTGATAAGTTGCAGCGCCGCTAATGACCGGAGGTGACGACGGCGGCCGGTCACGACAGCCGCGCTAATTGGCCGCCCGTTTGCGGCGGCGGCGGCTAACGGGGCGCGCCGGCGGCGAGCGCGGCGCGCGGCCGGCGGGCGGCCGCTGCGGTGGCGGCCGGCCGGATACAACCAGGCTAATCACTCTATTTGACACCTGATTAGAGCGGACGCGGCGCGGGCCGGCCGGTTTGGCCGGGCGGTCGCTCTGTTGCGGTCGGCCGGCGGCCCGGCTCGTCGGGGAGGTGTGGATCACCTGCTCGGCCGGGACCCGGCGAGACCGCCAAATCAGTGCCGCGTCAGCCGTCAGTCGTTACCGCGCCCGCGACTGGCTTGTTCCAGGGGTGTCATCGGCGCCGTGGCCTTGTTAGGGTAATCTTCTAGGGTTACTCGCTTCACGCCGAACAAAGCGAAACTGGCTGTTGACACGAGATCCTGAACGTGAGAGAGACCACCAACGGCAGAGGAGGAGACCGTAAATAAAACAATTGTTGGGAAATGACTGTCCAGGTACGTATGCATGGAGTAAAGCTGCAACATGGCACTCGGCAAGTTATCTGGCCTGGAAGTTGCTATACAAGTTATCCTGAAAATTTGGTGCGCAGACCCCAAAAAGTTCTGAAAATGCAAGAGGACCAACTCAAGAAATTCACCAGACCATTACCATTCGCGCAGCCCGTTTATTCATTATACGACATAAGTGCAAACTGTTCGGTTCCGTTTTCCTTTTCAACATTTTGTTTAAACCGTTTAAATTCTGTACTGTCTTCAGTCTCTTGTAATTAGCAGGGCAATATGGACATAACTGGCATTTTCCGTCCTTGTTGCTGATGGATGACTGCATAATCTCCTCCGTTTTTTGTGGAGTTGTGACCTTATTCGGGAGGGGAGGGGGATGGTAGTTTTCCGTTTGCTTACGCGGCTCGAGCACTGTTCGCAATATGGACTTGTTCCTTTAGGCTGCGCACATATGTGCGAGAGATGAGCGAGATGTTTACAATTGTGCTGAGGAGTGACGTTCCCTAAAAGCCAGCTGGTTATACGTACATTACTGCAATCTACAGACATGTCGTATTTGGCATACTTGAAATGCTCATGCAGGTTTCGGGCTACGTTAAGAAAAGGTAACTGCTGTGGATTAATAAGTTTATTTTGCCAAACTTTTACTGTAGACTGACGTATATGTTCACAAGGGCGGATCCAGTCCATATGTTGGGGGGGGGGGGCAAACCTGCATTTATGTAACCTAACCTATCCCCAAATGTTTATTTCTTCCCAAATTTCGGCCACTTTTTTGCCATTTTCGAGATTTAACATACATTTTTTACGTTTCGAAGCCAAAGCAAAACGCATTTCCATTCGGAAAGGGGACAAAAAGACAAGTTGGCCTCCTCTTTCCTAATAAAAGAGGTATGCACCGGCACAGCCATAGGGGGGACTAAGGGCCCGCCTTCCTCCTTGGGCACTCATTTTTGGTGAAAACCATTGCACGTCGTCTTTTCAGCAGGCGGTTTTCATATGGTTTCATTCCACATTGAGCTCCCCTGTCTTGAGCTAATCCTGGCTGCGCCCCTAGGGGCATAGCCTAATGCCCCCCTCCTCCCGACCCGCCAGTGTATGTTCACTCCATGCATTCTTAGGTCCTACATTCGCGTACATCCTTGAGAGCTTCTGATAATCTATAAAACGCTAGAAAGACCAGTTTTGCGGTGCTTGTTTTACTCTTTTGACACAAGCACATAGCCAGGATTTCGGGGGGGGGGGGAGGTGGCAAAAGTCAAATGTTGTCATATGTCACTGGCACATGACAAGATTTATCGGAAAAAGTAACAATTTTACGTAGTTAACCTCATATTTAACACATAGGGAAAAATAACATGTCTAAACATAACATGTTTAAACATAACATGTTTGCTTTTGTAGTATATATATATATATATATATATATATATATATATATATATATATATATATATGGCCACTATTCGGTATTCCTGCGAAATTGCTAAATATCTAATGTAGACCGCTTGGTTCCGGGGAGGCCATGACCTCTATGCTCTATGCCCCCTCCTCTCCCGGCTACGTGCCTGTTTCAACATTACATGACGTCCTTCATTTGAGTCAAAGCCTCTGCGATTTCGTCCACCATTTAACGTGTATCAAAGTGTCACGTGAGCTTCCCGCACTACATCGCTGCCCGCAGAAGGTAGACCCAGTCCCGTCCAAGACCCGTCGGCAATCCGGTGGGGGAGGGGGGACCTCCGGGCAGATTCTGTCCCGGCCCCCAGCGGCGGCAAGGCCGGGTGTGGGTCCGGACCGCACGCAGACACCGTCATTGTCGGCTGAACGGCCGGCCGGGCCACACGCCGCTCACTTCCTGTCATTTCCGCCGCCGCGCCGGCGCCGACACAACGCGCACAATTGGCCGCGAAATGTGGGGCCGGTGACGCGTGCACCCGCCCGCCGACCCCGCAGACGGGGCCGTCCGTGGCATACCAGCTCTGCGGCAGAGCCGTCCGTGGCAGCCCGATTCCGTGGCAGAGCCGTCCGTGGCAGACCGATTCTGCGGCAGAACGACACTGCAGACAGATGGAGTTCTCTTGCGCGGCGTGCCAGAGTCCGATTAATTGTGGCCACAAAGAGGTTATTGTTTTTGAGGGAACATCAAATATCCGGCCTCATTACCCACTGCCATTAGTTACGCTGAGCGCCGACTGAGCGCCCGCACCCGAATCTATTATATGTGCGCGGATTCAGAGCGCCCACCTCGTCCGACGGTCCGCCCAATTGCAGGCGGACGGGCGAGGAGGGAGCCGGGCATGCACCGAATGCCGGCGCGCGGTGTCCGCTGTATGGAGCAATTTGTAGGTGCGTCGAATATTGTGGCGATGACGCTGGTGGTGTTAGCGAGCGACGAGCCTCGATATATCATCGCCTCGCCGCACGCTGAAAATGATGTCCTGGAATGAGGTCTCACGCCGTAATGGCGATAATGTCGGGGCCATTTTTGTTTGATCGTCTGGACTGGCCTGGACTGAGGCGGCTTTCGGGACGAGCGATAAAGGTATTGCATTGTAGATAAAGGACTGCTTTTTGCAAAGGCGAGCCGTTGCAATGCACTCGAAGGAACAACAAGTCCCGGACGTAAGTAAAACGCAATCTTTTGACATTGCACTTGTATTTCGTAGTGTTGTGGCATCCGAGTTTTCCCATGATTTATTTTATGATTGTTTTACTTACTTCTTTTTACTTGCGAGATTCCACAAGAGTTTTTTATCAGACTAGTCGTTCCAAAATTTGCAACGAAAAAGATAAGTTAAAGTCATTGTCTTTGTTTGTTTGTTTTGCTGAATTTTCCATCACACATTTCGTCAAAGATCTTGATGTGAGCAAACTTTCTCGTAAAATGTCATCATTTGCGCTGAAGACATCAAGTTTATGCTGTCAACCCCAGCATAGCTAATCCCTTTAAAACCTCCATTTTTTCCCGGCGTCGTTTGATTCAGCACATTATCAAATTACCATCACAATAGAGTTTCCGGATGCTTTCTTAATTGTAAGGAAATTAATGAAACATCACTTAAGCATGCAAATTTATTCATTCGGCCAATTGTTCGCGAGTTTCCGCAATGGTGAAGATTCACAAATCTCGAGTCATGTGGACTAGTACGGAAGCTGCTCCTCTTATAGTTCTATAACATTATTAGCATTAGTCCTCTAAACAAAACAGCAGTAACGCATTGATGTTCGGAGCTAAAAGGCCCGCTTTGGTTAGGATGCCGGCCTTGTCTTATTGTTGAAGTGCATGCATAAAAATGGTGGCTAGTACTCGGCTGTTTCGAGGGTGCGTGCACAGCCACACATATAACTCTTTTGGCTTTTATCCCAAGGAACAAACTGTTGCAAGGGATACAGGCACGTAGTTAGGATTTTCCTCAGGGGGGCCAAATGTCAAAGTCTGTGATAGGCCACTGGCATATGACGAAGTTTACAGGAAAAAGCAGCAAATTTATGCAGCTGACCTCATATTTAACCCACAAGAATACATATGACGTTTACTTTTACAATATGTATATGATCACTATTCGTGCGAAACAGCTATATATCTAGTGTAGGCCGCTTGGCTCAGGAGGGGGGCATGGCACTCATGGCACCCCTTGGATACGTCCCTGGGGGGATATCAGTGCAACTCGCATCCCGGTTTCCAGGAACGGACAGAGCATGGATTTGGTAAGCTATGGCTGTGGGGACGGTGTTCATGTTCCAGTTTCGCTTCATTCGGCGCATAAAATTTGCGGCTTGTTTGTTCTCAGAGCCGCAAAACATAGCGGCGGTGCGCACTGGAGCGACCACGCTCACGTTCGCGGTCTGCGACGGAAGGCTTCTGTGGAATGGGAGGTGCCATGATCCGGAAATCACGTGCGCCGTAATCACTGGGCGCCTGCGTTTTGCCGATTACGGTATAATCGGCTTCAGTCAATCACTGTCTGAACGCTAGCATTTTTGGCCGGCAGCGGCGCTCGTGCATTTCGCAAGCAAGGGCGACCCAAGGGCGTCACCACGGTCGGAAGTTGGGGGGTGACATGGAGCTAAATGAAGCGATTGTTTTCAGAGAAGGCCCATAAGCACTGCTAAATTTCGTAGACTTGTGGATGATGCCTTTACAGATGCCCCCGGCAACGCCCATGCGATAGACCATATCGTTTGGAAGGACTAGCATGGTGGCCACCCACTGGTACACCTGTACATCTGGCTGACGTGCTGCAAAAGCATAGCATTTTTCCGTGCGTGGGATGCATTGTACCCTTACACAACGTGTCTAACATGGTCGTTCGACACTTGCTTGTTTTCAAAAGAGCACCTTTCATTTTTAATGAATGCCTTGGAGGCCGGTTGGGAGGGAGGTAAGAGAAAGAAGGCCAAAGAAATATTTAGCCTTTCTCGCAAAAGAACTAACCTTCATGACATCGGAGCTCCAGATTATCGAGGAGCTGGATGTCGGTAGAGAGACTAGCAGTCTCCCATTTACGATAAAAACATTGTGATAATAAGCCATAAATTGTTTTAAAAGAATTTCTTACGATCGATGCAATCTAAAAAAAAAAAAAAATTAGTTAAAATTTTGGAAGTTAGCTCTTACCTTATGACGTTCAATGGAAGGACACGGTTCAGCAGTGGCTTTTGCCCCCTGTCGACATCTGAAGATGACTCAATGGGACACCTTCTAAGAGCAATGCAGCCACCATACCTTATTCTCGATGGCTCGATCGGAGCTCAATTGGTTCATTCACATTAATTTCTACGGCTTAAAATATTTCCCTCTAATCAATGTATTCCTCATATGCGAGAAGTTAACCAGACTGCAAGCCTGCCTGGAGTTGGATTCCACCGTTGGACGTCAGTTCCTCAAAAAAATAGCCATATTCCAGAAGGCAGCTGTGCACCGGTCTGACCGCACACTACTGACTGCACAGGAACGCCGGCGCCGTCAGCACGAGAATCACGCCTTCCCACGAGTGACCGCCTCTAGTCGGCTGCGATACGGCGCCGCCACCCACCTACTGGCCACTAATATAGGTCTTCATTGTTCCCGCCTCTGTTGCGGCCGACTTTTTGCCGGCTTTAATCAGCTCGTTTCTTCGGTAAATTATGGCGTATGCCGTTTAGTTCACACTGTCGGTGGCTTTTTCCGGTGCCGGATTCTGTCGGTGTTTTTGTCCCGTCCGGCTGACAGCCGACTCGTCCGCGGCGTCCAGGTGGCTTCCGCCGCGCTGCGCGGGAGCTGAAGGCTCCCTCATGTGAGATCAGCTGGGAAGCGTGACGGTCAGCGGCACTCGCAAAGTTTTGTTTCCCTGTGCATTGAGTGGAAGGACGATCACCAGTTCTCAGCGGCGCTGACATAGGTAAGTATTTCACTGAATAACAACCGTGATTCACTTTGCGTTCAGCAGGGTAAATGTACATAAGGAAAACCAAATGTCAGAAAGGACTAGAACATACAGCAGATGTCCAATAATACGTTCAATGAAACTTGTGAGCCGAAACGGAAAACGGAAAAATGTGGGTTAGGTTATCATTTTCCATCTGTAATACAAAGGTCGGCAAACATGGCGTTGTAGATACGGCAAGAAAACCTGAAAAGTGACGCTGAGTTCACGTTATTTCGGAAACATTAGGAGACACTCCGAATACTTTGATAAACCGTGCACTTTCAGGTATGTGGCAGCGTTGGAAATGGTCGTTTGACCAAACGTGGTAGTAGCCTACGTGATATCCAACAAAAAAAGTTTGTTAAAAAGACATGAATGGAACTAGCGAGCAATCTCACCACATGCGCCCCGGTCAAATTCCTCGTCACTCCCTTTTTTCCCTTTTTGTGTGCTCTTACATGCAGCGCCAACCTCAACGTCCGCCTCCGGAGCGGCGCGCATTCCGCTCAACAAAGCCGCCGGTGTGCCCGCCGCGGGGCGCCGCGTCGAAGGCGACGCTCTCACAAGACGCATGACAGTGTCGCGCCGGCCGGCGGCCGCGGCAGCGCGCCGCGCAAAAACCGAACGCCGCCGCCGTGAATCACCGCCAAACAAGGCGGTCGTTTGTCGCCCGTGATTTACGAGCTCGCCGCCACCGTCGCGCCGCCTTAATTATGATTATCACGGACGGCCGGCCGCTGCCATGTTGTGTCAGGCGACATATCTATTACGGCGCCCGACGGCCGCCGCCGCGGCGAACGCCGGCCGTCGGGCGCCATTTTTGTCGCTGTCGGCGGTGCACCGTCATCGTGTTGCTTCACGCCAGCCGCCCCCGAAGCCGAAATGAGCTGCCGCTGTCGGCGAACATGGCTCCAGGCGGTGGTTTGCCAGTCACCGTGGAAATGGGTGGGTACACAGGTACGACACGGCGCAACTTCATGAAGAATCACGAAAAACAAAACACATGCTCTCCATTGATGCATGCAGATTGTTCTTCTCACAATGGAATTTTGATATGTTTTGGAAACGAAATGTCGGCCAAGCTTTAATGAGATAGAAAAGCACCGGGAACCGCTTCGTCCTTTGTTTGTTTGAACGCATGCTTTGCTCAACCCAAATAGGAGTGAAAACAAACAAAAAAACTTGAGATTCTGTCCCTCAGGTCATGATGGCCGTGAATGCCTATGACAACTTAGTAAAAAATAGCGATAAAGAAGCTCGCATACTTGCGTGGGGGACCTAGGAGATTTACTTAACTAAATGATGACATGATGGTTTTCAAATACCGTCTCTGCATGCAGACAGCGCGGTTTTTGCCGGGTTTGCACACCTGCCAGCGGCCCGCTGAGTACCAGTGCAGGCTTTTATGCAAGGCTGACTGTTTCAATGGGCGGCCGACAGAACCCAACTTGTCTGTTTTTGCTTTTGTGTACTACTGTCTCGGCACTTATCGCACGGCCATGTGGTTTTATGTGTCAAATCGAGTAATCATATATTTCGAGTTCAAAATCACGGATCTTCAAATTGTACGAGAAAAGAGTTATGAACGAGGTACAACAAAGCTGATTTCTTCCCAGTAAACATAGTAAAAAAAACCGCACAGGCCAGCTCTTCAGTCTGAACAGGGGTTCAAGTGTAATGACACAGGGCTGCATTATGGGACGGGGCCAAGGGTGCAGTAGCGGTTTCCAATTTAATATAAACATAGATAAGTGTTGTTTATAAATGCTTGGGAAATAAACACGTTCTTCGTATTCTGCACATTTTATACCACATTGGAAAAATATTTTGCATCAATCCCAAGATTCGTTCCCGCTATCGCGTCGTAGACAGTTTCATTCAACGGAACCGTTAGACGCGTACCTGTAAACGATCTTTGTTTTTTCGGCTTTTAACGATCGTAAAAGACGTGAAGAACGAACGTGATTTGAATTAATTGCTAACTGTGATGATGTCGATGTCGTGTCTCGATGCGTGCGATCTCGGGGTCATTTGCCTGGGTAAACGAAGGCCCAGCTCAAAATTCTGGGGGGGGGGGCAAAGCAGATGGGATTGTCTCAGAGATTATCTCAATGTAACAAACCAATCATTCGACATATCGTTCTACCTTCCGAAAACATTCAAAGTACCTACGGTCTGACTAACGTCGTGGAAAATATCTGCCGCACCTTTTCAAATTTTTGTTCTATTAAAACCCTTCCAGTACCTTCAAGGCAGCTCCCAGGAGGAGCTCAGCAGTGAGCACTGTCCCATAACTGTCCATTGATAACGCGTGAACCCCTTTCCTCTCCCGTTCAGGCTGGCAGAGTGCCCGCCGAGTCAAACCCACGGCGTCACGAGTGGCGCTGTTCGGGACAGGCTCACCTGACGGCGGTGGTCGGGTGGCCGCCGACCGGCCGGCGTCGCCGTCCGTCTGCCATCAGCGCTGATCGGCGGCGGCTCACCTGACCGCGCGCTGGGTCGCGCGGCTCTTCCGGGCCGGCGCCTCTGATCCAGCGACCAGAGCCGGCCGGTCGGGCGCCGCCCTCTGAGACCGGAGACGCCGGCGGCGCCGCCCGGCCGGCCCGGCCCAGCCCGGCCGGGCCGACGCTCTCGTTACGGGATGCGGACAGGGTCCGGCGGCGATCGCCGCAGGGCTCGGAGGGCGGAATGTGGACTTTGCTGGAGACATCGGGCCCCGGTCACGCGCAGAAAGGTCACCCGTGTCATCGAGGTCGAAAACTGTCTCTTGGCGAAACAAGCTGGGATTAATAACATGCTAACACTGGTGGTGGGTTGCCTTCAAAAAGGCAGCGGGGAGTAGTGTGATCCAGCGTGATTGGGTTTAGAATGAATGTTCAGTTTTGATGTGTAACGTCACTGGATCACATGGCGAGTGTTAGATGTAGAAAATATTATCCGGTGGTAACGAGGACATTTTTCTAAAAAGAATACCCGTGCTTGCTGGCGAAGGACATATTCCAGCATGAAATTCGGCCAGCTCAGCTCATAGCTAAATGTACCCATCATATCTGATTCAGCTTGTCTATAGGCGGGTTTATTTCTGTCGTGTAATGGAGACGACTGGATTACAGCTGTCAGCAACACAGCACGGTCTGGACAGCTGTATCCCGAACCGTCAGCAGGTGAGGCCTGACCCGAAACCGTTGAACAAGAACTCTGCTGAACTCTGTAAGCCTGTCTTCACGGCCTGCGAGTTTCTGATTGCTGACCAGTTGACGCGGCGTCCATGTGACGGGCGGAGGTTTGTCCGGAGTCGCCCAGCCGTGGCCCGATCCTCCCCGACTCAGTTCAAACACGGCTCGCCGGTGACGAGCCCGGCCCGCCCGGGAAAGTTGAGCGACTCGCGACTCACGCCCGAGCGCCGCCCAAATGACCGCTAACTTCGCCCGGGGCCGGCTCCGACGGCCGACGCCGCCACAAAGGAGTCGGCAGAGCCGGCCGATCGTCAGCGGACCGTGCCGATCCCCGTCTGTCGGCCGCCATCCAGACGGGTCTCCTGAGGCCGCCCAGACAGGGGGCAAAGCACGGGGGGTCAGGGGCCCCGCCCCGTCCAGACGGGTCTCTGGAGTTCGCCCAGACAGGAGGCAGAGCACGGGGGTCAGGGGTCCCGCCCCGTCCAGACAGGTCTCTCTGGAGTTCGCCGCCAGACAGGAAGCAGAGCACGGGGGTCAGGGGTCGCGCCCTCCTGGGTTAATCCGATCGCTACTGCAGCGCTCAGTGGAAACGGCGTCTGCTGTGAATCTGAACCTGCAGTTTTTTTTCGACGCGTTGAACGATCGTAACAGCACAGCACGTAACAGCATGGGGTGACATTGGTTGTTGGATATCGGCACTCTGCTGGTTTCTTTGCGGGAATACTTCCCTCGTTGAAGACGGCATATGATACACAGCACCACCTACCCTCGTCCTTCCTTTTTGTCTTCGAATGGAATGAACAAGAAATGAATGAAATGGCGAAATGGCGGAAATGCCCTATTCATAACCGTGATTTCCTGTAATGCATGTCTTTTGCGTTCCCGGCTGTCCGTTTTTTGTCAGACAAAGGCGAAGCTTTTACCATCTTTAGTTATGAATGCTTATGTATTTTCTCTGACTGGGAAAAAGCTAATTCGCCAAACAACAGCAGTCCACAAACACAGTCTATTCCGAGGAACAGATCTAATCATAAACAAAGCTCATTATCGTCGCCACATGAACAGCAACACTCCGTTGTTCCCAACAGGAACGAAGTCCAAGGGACCCACACAAATGGAATCACTTCTACCGCAGTCTACATTGTCTCCAGACCTCCCTACATAGACACGTGTTAGTTCAAATTGCACTCGGTATTCACTCGACGCGGGACTCGGTTAACAAGGAGTCCACGTCGCACGCGACTGCCCCGAAGGCCGGCCTAGGAACATGACTACGCCCCGCTCCCGAAAGCGCCGGACAAATCGTTCGCACGAGCTTGCTTCCCGTCCACAGATTCGTTTTCATGGTCACAGCGTTGTGGCGCGAGTCTGTCTTAGCCAGGAGGCAAATTTTGTAAATGCGCGAGGCGTCACCGTTCGGCCGCAGAAAGTTCATCCAGCCTGCGCGCTGCTGCCCCGTCGCGGCCTGGCGCTTCCGTAGTTCAGCTCGCAGCACACCGCTCAGCGACATAGGCCGGTGAGCCACGTTCACTCTCGATCGTTACCACTAGAGTGACCGACCCACAGACAGCTGTCTCGCGCGGGCAGATCACCTCCGAGCACATCACCGCTGCCCAGGCGGACCACCCCAGGCACGTCAGCGCGCCGGCCAGGTCACTGTTGGCTCAGACTGGCCATGGCGGCGGCGCCGAGGCCGTGAAAGCCGACCAGCCCAGCCGACAGGTGGTTGGAGGCGGTCAGTCCGTGCACGGACGGCGCTGGCTGGGAGGGCGGCAGCGGCGCCAGGCCGGCCGCGCCGCCGGGTGGGCCGCCGCCTAGCATGTGGCCCGACTTCTCGAACTGCTGGTGCTGACTCCGCACGGCGAACCTGGCGCGCAGAGATACGCGGTTAACGGAAGCATGGCCGATACCAGCGTGCGTGACAGGAAGTCGGGATAGCACAGTCAACCTTCCCTCCGGCCGGGTGAGGATTTAGATATTAAAATTGAAATGAAAACTGCTCGAGATTAAGGGTATCATTTTAATCGCCGGCTTCCAGGGGTGTTGGTTTGTGTTGTTTTGTTGCGCATGTGGCCCCCAAATGTGGATCTTGGCCCCCGAAAACTGATCTTGGTTCTCCAATATTTTTTGCCAAGACCGAGACGAACAACAGTGTGAGCTACGGTGTTCCCCAATTGTTCGTTGAGTCAAGAAGTGTTTCCCAATTGTTCGACGAGGCCGTAGCTTGGTGGCCTCGCTGTTTCGTTCACCTCGGAATAAACAAACAGTCGTGAGCACCGTGCACGCACCTGTTGACGTGCACCGGTATGGGGACGACGATTTTGGTGCCGTTACCGGCCGAACTGCCCGTGCCGGACCTGTTGGACGTGGTGAGCCCGGCCTTCACCCGCTTCCACTTGGCGCGGCGGTTCTGGAACCAGATCTTCACCTGCCGGACGGGGCGCACAGGCTCAGCGAGAGACAGAGGGAGCCTACGTAATGACTCACTGGGTCCGAGGCGGCAGAAAACAGGCGGCTGCTGCCAGGAAAGGCCGATGGACAGGCCACGACGACTGATGTTTCCTGACCGAAGCCATTTTGACGTTGAAAAGCTTAACCCTGTTCACCGGCAGAGGGGCGGAATCCGCCCTCCCCCCTCGGGTTTTTTGCTTGCCAATTCCAGGCCTTTTGATGCAGCTTCACGAAACCTGGTGAGTTTTCCTAACTATTCTTTCTACGTACTGTCGTAAAATGTCGGAATTCTATTTTGCTTAAGGGCAGAGCCAGGCAACGTTTTTGGAAGGCACCTCAAGCTATTTTTGGTCCTTTTAAGGGTAAAAGGAAAATGACTGTCAAAAGTAGCTTTTCTAAGATATAACTTAAAACTTTATATGGATGTATAGGTAAATAGTTGGGTAACATACGAATAAAATCTTGTTTATCTGAGGTAACTTTACAAGGTCAGGTCAACGTCAAAAGGCAAAATTTAGTTTTATAGTAATAATTTCGGCGCAGTGTCTTGAAATGACAAACTCGGAAAACACATGACGTAGAAGGGTGCTCTCTACCCGTGTACCAAGTTTCAGCTCGATATCAGGTCGGATCACGGAGCTATAACCTAAAATGTCAGTGCGCGTACCCCATATCACAACAGCCGTGAAATGAAATTTTAGAAATAGGGTGAATTCAAATGATTGGGAACGTTTCCAGGCAATATTTAATGCACACGAGATCATTTCAAGTGATTCCAAGGCAATTGGAGGTCATTTAAGGTCAAAGGTCGTAAGCTGATCCGAAAAATATATGACCATGGCAGTTCCCCCTTCTTCATGTCCCTGGCACCGCCTATGCTAACATTATACAAACATTGTAATGCGATTCTTACTTCTTTAGCATAACATGACTAGAAGAAGCCAAAAAGTTGATTTAACTTTTTTGTTAAATCATTTTTGAAAAACTAATCCTCCCATTTTCAAAACCTTGTGAACGCCTATGAATTTTCTCAAAATCTCAAATATATGAACCAAGGGTAAAAGCCCCATTCATAACCTCTCGATTCATGCCAATTTCATCAAAATCGGTTCCATAAACAACGGAGTTATAAAAAAACCAAAAATAGCCCATTTTGACTTTTTTGCTCCCCTGCATCCACCACTTTTGAAATTTTGAAAACTTCTTGCTATAAAAATGCAGTTTACGTCATGGCAAATCGATTGCCGTTTGTTGCCATGAGATCGGAATGCGTAGTTTTCGAGATCTCAGGGGGGGGGGCCGAATCTGCCTCTCCCCTGCCGGGAATTGGTCATACCGTTAGCCTTCCGGGAATAGGGTTAAGCCCTGTCAACTCATCATGAATGCAGATGCCCGTCATTCCCGACCTGACTGTCAACGATCAAGCTGAAATGGGTGGAGGTTACCCCAACTTTTTAGTGTTGCCAAAAACGATTTCAGTTCCACCATTCCCTTACAACGTCTAATGCTACATTGCAGAGTTATTGATGTTCTACTGACGTAACCAAATGTACAGCAGCCTTTATCAATGACTGACGTTCTGAAGAATCTGCTGACGGACCTAGCGCAGCTAAAAAGTAAGTTGACCGGCAGCGCCAGTTGGAACACTACACCGGCGTCAAACTGTCAGCGAAAACAGCTGACTGCGTCCCAGCCCTCGACCCGCCCGCCTTCTCGGTCGGACGGCTGGCCAGGACGCTGGCCCAGACCGTCCCAGCACAGCATCGGCCCAGAGGCGGCAGTCTCACCTGCACCTCGGACAGCTTGAGCGTGTGCGCGATCTGCGAACGCTCGGTCAGGCTCAGGTACTTCTTGCTGTGGAACTCCTTCTCCAGCTCCAGCAGCTGCTCCGAGGTGAAGGCGGTCCGCCGCCGGCGCGCCTTGCTGCCGCTCAGCGATCCCGGCTACAGGTCAGACCGGGATCAGAGAAGGTCACGCACGGGTCGGGGCGGGTCAGACGGGGTCAGAGCGGTCGTGCCGGGGCTAGACGGGTCACAGAGGAGTCAGAATGGGTCGGGTCCGGTGATAATACGGTCTCAGGAATCGTTGGGGGGCCAAATAGATCAAGCCAAGGAAGGATCATTCGTGATCATTTGCAGCCTGGGTAAGGACGGTGGTTTGACGTGGCCCAAAGTGGAAATGGAATTGGAATAAATATAGGACACGATTAAGATTAGCAATCAAACATATTACAGAGAACAAAGGCGCATCCAAAATGGGGGAGGCCGTGGGCCTGATCCCCTTGGAGAAAAATGCATAGCGACGAGAAAAGTCGCGGAAGAAGGAGACGGACCGCTACGCATTTTATGCACATTTTTATTACCCCCTCCACAAAAAAATATTGCTTGCGACCCTGCATTAGCACGAGGAAATGAGGATACCTGACAAGGAACCGGGACGGCCGCATTCCTGGCACTCCTCCCGTTTTTCGGGACTCTGCAAAGGTCGAAATTGACGCCCCGGTATGTAAGATGGCATAAACTGTCCCTGGATCTATCCACGGCCGACATTGTGCCGATCAACGTTCTCTAAACCATCCTGAACTTTCCTGGAGAAGGGGAGCTCGTGACGGTTAGCGCCATTAGACTTAGAATGCGTCAAACAGCACAACGCAGTTTGTTGCCTGACGTTTTACCTGCGTTTCTGTCAAGCTCTCCATACTGTCCTCCGCTTCCTTATCAGACGCGCCATCTGGGAGACGACGCTCCAGGACTTGACTCCCTCTCCAGATCTGCAGGACACCAGAGACCGGGTCAGTGGCCGACGGAGCCCCAAGACTGGAATCCCCCTTCCGTCTGCAGGGAAGCACAGGCTGATTCAGTGACTGGTCAAAATTGCCTGTGACCTTAAGATCGGGAACAGTACTGGGAAACTTAGCAAACGCTCGCAATGTCGCTTGCGTTGCATTCACAGTACCCTGCTGCTCGATTTTTTTACATCGAAGTTGTTAAACCCCATGGAAGTGACAAATAAAAACCTTATCGGTTTAAACGAGCGGCAAAGACCGACTCAACTCGACGACCACGTCACATGACAACCACAATATCAGATAACCAGGCGCCAGCCAGCCTGCGGCCCAGTCTCCGCCGCACGGGACGCGGAAGCGGCCGGCCTCGTGTGTCTCGGCCCGTGTGCCGGCTAATGGCGTCTCGCGTTGCTAAGTGACGCTGGCTGTTAGTCGCTACCAGGCAGCCGAGCTGTGCGATCGGCCGGAAGTGGCCGGTGTCGGCTGCCGGCCGGCGGCACCTCTGAGCGGCGGGCCAGGCTGTCCGGTGGCGCCGGCCGCCGGCTCCGATGGCCGGGTTCGACCTTTCCAGAGAGGAGCGGTGTCAGCCGCCCGGCCGGCAGGAACGAGGACGGCCGTACTGACGCCAGCGCCTGGCAGTGCAGAGCCGCGGGAATCGTGCTACCGGTGCGGCGCCCCAGGGAGGCTGCGATCTCCTCCTTGCCCCATTCGTACCGTTTGTATCTTTCTCTGTATCGATTTCAGGATATTGGAAGATCTTCTGTGAGTGAATGACCAGTTTGTACTGTCAAACTTTTCATCCTTTCATCCCTCTATAGCTACATAAGTCATTAAGAGCACTGCCGTGATTAATAAAACAAAACGTTAATGAAAGTCGCACCATATCGCCAGCCACAATCCTTTCTAAGCCCACCGCATTAGCTCACTCCATACCGCAGCTGCAGATCTCTGGAGCACCTCTCCAGACCAAGCCAACGCCATCGACGGCGCGGACCCTTCGCCGACGCTCCCCGTTCGAGCGTGCCGCGGCGGCCGGCCGGCGGCTCCAGCGGCGGCCGGACGGGACCGCGTGATGGCCCGGCCGGGCGGCGGGGGCGGCGGCGGCTGCGACAGTGTTCGCGCGATTGACCCGGCCATTGTGCGCGGCCGAATGCCGCCGCTCCTATCTCATTTGGCGGCATGCATAAGTGATAGTCGGTCAATACGGCAGGGCGGCGGCCGCGGCGGCGCTGCCAAGCCCCGGACTGCCGGGCTGGCCGGCCGCAGCCCGAGCCGGGCTTGGTGGCCAGCTCGAGCTGCCGGGGACGGAGGCGGTTTAGTCAGGGTACCGTGGGCGGCCCACAGTAAGGCCGGGGCCGGGAACGGGTGCCACCGAGATCTGCCCTGAGGTGCGACAATTGTCACCACGCAATTGTGGACGAGGGTTTGGAGGAGGGGAGATGTAGACGGTTTCGCTGTCGGCGATGGCAAACAGCGGTAATGTGTCCGAGTTGGTCGGTTTAGGAGACTGCCGAAGCGAAGAAATGTGTGTTGTGGTTGACACATTATTGTTGGCCGCCATCATCTACGGCAAGTATTCTAACATTCAATCGTGAAGGCAGTGAGGGAAGTAAACTAAAAATGTTCTTGTTGGAAGTAACAAACATTAATGATTTCCAAAGGGGACCTCCCAGCTTTGCTTTGTTTCACAATGATTTCGGGATCCTTTTAAAAGGACCATTACATCATGCTCGTAATCTCCCTTTCATAAATCGCATATTTTCTTTGCCGTGGGACTGATTTCGCCCAGTCGTCAGGTTCAGAGACGGTTCCAGTCCCATTCTAAATTAACACTAACATCTAGCATCTGTGAACCCTGATTCCCACACCGGTGTGCCATTTTACAACCCTTTCATGAAGTTTTGCTCACCTTCATGTCCACTAATCTCTGACATTTTAGCATGAAATCCTACGGAGCCGGTTTCTCCAGTGGTTTGGCGTTCCCAAGCCAACGCGTGCCAAGCCTCTCAATCCCGGGAGAGCGCTTTTCCCAACATCAGCTTAGTCGCACGGGTCTCGTATGCTGCCATGTCGTGAAAAGATCAGCACCCCCAAACTCGATGCATTTAAAAATTCATCGAGATTGGCTGACTGTTTGCCGTTAGAGCCAACCCAGCCATCACATTATGATGTTGTTCCGTCAGCTGGTTTCCGTCACTTCCGGCATCTCATCGAACGAGGGAAATCAACTCATTCAGCTGAAATTAAGGGCACGTGCCGACAAAGCACAAACTACGGAAACGTTGGTAGGCAGTCGCAACATATTCAAGCGGGCTATCCTCAAACAGATCATACCAAAGTATGGCTTAGGCTACTTCTTTGTCATGGATTCTTGGTTTACAAAGTCATGGCAGGAGGCTTTGCGCATTGCTGCAATGTCAGCCAGTAAAAAACATAAAAGGAAGACATCCCTGCTACTTCCATTTCAACGTCGTGTTCCCGGCACATGATGTCCCGTCACATTCGAAAATGACACATACCCTTCGTCTGTGGGATGCATCCAGCTATGGGATAAACACAACCCAGACTCATTTCAACACTACGGGTAATGTTCCAAGAAAAAAAGAGAAAAACGTTTGTGACGTCTTATGTCCTGGAAACTTTCCATGTCGAATGCTACCTGAAAATGAGACCACTAACCTAAATAATAAGAACGAGCATGGCGCGCTTCATGCATGAGCATCAGTTTCAGACACGACCCTTCACCACCTGCCTGGCCATTGTTCCAGGCCTCGCCTGATGACGTCAGGAAACTGGCCATTCACCTGGCCTGGGCTGCCGCCATGTCAGCGGGGTCCGCGGCGGCGCAGCTCTGGTTCCGTCGGTACACCGAGCCAGCACGACTCGGCGCTCTCCTAGAGAGTGTTTGGCTCACACGTAGCGAGGCACGTTTCAAGAGGGGTGCAGCCAGCCATCAGTCGGCTATTTAGAACGATTTTTAATTAAAATCCAGTAGTAATGCTTGGTTCGAAATGCGCACCCTTCAGCCAACCAGGAAAACCACGCAGTACTGCAGATGTTATGAATGTTCCAACGCACGTGACTCAGAGACCGTTTAATTGTGATCTCTCTTCAGCCACTTAATGCTAGCACAAAACCAGATTAGCTTCCGATTGCCGCCACGCTTCGCGGGCGCTCCCGACACGGCGCAATTAACAGGCATCAAATTACGCGCGCAGTTTCCGTTCCGACAAGTGCGGCTAATCTGACCTCAATTAGCGCGTGCGGCCGTGTCGTGCCGTGCCCGGCGCGGCGGCCGGCCGCTCCGGCACGCCACACGGTCGGACGGACGGACGGACGGACGGACGGCGGCCGGCCGGCCTCCTCACGTGCCGGCGGCGGCAGATCGCATCAGCAGGCACCGGCCGGGATGGCCCTGCTCCGAGCGAGCTGCAAAGGCAGCCTCCCGCCCAGCCCTCATGCCGGGGACACTCGAATTGCGATAATCCGTCAGAACGGACGAACCCCAACGCATAGCACGGCGGATCGGACACGTTCGTCGCATTGTGTGCCATTGTCTTGTTGTTTGTGCCATTAAATATGGAATTTCCAGCACCATTCTGAAGTCTGATTGTGCATCATCAGAAAACTCTGGAAACCTAGACATATTTCCCTTGTCGTTAATAATACAAGTACGCCTTGCTCCACATCATACACCTTCGTTAAACACTCTCTGGATCCACGAAATAACTCACAGGTCAATAATACTTAGGTGTCGACGTCTATTCTCTCCGCTACGACTGCTTGCTGCGAGAGGAAGTGCGAAAGGTATGTCCTCACGTGCTTTTTTCGGATTTATGGTTACCCGCAATCGCGATTGAAGAGGGAATGTGTTCTACGAAAACGATTGCGAAGTAGTCCACAGATTATGTTGACTTTTGTTTCTTAAGGCCAAGTCAGCTGGTAAGATTCGTATTTTATACAATGTTTTCTCGCTTGTCAGAGTGCAGTTGAGTGAGTGAAACATGTCCCAGTTTTAAATGATAAACTGTTTAAAGTATCAAAATCTCTCGAACATTGGGCTGATTCAAATCAGACATGGTTCTGACTGACGAAAATGTCAAAACTGATGAACAAGCTGCCAGCCGTCCTACGATTCATACGCGATTCGCAATAAAAAAACACACAAAACTAAAATAGTCAGCTCCATTTGCAACAAGTCGCATAGCATTTGCAATCCACTGTAAAAAATCCCATTCCATCTGCGCGACGCAAACCAAAAATGCGCAACAAAGTCTGAAGTCCCCTGTAACGGGTGTCAACAGAAAATCAGGGGGGTTTCATGTCAGGTTTCCTATCTACCCGAGCCTCACAAACAGCATGTAGTCATATTCGACCTCTCACCAAGCCCACATCGAGGGAAGATGTCCTATTAACAGCCTCTCCGGTACAGAACGCATATAAACTTGCTTTTTCGGACAAACAACAGGACTGTTTCTCTCAGCGAATACTCCGTCGCCGTCCGGGTACTGCGACCGACAGTTCCTTCACACTGAAACTATGGTTCATTCTACCTCTAGCAGAGCCAGCGTGAATGCAGATCAGCAGATCAGCAGCCGTCAGTCGGGTTCACAATCCTCCATCATCCTGGTGTTAGTCAAGGACTCCATCGATGATACATGTGCTTTATATGCGTACGAGTCTTTTTTGGCTCTTCGGAATGTTTCACATTTTTTCATGACAAGCGGGGTAACCACGTGGACAACTCCCCGTCCCAACGGAGTTGATCATGTTGAGGACGGAGGTGTCAGCTGTTGCTGATGCCTCCGTCATCAGCAACAGCTGACAATGATGCGGACAGACGCGAGCTGTTACTGACGTTCAATCTGTGGATATCTGCGGACCCTCGACGGTGCCCGGGTTGAGGATGAACGAATAACAGCTCACGTTTAATGAGCTTGTTTTGCTAAAAACAACAATGAAAGGTAAGATGCTTCATCTTATTATGTCCATATGCGCGCACATTAGATGACTTTCACAAAAACCAAAGGAAGCCAGGCATGAAAATTGTAAAGGGGGCATTCAGTTACAATAACACCCGCTACTCTAGGTCAGAATGTTTGTTGCTTCATCAGACACCAGAAACTAAACTTCTAAACGGGCATCCCAAACGCAAAGAAAAAACCTTGGGCAGCAGTCATTGTGGCCAGCATACTTTGTCCTTCCTACTGATCGTAAGTAATAAACGACAACGAATCTTTGTTCCAGCGCAGGTGACCATCGTGCGATTGACGATTGCGGCGGTAAAACATGAAGCGTGGGCCCACATTCGTGGCCCTACAGTTCACCATTATCATATCAGGTCACCGGCACCCTGTATGTGCTCTTGCTGATGTGGGGTCAGGGGTCAGATCTGCTCAGTAAGGTTCGTCGTAGCCCAACGAACAAAGAGCTGGTGCGCTGAGGCACCATGAAATGCATCCCACCTGCGGTCTTGTGATGCGAGAAGGCAGACGATATTGCCACTGCAGATTCCGGGGCTTCTGAATCACTGGTGCAAGATGAGCCCCGAACACACTCGGATCCATTACAAATAGATGCCTCGGGAAACAAAGATATCGCAATGACGCATCTTCAGAGGGGGCGGGTTTCACAACAGCTTAATTTTCTTTCCGAGCTGCCGCTGCATTCGATGTTTTATGTGCCTGGAAACAAACATCCCTAACTCCCGGCAACTTTTTACTTTTCTGTCACAACAGCCATATACGAGTACGCCATAGAGTCTGTGCAATCAGACGAGAACCTAGGCGGGGGGGGGGGACATCGGGGCCGTGACCTTCCCTTTCGCTGGAAAACCCGGGATTAAATGGCTTTTGGCCCGCTCGGTAATAAAAGTTGCATATATTTCGTTTTCGAGGTTAAAATGTGGATATATGCGAGTTAGCTCTCGACAACGGCTAAACAAAGTGGTCAGAAGCCGGCGAAAATTCAGCATTTGAGGCTAGGTTATGGTAGACGGATTGAGACTTATCTCCAACCTTGCACATGGTCTGGATCCGACAGAGTGCAGTACCCACATATCAGTACCACATTTTGCGTTGGAAACATGTCAGTGCTAAAAGCTGTTCAAACAAATAATTCCCTCTAACTCTAAGGATGTGCGCCAATTTAGCCAGACACGGGTGATCTCATTTTCTCTTTGTTTTTGGTATACTCATTAAGAGCATAATTTAGGCAAATTTGTTACGGACGGACGTTACGTACCTACAGTATACGCAAACACATCCAGTTTGTACGCTGAGTACAATTGTACAAATGTGTCTATTAATAATTGTTTCGTACGGGATTATGTTTCACCGCAAAAAAAACTACAGCATCGCCGCACTGTCAGCCAAGAGAGGGAGGACCGGGGAAGGAGGCATGATCGGTACTAGAACTTGCGTATTGTGCTTCGACATTCCTGTTGGGTAACCTCATGCCTTCAAAGCTAGCTGCGCCCGCAGGACCTCAGGGTTCACAAAGTGAGCTTTCCTCCGAGCCTGCGTGAACCGCGCCCGTCCGCGCTGCACGCTCCGGCCATTGTTCCCGCGGGCGTAACTCCCTGGGCGCAGCTCAGGAGGGAGCGGCCGGAAAGCGGACCGCGTGCCAGCCGGCCGCGCTCGGCAGAGGTCATTTTACGGGCCGCCGGCCCGACTGTTTTTCGGCAGCTTTCTCCCGGTTCACGGCAGCACGTCGGCGTGACCCCAGACCTGGCATGGCTGAAGTATGGCGTCTCTAACAATCACCCGATGGGACGGCTGTCGGCTGCTGAACGGTCTGTTTGGCTACTGTTTATTTCTGTATGGAATCAAATTGAAAGAAATAAACCAAACCGAATCAAACGTTTATGAATGATGTTTTAAGCTGCTACCATTTTTCCAACTTGCATGGTACCTTATCTCGAAACTCATACCGTTGCGTGGAATGTTTTAAGACTTTCATTCTTTCTAACAATACACTATTTCATAACATGTCAGCCATTACGAATCGCCCAATGGCGAATATCACGACCGGAAGCCAGCTGCGCACGAAGGGTAAGGGAGTCGAGAACTATCCAGTGAAACCGAAGAAATGTGGTTCGCCTACTTCAGTAACGTGTCCTCATTCAATGGACAATGAAAACAATGGACCTCTTAACAAACCAATCTCCCCTTCGTTTGAAAATCCTGTTTTCACTCAGGCCCGAGGAAAAGAGGCATATTTCGATGTCAACTGAAAATACGTAGTATGCTGAAAATAAGGACTGGTCATGCTGAACGCGAGTCCCAAGACTACCGAGAAACCAACTCGTTCTGATGTCTGTGATCCTGTAAGTTTCGGGGCAGGCTGAAGCATGGGAGATTCCTGAACCATCTCAAAGTGCATTATTCCTGTCACACCGCCATTCTGCAGCAAACGCCAAATAAGTTTGGGATCAGTGGAAGTTGGAACCACTGCAGGCAACGCTCAATTTAGGTCTTCCTCATTCAACACAGTAGGTCTGTGAGGGGCCTAAAAGGCAAGTCAAAAGTAGCTCATCCCTATTTAAAGCTCATTAGCGTCTGCCTTCAGCCGGTAGCGGGTGCGGTACCGGGGTAGGTACCGGGGTGACGCTGGGGTGCATCACTCCTGACCAGCAAGGATGCCCGCGCTCCGGTATGGGACGAAGAGATAACGGGCGACTGAGACAGTACTCGTCAATAATGCTTGAGCTGGCGGCGCCTACCCGGCGAATATTTCAGCCGGTCCTGTCCCTGACAAGGTCCCGTAAATCTGCTGACACGGTTCCCTGTCCTGTCGCTGACAAGGGTCCCTGACCTGAGACTGGTACGGTCCCCTGTCCGGCACCTTTCAAGCACCGCTCACTTTTCAGGTATCTCTCGAGTATCCAACGTTGACCTGCCAAAATCTCTCACGTATCTCTTGGACTTTTCTCCAGTGCTTCTCGGCTCCTGGGTTCTCAGCAAGCCCCGCGTTCATTGTTCATTGGCACGGTCCCTCGGGCCTCTCCCCGCGCCCCCGGGGCCTCTGGAGCACCTCCCTGTCCGGCTTACCGTGTGGTCGCGGCGACCTCGGATGCCTCTCGGCACGCCTCGGGTACCTCTGGAGCACCTCCCTGCCCGGCTTACCGTGTGGTCGCGGCGACAGGCTGGCGTCCTCCTTGCCGTCGTCTCGCTCCTGCTTCCAGCGGAGCGCGCTCTCCACGTACTCGCGCCGCACCTCGGCCAGCTCGCCGGCCAGCAGCGCCGCCTGCCGGTCGCCGCCGGCCGCCACGAAGCGCAGCTCGGCGGCTCCGTACGGCGGCGGCTTCAGCTCGCCGGCCGCGAACGGCGCCGGCTTGAGCGGCTCGTCGCGCGCGAGCGGCGGCGGCCGCTGCGGCCGCGCCAGCGCCGGGCTCAGCAGGCCCATTGGGAACAGCGGGTGCGCCGGGAACGAAAACACGGGCGGCCGCGGCTGCAGCAGGTACGACGAGTACAACAGCGGCAGCGACAGCGCCGGCACCGGCGACGGCGCGCTCGTGCCCAGCAGCGAGTCGATGGTGAACGGTGACGACGCGGCCGTGGCGGCGTCGCGGCCGGACGCCATGGCGCAGCGCTGCCGGCGTCCTCGGCAGTGCCAGATTCCCACCGCCAAAGCTCGGGGACGGCAGCCGCCAACTGCCCGACGCCCGGCGCGGCCCGCGCGGCCGGCCAGACCACGTGACCGACCCCGGCCGTCCGATTGGCTGCCCGCCAGCGATTGTATCTGTCCGTCGGTGGCGGTAATCGTCCGGCGTCGCTGATTGGTCGGCGCCGCGCTGGCTCCGCCCAGCCAACTGCGCCATAATTGACCGGTTGATAGCGGCGGGGGAATTATCCACTTGATTATCATGTGATCTGGCTGGTAATCGCATCCTGACGCGTTTCAAATGGTGTGGCAACAGTCTTGTTGGGCGGCACTGACTGGCAGACTGGCGATGGGGCTGGGCACGGCCCACCGAGGTGAACTGGATGGACGGGTGAGGATCATGCACATATGTCACGTGAAGGCATGCGCCGCACAGTTCGCGGAGGAATGCTCAGCAAAGCTGTCAGAACTAAAAAAAGGCTGACCGACAGTAGCCCGTTTGCCGCAGTTAAGAGAGGGCTAATACTTAACCACCTCCCTGTCCTTCACAAAATAAATAGTGAATATGAGCAACGTAGCACCAACTGCAAACGGTGCTTCCAGGTCCACCCCTCCCCCCCTATGGATGGAAACATAAAATGTAAAAGAGGCTGCACGTACAACCCTTCCCAGCGGAAAATAGGCATTGCTTTATAGTGATGCAGGTCAAAAATGGACTGGAAAATGATGACTGTATCCCCACAACTTTGGCATATTTCTTTCCCTGCCCCCCGCGCCCCACTCCAAAACAAGTCACCCACTGGGAATCAAACACTTAGATGAAATACACTCATGTGGTCTTAGGGAAGGTCGGACGGCGACACTACCAACTCGACGGCGGCCCTACCGGCTTTGAATGACATGAACGTCGACGCTATGTTGTCGCGTGACAAGAATTCGCCGAAAATTGCTCTGGTCCCAGGGCGCTGGAACCCGGAGGGGGCAGGGGAGTTGGCAGGGGGCAGCTTCCCCAACTTTGGGTAACTTTGGCATTTTAGCATTAACATAACATGACATAACAACAATTTAACATTAACTCTATGGCGGTGCACCGAAAGGAACCAGGTAAGAATCACGTTTCACATTAAGAACCACCCCCCCCTCCCCATCTCCACGCCTGACTGGTCATACCAGCTTTGAAAAGATTTCCACAGCTTTGAATATTAATATTTCTTACGGAGCTTTCGTCACAGGTAGCATTAAGCATCCAGCCAAAGATTCTTGCTTTAGAGCTATCATTTTTGGCACATGCATGCCAGCTAATTAAGAGCTAAATGCAAACACAGCTTATGCGTAGCAGCCAATAGGGTTAGTGGAGCAATGACCCTCCCAACTTGGCAGCGGCCCTGCAAACTCTGACTGATTTTAACATTGGCTCTATGGCGTTGCAAAGAAAGAACTTGCCGAAAATTCCTCCAACCAACCTTTGGATCCGCGCCTCTTGCCCAGGCGCGAATCCAAGGGGGAGGACAGTGGGGGCGATGCCCCCTGAGGCCTGAGAAGGGGACCCACGAGAGGGGTCCAGAAAGGGCCCCTCTTAGACTCAAAGGCGGCCCCGGAGGCGCGCCGTATGAGCTTCACGGGGTCTCTGTGAAAACGTGGTCGGTTCCTGATGCAGTCAAGGGGGCCTCTGGGAGGGCTAGATGACCCCTAAGATGGAAAGGTCCCTGAAGCTCCCAAAGGGCCCCTGAGGACCACACCAAGGCCCCAACACGGCGAAATGTTCTTAAGGCCACCAGGAGGGTCACAGGGCCCCTGAGAAGGGCGCCATGGCGACTGAGTCCATAAGACGGCATAGGGGCCCTGGAATGTCATAGGGACCCCGAATGGGTCTCACGGGCCTGTGTGAAGAACTCAAGGTTTCTGATGCACTCGAGGGCCTCCGGGAAGGTTAATGAGACCTTGAGACGGCACGATGGTCCCTAAGATGGACTGAAGGGCCCCGGAAACTCTCCAAAGGCCCCTAGGACCGCAACAGGAGCCCCAACACGGCAAGAGTCCATGGGGCCGCTAAAATTGTTAGATGACCCTGAGACGGCAAGAACTTAAGAGGGTGCCTAGCACGGCATAAGGAGATCCTGGTCAACTAGAGGGGCACTCTGAATGGGGATTCATCAGTGACCTTTTCAATCTCGAGAGGGGCACCAAATGGGCTACACTGGTCTTTTTCAGAACCTGAGGGGTTCTTGATGCAGTCATGGGCCCCGGACAGGTCAGGTGGGTATTGAGTAGGCAAGATGGGCCCCTGCGCGGCAGAGGGCCCCCGAAACCCCGAAAAAGGCCGGAAGGACTCTGCGAGGCGAAGGCGATAAGAGGGCCTCTAAGACGGTATGTGGCCCTTGATGATGGGTATGGTTTTTGAAAATGATTGTGGGTGCCCAAAACACATATTGGGACATTGCGTGTCGAGGGGAGGGGGAGGGAGGGAGCTGTGACAGGCGTTTGTGCCTAAAATTCACAGAAATGAATTTAAACAGATATTATGAGGAGTAATTACAGAAAGATAAGTAAATCATGGATGGCTTTTTGGCAGCGGCGTCCTTAAAGGGAATACATCTGGTTTGTCCAATATTCCAAAAATACATTCCGGGGAATATTTAAGATTGGGTGAACGTCATCGTGTAAATAGAAATTGCATTCTGGTCATCTTAGACCAATATTTTACGTATTTTAGCGACTGTATTTATCGGCAGTGCTATCGGTGCCCGAAATACAATTACACTATGCTAGAGAAAGGAAGCAGTCAGCGAGCGGAAAATATGTAAGTAAGCCTTGGACGCACCTGATGCTTGTCCAAAACCCTGGCTTGCTGTAACAGACGCAGTTATAAACAGCAGCGACAGTTGTTTTGACAAACAACACTAACGTATTTCGACCTATGCACGTAATGCATACCAGCGGGGGAAATTCGTGGAACTGCAACGGTACTTGCTTGAATCCATGATGTCCAGCTTAATAATTTCGGTGTTCGTCAACTGTTGTCAGCTTCGACATTGCTGAGGTCAACGATGCGCTAAAACGTTTTTTTCGGTGGTCTTAGTGTTGAGAAGAAAATGGGGTAAATAGATTAACCCTATTCCCGGAGGGCTACACGGTATGGCCGATTCCCTGCAGGAGGAGAGAGGATTCGGCCCTCCCTGATATCTCGAGAACTATACATCCGATTTCATCGCAACAAACGGCAGTCGATTTGCCATGGCGTCAACTACACTTAAAAAAGAACTTTTAGGGGTGGATACAGGGAAAAAAATATCAAAATGGGGGTACTTTTGGACGTCTTATAACTTCGTTGTTTATGGACCGACTTTGATGAAATTGGCATGAATCGGGAGAGCATGGATGGCACTTTTACCACTTGTACAAACATTTGAAATTTTGAGAAAATTCGTAGGTGTTCACAGAGTTTCAAAAATGGGAGGATTAGTTTCTCAAAAACTGCATGAAAAAAGGAAAAAGCACTTTTTGGCTTCTGCTGGTCATGTTATGCTAAAGAAGTACAAATCGTATTACAATGTTTGTATACTGTTGGCATAGGCGATGCCAGGGTCATGAAAAAAGGGGGAACTGCCATGGGCACATGTTCTTCAGATCAACTTGTGGCCTTTGACTTTAAATGACCTCCAGTGACCTTGGAGTCACTTGGAATGATCTCGTGTGCATTTATTATTATCTGTAAACGTTTTCAAACATTTGAATCCACTCTATTTCAAAAATTCCATGTTACGGCTTTTGTGATATAGGGTACGCGCACTGACATTTTACGTCATAGCTCCGTGATCCGACCTGATATCGAGCTGAAACCAGGTATGCAGGTAGAGAACACCTTTCTATGTCATATAGATTCCAAGTTTGTCATTTAAAAAAATTGCGCCAAAATTATCACAATAAAACCAAATTTTGACTTTTGGCCTTGACCTGGCCTTGTAAAGTTACCTCAGATGAACAAAATTTTGTTTGTATATTGTCCTATTTGTTTGCATGACTTACCTATACATCCGTATAAAGTTTTAAGTTCTATCTTAAGCACGCTTTTTTTGGCAGTCATTTCCCCTTTACCTTCAATAGGGCCAAAAATGCCATGAAGTGCCTGCCAAAAACGTTGCTTGGCTCCGCCCCTGAGCAAAATATAATTTCGAAATTTTGTCACAGTACGTAGAAAAAATGTCTAGGAAACGTGACCAAGTTTCGTGAAGCTGCGTCAAAAATCCTGGAATTGGCAAGCAAAAAAACCCGAGGAGGCAATTCAGCCCCCCCTGCCGGGAATAGGGTTAAACTTGGGCCGACAGCTAGCGTACATACCCCAGTAAAATATGAGCAAACGAGAGCGGATTGGCAAGAATGAATGGTGCCTACATTTCAGTTCACAAAAATGTCTCTTTCAATCGTACGTGTACAGTTAAAAATCACGATTTGAAAACATATATTCCCCTTAATGGAGGACACTGTTCTAGGACCAGGCTTGGCACAATTTTACTCGGAGGGTGATGGGGAAAAGCAATTGGTGAGTGATGATGGAGTAAATAAGTCCCGATTATTGTTGATAAAGCTGATTTTAGGTGGTTAACGTTATGGGCCCGAGAATATAGCTGTATTTCAATATTTAAACAGACTTTTAGGTGTGGAAACCCAAGTCGTGTTGTGGGTGCCCATTTCTATTTTGTGGTTGCCGGGGCACCCACAAAGAGATAGGAAACCACATCCCTGCCCTGGATAGCCAGAGGCCCTGAAGTGTGCTAGGCGGGTTCCCTGGCACGGAAAGTCCCCTGAGACTGCCAGTGAGGCCTCCGCAGCACCAACAAAGGATTTTGATACGGCTAGGGGAACCCTAAGACTCCCAGGTAAACCCCATATAGCAGGGGAAGACGCCTGATACAGCCAAGGAGACCACCGGAGACTTGTAGAGGGCCCAAGACACTGCACAGGGGCCCTGAAATCACCACAAGGTCTTTTGTAACTGTCAGACGGCCCCTGAGACGGCAAGACTATTCCCCAGAGACGACAGGAGTGGCACCCTGGACAACAGGTGGTACACTGAGACTGCCAGCGAGGGGTCTTTGAAACTGCTAACTAGTAGTCTCTAGCAACAGGGGTCCCTGAGACGACCAGAGGGATTAGTGAAGACCAGACAACCAGGATACTAAGCCTTGAAACATCCAGACAACTCCTGAAACGGGCAAAGGATCCAGAGGATTGCCAGAGGCGCCTCTGTCACGGCAGAAAGAGACTTTCAGAGGGTCCGTGTTACTACTTGAGGGGCTTTTCAGGAAAATGCTCCAAGGGACGACAAGAGGGAACCCGAGATGGCTTAAGCACCCTTGAAACTGCCAGACAGGTCCCTTAAACTGTCCGAGGTGCCCCTGAAGCTGCCATAGGAGCAGCTGAGACGTCCAGAGTGACACGTGAAACTGTAAAAGGAGCCTGAAACCACTAGAGGGCCCTGACACGACAGATGGTCCGAGATAACCAAAAGTGCCCCTGTGAGTGCAAGAGACAACGTAACCTAAGCTAGCAAGAAAATCTCCAGAAACCACGAGGGGGCAGAGGACTTCTTGGCCAGATGGAGACCACATTTCAAATAGAGGGAGGGACGCAGCCGCCTGAAATCCCGTCTTTTTTGTCATATTCCGGCCACTTTGTAAGGGAACCAGAAGCAAAATTTCCTCAAATGATGTCATTCACTTGGATTTTTCTGTTAGTTTATGCGATAACAAATCGCAGCTACCCTGGACCAAAGCAAAAAAAAATGGGAGTGGCGGCCGGTTGAGGGTCCCTCGCTGACCATTCTCCCCCCCCCCTGAAAATCAAAATCCTGAATCCGCCCTGCCCTTGCCCTACCATTTTTCAAAAAAAAATCCGACACCTATGATACACAGAGATATAGACATAGGATGGTGGGATATGTTTTGTATGCTGGCATGTTTTGTCGGCTATACGTGTTTACGGAAGCTGTAATGGCAGACAACGGAGTGGCAGTTGCATTAACTGACAATTATTTCATATGACATAGACACTCTGATGCCAAGATTTCTGATCCACCTTTACCATTAACTGCTTATCCGGAATGCGTAAGCTGTTTATTTCTTTTTAACTTGCTGACACATGCAGAGCACAGGGACACAGGAGGTTTGGTAGTTCATGATTGTCATGACTTCCTCTACGTCAAGCTGGGAAAGTCTTCCCTGGGAATAATCTGTGATGACGTCATATAGCTGTAATACTGTAGCTCGTAACACAGCTTAGTGTCGATATAATATTATCGTTTGTTGTAGGAAAGAAAGACTAAACATATTTCCCTATAAGAATGTACTTACACTTGTTTCAAACACGGCGTAGATGCCCTGTGAGATCTAATGTCAATATGATTCGCAGATGAGAGATAACTTCGACGTTGGCTTAGTAAATGTACAGGGTGTCCATAAAGTCTCTTTACAATTTTAAAAAAATATTACAAAGGCACTTGATAAGTTATCTTAACCAGATTTGTTTTGTTTTAATCAGTGTTTATTAAAGTTTGTGATCACGTTGAAATTTTGTGTTTCAGGTATTCTGTTGGTGGACGGGGTGCTGTTAAATGGAACCCTAAAAAATGGCTACTCCTCAAGAGAAGGCAGAATGTGTATCACGGTTTATTGAGACAAAATCGGATGTGCAGACTCAGCGAAACTATCTACCACATATCACTCCGTTGGACTTCTTTCTATGGGGTTATGTGAAAGATATCGCGTATCGAATAAAGATACGGGACATTGCTGACTTGAAGTAAAGGATTTCTGATGCCATTGCCACCATTGATGAGGCTATGCTACAGCGAACATGGCAAGAAATCGAGTACCGTCTTGATGTGCTTCGTGCAACTAATGGTGCCCATATAGAGGTGTATTAAATGAGGTAAAAAAACTTTGACAACCACTGATTACATTTGAACAAATCTAGTTAAGAAATCTTGTCAACTGCCTTTGTAATAAATTTTTAAAACTGTAAAGAGACGTTATGGACACCCTGTATGTTTACCAGATACGATTGTCACGATACGCGATGTCTTTAAAGGCAAAATGTGGTGAGATAACTTTGACAATGGCTTAGTAAATGTATGTTTACCAGTACGATACGCGAAAGGGCAAAATGTGGTTTCAGTATAAACTTAGACAAGCTGCCCTCAGCCATCGAATTTGATAACCAGCTAAAGCCACGACGCAGCAGCAACTTGGCGAACAAACCATGAAATGAAAGCTCGCTTAATATAAGGGTTAGCCGCACGGCAGGTCAGAGTAAACCATGGGTTTTTACTCCATTTTTTACGCTTTTGTATGTTTGCTTCCAGGACCCTGTAGCAACGGCTTAAGTGATCTCAGACATTTTAAGCTTGTCCAACTACGCAATCTGTCCCCAATATACATTTAATATCGTATTTGGGCCAATGGATTTTGCGTTATACACTAGACAATTGTCACAGAAATTCGGTCATTTTTTAGAGGAGATTAAGTCCGGCGGAGACGGTGCCCAAAACTATGCCACCTTGATGATATGGCTCCTTGAAACCAAGAGAAGACAATGCGGTTTTGAAGAAAAATGTATCTAAGCAGCAATGGTCCCCAATAGCTGGTACAAAAACAATGTGCAAATGTGCCAGAATCTGTAAGACTCCAGTAGCCGTTTAACTCATGAGGGCATTCGCGACTGCAAACCCGTTACTCCTTACTTGGCCAGTTACGGCGTTAGTCGACGTTTGTTATGCGCGCCATATTGTCATTTCACGTATTTATGAAGTATTGGTTATTATAAGGAAGTAAAAATCAGAGACAGTACAACGAAACAGTAAAGCGGTAATCTCGAGGGGGAGGGGAGGGCAAAATCTGTCCCTCCTCTCTTGAGGTTTATGCTCGGTGATACCGAACTGCCTAAGCCACAATTCTAACACTTGATGGCTTTTTTCAGCTGTCCTTTTATGACTTTTGAAAATTTTTGTTACCGTCAGAGATGGTTTTAGAACTCGTTTTACGAAGGGGTGTGTTGACATTTTTGCATACTTTGGGAAGCTGCACCCTGCATTTATATCTATCCTGTGTTTATGATGCCGTGTATTAATTTTGGGTATGCAGCAGTTTGTTCTCGGTAATGCTTACAAATGATCTGAAGGTGCCGGTGGCGGTTACGCTTTTTTATGCGTTTGCTAATATTTGCACGCATTCGCTCTTTATATGTAACTTGTGCATTAAGTGCAACGACACTGTTTGGTGGTAATTAGTTATCAAGAACTTTGATAATGGCCCGCAAATAGATACGATTGCCAAATGTCAAGATCGTGAGTCAGTCGATTGCCATCGGAGAATGTCAATCGTATCGTGAGTCAAAGCCGGATGGCATGATCGAGTCAATCGAGAATGGTGAGTCAAGATGCCAATCGTATCGTGAGTCAAAGCCGGATGGCACGAGTGCCATCCGGCTTTGATGGTGTCGTACGGAACGATGAAATTTGAACAAGAATTTGCATAGAGCCTTCCTACTGTTCTGTTTGAAAAGACTGGATCATATTGCGTTTACCCACTTCCGGCTCCTCGTGCCATGATATGTGGTTTCAAAAACATAGGCATGCCTTGCGAAGGTGGTCTCGACTGTGATCCGAACATGGTACTCGTACTTTCTGTCAGCAAGCCGCAGGGCCATGTTTTAAGCTCACTTGTGAACCCAACTGGCCGCGGCTTTTACCTGAAACACGTCTGTTTTCTTCTTCAGAGACATCGGCAGCTTAAGTTACCCACGAAAACGCCTTTTTAAGAGGATTTCATTCCACGCCAATACCAAAGTAATTCTGGACATTACCAAATTAAATCATTCTGGGAAATGGCGTGAAGAAGACCCACAACGCCCGGTGTGACGGCGGCAGGCCGGAAGCTGAGCAGGCGGCGCCTGAGCCCAGCTGGGCCGGCGTCGATCGCCTCAACTAGCGGAGCAATCAGCCAAATTACCCCGCCGGCCGGGGGGCCGGTCATCGCCGGCTGCCGGCCGCCCACCGCCACCCGCCGCCGGCAGCGCCATATGCCCGGCCCGGCCGCCGCTGCCTGGGGGGGGGGCGACCCGGCAAGCCATCGATCGCGGCGGTAATTGACGTTCATCCGTCTCACTCGGGCCGCCGCCGCGGCCTGCCGCGACACGGCCGCTGCGATTGGGCCCGGATCATAATTAGCCGCCGGTCCATCCGTCTCCAGCGGCGACGGCCGACGGCCGGCCCACCGGCGCCGCTCGGCGGACCGACGGACCGACGGACCGACGGACGGACGGACGGACGGACGGACGGACGGACGGAAAAACGGACGCAAGGGACGGGCAGATGAACCGAAAACAAAGGACGGGAGGACGGACAGACAACGGACGGACGGAAGAGACGGATGGACGGCAGAGGAAAAGGGCGGACGGCGGAAGACGGACGGGCGAAGTGCACTGGTGCACGGAAAAACGGACGCAGAGGTGGACGGGCAGATGGACCGAAGGACGAACGGCAGAGGGACGGGAGGACGGACAGACGAACTGACTCGGGTCGTTTTGCTCCAGAGCCAGGCTTAATTTCCGCATGTTCGCGCACTGTGCCGGCTGCATTGGCCTTCTTCGTCTGCATCGCATCGCCTGCATCGTTTTGAAGTCGGAGGAGCAAGCGGACCTTGATCTGAGTCCAAAACGGGGATTATGACTTTGAGTCTGATGCCTGAAGTTTGAAATCTGATGCGTGAAGTTCGAATCTGAATCCGACTCAGTGTCTCTACGATCTGGAGGTTGCGAGTCCGAGTTTTCACCATCATGTCATGAGTCGTTGCTTTGACAGCTCGGCGATTCTGTGCGACAGACTCTAATTAGGTGGCTTGACTGGCGGAGACGCATTTGACAACAGTTAACGAACTTTACGGGAAAAATAAAGTAAGAAAAGTAAATAAAGTGACTTGAACTTTAAAACACATATCAGTTTTCTTTCACGTGAAGTTTTCTGATTCGAGTTGATTGGCTGATTAACGGGCGAACCTATTGCGAGGTTGTGGGGCGCCTGATGTTGAGCTGAGTTGAGTTGAGCGACTAGCCATGCCTCACTAGATCACCGACAGGCGTAAAAAAATCTGCAAGTTCGCACATTGTAAGTAATGGCATTTGTGTCTGACAGTTTCTTAAAGCGTTAGGGCAAGAGCCATTTTTCGGCAGCTGTTTTTCGTGAAACAACACAGCGATCGTGTTAAAATTATTCAAAGTTGATAAGACCGTCGCCCCATCTGTCCCATGGCAACCTAAAAATGGCCGATTGTGTTTCCTGTCAGACACTGAGAGCGGCAGGTTCCGCCGCCCTCCAGCCGGAAGCAGACGGCGTGGCTGCATAAGATGGCTGAAATCCCCACTGTTTCCATCGCAGCCGCAATGCCAGAATCACCGGCGGGAAGCCGATAGCCGTCTGGTGTTCACGCTCTCCATCCCACGTCCTGGGGTTTAGACCTTGGTCAACGACGGACTGGCCAACACTGGATCTCTCTCTTTCTCTCTCTGTTTTCCTCTCTCTATCTCTCTCCCTATTTTGGTCTCACCCTAAAGTGGATCCTCAGATGGAGATCTCCCCCATTTTCAGTCTACCGTGGGTCGTCACAGGACGATCTCCCTTAGTTTCAGTCTAAAGTTGGTCTCAACAGGGCGTCCTTCCTTAGTTTCAGTCTACAGTGGGTCGTTAGAGGACGATCTATTCTGGCCTTAGTCCGCAGTGGATCGTCAGAGACTGATCTTTCCCAGTCCAGTCCGCAGAAGCTCTCCAGGCCAGCGGCCGGACCGCCGTCTGTCCCGTCCCCGCCTCTCCGCCGCCGCGTCTCCGGCGGCGGCTGGCAGTCTGCCGCGGCCCGGCGCCGCATTTCCATCTGAAAGCGGCCGGCCGGCGGCGCGCGGCTGATCTGGTGGGCGTGTCGCCGCCGACCTGCGTCGAGCGACCACAATAGGCGGGGCCACCTGGCCGCCGCCGCCGGCCGGCTCCCATTGTGCACGCCCAGTCGGCGGGGCGCCGCGGCCGGCTTTCAGCGGCGGGTCCGACGCCGACAGGCTGACGCGAGATTTCGCCCGACGCTCAGTTAAGCCTGATGCTGGGTTTAGCTTGATGCTGGGTTAAGCTCGAGGCTAGGTCTAGCCTGATGTTTGGTTTAGCCTGACGTTGGATTTGGTCTGTTGCTGGGTTTAGCCCGAAGCTGGGTTTAGCCTGACACTAGATTTATCCTGACGCTGGGTTTTTAGTCTAATGCTGGGTTTAGTCCGGCGCTGGCCTTAGCTTGATGCTTGGTTTAGCTTGACACTAGGCTAGGCCCGGGGCAGGATTTAGCCTGATGCTGGGTGTTTCAATCAGACACTGCAGCCCTGCCGAAGTTCGTCGGTGGTTCAATGTTGATACTGAACGCCGAGTGATGGCATTTGGCCTCAAAGATAGATATCAAAACGCGACAAGTACGCATACATTGCATCTAGGTTGCATAGCTGATATCAAGGAACCAAATGCATCATCTGAAATCATCACAATAAGGGCAAGCGATTTCGTTGGTTTGTGCAGATATCAATGCATATATCAATGGGAAAGAATCCGGAGATCACTATAACCATCCCAAGATAAGTCCGTTTCGAACCGCTGTGCTTTGTAAGCGGTGATGACTGGCCGTCATGCTTCGAGTGACCACGGACTCAGCTAAAATAGTTCATGCCCTCTGGAACTTTGCCACTCGGAGTCAGTTATATTTCTTTTATCTTTTTCGAACGCCTGGTTAGTATTCAGTCATTTTTTACTATGTTTATATTCCGAAGGGAGCAACCAGCAAATCGGTAACTGCGACGTGGCGAATTCATAAAACATCCCAGTTTGTAAACAGGCAACGGGACAGAGATGAATGATCCAAAACTGATTGATTTGTTCCTCATGACAATCAGAGAGATATCACACACTATACTGCCACCGCAATCCTCCCCCACAGAGCAATCGGAGGTAAACAGTGCGAGGGAGCGGCACGTGCCGGGTAAAAAACCCGATCCCCGGCAGCCAGCCGGCCATGCCTGGTCCGTGCGCCTCCCCGCGTCGCCGCTTTGTCGCCCCGACGTCAGTCCCGCGTCCGGAAGTCGGCACTTCCGGCCGGAACCGGCGCCGATGACGCGCGCCGGCGACGCGCCGAGAGCGCCGCCGGCGCGCCACGTGACGCCGCGGCGCGGCGAGGAGCGGCGCGGCTGCCATCGATCGCGGCCGGCGTCTGGCGCTCTAATGGAGCCCGCGGCAGCGCCACAATGCCGGCTAAAAGGCCCGCGGCCGCAAATGGACCGTGGCATAAATCTTGATTCTATTATGCTCCCGGACGTTATGATGTCGTGAATGCGTCATCGGCGGCTGCGACCGGTTAGCGTCGGGCGGCCGCCGCCCTCGCTCTGGTTCGGGTCGGTCGTGCCGTGCCGTGTCGTGCCGGCCTGGCCCGACCCGGCCCGGCCCGGCCCGGAGCGTTGAGGTTCGTAGGGTTCGCAACTGGCCTGAGGGGGTCCCACAAGTAACAACACTGAGTTACACCGACGTTTGATGTCCTGTCAATTTCCGTATTGAGGCTGACAATAAAACCGCGGCATACGGCAAAGCGAACCAAATTACGGATTTAACAGCCAAGCGCCAGCTAGCCGTATAATCAGTGAATGCGAGTAGAATCAAACGCTTCACCAAAAACAATCTTCAAACCGCGACGCTTACCAACATTTGGAGGAAAGTGTGCAGACTGGGTACACACCTCCACTGTTGCGAACAGCAGGCCATTTGAAACCGCGACCATTGGTTTGTGAAGAGCTGTCATGAGGTGAATTCCGCTCGAAATCCATGGGAGACGGGGGCGATTCGCCTCCCCCCCCGAGATCTGCCGATTTACTGAACCGATTTCGGACGATATGGGGCTTAAACGAAAGTTTCTGCTCTGAACTAGCATTTCATATAGCAATAACCACAAAAGCCGTCAGAAGCGCTTTCAGAAGAGCAGAAAAATGGGGCAGAGAACTGATTTTTGTCGTATGTGATACTATGCTGGAACCACTTACCTACTACGACTCTGACAATAGCGTCGGAACCTCTGTGGAGATGGGGGAGGTAAACGTGATTTTTACCTAGTTTCTTTCCATGCGTCGCCATAGGGTTAATGTTCAATGTTAACTAAATTTGGGGGGAGGGGTAGCTGCCCCCTGTCCCCCACGGTTCCTACGCCCCTAGGACTTTGATATCAATTTTTGGCCTTTAGTTGGTCTCAGTGCATGCATGAAATGAATTATGGGGTCAGAGACTGACTCAGGGTTTCAAACATACGTTGTAGTTCTCTATTTGGCTATTTTATTGGTATTTTTTAGGTTATTTTGCACTCATTCCTGCGCTGCTTGGGGTTAATTTTAATATCGCCACGCGAGGCGATAGTTGTAATATATTACAAACATTAGTAGCAGGTCTAGAAAACCAAAATAGGGGAGTAACTATGACCAGTCAAAAATGTCAATGGTGTGTTCGTAATACCAAAGCATAATTTTTGTTTTCTTGCTCCTCGCCGTTATTTTTCTGGATCCGTCCCTACCGATGCATGCACGAGATTTAAGAGATTCGTAGTTGTGGGTCGAAGGCTGAGCCTCCTAAATTTATGCACATGGCTCCGCTGGCATTGCTTAATGTTGGCTCCAGCTTCGATATCTAAACGAGCGAGGACAAGTCTGAAACGCCCGCGGGTAGTCTGACATGCCTGTAAGAAATGCCCCCTGGAGCCCCTCCTCTTTCACTTAGAGTTTGAAATTTCCATTTTAAATGTAAAAGAGATACCAAGAAAAGTCACCAAATTTCAGTGCGGTAGAGCAGACAGTTCGATTCTGGCGCTGGAAAAACCTCCACAGGGACGAATCGCCCTCCTCCCTTCTTCCTCCTCAGCATGGAAATAGAGTAAAGAGCTAAGGAACGCATGTCTTCTACATCCAGCACTTCGGCGGCCATGGAGAAGGACTGCTACGCATTTTGCATCAATCCGGCCACAGCATCGGGATCTGGAGTGTCTTTCGTCTCAGGAGCGTGCACCGATTCCTCCGGGGCTCGAGGCGATTACTTTGCGATTGTTGGGAGAGAAAAAAAAACTTGCGGCATTTGGACCGAGACGGGTCCAAGTCTACGGAGACACCCCTGGAGTTTCCAATTTCTGTTGCATTTCCAGGGCACAGAATAAGGTGACACCGACTGACCATTAAAAGGCGTGAAGGCACTAAACTTACCTTTCAAGGGAAGCAGAAAACGAATGATTCGGAGGTGAACAGGCTGTCCACACATCTGTAGTCCAGCTTCTCTTTTCATCATATATCCTTTGTTAACATCCGTGACCCATATTTTTTCTACGTTTCTCTAGCTTTCATCTAGAGATTCATCCCTTAGTTCTAGAAAGAATTATCACTTTATTGAAACGACAAAACATGCCGAAATAGAAATTTCCGTCCCTGAGAAATTAAAAATTTATCTATTAGTTGTAGCTCCTAATATTACATTTGGCCACAAACGGTCAGACGTCCGTTGTTGCTGACCTCTCATCTTTCCTCTCCAGAGTCGAGCATTTTTGCGTCTGTCAACACGAACAGGATGCCGTTGTAAATGCTGGGTAAGCGATGCTACCAGCCATAACCAGACCGTTGCCGTCAGCGGCACCCGCTTGGTATCCCAACCTCGGGCTCTTTAACAAAAGCTGCACGAACCCTGGTTGCCGGAGATGTTCAGCACTTTTTTCTCCAATTACTCGACAGTTTTCCAGAATAAATTATCGGCCGTTTAAAGTCATGTCCGGCCTAATGAGTCATTGATGACGGAGCAGGAGTGGCACCCCGCACAAGAGAGGACGGCTAATTTCTCGGGCCGCGCCAACGCGTCGAGCCGCAAGGACGGTAACGAGCGAACGACCCCGTGTCGGAGCCCTGGCCGTCTAAACGGTAGTTAGAGAGCGAGAACTCCGCACATTTGCATCCTGGCGGCCACGCTGGCCATTCGGCGGCTATTAGTCGAACAGCGGTGGTAATTTGTGCGCTGCCGCCGGGCCGGGCAAATGGGAATGAACGGACGGCAACGCGTGCGTGCACTAACACACAAAGCACACAGGTCTAACCATCCAGGCTCGCTGAATGTCACTGCTTGTAAAAACCCACCAAGAACTGATACGCCACAATGGAACGTTTCCACAAGAAAAGAACTATATAAAAACGTACAATGAATCGGAATATTGGTGGGAATTTCTTGTACTTTATCGATGAATGGTCATTTCTTAGCTGGAAATCCATTTAGGGTTTGCTGCATCTTGTCTCCGTCACCTGGTAGAAAACTGACAAGATGCCAGTTTCAAAAAGTATCAAATACAATAAACAAATATCAAATACAATACGAGACAGCGAGGGTCAAATATAAACACGAACAAAACACAAACGGTTCGGTTTAATTTTTTATCTTCTTTGTGCGGAGGTGTTATTCGTTTCTAATCTCATGATATACAAGGAATCAGTGATTCAGGTTCTTGACAGGCGTCACTATTTTGTTATGTTCTTTGTTCGAGATCCTGGGTTTAACTTTATACTAACAATAGCGGACTGTCTCCTTTGATAACGGAACATAAATGCTTGGACGATACCAGGAAAACAAAATTTTCTGATCGAGTTATTTCACAAAATTTCTTGCACGAGGTGAAGCCGAATGCTAGAGTTTTTGTGAAATATTGAGATCGGAATATTCCGTTTTCCTGGTAAGGCCGCCGCATACTGGCCATTCGGTCGGCGATATCGCACGAATCTCGTCCGGTATCAGCGATTTTTACCGGCGATTTAATCGCAGCTATGGGTTGATCTTTTCGCAGTGTGGTATTTACGACTTTACTACGATATTCTGAGATTTTATTTTTTTTCAAATAATATAGTCCTTCGTCATTTGCAATGGTGAAATCTTACTAGGAATGACACGTACATGATTTAGAAAATTCCTTTCGATGTTTGACGTCGTTTTGGCCATAATAAATGCGATCGAGTGAAGTAAGGAGTAAACTTTCATAGGGCATTTGATGTATGTTCTTGGTTATACACAATGACCTACTGTTCCTATTTCACGTTCGGAGGTATTTGGTTGCTTGGTCCTAAAGTCCAAGAAGACATTTCCTGCATGTTTTTTGAGCCCATTGAATGATATGTTACTGGTAAAATGGCTTCAGGTTTGACAAATCTCAGTTTGTTGGATCTTTTATAGAGGATTCAAACTTTGTTGCTGACGTTGAAAAATCGTAAAAAAATACATACACAACTTTCAGAGTTGACAGATAGCGACAAAGGAAAAATATTGGCTTAACAAGCTGAAAAAATTGAAAGCCAGCGGAAAAAGAAGAAACTGTCATGAATTATCATCGTTTGTTCACAGTTAACATCATTATCTGCTGTGTTGGTAGCGATGACTTCGAAGCGTTAAATACAGACGCATCAAGATGTACTTTTATATGATGTATACGCTTGCAGTTCTAATATTGTCTGGCTCGGGAGCGCAATGGTTTCATTGCTTTGAATTGGAACAGAAATCAACATGTGTAGGATCCCATGCAAATTGAGAGATACAAGAAACCTACCCAAGAAAACGGCTCGTGCGACGTTTTATTTGGGCTGCATTATTGCAAAAGTTCACTGTATTAGACACAGAGAAGTGGAGGAGTGTAATTAAATGAAAAGTGAGGAGTGTAATTGAACCTGATTGCGCCCGTTGCATATTGCAGTTTTTAATATGACGTAGCTGAGTAACATGGGTGTGGAAGGGTGTCCCTGACGATTTATAAAAGGGCCGGGTCACAGACGACGTACCCCACACATTGGCAAACACAAATTCTCAGCACAACTTCTGCTTGAATTCGAACCAGCTGAGTTTTGGCGCGGAAAAGGGCCAGTGCGACTCCCTGCGGTACCTACTTCCATTTCAAACCCTATCTTGTGTCAACATTAAGTGATTTCTCGAGGTGTTTTTCAGTAAGTGAAGCCCAAACTGAGGTCTCATATCGCACATAGCAGAGCCCGAAGACAAATTTTGGCATCTATCCAGACGCAAGCACCTGAAGTTTGCTGACGGCACGTGGTCAATACTTGGCGCTTCAAAATTGGAGTCATTGCGAAGTTATTGTTTATCGATGGAAAACGTTACGGCCGGTGGAGTCCAGTGAACACGATGGTAAGGGTGGTGTGTTAGAGACCCGAGGAATTAACAAAAAAAAAAACATTAATCTGCGATAAGCCCATAAATGCTTTGGGATTAATCAAAGGATCAAATTGAACTTGGCAGTCATAAAAAAGATAACGGGAGCCTTTTCTGTATCAAGTCTGATTGGCCGACGCTGGTGATCTACGGCACCGACAGAGAATGGCATCAGCAAGATAATATAATTTAAAACATGAGCGAACATGAGACAGTGGAGGAAGTCCGAAAGCTCACACAAGTCCTAACCTACCGTAAGAATAGTACAGGAAGGTTTGGCGTTCGGAGTGAACAACACAGAAAAAAGCCGACGGAAACGGAAAGGACGACATGGTTCCCCACGAACGTTCACCAACATCCACCGACCAATATTGGGACTCCGTTTGCATCAGGGCCGGTCAAAAGAGGCCGCAGAAATTGGCGGGCAGAAACACGTATAAAAGACTGAACAAGAAAAATGACGAGTGTTTGGAAGTAACAGAGCTAGGGCTGTACGAGAGACGATTATTGACATGTTCGTTTAGAACAACATTTTGTTTTCATTGTTTTCATACTCACATATTCCGAATGAACACATCCGATTAAGATTTGAGGGACTAAGTCAGAGATGTCTACAGTTTTATGCATGATGCCTAGAATCCATTTCGAACTACTTGCATTAGATATCTTGATCTCATTATCCTCAACCTTGCAACACTGACTGACTGAAGGACACCAGGATCAATTCTGTGATTATTCTTTGTGCTCAATGGGGCCACATTCACAAAGCCTTTCTCAGGATTTTACGCTGTTTGCCCTATCACGAACCTAAGCTTGGCCCTGGGTCACCGTCTGTCATGATATGCATGACCACAAAATGGTCTGGAATTGCGCCTCGAATTTTACATTCCGGGGATGTTTTTGCGACTTTTTCTTTCCAAGCAGGTATCAGCTGAGCAGCACATGATGACGTCTGGTCTGGTTGTCCTTGGACACCCCGACGTACAGCGGTCTTTATACGGTAACAGCAATGGGCGCCAACATTCCGGTCACCACGCGCCAGCTTAACAATCACACCTACATGAAACAGGGCCATTGCTTTTGACGGGCTTCGATGGAATGAACATAGATGTCGTCGTGACTAACTGCAACGGAAGCATGACCGAGTATACCACTTTATGTCCGTAGTAGCTTGCGGGTGTAGTGGCTTGCGGGAGAGGTGCAGGAACAGTGAATACGAAACCGTGCTCACCCTACAACAATTTTGGCTAAAATGGTCAACTGGCCTGCCCTGTTCCCGCCACCGCGGCACTCTCATTCCGTACGGCATTTTTTTTTGGGGGGGAGGTTTCGCATTTGTTTTCTTCGACAGAATCCCTACAACAGCATGGTTTGTGCCTTTGCACGTATAGTGCTCATGTATGTACAAACCATCAGCTGCCATATGTACTGCAGCGATAACGTGTCCATATTCATGGCTACGAGTGCTCGATGTACTGCATATCGGTCCTTCGTTGGCGCTTCTGACTGCCATTAATGTGTGTCCTGCGAATGAAAGCCGGTGAGAAGCCCTACATATTAAAAAAAACGATTCAAATCGACAACTTAATATGAAGGTCTAATGTGTCATGTCTACTGTAATAAAAGATGCCTTAAAGGCCTTTTTAACGTGGCCCATCAGCCTTTTCCGTACGTTTTCTCTGTGATGATTGCTTCTATTGTCTTATGGAATGGGGGTTGCACGTCCATGCATTATCCTGGGAACCCAAAATATTACGGGTGCCCACCCCATACGGTCCTATGTTAAATCTGCAAATTTTTAGAGAGCTAGTCAATACGGGGTGCCGGAATACCCATAAAAGAATGCAAAATTACATCCATTCTGAGAAAAAGTTGACCCGACAGACAAGCGTCTGCGCTTCAATGCATGCTGGTTGAAAACAAAGTAATCACACGAATAGAACATACATCTCTGCGGCCCATAAATGTTGTCAGTTTTCCTGTCATACTTGCTTTTTTGCCACATTTATTCCCCAGGAACGTAGGTGCATCTTAAATAAAATGTGTGTGGGGGAAGGGTTTTTTCCATATGGTCAAGGTTCAGTTTTCAAAGATATTGGGCCATAGCCCCTCCCGCCCCTTCTGTTCCTACGTTTATGTGACTCCACAGTTGACAGGCTGAAATGATCAACGACAATGCCCGACTCCACTGCGCGGGTATTACGCCTGAGGCAACGCCCACATCTACTACGTCCGTCCCTGGTGTGCGTCACTTGCGCTGTTAACTTTTCTCCCACGAAATTCTGTTCACATAATTTCCCAAGGAGATTGGTAACTCACCACATACGCGTTTGGGAGCGGCGATGGCAGATGTGAAGGTTTACCACGTGGGTAAGGGTGAAGAAGGGGTCTGTCAATGAGTTTCGAGCACTGGGATATTTGCACCGCTGAATGTTGGTTTCTCTTTGCGCATTTCTTCGTGAGTGACTCGTGCAATAAATATGCAGACATTGTTAAATATTTTACAGCCTTTTTTAAAACGTGATTAGCCTTTGATCGCTTCAGATGTATGAAAGACTTGAATTGCCCTATTTTGATAGAAGTAAGTCTTATTTATCTCATCCTGGACTTTGCACATGGCTGAAATTTGAGGAAAACCCCTTTTATTCTTGTCCCAGAATAGACAGGTTTCAGAGGTGATTTGTTGCTACAACCCGGCATTCAAAGCGCCACTGTTAGGCAATCGTCAGGAACCCACCCAGAGGCCGTGATCAGGCCGTGTCCTGACACGGAAAATGGCCTAGCCGCGAAATGAACGCTTAATGCCAATTATCAATAATTCTTAAAACCAGCCTCTCCCAGGCCAACAAAAGTCGTGTCCAGTCGTGTAGCCAGGATTCGGTTCAAGAGGAGGTAAACTCAAATTAAGGTTCCCAACCAACCCCGAATGAAAAAAGTCCCCGGACTTTGTCAACTTTATTTTCAGGGGCCCCTAAAGTAAAATCGGACCAGATTCTTACCTCACCTGGAAATTTGCATTTATATGAACACGGTAAATGAAATAGCTTTGCACACCATTTTTCCGCTGATGCACCCGCGTGCGAAAAGATAGTTGAATGGTAGGATGCTTGACATTCCAGCAAGTCTGGTTCAATGTCCGGTGTTTGCGCCGGATATTACTACTTTTATGCGTTTTTTTGACTCAATGTCCCTTTTCCTGTCTCCCACTGACCGGATAACCCTTCGCGACGTGACCCCGAGCTGATACCAGTAACAGATCGGCAAGCGGTGGGCAGTCGGCCTCCCGATTCGTTTCCGAACGCGTCCGCTTAGGGCTACTCTACGAGGCGCACTTTCTCCCTTCTCGTTGTCCCCGCGCTCTACTTAGGGCTACTCTCTGAGACGCGTTTTTGAAGTGTCCCTGCATATTTGTTTTGCAGCAAGGTGGAAGTCGCCGTTGTGCATGCGGTTGGATAATTACTGCGTCGTGCATTGTCGTTTGCATGTTAGTCACGTTTCTGGATGTTGTCGGGTGAGGCGGAGGATTAGCAGCGGAGGTTTTCTTTTCGAACCTAGGTGTCATTTCAACCTTGATCTGGTTTGAGGCGAGAGCTGGTTTCTGAAGCTGGCTGCGACAGGAGAGCGCTGCAGCATCTTTGCGCGTCGTCAGACTGAAACCAGTGAAACGCGCTTGCGGGGCGTGTGACGTGCGAGACTCTGTCTTCTCCCTTTTAGTCATCGGTGCGGCTCGCAAACCGGGACATTTCCTTTCGCACAAAAACAAATTGGAAACTTGGTTCGGCGCTTTTTGGACTCAGCGCTCTCAGCGCTTTTTGACGCATTCACCCAGTCTACTGTCATGCTTTCATTGTATTGCATTACCGTCTCAGCGCTTCTGACCATCCCAGGGCCGCTGAGTCCAAAGGCTCCTGACGGTCATAGGGCGACAGGATCCTGCTTGTCTCAGGGATCATAACTTTCCCAGGGCCTCTGACCGTCTGAATGTCCCTGGACGTACTAGACCCACTGACTGTCTCAGGGAATCTGACTGTCTTAGAGCCCCTGAACATTCCAGATTTATGTCAGATAGTCCCTGACTGTCCCAAGGACCCTGGCCGTCGTTGGCTCTTGACTGTCTCAGGAGTCATGACTCTCCCGAGACCCCTGATCACCCCTAGGCCCCTGATTAGTCGGCGGTCCCTGCCATCCGTGGGCCTTTACCTTTTCGGAATCCCTCATCCATCCCAGGAACTCTGAACTTCCCAGGCACCTCATTATTTTAGTGCTCATGACTGTCTCAGGACCCCTGACCATGCCTGGGCCCCTGACCACCCCCGCAGCCTTGGCCATCCCAGGACCCTCGACCGTCCTACGGCCCGTGACCCTCTCAGAACCGCTGATTGTTTCAGAGCTCATGACCGTCCCAGGGCCCCGACCATCTCGGACCCTTGCCCTTCTCAAGGCCCCGATCATCCCAGGACCCCTGATGGCTAGAAGACCCCCGACTGCTTCATGCTCGTGACAGTCCCTGGGCCCCTGACTGTCTCAATATCTCTGACAGCCCCTGGAGGCACTCGAAAATCCCGGAGTCTTTGATAATCCAAGGGCACCCGGGCACCCACTCATCTCACGACCTCTGGTCGTTTCAGAACCTCTGACCATACCTGGATCCCTGACCGTCTCGGTGCCGCTGAGCTGGCGGCCTCTGGGCCCCTGGTCGGCGTCCAGGAGGGGTCGGTCACCCAGTCACCCTCTTTTGCCACCAGTCGTTTAATGATTCGTGTAATCCCTGCCGTACGTGAAAGCCTGCTGCCGTATTCATTCAACGCTCTTGGAAATGAGACTTGCTGTGCAATAGGTGGCGCTGTGAGCCATGTGGTCGCAACCATAGATGTCGCTCAAGAATGGATAGCCAGTCCAATGCTCACGGTTCACGCGGCGGAGAATAGCAGAAACAGTACCATGCGCCCTCTGAAGATGGCGCTGACGTTACTGATGCCCGTCGATCCGACCAGTGGACCCCACGCGGAGTCGGAAGACCGCATAAGGACGAGCTCCGCGTTATCCGACGCGGCTCCCCTGCATGCCGCGCACTTTGGACGCCATGTCTGCAAGTGTGTAACCGTTGTTTTGCGATGACCGTCATACAGAACGTTAGTATTTATTGTTGCGTATTGCAACACGGCCCATGAGAACAGTTGTCGTCGCGACAGCATGTTGCCCAAACAGATGGTCAAAGAAGGTGCACATCAGCACCAACGGTACACGGAACACCTTACCGCGTGCCACACAGCTAACATGCTCAAGTGCACATACTGAAACGGAGCGGCGAGAAAGACAATTTTGTACGCAAATATTCATCGACAAGCGCATAGAAACAGCGGACTAGAGCATCGACAGGCTGATGAAGCCATCAGAGACGGGAAGAATGAACGGAAGTGATGAGATCCACTTGGCACCGTACGGTCAACGACTATAACTACATCCACCAGAGACGACCGTCTCGTCGGTCTCCAGGGGCGTGCCCATTTCAACACGGGTAGCTTCTACCCTACCCACTACTGGACAGACTGTCTTGGTTTCTTCACCTCTGGTCCTCGACGTGAAACGGTGAATGATGGGCGATTGTGTGATGATATAAATACATCAAAAAACGGCAGCAGAGCAACGCAGACATACTCAGTGCCTACATCGATGACGAAATGCAACAGTACATAGCACTGCTGCGCAAAAGCCCACTTAGGCGACGCCACGCGAAGAGATCAACACAAGCGCATGGTATTTGGCTGGCAGACAGCACATCTGGATAACATGGCACGTGAATCAGCAGATTTCCTGCTCCAGCTCACTGCTCCACCGTTCCCGGAGGGCCTCGGCCACCGTTCGCGCCTGAGGAACGTCCGGCCAGCCTCCTCCGCCGTTTGTGCGACACGAGTTTGCTACCCCCGGCGTCTGTCGCCGGAGACCGCCTGTCTCGGCGGCGGCAGGGCGGCCGGACCGCGTGCGACCCTGTCCTCCGTGCCGGTCAGCCCGCGGCTCCGCCGGCTCAGTATCTCCCTCGGCCGCCGTCCAGCGAGACAGAGGACGTGTCCAGGGAATCGTCCTCCTGAGGCAGCTGTAACAGGACCGGCGGATCAGAGACAGAGGACGTGTCCAGGGAGTCGTCCTCCTGAGGCAGTTGTAACAGGACAGGCAGATCAGAGACAGAGGACGTGTCCAGGGAGTCGTCCTCCTGAGGCAGCTGTAACAGGACCGGCGGATCAGACACAGAGGACGTGTCCAGGGAGTCATCTTCCTGAGGCAGCTGTAACAGGACCGGCAGATCAGAGACAGAGGACGTGTCCAGGGAGTCGTCCTCCTGAGGCAGTTGTAACAGGACAGGCAGATCAGAGACAGAGGACGTGTCCAGGGAGTCGTCCTCCTGAGGCAGCTGTAACAGGACCGGCGGATCAGAGACAGAGGACGTGTCCAGGGAGTCGTCGTCCTCCTGAGGCAGCTGTAACAGGACCGGCGGATCAGAGACAGAGGACGTGTCCAGGGAGTCGTCCTCCTGAGGCAGTTGTAACAGGACAGGCACATCAGAGACAGAGGACGTGTCCAGGGAGTCGTCCTGCTGAGGCAGCTGTAACAGGACCGGCGGATCAGAGACAGAGGACGTGTCCAGGGAGTCATCTTCCTGGGGCTATTGTAACAGGACCGACAGGTTAGTACTTCCTCCGTCCGGCATCCAGCGACACATAAGACATTCCCAGAGAGTCATCCTCTTGAGGCAGCTGTAACGATATTGACAGGTCACGGGACATACATAAGTCGACGTTGCTCGTCGTAGAGATTTCTTCTAATGCACACATCTTGGCATGACATTCCAGTATTCGCCTACTGGAACCACTGATTTCGTGGCAACCTACCACCTACAACGGTTACTTATTCAACATCCTGTAGTCATCCGTGAACCATGCAGCTTGAACATTTTCAGACAACGCTTATCAGGCGATTTTGCCTGTACTGCTCATCTACTGTGACCTAAACTGCTCGCCTGCCCTGACCTAAACTGTTCGCCTGTTGTGACCTCAACTGCTTACCGGTTCTGGCCTGTACAGCCCACATGTTGTCATCTGTGCGACTCACCTATTGTGATCTGTACTGCTCATCTGTTGTGACCTATGTTTCTCGCCTGTTGTGATCGTACTTCTCACCTGTCATCACCAGCATGACTCACCTGCTGAACCTGCACAGTTCACCTGTTGTGACCTGTACTGCTCATCTGTTGTAACCTGTAGTGCTCACTTGTTGTGAACTACACTGCTCATCTGTTGCGACCTGTACTTCTCACCTGTTGTGAACTTTACTGATCATTTGTTGTGGCCTATGCTGTTCGCCTGATGTGACCTTTACTGATCACTTGTTGTGGTCTGTGCTGTTCGCCTGCTGTGGTCTTCACTGCTCACCTGTTGTGACCTGTACTGTTCGCCTGCTGTGATCTTCACTGCTCACCTGTTGTGACCTGTACTAATCATCTGCTGTGGCCTACACTGCTCACCTGCTGTGACCTGTACTGCTCACCTGTTGTGACCTGTACTGCTCACCTGTTGTGACACCTGTACTGCTCACCTGTTGTGACCTGTACTGCTCACCTGTTGTGACCTGTACTGCTCACCTGTTGTGACACCTGTACTGCTCACCTGTTGTGACCTGTACTCGCGGCTCTGGCGCTGCTGCGCCTTCAGCCGGGTGACGATCGACTCCGGCAGGCCGTACGTGCACGTGGAGAAGCTGCTGTGTACGGAACTGCTGCTGGCGCGACGGTTGTCTGTCAACAGACGCGGCAGGAGTCGCCTGCGTCAGGCAAGGCAGGTGTCGCTTGCGTCAGGTACGTCAGGTGCCACCTGTGTCAGCTACGGCAGGTGTCACCGATGTCAGACGTAGCTCTAATGATCCGGGGTCACAGCTTAATGGTCTTTGGAAAGCATTGCAGGCAAATCCCAGTGCATATCTATAGATACTTTCCTCATGTTCCAGACCACAAATCCGTCTCTGCTTCAAAAGGGAAAAAAATGATTGCAGAGCCTGAGACTACCTAAGACCTTAACAGTTTCATATCGATGTAAAAACAAGTACTTAAGAACCGCACGCTAGACGACGAAAATTGGCCGTTTAACCCCCCCCCCTTCTTTCGCTCTAGCTGTTTAACCCCCCCATCTTTCGCTTTCCCAAGGGAGCCATTGGCATTTTTGCTACTTTTGCATATATGAGAAATTAGTTCAGATCACAAATCTTCGTTTAAACCTGTTTTGTCAAAACCGTCATAGTTGATCGATAAAATATCGAGGTGGGGACATCCGGCCCCCGCACAGATTTCAAACGAAGCCCACTGAAAATAGAGTTAATTACAATAAAAGGTTATTCTGATGTTTGAGTCCGTTTGGCTCGCTGGGAACTGTTTGAAATAAATCATTCATTTCGAGAAATTTAGGTACGGTGCCCTCCGACTCAAATTTCTGGCAAACCATTGTTTTCTTTTGAAACTAGGAATGAGGGTTTCTGGGGGCCCGAACGGAATTTATATGAATCATTAAAGCTGTTTCGGTTCTCCCCCGCCCTCTCTCTCTCTCTCTCTCTCTCTCTCTCTCTCTCTCTCTCTCTCTCTCCCTCTTCTCCCTCTACCTTTTTCTCTTCCCTCTGCCTCTGTCTCCTCCCCACCTCTCTCTCCTCCCTCTACGATATCCGGTCTGTCCGGTCAGCGGCTCTGTGCCTCGGGGGACCGGCGCAGGCCACCCGGCCCCGACCCCTCCCCTCCCCACAGCAGATCCGATCAATCGGCCCAATCGCCGGCACATGATCGAATCGGTCCACGGCCGGCGCCGGGACCGCCCGGCCGCGCCGAGCCGGACGCAGCCAATACCGGCCAACGAAGCAGAGCTGGAGCCGGCCCGCACCGGGACAGGACGGCGCCCGGGCAGAACAGGGCCCGGCCTGGCGAGCGAGGAGCTGACACCGCACTCAACTATACCTCTGAAATCCGCGCCATTTTGTGACGTTGCGGGCTCGCTAAACATTGGCATTATTCGAAAGACATGATTCAATACGCATGCCCATGCGTTACGCGAAGCACGCTGATTGCTCGTGGCACGTGACTGCATGCATCCTGTCAAAAAGCCACCTAGATTTCCTCTCCCGGAACAAGTCACAACGCCCTGAACGCATGCGTTAGCCTATCCACACTGGTTCCACACTGGTTGCCCGGCTGATCAGCTCCCTATCAGTGAGCCATCGACCGTCCTGGCCCCTCCAGTGCACTGCGCGGTGTATTACGTCCACGCCGCATGGGCAGGACCACATTAACCATACACGCAACCTGCGACGACCACGCTAATAGCACGTTCGACTCCCGCAGGACGGTGGCCGATTACTTCGCACGAGCGTCGCCTCGTATTCCGCCCTCGCGGCCTCACGCCTGCTGCTTCGTTCCTGTTCATAACACGGTCGAACCTGAGCGCGGACAGGCGCGTCCGGCGGCGTGTCCGCGCTGTCCGACGGCGTGTCCGCGCCGTCCGGCGGTGCGTCCGCGCCGTCCGCTCACCTGCGGGCGGCTCCGCCAGGGTGTCGGTGCCGGGCGGCCGGCCGGCCGCCGTCGCCACGCCGTTCCACCGGACCGGCTCCCCCGAGCAGCGGTGGTAGCCGCAGGAGGCTGGCGTCGACACCTCTGCCGGTCACGGCGCGGTCACGGCGGGGTCAGGCGGGGTCGTGACCCGGTCGGGCGGGCAGGCGCGGGCACCAGGCGCCCGTCGTCCGGCGGACGCCTGCCAGGCCCGGGCGGCGGCGGCGGCGGCGGACGGGCGGCGGCGGCGGCGGCGGACGCCTGCCAGGCCCGGGCGGCGGCGGCGGCGGCGGCGGCGGCGGGGGCGGACGGGCGGCGGCGGCGGCGGCGGACGGGCGGCGGCGGCGGCGGCGGACGCCTGCCAGGCCCGGGCGGCGGCGGCGGCGGCGGGGGCGGCGGGGGCGGCGGCGGCGGGGGCGGCGGGGGCGGCGGCGGCGCGGGCCGGCCGTGTGCAGGACGGGAGATGGATCCCCTCCGATGGGTGTCGCCAGACCGGCCTCGCCAGCTGTCCCGGCAGATTGATATGTTTGGCCGACTTAGATTAGTTTTTTTTAGAATGATGGTAGTACGTTTATTACGGCACCAGATGCCAGTTTTTTTCGGCCCTGCATACGACAAAAAAGGCAATTTTGTACTGTAATGGCATATAGACATGGGGCTTATTTTACCAATCAATGTTCACCATTTCACTCGGTCTTACCGCTGTGATATTCTAGCGTCCTTGCAACTTCTTGGGGATGGAGTGCTAGCCTAAATACTTAATCGACACAAGAAACGCTTTCCATTTTGATTTATTTCGCATAACTCTGCTGCATTTCCCGATTTGCCCCCGGCAACACCTCGCGCAAAGTGTTCCAGCAAGCCCACTTTAATTGCTTTTCCCTTCGCGCATTAGATTGTCGGTACGACGTTGGGAGAGATTTGGAACGGAACGGTAGAAAAAAAACGAGGCCAGTTGACTTTCCCTCCTTCGCCTAAAAATATCCGACGAACACCCGCTGGTCTGCGCTTTGGTTACGCCCAATGGCCGACGCACGCAGTGTAGAACGGCTCACTGCCGTTACGGTGACCGTAAGCAGCGGTGAACAGGCCCGCCAGTTCAACGGACGTGGACGAACCAATCACGACCGTTGCGCAGCTGAGGCTGGAGCACGAGCGATACTGGCGCCAAGGGGTGGCGCCAATTTTGCTATCCAACTTCTGTCCGACGGTATGGTCCTCAACACCTTTCCATGGCATAGGTGGGTGGTCGTTTACACTCGACGTGCGCCATAATTTTTTATTGCGAACTGGGAAGGGGTCAGGTTCGGCACCGCCTCTGTTCGGTTCAGTCTAATCCGGGGCTGGAGGGACGCTCCAGCGGTCTGTTCACGACACGCATTACGTTGCGTACACCGCCTGTTGAAAAGCCAGGACATGTGCGCCGGAAATGGAACGGCAACAAACGGTGATGATGAGAATGCTTTCGTAACGACGTCGGAGGAGCACTTCGTGTATATACGACAACAAAAGCACGCTGTCATTCTGCACGCGAAAGGGCTAGAAACCCCCTGTAACCTGCGCCGACCCCACTATTGGCGTGGTGTCACCGCAAGGGTGGCCAGGATGGATGGGACCGCGCCCCGTAGGGTTGCATGAGGGTCGTCTATAAATTATGTAACGCTGAAGGGGAGGGCGCTGGTCAATGCATGGCAAAGCGTTACCAACGGGGAGGGGCAGGGTCTGGCAAAACGTTATGTATCATTGGCGCGTCAAAAAAAGAGGCTAATAGCCTAAGCAGTCTGAAAGTCATCTCTAACAAATCCTGTGGCTCGACCTTCTGCTTACCGAAGTGAGAAAACTAAAATAGGTAAGTGACGCGCCATCCAGAATACCACGATGATAGAGACAGATGAGCAGGGGCAGGGTGACAGGCGCAGAGATGGAGTAGGATCACCGGGCGCTACGCAATTTTGGGCTGAGGGTTTGGCGAACCGTACAGAAGCGTCACAAAGGGGCGGGGCATGGGCGCAGCCACGTCCCAGAAATTGGGGGACAAATCAGAATCAGGGGAACAGTCTGACCTAAAATCTTATCCTCCAACAGAAAAAATGGAAAACAACTTCGCTTTACAACCAAAATTGGGGGACAAAAACCATTTTGCCAAAATTCGAGAGGACATGTCCCCCAGGTCCCCCCGTTGGTAACATCCATGGACGGGAACAAAAAAGCATTCTAAAATGCGGTCCGTGAGTTGTACACCAAATGGAAGAATCATTCCATTTCAACAAAGCATTTCAATGCAACAGTGGTATGAATGGTGGAAATCTGACCTCTTATGACATCGACATCACGGTCTGTTTGTATCTCCATGGTCCTTTCGCATGAGGCACCAAAATGGTATTGACCAACCTTCCCGTGTTCGGTAATTTGTGCCATTTCCCAACATTATTAAGGCAGATAAACGAAGTCGTAAAACATGGACGCCGTAGAACCAGCATGATGCAGAGCTGTGACGACCTGGGAAACCAAATGTGTTCGATCTGAAATTTTGGACGCCGGACTTTTATGGTGCAATAAAATCATGCGTGTTATGGAAAGCTGCACAATGAACATGGCCGTTGCGATAGCAACGACCAACTCTCATCAGCAATCAACAATGACTGCACCATTCCTTCAGACGTCCAACACACGATACACAGAGACCTAAGCCTGCTACTGAGGTCAGTGACCAGTCTACACGGTGAAAAAGCAACGGGACTGGCGGGGAACACCAAGCCGCGGCCAGGGAGGACGGCGAGGTAACAGGCAACCACGCAGAGACGCGACAAATCCACAGAGAGGGGAGACACCCAGCCAGACGGAGCGAGCTCAGCCCACCAGGGATACCTTGTGACGTCATAATCAGCTGTCAACTAGCGTCCTCGGCGCCGGTTCGGTGCCGGGACTCGTCGCCCAGATCTGTAACGTCAACGCCACGACGGGATAGCGAGGGGCCGCCGAATGTGCCTGCATGTCTGAATTGCTGCTCGTGAAACTGCACGCACTGCGTTAGTTCACGCAATGACCACCGGGTGTTTAAGTTACGGAGAACACGAGGTGAACCACTACAGCATAGAAGGGTCCGATCTGTGCTAACTGGGCTCAACGTCGAAGACGAGATTGCTGGTTCAATAAACCCATTTATTCCAAGTCATTTCATGCGGCAATTTGAAACGGGAAAATTTATGGCAGCAAGAAAAACAGAGGGCTATCAAACAACGAAACCCATTTCCCTCATTCAGCCCAGGCCGCCGAGTGTCACCGGCGAATTCCAGGACCGTCTCCGCACGGACGCCTCCATTCTCAAGGCCCGCCGGTGGCAGCCGTCCAAGACCAGCCGCGCCCGCGACAGGCGGCGCGTCGTAATCGTGGGCCAGATAAATGAGCGTCGCGCCGACGGCCGCCGGGTCGCCTCAGCTGCTCCGCACCGGCGCCACGCCGGCCGCCGGCCTATCAGATGGGAGCGGCCTCGGCGACGGACCGTGCGCCGAAAAACGCCCGGCGGCCGGCCGTCCCCCGCTCCACCGCCGCCGCCGGCGCCGCCTCCGCCGGCACATCGATCTCATTCCCGTCCTCCCCAGAGGTGATTGGACCACTCCGGCCGGCGCGGCGGCGGCCGGCCGCGCCCGGGAGCGGCGCCCAGTCGGCGCGGTGTCGTCTCGCGCGGCGCGGTCGTGATCCGGCGGCCGGCGGCGGCGGCGGCGGCGCGTGGCCCTCCCCCGGGCCGGAGAGATCGATCGGGCCAGTCTCCGGCCGCGCCGGCCGGCCGCCGCCGCCGCTGCTCCCGCGCCGGCCGGCGACCGACCGGCGGCCGGCTAATCGAATCACCATGACAGAGGGCCGGGCAGGCCAGGAGAGCACCGCCCCACCGGAGACGGGCACGGGCAAGCCGTCCCACCGGACACGGGACGGGGACGGGCGAGCTGCCCCGCAGGCGACAGAACACCGGCAGCTACACCGGCAGCTGTCCCACAGGAGGCAGGGGATCGACGGGCTGTCCCACAGGAGACAGGAGGCCGGCCAGCTGTCCCACAGGAGGCAGAGGAAAGGCCAGCTGTCCCACGGGGAACCGGAGGCCGGCGAGCTATCCGACGGGGGACATGGGACCGGCGAGCCGTCCCACAGGAGACGGGGAAGGGCCAGCTGTTCCATGGGGAACAGGAGGCAGTCGAGCTGTCCCACAAGAGACGCGGGACGGCCGAGCTGTACCACTGGAGACGGGGACACGATGAATCTAGCGACCTGCCCCGAAGGCGACAGTGGACCGCTGGACCAGTGAGCTCTCATTTCGGAGACAGGGCACAGCGGGACTACAGTGAGCTGTATCACAGACAGGGAATTGACAGGAGACCGTGCTGAGAAGGCAGAAGGAACCTCATTAACTGACAGCGATACAACCGCTCGTCCCATCGCTCGTCACTGCCGTACATCACTGGCATGTCGTGACATACACAGACAATCAGCCAGACAAATGAAGACGGCAGCCGTAAGGACGCATCGGGCTTAGTTATGGATAATTATAGAGTATGGTATAGTACAGAGTGAGACAAAACCCCCAGCCGGGCGTGCCGGGGCCGTACCTGAAAGCGAGAGCGGCGGCGGCAGGCTGGCGTCGCCGTAGCCGCGCGCCCGGACGTGGCGCGCCCGGTAGAACAGCCGCAGCACCAGGCATATGAGGCAGCTCATCACGGCCAGGCCGACCACCAGGCCCACCACGGTCGGCGTGTCCGGCTCCAGCAGCTCCGACAGCGGGTCTGTCGGGCACGACACGCTCTGGTGATGTACAACGGGTTCGACGTTATGCAAAATACGGCAGGTCTGTCGAACAGAGATAACAGCTGGCCTGGTGCTCTGTGATGTACGGCGGGTCCAACGTCAAGTGATACATAGAGGGTCTGTAGGAAAGAGATAACAGCTCGTCTGATGTAATGTACAGCGGGTCTGCCGGACACAGACACAGCGGACTTGCCACACATTGGCTTTGACGTACGTCACCGTATATCAGATCACAATGTGCCGCATGGCAAATCTTAAACGGCTGTGCAACGTCGCACTCCGCACCGTACATCGGATATGGCACACCATCTGCGCAACCAGTCTAACACACCGCACTGTCTTGTCAGTCTGACGCACTGCACTGCGCTATCAGTCTGTGATGATATGTTATGTGATGATATGTGACGATATGATATGCATCGTACAGTGAGCCGGTCAGGTACGAACGTATCTGGTTTCACGCTCTATCCACACAGCAGGTCCGTCAGCGAGAAAGACACCGAGTCTGGCGCCACGCAGCGTACAGCACGCCCAGCACGCCGCTCTGCGCAATAGGCAGGCTGTACAAACACTCTGACGCACGACACTGTAAACCGCGTCAGACACGCTCGGCGTAACGGAGCGGCCTCATCTTTATTCATCGAATCGGGGGGCAGCTCGACGCCAGAACGACACTGCTCCCGCTCGTCAGCGCCAGTGATGTGCTGAAGGGAGCGGGGCACCGCAACGGAGCAAGTGGGACGTGACTGCCGCGCCGTAATGCATGTCATATGAAGTAGAATGGGATAAGCAAGGAAACGTCAGCCTGCCCCGGCCCACTGGTCGTTTGTCAAAGGCGGGCCGGCGGCACCGCGAGAGGATGCATGTCGTATCGGTCAAATGACTGGGTCATGGGAGAGTCAATAATCCCAGGCTGCGTGGAAGCTCCTGAAATACCAGCATCCGTTTCGAGGCACTCGATCACAGACGCAGACGCATACCTCGCCCCACCGTGAAACGCTTCAGCGCACGACTTGGCTGGCCGCTAAGCTGCACGTCTGTCCCAGCCGACGGCAGCACGTCGCAATTACGAGCCGGAGCGACGCGATCCCTGAGCAGCAGCTCGCCTGATTAAACCCATGAATCACCGTCAGAAGTCGCGTCGGCCTCAGACGACACTCAATATCCACCGCCATCGACCTCTGACCTTTGACGCATCACATGTACGACGAGCCGCTCTGGCAGGTCCCAGTTTGACCTTTGACGCATCGCGTATAAGACGAGATGCTCTGGTAGGTCCCAGTTTGATCCTTGAAGCGGAACATGTGGAACGAGACGCCCTGAGAGGTCCCCATCTGGCCTTTGACAAAATACACGCGAGACGAGTTCTGAGAGGTCCCAGTCTAACCTCCGACGTAGTACATGCGGGACAAGTCGCTCTGAGAGGTCCCAGTCTGACCTTTGACAAAATGCATGCGGAACAAGTCGCTCTGAGAGGTCCCAGTCTGACCTTTGACACAGTACATGCGGAACAAGTCGCTCTGAGAGGTCCCAGTCTGACCTTTGACACAAGACATGCGGGACGAGTCGCTCTGAGAGGTCCCAGTCTGACCTTTGACACAATACATGCGGGACAAGCCGCCCTGAGAGGTCCCAGTCTGACCTTTGACACAATACATGCGGAACAAGTCGCTCTGAGAGGTCCCAGTCTGACCTTTGACACAATACATGCGGGACAAGCCGCCCTGAGAGGTCCCAGTCTGACCTTTGACACAATACATGCGGAACAAGTCGCTCTGAGAGGTCCCAGTCTGACCTTTGACACAGTACATGCGGAACAAGTCGCTCTGAGAGGTCCCAGTCTGACCTTTGACACAGTACATGCGGAACAAGTCGCTCTGAGAGGTCCCAGTCTGACCTTTGACACAAGACATGCGGGACGAGTCGCTCTGAGAGGTCCCAGTCTGACCTTTGACACAGTACATGCGGAACAAGTCGCTCTGAGAGGTCCCAGTCTGACCTTTGACACAGTACATGCGGGACGAGTCGCTCTGAGAGGTCCCAGTCTGACCTTTGACACAAGACATGCGGGACGAGTCGCTCTGAGAGGTCCCAGTCTGACCTTTGACACAGTACATGCGGGACGAGCCGCTCTGGAAGGGCGTCGGCTCGTAGTGCGGCCGGCAGCGGCAGACAGGCGCCGCGTCCTCGGCGCTGGCCCGACACTCGGTGTTGGGGTCCGCAAATGAGCACACCTCGTCGTACCGGCACAACTCATCCAGGTGCCGGGCTGCCGGGGGGGGGGGGGTTAGAACACGCCGCACGCAGCGGCAGAGACCGAAAGACATGCAGCTCTCCGGGCGTTAGCGGAGAGCAGACCGGAAGCGGTGTGCTTTCAAATCCGCCAAGGCGAAATGTCTTGATGGTGATATGTGTTAAAGAGGGAAAAAAGACCTCGCGGCTCTGAGGCCCATGCAGGTCGCCTCGCCGAGGCCCTAATGGCCCAGTTTGAGAAATGGCACGCCTTCCGTCGGCCAAACGTTTCGACACAGCCGACAGCTTTATCAGCGAAAGGCTGGAAAAATGCGTCTCCCTCTCTCTCCCTCCCTCTCTCTCTTTCTTTTCTCTCCCTCTCTCTGTCTCTCTCCCTTCCTCTCCTCTCTCTGTCTCTCCCTCCCCCTCTCTCTCTCTCTCTCTCTCTCTCTCTCTCTCTCTCTCTCTCCCTCCCTCTCTCCCTCTCTCTCTCTCTCTCTCTCTCTTTCTCTCTTTCTCTCTCTCTCTCCTCCCTCTCTCTTTCTCTCTTTCTCTCTCTCTCTCCTCTCTCTCCCTCCCTCTCTCCCTCTCTCTCTCTCTCTCTCTCTCTCTCTCTCTCTCTCCCTCCTCTCCCTCTCTCTCTCTCTCTCTCTCTCTCTCTCTCTCTCTCTCTCTTTCTCTCTTTCTCTCTCTCTCTCCTCCCTCTCTCTTTCTCTCTTTCTCTCTCTCTCTCCTCTCTCTCTCCCTCCCTCTCTCTCTCTCTCTCTCTCTCTCTCTCTCTCTCTCTCTCTCTCTCTCTCTCTCTCTCTCTCTCTCTCTCTCTCATCTTCTCCTCAGCATAATACTGGTTTCTCATCGCCGATTCCAAAAGCGTGGCTGATCGCATGACATCGTCGCAGTCAAATGAGGTGCTGGTGGAGAAATAACCGAACATGGAAGACAATGACGTTAAATGAAGTTCGTGGTAGGTCCGCGCTCTACCGTTTTCTTAATCTTACGACGTGGCATTAAATCAAGCTCCATCAAGCCACATGGGGATCGTGACGCGAGAGGAGATAAGACATGGGATGAAATACTCTCCTATGTCTGGCAAGGGAAAAGAGCAGCCTCAGTTCCGTCCCACATGGGGTAGAGAAACGGTTCCTTCCGGGCCCATGCCAGTCGTCTCTGTGACGCATTGAGGCGATTATGCACAGCGCAGAAGGGAACAACTGTTGCTGGCGGAGAGCACACGTCGAAACATCACTCACGTTTTTCGCAGAGCAGGTTATCGATGACCACCGGGTATTCCCGGTTGCATTCGCACCGGTGGGAGGTCGTGTTGCAGAAGGCGTGCTGCAGGATAGCACTGCACGTGCTCTTGCAGTGGTCCCCGACATAATGCGAACCCTGAGACCCTGAAACGGCACACACACACAGCTGCTGTGAGCAGGCACAGTAGGCAGCTAACGCAGGCCGTGAGTCCAAAACACGGCTTGGATGACCAGAAACATTTCAGGTTCGCGACTCCCAGCCTGTCCACTGACGTTTAATGTTCAGGTAAGTGTCTGTGCTGGAAGTAAATGTGGCAAGAGAGCGAGCGGGGGCACGGACAGTCGCAGCGCCCAGCGGACGTCGTCGGCCTGCGCTGAGCCAGACTGCGTCGCCCGGGAGTTACGCTGCCGTCCTGTGTAGCTCAGCTGTGGCTATGCTGCGATCTGATGTATAGTTCAGCTGCGACGGCAACGTTCTCGGCGTGAGGGGTAACCCATAAATCATGTAACACTGGGGCTGGGGGAGGGGGGGGGAGTCGGCCAATCCGTGGCAAAGTGAACGTTACAACGGGGAAGTATAGGTTTGGTAACGTGTCATCTAACTCTGTCACATCAAAGAAGAGTAGCCTATAACCAAAAAGGACTTAAGAAAAACTTTTTGTTGCAGATTTCGCAAACGTTCCTTCAGTTTATCGATGCTAGTAAACTAAGCGACGAGCCAGCTAAAATGCCAGAACAGAAACGCATTGTGTGGGTGTGTAGTTTTTTTGGGTGGGCGTTACGTGATTTTGGAGGTGTGGGTTCGGCTGACCATTACCAAGCGTTACCAAGGCGTGGGAGAGTAAAAAAAAGCCGAAAATGCGTTGCGTTATTTACGGACGCTGGTGACCCTGTCGACGCTGGTGTTCTCGGTCGACACCGACCGATCCGAAGTTCGCCGCGTCCATGCCACTATCTGAAACCTCAGAGGTTCTCCTGATACCTCTTCTGGCATCATCTGATGCTCTTCTGGTGCGCCTCCGTGGTCCTCTGCCATCAGCTGACACTTCCCGCCGAGCCTCAGCCGCCGTCTAATGGCCGCTGAGGCCTCCTTGCTGCCGTCCACCACCCTAAAATGTCCACATGGTGCGTCTCCGCCGCTCTCTGTGACCGCTTCTGGTACGTTTCTGTTCTGCCTCTGTCGACCTTTTCTTCTGTCTAACGTTCTATCTCACATTTGCCGACCCTCTGCTGCCATCTGCCACCCTCTGAATCCCCTCTGCCGCGCTTGAGGCCTACTCCGCCACCCTCTGCCTCCGCTCTTCCGCTGTCTGATGTCGTTTTCCAGGATCTGCCGCCTGGATCCTGTCCTGTGTTAACCCTAATCCTGTCCCGGCGAGGTTAATCCTGTCCCGGCACTCTCTGAGGTGCGGCGGACCGCAGCACGGCCCGGCTCCGATCGACCGTTCCGGGCCCGTCTGCCGTGCCTGGCGCGCAGCTTCCGGACCTATCGGCCGCGCCGAATGCCTCCATTCAGGCGTCGAACGGCTGTCGCGGCCCCCGACTTGCGTCGCGATGCCAACGATAATAAACTGCGAGGCGCAGCTCCTGGGTACGAGACTAGAATGACCGCGACGGAACGACCTGTCGGCGGCGCGTTTAACAGGAGAGACGCACGTGGAGCGGCCGTTTTCCCTTTGAGTATTTCCGACTTAAATATGTCTGTTTGTATGTATGGTAAATGTTATCACTCACGCATTTTGGTTAGCCACTGTTTTTTCCTTAGATAATGACGTCTATATGTCTAACTGCAAGTCTCTGGAACCCGTCGGTCGCACAAAACACAGCTAATTACATGATGAGAAGGCGACAGCTCAGCCAGCCCCGTTCGCCCACAACTCACATGTGCAGCAGCGAGGTGATATGTCCCATGGGGCCCACAACTAACGGAACGCCGTAGCTGCAGAGCCATCGGGCCACATGGTACCGCGCCGTCAGCTGGCATGTATGCTGCCGATGAGGCCAAGCGGCAGGGGGAAGCAATGATTAGAAAGGTACTGTACGGCCGTTATGTAGCCCCATTCGCGTCGTAATTTTCCAGAATGTCCGCTGTTGTATTTCGAAACACTCTGAAACCTTCAAGTGTTCAAGATATCACGTGAACATTCAACAAAGACAATGTTTTCAGTACGTATAAAAACTGAGGTACAAGGAGAGAGAGAGAGAGAGAGAGAGAGAGAGAGAGAGAGAGAGAGAGAGAGAGAGAGAGAGAGAGAGAGAGAGAGAGAGAGAGAGAGAGAGAGAGAGAGAGAGAGAGAGAGAGAGAGAGAGAGAGAGAGAGAGAGAGAGAGAGAGAGAGAGAGAGAGAGAGAGAGAGAGAGAGACGATGAGCAGATAGTGACGAGAGAAGAATGGAATAAGGTAAAGGCGCTGCAAGCAGAGGTGAATAATGAGATGCGTCGCTTTGTGCAGTATCAAACTATCTCAACCAACAAATACATAACTTATAGCGATATGGTCGCAGATCACATGAAACTGTTTGACCTTTATGACGTAATAATTAGTGCTGATGACTGGCTCGAATCAAGTCAGTCCCGCAGTAGTTTAGTCGATGACTTGTCCTTGCAAACTTGCAATTAATCGTCTCGTTTTACGCTAGATTTTCTCCGAACATGGTCCGGTCTGATGACGTAGGTCTCAGGCATTAATAAACGTTCTATAAGCATTCTCAGCGTAGACAAGAGCGTCTCCTAGTAGCTCTGGACCGCTCTTGCTGTCGGTCTGCCGACCAGTGACGGAAATACCTCAGACGGTGACAGGCGCGGCTGTCGCGACGGCCTGCGCACGCTGACCGGCACAGCTCTGCTGTACAGCGCTGGGGAGGTATCCGGCCGCTGACGTCCCGCGGTCTAATAAGGGCTTTCACAGCGCCGCCGCTGTCCGGGGCGGCGGCCGAACACGGGGCGACGGCTGACGGTCGCGAGACGGCGGCCGCCGACCCGCCCGCCGGCCGGCCGCCCCTGAGCGCCGGCCGAACGCCACCGTCGACACCGGCCGTCGATTGTGACGCACCCCGGCCGCCGCCGGCGGCGACCAGCGAAACCGGAGAACGTCGACACCGTTTAGCCGGCGTCGGACGCTAATGGATTTCTGATGGCTGCCGGGCCGGGTCTGAAGAAACGCGAGGTGTCGCTGGACTGGAGGCCGCTCCTGGTGCTATTGCGACGCGAGAGGTGCGGTCCCAGCTGGAGCATGCTTGGTATATCGAGGAGAGGTGTCTTTCGACTGAAGATCTCCTGCAGGTGCGCAGAGAAAAAAACCCGCACCTGCGAGTTAGTTTCTAAATCGTGGAGAAATGTTCCATCCTGCCTAGTATTCCGGGCACTTACTTTACGCTTCAAAACGAGGGAAGGGGGTCAATGGCACATTTTGAAGCAATTCTTCAAAACCTGCGGTAAATTCCACGCAACAACATAAGATTAAGCAGACTTGCGAGAAGCATGGACCGGTTCCTAAACTCACGCTTTGAAGAGGGCGAGTCAGCACATACCTTGGGTAGAAACAGAAGCTATGTCGTCTCAGGTTTGTCGACAACGAATTTCATGCACGAGAGCGACGGCAATGTGCTGCCAAAACACGACATTCGGAGCCGTAGCAGTTGTCCCAGTCGCCTTGTGCCTGTGCCTGTTTGGCTGCGGTTTCAGCTTACGATCACTCAGCCGTCCTGTCAACGCCTTTCGGTCTCCTACGCTCCGGCGTGGAAAGTTACAGCAACCGGTTTTTGGTTCCCATGGCAACGGCGTCTCGCAGTCGGAGGAGCGGCTCGAAACGACGTGGACGGACGATCCTCGCAGGTACTGCCCACTTCCAAAACAGCTGAGGGTGAAGGCCATTCATGCGAGGCTATTTGGCCACGGTGAGTGCGAGATGGATTCAGATATCACCGTTCTGCTGCCGCGGGCCGAACAAACGACGGACTATAAGAATTGCACAGTTATTCATCCTTACTACGGTGTAGTGGGACGCAGTTAGGGGCGAGACTGACAAAGCCTCCCATGTCCCAAAAACTGAAATAACTCTTTCTAAGAAAAGAAAAATGAGAACGAGTTAGTTTAGGTTTGTATCTATACATGCGTACACGCGTAAACCAAATTACTGTACGTTCCGGCCAAGTACAAGGATCACAATCAATAGAGATGCTCAGGCAAGTCGATGGTAACACTCCAGATATTATAGCGATAGTAAGAGAGGGTGAAAATAAGCGGTCTGAAAATAACTGACTTCTAGGTACATGCTGCAGTGCGTAGGCAAGGACGCAGCGAGCAACTGATCAAAATCGCGCGACCAGCGGTCCAGGCACACCGAAGTCGCACGCGGCACAAGCCTCCATTTTTAATGCGACGCCTGTTGCACGCTTCACGGGGCCGCGACACGCAAGCCTTTCCCGGTTACAAACCCATTTCGGGGACACGCGAGTCTCCGGCGTCAAAGGCCCACCGAACGGCGGAAACAAGTCGACCGATCCCTGGCGACGAATGTAAACGTCTGTTGCCACGCATGTCCAGGCCGTATTGGCCCATCGGACCTGGTGTCCAGCGTCTAGGAGTAATCAGCGCGTGGTGTCTTCAAACACTCCAGGCATTACATTCGGACTCGGTTCTCGGTTTGTTCCTATTTACGTGAAAAGTGTTGCGTCCGAGCACCGTCACGTGGCAGTGTCGAAGGACGACAGGAGCGTCTTGTCCCAACAATGCCGTACATGACTCGGCCTGCCGTACCAGTTCTTTCTCTTCCTGAGTTGCTGAGGCTTCCACCCACACGAACTACCCGTTCCAGGATCCTGCAATCAGGACAAAGTTCTTGTAGCCACTGCGCAGTCGAAGTCCCCAGCAGCCCTCGACGCCGTCGCGTGCATACGCAGGGCGCCAGCTTCGAAAATCGTTCACACACACACGCACACACACACACACTCACCCCAAGCTTCATTACATTCAGAGCATTACTGTTGAGGAAAGTGCGGCCCGAGGCCAGCCCATTCCCTGGAGAGAACTCTTCGGACACCTTCCAGAACAAATGACGCCATTCTGAACGTTGTGCAAACGACGCCACGGCCCATGCGCCCGCATGCTCGGCCTACGATGCGGTGCTCGTGACAGCGTCTGAACGTTTTCCGATCGAGGACGCGATGAACGTTATCGAACGAGCGGAGCTGATCGTAGGACGGCACTGCAATTAAAACCAACTGGGACAATGGGCAGGCTAACCACCGTCTGATTTTCCAAAGGGCATGAGTTTCAAAACGTTCCGTCGAAAACAGGAAATCTGCCAAAGGAACGGCAGACGCGTTAGGTCAGCGAGGGTAACTACCTAACCCCCTATTTTTTGTTTAACGTATCACGTTTCAGGCAACGAAACCGTCTGTGAATGCCCACGCTGAAGGGTTGAGTAATGATGCGTCCCTCGCCCGAAGAGCTCGTGCTAAAACGTTCCGCTTTTGTCACTCCGAAAACGCTCGGCTTTTGCGCTCCTTCGTCGACTCCAAGAGCGTTCCGGCGACACCGCGCAGCGTAGGAAAAACACTGAGCCGACACACATCAATAATTTATGAAAGTTACGCGGACCGCTCAAATGATTCTTGAAGGTCAAACGCTGTAAATTGCAAACAAAACGCCTGCTTGCAGCTTTTGCTGGTCCAAATCTTCCCTAGTAGCAGCGAGGCCACTTACATAATCGAACACCGATTATAAAGATTCTCCGTATCAAAAGTCATGAGAGTACAGGGATACCCGTATGAGTCCAGAAGTATCGGCGGTATTCGATAAACCCATGGTACGAACACATCACTGAAAGATTAAAGGAGCACAAAAATTTCTGGACGTGTTTTCCGAAACAGAGAGGAGCATCAATCTTTAAGAGTTCCGGAATGCACTCGCAGATTGCATTCTGTTCCAGCGACATCTTCCAGTCGAATGGAGAAAACGAACAGACAGCTTCCGAAAGACGAACATAACTTACAATTTGGCTCCATGTTCTGGTAGTGCCGGCCTCGGCCGCACCTTCCGAGATCACCTGCGGCAACGTGCACGCATCTACGCCTCGCTACGTCACCGCAAGAAAACCGTCCGCCGCATCGCCTCATGTGAGCAATGACAGTGGAAACAAACCGTAGAACTCATTGCAAATGGCGACACGTTGTCATGCATTGCATCGCGTCATCGCGGGCCCCGCAGCAGGCGACCGAAACTGCCGACTGGCAGCGACTCACCGTTGTACGGCGTCCCCGAGTGTTCTGGCCGGTCGTCGCCGCGCGCTCTGGTTGCCAGGTGCGAGATGAACAGTGGGGCGAACACGCTCAGCAGGCAGTCGAGGCGATGCATGGGGCCGTCGCGTCGCCGCCGGGGCCACCGAGCCCAGCACCGACCCTGTCGAGACGGGGTCTCCTCTCGGCCCGCGACGCTGAGCTGGCTCAGCTCCGATGGCAGCCGGACCGTTCTCTCCAGTACAGGAGCGCACCTTTTCCAGCCAGTGTTCCTCCACCAGCCGCCCGGGCCGCCCTACCGCACACCACGGAGTCAGGGCCGCCTGCGGGCACGCTCGCGCGCCGCCGCCGGTTCCGCTGGCATCCCCACCGCGTCCTCGGCCGCGCAGCAGACGACTCAGGGACCATTGGTAGGCGGCCGCCGACTCTACTGCTCAAGCCAAACTACCGACATCTACCGATTCTACCGGTCTACGTCGGCGCAGGCAGCTGCGCAAAATTTCGTGCCGTTGAATTGGGGCAATTTCAAGAATGGCAATGGCATTCGCGATCAAGAGTAACGTCCAGTAGTCTTATTAGAAACGATCAGATACTGTGACCTTTTGAACAGCAGCTATTGGGCCAAAGCCATCCGTTTTCGGGACTGCTTCGACATATCACATCGAGGGAACGTTCAGCCAAAATGTTGGAAATTAAAGTTCGCACACCTAAATCGGCAACTGTTGAGCAGTCTTTTTGTCTATAATGTAACTTAAATGTTACCAGCCAATATGAATTCATTACGTAGGCTCAGACTAAATAACAATTTCTGGAAGTAAAAGAAAGGGCTGGCATCGGTGTAACAGCCGACGTTCTGGGTTTCGCCGCAGGCGGTAGTGCGCCTGCAAACGTCCTTACTATAAATCACGATACGATGAACCCTTTGTCATGCCATGAGTCAAACAAACGCTTCACGGTATGGCAGCAAAGCCGCCTCCTTGGTCTGGTCGATAACGAGCCGGACAGCAGAGCCTGGTCCGTAGCAGGCACAGGGCTCGAATCAGGAATAAGAGAAGTACCTGTATTCGGCCCAAGACCGAAAGCGTCAGCCGGTCATGGGGCAGCCGTGTCATGGAGTTCCACGGCGCGAAAACAATCCTCCAGCGCAATCTCGTTCAGTGCCTTCGGCAAAATTACTTCATATTTAGAAACACTTGAGTGGCGGGGTCTGGCTGTGGCAGCAAAGTCAGCTTAACATTGAATCCGGCCCAAACGTCATCCCATGGGTGTAGCCTCGGTTCTGAAATTGCGGGGAGAGGGACAAACTGGCTGCAATCCTCAAAGCATCCGCAGAAGAGGGCAAAAAATCACTTTTTCGGGCGTTACATGACAGGCTGCGTTTGAAACCTCTCCCGTTAAATTTCAAAGATCACGAAATTGAGTCGCCGGTGGGAAATAACTATTTGATACATTAAATATTGCGTAGAGACTGACTGGAAACCAATACTCCCGGAAAACTGCGGGTTTTATGTCCCCCGCAGCCTCCATAGAGAGTACGCTCATGTGTCACCCATTTCTACACGTTCAGGCTAAAGCAAAAACGAAAATGCTCATGTAGTCGGTTTGTCGGTCAGTGCAATATTAGGTTAGCAGCTGAGGGCTATCCAGCTCTTTTTGGTAAACTTCACACTGCGTTATTATGGCCCAGTCTGAAGCCTCCAGAGACCCGCAAACTTGCAGGCAAACCTAACAAACTCAGGTTTGCTTCCATATGCATCCGTTTACGCTCTTCAAGTCATACATTTCATGTCTGGCTAGCAAACCTGGCGGTAACATGTAGCATAAGAACGAGATCACCATCCAGCTTCATAGCCACATTAATATTTACACAAGTCCTAAGTTTTCGCCCAACACACCACAGCAGATTAAGCAGTCAGGATGCGATGGGGACCGGCATGTATCATGCTCGTTATATGAGCACGCATGTTGATATATCAACACGCTAGATGTTGTTGTAAACGGATAAACATGTATTGCTATTAGTTTAACTGCAACAAAATAACTTTCCTAACCTCAAAATTCGGTGGTCCTAAAGTAATTTAAAACGAAACTCTAAAGAAACCCTATAACTATCTCCATCTGTACAGCGGTTCCATTCTTCAGCCGTTCAAGGCCGAGTTCGACGTTCCAGACAAAGACGTCTGTGATGCCCAAGGTCGTCTTACTTTCAACAATGGGAGCGTTATGTTAAATGGCATTCTATGTCAGTGATGTGACTTGATACTTCCCGTGAAAAAGTCAGATCATGACAAATCATGCAGATTAGCATCCGTTGTTTCTTGGAATCGCTATCCGATACCACCAACTCTGTTCTAGAACTCCACTAGTCTAGGCCTATCAGTTGATCACTTTACCGTTTCTCATTGGCTGACATCACGTCATTTTTGTACCTCCTGGCCCGAATCGTTTCTGTTTGTAGGCAGTATAAACAGCGCACTGCTCGTCGTCGTAAAGGCTCTTGTGATTTGGAAGGCAGAGTGGAAGGGTCTCTGTGTGGTGTGGGTGCCGGTGTAGGTGTTTGGCGAATGACTGTGAAGTGAATAGGAGTTGGACTTGAAAATTTTCTCTTTGGTTGACTCGCGAAGACCGGCATGAGCGAGGTCGTCACTAGTCGAACTATCATGCAAACAGTTAGAAATCTGCTATAATAAGCAAATGCCTTTTGCTGAAATGTAAACATCTAAATTTGTTAACTGATTTCAAAAACGCGAAGGGACGCTTGCGGTGGCGCACCCAGGATAATGAAGGAGCCCTGCTCAGGGTAATCGTGAACCCCTCTAAAAAGACTATGCGGATTTTGGCCACTTTTGAGGCCCATTTTAAGGTCCAGGTAATCCGTTTTCTCGTAAAAATTGAAATGTTATCTTTCGCGTGGAGCATGTTCCTAATCATATTGTCGGCAAAATAGGACTATCTTACCCGTCAGGAACAGCACACCAAAGCCGGGAAATAACGACGGTGTCTTAGAAATAGCACTCTCTTGAAAAACCTAAATCTCTAAAATAATCCTGCATTTTTTGTCATTTTCGTCGAGAGAAAAAAAATGCTCGAATTCGCTAAGGAATGGGCCTATACCCTTCGTTTGGGAAGCCCATGGACGTTTGTAAATTGCCGTTGAGCTTATATTGCCACCGCAAGCCAGGCGCGGATACAGAGCGGGAGGGAGGGGGGGGGCAGACACAGGGGACATGTGTCCCGACCGAAAACCACATAAACGCCCCTGCTCTCAAAGGTGCCTTTGATCCACCGAAAGCGGCCCCGCTGACTTCTTCTTAAATGAAGGCGCCTTTTCCAACGACGACGCCCCTGTCCTACCGACAGCGCCCCACCCAAGTGAAGGCTTTCCTGTTACTTTCTACGACATGTGCCCCGCCCACAGAAGAGGCTTCTGGTATCGGAGGAACCGCATACCACTAAAGATGTCCCCTCTCAACTGAAGGCCGCCCATGGCGACCCCAGAGACGACTCAGCGAACGAAATTCTTGGATCTGCCCCTGCCGCAAGCCACACGGAACACATCTGGCATTGTCGCGGGCGGCATTCTCGTGAGCTGCGGCCTCTGCGCAGGCTACTTAACACCGGGTTGCCGACAGCTGGATCTCTCTGTGCCGCCATGGTTGCAGCAGTCCCCAGGGCAAGCAGGGCAGCGGCCCCATTAACGCTGAGTAATTTTAACATTGGTATTTTAGTGTTTCATGGAAAGTACCGAAAAATAGCTCTGGTCCGACCAACTCCGGAGACGTTCCTCCATCGATACGTGCAGCTCGTCAACGGCCTGCTAATGGCTCGAAGGGTAACAAGGTCAGAAGTGGATGACCACTTCATTCTGTGAAATTTCATTCGTTCTTTGAAACAGGTTGATCTTATGGGCCAGCTTAACGGTTCAAACAATGAGGTCAGAGGCAGACAGCCAACACAGTCCGTCCGGTAGGTCAGGCGCTCTGTCATGGCGGCCATCTACGTTTGTTTGCGTTCCGTTGTCGTGTGCGGGCAACGGAAAGAAACTGCCGTCCCACTGTTCAAAGCAAAACGTTATTGCCAGAAATCTTGGCTCCTTTCCTTTCGTTATGGTTCAAAGGCCAAACTTTTCTTTTTTTATTGCGAGAAGCGAGGAGTCACGTGCTGTTTGTCTCACGCATGTCATAAAAACCTATCTGCCGCGATCTGGGCGCACGGGCGACGTTTCGAAATCGTCCTCACGCGCATAGTCGCATTCTACCGTCAAGCAAGCCTAGAATCCGTTTTAAGACCCTTGTCATACATAGCCGTCAGCTGACCGCCGCAGCTCACTCGCTGGCCAGCAGACGGCGTTCCTGTCCCTGCTCTACCGGGTGGCCGAGAGGGTGGATCGATACCGCCTGCGCGGCGTCCCGCCAGTCTACCGACGCTGCCGCGCAGGGAAGGATCGCAGAGCCCTGAGATCGAGCGTCGCAGGCCGAACCGTTTCGACACGACGATGAATCCTGACCCGGTCAGAAGCCTGCTGCGAGCCGCCAACTTCGCGGCCGTGAAGCACAAGGACCAGCGCCGGAAGGACCCAGAGGGCACGCCGTACATCAACCACCCGATCGGTGAGGGGGCGTCGCTGTGACGGCGGCCACGTGGTCGTCCTGGTACACCGGCACAGCCAGGACCCCCCTCCCTTTTGGCCCGAATTTTGTGTGAAATCAATGCACATCGTTTTCCCAGCGGACGGTTTGTGTGCGACTTGACACTGAGCTCCTGTCCCCCTCCTTCAGAAAATCCTGGCTGCGCCCCTGTCCTGGTGTTGATGTCTGTCTTCGGAGACGCCGCCGCCCGACCCGCAGCGCGCGTGACGGCCGCCACGACGGTCCTGGGAAAGGGAACCTGGGGTCACGGCCTCAGCGGATGCAGGTTAGCGCCGCCGGGTCTGTCGTGATCACCACGCGGGAAAAGAAGGCCTGCTAAAACCGGGCAGTGGTTACGCACTTCCTGCAGTCCTTGGTCCCACGCGGATGTTACGAAACCCACGGTGCGTGGTTGTCCGTTGAATCAAGTGTTTTTCGCGGATGTCGTCGGTTGTGAACGTCTGCTATAGGGAGGTTGGGGACACAGGAGAATCCCACTGCTTCACTTTGACGGGCTACACAATAACGGCATGCAGACGATTGGGCTAAGTTCTGATTTTCCAGAGAAATCGCGGAACAAGGCCCTGTTTGCCGTCCATCGATTGGGAGAAATCGTCTGGGTTTTCTGAACTTGCTGTAAACGCCGTAGTTCTCGCATATCCTGCGTGCTACCTGCAACTTCCGTCCTTGCGCCCAGGCGTGGCATACATTCTGATGGAGGAGGGTGACGTGACGGACATCGAAGTCCTGCAGGCCGCGATCCTGCACGATACCGTTGAGGACACCGACACCACCCTGGACGAGATCCAGGGTGTTTTCGGTGAAAAGGTGAGCACGCGTTGTGAAATGAGAATATCTGCTGCCGTTATGAGTCCGTTACGCGGTCGTGACGCTCCAGGCTTTAGGATGGTCTCAAAACGTCGCGCAGTACTCAAAGCATGAAACCACAGTGATTGGGTCTGGCCGGGTCGGCCGATCGGTCCATCGGGTCGATCGGATTGCTGATAGCCCGATCTTTGGTCGGGTTACCACCTTGATGTGCAAGTGCATCGGAAGCAGCTCGCGGATACAGGAAAGTATGTGGGCGTGGATGCTCATAATTCCAGTACCCCTCCCCCACATCAATATTTATCACGTCGTCACGGATGGCTTTGGGACGACGGCAAGTCGCTGTGGCTCAGCCGCGCGTGCCGACAGGTCCGGTCCATCGTCGCCGAGGTGACCGACGACAAAACACTGCCGAAGGCCGAGCGCAAGCGACTGCAGGTGGTGCACGCACCCACGCGCACCCGCCAGGCCAAGCTAGTGAAGTTGGCAGACAAACTCTACAACCTGCGCGACCTGGCGAGGGTGACGCCGTCCGGCTGGGACCAGCAGCGCGTGCAGGAATACTTCAGGTGGGCCTCTCAGGTGGTGGAAGGCCTGCGCGGCACCAACGCAGCGCTCGAGGCCAAGCTGGACGAGGTGCTTCGTCAGCAGGTGCCCACGTGAGTCGGGTTTTTCGGATGCCGACTAAATTCGGGTGCCTTTAGACTGCGTTCCTGCCAGAAGCCGGCGAAAATTTCCCACAAGCGTAGCCCTGTGGAGATGAAAGAGGCGCCCGATGCTTGGTTCGATGGGTCAAGCTTTACTCGGTGAACCCTCACGTTGCTCCGCCTTTTCTTTGCATATCCTGTGTGGTACCTCTGATGAAAATACTCTTCTTTGAATCCAGCGTTTTTGCGTCGTTGGATACAGTGCCTTGTTCCTGAGACGCATTGCCATTAGCGTCCATGAGTGCACAGTCGTTGTGTGATGCACTTGTAATGCGCGGCTTGATGCCTTCGGAAGAGTCTGTGGAACAAATTGTGTTATTTACTGGAAGCCTTGTTCCTTGCCACCGAGTGCAAGGAATGCGACGAATAGATATTTGAACGACAAAATAGGAGTAATTACAGGTTCCTGGCGTCATCATACATTGCACTGAAACCAAAAATATAAGGATTTCGACGGCAGGGCTTTTTAAGAACACTTGGGTGCCCATTGTAGCTTTTACGCCTCCTTTTTATTTCAGCCTTAAAGATAATCGCACAAGCCATTGTTGCAACCTTAAAATATTGTTCTTGCCCGGCATTTGTGAACGATTTGCACATCGGCGTTCTAAATGTGGTCGCGCACAATTGTAAAGTGTTTGTGTGTTCCGGTTTCAGCCATGCTGATACACTGGCATCCACAAACAGACAATTATACCCATGAAGAACGTGTAATATTGCATACACTTTACATACTACGTATAAGGAGCACTATATCCCTTTGACATCACATGATGTAAACGAATGCAAGCTACTGTTGTGCTTTATATTCTCAGTAAGTTTTGAAATAGGACCGGAAAGCATCATACGGATCCATAAGTTTGTTTTTGTAATCCACAAAACGTAACGCTCCGTTGAATTATTGAAAACGAAAGAGGGATAATGTGTCCACATTTGGAAAATTATGCTGCGCGACTGATCTCCCACGTAGTGTCAGTTAACTCCGTGCCACATCATCAGAATCTCTTGTATAACTGACAGTGTTCTGAGAGCTTATGAACGCCAGTGCTGGAGGCACCATTCTGCACAGCGTCGTAAGATATGGCCTGTAAAACGACGGCAACGAGTAAAGAAAGTGGCAGATGCTCGAAAAGAAAAGGTAGTTATGTGGAAAAAGGGATTTTAAAAGATGTGAGAAAGAGATGGCAAAGCGCCTTGCAAAAGATAATCGGAAATGGACTAATTTTCCCCTTTCGGTTAGCCTGGCAGAGGTGTTAAAAACTTTGAAACCCACGTTCTCTTTTTCTCATCTGGTATCGTTGCATCTTTTTCTTTTTACCACGCCAAACGTTGGCTAAGGATGGTCTTGCCATAAAACGAACTTCAGGAAAAAATACCGTTTCGTCGTCGTTCGGCGCGCTGTTGAACGGAAACCGGTTATGCGAGCTTCCCTCCAGCATTTCTCGTAAATCTCCAACAGTGCCGGAAGTTCAGTCGTCCGGCGGTGTCGTGTGCCAGCGGACAAGGTAGCCGTGCCAACGTGTGGGCGTTCGTTTCACATCCGGCCCCAGCGGAGTCGGCGGGACCGAAGCCGTATTCCGGCAAACTGCAGGCCGACCTGTCTCTTCCTTCCGGCGCATCCAGGTCTGGCTGCAGACTCCGACGGTTGCGCCACGTTCAGAGAGGCGCGTGGCGGCTCTGGAGACCCACTCGGCCTCACGGACAGCTTTCTCAGAGGTGTCATACCATTCCACTTCGTGACAAGAGTGCTTTGATTTTTTTGACTCGTAACCGTGACTCTGTAACGGAGTGTGGCCGGCTGTGGCAGTCTGTTGCACGCGGAAAGTCCGGAAGTTTCGGGAGGACTCATGTTCACATTCCCAGACGCTCTGTAGTTCGGGTTTGGTTTCTGCACCTCATAGTCCCTTCGTTCCTGCCCGCTGGGTGCCAGCGCTGTGGTCTGGCTCTTCCTGGCCATCTGCACAGCTGGGACCGGATAATATCACAGCTTAATGTTGCGAACCTTGACAACAATATCCATGATCGTAACATTGTTCAATAGGACGAAACGGCAAAGCGTCACCATTACGGCAAAAACGGTCCGCCAGCATGGCTCCGCCTGTATGCTGCTTCGACCAAGGCATAGGTCTGATCTTTACTTGGCATGTTTTTGGAAATGCCAATACACAAATTTACTCCACAGGGCAAGCGTCGAAACAGCAGCGACGTATGGACAAATCACGTGTTCTGATTCCAAAGTCACCATAGCAAATCGTCCCAGTCAATTTATCTGTAAAACAGATTCATTATTATGTTATATGTCCATAGCGGCAGTAGCGTAACGACCATAAAACCATACGACGTTGGAAAAATGTCCAGGACGTCGCCAGGATTTGTGCGATCAATAAATGCCCCATACATATCGCATAGAATCGGAACGTCAAACACCTGGGTGTACCATATGTTGTAGGGTTATGAGGGGTTAATGGCCTTGGATCTTTTCGTGAAAGCTATACGAAGGCAATGGTGGTGATGTGTTTCCCATTCTCCCTCTCTCCCTCTCTGTCTTTCTGTCCCCCATCAAAACCAGACCTCTTACACCGCAAACGCACGAGTAGCTCTGAACAGCCCTCCTTACTCTGTGAAAATGGAGGATCACCGCTCTTTAAACGTTCGAGGAAAAGTGGAGCCGTGATACGTCCATTCTTGATCCTCCCGCCATTTATTTCAATACCTTTTTTTCAAAACGCGTTTGCACGCTTCACATATCTTACACTTGTCCTTATCACACACACTGTTCGGCTGGCGCTGCCCTTAAACACACTATGCCCCTGTTTCGTTTCGCCATGTGCATTTGGGATGTTGCCGTTCGCGCAGTGCTATGACGGCTATGAGGCGGCGAGGTGGGAACGGCCCCGTCCAACGAATCGCGTATCACAATGACTGCCCTGCGGTCTGGCGGCCTCTATCCAATGGCGATGTCGGCGCAGCCGTAGAACTGCTCCTGGCGTCCACAGCCGGTCCGGCGGCCTCTATCCAATGGCGATGTCGGCGCAGCCGTAGAACTGCTCCTGACGTCCACAGCCGGTCCGGCGGCCTCTATCCAATGGCGATGTCGGCGCAGCCGTAGAACTGTTCCTGGCGTCCACAGCCGCGAGAGCACCCGTCAGCGACGGCGGACAGGGGCTCCAGTTGTTGCCGGCCGTGTACATCCACTGCGGAGACAGCGGACAGTGGTGGATCAGCCGCAGAGACGCCGGACACGGCGGCGGATCTCTGTTGATGATCCACCCCCAGGCCACTGCTGGTGATCGAGCACCACTTTCTAATAAACACCGAATACCAAGTGCCCAGAATTAATTATTAGGTGGGTTGTACTGGCAGTACACCAGAACTAATTATTAGGTGCACTGTACTAAGAAAGCCAGAAACAAGTATATATATATATATATATAAACAACCAGTAAGTCATTTAAAACCAAACACCATGTAAACCAGAACTAAGCACCTAGATATCACAGAAACTAGAACCGAGTAACAAGAAGCACTAAACCAGAACCAAGATCCGCTGCCCCTAGAGACCAACGAGATCAGAGAGGCACCCTGACCTGGAAGACGCAGTGGTCGCAAGTCAGATCCGGGGGCAGCTGCAGCGGCACGATCACCATCTTCATGCGGGCCGTGATGGGGTAGCTGGTGCTGCCCGATCCGGCCACCTTAAGCAGCCGCCTGGCAGCCGGGCGGAGCGGGTGAAGGTCAACAGCAGCAGCCTTAGTCTTAGCTGCACCACAGGCTTTGCAAAACTTCCAACTGTAGTCCAGAATCACTAGGTGTTCCCACTTGCATTGTTTTTTTTTCATACCGCCTGTGATGATACTCTCAGCGGTTTCAGCACGCAGGAAGTTAAGTCACATTTTGCAATTATTTTCGCCGTATATGCAGAAATCGATGAAATACGTAGCATTGGTTCAAAGAAGCATATTACATACAAATGCCAAGTGAAGAGTCACTTTAATTAACAACGGTGGAGCTATAACAGTCTGAAGATCTAACCTGTTCAGGCACTCCTGAGTGGCCTCGGAAGTCATACCAGTAACGGGGCACACACGGAACTCGAAAAACCCCAGATGGTTCACGGTCAGCTGAACCTTTGCGTTTATTATCTGTAACAACAGACAATTGTGTTAACTGTGCCCCAGCAAACCGGGACATACCTATGCCCTTTGGAAGTTCTTTAAAATCCCTCTACTTTTGCCGAACGGTGTTGTTGAAAATTCTCGTTTTCCATGACGATTATTTGCCACGATTTTTATAATGTAAGGTTGTCTGGGGAAGTCACATGCAAGTATTTATGAAGAGACTGAACGTAATGACAGCTAAGCTTGATAGGGAGTTGTCTAATTTTCGTTGACAGTGCATTCGCGCATTGTGGCTTTCCTTCCTTGCTTAACCCTATTCCCGGAGGGCTAGACAGTATGGTCGATTCCCGGCAGGGGAGGGCGGATTCGCCCCCCCCCCCCCCTGAGATCTCGAGAACTACCCATCCGATTTCATCGCAACAAACGGCAATCGATTGGCCATGACTTCAAATACATTTTTATAAAAAGAAATTTTCAAAATTTTGAAAATTGGGGATACAGGGGCAAAAATGTCAAAATGGGGGGTATTTTTGGACTGCTTATAGCTTCGTTGTTTATGGACCAATTTCGATGAAACTGGCATTAATCGAGAGATTATGAATGGGAATTTTACCATTGGTACACACATCTGAAATTTTGGGAAAATTCATGGGCGTTCACAGGGTTTTAAAAATAGGAGGATTAGTTTTTTAACAATTAAATGAACAAAAAAGGCAAAACCACTTTTTGGCTTCTGCTAGTCATGTTATGCTAAAGAAGTACAAATCGCATTACAATATTTGTATAATGTTAGCATAGGCGGTGCCAGGGACATGAAAAATGGGGAACTGTCGTGGTCACACGTTCTTCAGATCAACTTGTGACCTTTGACGTTAAATGACCTCCAGTGATCTTGGAGTCACTTGGAATGATCTCGTGTGCATTTAATATTATCTGTAAACGTTTTCATTCATTTGAATTCACTCTATTTCAAAAATTTCGTTTTATGGCTATTGCGTTATAGGGTACGCACACTGACATTTTAGGTCATCGCTCCGTGACCCAACCTGATGTAAAGTTGAAACTTGATACACAAGTAGAGGGCACCTTTTTACGTCATATGCATTCCAGGTTTGGCATTTGAAAAAACAGCGCAAAAATTATTTAAAAAAATGACTTTTGACTTTGACCTGACCTTGGAAAGTGACCTAAACGAACAAAATTATATCTGCACATTGCCCAACTATTTAGCTATTCATCCATATAGTGTTTTAAGTTCCATCTTAAAAACGCTATTTTTGGCAGACGTTTTCCTTTTACCCTCAACATGGCCAAAATGGCCTGAATGCCTCCCAAAAACGTTACCTGGCTCCGCTCCTGAGCAAAATAGAATTTTGAAATTTTGCCACGGCACGTAGAAAGAATAGTTAGAAAAGTCACCAAGTTTCGTGAAGCTGCGTCAAAAAGCCTGGAATTGGCCAGCAAAAAGCCTGAGGGGGGGGGTTTAGCCCCCCTGCCGGGAATATGGTTAAACCCAGCTAACCCAACGTCAACGCGTATGGCGCTGAAGTCCAGCCAATGTCAACTCCAACGATAGAGCCACGAAATAGTCAGTCGGGTAAAGTCTGGGTACCGCCCGAGAGGCAGAGGCCCTCCCAGCGCGTGCTGTACCGCACTCACCGAGCCCGGCTTGTACCTCTCCACTATGATGGCCTGCTTGACGTACCGCCTGCCGCCGATCTCGTGCGCTCGCGGCGGCCGCTGGTCGTACGGGTCGCCGCAGATGCCGCACTTGCCTCCCATCCTGGTCTGGTGCTGCAGCGAACAGCGAGGCCGGCAGTGGCGTGACGTTACGGCTCAGGAGGCCGCGCATCGCGCGTCATCATGTTGGCGATAGTCGCGCAGGGTTGTGATTTACGCGGATATCCATAGGACGCGAGTAATGACGTTATGTAAGTCGGAAGACTTCAGTCGTTTTAACTGGCGCGGCGTAAGCAAAAAGGCAGCGCAGGTGTTGTTTTGATTTTATGTGTGGAGTGTGGCCTTGCTCTGTGGCCCTTTGGGTTGCTCATACCGCCTGTGGTGTGAGAAGCGCACGGGCTCACTAAACCATCGGTCCGTTTCCACCACGTGTCCCGGGGAACTCTGACTAGCAGCCGGGACGCCAGGTGAATGCCTTTGGACACTCCAATCTAAACAGGTACCCCGAGACACTCGTCCTCTGACTTATATACGGCGCGTCAGGTGAGTTCCCTGGAACACTCCACGTCAAAGTGGTACCCCGGAACGGATATACTGACAGATACTGGCACTGCCTAGATAGACACTGACACTGACAGATGAGACCATGAGGCCATGAGTGAGATGAGAGGACACTGACACTGAGACCGGAGACATATATACCAACAGATGACTCTGACAAATCTAAAGGACGTCCGATGAGCACCCTGGGACCCTCCAATCGGACAGGTACCCGAGCCGGGTACGGCACTCACCATCAGCCCGCCGCAGTACAGCTGGTGGTCGTTGTAGTCCTTGGGCGTGGCGTACTTGCCGGTGCGCCACATGGTGGCTCTGCCGACCGGGTACCAGAGGCGGCCGTGGCCGGACGCCGAGCCCCACAGCTGGCGGCCGGGACACGCGCGGTCAGAGCACCCTCACTCACTGGACGGCCGCCGCCGCGGCACTGACACGGTCAGCCCGCCCGCACCTGGCATCTGTCTTTACCGGAACCGAAATGGTCAAAACCAACGTAGACGTGACGAACATAAAAATGCTTTGATGGTTTCTGGGGTAAATGGCATCCGCGAATCGTCCAACTGAAGGATTTCGAGAAACTGCCATAGCACTTTATACACACACACACACACATACACACACACACACACACACACACATATATATATATATATATATATATATATATATATATATATATATATATATACCGACAGAGCCGGAGAACTAAAGAAAACATATTACAGTTTTGTCTTATGTGCGCAATGGCCTCGTGAACTGTCACGATCAACCGAACATGCGATACGTTTGGAATTTCTTACAGTGTAAGTCAACTTCTGAAAACTCATGGTACTTACGATGGAAAAACAGACGATTCCTTGGAAGCACAGTGTTATCATCTGAAAAAACAAAGTTCAGCTCAATCAACAGACCGACTGGATTGTCGAATACACATGCGAGGGACAAATGAGTGAAATGAAATACTTTGCTGCATTGTATTTTTAGCAGATACTCCAAAATTTCCTTTAAAATGCTGTCATTGCAGCCCATCCAGAAGTGCATTTGTTCTGGTGCGTTGCGACAATGACTTCACGATTGAACAGCATTCTTCTGGTAACTTACCATTATAAAGTCCCCCATCCTCAGCGCTCTCACAAACTTCCACCCCAGACGTTTGCCTTCCAACACCTCAGCGCGTATGAATGCCGTTTTAGCCCGACTATCGAACCATTTTTTCTAGGCCAACTGTCAAATTTGTAATGTCATCATGCCCTGAGACGGATATGAACCCTCTTTTTACCATTCATCATTTGAAGGCGGCACCATTCACTGATCTAAATGCCGAAAATGCATCGTGATAATGTCCTCGGGTCGTGAAATCGGGGTCGGGTGAAGGCTGTCCCGGCAGCAGGCTGGCTTCCTGGAAACGAGCACGTGTTCGGACATGACCTTTGTGTGGCCTGGCCTACTCTTAGTCATAGTCCAAAGTTGTCATGAGTCAGTTAGCAGCACCAAATCCGTATCCGGTTCGACAACAGGCCTGATTTATTTATCGCTTCATCTTCTGTGTGCTCAAACATTCATTTCCGAAGCGTAAGCGTCTTCGTGCCGCTAGTTTTGTTTGTTAGCTCCGTAGACAAAACAGAGATACAGGAAACAGCCGTTTTTATATTTTTATATATATTTATTAGGTAAATATTTCTTTTCAAAAATAGCAAAACAAAGTGGCCGAAATCGGGTGGAAATCAAAATCTGGGGTAATTTAGGTTGTACGGATGGAAGCGGATATAGCAAAACCCTATCACATGGTCTGGATCCGCCAGCGAATATAACATATCTCAATGATTGCAACCGCCCTTCGACAAGAACAGAATGTGCACGTGTTTTATTGCGCGGAAATTGTGATCCGGCCCGATTTTGTGAGATATCGAGTGTAAGTTTTTGGAAAGAAAAAAGGTCCTGGAATACAGCATGACGCTAGAGGCAGAGTTACATGTAGATATTGTGCTATGTCATGATGCCGGCGTCAGCTGGTCAACTGGTCTCCTTAAGAGACGCGTTAACTTTCGTTGCGAATTACGATGCAATTTTTTTCGCCGCTGGTCGCGGAGAGGGGCTGAAATTTGTAGGTCAGCCAGATTAAAATCCTCATATTCCTGCCCTCAGGTTCAAAACGGCTAAACAGTGTTTTTCGTAATCGATACCGTGTATAAGGACGATTGTTATCTGCTTGAGACTTAAGCCACGCAAGTGCTGTTGATGTTGTACTTTCCATGACTGTTCAGCTTTGAAACAGGAAGGGCCGTGCTCTTCCATTAAACGCTACCTGTACTCGTGGCGACAGGCCCATACCGCGCCAGCGCCAGCTGCACCACAGTCCCAACGGGACGGAGCTATAGATGTCGCTGCCATCTGCTACCATTTGTGATGTTTCCGTCGGTCTGTGGCTGAGATGCAACTAAGACATCATGTTATCGATTAGAGCGTCGAAAATTGCATGAATTCCTTTCAAAGCTAAGGCTGTGCTTAGCTAATGAGCTTAGTCATTCCAAGATCAAAGGTGATTAAACGTATCCTCCGCATGGCCGATAAACAATGGTAAACTCACAGATCTAACTTTGAAGATCGGCCGCACACCATTTTAAATAAAAAAAGTAATCCCAGAGATTTTCAAAAAGGCGTCCCATTTTGGGTTCATTGCTGCGACACATATTCATGGTATATATCACATTACACAACATTGCTTGACGTTGCATTTTATTGCATTACGTTGCATTCCATTGCAGTGTGTTGCATTGCATTATAATGCATTGCATTGTATTGCGATGCAGTATAATGCAATATATCGCATTCGTTGCAGTGTGTAAAAGCGCCAGCGACTGAAAGCGCTTGGTGCGTTTGGAATATGATTTTCCCGTTTCGCTAGCACGTACTAGCATCTGGTTATTTATCTGTTTTTATTTGGCAATGTGTTCGTTGTAATATCAAACGAAACCACAGGAAGTGAAATGTCAGAAATCCTGTTGACACCTACTTTGATCCATTTTATATCAACACACTCCAGGGATAATCAAGGGGAGACGGAGCCCCTCCCGATCCTTCCGCCGAAACCACTCGCGGACCGACCTGCGTGTCTTCAGATGACCTGAGTCGACCTGCTGCTCCCTCAGGCCACTGACTCTGGACTCCGCGCAGTGAACGCGGCGTGTCCGCCTCTACCGGCGGCTCGGCTGCGCTCCGAAAGACGAGAACGACTCCTTTTATCCGCACGGACGCCGCGAGACCGTTTTCTGGGGCGCGTCCAGGGCGTGCGTTATCCGGCTTCGCGCAGAAAGCCCTGCGCTTACCGTCGCGGATTTTACCGTCGCGGTGAAGTAGCGTCGTTACCTCGGCGCAGGGTCTGTGGCCACAACGCACGTGCTCCAGGCGCTGTGAGAAGTCCGAACCGGCGAAAAAACGTCTCGGCTTGATGAGGTGCTACCGGGCCAACGGCTTTCTGGTGTCCTCACTCCACACCGCCGGTTCCAGTCGTTCTGTTCGGCTTCGGCGCGGAGCAATGAATGGTGTGCACGTTAATCAAGGGTTGATCCAAGACTGATCATTGACGAGCTGGGATTACAAAAGATTTGCGTCACATGTAGATAGAAGGTGCGTTGGATGGCACCCTTGGGGTGAAGATACTGCAGGTGCTGATGGGTATTGGTTTTTGTGCTTTCAAAAACCTGTTTTTAACACACTTTTGATTACTGGCAGACATCTCGTGCATTAACAGGCGAGAAACTTTGGAAAGAGTTTTTGAGGCTTACATAGTTTTGTGACATAGACTTTGGGTGTTTTAACCCTATTCCCGGAGGGCTAGACGGTATGGCCGATTCCCGGCAGGGGGGGGGGCGGATTCGGCCCCCCCCTGAGATCTCAAGAACTACTTATCCGATTTCATCGCAACAAACGGCAATCGATTTGCCGTGACGTGAACTACATTTTGATAAAAAGAAATTTTCAAAATTTTGAAATTTGTGGATACAGGGGGCAAAAATGTCAAAATGGGGGGTACTTTTTGACTTCTTATAACTCCGTTGTTTATGGACCGATTTCGATGAAACTGGCATCAATCGAGAGATTATGGATAGGGCTCTTACCATGGGTATGCAAATTTGAAATTTTGGGAAAATTCATGGGCGTTCACAGGGTTTCAAAAATAGGGGGATTAGTTTTCCAATAACGAAATGAACAAAAGAGGCCAAAACACTTTTTTAGCTTCTGCTAGTCATGCTATGCTAAAGAAGTACAAATCGCATTACAGTGTTTGTATAATGTTAGCATAGGCGGTGCCAGGGACATAAAAAAGGGGGAACTGTCATGGTCACACGTTTCTCAGATCAACTTGTGACCTTTGACCTTAAATGACCTCCAGTGACCTTGGTGTCACCTGGAATGATGTCGTGTGCATTCAATATTATCTGTAAACGTTTTTAGTCGATTAAATTCACTCTATTCCAAAAAATTCATTTTTTGGCTTTTGCGATATAGGGTACGTGCACTGACATTTTAGGTCATAGCTCCGTGACCTGACCTGATATCAAGCTGAAACTTGGTACACAAGTAGAGGGCATCTTTTTACGTCATATATATTCCGGGTTTGGCATTTAAAAAAACGGCGCCGAAATTATTGCGAAAAAACAAATTTTGACTTTTGACCTTGACCTGACCTTGTAAAGTGACCTCAGATAAACAAAATTACATATGCACATTGCCCAACTATTTAGCTATATATTCATATAAAGTTTTAAGTTCTATCTTAAAAACTCTGTTTTTGGCAGACATTTTCCTTTTACCCTCAACATGACCAAAAATGACCTGAGGTGCCTCCCAAAAACGTTGCCTGGCTCCGCCCCTGAGCAAAATAGAATTTCGAAGTTTTATCACGGCGCGTAGAAGGAACAGCTAGGAAAAGTCACCAAGTTTCGTGAAGCTGCGTCAAAAAGCCTGGAATTGGCAAGCAAAAAACCCGAGAATAGGGAATACCTGCCTGCCTGCCGGGAATAGGGTTAAAAGCCTGAAACGGTTTCGACTTGTGTTTTTCGCACGGTTGGAATTGGTCTTGTGTGCATTTACCAGCAACAAAGGAAAACCAGTACCGTATTACCCATCCATTAGTCACGTAAAACCTGTGCTGTTTGCACTAAATCGAGATTTCTGTGTTGAGCCCATTACGATGAAATGATATGAGCCCTTTTGAAAGGCTTTTGACTGGGCCCTTGCTCGACATGAATTACTCGTTGTCCCATGGGCAAGAAAAATTCTGCAGCTTTCAGTGCCATATTATCGTCACCATTCGATTGCTTGAAGCTTTGGATCAAACAACAATGCATTTTCAGCGTCATCAAGATTCATCATCATCATCATCACCACACGCTTTGATGTTATTGTTCCCTAATATTTGCTTCGAGACATGGAAACGTAGGAATGGAAGGAGGATAGATTGGTCTAACAGGCCAACGAGCTCGAACTTGACTTTATCAGATGAAGTATTGCAAACTCCGTTTACATCGCGTGAACTGCGTTAACCGTGTTACGCGTAGGTACGGAACCTACTGATATCCATTTAGGAAGAGGTTCTGAAAGATCCTGTAGCTGGTGGTGTTCTTACACTCCGCGTGATCTCGAGCGACACCAGCTCGTGACCTTGTGACCCAAGGCCCGGTTTATCTGTTCAGGGGTCTTCCAGCTGATAGCAGGCCGAGCTGTCTGTTTCTCATCATACCATTTATACAAAAGAAGCGCAGCCTTCCATATAGTACATCCTTCTTCGTTAAAAAAAAAAACTACCAAGCGTATCTTGTAAAAAACTGTCTTGGATTCCCTCTTTATGATAAAGTTAACAACCTGAAATGTCTACAGTGTATGTAAATATGTAAAAAACGAAAGTTAGAAGTAGTGGTCACCGTCTTTTATTGTTCTGTCTCACAGCGTTCAAGAAATAGCGGAAGAAAATCCTCACGGAATGACTTAAGACCTTCCCGGAACGCAATTAATGGTAGGTCTTCACTTCACCTGGTCTAGGGTCGCTTTGTCAAGCGAGAAAGTGAAACGAGACCATGACAATGTCTTTCCTGATTCGAGTAAACTTGCGAAAAAATGGCAGATCGTGTCCCCAATTCATTTTTCATATCGTAACATTGTCAATGAAGAGTGCGATGTTCAGGGAAACACCTGCAGTTGATATCAGTCCGGATGTTAAAACAATGCATTTATTCAGACTTCCGTTAACTTGCAGTGCACCAGATACAGTCACCTCAGATACAACGTGGCAGCCGTCAACAAAGGCTAGCATGCGTCGTTTAATCCCGTGAAAAGGAGCGGTACCAGACAAGGGCAAATTCTCCAGAGCTACAGCCACAAAGCATTGCCAATGGCCACAACGAGCTTGAGCGCACCTGGATAAAATATTGACAAGGGCAAGCGTGCAATTCACGCAGCTAATCTGAATAACTAAATTGTCCTAAACCGGAAAACAGTCGACCCTGCTCGCGACACAGCGCAACGCCGGATCCATCACTCCTGTTTACGTCACTTGTCACCGCAGCCATTACCCCATCGGCGGGCCAGATTTAATACGCGCGACGGGACGGACGCGCCGCGCCGCCGCCGCCGCCCAACCCTGACTGATAACGAGCTGCGACCATCAGCGGCGGCCGAGGGCGCCGCGCCGTCGGTTACTCCACGCGGCGTCACGTGCGCCGGCCGTGACGCCCGCCGCCGTCACAATGCCCTGAAATCACGGGCCCGCGCCGCGGACCGCCCTCCCTGAGACCGATTTCGGCCGCGGTCGGCCGCGCTGCCGGTGTTTGCCGAGACGCCGCTCGACACCGACGCAGACCAGCTGCCGCGCCGGCCTTGCGCGGAGCCGCTCGAGCGCACTTTTGTCCGTGAAGCGACTCCGCGGGGGGGGGGGACAGGTGCGGGTGTCCCACGAAGACCTGCTCCTGGCCAGGCGGGGGGTCCAGCGGGGCACGCTCCCATGAGCGGGACGTCGCCGCCCTGTGACGCAAGAGCGCACATCGCGGCTCTGGCTGGTTCCGCTTTACGCCACTCGAAGACAGCCTCGACTGAGGCCGCTCGGACACCTGCCCCTCCCCCCTCCGGTCCTGCAGTTTGACGAACCTTGCCACAGATCGCTTCACCCCAGATGTCCTGTCGATCAGCTTACCGCTCCGCCGGTCGCCGAACTTCTTGTGATCAATCCCCAGCCACTGAACCGACCTGAGGTCACCGACCTATTTCCGCTCGGTAACTGATCGGCAGAGGTCTTGCGACAAGCGGAGACGCTCTCAAGCTCGAGGATGTCTTCTTCTTCCTTCTTTCGTTTACTTTCTCGACACATTTTGGGTGTTTCGGTGCATTTTCGCAGGCTCCTCGAGCTCTCCAGGCAATGGCCGCTCAGTACCGGCTCCACCCCGGCGGTTTCCCGCGCCGGGCCGCGGCCTCCTCGTCTATGCAGCGGCAGTGCGAGGGCGGGCAGAACGGCGGCACGGCGCCGCAGTTGACGCGACACCAGGCGTCCATGCCGGGCAAGCCAGTCCAGACGCCGGCGGCGCCGCAGACGAGCCGGGCGGGCGCGGCGGTCGGCCGCCTGGTGCGGCTGGCGGTGGTTGGACGCCTGCTGGTGGGCCGGCCGGCGGTGGGACGCGCAGTGACGGGCCGCCGGGTGGTCGGTTGCCGGGGCGGGTAGGGTGAACTGCAAAGAAGCGGAGTTCCGAAGTCTGAATACAGGGCGACGCTGACAACAAACCGGTGTTCCTGGCCGCGGGAGGCTTAAAAATACTATGACTTAACATTTTGTCGCCTAGTTAAACTCGCCTTATCAAGAAAGTCCGGGAAAAACGTTTCTCTAATCCTCCCAATAAGAACACATACACATTCGCACAACACACCGTCCTGCGAGCGCAGCTCCTCGCTTCTCCGTCGCTTTTCTCTGTGATCCACCTTCCCCTTCTGTTCTGCGAACATATATATATATATATATATATATATATACATCGCTTCTCCCTCTTTCTCCCTCTTTCTCCTCTCTCTCTCTCTCTCTCCTCTCTCTCTCTCTCTCTCTCCCTCCCTCTCTCTCTCTCACCGTCCGCCGTCGTGAACGGTGACGTCAGCGCAGCCGTAGAACTCCTCCTGGGGCCCGCAGCCGGCGGCCTGGGAGCCGTCCTCACAGACGCCCCAGCTGTTCCCCGAGTGGTAGCGCCACTGGGAGCGATCCAGACACAGACACAAGGTCACATAAAGTCTGCAGCCCGCTCTGCTCCGAAGTTTATCTGCGGTCAGCCTTTCCAACCGTTATTTTCCGGTCCTGTGCAAGTTAAGACCAATGACAGTGAAGTCGCAGAGTTCTACGCTGACTGATGCAACGTTGCTAGTCGCTTTCTTTCACTGGAACTTCGGGTGGAACGTAAGCCACACCACACCACGCCTACGTCGTGACCTACATCCACCACCCATCCTCCCTCCTGTGCAGTGATTCATGTCTCACCGGAAACGATCGAGCCCGAGATTCGACTGAACAAGGCCGTTTGTAGGAAAAAGTCGTGCTGTTTTTGTCAGTTTCTGTCCGTCATCATAATTTTACTATTATTATTTATGTACCTTCGTATTATTTCTCTCCACAGAAAAAAATCTTATCTTTCTGGTTCTTGGAACCCGACAATGTTCGGACGTCAATGGTCCGCAATGGAAACATACCCTAATCATGGAGCATCCAGAAAACCACGGTAAGAATACAGGGGAGCACCCATAATTTTAGGGAGCTGACCCAATTTTGGCCATATGGTCCAAAGTTTTCTCTTTTCTGTCACTAAGTCCGCCGCTAACGTGGTAGGTGGGGAGGGGGAGTCTCGATGGCCCCTCTTGCGCACCTACGAAGACACGATAAATCCAAGTCCCTGGTACCAAGCGGTAACCTGTCACCGCGCAGTCAGCGGCGCCCTCCACCTGTGGGCCTGGTGACGCCCCTGATTCATTGGTCGGTCAGGCGTTGTGCGCGGAACTGGCCGGCGGAAGTTTACGCGGCGCCGTGGATCGCCGGGCATACCGGATGTCCACGTGTCACAGCCGACGAGTCAACCTAAACATGGCGTCACTGAACAACACGCGACGTCATACAAAACTGCAGACTGGGCGACGAACATGTTGACATGGCGATTATGCTACTGATTGCGGAGAGGGTTGCCCAACCCCTGCAGATCCGGAAATTCCTTCCCGGTGAGGAAATGCCTTTGGAGGTGATAGGTAACCGTATCAGGCTAAGTTACTTCTTCTCTTTTTTTTGGCTTGCATTTCGTCAGTGCCCAAAGTTAATCACGATTTCCTGAGGACAGCTCAAGGCAAAATGGTAAGAAAGGCAAAGTCTCATTTTTCTGACATCACGACTTTCTGAGAGCAGTGGCGGTAGAGTGGGTGCCGGGTGTAAAGGATACGGGGCGTGACGACCAACGCCAGGCGACGGCCACCCGGCGACCGCTTCACGCCAATCTGCCAGCGAAGTCGAGTCGGGGGACTGACCTGCAGGACGCAGTGCTGACAGGTCAGACCCGGTGGTAACTGAAGGCGGACCCGGACACGCGAGTAATCGGGTCGGATCGGATACTTGGTCCTGTTGGTACCAGCCAGCTTCAGCACGTGCCTGCAAGGAGGAAGGCAGTCTCAAGAACGAGGCTATTCTTTGCAGCAGTCTATGCCGCGAATGGTCGAGTGATTCCGAATTTCGCTGTAACTCGCTGCAAATGTTTACGTATTGTGCGGAAGTGTTTATAGATTATGCAATCACCATGGACGACTTTGAGGAACTCGTACTGCGTCCATTCCTGGAATGTTATCTTGCTTTTTCGTCTGAAACGTTCTTCAGCTAGCGATTAGTTTTTGCGACATAGTTCTCATTAGCTGTTGAGTCAGTGTGTTTCAGTTTACTCACCTGTCGAGGCATTCTTGGGTCGCCTCGGTATCAAAGCCAGGTACTGGACAGATCTTAAACTGGAAAAAGCCTTTGTGGTTTGCCGTTATCAAAACTTCCACATCGATGACCTGAGGGAAGGCATATCATAGTAAACACATAAAGAGCAGCCAATGCACTGAGACAAAGTGTTTGAGACTTCCAGGATATACTGGATTCAAGGACTCGATATATTGCTTACAACATTTTAAGCAGAAGAAATCGAATAAGTATTTCAAAGAAGCCACCACGGATCCATTGCAAATATTTCTTTACTTTAGCATTCCATTTTCATTGGTCGAAAAGCAAATGCGTGCATCAGGGCGAAGTACTTAAGCTAGTATGTTTCACTCTGGAAATGTCATGTCTTAAAATCTGTTTTTTTTTGCAAATAAGCTGTTTGGCATATTCCAGTTTTACAGCGCTACATGTTGAAGACAATGGATCATCAGCGAGAGGCCGGAAAACAAAAATGATTGTTCTCGAGCTATTAAAACTTCTCTTCTTTCCAGTTCAACAGCCGCAGTAAACGGACTGCGTGATCAGCCAGCGTGATATGTCGGCCTCCCGAGCTGAGAACTCGGCGTTCCCAGACGGACCGAGACGCGCGCCATACCGAGCCTGCCGTGTAGTTGGCCACCATGCGGCCCTGGTAGAACGGTCCGCCGATCTCGTGGGTGCGCGGCTGCGGCTCGTCGTACGGGTCGCCGCAGATGCCGCACTTGCCGCCCAGCGCTATTTGATGCTGCAACAAAGGCGGCGTTTTACGTCACAGCCAAACGTCAACCAGGGAAAATGATAGCCAGGAGCCGGCGGATGCATTGCAGCACGAAGAATCAGATAAACAGAGAGAAAGTCCGTCGTAGCTACTGGACGTTTCACGATCTCAATATATTAAGCGCAATGACGGTAGCAAGAAGGCATCGGTGGTGGATCAACGTGGCGGTAGCCAAGCGACGGCGAAGCACCGCCATCTTCTCTTAACGTTTAAAGCCAACACCGACGCCGCGCGGCTACTTACTTGGGAATCTCGAACTCTTTAACAACCGGCCGACCTACGACAGCCATCAAAGAACTCTACACGGAACATTGGGGAAATCATCCCGTGTGCCTGCCGGCGAGTCGGCTGTACTTACGGCACGTCCTCCGCAGAAGAGCTGGTTGTCGTTGTAGTCGATGGGGGCTCCGTCTCGAGTGAAGCGCCAGATGGAGGCGCGACACGGCGGCTTCTCCAGCCGGCCGTGACCATCTGCCGAGCTCAGCTGCAGAAGCGCACGTCAGGTCAGGGCAGGTCAGGTCGGATCAGGTCAAAGCACGACACGGCGGCCGCTCCTGCCGGCCATGGCCATTCGCCGAGGCGCAGCTGCAGCGGCACAGGCCAGGTTAGATCAGGTCAGGTCAGCGAAGAGAATCAGGGAAGGGAAGGTCAGTGAGAGGGATGCCAAGGCGACGTAAGTCAGACCAGACTAGAATATATTGTTTCTCAGGAAATCTTAGGAATTCCGGAATTCGGCATTCAAACCATTTTGCAACATAGTGACTGAAATGAGTAAATAGAACCAAACATATTTAAACAAATGGCAATTACCTGAATATACAACAAAATAATGATGTGTACGGAGATATCATGACGAAATTTGTGATTATTCTAACGCATCGTGTCTCGGAAAGGAAGATTTTGCCGATTACGTGACGGTGTACACAATGATGAGTACAAAGATGGTCTGTGTTTAACCACATGAACGAAAAATAAACAGGTGAACAAGGATACTGCACATCTTTTCACGGCGACAAGCGACAAACATTACACTGGTGTCCGAGTAGACAAAAACAACGAATTGAAGAGCTATGGCAGCACTGCTAGATGACGACCTTTCCGTTCGAAAGGAAACATCAGTTGCCAAGAAGCCTAAGACTGACATCTATGTCATTTCGACAGCGTCTGCTTTGTTAAAAGCGATAAAAAGCATTTACAAGACATGGGCTTGACCACTCTGATGAAATTCTGTTGCGCTGTTGACCAGCGATTTGGACGGAATAACCAAGACTTGCATGTTTAGGAGAACCAGACGTCAGAATGTTTGCGTTTTAGTGCTCGGTCTAGGAGGCGAACAGTGCGGACAAGTGGATGGAAAGATGAATATTTTTAGAGGTTCTAGAAAGATAGGCCATTAATTACCTAAACAATGTAGTGATCAACACGACGTAAACTTGACGGCCATTCAGTCTTTGCCAGAGAGGGACACGACTAACACAAGAGCCCATCTTACGTCCCCTCTTGCAGTCACCACGGAGCTAGCTAGTGATACGTTTAAGCCCATGGAACACTTACCAGCAGCATCCAGGCGGCCAGAAACCAGACTTGGTGCTTCATCTGCGGACCATGGCACAACGTCAGGACGCCAGACAACCAAACGACAAGCCCCACAGCGTCCATTCGCAAACCGTCCTCGTGCCGAGTCGCCACGACCCAGACCGCGCTGACCGCTCTTACCCTGGAACCCGGTCGGCGTAGCGGTGCGCGCCGCGCGGGGTGGCCTCCTCGTCTGACCGCCCCGGGCCCCCGGGCCCTCTGGTCGGCTCGCTTTGAGGCGGCCGATTCGGCTAATCGGACAGCCGGGCTCTGTTTATGAACTGACTCAGAAGAGGCCGCCGGTCGGCAGCGGGGCCGGGCCGGCCGTCTCCGTTCGACGCCCGCTTCCGCCGACGCGTCGAGCCGCGTCAGCCGCCCGCACGCGGAAACGACACTGCGTCACGGGCTTTTTGTGCCACTGCGCACTGATAACTGCGTGAGACGAGTGAAGGAAGTGAGGGGCGGCGAGGATTGGAGTAAATATTTAGGTGTTTACCGGAACAACTAGGTCCTGAGACCTCGCCCGTTAAAAAGGAGCTTCAGTATATGTCTGATAACATTTAATGGAAGAAGAAAGATAAAAGAGACTGATGCTATGGAGGACATGGTCTTTTCTCTCGCATTACGGAGGGTCGAAATCCACGCCCCTTTAATATTTCTCTGTATACAAATGGAACAGCATGAGACTGCGCATAAGGTTTGGAGCAGATGAGCTCTATTCAGTTCCGCATAATTATCGGCATTCCTCAGTTTTGAGTCAGGTTGGTTCTTGAAGATCGAAAATTATTTCTTACGCATGAGCAGGAATTCGGCAGCATTCCTTACAAGCCAAAGCGTTACGTTCTCTGCAGGACAGCGTTGGCTGAACGGTTGTAACGAACTTGACTTGAACATTTTTTTAGATGCCCTGTGGCTTTGTATGCTGTGAATAATTAAAAATTGGGCATTGAGTCAATAGCTTTGCATTACCATTTTGGTCATTTTGCGCAATTCGAACATCATTGGATTGGTATATAACGGCAGACACGATAAAAATATTAAAACATTTCTGATCTGGCTCTCAGGCGTACGCCCTTTCTCCGGGAAACAAAACATGCCCATTTTGACCGCGTCTCAAAAGGAGCTGCGCACAGGCATTTTGGGTCTTCGTTTTAAAGAGGGACGGAACACTTCAACGCATGACACTTACTAGGTCATCAATACATGAAGGCGACAGGTATCGCGGCAACATGTTAGACGCTTACCATGTGTGATATGCTCAAAAACGCTTTATTAATAATATTTCTTAAGACTTTTCAAAGCCGAGACGTACCTGTTCTTAGCACATGCCGTAAAAAATGCGTACAAAAAGAACTGTTACGACCACGTCGAGTTTTGACACATTCATCTTCCCAAAAACGTCTCGTAAAACTTAATCGTGTCATAACATATCTGCGGCTTAAGCCGCGACGAACAAAGACGACATTTGCTGTTATATAAACCAGGAGTGTTTGTCAGGCTTAACGTCTAAGCTCAACGCTTGCTTTCGAATAAACAAACCAGATACGCCTTGATCCTTGGTAAACTGGCAGCTGGCATTGCCCTCTCCAATCACGCATACGTCGTGCAAACAAACCCACAGCCGGAGGGCGTTTGTTTCGCGGAACGCGATCCTTTCTCAGGCTCTTTCGAGCCGGGGTGCCGATGGCACTGTTCGAGGATGGCGGAGGAATCGTTTGAATGCTTTGGAGCCCTGTGTTTCCTCTATGCTTTTGTGCATGAACTGCATATTATGCAATGATCATTGCTGTTAACATTAGTAATGGAAACGCTTGCACCGATCAATTATCAATGTAGTGACTAGATAATGAGTGTATTAATGATGACATAGTTGCGTGCCTTTACTTTCATGGCTTTTATGTATTATATTATGCGATAAATATGATGTATCATGTCGCATATTCCACATTGCATATTGCGTAAATTTTACACAACAGTTACGTTCGCATTGCTGGGATTTTCTGCCACGTGGATACGTATGTTTCGCCTGTCAAGTGATCATCTGGGCTGGAAAAAATATAAAACCGATAGAGCGGATAAAAAAGGAAAGGACGACCAAAACGTGCAAAAGTTCAAGTGTTCCTAGAATCCTACCTTCGAATTTTTGACTCGCTAATTGGAGTAAAATGACTTTTTGATCACAAATCGTTGTGAGTTGCTGAATTGATGTCGCCATGCCTCTCGGTTCAAATACTTTATTGGCTACCCACAGATGCGCTTTATTACATTGAGGCCTGGCTACAGATGTGTGATGCGTATGCCATTATGGCGGAATGCAGGATCGGTCACCATACCGCTGTTTCCCGTGGCGTATTCGCCAGAATCCCCCCTGCATCAAGCAGTGGTCAGATACAGACCGCGCTGAAATCCATTCTCACCCTGCTGCTAATATCCCATCGGACACAGCGGAGATATCCAGCAGTGGGACCATCCAAAGCTCAGCAGGCCCACAGGCCGCTGTTACTCCCGCGGGCTCTCTGGCACCACGGGCCCGAGGCTTACTCACCGGGTGGTACGGTGGCCGGGCTGCTCCGGGGCATGACCCGCGCTCTCCTCACAGGGCGCTGGCTGGACCCAGATCAGCTCCGCTGACTCGGCGGACTCGCGGCGGACTAGGCGGCGGACTCGGCGGCGGAAGCGTCGGTCGAAGGAGATGTCGCTGGCCTGGCTGCTGATTCTGTTGTGAATATGCTGCGCTAAAATTGGGAGTTTCGTTCGTCAGTATTAGTCAGTGGCTAAAATAACTTCAGATAATCAGACGTCTTTTCTGGCGTAGTCGAGAAGTAGCCACTTAAATCAGTCCACGACAATGAACTGCTTCACATTGTACCCCGGTCTGCTTTCTGTTAGAAAGTCAAAAGCGTAAACTTCCACGCAATGCATTCGTAGGCAACATTCCACGCATCTCATGATCAAGCATGTCAGGCATGTCAAGGCTACAGACTTGTTCTTTCTTGTCGTTGTTTTGGTGCGGCAGGGTCTAGCACGCTAAGTCATGGTGCGGAATCGTGGGAAAAGTCATGATGGATTGGCAGAAAAGGCTTTACTTCCTTGCCAACCTAAACAGAACATTTTACGTCGGTGCAGCCAAACGGCGAAATTCTAAATAAATGATGTGTCGTGCATATTTTGATAGCCTGAGCGAATGCCAGTAACCATTCTTCCAGACACAAGTCTACAATGGCTGACCTTGCCGCCTGCTTTCTTGCTGTATGCGCCGATCGTCTTCAGGTCAGGTCCCGTTCCTGACGGTGACGTCTATGATGCCGTGTGCCACGCGGATGCTGTATCCGACCTCGGAACGACCGCAACTGTCTAGACCTTAAAACCCCGACGTGTTCCAGTGGCACTAAAAAAACTCTGGTTTTCGATTACCGATTTGCCGCAGGACCGTCCTGAGGCGGCGCAGGGCCGTCCAAAGTCTCCACAGGACCACCTGAAGTCGCCGCAGGACCGTCCGGAGTCTTCGTAGGGCCGTCCGGAGTCACCGCAGGACCGTCCGGAGTCTTCGCGGGGCCGTCCGGAGTCACTGCAGGACCGTCCGGAGTCGCCGCGGGACCGTTCGGAGTCGCCGCGGGACCGTCCGGAGTCGCCGCGGGACCGTCCGGAGTCGCCGCGGGACCGTCCGGAGTCGCCGGCGCCGGTGAGCGGTCCCGGACGCCGCCCGCCCGGCACTGGAGGGTCGGTCCGGCGCGGCCGTCCGGCGTCACGGCTCCGTCACGGTCCGGCCGGACCGGTGTCGTCACGCGCCGGGCGACGCTCCAGCTCCATTGGCGGCGCGCTCAGCCGGGCCGTAATTGAAGGGGCCTGCCCGTTCCGACGCGCCGGTCTCGACGGCCGCGGCGCCGCCGGCGGCGGCCGGACTCCGGGCCGGCGGACGCGGCGGCTTCCCTCAGCCCGCTTCAGGCCGGGGAGGCGGACAGCTGGCCTGGACTCTGGAGCCGGAGCCAATTACAGTGTCACATTTCAGAGCCGGAGGAACTGGTGACATGACACTGCTGAGCCAGGACAGCCGGCCACACGGCTCTGTGGAGTGAATGCAGGGCTGTCTTCACGGCGATCGGAGCTTGAGCAGCTGACCGGACGACAGTTTCAAATCCGAGCAGATGACAGTACGACACTTTGAAGCTGACAGCACGCCACTGTGGAGTCCAGATGACGACAGGACACCCTTTATTCAGAGGGCATGGTAAGAAGATACTCTGAAAGCGTAGACGACAAAATGACACTGAAGCCAGCGCAGCTGACAACACTCCACTCTGAAACCCGGGCAGATGACGGGACAACATCTTGAAGAAGGATTATTTTTACCCCACTTGCCTCATTCAGTGGTTCTGCAAACAAGCGTTAACTGTAATTTCTTGTAGATATTATGCATGTTCGACCTGACTGGTTCTGGAAACGTTAACCTTCTGTACGTCACGTCTTTAGTAAACCGTAAGCCATGCCGATGCACCATTACGCTTCTTTATTGCCGATTTTTGCCATTCTTTACTATTGTCACTCGTTTACAGTCCTGTTCTATCCACCAAGCGTGAAACATGAATAAGCAACATGAAGCCAAGCCTGCATGCACCCCAGACGGAAGATGACATTTTTAATATGTAGCCGAGACTAAATCGCTCCGAAAATAGTCACTCTACAGCCGCAGTAAACTCGGGCGAAATAAATGCCTAACTATCAATCTACTCTCGGATTCCTTTGTGAGATTCCGATGTCTCAATCGTGGGTACATCCGCCAGGCAGCTTGTTTCAGAACGAACATCCGTAAAATGTCCGATAGTCGGTGGGAAAGGAGCACATGCTTATCATAGTACGAAGCAGCTGTAATTTTGCTCGATGTTTTGTAAGTGCCGTCGGCGAAGTTCAGACATTAGCGAGTCTGAAACTGAGCTGTTCGCTACTCTCTTCGTGCTGTGGTGAAGGTCAGTTCATGGTGGAATTTTAAATGACGATGTGTGCTGGAATGTGTATAGACGGAGCAAAGCTGTCACGGAATACATTTTCAGGTAGCAAGATCGTCAAGGCTCTGGTTAGGTCATGCTTAGCATTGCATTCAAACTGTACCAGGATCGACATCAGTTGTATGCAATGGAAATCTGCCGCATCATGATCCAATGAAGACAATCAAACGCACGTTTCAGATGAAGTTGGCAACTCTTCTCGTCCTGGTTGTGATGATCATGGTAAGCATCTCTTAATCCGAATGCTTCTCCAAGCAGCCATTCCAGCTGTTCAGTTTGCGTTATTTAAATGAATCAAATGTAACTGCTTGAAAAGTGAAACTTACGTCGACGCTGGCTATGGTGCGTCACACGACTCCTAACGATCGGGAACTTATTACGCTATCGTCGGATATATGTCTTGGCGCTGTTACCTTTAGGTCTTTTACGAACCCTTCAAGAAGTGATAACTTTTATCTGTTTCGATCACTTTGCACTCGCATTACTCCTATGAAACAGTTTAAGATTACAGATCTTATGTCAGATTCCTTCATGATGTCCCGATCTCTCCGTTGATATTACCACATCTTCATTCCAAGCTCAGTTTGGAGCCTGACTTCAGACACGTAACACCAGAGTCTGTTCCAGGCGTCTGACGTCGCCGGCCACGGCCGACTGATGGATCCGCCATGTCGGGCCACCATGTGGCGAGTCGGATACGACACCAAGGCGGACTACAACGACAACCAGCTGTTCTGCGGCGGAAAATACGTTAGCTCGTCAGGGAGGAACGCCGCGCTCGAGACACGTCCTGTCCAGCGCAAATTTTGAATGCGTTGGGGATATGGTTCCGTGGTTAAATGAAACGCTTGCATTAGTTTGCCACAGTTTTGCTCTTCACTCGTCGTGTCGTGTAACACAAGTCTCAGGCCTTATTGCGGCTGCACTAGCACGCTAACTTAAGAAGATAATCCGAAAAAAATATTCGCACTTGTTACCTTCTGGCCGTCACTCTTCGTTACAGCCCCAAAATCCCTTCCGTGCCAAAAGCAGAACGTAATAGAAACGTGTTACGAAATATCCTGCTCTCATGGCAACCGAAGTAAATTTGGTACACCTCGCACCACAACCGGGTCCGGCACAGATAACGTGCCCTTGTTAGACAAACAGCTAACATTCCGTTCTGCCGCGTCCTGAGTCCGCGTAAATACCCTCGGGAGTATCCCTCTGACAAGGAACCATCCCACAGCACCAGCAGTCAGAAATGGGCGGCAAGTGCGGCATCTGCGGCGACCCATACGACGAGCCGCAGCCACGCACTCACGAGATCGGCGGACCCTACTATAAGGGCTACCTGGTCAAAAATTACACCGTCGGATCGGTAAGCTTCTCTCTCTCTCTCTCTCTCTCTCTCTCTCTCTCTCCCTAGCATATTTTTCGTCTCTTCTGCTCCGTATTCCCGTTTTTGCCTCCTGTTGCTGTCTGTTTGTTCATTTTGGCTTTTTGGTAATTTGGCAATTTATTTTTACCTTGGTATATTTCGTCATGCTTTGTAATTTCAGCGACATGAGATGTATGCCATCTGACGAAATTGCTATGCGTGCTTTATCAAATGCAGAACCCCAAGTCACTCATGCTGTGTTTAAAATAATGAATGACGGGAATTATCCTCTATACCATACTTGTTACCGTTGTTTTTTTCTGCAGGAGATTGAGGTGACTGTGGATATCACCGCCAACCACCTGGGCTTCTTCCAGTTCAAGCTCTGTCCCGTCACCGGATTTGATACCGAGGCCACCCAGGAATGCCTTGATCGGTGGGTTTGAGTAAAGGCATTTATTTTGTTGATTAACGTGTTGCGTAACTGGCGGAACGGTCCCACTAATCCGTCCAGATAAAAAAAATGTGAGAGAGAGGCTGAGACGTCGTAAAGTCTTCTCTTTCCGCCACATTTCCGACTTGAAACCTTGATCCAACGTTTTGGATCTACTTGACGAATTTAGGGTTTCGGAGCGGCGATGTTTGACGTCAGTTTTCCTCACTCACGAACGTCGTGGTTGAACAGGAATATTCTGAAGCTGGCCGGGTCGGACTCAACTGAATTCCACATTGGGTCGGAGACTGGAGATTACGTTGCCAAGCTGCAGCTGCCGTCTGACCTCGAGTGCGAGCACTGCGTCTTCCAGGTGAGCTTCCGTCCCGCCCTGTGTCCAGCTGGCTCTTGTTCAGACCACCCGTTTGACTGCGTTGATGCTGTTTTCTTCGTTATTCATCAGCTGCCTTCTGTTGTTCGAATCATATAGGGCTATCGAACTCATCTAACTCGCAGCATGATATTGATGCACAAGTTATAAAACCCTCTATGAATATCACAGCGCCCTCACTTCCACATCAGCAGCGGCTCGCATGACGCAGCCCCACTGCGTCAGTGGCCTCTGCAGTACGACAGACGATACAGAACTGCCTAGCCCTTGCAGAGGGCGGCCCTGCCCGAAATGCCCGCACGTCTGACGTGGAGGCACGTGCCTACAGTGGCGGTACCACGGCGGAAACGACTGGGGCAAGTGCCCCGATGGCACGGGCAAGGTGGGCTGCGGTCCCCCAGGAGGAGTTCTACGGCTGCGCTGACGTCTCTGTGCGTCAACCGCGTAACATCAGGTGAGGATGCGATGCCCCACGGAGGTTGGTCGCGGCTGGCAGCCCACCCGCTCAGTGTGTGTCTGCCTGCGTGTCTGTCTACGTGTGTGTCGTTTACCGTGCGGTCTGGTACTGAGGTGTCGCCACACGTGCATCTAATGAGTGCATCCTCGCCTTTTCTTCTTGCTCCAGGCGAGTTTAGATAGCCCGGAAGCAAATTATCACCAGGCTCCTGCGGCCCCCTGCCGGCCGCTGCCGTCACGTGGCTGGTCACGTGACGACGCCTGCGGCGGCCCGTCCAGGCCCAGGACGCGTCGTGTTTCCGTCGTCCTCGGCTTCCTGCGCGGAGCGACGGACGGCCTGACGGAAGGCGCGTCTGTCGGTACGAACCGACAGCTGATCAGCCGAGCAGTGAGCAGTCGGACTTCGAGTGTAGTGCGCGGACGGGAAGAAGCTACAAACCGGAACCTTTTCACTTATCGAGGAAGCCAGCGAATGGCGGCATTTGTGTAGCTCCTGTAAATGTGGAGGCGTAATTTTCATGTAATCGCTGGAGCTCTGAGTTTCCAGCCCACAACTATGGTGGCCTATTGCATTTAATAATGCATAAGGTGCTAAAAAGCAAACATCGTTGAAATACATGATGAAAACGCTTGAATTCGTTTCACGCATCAGCATGCACTGAGGGCAAAGAACAAACACACAGGCCACATTCGTGAAGGGTTACATTGGATTAAAGACATGCCTGTGCGACGGAAGAAAAAGATGGAATACAGTCAGGAACTTTGTCATTCTGAACACCAAACTACGCACCATTCCATTTCCACAGCATGCCAGTGAGTTTTATGGCTTACCTCCTCACAAGCGAAAATTTACACTCAAAGGAAATCCAAAGAACAGTGGGAACGCTATCAAAGTAGGTCTTGCGGTTGAAGGACAGGGTGGCCGCCAAAAACAGCAGCGCCCCTCAGTGACTCATAAAACAATGGACACGAGCCGACCGCATCCTTGTCCAAAAATGCTCTCAGAGGTCACTCAGTGTCCACGTTTTCCGGTGATTCAGACTGAACAATGACTGGCGTGGAGTGATATTTAAACTGACCAGTAATCGGTCAACAATAGGTTTGAATGCGCGATGTTAGGACATACGGTGGTGGCCAGCTGTTTTCGTGGAGCACCTTTGCTCGGAGACCAGATAAGAACAAATCAAACCAGGCCTAGCCAGACCCGGCCAGACCAGCCTGTACCACACCAAATCAGACTAGTCTGAACTAAAGCGAACTAGACAAGACCAGACCAGACCAGAAGAAACGCTGCTAACGGTTAGCAACTGCCTGATGGCTGTTTACAAGTAAGGACGAACTGCCTTTTGGGTTCAGGCGTCCAGCCTTGAGTCAAGTCTTGTGTTTCGTCAGACGTCAGTCAGTCGTCTGCGGGGCGTGTGACGAAAGGTCAAATGGCACACACCCATATACAGGCTTGAATACATCGCGAAACACCGCTCTATTTGCGTGCAGGCACAGGGAAAGCCCTTCATTGACGTATACTCAAGTGCACAAGACGATAAACATTAGACAGGACAAAAATCCGTTAGCTCCAAGCTCCAAAACAAAGCCAAGGACGCGCCGCGCTTGCCGGGAAGTACTTATCTATTATGATAACCAGGTTGCAGGCTTTTATTCACGTACGATCCCAATCGTCAGGTAAAAACAAAACGGAACGCAAACAGAAAGGAAACAATGCGTTTGTAAAGCTATGTATTTACACCATCCATTTTCACTCACCTAAAGCTGATGAACCAAGTGTTAAGAAGGTACTGAAACGTCATGTACTCCATCGCTCCCCTGAGTGACGAAACGCACCGTGATATCGCTATTTGCGGTTGTGTTTCTGGTTGCGTTTTGTGACTTGTTCGGCGGTGTTACAGCCATTTGATGAACCCGGAAGCCTCATGACAGCGACATAAATAAACAGATAACCCCGAGCGACCAGATACCGTTGTCGGCGCACTGGACTGCTCGGACCGACGCTCTCTTAGCTCAGCCAAGAACGTTCAAAATTTCATTGAGCTCTGTAAGATTTCATTTGTCATCAATCGGACCCTTGTCAGAGGGGCGCTTCGTCCACGGAGCAAAAACGCTATAGCTTCCTGCGACAATTTTGAATGTTTAAGTACATAGCATTTGCGCTGTGAGAACGCGGAATTTTGCGCAATGCCCGAGATAAATTTTGGGTTGCATGAAAATCCTTAATTTAGCTGATAATCCATGCGAACCAAGCACCTGGTTATCGCGCTACTAGGATGCTGCAACTGAATGGTCTCAGCGTTATTTAACGCGCTCAGTACGTTGCAGAAAGTCTCAGGGTAGCTTGCGCTGTCAAGCCAGAGGCCAACGGATTCTTCCTTCAAATAAAGGTTAGTATCGCTTGTTTCATTTTAATTCGATTTCAATGAGCAGGCAGACCGTAATCCTGGACATTGAGACATGGCTAATGCTACAGCTTCACCCACTGAGTCTTGGTGTCTGATTCTTTGTTGCCTCAAAATCTTGGAATACGACGTTGTACCGATGCTATATGGTGAAAAACACAGTATCAGGGTAAAACGAGTTTTATAATTTTTTTCAGATGAAGTCCACGATGTTTTTGCTGCTGTTATCGATCTTTATGGTAAGTTCTGTTGTTAACAAATCACCTTTTCGCCCATACACTCAGTTTATATCAAACGCTTATTTTTCGGCAAAATCGCCGAAATGGTAAAAAGGAGATGGCATGGTAAAAAATAGGGGAAAAGCACATTAAAAAGGTTGAGACGAACACTTACGATCGGAAATGAGGAGCAATGGAACAAATGTAATGCAAAAAATACCGAAGACTATCGTCACGCTATCCACCGACGAACGATGCGCCATTCTCGGTCGCGTGGCGTCTGCTCGGTATCCTTTCCTGCTTTGACGTAATTTTTTTCAAGGTTGAGGAATTTCGCTGACCTTCATTCAGGCCTTAAGGCGTCAGTACCGGTTCTACTACACATGTAAGTGACCTGGTCTGGCCTAACCTAACCTAACCTAACTTAACTTGACCTAACTGTCACTTTAAGACGTCTCAGTACGATGAAGTCATTCATTTTCGGGCGGTCAAAGATCCACTGGAGCCAGCCAGTGTAAACAAAATGGCGTCGCACCGTACGGCGGCATTTCTTCATGGTGCAATAAGATTCATTTTGATTGCGATATGTAGTCAAAATTTCGGGATTTGTTCAGCATGAAACTTCTTTTATCATACTGCACGATGCATAGCAAAACCGATTTGCAAGTAGGTCTGGATGGGACGTTGAAGTGCTGAAAGCTGAAAGTTGAAATGCTGAAGGCTGCAGAAACTCAGGGTCGGGCTCCCGTCGCCTCTGGTGGAGACCACATGCGCGTGCACTCGCCCAACTCGTTACTCTCGCCACATCATCGGTCAAGAACACATTTGTCACCGTCGTAACCGAACGAAAGGTGCGACGCTAGAAACGTAAAAACTGGATGAAATATTGTTAACCTGTACATATTAGCACTCATTGCATCCAACGTATGCAGCCATCTATTGGTCCATCAAGTTCTGAAACATCACACTTGTCGCTAGTAGAGCAGTCAGGCGGGGGTCATAGGGATTCACTGATTCTTATGGTCAGAGGTCCCCCAAAACTTGTTAATGTCACTAATGGTTTGTTTGAAAGACAACAATTTCGCTACACTGAAGGTGACGTACTTTTATTTTCGAAACCTCCAGGCATGCTATTTGTAGGGTCAATTTGTCCATGTTTGCAATGAAATAGTGTTAGTAGCATTAAACCTCTTCATTTTAGCCTTGATCTCATTACGAAAATCCTGGCTACGTTACTGCGTATTGCGTAAATGGCGCTGATTTGCCTCTGATCAGCATTTACGTCAAAAAATGTGATCTGATGCAACATGGACGCATACCACTTCTGTACGAGCGGCGTGGCCTTGACCCTTGTCAGATAGCCAAGTAAGTGCCTACCCAATGCTGATTTGTTTTTATAAGAATTGTTTCGTTGTTTATTCCATGCTGAATATCTTGTAGACCGGTCAACACTCATCACCTTTTCTTAAGTTTCGCTCAAATTTATTTCTCGGTGCTTTGCTGTAACTCTAACTCGGACCTATGACGCCGCTAATTACATGTTTCCGTCAGCCTTCTGACGTCGCCGGTCGCCGTCTTTCCAGCTCAGCCCTCTGACACCGCTGGTCGCTGCGTGTCTGTTTTAGGCTCGTGACGTCACCGGTCACGGCCGACTGACGGACCCGCCGTGCCGCGCCACCATGTGGAGGTTTGGGTACGACACCCCGCCGGACTACAACGATAACCAGCTTTTCTGCGGCGGAAAAGATGTCAGTGGGGACGCTTAAGGCGATCGGCACTGTTTTCCGTTTTCGCGTTTTCGTGCAAAATACGTCCAAGTAGGGAAATCAAAAGCACCACGCGATGACGATTGCCGCACAAAAAGGCCACATTGGCATGGAGAAGCATGACCTCTATTGGATTTTTGGCAAAGGTCATTGATGGAGACGCTGACCTCTGATTCTCTCTCCATGCTTGGACTTTTAAACGTGGTAACAGTGTTCAGGTTTCGTCAAGTCAGCCATTTTAAAATCTCCGTTCCAAGACCGAGCCTGCGTGTTACAGCACCAGCAGTCTGACATGGGCGGCAAGTGCGGCATCTGCGGCGACCCGTACGACGAGCCGCAACCACGCACTCACGAGATCGGCGGACCGTACTATAAGGGCTACCTGGTCAAGAATTACACCGTCGGATCGGTAAACACTACAGCCAGTCCTTTTCTCCTTTTGCCTGATTCCTCCGCTCTCTTTCGCCGTGTGCCTTGTCAAGAATTGCTTTCTTTCGCAACAGACACACATATACACGCGTCTTGTACTTGACTTACTTGTTTAACGTCATTTTCATCCATATTCATTTGTTAAACATTTTCATCCTGAATAAAATCTCGTTAATGCGTGATATTCATTTCTAGGTCATTATAAGCGCCACTCATTTAACTTCTGGGCTGATAAACGTGTTGCAGACCTTTGGAACGATCCGTTCGTTATTTGCCGTAGACCTGCAGTACATGCTGTCTTGGTGTTCTGCGTCCGAACGGGGCCGGTCGTTGAGGCGCTCAGCCCCAGCGGCCGGTGAGGCTGAGCGCGCACCGGCCGGCCGGCCGCAGGTCACCTGAGCCGGCGATCTGACACGGGCAGCCGTCCGAGGCCCGTCCGGACAGTCCTTGTCTGCAGACGACTGACTGACGCCTGACGGTACGAAAGGCTTGACTCAAGACTCGGAGGACCCAGACGCTTGGGCCCAAGTGGTTATGCCTCCGACCTCACCACAAGCAAGTAAACGGTCTTGGACGACTCTGTAAAGCCTGAGGAGACACAGGAAGACTCCAGACGTGCACGCCTGAGTCCAAGGAGGCTGTGCGTCCGAACTCACAGTCAGACAGACAATCAAATCGTCGTCTGGTCCTACTCCTCGACGGCTGACGGGGTGCCACCGGCACGTTTTGGTTTCTGCTGGCACCGGTACCATTGGATAGCTTATGTGGACTAATGGAATCTGACAGCACGTCTTTGGTGAGGATCGACGCTGGAGAAATGAACGACAATGCAAAACTTCCGGCGTCCTTTTGTCTTTTTTTTCGTAGGAGATCGAGGTGACGGTCCAGATTACTGCCAACCACCTGGGCTTCTTCCAGTTCAAGTTGTGTCCTGTCTCCGGATTTGGGACCGAAGCCACCCAGGAATGCCTGGACAAGTGCGTCAGTCTGTTTATATGCATTCCTTTTAATGAAGTGTCGCACATTTAATCAAATGCTCGTGCGTACTCAACCCAATGCATGTAAACTATGTCCCTTCAGAAGTGCTGGCATGATCCCGCACTGATGCATCGTGACAATCTTTCTAGTCGTGCAGTCTCGTGAAAGGAAGATTACTGCAGTTTTTCTCTCATAACTGGCTTTGTCATCGCCACCGGAGGCCTGCGTTGAGACGCACAGAAATAACGACAGCGTTTCAAAAATACTAAAAAGGAAATAGCAGCCTTCTGGCTCTGTCAGTAGGAGGAGATCAGACACCAGCAGCTCTTCTGCAGCTCCGTCTCACCGACGCCCTTTCGCGCAGGCACGTGCTGAAGTTGGCCGGGTCCGACTCCACGGAGTACCACATCTCGGACGAGATTCGCGACTTTGTCGTCGACCTTGCAGTTGCCCTCCGACCTGGAATGTGAGCACTGCATTTTCCAGGTTAGTTTCTGCTCCGGTGTCCGCGCCCCGAGTGGCCGAATGTCGCTTAAAGATGATGTTCCGCTACGACGACTTCTAAAAAATGTTCTGCTACGACGGCTGCTAAAAAACAGGGTACGGCTGGTCGAAAAGCGTCTCTCACTTTATTCTCAGCACTGTTTTTTCCACCCGTTGACGATGGCACAATGTTCGCCTTTCGCTTAAGTTCAGTGACCTGCGCCCGGTCGTGTGGTCAAACAACACCTAACAGCGGGACATTTACAATTAAGACACAAGGAAAACTCACAGGAGATCGCTTCGGAACTCCACCAATTTTGAACTTTGGGACACATTATGTGTCAAAAGTAAATTCCTAAGATAAGTAATAGTTTAACTATCTGGAATCAGAAACGCATATTGCAGGTGAAATGTTTCCTTTGAGTCATCTCATCTTGCCACCGATTTGCACAAGTTCTGCTCGCATTCTTCCGCTTTACAGCGGTACGTTGCAGAAACATACTTTCTGAAGATGGAGTTCAAGGAGCGCTTGTTCATTCAATGTCATTTCTCGCGTTCTCAGTGGCGCTACCACGGTGGGAATGACTGGGGAGTCTGCCCGAACGGCACCAGCATGGTGGGCTGTGGCCCCCAGGAGGAGTTCTACGGCTGTGCTGATGTTTCTGTACGTCAGCCAGCAGACGTCAGGTGAGGGTGATACGTTCCCAAGGGGATTTCCCAGGTTTTGCACGAAAATAACATCTTCCCGTAAAGAACAAAGCATTCGGTCTTGGGAGTGATAACACTGCAGCGTTAAGGAGAGCATCAAGTCCGATAAATTTCCATACCTTCCGATGTGAAATTCTCGGACGAACAGAGAAACAAAATAACTTTATGAACTAGTGGCGCCGCATAAATGCAGTCCGTAATGTTATGTAATAATCTGCAGCCAGACAATGCGAACGGTTTTTGTAACAGGCTGCAAATTAGCGATCCATTAATTGTATTGGTGCAATGATTCGCTGCATTCCGCATTCGTCCATGCATTCAGTGTGCTCATTGCAACGATGTGTCGTTACGCCTCGCATCATACAGAAGGTGGTGCAGCCGCAAAAAAATAAAGAGATCCCTTGTCAGGGTTCACTGTGTGGCAAGGCCTGAAAGGAAGATGAAACTCTCAAACGCCGTTCATTGCCCGGCACTGACGTTGGTTTCACGCCTTTCTCGGGCAGGCTGCCGATGAAACTTCATTGAAAGCTCTGGAAGCTGACGCGGCTTGCTTCCCACCACCCACTGAAGGTCCGACTGCACCAACAGAACACGATCAACAGCGCTCTGGATCAACTGACACACACCGCAGTTATGCCGAGCCCCGTCGAGGATTTTCTTATTCGTTTTACGTTCTCGATTTCCAGTTGCCTCGCTCTACGATGCGGCATAATATAACGGTTGTATGTGATTCGCTCTTCGCCAAGCTCATCATCAAGTCGGAATTACTGTAGTCTGTTTCTTGTAAGCTTGCACTTAGCTCCAAGATATCTTTGAAACATTGCACGAAAAGCTTAATTTGTTTTCCCACTTCAGTTTGAGTCAGCAAGGGGCATGGCAATGATCTACGGGATTTAGATCTCCGATCTGCAGATATTTCGTTACAACTATGCCATCACGGTCTTGTATTTACGTGCATAGTTCCCAAAGGAACTTGGAGCTAAGTGTAGAGTTATAAAAAAACAGGCTATTGAACCGTTAATTGCTGTCAATTAAAGCTCCAATGTGCAGCTTCTACCTCTCTGTAATGAGTCGATGTATATTGATTGTCGCATTGTGCACGTGTGTGGATGGTCGTTGAAATATATACCCAGATGAAAAAAGCATTCAGCGACGGCAAAAGAAATCCATACATCGTATTAATTGATTGTGCTCATTGCGTCCTGCGACCAATAACCAATAAGCGAAAATATACGCAAGATAAGTTTAATGACCGTGACATATGTAAATATGTCACGGTCATCAAAAAACTCGTGGTTCACGGAAAAATGATTCACCGGCGTGCTCGTTTCCTAGCAATCCATTTTGCTTTCTTCGAAGTGCTCCATGCATTTAGCGTCGGCAGATCTTACTACCTGGCTAAACACGCAAACAGGGCCAGGCTCTTGGTCGGCCGCATCATGGTTCCAGCGCAGATCTGAAGAAGCGAGGATGCCCTTCATGCTTTGGGCGGCTTTTTCCGTGTGGCTGGGACCTCTGTGGAGTGGATATCAGCTCCAGAGCTCTGACTCGCTGGCGTGGGCTCCCGGACTATTCAAACGTGGTGCCTGCTCGTGACGTGGTGCGCTGACGGGATCCGACGCCAGCAGGGCGCAAGGAAGCTATTTTCGGATGAGATCACTGAAAAAAATGAGGATTTGTATGCTACTCGCAGACCAGTTTCAAACGTTACATGGTATCAGTCCAGATATGTTCCGCAGGGTGGCACGCAAGCTGAAGCCTGGAATTTTTGGATTTTGTGGTCATTTGAAGATGCGCACGCAACTGACAGCTTCGCTCATTCATAACGGTTTTCTTCAAACTGGTGCTAATTCTGAGGGTGCGTTTATAAAACAAGATGGCGCAAGAGTACCCCTGCCTTGAACATAATGATCTTTTCTCGATCTGCCTTTTGCGGCAGACTTACTGATTAGGCCTGATCAATGTCACACGCAACACTCCATAACATAACTTTTAACGATGACATACGAGCGAAAGACAGATTTTGGAGCCTGAAATGGCAGCCATTTTTAATGGTCGGTTCACATATGTGTTTAGGCGTTCCGTTCAAACCTGGGCAAGCCAAAGGCCTGCGCGTAAATCCTTAGTTTCATTTGGTTTGGGGATACGTTCAGGTAATCACCTCTATTTCTGACGCCACTTGTAAAATGGGAGTATTCGCGCATTTAATGAATAAATCGCATCTAAGCGGAGCTGAAATAGACAAAGACAGTCATGCTGCGTGTAGGCTAGAACACTCAGCCCAATTGCAGGTTTTCCACAAATCTCCATAAACTGTAAACGGTGGCAGAATTTCCAAGCATGGGATCGTGCTAGGTAATACTTTGAAAGTAACTGGCACTCAGTGAGTTACAAGAATGCTGTATAACAAATCATGTGGAGTTCGATGCTCTTTCTTTGTGGGTGGGGATAATATTTAAACCAAAGGAAAGAGCTGCACTATTTCTACTAATTCCAACCTCCTATTTCTGCGATGACAGCTCAGCAGACGGCGTACGGATTTTCTCACGCCGGAGACAGACGAAAAGATGCGCGCACCCTTGCCTGACATCTGGCTCGACGTTCACGTTCGGGAACGGACCAGGTGTCTATCTGCAGTCCTGCCACGGTCGCCTCTGAGCTGCTGGCAGACATCATATAAGTTTAGCCGGGCCGGAACCTGGCGAACAGTTCGGCAGCCAGGCCAGGTGTCGTTGTCTCAGCGCTCATCGTTGCCGACAGGCCGAGCAGGTAAAACACGGCAGAACTTTCCCCCGTAAATGGAAATGACAACATCCCGCAGAAAGGGCCTTCAGTTTCAGTTCAGTTAACTCTAAATAAGATGCACAACAAAATTCGATCAGTTCTTTACCTTTTGGGAAAAGGCGCCATTCACAGAAGACCTTGAGCAATGTAGACAAAGGCCTTTTCATATCTCATCATCATCATAATGCATCTCTAGGTTTGTTCGACTTTCCTTCTTGTCCGCCTTGATTTTTTCCAAAATTTGCATTCAGGTAGAATCGGAGGAATTCAACAGAACAAGAATACATGCAATGCTTCCCAGCTTTGCAGCAATCCCACGGATACGATTGCGTTGATATCATCTCATCTGATGAATTACATTTCAACGGATGATATTCATAATAACTTCACCTGAAATATCCGCATTGCTTTTTAATGCATGATATTGACAAAGTCTCAGAGTCTCGGAGTCAGGGTAAAAGTTTTGTATCTCACAATACAGTTCACCGTACAATGCAGTCCTCACAATTCATGGACATTTGGTCATTCACTTTTAGATTCGAATTCAGCTGTCTATACGGGTCCACAGGTTCGTGATTTAGCGTCCAGTGGTGGGTGTGAACTGCATGGAAATGAACTGGCTCCGATCGTTCCAGATGGGTCTGTCATCGGTGACTTGGATCTGCCTGGCCGCCGGCCTGGTAAGTCCAAATCGTAGAAACCATTCATAATGGACCAACAGTTTGTCGGAGGCGAAAGACTTGAGTCCCTTGATATTGGTCGATCACCTTTGCCGTTTATGCTTTTCCAACGCGCAATTTTTTTTTGGCCGATGGCGTTTTTGAATGGATTTAACCCATTTTTGCCATCAGCTGGTAATAATATTGAATGAAGTTTGTCTGAGACTTGAGTCACGGACTAAATCAAAACGACCTCTTCCTCGCGTTAAGATATCTGTTTTAGCTAAAGAGTATTTCCCAGACAAAGGAAAAGGACACAAAAGCCAATGCCAGTTTTTTTTGCAGAAGTAGTAGATCGATGATAACTGTTAGTTTGTATTGTAAAATAGGAGAATCAGTGTGCTAAACAAGATAAAAAAATGTTTCCAAGTTTATAGTGAAACAAAGTAGGTCTACATCGCCATGCGCTCCACAAGCCGTCTTCCTGGTTTATTTTCCGGATTTCCCGAAGGGACAGTTTGTTTGTTCAAGGTTGCTTTCTCAGGTCTATGTTGCAACTGCACTGGGTGTTTCGGACACATTTTAAGCCCTAGTTAGGTGTCCGTAGTTAGAGGGTCGTGGGTCAGGGTCATTTGAAAACCCCTTTAATTCTGGCGGTGTTTCTGTTACCACCTAACTTAGGTCAGTGGTCATGGGCCAAACCATCTGAAGAACTCTCTGGTTTCGACGTGGTTGCTGTCGCCAGCTGACCCGAATCACTTACATCACCAGCCGAACAGAGTCAACAACTGCAGGCCAGAGTCATTCGGAGGACGTTACGTTTTCGACAGGTTTTCTGTCAGCACCTGACTGGGGCCAATAATTACGGATCAAAGCCGATTGCAGGAAACACATCGTGTGATGTGTTCCGGCGCCACCTACCCACGATCACTGGTCGTGGCTCAGGGTCAGTCAAAGGGGCAGGCCTTTGGCCAGGGGGCCTCTTCGTTCGGCAGCATGCATTGCGTTTGCGTTGCCACCAGGAAATGCATATTTTGTGTACAAACACACACACGCACGCACACACGCACGCACCCACGCACGCGCACACATACACGCACGCACGTACACACACACACACACGCACACACGCACACACACACACACACACACACACACATATATATATATATATATATATATATATATATATATATATATATATATATATATATATAAGAGGAACGCAACTGCAAAAAAACGCGTCCCAAGGGATTAAGAAATGAAATCAAAAATGCTCGTTTTCAAATGCATTGGTGGACGCCCATTTGATTTCGTTTTAGAATGTCACAGCACCCGATGTTATCGGATGCCAAGGTCTTGCTGTTTACGTGCTCGCGGAGGCCTCTTTCACAGCTCAGATGTTCGCCGTCCCTCGCGACAACAGGCGTGAGAGGTTGTTACGTGAAATGACCCTGGTAGTCTAGCGCGCCGTTAAATAACCAATAACCGACCGACAGCTCAGATGGGTCTCACGCAGGTCAGCGAGGGTTCGGCATCACATCATGTGTATAAAATAACTCAACGGCAAAAAAGTCATCCAGCTGAAACGAAAAATTTCGAAACTTCGTAGTCAAATACATTTATGAACACAATTTTAGTTTGTATAGAATGCCACACAGTGATAAATGTTAACGAATATGACGGTCTCTGAAATGGGTTCATAGTGTTAATATGCCCGCAGAGGCCTCCTTCATTTTTCATCACGAGTCCGTTGAAGACCAGCAAGGTCTATAAGAGACCCGTGACCTACAACGGTCCCTTTGCCGCAGAGGGAACACGATAACTTGTAAAAGGGGTCTGTGCTGCTCGCAGGCCAGAGAATGCCCCTTCAGGAAGGTAGGGATCCGTGCTGTTTACAGTCCAGCGGAAGGCCCTTTAGGAGGACAGGGGTCCTGCACTTAACAGAACTTACACCACTTAGCAGAGCGCTATGGGCCTCTTTACATGCTGGTATCTGCAAAAATTCCTTCACAGATGTGCATGGGCCCCTTTAGGAGCCAACGTTTGGGGCTCTTTACAGGGACACCAATACAGGACGGCAGAGGATTCTCTTACAGCCCGAAAAAGGGTCCCTTTACGGGCCAACAGATCGTTCCTCTACAAGCCAACGGGACATCCTGTCGGCTTGTGGAGCCAGCAGTAGAGGTTCCTTTAGAGGCCAGCAGGAGGCCATGCAGCGTGCCCTTTGTAGGCTAGCATGGACCATTTAGAGGTTAGCCGGTCATCCTTTACAGGCCTGCAGGGTCCTTTGCAATCCGGCAAGGGCCCATTTGCAGTGCAGCAAATGGCGGCCTCTTTGCAGTGCAGCAAGGCCCCTCCTTGAGTCAGCAGGGAACCTTTTACAAACTGGAATGGAACCTCTTTATAGGGTTCGTCTACAGGCCCGCAGGGGACATTTGCAGGACGATACAGGACCCCTTTCCAGGCTAGCAGAGGACCGTTAACAGGCCGACAGGAGGTCTTCTACAGGCCTGTAGGCGGACCCTCGCGAAGACAGCAGGGACCCTCTTTGCAGGACCAGAAAGTGCCTCCGTCACATTTCAGCAAGACCCTTGGTTAATGAGGTAGCCTTAAGTAGTAAGAAGCCCCTTAGAAGAAATGGCTCCAATAATGTTGCCCCTTGTCCGAGGGGCCCAGAACAGGGTAGTCAGGAAATTCCTCCGCGCTACGCGTGGAGGGGCCCGGATTTGGGCCATAGGGGCCTTCTCCGTACTAAGTGAGGAGCTCCAGCCTCTTAAGCCCCTGTGGGTGCACCTCTGGGCTCAGCTGATGCGCTCACTGGCCTCACGAGCTCGCCGTCGTCAGCTGGCCGGCGTCAGCGGTCACGGTCGGCTGAAGGACCCGCCCTGTCGCGCCTCCATGTGGCGCTACGGCTGGGACACGCCGCACGACTACACCGACAACGAGCTCTTCTGCGGAGGCATGGACGTGAGTTGCCACCTGGGCGAACGGGGAGCGGAAAAACGGAGAACCGCGAAGGAGGGACCCCAAACTGCCGGCCGTGGTGTACTGCGCGTGGCCTGCGACCGCGGTCTACTTAGAACGTTGCTGTGCGTAACCAAACCACCACCAGCAATCATGCATATGGATCGATACTGCAGTGTAACGTCAGCAAACAGTAGCCCAGTGCAGTGACATGACATATTCAAGCCAAGTTTGAATGGTCTTTTGGCACTAGGCATCTCTCTGCCCCCATGACCAGCACGAGATAGAGCAGGGCGGCAAGTGCGGCATCTGCGGCGACCCGTACGACGAGCCGCAGCCACGCACCCACGAGATCGGCGGACCCTACTATAAGGGCTTCCTGGTGGCCAACTACACGGCAGGCTCGGTGAGTTTAAGTTCGAGCGGGATCGTCCGGACCCGCAGCGTGATGATGTCAGCCGGAGGTGCTGTCGTGTGACACTGCCTCACGTGCTGCTACCAGATGCGCTGGACGTTATATTGCAAGCCTCACTGTCAGGGCCAAGTACTCTCATGTCGTTATCTTGTAGTCTTTGAACGTGGGGTTTTTAATAAAAAGGATTGCACCAACGACAACGATTTGCCCTTCAGCGTCAAATAACGTGCTTGTTTCAGGTGGTTACCGTTACTGTCAACATCACAGCAAACCACAAGGGCTTCTTTCAATTCAAGATATGCCCAGTGCCCGGTTTTGACACTGAGGCCACCCAGGAGTGCTTAGACAAGTGAGTGTCCCGTCGGTACATGCGTACGTCGGTACATTGTACAGGGAAAAAGGGGCCCATGCGCGTCGGTGGAGTGGTGCGATGCTTTTACACACGTTATAAATACTTTTAACTGACGCAAGTCATGCCGTACGATATGCTCAGGAATGCATAGCAACAATATGGTAGGAGCATTCGAACTCACTTCTCATTTTGCACCTTCAGTGTTTATGAATAAGATTATGGCCTACTGCGAGAAAAAAACCGATAGCCCCCTGACATCTGCACTGATTTCAAATGAGCTGCTGTCCCGTTATCACCGTGCCACCACGCCCAATCATAGAGGCATACTGGAGATCGCCGGCACCGGGTCCACCGACTACTACATCACCCACGAGGTGAAGGCCTTCTACGTGGACGTGCAGATCCCCAGCGACCTGGAGTGCGACCACTGCGTCTTCCAGGTGGGAGGCGCCGTGGCGAGAGGAGGGGGGACGCGTTCGGTCGGGTTCCCGATGGCGACCACGCATGCGCAAGGCTAAACCGTCGCTTCCGCATGGAACTTTGCTCACGCGAACTTTGTGCAGCGTATCTTATCGAGTCATTTGAATCTCATCGGTCATAACGAACGTGTGGATCAAAGCATTCGTGTTTGTGTGGTGCATGTAGTTATGACGGCCGAAAAAAAACGTGAGCGGCGTTACATATTGAAATACGGGGAAGGTAAGTATGCTACCAAACTGGAGGTTTCTTTCAGCAATGACGCTGGGAAGGATCCTCTCTCAAGTTTAACCCTATTTCCATACCCATAACGCTAGAACACTTTCCAGTATGGGGTGGCTTAATTCGGCCCTCCCCTGAGATCTGGGGAACTAATCATCCGATTTGATTCATTTGATTGCAATAAACCGGCAATTGAAATTTTCATGATGTTAACTACATTTTTGTGAAACGAAGTTCTGAAAATCTCTGTAGGGGTGGGTAAAGAGGGCCCAAAAAGTTGGAAAGGGGTATTTTTCACTTGTTATAACTCTTAAGTTTATGCGCCGATTTTTATGCCACTGGCATGAGCCGAGACCTAATCGGATGGCCCTCTTTCCTTTGGCCCATACATTGAACATTTTGAGAAAAATCACTGGCATCGAGAAAATTTATCGCAGGGCTTAGAAAGTGGGATTTTTGAAAACTTTATCAACAGAAAAGTTTAAAATTCTTTCCAGCCTTTATGAGTCATTTTGCACTTAAGACGTACAAATCGTATTACATTGTTTGTGTAATGTTGTCATAGGCGGCGCCAGGGACATGGAAAAGTGGGGAAATGTCATGATCGCGTGTTCACCAGGTCTTTGACCAACTTTTGACCTTGCATGACCTCATATGACCTCAAAGCGACATAGAGTGGCCTTGGGTTTACTTTATAGTGTTTGGAGAACGATTCCAGTCATTTACGTCGATTATATTCCAAAAATCCTGTTTATAACCGGTGTGATATAGGGTTAGCGCGTGGACCCTGTAGGTCATAGCTCCGTGACCAAATCTGATTAGCTCTGATACAGACCTGAAACCTGAGTCACAAGTAGAGGACACTGTACTGAGTCATACATGTTCTGGATTTTGTATCTTGAAAAAAAGCGTCAAAGATATTTAAATAAATTTTTCGCCTTGACCTAGCCTTGAAAAGTAACCTCAAGTCAACCTTTTTTTGTGTTTGCCCAGTTATTTACCAACACACTCATTAAAAGGTTTAAGTTCTTTGTTTAAAAACCCACTTTCGGCAGCCATTTTGTTATCGCCCACAGCACCAAAAGTGGCCTGAGGTGCCTTCCAAAAACATGGCCTGACTCCACCCATGAGCGAAATAAAGTTATGAAAATTGTCATGAAACGTAGAAAGAACAGACAGGAAAAGTTTTTATGACAAAGACAAAGTTCCATGAAGCTGCTTACAAACCGCTGGAAATGATGGGCAAAAAAAACAAGAAAGGGGGCTTCTGAAACCTCTTTCCCCATACGCGAATAGTAAAAAGAACTTGTGATCGCCATACCGGGCCATAGTCGCAATCGTTGGCCTACGCTGACTGTTATTTTACGGTTAACCCCCGGGCCTGACCTGGCGGCGCTCGGTCGTCTGACCCGGGCGACCTGCGCTCCCAGTGGCGGTACCACTGCGGCAACACGTGGGGACCGTGCGGTAACGGCACCTCCGCCGACGGCTGCGGGCCCCAGGAGGAGTTCTACGGCTGCGCAGACGTCTCGGTCCACAGGCGAGCCTTCAGGTCAGTGAGTTTAGCGGTGAGAGCGGGCGTTCCGCGCCGTCCACGGCTGCTCCGCATCGACGTTTCAGTAGAGGGCGGGTCGTACACCCGGAGACATGATATTTTTTGTTGCTGGATGTATTAGAAGCGTTTCGTGCATGCGACGTGCCGTTGCGTTTAAACGTTCAGAGTGCCAAGCGTTCCTTTACGTGTATGCCTTTCCGTATCCGCGACATTCCCAGAAATACGGCATGCGTAATTGCATGAGTCGTGTGGTCAACGTTTCCCGCGATGACATAACTTGCATTTTGCGTGTTATTACAAGACGAAAATTGTGGAACAAGTTTTTACAGTGTGATGAAATGCATTCCACAATGATACCATGCACTCGGCATATCCGATGCGTTTACTTTACGGCTATCAAACGCACGTGTGCGGCCTGCTAACCGAGGGTGAACGTATCAGCAGCCTCACCTGCGGTCCGGCGTTGTGAATCGGCACGCCCGTTTCCAGTCCGGCGGTCGAGCCTGCGCCTCTGCCCGGAGCCAAGGAGAGAGAGGAGGAGCGGAAGAGCCGGTCGTGAAAACTGTCCCGGCTCGACACCGGGAGGACCCATCGGCTTTGGGAGGCAGGAACTCGGGACGCAAGGCTTCTTTCCGAGAGGTAGTCTCAGACGACTCTTCTCGGTTGTGATCTATGTCGATGGACACGATTTAGGATGTTGTATGCATCGTTCACATATGACCGAGTCGAAGTTCGTTTTGAGCCTTGCTGACATGCTCGCAACAAAAAATGGTCGTGAAGACACAGGGCCTGGGGAAGTATGCGTGTTTCTGAAATCGCAATTCTGAAATCGCACACGAAGACCGGGTCGAGTTCAGCTTGTTCATGACAGCGCTGCCGCCGGTGGGATGCAGCTGGCAAACAAAATGTCTCAACCAGGATGGGTGTCAAGTCCGGACTAAACTGCATCGTCTGTCGATTACGATATTTCTAAATCAACCAATGCCAGAAGACGCATGAACAGGACGTCTCTATATCTGAGCCGCGATCTTGATCACGTCCGGCCCAGAATGGCGAACCCCAGCCATGCGTCGGCCGCGAAGTTCGCTAGTCGACCATAAAACTAACGACGAAGAGCGCAAAAACCGGAGCATTTATTTCCGCAACGTAACGCAGCGGACGCCGTGGCCGGTTTAGAGCCGAGCCGGCCGGCGCCGGACCGCGTCCCCGACCGCGCCGCGCCGTCGCCGCCAGTCGCGGGGGCCAGACAGACCACACCGTCCGGCCCGGCCGGCAGGCCGACGCTCCCGGCTCCGGCCGCCGCGCATCACGAAACTCGCCGTTTTCTCGGCTTCGGCGCTTAAATTTGCGAAAGGATCACGCAGTTTGCAGATCGTGGAATGAACCGAAACCACATACGTCTGTACAAACCAAAAAGGAGAGACTTGCGGGAAAGATGCCTAATATGCCGTTCGAACTGCGAGGGTAGACATGCTTTTTTCAGCACTGTTTCGGCAACACAGACACAAACAAACGAATTCTTTTCGAACACTCGCTACAAGCTGGCAACGTTCAAAACACGCGCTCCTCAGACTCCCAGCGTCTCCGTAGCTGTTTAGGGCGATGCGGCTCAGGCCTGAGTTCCACGCGCTTCACATAGTGCAGACTCCTCAGTCTCAGGATCTTCCTGGTGGCTCGGACGGCGTGCGGCGTCACGGGAAACAAAGTCCAGAACTCCACAGTTTCCGTCCTCCCGTCCGTCCGGGTGTGCAGCCAGGTCCGTTCCCGACACTAAGCCCTCCACGCCCCGCTCCCGGCCCCTGGACCGCTCACAGTCCCAGCGTCTTCCTGCCCTCCTGTCCGCCCGAGGAGAGAAGTCAGGCCCGCTCCCGACACGGGCCGGCCCCCTCACAGTCCGAGCGTCTTCCTGGCCCGGCAAACTGGCCCTCCCGACACGGGCCGGCCCCCTCACAGTCCGAGCGTCTTCCTGGCGGCCTGGACGGAGCGGACCAGCGCGGCGATCTGGTCGCCCTGCGCGGCCAGCTCGGCGTGCAGCAGGCTCCGCTGGGCGGCCGACAGCGTCGTCAGCTGCCGGTCCCGCCGCTGCTCGTTGACCCGCTGCAGATTCTCCTGCCGGCCGGACGGAGGGCGTCAGCGGCGGTCGGCGCCGCAGCCCGCTGGGCAGCGCCGGTTCCCCACCAACCGGAGGAGGGGAGGTATCAGCAGCGGTCAGCGCCGCAGCCCGCGGGACAGCGCCGGGTCCCCACCAACCGGAGGAGGGGAGGTATCAGCAGCGGTCAGCGCCCCAGCCCGCGGGAACAGAGCCGGATCACCATCGCCCAGGGGACGGCAGGACGGGGCGGGCGTCAGCGGCGGCGGGTCGGATCGCCAGCTGTGACGGGGTGGGGGAGTCGGGGCCACGCGTCGGGCGGCGGTCAGTGGCCGGGGCCGGGTGTGCGGCGCGGCCGGACGCGCCGAGCTGCCCGCAAAAACCGCGCCGAACCGCATGACGACGTCCAAACAAGACGACTAAGCCACGCAGCTATGAACGAACAACAAAAAATCGTGTGCCTTGTGATAACCAACACGATAGCGATGGCCCGCGGCGCAAAGGAAGTGTGCAAAAGCTAAGCACTGAGCTGGAGGATAACATGAAGGAAAAACGCGCAGGGGAGTTCGATAGTACAACAAACAATACAATGAACACACGGGTGCCTCATATTGTACGTGATCGAAGGTAACAAAATTCGAGACTTAAACTGCGAGGCATCACTGCACAGCTCAAGCACGAAATCCGTACAAGCTAAAACAAAACATAGACATCTCACGTGAACGCCAACACCTCAGCCATGCAGACAACAAAACTGGACGGTACCGTCCGGCACCCCTCCCCAGCTCACCTGTCTCGTTTGGTAGTCGAGCTTGGCTCGCAGCGCCTGCAGCCGGTCGGAGAGGACCGAAACGTCGCCGAACTCCTTCAGCTCGCGAGAGGCGGCCTTCTCCGCGTCCGAGAGCACCGGGATACCGCACTGGCACTTCTGGAACACCGCCTCCACCCTGGCGGCGGAGCACAGCGCTCAGATGATCCCACCCACCCTATCGGCGCCGCAAATGGGTTACACGTCATTTTTCGCCCTGGCGAACTGTGCGGCGATGAAGGGACGGCCCAATATCGCCAGCGCAAACCGCCGCCGAAACAACGACGAGCAGGTATTCCTTCAAATTACGCTTGTGGACTTCTTGAGCACGAGGGGGTTCTCAAATGTCTATCGGCGCCAGGCAATACCGCTGACCGTGACACGTGATGCTGACAAACGCAACGCGCCTCAAACGCCAAGGGCACAGGCCGGCGCCATCATATGGCATCGTTCATTTCGCCCATCTGGCATTTCAGGCGTAATTTCCGACTGTCGCTGGAAGCGCATCCGAGTATCGCGCGACACAAACCACCGAGACCGACCCGGCAGCCCGAAACGGCCCGCCCAGCGCGGCGCCGCTCACCGGCTCTGCAGCAGCTGGTGGTTGGCCTGCAGGTCCTCGTAGCGGACGGCCGTCTCGGTGGCGCGCTCGCTCAGCTCGGCGCGCTGGCGCAGCAGCAGCGCCACGTCGCGGCGCTGCTGCGCCAGCTGGCGGCGCAGCGCGTCGGCGCGCAGCTGCAGCGCGTGGCGCGCCAGCTCCTGGCGCTGCACGTACTCGGTGCGCAGCCGGCCGGCGGCGCGGCTCAGCAGCTCGAGCCGCTCGCGCGCCGGCGCCGGCTCGGCAGCCGAGCGCAGCACCGGCAGGCTGGCCGAGCGCTCCAGCAGGCGGCGCACGTGCTCTTCGAACGGCTCGCCGGACTCCTGATGACGGCGACGGCGACGGCGGCCGGTCACACGCACAGGAAGGAGGGTTACACGCAGGATGGACGGTCACACGGGATGGGGAAGTGGCATCGGTAGCCAGTCCCACACACAGAACAGGGAGCTAAGAGACCCCTGCGTGAAATGAACGTGGGACTGCAGTGACCACCTTCTTCAAGGGAAGGCAGGGAGAGGTACATGGTTCATGGGTTCACTAGCGCACATACAGCAGACAGTTGTAACATGACCAGAGGAACCAACAGTATCAGACGGACATATCTAAGACACGCGTACATCGCAAAAGTCCACCCGTACCCTGATCATGTTTTTGGGTGATTTTGGGACACGCTATTTATAAACTGGCTGTCCAAAACATCCAATAATCTCTGAGAATGTACTTTAAGATAAGCACCACAGAAATTCCTGGAACACTCGCATCAATTACATATTTACGTAACAAGACCGCGAACAAACTGACGCCATTTCCTACGGCACAACACCGGCACGGACGCGTAACCTGCCAAGTCCGGTTCACGCCGCCCCAGGCCCACCCCCGCCTTCAATCTGCGGCCACGCCTCCCACGCAGTGTCAACATCAGATAAGGCGCCGCTCCGGACGGACCGAGCGGCGCGCTGTCTCAGGTCCGGGGGGGGGGGGGACGCACCTGCGCCGGTCCCACCGGAGCCTCGTCACCGGCCGCCGGCAGCGCCGGCCTGAACTTGGCCACCAGCGGCAGCAGCAGCACCTGGCGGCCAGCGGACCGAACCACGGCCGGCATCAGAAGGCGCCGGCCCGGATCGTACACAGATGTCACGTGAGGGCAATGGTGCGTCGACGTTCGCTACCTCACGAGACATCTATAGCCCGATGCACGGTTGAGAGACTCGGAATAGGTCACGTGTCCGCTGACGTTTGCGTTGAAGATCATATGCACTCCAGACAGGTGCTCTTGGTCAACGCAGGTTATCAAGCAAAATCAACACGGCGGTATTCGCCGCGCACAGGCTCCCAAACGACGCAGTACGAGGCCAAGACCAGCGAGCACATTCCAACCCACAGAGTACCACCACGGTAGCAATCTTAACCGCTCCGAACCACCATCCCACGACGGCGACCGTCCCCACTCCGAACGGCCGGGTCGGCACGTCTCCCCGCCCGCGCCGGCCGGCGGCGACCGCGCTCACCTCGTGCGAGGCCAGCAGGACGACCATCAGCAGCGGGTGCGGCACCACGGCCAGCCCGATCACCGGGCAGCTGGGCGACGAGGCCACCGTGCGCGTGCACACCAGGTGCTCCACGATGCACTCGTGCTCGCCCAGCGGCTCCTCGCTGTTGTCTGTTCAGAGAGAGGCGGCGTCAGAGTGTCGGGGAACTCAGCTGCGGTCAGGGAAACACGTGCAACAGGCAGACCAGCCTGCTACCTGACGGTAGCCGGGCGCACACCGCGAACAGACGGTGGCTTCGCTGCGCGGCGCACGGCGGCGCGTGGCCGTGTGGCCTAATGGAGAAGGCGTCTGATTCCGGATCAGAAGATTGCAGGTTCGAGTCCTGTCACGGTCGACGGTTTTCATCGCACCACGCCGTACAAGCACGCCATGACCTCGCGATCCAATTGCCAATGCTCGATGGCAGCCATTAACATGCATGTACCCAGTCTGGCTCCGTGCCCAGGATTCCAGACAATCCCGACCGACAGCCTCCTCCACGAACTACCAGCGTTCATGTTCTCTTTTGAGACCGTTCGGCCGGCCGGCCGGGGCCGGGGCCGACCCTCCTAGGCGGGGGCTGGCAGCCTGCCCTCGACACCAGATGCGGCTGTTCGCTGGCCTGCCTGCCGACTCTCATGTGTACTGATAACTGGCCCAGTGCGCCGCCATTAGCACTGAACAGTAATGTGCCATAGCTGCGATGTATTTCCACCGACGGAGCGGTCACGCGTTCCATTGCATACGTCAGTACACCTGGAACTGCTGCCATTAAGGTCCCTCACTGGCAGTACGTACGTATCAGGCAGGCTTTACGGATACAAGATGTGGCTGTAGAGCAGTGGTTCCCAAATTTTTGGTACCCTTTTTCGATCGTGACCGGAGGGCCATTACCCAGTCCGGAGTGAAACTTGATACCTATTTGTGGGTCCAGATGGAGATGAATCTACATTGCATTAACGTATTATCTAATGCTAATACAGGCGTAAAACATGAAGCATTTTATGGACGGCGATAAACGACCTGCAGTTAGTAGTTCGCTACCACTCTCGCCCGTCTACGCGGCTCTTATTGGGAGAAAATATGAGATTTCAGTGAAATTTAGCGTCGCCTTTCCTGTTCGAAAATAACACGGATGAATATATATATATATATATATATTTATATGAATATATCCACGTGAGTACATCGAAGATCGTGTGAACTTAACACGCGCCGGAGAGCGGGCAGATTGCGTCACCCCCTTAACTTCACAATTAGCCGCTTTCAACGGAATTGTGCAAAGAGGCGGCACCAGCAAAGAACTTGTTTTCTGTGCACATTTATCATCCTTGGTCAATAACCCACTGGCCAAACGCGATCCAATGTACCGAAAATTGGCGATTCCGCGGCCTGTACCGAAAATCAGCGATTTCGTGGCCTGAATTTGGTGGCAAACAACCGTATTTTTCGCACGTCATACCTCCCAAATTACGCCGAAATATGACATTCTCAAGGCTGTAACAGACCCCTCCCCCACACCCCATAAATATTAATCGCAGTGCTTGCCTTAGAAATAACAAACCACAGGTAAAATTTAAAAATCAAAACTTTGGCTTCCATTGGGGCTTATTTTGTGCTCGCACAGATGTGAAGCTACATTTTTACGATTCATTCTGTAGTAACAAATTAACAACATGTTAGCTTCCTCAAGTTTGCATGTGAGGCGCAGAATACCAGATCTAGAAAAAATGAAAAATATACATGTTGTGACCTATGAAACTTGAAACCTTCGATTTGAAGAGGTCCTGCACGAGTTCGCCACCCCACCGGACAAGCCAAATTAGCCCCAAGTGGGGTAATTACCCCTAGGTTGGGAGCAATCGATGCAGAGTTTATGTACGGGAGCAATGATAACACGATGGGATAAGTCAACACTCATAACAAATGAAAGGACGCAATTCTACATATTTTTTTGATTTTTCTGAAAATACGTGTGAGCATCATCTACGGATGTAAAGCAGGGGTTAAATTTACGAGTTTACATGCCCAAGAAACCAAATAATGCAGCAGGGATATTATTTGCACGGAAAAATGGTCATGAATTGATACACACTACATTTTATTCCAGAACAAATCCTTCCCATGCTTTTCGAAACTCAGCCTATGACAATGACAAGAACCGACTAACGTGGTAAATGGCCAGGTTTCGAAGCAGAAGCGACGGCCTTTCAAACGTAGCTTCGTAAGACCTCGTGATGAGAAACTTATCGAAATCGTTGCTATTACGCAAGCGCGCCGCAGACCTTACAAAAAAACCGTTATCAAATGGGTAAACGGACGTCAGCTAAGAAAACACGACAGACCGACGCTCACATCTCCTGATACCACCACTGAATGACATCATCAGCAACAAAGATGAAGACTTTTTCTTGCGGCAAACATAACACGATAAAACGCAAGATAATGTCGACCATACAATGGTTTCAACTTTGCAAAGATTAACATTCTGGTAAATAATTGAGAGTAACTGACATATGCGATTAAAGAAATGTTGCCAAGCAAGACAACAGCCGCAGGCTTAAATGGCACATCGATCAGTTGTCTAAATTCACCACAAACCGCTTACCAGGTTGTGAAGCGAACTTCTCCAACGCCGGGATCAGGGGCAGGGCCACAGCATGCACTCCAGCAGCGTGGCTGCAGAAATACCTGCCCAACACGAGATCAATGAGTGCCACTGTCACATTATGGCAGAAACTGAGCAAACCCAGAGAGTCTCCACAAACTTTCCCTCGACACATGATCAGTGATCACACTGTCATTATAAGGGACCGCCACAAAGTGAGCAACGCCAGAGTGAATAAAAACATACCAGACATACGATTCCGTTATCCGAGAATGCGTGACCGAAAGGTTCGTTTGTCGTTATTAGAAGCTCATATGGACTTCTTACGACACTGAAAATAGGTAACTTGATGTTATAAGGGGGTCATTCCACTTTTCATGATATTCAACAGCCATTTTTTCTCATGCACGACTCACACAATACTATTCTTCCACCATCTTACTGATTTACTCGTACACCTGGGGATTATCGTTACAACAGCTGCCTATAATGTAACAGTGTCACAATTACAAGCAGTTCAGTCACAATAACAGGACAAAACAGCGCCACACATGATCAAAGAACGAGGAAACGGAGCGAAGGGGGGGCACTGCTCAAACTTCTCCAGGCAACAAGTGCGCACCACACGAAACAAAGTAACGACAAGCAACAATGAAAACAGCCAGAACACGACACCGCGCTGGTGTTTTCATTCAGACCAACCACAACAATCCGTAACAATGTAACGATCACTCTATCACATGCCAAGATTACGAACAAGGTCCACAGGACCTCGGCCACCCACCGGCAGTCGGAGGCTGGATCCCGGTGCAGCCGGACCGGTGACGTCATCGGGTCGTCGTCCTCGCCAGGCGCCAGCACCAGGTCCGGCTCGACGCTCTCGTAGACGTACAGCGAGACGACGGCCGGCTCCAGCGAGAAGCAGCTGCTGAACCGCGACCAGGACGCCTCCGACCCGACCTGACCGAAAAAAAGGGTCACGTGCTGCGGTGAGCGCAGGTGGCTTGACAGGAGCGGCCACACGGTGGCGTAAGACCAGGGGTTTTCCTGGTGGAGACAAAAAGGCCGCCAGCTGCCTCTGCACAGGCACAGGGACGGTCACATGTCCAGGACGGTCACTGGCATTGTGCGGACGCAACGCATTACAGCAAGGAGGTAAAAAGAAAACAGGCGTTTTCATACGACACGATGGCTGACCATCTTCACGTCCGATAATCGGCCACTGGAACACTACGAGTCTCCACGCCTTTACCTATGATGTTCTCCACTCTGACCAGCGACTTGACGATTGCCATGCATCAAACACGTTTCCATGCTTCCTCATGGGACCGACAGCGTCCAGCCCACTATTTCCCGGCCGACGTGGCGGCGGCAGCACGACCCGACGTCGTCTTCCCCCCCCCCCCCCGCCCAGGCTCACCCCGTCGTCGACGTCGTCGGCCGGCCGGCTGAGCACCACGCAGTGGTAGAGCCGGCTGGGCGTGGCCACCACCAGCAGGGGCGGGCACGCGCCCAGACAGAGCAGGTCGCACGCGTCCGTGCCGTAGTTGTCGTCGGCGGCGGGGAGCATGGAGACCGGTCCGTGCACCTCGTACCGCTCCCTGTCATCACAAGGTTACAGGCGTTTGCCAGACAACAGGCCTGGTACCCTCACCAAAGAAGAAACATTACAATGCCATATTGCTTTAAAGGAAGAGTGGGGACACGGGCCTGTGTATCTGGTGACCCGTCTCTATAAACAGAACAGTGAAGAACTGTACTCTGTCCGTGATGGAGGGGGCAGGGGAGCCGCTGCACCGGTTACTACTGCCTGTTGGCACACGAATTTATTGCCGTTGCTTCATCAACGGCAATAAATTCGTTCAAAGGCCTACAATTAGTCTGTGGGTAGCGTTTGAGCGGTGCCAAACTTTCACGATGCAGACGGTACCGTTCGATGGGCAACAAATCCAGCACAGCAGAACAGAACAGGAAGTACAGAGAAAACGGCGTTCCCACAGTGAGATATCACCATAGACGCGGGAGCCATGGACTCAGAGGCGGTGGCTTCAGCCCCCTTCCCCGACTTTTTTTAAATTTGACATTCACCATACGGAGGGTGAACTGGAAAGAACTGACCCAAAACACTTCCCCCCAACCTAAGAGGGGTTCCAGTGCCTCTGGAAATAATAGTCTCACTGCCTAAAAAACACCTTCAAATTCTAGATCTTACAGAGTACGCTTGCCTACCTCGGCGGCCATGACGTTGATGGACGTAACGTAGATGTCACCATTGCCTCGCAGAACGAAGACGGGTAGAGGTTCGGGTTCCTCCGGTGTCTAAGGTGAAAGAGAAATACTGCCAAAGTCATGATCTTTGTCCTCTGGGTATAACCAAACAGCATAATCTTCCTCAAACCGCCTTGTACCACGACAAACCACACTCAACGTCCAGCCCCAGTCCGGCGACATCTGGCGGGGAACAGTTCGCCGGCCGACCGGCAGATGGCTCTGACCTTGTCCTCGGCCGGCGGCGGGCGCGGCCCGAAAGCGAACGAGACGGCCACCTCGCCGAGCGGAGCCGACGAAGGTGGCGCCGGCGCGGCGGCTGAGCGAGGCCGAGTGGGTGGCGCCCAGGGCCACCACGTGGCTGGGCGCCTGCAGGTCCACCGAGACGTCGTACACCCTGTCGGAGGAGGGAGATGTGAAGCTGCGTCCTTCACCCCGAGAAGGTCAGACTGTGTCGTACATCCTGCGGGGGGAGAAGACGCCAGGACTGTGGAAGCGTCGCACCGCTCGGCTTCGAACGCAACGTCAGAAAGTGCCAAAGCGGCAGGGCACTGTAAAGTTTTTCTGCTCTTTGTTGCTGTTGCTTGGTGTTCGCCTCCTGCTGAGGCAAGCACTGAGACTGGTACCAAACACACGTTACAGACGAATCAGAACAAGTTCTCTAACTGATTAAGGAGAGCGAACCACATGTTTCTGAGGATAATGTGGCATTTTGGTTCCATGAATTTTCCGTTACATTTCATTCATTTACTTGGTTCATGTTCATTGCCCTTGCTCGTTTTATTAACTACAGAAATTCATTTTACTAATTACAGATAACCTTTGGTAATTATTTCCCACTGGCCACGGCTTTAGGTCCCCACCGCCCGTCTCTAATAGTCGTCCCTTCCACGAGCCTTACGTATCCACTCCTTTCCCACCAACGAAGTAGCTGTTCCACTCACCGTCGCCGAACTCCTGTTCCACGGACTTTCAGTAGCCGTCTCCTCCACTAAACCTGTGCAAATGTCCACGTCATTTACCTCTGGTAACTGTTCCAGACATATTTGTGTTGGCATGAGGCTGCTGAGGCTGCTTCCACTGACCTGAGGTAGTTGTCGGAGCAGAGCACCACCAGGTGGCAGTCGGCCGGTGACTCGGGGTGCCACCGCACCTTGGTGACGCGCACGTGCTTGGTGCACAGGAAGAAGCGCTCGGCCAGCTGGCGCGACCTGTCAAACACAGCGGCCCCTGAACATTCCGCAGATCACGTCACGTCGCTGATCACGACTGTTCCCAATGCGTCACGCGGTCACTCGCGGACGCACAGGCACCCTCGGCGCATTGCGAAACGCGCAAATTCGACACATGTTCGGCCACTATCCCGGAAATCGGCCCTAGCACCAAGTTTCTGTTCAAGGCCCTCTGAAATGGGACATGCTAATTTTACCCCGAAGGTAATTGCCTACTGCCTGCGGCGCCCACGTCCAGTGCTGTGCAGGCTGCATACATCGTCAGATATTGCGATATCACGCTCAGGTCGACATCAGTGGTCCTTACGAACACTGGAATTCAGACCCATTACTCAAGAGGCAATCTTGTGTTCCAGCTTATATCTAGCGTACGGATGCAAGAAAACCACGGACAAGTGATGTTATGTAACAAACAGAAGCTCCATCGGCCTGGGTCTTAACTAAGGATACTCCCATAAAACTAAAGTTGATAGGCAATGTTATAAGCATGACTGGAAAAAACATCAGCTTAAACTGAATTTATACCAACCCCGCCCGTTTAAACCCGTATAAGCCCGTTTAAACACGCTGAAGTTAATAAACATCGGTTGAAATTACGGATTAGAAACACTACCTTTACGAAAATTTCTGATTAGCTGTTTATGCACAACCTTTTGTAATTCAATGGTGAGCCCCGGAGGGGGGGGGGGGGAGCAACCCATTGGCGGACCCAGCCACCGAATCGGAGTGGAAACTAAGCTTCGGCCTTCTCATTCTCCCCACCGAAAAAAAGTTTTCGAATTTCGATCACTTCGCTTTCCGCTGTTCCGATTTTTTCTTTTTTTCTTTTTCGTTTTTTTTTCTAGTTTGGTCTCCATGGGTATATTCTAACCAAAAATTGATACCAGATTTGGATCACGAATACTTCTTAAGCAAATGTCCTTCATTCGAGCAGAAGGCAAGAAATCCTTCAATTTTTGTGACATTTTGTTAAAAAAATACGGGGGGGGGGCACAAGCCAACACTGGGTGGGCTAAATCAACATGACGGGCAGCGCCCTCGCAGAACAATACAAACTGACACCCCTGTGTTGCTCCCAAAGGTGTCACTGAATACGAAAATCCAACTGATCTCTGAGGTCAATGAAATGACAATATCAATTGCCAGTGGGACACTTATTGTATTCGTAGGGCCATACTGCATTGTAGGGCTACTGTAATAAACCTGAGCATCCCAGCTTCGTATCAGGCATGCTGCGGTCTAAAAGCCAGGAATTCTACTATCACAAAACAAAAATCACACTCTCTGCTGAGTTAACGTCGACGAGCAAAGTATGAACAGTCTCTGTACGACTACGGAATTCTGCCGCATAATGATGCCAGTGTTACCAGACATTCACAAGAAATGAGAATAGGTGGATATTGGTAGCATCATTCTAAGTTGCACCATTTCAGAGGCGACGCAACGGTGTCGCTTGCCCACTGATTATTTGCTTTGCTCCCTTGGGCTACAGTGCGTGATAAATCTGAACACCTCAGATTGCCACCAAGGTTGATAAGGTCTGAAAGCTGGCCACTCCATGGTTACAACACAAAACAGATCTTGATTCTTAGTCTCGGGAATGAAAAAAAAAACGAAAAGCTGGCATACAGCTATAGAATGCCGCCACAGAATCCCAGCAGTCCGTATCATGAACGCCTCGCAGCACTCAAACAAAACACCAGCTTCTCCGTGGTTGTATTCCCTTCTTATTCGTATTCTATGAGGTTATATTCTGAAGAATGGCTGCATTCCTACACTCCTTTGTTTCCGTATTTATACTTGGCTGTGGCTGGACGTCATAAATGTTCAATTTAAGACTGTGAGTGATGTCGTGTTAGGCCTCAATCTGGACAATAATAGATTTGCTCTTCATTAGTCACCTCCAAAAACAGTGTGACACATAACCTTAATAGTCCATTTCATGATTTCCGCGGAAAGAAACCTTAAGTGGCCGAAATCAAACTGTTATCTGGTTTAAACTACTAGGTGGGTTAAATGAATTTACACCAACCACTTTAAACCATGGTTTGAGCAGGTTTAAATCCGGCCCTGGCAGAAATCTGCAAAACATGATTAAGACAAGACAATGCGTTACTTACTTGAGCCAAAAGCTTAGGTAAGTAAATATGCAATTTTTTTACAATTCTATTAACTGATATCACGACGCATTGTTTGATGGCAGTCACTGTTCAGCTTCCTTCAGTAAAACACTTCATTTTATCTGTCAAGCTGATTTAGTATTTGTTTGCTTTTCAACCCACAAAAACATGCACGAAACGCGGCAATGCGTCCTACATTTGCGATTACGCCCATCAGTGACGAGAAAAATAGATGAAATCGAACAGAGTTTTGGTAAAAGCCGATGTTAGCTGCCGATTTCGGCCATGCGGCCCGGAACAGAGATAACAGGTCCTTCATCGTCGGGGACGTTTCGTCATTATCATTACCATCGTCAGACCTAGTGAAATATTGGACCGCTCCCATTTGCATCTGTTTCCTTCTCCTTCACCTCGCCCCAAGCCTAATCCCCATAGACAAAGGAAACATCCCATCCCGTCATAAATTACACCCCTATCGATTACACATTATGGGCAGGATTAAACAGATACATTAGAATATGCAAATCCGGGAGAATAGCTCCGACGGTTATGCCGGGTTTTTATGATTTTTCGAATGGTTAACACTGAGATGTTTTCATTAAATGGCACATAAATTCCAGCCGGCCTGAAGAAGGGCATTTGCCGATTATGCTCCGTGGATGATGCATGGCGGGAAAGGGTGCGCGAATAGTTCCTTTGCATACCATTTCATCAGCTTTGTTTTCCGGCGGCGGAATTTCCAGAAGGCCGCAGCATTTGATACATTGAGTGAAGCCGAGCGTGCGACTGCTGGATGGCGTCTCACACTTTAGGAGACACGGCGAGAGTCGCAGAGGGAATATCCCCGGCGGCTAAGTAGCGCCGACGTCGTCCTGGCTGAGCTCGGGGAGGCTCAGTGGAGGTCGGGGAGCGGCGCGACCGTGCGCCGGTGCGACGCGCGATGTTCGGAGGCGACCGCAAGTCCCGCAGACGAGCGGTGACGTCACGCTGACGTCACCGTCTCAGCGGCGGTCGCCGGCATTGTTTGGACAAGGTTTTAATTAGTTCCGACTGGAGGCGGGCACCTGGATTGTCAGCAAACAGCGCACGATATCGCCAGCGGGCGGCTGTTAATGAAGTGCGGAGAAGACGACGTTTGCTGCCCCAGCACGAGTACCATCCGATGTGCCGAATGCATGCATGAACCAACATGAAACACACTGTACAACACTGGGCGACAGACACCCGGCGTAAACTCAGCATTCATCAACTCCTTTCCTTCTCCACATACATCCATCGTGTTCCTGACACCTGGCGTAGACTTGTTGGGGCCTTCCAGGGCAAATTGTAAGCCATCACTAATTGCATTCCCATCACCATAACAGCGTTCGACGCATCCCAACACGCACCAGCTCTCATCCCACAATCGAACACCAGCCGAAGCCCGCAGGAGACGTCACATCCACTGACACCAGGACGCCACAGGCCCTCTCCGCACCCGCGACGCACCGCGCTGAGTGCGGCAGACGATGTCAACACGGGCGGGCGGGCCTGTCGTTTGTCGCATCAGCGGGCGCGCGGCGTGTTTGGCGTCAACAGTGTCCGCGTATCCGGCGGCAGCTGCTACCGACAGCCGCCGCCTGCGGGCGCCGCCGCTCCCGCCGGGCCCGGCAAAACAGCACCGCGCGCCGACACCAATATTTTGCATATTTAACACCTCGCGCATATCGCGAATAATATATCAATCTTAACGGGCTGATTTTAATACGGCGGCCGGAAATTGGCGCCGGATTCGCGCGCGGTTTATCGGGGCGCGCCCGTAATGAAAACCAATGACGAGGCGGCGATCAGCGGCGCGCCATTACCCGCCGCCAAAAAATATGAATATGAGGCCGGCCTTATTGATAAACGTCGCCGGTCGGGGAAATTGGCCGAGAGATTGAGCCGGTGAGACGGCGGCGGCGTGACGGCGGCGGCAGCGGCGCGCCGGGCCAGCCCGATGATCCGCGAGCCAGTCCACCGGTGGGTGGCGGTCGGCGCCGGCACGTGGCGGACTGAGACGGAGAAAGCTGACAGTACGGAGTGGGTGAGGGTGACCGAGCTTTAGCCGATGACTGGTGGTGGGGTGGGTCGAGGCGGAAGACGGCATTTGCAGAATGAATGCAGGTTCATCAGTGTGAACAGCAATGACATTGAAGATGGAAGCCCGCCTGCTGTGGCCAATGACAAAGGAGGCGCAAATGTGTCCCCTTATTCGACCTTGTTTCTAGACGTACGGTCATGGGAGTTTGTAGACATCCACAAAGAACCTCTTCAACTTAAAAATGATGGTCCACGCGAAGTGCGTACAATATGCTGTCACCAAGATCTCAAGGAAAACCCCCTGGCCTGCACGGCCACTATGAAAGGTGACGAAGTGGTTCTAGCAAAGGGCATATGCGCATACATTCGACACGGAAAAGTGAATCCCGGCCCCGGCAAAGACATTGTGGCATGCTCAAGCATATCTGAATGTGTCACCTGAATGCCTGATCGGGAAAACTCGTTGATTTAATACCCGCTCTTGAACAACGCCGGCTAGTCAAATAATCCACCCTCTTCCTGAATCAACGGCAAACACAAGAGACCGGACCAGAATTCACGTCAAACCCTGCTCCATCCAACGCCGACGAACTGCCCGGCCGCCAGCGGGACGTGTTTCCCCTGCCCCCCCCCCCCCGCCGCCGGCCCGTGTATGCAAATATCCGACAAAAATCCAATTGTCGCGCCCGGGGGGGGGGGCAGCAGGGCCCGACACCTCCCGCGGGGGCGTCGGCCGTCGGCACCGGCGCACTCCGCCGTCAGGCGCTTCATCAAAGTCGCCGTTTGAATATGCATGAGGCGCGAGTTGGCGCTAATCAAATCTGTTTACTTTTGACTTTGTTCGGGCCGACAGTGCCGCCGAAAGACGACTCGCGCCGTAAAAATGGCGCGCCGTGCGCCGGCGGCGGGCTCGCGGCGGCAGCGGGCAACGTGCGCCGGCACGCGTCACCGGCCGGTCTGGTTTACCGGCCGACGGCGCTGGATAACGTTCCGACCCACGGCCGCGGAGGGCCAAATAGCGGGGTACGTCCCGGTCCAGGGCGTGAAGGACCTTAAGGCGGGTAACGTCGCTGTCCACAGGCGCTGAGGATCGTAAGACGGATAACGTGCCAGTGGCAGTCCAGAACTGTGGACATGTGGCGGGTAACGCTCCATTCGGGGGGCGGGGGACCGAATGACGCCTAACGTCCCAGCCCACGGGAGTGAAAATCCCGAAGGCACGTGATCTGAAGTTTCGCAGTCTTTGAGCACGGGGCGAAGAGTTCCTGGGCACCTGATCAACCGAATACCGCCCGGTGTCGCCGCTGAACCGAGACGTGGCAAATCAGTGACTCGACCTGGCTGTGTCAAGGCCAAGCTCAGGATTACCGCCAAATAAGGAAAAAAACGGCCGCCGCTGATCCGAAAATCACCATACCAGCCGTGTCCGACCTTGCACATCAACGAGCCAACAAAAGTCAGAGACGGTGAGGCACATTCGGGCGGTACGTCGCACGGTCTGCGACAGCCGGCGACTAAAGCCATACGCAATGTCTCGCACTCGACGGAAAATACTGCCGGAGCGAGGGCGGCGTGCCACTCGATACCCGGCAGACCCCTGCGGACACCGCACGGTCGGGGCATTACAGCGTAAGTGCCGCTCGGTCCGACCAACGACCCCTGAGACTGCGGAGACAATCCGCTCCTCCACGGGCCAGCTCAGCAACGAAACACTCGCGCACCGGCCTCCCACGGCAGCCGTCTAGAAGGCGGCCGCGACGAGACAGGCCCGGGACAGCCGCGGCCACGAGGACCCGCCGCCGGCGCCGCTCCGAGCGGTGACGTCACGGCGCCGTAACAGATCGCCCGGGGCGGCGACACGTCCCGAGGGCGCCGCGCCCCCGCCGAAAGGGTAGCGTTTTTACAGACAAAAGACATAAACGAGGCGGAGGGGAGCGTTTGAATATTCACAAACGGGGATAAATAAGAAATAAATGGAATCAATGGGATAGAGTGATTGACCGCCGCTGGGGACGGCAGCGGAGCCGGCGGCGGTCCGGGGGAGGGGCGTCGGCGGCCAGCGACCGGCTCTCATCATCTCGAGCCGGGACGCCGCTGCAGGAGCAGGCCGACGCCGACCAGGGGAGGCGCCGCAGGCCCGGCGCTCCCGACTCTGCCGCTGCCGTCGGAGAGACGACCTGAGGCGATGTCCGGGCCCCGGCGAAACGGGATCATAACGCAACGTACGCGGTTATCAACGGACATCGCTGTCAATGTACGTGGTTGTCACAAGCCCTGGACGTTATCAAACCTTGATATGCCCGTGTGGCCATCACCTGACCGGAGTATCACCAGACACGGTTGTCATGGACTCCACCAGACATTACCGCCACATGTCATTATCGCCCAAAATCAAGTGCAATGAATCCTTTTCTGGACGCAGTGCCAGCAACACGCGAGGCCGAGTGTGGAGCCGAAAGACGACATTATTTGACTGAAGATCGCGATAGCCGGCCGGCCACGGGACGACTGATCTATGGTCATACGGCACCATGAGGACCCTCCAGCGCTACCTGGTTTGATGCCGGGGGGGGGGACTTCTCAACAAGTGATTAGTATTTGAGATTAGTGATTAGTGGGTTAGAGCCCGTGCAACAAACTCTGCTTGACATTAACGCCAAATCAAATGACAACTTTTATTAGACAATCACGTAAGAAGCTTTATACGACCAGCGTTGCACAGCTGATGTTTAAAAAAAAGGCTAGGTCAAAAGCTTCCTCAAACATTTTCTGTCCCGTGGTTGAAGATATCTGAAAAATCGGGCATTTTCATCGGCTTATGGGTTACACTTTGTTTCGCTTGAAATCTTAAACATTGCTATTCTAAATGGCATTCAGGCCATTTTTACATCGGGACATTTAATGTTATTTACTTCATCGTTGTATTTTTGGGCACTACAAGACGCAATATACGATGAAATTGCGTGCAAATACATCTCCGCATTTACTCAGCCACATCGCTTCGGTGCCCTATTCAAAGAAAATTTCAATACAGCATCACAAAAGGCAACCAAAATATGTTTCGATGTAAATGCAAAGCGTCTTTCGATCGTAACTTCCAAAAACAGACCAGATTCATCGAACACAATTTTGACGGACACCAACACTTCCTTATCCGAAAATATGTAATTCAATCTCAATAAATCCGGTCTTTCGAGATGACAGACGCAGGAAATACGCTTTCCCAGTCTTACAGATGAAACTTCTCGAATTCATTTCCAAACAGGGAGCAAAAGCACTTTCATTTGCATCTAGCGCCAATTACAAGGACGAGTTAATACAGTATCACCAGATGAATATGCATGCCTCGAAAATAATGAGAATGAAGATGACAATTTTGTCACACTTCGGCAGAGTATGGCTCAAGTGCAGCGTTGACCGAAAAATGAGGCTTTGAAAGCCGTTAGACGCGGAATAACTACGAAGTCCGGAACGAAAGGACTTCACAAAATCAGCACGGCATTCAAAAAGCGTCCAATACTGGAAACAGCTTCCTAACTCACTCATCACGGAAATGCAAGGTTTTCTAGCAAAATCCAGATGAATATTCATACACCTTTGAGGATAATTCAATCGCGTACCACGACTGGAAGAAGAACTTAGCGATTCATGATATGCAACGCTGAATAAACAAGACGTGTTAGAAAATGTAAAATAATGAGGAACAGCAAAATGAGAAGTGCGTTCCGGGCTCTTCGGTGGCGCGGAGAACGTGTCAACATATTCCAGCGAATCTTGAGAGAACGCGGAACAATGACCTCGCGCTGAGCCATGCCAACAAAATATCGCCAGAGAAATAACGCAGCCTCGAGTGGGACACCGCAAAATCAGCACCACGCACAACCGGCAATCTCTTTTAGGTCGAGTTCACTTCCACACGGCCGATGAGTTTCGCAGCCTTCGCCGCCGGAAGGCGCTTCTGCAGCTTTGGCGAGGGTAAACAACAGTATCCCGAGTAGCCGGTGGCCCGCTCCGCTCCGGTCCCCCGCGCGGAGCCGGAGCCGGAGCCAGGCTCCGCTCTCCGTCTGCCGAGTTCCGCCTCCCGGATCGGCTCGAGCATCACCAGATCCCGACCAACTTTCGGCTGTTAATTATTCGGCTTCGCTTATCTCCTTATTTATTGTCCTGTATAATTGCATTCGATCCGAGCCGGCCCGTAATTAAGGGGTTGCGTTTCACGCTCCGTTTCAGTGCGCCGCTCCGCGCCGGCCGAAACACTTTTTCGCGACGGCAGAACGCGCGTAAATTCTGCGCGCGTAAATTGGGCGGAATCAGTCAACGTCGGCCGTTCATTTTTCGGTTTAACTGGCCGTTATCGTTTCTGCGGTCGGCACTGTAAATCATGCTCCGCTCACCCACACTGGCGCCACGCGGCCCAACAGCGCGGGCCTCAAGCGCCGCCGCCACTGCAGTCAGAGCGGCCAGGGGCAGGCAGCGGCGTCACCGACTCTGCGAAGAGGCGGGGAGGCCAGAAAACAGGCGCGCTGTCCTGGTGATGATTAGAGACTGCAGCCGGCGCCGGCGCTCCGGCCGCCAGGCGCCGCTGTCCCGCCGCCGTGTGCGCAGCGGCAACAGCAGTGTCTGACCAGCGGACTACGGCCGGGTCCGGCATTACGGGGGGGGGGGAGACACGGCGGCACTGCCTGTTCGCTGCCTGCGTTTGAGCGCGATCCGACTCGACGTCTCCGTCGTGTGACGCCCATTGGGTATACTGTGTGACGGCCGCGCAAGCTATTCCACGACACAGGTCGTGTCATGGAACAGTCTGCGCCACGGCGTGGTTTGCACCACAATGTGGAACGCACTACGGTTCCAATCCATACTGCGGTTAATCTAGCACCGTGTTGCAGCTCAAGTGAGGCGCTTGGCTCCTCGAATGAGAACGATGTGAAGCATCGTGAAAAGCATGTGAAAAGGTATGGTCTGAACTAATGCATGTGCAGTTCCAAAGCATGGTCTGCTTGATCTACAACCCAATGAGAGCAATCCATGCCCCGTGTCTCCATCTCACAGGCAGAACGACCCTAATCCGCGGACTGTTAATTCGTAACAACAACCCAACTGGCCACAAGCGACCAAAGTAACTCAAACCAGCCGACGTCTCCGTCTGGCGAGATCCGATGACGACTGGCCGGCAGCAGTGTCACGCGAACCGGTCTCGCGGCAGGCCAACACCTCCATACGTCTTGTGACGCGACGGCGGCTGGCCGGCGCGCCGAACGCCGCTACCCGAGTATTGCCGTAACTCAGCCACGGCACCGGCCGCATATCGCGTGAACGGCCACATGTCACGGCCGGCGGCAGCTGCATCCGCCGCGCGACGGGGCCGCAAATCACGGCAGACAGCGACCGCCGGCACCGTCCCACGTCCCTCCCGTGTACCGTCCCACGTCCCTCCCGTGTACCGTCCCACGCCCCTCCCGTGTACCGTCCCACGTCCCTCCCGTGTACCGTCCCATGCCCTCCCGTGTACCCCGTGTACCGTCCCACGTCCCCTCCCTTATGTACCGTCCCACGCCCCTCCCGTGTACCGTCCCACGCCCTCCCGTGTACCGTCCCACGCCCCTCCCGTGTACCGTCCCACGCCCCTCCCGTGTACCGTCCCACGTCCCTCCCGTGTACGGCCTCACTCAGATCCCTCCCGTGTACCGTCCCACGTCCCTCCCATGTACCGTCCCACGTCCCTCCCGTGTACGGCCTCACTCAGATCCCTCCCGTGTACCGTCCCACGCCCCTCCCATGTACCGTCCCACGTCCCTCCCGTGTACGGCCTCACTCAGATCCCTCCCGTGTACCGTCCCACGCCCCTCCCATGTACCGTCCCACGTCCCTCCCGTGTACGGCCTCACTCAGATCCCTCCCGTGTACCGTCCCACGCCCCTCCCATGTACCGTCCCACGTCCCTCCCGTGTACGGCCTCACTCAGATCCCCCCGTGTACCGTCCCACGCCCCTCCCATGTACCCCCCTCCCGTGTACCGTCCCACGCCCTCCTCGGCCTCACTCAGATCCCTCCCGTGTACCGTCCCACGCCCCTCCCCCCCCGCCCTCCCGTGTACGGCCTCCCACAGATCCCTCCCGTGTACCGTCCCACACCCCTCCCGTGTACCGTCCCACGCCCTCCCGTGTACGGCCTCACGCAGATCCCTCCCGTGTACCGTCCCACGCCCCTCCCATGTACCGTCCCACGCCCTCCCGTGTACGGCCTCACTCAGATCCCTCCCGTGTACCGTCCCACGCCCCTCCCATGTACCGTCCCACGCCCTCCCGTGTACCGTCTCACATCCCTCCCGTGTACCGTCCCACGCCCCTCCCGTGTACCGTCCCACGCCCTTCCTTACGCCCCTCCCGTACCGTCCCACGCCCCTCCCGTGTACCGTCCCACGCCCCTCCCCCGTGTACGGCCTCACTCAGATCCCTCCCGTGTACCGTCCCACGCCCTCCCGTGTACCGTCCCACGTCCCTCCCGTGTACCGTCCCACGTCCCTCCCGTGTACCGTCCCACGCCCCTCCCATGTACCGTCCCACGTCCCTCCCGTGTACGGCCTCACTCAGATCCCTCCCGTGTACCGTCCCACGCCCCTCCCATGTACCGTCCCACGCCCTCCCGTGTACGGCCTCACTCAGATCCCTCCCGTGTACCGTCCCACGCCCCTCCCATGTACCGTCCCACGCCCTCCCGTGTACCGTCTCACATCCCTCCCGTGTACCGTCCCACGCCCTCCCGTGTACCGTCCCACATCCCTCCCGTGTACGGCCTCACTCAGATCCCTCCCGTGTACCGTCCCACGCCCCTCCCATGTACCGTCCCACGCCCTCCCGTGTACGGCCTCACTCAGATCCCTCCCACTCCCACGCCCCTCCCATACCGTCCCCCGTGTACGGCCTCACAGATCCCTCCCGTACCGTCTCCACGCCCCTCCCATGTACCGTCCCACGCCTCCCGTGTCCCCCCTCCCTGTCCCGTGTACGGCCTCACACCCTCCCGTGTACCGTCCCACGCCCCTCCCATGTACCGTCCCACGCCCTCCCGTCCCATCCCTCCCCACGTCCTTCCGTGTCCCACGCCCCTTCGTCTCCCCTCCCGTGTACCGTCCCACGTCCCTCCCGTGTACCGTCCCACGTCCTCCCTGTACACCGTCCTACGTCCCTTGCGTGTACCGTCCCACGTCCCTCCCGGGTACCGTCCCCGCCCTACCGTTCCACCGTTCTCTCCGGTGTACCGTCCCCCGGCCCTCCCGCGTACCGGCCCACGTCGCTCCCGGTGTACCGTCCGACGTCTCTCCGGTCTACCGTCCCACGCCCCTACCGCGCACCGTCCGGCGCCGTCACACGTCTCCGCCCGCGACAGGACCACCCGGCCGGCACCATCGCCCGCCGCGACCGTGCCCTGGTAATCATCGCTCCTGGTTTACAGCAGGGCTGCCCCATCGGTCGCCCGGCTCGCTACAGCATCATCCCACCCTCGATGCCGGGCCGTCTATAATTCACGATTGCAATCCCTGCTCGTTATCTATCAGCATTAGCGCGCCGCAATAACGCGGCGGCCCCGCATTACACCAGCGGCCCTAATGTTTTCACCGGCAGCACTCCGACAACGGTAATGGCCAAGTTGCTAATTTGCATTAGACGCAGCGCGCGGCGCGCCGATGCGAAGCCGCGCGGCGAATACCTCAGCGGGCGGCGGCCGACTGGAGGAAAAACAGGCCTCTGAGGTGTGAGGTCGGCTCCCGGGCCGGCGGCGCACCGTCGGCCGATGATCGCGCCGAGCGGCGCACCCGGCGACTGCCCAACACGGGGCCGGAACTGAGCAGGAGGTCGGACGGCGACCGCGCCCCGGTCCGGACCGCGGCGTGGGGGCTCAGGAGCGTACCCACCTCCACATGGAAACTAGGAAAGCATTCAAGTGTGTCACCGTCCGAAGGCAAATCTGATCTGGCTCGCCAACCACGGCTATCCAGCGACAAAACTTTTTTTAACTGAACAGAATGACTGATGCGAAAATGAATGAAAATGAAACCGAAATGGAACTGAAAAGAAACTGTTCTCTTTTCAGCGTATTCTGTCGCTAGCCGGGTCTGGGTCCGGTTCTCCGGTGTCGCGGGCTGGGTGAACGGCGACCACCCTCCCCGGACGGCTGAGGGCGGCCCTTGTTTACCGGCGCCGCCCCGGACCGCCCGCCCCGCCCCCGCCCCCGCCCGGAGACGCTATCGGTGACGGCGCCGGCCCATTCCGTCAAATGCAACATGTAATGGCCCAGAAAACAGTTCATTACGGTACAATCGGCTATTTACCCGGTAATTAGCCTGCAGCGGCAGCCAACGGCCGCGCTTAACGGGATAAATACGCCGCCCCGAGTGGCTCTCGCATGAAGTCGCCCGAATATCGCGCTCCGAATAGAGAGGTCGGGAACCGATTAGACGCGAGAGGAAATGAAATGCAGCGGTAATCGCACACCCGGGAAAAACGTCGGCCGGCCATTGAGCCGGGCCAGCGGCCGCCGCGCCGCTGTCCACCGAGCGCAGCGGCTGCAATCTGGCCCGTCTCCCGCGGCGCGCCGTGCAGCGCGCGCTCCGGCCCGCGGCCCGGCGTCGGCGGCCGCCGCCGAAACCGCGCGGCGGCGCCGGCCGACCTGCAGATGGCTATCGGCGAGACACGGCGCGAGGGTGCCGTAATGAGGCGGGGTGATAGACCGTCACAGCGGGACCGAGATGAGAGGGGCGCGGGCATTACGGCCACCGGCCTCGGTAATCAACGGCCGGCCGGGCCCGGAGAACAATGCGGCGACGAGGCTCCATTTGGACGGAGAAGCCGGGCTTCGCAAACAAGGGCGGCGCGGTCCCGCCGGCATCGAGCTGCCGCACGTCTGCGTCCCGTCATGTCCAAAGCCACCCGGTCGATCCGACAGACCGAATGTGCTTCCATGCAAACGCCTCCATGCGAACACTGGCAGCAATGACCGGCACCTCTACAGTTAACGGGCACTCCAATGCCCGCTTCCAAAAACCGGGGACATTGGCGGTTGAAACCCTCGACGGTTGAAGCAGGTCCCGCTGCCAGCATCCCCACGCGACTCGCCCTTCGGCCGACTCACGTGCAGGTGAGCCGGTCCTTGCCGCCCTCGTAGAGTCCGTGTTTGCCCCAGCGGGCCGGCAGCTCGGCCACGGTGACACCGCCGGGGCCGACCAGCGTCAGCCGCTGGCCGGACGGCGACACCAGCAGCTGGCCGACCGGCCCCAGCGGCGGCCGGGTCAGCAGCAGCGTCTGCAACGAACGGCGGCAGCTCAGTCGGCGGTCACGGCTGGGGTGCCAGCTGAAGCTACGGCCCAAATCACGGTGCGGTGAGACCCGAGGTCACGGTGAGAGCCCAGGCGAAGTCACGGACGGAAGCAGGGAGGTCGCGACTTCGATGACGGCCGGTGGGGAGAGGGACTAAATTCAAGTCTGCGGACGGTGCTCGCGTAACGGTTCAGGTCGAGCTGGATGTGAGGTCGTGGTCAGAGCAGAGGGCAGGACTGCGATCTCGGGTGAGCTCAGGGAGCAGCAGAGCGCATGACTGACGCTTGCGTCATCCCGGAAAAATGCCAACAACGGGGATGTTTTTAGTGGCAGTTTTCACATACGGTGCCAACGAAGCAAAAGCTTTCGAGTGGAAAAAAATCCGACGTGCGCAGTTCAAGGATGACGACGGGAACAAAACAAGAAGACTTTGGTCGATATCCGATTCACGTCTGACAAACCCCGACAGCGCTATACGGAAGCCTCGCCCCCATCAGACGCTCGCGGGAGACGGCGTCGCGGCCGGCCTCGGGGGCGAGTCGCTCCACTGCCAGCGCTCGGCTCCGGCCAATATGCGCCCCTAATGATCGCTGCAATAAACAAACGGCGCCGGCGGGGGACAGGCGGTGGCCCGCCGAGTCGGCACGCGCCGCTAATGGCACGCAGGGCGACCCGCCAGGAGACGCCGCGAGGCCGTCCACGCACCGCACGGCGCCACAATCCCGGCGGGTGTGACCAGAGGCGTCCGGGTTTCTGAGTGGCGCAGGAAGAGATGTCTTCGGATGGAAGTCCAAGTAGTATCACCATACCGCACGGTAGTTGACGACTTCATGCGTGAGACGATTTGCTCCACCTATTGCACCAAGGAAGGCCAACACGAATATGGTTATGGCCAAGAAGGGCAAAAACATGAAAAACAGAATAAACACAAAACCAGCCATCGGATATTCGGAGAGTCAACCAGGCTGCTATCTGTCCATTCTACAAGCCAATAAAGCACTTTTTTGAGTGGAACTGAGTAATGACAACCTTTATAAAGTACCATATCAGTCAGGACTACCTACAGACTTTATAGAACATCCCACATCAGGTATATGATCTGATGAGAAGGCTCTTCTAACACTCAATGATATAAAAGTCACGCCAGAACCCGGCTTTGCCCGTCAGCCAGACCTCAGCAGACGCCGGCGAGTGTCGCCCAGTCCGGCCGAGGCGCCCGGAGAGCCACCTAGCGTCAGTCGGCGCAGGCTGGAGGCCGCCACCCTCGGCCGGCCCGCCTCCCGCCATATCATTTCTGATGACCGGTGGCTATTGGGGATCACAAATAGATGGCGCAGGAAAATGAAATAATAGGAGACAAATGGGTGGCAATGAAAAGTTGAGCAGCTTACGGTGCGCTATAAGGGGTAACAGATAGCTGGGAACGGCCGGACGGGGAAATGGCGCGCGAGCGCGCGGAAATTCGTGGCCGCTGCCCAATATCGGCCTAATACGAACATCTGTTACTGCAGGCTAATCGACGACACGCCGGGAAAACCGTGACGGCTAAACAGGCGCTACCGGGCGCCCGCCGAGAACAAACAGCGCGCCTGAAAGACGCACACGGTAAACAGAAATAGCGTCGGGCTAAAATACGTCATAGGAAAGCAAATCACTGTCAAAGAATAGCAATCCATTTCGACGAGAAACATCCACTGGTGGCAATCAGTACCACAAAGGAAGACACTCCACTTTGATCATCCCACCCGAGAACAACCACCGAACACCAACCGACACGACGCCACTCTTTCATGCATCACTGATGACAGCCGGCGAGCTCCGCGAGCGACAGTCAGCGCGCACCGCCGCCAATAAATAATCGGCGCCGTCTCGGAGACAGATGGACTCCGGTTCAAATCCCGCCGGCGCCGTCCGTCACGGCGGAATCACATTAAGGAGACACACGCGCGTCTGATCATGACAAATCCCGGCCCATTGTCTTTTTATCATGCTGTCCAAACAAAACGCGAAGGTATATTACTTCGGGGGGATAGCGAGCTCTGATAAAGACCGTAATGCGGATTTATGGCGTGGCGAGCCGCCCGGTGCCGGGCTACGCGGCAAGACAATAAAGCTGCGTCGGCTGCGCGTGGTCTCAGGAGTCGGAGCCGCGCTTCAATCAGAGCCGGCGTCTGAACGGCCCCGCCTGGCGCCGGCCTGGCCACGGCGAGCACGCCACGCCACTGGCGCCCGTCAACAAGAGGAATCACACAGTCTGGCAGGCAAAGGCGGTGACAACGGTTCGATTTCACCCGTTCCAGTGGTGACAGGGAACACTGAGTCATGAGCCATTTGTCGATGAGGCGTTTCGGATTGCCCCATCGATCCTCCGCAGGGGAAATGGAAGCCCTAAAACGTTCCACGCCAAACCTTACGCGCGTTGTATGCAAATGGGACGGCAATGTTCGGACTTTTGCAATTTGGCCTGGTCAATTGCTGACATAAACCTGCTGCTCCGCCACACAACCTCGTACGTCCTGGCATTCACATGAGACAACCGTGCGCAGCTCCCACGAATCGAAACAATTCATCACGAAGCCAAATATATTGCCAGTAATACTGTATGTGTCCAGTATACAGAGCTTAAAGGCAATTTAACGGACTACGTCGTTATTTCGTTAGAAACAGTGCAGGCTAAGACTCACTTCATGGGTACGCAAGCATCCACGAAAACATAACTGGGTCTGAGCAAGCCACCAACAAATAGATGAAAAGTTGTCTGAAAATAGACTGATGGAAGAGTGGGTTACTAGAACCCACTATTGCATTCTTTGACTTCACAATGTAAATTAACTATAGATGCAGCATATTTGCTATGAAGAGTTAATACTTCTACTGCAGTTACTGGGGTTTCACAACTGCATCTACACAGCATTCCTCACCAAACTTCCCTTCACAATCATCCAATGTATGGAGCATGCCAAGTCGGATAGGAGTGGTGGTCTATTGCGGACTGGCACTAGCCTCACTTTACAGCCTCAGCATGGATGCTCACAAATGTTACAGTGAGACCTGCATGCTGTGCGCAGATTGGATGGGCGAATTTCTGGCAGTTGTCAGGCAAACTATATACCAGTAGCATTCAGAGTACATTCCTGAACCATGCCACCACAAATTAAAGGACTATGGTGTATACAATCTCCGGGTATCAGTCTCCCAATGGAGGCAAGGTTGGCTTGTCATATGGGCAAAAACACCTTATGGCCAATATGTAGAAATGTTCACAACAGAAACAAAATCAAAACAAGGCCCTAAAACTATGTTTTTTTTTACACAGGGTTCAAGATGGTTACCACCAGGTATTCTGCAAGGCTGCACTGTTGTCATAGTATTAACCTAGCCAAACATATCCAATGACTTTACACTCCCTTGAGTGGAAAAATGCATTTTGTTATCAAGCCAAAATTACTCTGGTATTGTGGCAATATGTGGAGCACTAACAAAATTAATGACAACAGCACTCAATGGCCTGTGAATAACAACCAGCAATGCTAATGGGGTGCTGTATGTTGCTAATGGGGTGCTGCTGTATCACAGATCCCACAAAAATGTTTCATTAGCCAGACTAGCATAATGCTCTCAGGTCAACCAAGACACATATCTTCTGTTGTGCTTTCTCAGCATATAACACCCCAACATATTCTTCATACTTCCATCACATCACATATGCTTTTATCCAAGACATGTCCTGTTTCATGGCCCATCCTCACTGCTTCCTCAGCTACCTGGAAGAGTCTGCAGCATGCTGGAGAAGTGAATGGGCAATAGGCAAGGACAGTATGACATCATGGTGTTTTTTTCTGTCTCCTGCGGGGTGGGAAGGGTGGGCTGAAGTGTCACAGCATCAACTATGTCTGTACATAGGTGGCTACTTTAACAGAGTGAGTGACTATTTCTACTAAGACTGAAGGTATGACTAGGGCTGAATGAAGTGGATTTAATCAGTTTAAAACCCTAATGGATAGAGGTTATGGTACAAGCATGGCATAGATGGAGTTGAGCAATAAACATACATTACCTGAGTGAAATGAAACATGAAAATCACCTGGTAGATGAATAGGAGAGTTGGTTGCCAAAACAGAAAGCTACTCTTGATCCTAGGATTTTCACAGAGAATAAATTTAAAATCACATCCATTAACTGCAGAAGATCTGCACTGATACAAAGGTCTACTTTATACTTCTTAAAACAATAAAACAAGACTATGAAGTACTAAAACATTTCACCTCAAAGACAAAATTACCTCAACACAAAAGTGCTACCCATGAAGGTCAGATATTCTGATTAGTTAAATGAACAATGGTACAGCACTAACCAACCAACAGATACTCATATACAATTGTAATTGCACACAGCGATCAATTTCACTGGTCCCTCCATGGTAGCTGACCATTTTTCACAGATGGTCATGTGAAATATCAATATTACTATTCCATCCCTATCCTAGTGTGACATAGATAGTCTTGAAATGTTGAAATGTTTTGTGGTTGTAATGGTAACCAGGCTCATGTTTTACAAACCATTTCCTGTAGGACAAAGTATGATACTTGGCAAAACACCACAAAAGCTCAGAGAAAGCTGAACCTTTACAGCAAAAATCAGCATGACTATGGCCAGGTTTTAACCATCCTGCTGGTATCAACCCTAACTTTACAAGAAAACAGTCAACTGGGCTGTTTCAAGGCCAATGCTCCATCACTGCCATGATCATAATTGTCTATGTTCTGGTGGGACCCATGCAAAAAGGAACTGTAGTTATGGGAATCCCAGAGGTTGCTTGACATGCATGTTAGTTACACAAAAACCAGCATGCAACACATTTTATTTTACATGCAAAGGTGTGACAAATGAAGACAAGCTTTTACCTGATATTCAGCTCCATGCCTCCCAGAGCTTTCATAGTTCAAATTGATGGCATGAACAGCCTGTTCCTTGAAATCCCAAAAGAACAAAAATTGTTCAAAGATGTCTAGCAAATCTGAAGGAACAGGAGGGTCGTGCCTGTTTTTGGAATCATCTCGAAGCCTGCTAAAAACCTCAAGGTTCCTGAGGTGGCTAATGAATGCCGCAACTTGCTTCATCTTTATATTACGGATACCTTAATTCAGAGGACTTAAGTACTGACGAAATCGTCACCAATGACTGCACATAACAATCCTCGAACGTACAGCACGACAGAACAACAAAATGCCTCCCCGGCTGAAGAGATCGAAGCAGACGCGCCATGGCACGCCGCGCAAATTTCAGATTCTGTAGCAGTGTCTTACGATATTGTATATGGCATGCCCAACGTCGGATCTGTGAATCTGTCGTTTATCGGGATGGTACCACCTCTTTACTAAGAAAACATCTTGATGGAGGTTTTAGTCCTTCCTTGATCGATCTTTACAAAGAACTATCTTTTTGTGTTGCGCAACAAATACTCTCGAAAAGAAAACAATCATCCCTATTGTAATTGTCAGCTGATTTTGTTTACATCGTAGTGTTGACGTTGCGTTTGTGTCAGTGCCTCGGTGCAATTGGTGATTGTGTTGTGAATTTTGTGATTTGTTGGTGTCTGTGGTAGTGATCAGTGAAAGTGATACAATGGGAACTAAAGTGATAGATGTAGTTCAAGAGTGGAAGAAATTTGGATTATCTGGTCTTCAGGTAAGCAGATTTATTTGTTGGCTTGCAGGCGTGTTTCTCATTTTATTTCATGCTACAATGATGCAAATTCACCCTTTTCCCTGAATTTTCGTGACGTTAGCATTCCAAAAATACATGTTCCTGTGGTGTGACAGTGAGGTACATACAGTAAAGAACCATCATTTGGACCCATAAAAGTGACTGCATGGATTATGTGACTGATGGCATGTCACATTTCCAGGTATGTCTGGATGTGTTTCACTGGGTAAACAAATAATTGCATGAAGTGGAAGTAGATTTATGTGTTAACAGGTAGACACATGTTTTATGCGCATTCCTGGCTATCTGGATATGACCTGTATTATAACTGCACCCCAAAAGCTCATGTTGCCATGAACATTGATAGTAATGCATAATATACACACATACATCCAGGTGCTTGAAAACTGCCTTGAAACCCCAAGAGCAATAGCTATGCAGAGGTCCCAGCATAGTTTTAAGGACCACCAAATCCTGGAACAGCGACCATCGAGCATGCCAAGTGCCCCCTTTGTGAATGTTATGGAGAATATTTTGGAACTGCATCATGCTCATCAATTACATCTAATTTCACAACATAGAATCAGCAGCAGGACCTCAGGTATTCACACCAATGTCTCATGGTTATGTACACAATTTGAAGTCTATAAGCTGCCTTTCCTTGCTTATCCCCTGTGAACATGCACCAGTTTATGCCAGAGCATCCACATGCATTAGAGAAATCATATTGTGCACCCATCTTGTTAGAATATTTACAGTCTGTCTCGGGAATGACAAAAACTTGGAAAAGCTTTGGAGGAAAGCTTATGGATGAAGATGGCCCAAATTTTACTGAAACATGAAGTGGCTAAAGGAAGCTGGTCCCTGTTTTCACCACACTTTGAATGCTTTCTTTTGCTTCACATTTACTTTTTGGCTTTGTGGATAATTCCTAAATCCCATACTTCTGATTCTCAGTTTTTGTTTTTGTTAAAATGGTGTAAGGGAACCAGATGACAGCACTGTTTTGGAAGTGATAGATGTACCACTTTTGGTCAAAGACCTGCCACCTGGAGTCATTGTAAAGGATACTTTTGGTCCATTATCACAGTGTGGGTTGGTTTCTCAGAGAACCTACTGGATGATGGTGTATGACGTTCTTGGAATTTGTGATTGTGGTTGTTGGCATGTATGCCATATAGTGTGGCTTGTGGGTCCTAGATGAGCCAGGGAGTAAGCTGATGTTTTGGCCATTGGCTCTCTTCAGTGTTTCTTTGTTGCTGAAGGAGACTGAAAAGGGCCCATGACTGAAATGTGTACTTACTCCCTGGCTCTTCTAAAAGCCACAAAGCCACACTATGTGGCATGCAGACAAACAGCTACCAAAAATATCAAAGATCCATCTGGATTCTTCCTGTTAGGAGCTGGTAGACAAGGATCAGGTCATCCTTTTTTACTGTGTGGCATCTGAGAAAGATTTATCTCAGTCACACAAGCAGCTTAAGAAGAAAAAAACATATGTTCACATCCATGCAGTGTGGACTCTTTTTTTTATCTGTTCTCTGGACATGGGTCGGAATTAATTCAAGTGCAATTACTGCATTGTGACACTCACACAGTTGGCAGGCCAAATAGGTCAAATGTGATGTGCTCAGATGGAGGGTCAACTTTATCCTCCTCCCAAGATCTAAAAAAAGAAGGGGGCTAGAGCCACCAGATTTACAGGGTAGATGCAGCCCTAAAGAAACTCTCTTAGAAGGAGTTTGAATCCTAAGGAAACTCTGTTGTGTAGGAGTGTGATGTGTCTTGATTGTGACATTCTGGGTTAAAGGTCAAAGAAGGTAAAATTTGGCGTGACTCACCAGGGAGCGTAGGGGGTCGTTTTTGTAGACCACACAAAACTGTACTAGGTGGTATAATTTCAGATGCTTTGGACAGTGCTTATATGTAAATTAGTGCTTCAGCTCAACTTAAGCCATACGGCTATAATTTCTCGAAGTGCCATATGCTTTGTTTTGCGGTCTTTCGTGGTAGATTCTGGTGCTGAATTCGAATTTCGCACCCAAAAATACTTCACGGATCGAATTTCTGCCACCAAGGTTACCCAAGGTCATCTGAGGTTAACTTAGGTCATTGACCTAAAAAAGCCTCGAAAAAAAACTGAAAATCTCGAGAATGTGCTCCACAGAGCCAACTACCGTTATCCAGTTCAATTTTACCACCAAGTCAAGTATTTTGCTCTGGTAAGGAAAAACTCCATTGCATCCTCCGGCTTCTGGAGAAGAGTACATGAGCACGGCATGGAATGCCAAATCGAAGGTAAAACCCGTCTAATCCTTTTCTCTTTGGTATCCGCTTACCCTAACGTATGCTATACCTAGGTAATTTTGGGCGCGGAATTCGAAATCAGCGCAACAAACACCCTAGAAAGCAAGTTGTAGCAGAAAAGGGTGCACTAAGGTTAGCAAAGTTCATCGCAGGTCAGTGACCTCATATGACCCAGAAAAAAACCCAAAACCATCGGAGTGTGTTTGGTCATCCCTGACGACTGTTTGGCCTCTACGGACAACGGGTAGGCGCAAACACATTTTGGGTCATCTTTCCGAGACCTGACCTGCTATCGACCTGAAACTTGATACACTGATAGCAGATGAAGTGGCCTTTTACATATGATTCGTTTTTTCCATTCCATTCCATTCCATTCCAGTTTGTTTGGGCCCCTCCCCTTTTGCCAGTTTCGAAATACTCCACGGGCGTATAATGCTGTAATGTTGCAGTCGGATTGAAGCAGGCCGGAACGCGTCTTTTCGAATATGAATAGGACTGTCCATTTAACGTGGCAAATGTACATTGTATGGCTATAGGCAGAAGGCAGCTATAACTGGTCTTGTTTCTCAAGCATCATCATCATCAAGTCCAAACGTTTCCGTTTGTTTGGGCTCTCCCTTTTGGTCATTTTGTAAATACGCCACCTGTGTATAATGCTATAATGTTGCACTGGAATTGAGGGAGGCCGGAATGTGCCTTTTCGAATGTGAGTAGGACTGTCCATTTCACTTGGCAGATGTACATCGGACAGTGATAGGTAGATGGCAGTTATAACTGATCTTACTTCTTAAGCAGCACATGTATACAATTTGCTGTTTTATTTAATTTAATGTCATCCCCAGCAGACTTGTTGTGGTGCCCTTATATGGATGATGGAATATTACGAGTGGATCAAACCTTGAAAAACACGCTGGTTTTTCGTTATGCTGCATATTGATGGGCTCCATTTCCCTTCCCCTTGCAAATGTGTGTAACGGTGAGCTTGAACCCTGCCCATTGTTGTTACGTAATCAACGGGAAAACGTTTCTAAAAAAATGCGAGAACTTAAAAAGGCGTCTAAACGCGTGTAATAGAACCGGCTTCTCAACGCAACCATCGTTAACCCGCCTCCGACTGGGAAGGGGGCGATTGGCCGCCCCCAGGTGTCTGAACTACGTCAGGTCAAGCAGATCTATGTTCAGAAAAGTTTAGCGCCGTGCAACTTTTTCTGGAAACATGATAAAACTTTCTAGGGTCAGTGATTTTGGTAAAACCGTCAAATCTCCTATCTTGGATTTTTCGGAAATGTCCGGATCATTTACCTAAGATCAGTTCCGTTTTCACCACATGTGATTTTTTTCGGAAATTAACGCATTTTTTGCAGCAGTTTGGGTGTCCAGATATCTGGACGTCCAGTTTCCGTCAATGGGCAGAGTTTCAATGACCTTCGATCACTGACCTGAAGTCAGGTCTCGAATAACTGTTATGAATCAAAACGCACTTCAATCAAAATCGACGATGAATGAATCATATCGGGTAGAAAATGGCAGAACAGGCTTGCACAGTTGTGAATAATACGAAGAAGTTCAAAAGGGGTTAAAAATCGCAAATTTCGGAAATCAACAGGCCCTCACGAATAATGCTCCACCAGTTGTGTAGACCGATAACTACTGAATTTTTTTCAACATTCAAACACGAGAAACCATCACAAGATCCACTAGGATCAGGAAGCAGCGCATGGAAACGCATAATTCACGAAAATAAAAGGCCGCAAAAATTGGTTCCCATTAATTTCATACTGCCTTCGGCTGCGGCGCCCGCTGTGCAGTGTTTCGAAAATCGCCGTGTCTTTAACTAAACCTTTCCTGGTATATATTAAACAAATCAGAAAAATTAGACGTGTATCGCCATCTGCAGAGTTTTACCTGTCCGCTGATGCCTTTATCTAGAATTTATTAGTAACAGCGTTTGATATCCAGGCCGTTTCTCGGTCTTATGCAGGCGGCTGTGAGAGAATATGTACAGGGCGTAAATGGCTTACATATTATCCAAAACTAAAAATGAGGGTAGTTTCGAGCTGTACTTGTTACGAGCTTTCCAGCGTTGTGCTTATTTTTATCGTGCGACCAACCGTTTGTGAGTTAGAGGGGGCGGGCAACGCCCCTCCAGTGGGGCGTGCATGGCGCCGACCGATAGTCGGCGCGGGTTAACGCAGTTTAAGTCCATAGAAAACTATGATGATCAGTGTAATAATACCAACACAAATGATTTATTTTATCCTTCGAAAACATTCCACTCTTTGCGTTTTACGCTGTTTTATTTTATTTCTACGCACTTTTATTTTCGTTTATTTCCATTTTTGCCATCGTTATGGCTGCTTATGTTCTCTTAAGCAAAGCAGGGGATGTTGCATAACCAGATTTTCTCCGTTCGCCAGCTCATTCTGCAGCGGCGAAAGACGCGCTGCGTCACCCCTGGCGCAGTGTCTTTCGATCCAGGTCCCTGCAAGAGCTAGTTGACTGGAGCACAGGTGGCCTTTCGCCGTTTTGCTCATCGAAATCCGGAGACGTACCCCTGATTTCCGTGTCCTGTTTTCCGGCGCGGTGCTGTTTGGCCGCCGGTCCGGCAGGCTGGTTCGGGCCGTTATCGGCCTCGTTCCCGCCGAGTGGCCCGGCTGGGATTGCCGGCCGCACGCCGCCGTCTCCATTTCAATTTATAAATATTAAATTGATCGCGCCGACTATCAGATTGGTACGTGGCCGGGCTGGGAATGGCGGCCGAGGGCGATGCGCCGTGATTGTCTCGGCGGCCGGCGGCCGGCCCGGGCGCCGTTCTGCGGGAACGCGCCGCTCCCGGCGCAAACAACTGCGTCCAATACGCCGCCGATGAGTGCTGCGGGGAATGGAGCGGGGATTACTCGCCGGGCGGCGTCGGATCGCCTGCCGACTGTGGTAGTTTGTTTTTTGAGATGGCGGCATCCTCGGATTGGATGTCCATTGATTCTGATCGTGTTGGTGCCTTAAATAAGGGCGAGAGCATCATCTGCTGCGAACTCGAACGATGGGATTCCGTCTCGACAAGGCGAGCTGGTGAATACAAAATGGGGCGTTCCGTCGCTGGAAACGTCCGTCGGGTGGGTTCGATTGCCTGCTGATGCAATTCCTGGTATCCTCCGCGATTCACACATTGTCAGTCCAGTGTAGGAACAAGAGTACGGATATGCCGAACGTGCATTTGTAAACATTACTTACCGTTAGATGTCCCTAGTTGCATATTAAGACGTTTTCCATTTAACGAATCAGTTATGCTTTCCTTCTCTGAACTCGACGGAATTTGAACAATAAGGTTATCGTGCACCAGAAATGCAGTGCGGCGGAGAAAGATAGCTGTTGTGGCGGTTTTCGTAAAAACTGTTTTGGTGACCAGAGCGTTTATGATCGACCTCGCCGCATTTAATCATGCCACTCTTGATTCCGAGCCTCTGATGCACGATGTGTAGTCGCCAAACAACAAACTGAAATCAGGGCGTAGGCCGAGCTTAAGTGCTCTTACGCAGTGTTTGGAGATTTAAATAGAAATAGTACTACGTGCTTTTTGTTCCGCTTCGAGATACGAAACGTGCTGGAGTGTGGCCCGTGTCCCGTACCCAATTAGGCCTGCCATTTCGATTGCCGGCTAATTGGTCCGTTCGGAGCGATGGCACTCACCGTAAATATTTCGGTGTTGGCAGTAGGCTGACATTTCCGTTGAAAATGGCCACTGAGGAACCTTTCAAGTTATAGCCAGTTTTCTTGCTTCATACCACGGATACTGACTACATACTCTGTAGGAACTCAACCAACTACTCTTGGATGAATTTGAAACTGATCGCGCTGCTGTGTCGAGGTTCGCCCGAAATGTTTTTCGTAAGGAGGTTCCGGATGGAGTAAGCCTATATAAAGTAACGAATGCGAGAATTGGGCACAATTCCTCCCAGAAAATTATTCAGCAGTCGAGGAACTGTGTTTGGAATGCCCGTGTTACTGATTGGCGCGTTTAGATTCTGGTCGACATGTTCCCGGTTCCAGGCCGCCTTGGGACGCCAAATTTTGGCGTCCGCGCAACTGCTGCAAGGCAGGCTGCAATACGAAGTGACCGTAGGAACTGAAAGCGCCCATTCGTAGAGCAGAGGTTCTGATTGTGCAATGGGGTGTTTGTGGTCAGTGCGCAGTGAACACATTCTGCATGTGTGGAACGTGAAACGGCCAAAGGAAGTGATTAATTTGGGATGTGACAATGCGCATTGTTTTAACGCGCAACGCACTGTCTCTCGAACAGACTGACATTTCGTGCTGCTTATTAATGTGTTTCGGGGAGGACTGTTCTTGCCAAAGTTCGGTCAGCGTACGGCCGCCAACACCGGCCGTCTTGCCCTCCCGACAGTCTCCCAGTCCTGGAATCTGTGCCTCACAGTCCCCGTGGACGGGCGGCGCCGGCGCCCTGCCAGTCCTTCATACTTTTTGGCGCGCCATTTGCTCCGAATGGTAGATGCTCTGGCGGTCGGAACGATGTTTGAGACCGTGCCATTTGGTCCGAGTCATTGCCTCCCTGTGTGCTCCAGTTGCGCAATCTATCGGCCGATGGAGCCGCGGTGTAATGTTCAGCCCTCGGCGCGGTGTAAATATTGTGTTGTCTTTATGCGTTTATGCGGGAGATGCTGCATGCTATGTTTTGGTGAATAGCAAATGTGCCTGTTCGCTGTTGTAAAGGTTACTTTAGGCTTTTGTTAAAAAGAAAATAACAGGGACTTTTACTTTTAATTTTAATCTAGGTAGCGCCAAAGGGCACTTTTTGCGCTTCCCCCACCTGTTTTTTCCTGAATTTCTCGAAACTAGATCGGAGTTGGTCGGTGATGGTTTCTGACGTTTGTAGCAATGCAGTAACTCGTTGATCAACGCAAGTAAATCGAAAATCTGCTAGAAATTTCTGAAGTTTGAATCATTTGAAGCCAAACAACGAAAATGGCGGTTGTCGCAGACAAATGGGAACTTTGCGAAAAGATTGGCGTTCGACGTAAGATTGCCGTTTGAGCATTATTAGCTGTCACCATTCGGGAATAACTGTTTGATATATCAAGACCAAAGCCAGAGTCATTGAAGGTCAAGGTCATCAAAGGTCAGGGTCAACCAGCTTGTGACCTGATCCAGCTTTGCTTTGCATCATGTCAATTTGTGTGAAATATGTATTCAGAGAACCTAATAAAAACATGTTTACGCAAACTGGTCGCATATATATATATATATATATATATATATCATTTTGTATTTTTACAACAATCAAATCATATAATTGGGCCCATTCTAACGAAATAACTTCAGTGCAAACGGTTGACATGAACCGTTTGCACTGAACTTACTTTGAGTCAAAAAGTTCATACAGAGTTAGTGAACTCATTTCACTTCCTGTGACCTGAAGAGGATCAGTGGACGCTGGAGGTGGCCAAATATACCAGTGTTGAATATTTTGACCGAAAATACGCCAAACATTGCATTTTGCGCCCGTATCTACTCTGAAGCTACACAAGTATCCCGTGGTGCTCGAAACCCGATCCGCAAAAAAATGAAAAAATGACCTGATAAGTCAATGACCTATCATGACCTCGACCCAAAATCCCCACTGAAGACGTGAAATAAATGCAAATTGTGGTTTTCCACGCTCTCATGCTCTAACACGCGCCCTTTTCCCGTTTTGTTCGAAAAGCCGTACGAAATGGCGTTTACGAGCCGAGAAAGTGTCCAAAATTGGCGTTGTAGACCCCATGTGGCCTTGAAGATATTGGCCAAGAAAATTGCACACAATGTTGTTCTTTATGACCCCACCCTACCCTTTAAAATGTGTGTCTCTAGCTCTTTCCGTTTCCGAGATCGGAAGGGGCACAAAAGTGCCCCCTCCAGTGCGCGTTAGCGCGAAACTCCTTTCGACTGTGCGTGTTCATGTAAGGGATCGTAGCACGCGCGAAGCAGATATGCATACGCTATGGGCCTTACACTCGCCTATGCTGTTCAGAATATTTTCTGGTTTGATATGTTGCGATGCGAAGTCACAGGAAAGAAGAGATTTTCATCTGATACCTGATAGTTGGACTCAGGGGCGTATTTTTCTGTCGTCTTATCGCATCGTGCAACATCTGTTTAAATCACCCTTTGTTTTGAACGGTTTACCAAAATACGTGGTCAATCCATCGCACTAGACAAACAGAGTTAATGCAGTTCACGACTTTGTGAAAAAAGGCAAAAAGAAAAAGAAACTTTGTCATTTATAACTTGAATTTGTCTTCTCTCCCTCTTCTATTTGTATCTGGTTTCTTAAACTAGTGCTGCGACGCTGATGAGAAGCTCACGTTTGTATTATTTCAAGGGCAAATTTCCGCCCGACGTTGAACTTCGGGGCATTATTCTTTTCTTAAAGGGTTTGTTCTGTTCATCCGTATCTTTGAAAAATAAGTTTGAATTGGAGAATACCGCTCGTCGTAGACGCTCTTGTGATTTTGAACGCATAGTAGAAGGGTTTCCGTGTAGTGTGGGTGCTGGCGTAGGTCTTTTGGGAATGATTGTTAAGTGAATATAAGTTGGAGTTGAGGATCTTCCCTTTGTTTGACTCGCGAGGACTGGCACGAAGGAGGTCATCACTAATCGAACTATCACACAGGCGGTTTAAAATCTGGTACGTCTATTATTGTGTATTGTAGCGTAGCATGCTCGTTAACCTAAAATTAGGTATCTAATATCAGTCATTTTTGCACCTGTAAAAATTGGCATCGAAGTTTCCTGTCGAATGGATTTTGTTACGATGGGAAGTTGCAATGTACTGCATTACCTTGCTGCTCAAGGGTGTTGACGTGCGTTAGTCAAACGGAGGTTTTTGTCATGTGTTGCGTTGTGGTCCTTCCTATCACACCTGTACTGGTATACTGCGCCGCCAAACCGGTGTGCCGTCCGGTACAGCATGTGCGTGCTCGGAGACTGCGGAGGCGCAGGGTAACCACGTTTTGTCGGGCTTTGACCTGACCAGCTTAATTATCGCAGAAGGATATATGACGTTACCACTCAGTATATATCTGTGGTGTTCCCGGCGCAGCTCATTTTCCGCAAGGTCGGTAACGCGGCGGGCGGAATCCTCCGTGGATACCGAAAATGGCTCTGTCGCCGCGACAGCGCGCTCAGCCATTCAGACTCGGATCGAGCTCGGAGCGAAGACGTTATGAGCAGGCTGTCGGGCCAGTCCCCCGAGGCATAACGGGATATTATAGAAAATGGAGAGTGCCCGGGCGGCGGACGGGTTCGAGCCGTTGGACGGCGGCGCCGGGCTGTGCGGTCGTCCTGGTTCCTGGCGGTCGGTGCACGCAGCCGACGTCGCATTAGTTAGTGCAGGTTGTTGTACTGCCTCCCGAATCATTCAGTAATGATAATACCTCTGGGAAAGCAGTAGTCGAAACTCGCGAAAATCCGATTCAGATGCTGTAATGGAGTATCTGCAGGTGTTGAGATTTTGTGCACATAACCATCATTTTTTGGCAAAAAAATGCAAATGAACAACATCCAAATTAGATTTGATAGTTCTTAGAGGCAATAGCACGTCTGTCGCTTTCCTGTTGGGTCACATCAATACATTTCATTCTGGGTTTGTTGTTGCTTTCGTCCCGCAAGGAACTCCTGAACAATATTGAGACCGCGTCTTGTTTTTTTTCTGTGTCGTACTCTGGAGAGGGGAATTCGTCTTAGCTGTCCTACTCCATGTCCAGCCCTTCTCTTAGCGCGGCCAGTCCCTTTTGTCTTGCCCGATGCGTACACTGATGCTGAGCCTCAGACCAGCGCACTGCCTCTGTTTGCCCGGCCGACTGAGCCGTCGGCCGGCGGTTCCCCGCGGGTCCGCCGTCGCCACGACCGCGCTCTGCTCCGTCCCCTAACTGGCAATCAGCCCTGGCCGGCGTCTCATCCCGACCACAGTCAGCTCCGTCCTCTGGCCCGTCAGTCAACCCTGGTCGACTCCGGAACTTCACTCAGCTCCGTCGCCTGGCCGGCTGATCAACCCTGGCCGGCTCCTCACCTCCTATCTCACTCAGCTTCCGTCGCCCTGGCCGGCCGATCAACCCTGGCCGGCTCCTCACCTCCTACCTCACTCAGCTCCGTCCCCTGGCCGACCCTCATCCCGACTTCATTCAGCCTTGCCCCCGGCCGGCCAATAGACCCTGGACCGGTGCCTCACCCCGACCTCACTCAGCTCCGCCCCCGGCCAGCCAATAGACCCTGGACGGTGCCTCACCCCGACCTCACTCAGCTCCGTCCCCGGCTGGCCAATAGACCCGGGCCGGTGCCTCACCCCAACCTCACTCAGCTTTGCCCCTGGCCGGCCAATAGACCTTGGACGGTGCCTCACCCCGACCTCACTCAGCTCCGTCCCCGGCCGGCCAGTAGACCCGGGCCGGTGTTTCAGTCCGACCTCACTCAGCTCCGTCCCCGGCCGGCCAGTAGACCCGGGCCGGTGTTTCAGTCCGACCTCACTCGGCTCCGTCCCCGGCTGGCCAATAGACCCTGGACGGTGCCTCACCCCGACCTCACTCAGCTCCGCCCCCGGCCGGCCAATAGACCCTGGACGGTGCCTCACCCCGACCTCACTCAGCTCCTGCCCCCCGGCCGGCCAATAGACCCTGGACAGTGTCTCACCCCGACCTCACTCAGCTCCGCCCCCGGCCGGCCAATAGACCTGGGCCGGTGCTTCAGTCCGACCTCGGGCGGCCGCGGGGTCGGCCGGCCGCCGTCACTCATCCGCCGCGTCTCGCTGCGTGCCGCAGACGGCGCGGCCGGCCCGCGAATGACGAACGGCACAGTTTGCGGCGTCGTTGCGCGGCGGCGGCCGCGACCGGCCGGCCGCGGCCGCACATAAACCGGCCATCCGTTTCCGGTGGTTGGGCAACGCCGGTGGCCGGCGGCGGCGGCGGCGCGGCGGGTCGTCCCCTCCGGCGCGGCGGCCGTCGGCCGGCGCATCGTCCACGCCCGCTTGACCCGGCGGATGGCCGGGCGGCGTGTTTTCCGTGATTTACTCGGGAGTAACGGCGGCCGCGGCCAGCGCGCGGAACGGCCGCCGCCGACTGGCCGGCCGGTTATCGCCGATTTACGGCAAACGGCCAGCGTTTTATTGGCGCGGATCGGGCGGCGCCGGCGCGGCCGGCCGCGGCGCGCGGCGCCGCCCGGCCACGCCGCCCGGCCCGGTCGGCCATGTTAAAGGTCACGGTGGTCGGGCCGGTCTCCGCCCGCGGCCGCCGCCCCGCCCCCGCCCCCGCCCCCGCCACCGGCTTCTGGTTGTCGCGGGCTCGAGCCTGGCCGTGTGGGCGTGGGAGTCATTTGCTCTTGGCGCGGTCACCCGTGGGCCTTGGTGATGAAGTAAGAATGCCGGAAATGATACAAGACTCCTCTTATTCATAAATATGTTTCCTCTTAAATCAGGCAGAGATGTGTTTGCGAAAAAATAAACGCTTCCGGTTATCATTCATTTACTATGGGAAGTTTAACGTCTCGTTTTACTCGAAAAGTTGTAGCACACCATGTTTTAGTTCAGTCCACACACCAAACCCGAAACCAGCTATGTGTTATTCTGGCGTCTGATCACTGCCACGTCTTCCCCTCCGAATTTTTCAGAGCGGCCTTGTGTCTTGACTCAGATTGCAACCCGTTGCTGGCGCTTCCTTGATAACGTATTTTAATCCTAATGCTTCTATCACAATTGCAGACATGGCGTTATGCGTCAGCATCACACGTGGCATTATGCATCGGGGTGTATGCCCGATCAAGCGGCACACATTGGCTGTCTGTGCAACATCTTTTGGCTCACATTCCGAGCTCGCGCCATTCAGATTTGCTTGTCCGTTTTCGCTCTCCACCAGCGCCAGTTTAAACCCGACGCCGAACGGATGCGTGCCGGTTCTTCACAATTTGCATCGTCGCTCTAAACTCGCCGCAGAAGCGTTTCGCCGGCGCCTTGGTGCGGTATCAAATGTCCTCGGCTCCTCGCTTTGCATTTTATTGCCGGCCGCCGGGCGGGCCTAATGCGTACTGCCTGCCGCCGCCCATCCGCCCATTGTCGGAGCGGCCCAGCCAAAGTATCGCCGGTTGTTTATATCAATGCCGGGATTAGCGCCGTGGCTCTCGGAGCCAGCGCGTCGTCCGGCGTTCACTCCATTTGCGGCGCCGCCGAGGCCGGCTATTGTTTTTGGCCGCCGTTAATGACGTGAAAAAGTGCGACGCCGAAACTTGGCCGAGGTGAGCGGAGACGAAGTCTGGCGCCGTGACAGGGTCGGGCCGGGATGGCCGGCAATTTTTGGCTCGATGTGGGTCTGTGGAACGTTCAGAGCCGTCCCAGATGCAGCATTTCGTCGAGGGTTTGAAGCGGCGCCTTTTCGCTGTTTAGAGATGCTTGACATTAACGGCGCAGGCTTCTGGGTGTAGTTTTAGACGGAGGGCTCGGCTCTGCGGTCGAAAACGGACGCGAAAACAACACTTCACTCTCCCAATTTCGTCTGATTAACCCTGACGGAGCCGGGCTGACGCTGATGTAAACATTAAAAACATCAAAGGAGAAGTGCAATCTCGAGCCGATCCGTTCGCCGTGTTATTAGGTGGGACCGGGCGGCCAGCGGGCCGGCCTCCGGGGCCGCGTCGGATCGGGCGTCGGCCCCCGGGCGGCGAGCGGAGGCGGTAATTACACGCCCCTTGTGACGGGCCGCCGCCCGCCGCCGGCCGAGCGGGTCCGAGACCGGTGGCAGCCGCGCCAGCACGAGGCGTGACGCGGGGGTCCCTCAGGGTGGCGGGACAAGACCAGGCACCGACGCGAGTGGTGATCGTGGCCTCAGAAAGAGGTGACGCGGAGGGGGAGGAGGTGATACCCGGGGCTGGCGAGACGAGACAGGGATCGACACGAGCTCAGACGGTGACCTCAGGAGGATGCGTGGCGCTGGGAGAGAAGGTGGTGCCCCGGAACGACAAGACGGCCACCGACACGAGCAGAAGCCGTGACCTCAGGACGAAACATGATACCGGGGAGAAGAAGGCGCCCGGGCTGACAGGATCACGATCGACACGAGCAGAGGCCGTGTCGAACCGAGGTGTGACTGGGGAAGAAATCGAGTTCGAACAAGGCCGCACAAGACGTTGGGAGGGAGGCGGTCCCGAGCTGACCATACATACCGACGGGCTTGTCACTTTGTGGCAGTAAACTGAGCGCTGTTGCATGGTGAACCCGTACAGGTTTCTGCCTGTCTTTGGTCATCTATTAGCCGAGACTCGCCGTCTTGCCCATGACACTAGCCGAGCTTGCTGGCCCTGTTGGTCAAACTAGTTTCATGAACGTTCCAACCGCTGCGAATTTTCGTCCGCTCCTGGGTTGGAGCAGCCATTACGGCCATGTTGTCTGCCGTGTTGTTTCTGCTGTACAAGTGAAGTGGAAAGTGGGTGTTGGGTTAGACTGAGTGTACAGCTAACGATTGAACCCAAATGGCGGTGCAGTTAGTCGAACAGCTGAGTTGTACGTTTTCATTGTTTTGAACGAACGTGTGGACATCATCTCGGTGTTAGGCTGGTTTTGTTGCTTGTTGTTGCCCATGTGGCTCTATGTCGCCTTCATTAGTTGTACCAGCAAGGATGCATCGACAAGAAATTTAGCCACGCGAATTGCGAGGCCAAAGTCTCCCCCACTTGATGTGATGCTATCTGGTAGGCGTACATCATGTAGACCATGATATCCACAGATTTCGCTCTAGCAATGCATGTTTCTTTCACATTGGCGGTTGTTGAAGTGACGTCGAATGGTGGTCTGAATTCTAATGTGATTAGACTGTTGACATCTGGATGTGACGAGTCGGACGTCTGTCGTGAGACGGATCTGGCTGATGATGAATGTCAGCCCGGTGATGATGTGGTCCCTGTGGCCGAAGTTTGACGCATTTCCGTTACAGGCTGAGCTCGATGACGTGGCTGCTCAAATCGCTACACGCCAGGATGAGAGTGAAATCTCTCGGCGTGCGCTCGTGGAACTCACCCGGGACTTCAGAAAGAACACTCCCGAGGTAAGCCTTACGGGCTGTTCCCTGTCCTGGATTGGGGTCAGATGGGCTTCATGCACTCCAAGGTGCCGTTATCGAAGGTGATTTTGCTGCTGTCTTGTGCGTTGGTTGGTTTGTTTTAACTGTGACCAGCATTCGTTTAATACGCTTTGGCCTGTGTCGGTAAAAGTTTGCAGAGCGCGTTTGAATTTCATAAAACAGCAGAAATAAGCGAAGTAAAAGCAACATTTTTAAAGAGACCGCATATGAAGTATGCATTTCAAGTTTTAGGGCCGTAATATCTACGTAGACCATTGCGTTACGCCGACGTAATGGACAGTCAATCTGTGTGTCTTGTGTCAGCATTTCATGTAAAACTGCTTGGCTGATGAGGTTGGCAGCGGTGCCATATCTGTATCTGCTGTGATCACGTCCACGAGATGTCAAGAATCATGTGATCCTGGCTATCCCGTGTTTTCGCACTGTGCGTGCATTTGCTCATTTGCGCCTCCATTCATATGGTGGCACGGCTTTTCGCCAGCTCGTTTCGTTCTGCTGCTGGTGCTCCTATCGCTGCTCCTCAGTCTCACCGTCTTGATTTTGAACTGGCCCGAGTCCGACCGTTGAAATTCTCCCTCTCTGGCTCTCCAAGGGTTTCAAACGTAGTTGGTAATCAATTTTCTTAAATGTCCTCAATCTTCCTGAATATTCATAGGATGCGGGGAATTTGAATTCTACTTATTCCTGGCATTACTGGTTCCGAGGTTGTGTATTTAGTTATCACATTTGCATACAGAAGACGTCTGAAATTCGGCGAACGCTGCGGAAGATAACGCTTACGCTGTTTATGCATGCATTTGGAAATACGGAATAATTGCTTCGCTTGCGGTTTCCGTCCCGGTCATATGATAGGACTGCCGCGAAATGGAGACGCTAAACCTGGTTAAGCGATAGTGCGTACAGTTTGATAGTTCTGTAGCCTTTGACAACGGGCGCGTGTGTCTCGGCAATTCTCCCTAGCCTTTGTTAGCGTGGAATCCTTGAACCTTGTGCGTGCCGTCCTCAGCGAAGGAGCAGAAAGAGGACTAGTGTGATAAAATATTATTTAAATGTTAAAACGTCCCGATATGCTTTACATAATCACAGACGTGCATTATGGATGCATATTTCCGTTTCTCTTCGTTGTTTTCTGCCGCTTTTACAGTGCTTTATCATGACGATGTAGCCCTGAAATTGTCCCCAAAATTCCTTTGAGGACCTCTTGTTGAGGCTCAGTGGCGTTTATACTCCATGTAGTTAATACGTGTGCGTGGTGTGTGAAATGTAGCTTTTAGGCTGTTGATAGAGGGACAAGTGACATGAACTGACCACAAGGTTCAGTTAGATACGCTTGACAAAGTTCTGTATAAAACAGGAAAACATCATGGCCATGGTGCAAGTAATGTACTAGACACCCATTATTTGTTCCATAATTATGCACCCTACTCCCTGTATTTGGGTGTGAAACTGGGACGTGGTCAAACGTCAGAAATGAACTGAAAAGGAACACGAACGGTAGGTTGGTAAGAATGGATGATTCATATTTCCCAAGAATAATGTAGCTTTTTGCACCGTCCGTTAATGGATGCAAGCTTCTTACTTCGTGGTGTCTGATGCTGAACGTGCGATCCACAGAAGGCAGTGGCAGATGCTGCTTTATCGGTTTGTAGTTGAACGTCTTAAATCATCTGTGATGTCCAGGTCCATTGATCTAAATTCTAGTGATCGGTTGATCAGATGGGGAGCGTAGGTCTCCAGGTCCTGGAAAGATTGATCCGAGTGTCTTTGGGCCTTGGTATATGGCCTGTGGGTCAGCTAGTAATTTGCCGGTAAATGTTTATGTGGACAGCCTCACGGTCGTGTTGTACCCGTGGCAGCATCTTTAGGTGATGCCAGCTGTCGCCTAAAATTCCATAATCGGGGTTTTTATTCAAAGTCTACTCATGCAGTCATATGAGCCCAGCTCCGCTCGCCCGGATTAATGCCCTGAAACTGTCCTAAATTAATTCGGAATCAGTCTACAGATACCGGAACATTATGGCATTGCACTCCGTCCCGAGACGGTCAGAAAACGCCAGCGACGTCTGAAAACGCACCCAGGCTTCCTGTAATCAACATTTGTGTGTTTAGATCCAAACAGTGCAGTACATACGTACAGTGGATACCTACAGTACGTACATGCACACACAGTACATTTTATGTGCTTTAGCATGGAAACAAAAAACAATCTGGATCCTGGGCGATGGTCTTAATACTGAATTAATTAACTGGCTTACTGTGAAAATTATTTTGATGAAATCGGAACTAATTGTGATGTGTTGTCGAAAGTGTTGTAGGGGGAAAAATATTGTCTGTATGCTAGAAAGCGCATCGGGGTGTTCCATCTGATGTAAACGAGGAGAAAGTGTCAGGCTCAGTAAGACCTCGCCATAAGAGTATTGTATCATTGAGAGGGGAGGTCTGCTACCATTTTTCCTTGTGAAGATAGAACGCTTGAAATGAAATGGACGCATAAAATGTTTTCTGATTGGAATAGCTTCAACATTTTGGCTCCTTTCAGTGATAGAGTTACCTTTCAGCTCACACGATTTCACCAAAAGAAAACATCCCATATCGCCACCGCCTAAATGCTGAAGTTCAGCGACCTGACTTGACCTCCGAAAAATCATTGCTCCTGGAAAGGTTGGAAACGTTTTAAACTAAGACTTCTTTTTACGAGTTGTTTTTTATGTTCAAGTTTTTCACATGCAGAGCGATTAGTAAGGACAACACCATGTTGCCCAGAGTATCGGATGCCACGCCCCCTTCATTTGTCTGTTCAAATCATCTCCCAGCAGACTGGAGCATTCACCAAAAGGCGCTATAGAAAACGGCCATAACTTACAAACATTTCCTTTTATGTTGGAATGCGAGGGGGTGGGCATTGTCACCGCAGATCTATTGTGTTTATCACAAAATGTGTGTGCGAGGTGATTGCTTCGAAAAAAATATTTTCTAGCTCAGCGACATTCGCAGTCGTTCTGGTACCGTCGGTGAAAAGGGATGCTAAAAATCTCATGGGAATTCGAAAATGTCAGCTTGGGGCTTATTGGTTTTCTGCTTTATGCCATGCGTAGTCAGAGAAAGAAAAACGTCTTGCATCTTAGTTTAACTTCATTTCTTCACCATTCCAAGTTAGCAATTTTGGACGAGCTCTGGCGAGCCGATTCGTCATCCACACAGAACTTGAATGTTTTGAGCTACGTGGCCATCAAATAGATTCGTAAAAACCCGCAACTTTTAGCAACTGCGCTGTTGCCACACATCTGCCCGCTTTCCCGACCGTGTGCTTACCATTCCTGCGAAATATCTCGAGCGCCATCTGTGCCCGTCGGCTCGATTCGGACCGCGTAAGCAGCGTTCGCATGACCGGCGCCTCGACGACCGGTTCCGGTCGAACGAGCCTCCGGGACACCATCCGAATTTACTCCGGCAATAGCTCAGTCAGCGACGATAAGACATCCCGGTATGGGCCGTTAACGTTTTCTAATGAAGATAAAAGGCGGAATTTGCATAGAAATAAATGCGTGCGACCGCTGTCGGCGTCGGCCGGCGCGGCCTGTTCCGGGTACCGGCCCGGGGCGACTGAGACGCGCTACGAGCCCCCGGGGCCGGCGATCGGGTCGACATCGGATCGACCTGAGACCCGGCGCGTCCTGCCGTCCCGGGAACCGCTGCGACCCGGACGGAAGGTGCCCGTGCGGAGGTTCGCTTCAGGATGGGTCTGCGAGGAAACAGACGCCATTTGCGGTAGTTGGTATTTAATTTGACGTTGTGGATGCTTGAAGAAAACTCGTATTTATCTTTCCATTTCAGATGGACTGAAATGAAAAGCTTTTGTTAGAACCTTGGCGTTGTAAGTGTTTTGCAGGAATGTGATATTGTTTCAGAAGAATATTGTTGCAGAAGATCAGTGGAGCGCACAGTATTAGACGTCTTCCATTCATAGGTATTCTTGTCAACCGTACTTGTTTGAAACGATTCGGAAATGTAAAAAAACGTGGAAAACTTGTTGGTATGACGTAATGGATCGTGGTGGAAACTATGTCCCGGCATTAGAAGAGAAACACTGAACTGTCCTACTCGCAAATACACTCATGTTGATGACTATGCATTTTCACGGACATTTCGTGAAATCCGGCATTTCATGTGGAAAAGTATCGATCATTGCACTATTTGACTGAAAATTTTAGGCATTTCTTGAAATCCCAGCTGTCGCCAGGCAAACGATGTAAACTGAACGAGTAAGCGTTGTTAGATCAATATGTTAGGCACTTCATGAAATGCCCAGTCATCTTTCGGCATTTGGAAAAACGCCTGTGTTTGGTGATGTCAAAGGTAGAGCGCGGGCCCTGTATCAAGCAGACACTCATGCCATGGCAGTTGATGGCAGAAGCGATGTTACCAACTGGGTAAGGCAGCTCGGACCATGAAAGGATTGTTTTCCGTATCATCGCCGAAGGAGAGCGCTAAAACCTCCAGCCACTGCGAAATGGTCGTAAATGGCGGTAACTTAACTTACGTAACTTACGGGAAGCCTTTCGCGAGTAATCCATGTTCAACGGGCAAGGGATTGTTAAGGGCACGTGTCGCACTAGTTCAAAGCAGTGGAGCGTAAAGAGATGCATGTGACGCCAAGCCAAGGCCATGTGGTCGTTTCGCTGTCATCTGGCGTCTCCCTAAGTGAATGAATAAAATAAAACAGACCGAGTTCTCGTTTTAATCACTCGAAAAACAAGAGTTATCGCACTTGTTGATAAGTTCCTGGGATGTGCAGATATCATATGCGAAATCCGCTCGATTTTGTTACCAAAGAGGGAAATGCAAAGTAGGAGAGTGGGATACGGCGTATGAAAGGCAGAATATACTTACGAGGAGTTAAAGAAGGCCAGTCAGATACCAGACATTCGTGAGCATTGAACACGCCATGTACAAAGGGGTCACAGATTAAAGCCTGAGGCAGTTTCGGCGTTTTTGACAGCTGAGGTGTCTTGCGGGGTCCGTAATGGCAAGAGAAATCCCCGAAACCCTATCACAAACCAGATATTAGACTCGGGGCCAGGTAAGTAAAAGTGTATAAAATATCACTTAACAAGCAATGAAAAACAATGTTGTTGATGTCATGCACTCGGTTGTCTCACCGACGGAAAGGTCAGCAGCGTTAGTATGTTGGGTTCAGTTTATACTGACTGGACTTCCTCAGTGGTGCAGATGGACCGCCAGCGAACAAGCCGTTGGAGTGCCATTGCTGCGTTTTTTAACGAATTTCTACCCAGGAAACGTATGCAAAGTCAGAATCCAAATAATGGCCAAGTTTTGCCTCGTGAAGCATGCTGACCTCATTTGACGACCCTTATACTTACCTATACACCGCAGTGCGTAAGCAAAAACTTAGTCAACTGCGTTGCGAAATCAAATTAATAATATTTCGGTCTATCAGAGACCGTCGAGGAAAGCGTAATTAGTGGGTGACAGTCTGATTCAGTGAAATCTGTCCGTATTTCTGGAGAAAGACAGATGCAAGACTTGGATTTTTAAGTTGGCGGAGGGCATAATGTTTAATTAGTAATGCAAAACACGTTGTTTTTTTTCATTAATTCCCATGTAGACCTGTCGTCATTGTCAAGTGCCGAGCGGTGGCTGGACAAGTGCTTAAATTTGTATATGCTGTGTGAGCCATGAAAGTTTTGCAACAAAATCAAATGGGGAACTGAGCAGAAGTTAGGGTTAAAGGCTCATGAACCTGTAAATGGATACGTTCTCCGCGTTTTTCCTCTTCCCAGAAATAGCTGATATCAGAGCGAGCTAAAAGTGTTGTATGCTACAACCTGTTTTTTTGCAATTGCAGTTCAAGTTCGCCATTGAAGTTCTTAAATCGGAAAATACTGTGTGCATTGTTAATCGAACTCAGCCTCAATCGTTTTTGCAGCATTGCAGCGAAATTGAATGTTGATTCGACGACGTGTAAAGGGCATGTGGAGCACTCGACGCAGGGAAATCGTCTGGAACCGCCGCCCGCGAATACATTCGTCGTTTGTCAAGCTAATAGCCCAGTCGCTCAGAAATAAAAACGTTCTAATACTGAGCATCTATTTTCCTAATGGGGGCCATCTAAATAATCGGTACTTGAATCCAAATAACCCGTTCTCGGGTATCGTCGCTCGGATGGTTCCAGTATTTGCGCCGTCGCTAATTGCCCATTTCTATTCAGCCGAACATGGCGCACTCAAGTTGGCCTGTTATAATCGGCCGCGCCGCCCGGTAAACAGAGCGGCCGCGCGGCCGGGCCCGGCCCGTATGCAAAAGTGGCGCAGCCGGGCGCGGCGGCGCGCGCTTCCGCCGCCGGTCCCCGGCTCCCGGATGAGGTGGCGGCCTCCGGCTGCATTAGCCGCGACGCGACGCACGAATGTCACTTGTTCCATTTGCATACAGATCGTTTCGAAAGGTTTTATGTTGATGTCTTTTGAATCTCTAGACACATCTGAAACGGCACATAAATCATTCGTATGATAAGGCGGCGGCCGTTTCCCTAACATGCGCCCGTCGAGACCGGCGGCCCCGTTATTGTTGTGTGCCGTTTCCGCCGACGCGGCCGGCATCGGCAATGAGCGGTCGGATAAAGGGCCGATTTAGCGGCGGCGCCGGCGACCGCGGCCGCCGGTGCGGCCTGATATGTTTTGACGTATGCGTCTGGCCGTCGGCGGCCCGTCAGAGGTCGGGGCTCCGGCTGGGGCGCGTGTGAACCGGCCTCGTCCGTTCCAGGACGTGCGGAAGATGATCGCCCCGGTCCTGAAGAGCTTCCAGGCGGAAGTGGACAGCCTCTCGAAAAGAAGCAAGACGGCCGAGACGGCCTTCCTGAATGCGTACAAGAAGCTGATTGACATGCCCGGTGAGTGTTGCGCGCCGAGAACCGTACGGTTGCTGCATGCGACGGCCAGTACTCGTTTGGTATTGAAGTGGTTACCTGATGATCCCTTTCGGCACCCTATAACATGAAGTAGGCTTCTCTTAGCAATGTTTGCGGCTGGTCCTCCGCAAACACTGCTAAACTGGTATCTGGGTGTGACGCGAAATGTGGACGGTTTGCTTATTTTTGGTTGATGGAAGGTCTACAGTTGACCTTTGGTGTTCGGGTCATAAACTCACACATTCCATCGTAGCGGCTTGGCAGCTGCGAGGATGGGAGTAAAGTCGGGATTTTGAAAATGGATTTCTGTGAATGGTTCCGTTTCACTTGGGACGGCTGCTTTGTCTTCAAAACAGGCGACTGTTGGGCTATTTTCCATGGTCTGTTTGGCTGTTTTTTATTGTAGGGTTTTGCCTCCTGTGACTCGTTGGGACCTTGAAGAAAAAGGTGGTACGTTACTATGGTTGCAGTTTTTTTGAAAGGGCAGGTGACTTTTCTTTTGTTAACCGCAAAACACACAGACCATACTGTTAGAAAGTTTCACGTAGCCTGTATGAACAGAAGATCCAATAGAACCTGCATTATTCCGGTGCTAGCAGCCTGCTTCAATCGACGACAGTTTCAGACATCTGTCCTAGTCCAGTGGTGAGAGCTGACCCGCCCCGACCCAAGCAGACCAGGCTGACCTGGCCCATGCCGGCGACACCAGGCGGCCTGACCTGACCCAGTCGGGTGTCGACAGGTGACCTCCCTCTGTAGAGGAACCGTAACTGACCACCCCCGGTCCGTGTGGTTAGTGGGCCGTGCCGGGCCGGTCGGCGGCCGCTCCCGCCCGGTGGCGCCATCTGGGCCGACCTCGGCCGGCTGGCGGTGGCCGAGGCGGACCGGAAAACACCGCCGCCGTGCGTCATTATTACAGTGATTTACTCGCCATCTTTTTCTCAATGGAACCAAATGAATACAAGTCATAAATAGCGAGACAGAAGAGGAATGAATACTGAAAACAGTTTTACTTAGAGGTCGATAGATCATCGGCGACGGCGACGCCATCGACAATTTACGACTGCATATATGAGGTGGCCAATGGGCATGTGTCCATTGCTGAGGCTTTGTCCATTGCTCGGGGGAGCTTTGTCATTCCCGAGTTCACTGCCCAATGGTTCACATTGTCAGGAATATTGCTGGGCGTTCCTCATTTTATTGCTGGTGTCCTGATGCAAATGCTATTTCATGAAGTACTGCTCTTGGCATAGAATGTTTACGCGTGGAAAAACACGTCCTTCATTCGGCGAAGACTGCAGCGTGCTTACTGGTAAACTTGTGAGCGATTCACGAAATTGACAGTCGATTCGGTTCTGATTCACGGTCCAAGTGGGTGATTTTGATCCCGATTCTGATTCACATTGGGACGCAGATAACCAATTTGGTTCTGATTCCAAGAGCATTTTTAACTGAAAAGATTCGATTTGATTCACGATTCGCGATTCAGTTCTATTCAGTTCTAAAAAACCGTGCTTGTTTTTCTTAGAAATACATAAGCCAAGGCCTGGGTCTTGTGTTATCCCGAGGTCTGTTATAGATGACAGGATAGCATGAGGGTACAGTGGCAAGATGCACCATATGCCATATAATATTTACGTGCGCATGGAAATAGAGCACTGGGTCCAAACTATCCTTGCAATGAGTGCCAAGATGTAAAAAAACTGTCATGTAAACACGTTTGTGTGTAGTGTCAAGAATGAAAATGCAGGTTTTCACCAGCATTCACCCACATATAAAATGCCTTACGTCTATTTTTCAAACGAAAACTTGAAGTCATTATTGATGATGCATATAACAGAATATGGGCACAAAATTGCTAAACGAAATGAGCATTAGGACAGGCTTAACGATATGAACTTATAGTCCAATGATTCATATAAAGTGTAGCATGTATAAATTTTTGACCGTAGTACAGGAAATGTTTCATGTTTCATGGTATCATAACTGGAATTTTTTCGTTTCTTGTGCGCATTTAGTTCCGTTCTTACTCCTGATAGACCTCATGATTATTCTTATAAATACTGGTAATAAATTGCCTCACTTATGATGTAAACAAAGCATGCATTCAGAGGAATCGGGATTCGGAAATCGATTCAGGAAATTGATTCCCACCAACTTTGTAAATCGATTCCATTCTGATTCTTGAGCCAAAAGGCGATTCTGATTCTGATTCGCAGTTCTGAAGTAGTGAATCGATTCTGATTCTGATTCCCCAAAAGAGTCGGTGAATCAGAATCGATTCTGATCCGATTGTGAATCGCGGACAAGTCTGCTTACTGGAGAAACACTGCGTTGGAATGCGGTCATCCGTATTCGCCTTGGCATGTCATTGGTTTCGTACGCGCGGACAGGCGAAAAAATCGCAGACTGTGAGGATGGTTTTTGTAGACACCATCTGGATACATTGGACAATTTTAAAACAATGTTTAATCTCAGCGAGTATGCTCCCTTGCCAGTAATTTCCTTGACGCCATGTCATCGGGGCTTTCTGGTGCTGCAAGGTATAGTTCGAGATTCTCTCACCAGGGGTTCAGATTCTGCTGTCGTAGCGCTCCGCTGCAAGTCGCAAGGGGCATGGTGCGCTTCCCATTGACCTGCGCGCAAATCTGCTTGTTTCGTTTATCCTCGCGCTTCTGACCACGCAGAAAACGCGCGAAACGGCCTGCTTAGTGGACGTTCATAGTTGTTATCGGGCTGGCGCTGGGTTCATACATGGCGTGCCCATTATCACTGGATCACGGCTTCCACGACCGCACGTCGTCGCTGGCCGGCGACGTGCCATCAGACGCCGCCTTTCCGGAGCACGGACCTGTTCCGCGTCCAGCGCCGCGCAATAATGGCAAAAACCGCTCCAAGAACTGAATACATCTATAGTGTATAATTACCTGCGGCCGTAGATCATCATTAAATTACGACAGCGGCCGAGCGGGCCGGCCACGCGCGCTCCTCCTGCCGTAAATAAGTCTCCGCCATTGTGTCGCGCGGCATAAATCCCGCAACGGTTGTGCGGAATGCAATGCATCAAACGTTATCAGAGTGTGGCACTGATACCTCCATTCAGGCGGCCCGGGTTGAGTTACGGCGGCGCCGGCTAATACGTTCGGCCGTGTGACACCTGCAGCGACTCTCGGCCTCCCGGACCCGGACCCGTCCCGTCTGTGACCTGACCTGGCCGGTCTGTGCGACTTTCCTTCCTCCCGTTGGCTGTTGTGGGCGAGCGATCTGAACGCAGCCGGGTATGCACAGTTCCGGCTGCGGAAGCGCTGGCGCGACCTGTCGTGACCTGACGGAGTGACGAGTGACCGGCGATATATCGTTTACCCGGCATCCGTTTTGTCGAGACCTGTGCAGTATGTCTGAAGTGGTGGTTGAATGTGGTAATATGGAAATAAGTAATACCACGATCAGCAGAGTGGTCCTTCAGTGGGAGGAAATTGAAGAAGTACCTGACGACATCAGCCACGTTCGTATTCTGGTCGGTTGTCAGCTTTTCAGTTCTGGTTCAGTGCACCAGCAGATGTATGTGTTCCGTCGGCAGTTTGCAAACCAGGGGTTCCGACCGTTTCGTAAATGTTCATTTACTTCACCTAAGACTATTTGAGCTCGCGTTCGTATTAATGTCGGCCCGAAAATCCGCCGTGAAGTACTTCCGCGTCTTTCCAGGAAACGTTTCCACATCTCCGAACGTTTTTTTTAGATATAAGCCTTGGGTATGTGCGGTTGGTCGCGACGTACGCGACTCAGTGTGCGGATCACAGCAGTTTCTGACCCGACCTGACTGGTCAGGTCACGATAGTTTTTCTCCAGCCGGTGCCGTCGGACCTATCGGGGCGGCATTGCTGACGGTCGAACATAAGCAGCTAGCGCTTATCCTGACCTAACTTACCATGGTCTAGTTTGGCAGCCAGGAGTAACTTTCCCGCCTTGGCCTCGATTTGCGCCCCCCCGACAGTCTGCCGATGCCCGGTTCGCTGGCATATCGAAGGAGCGTGGTTTATTACGCACCTGGATGACAAACGGCGTGGTAGCGCCCTGCTGCGGGCTGGTTTGCACGTCCGTGGTGTGGCCTTAAGAACCTATCGTGTCGCTGCTGGCATGCTGGACTGCCAGGACTCCGTGTCTGCATGCATGCACGTGGTCTGCGGACGTGACTCGTACGTTTCGTCTCTTTCTCTGCACATTCCGTCTCCGGGCAAGATGTCTGTGCCCGGTTTCACGTGTCATCTCCGAGTGGCGTCTCTGCGTTCCGTCTCGTCTTCACGTGTCGTCTCGGGGCAGGGTCCCTGCGCTCCGTGTCCGCGTCTCCACGGATCGCCTGCGAGGGGGGTCGGCCTGAGCGGCGTCTCCGAGGTGGGCAGTGCGCCGGTCGGGGGCCGCCGCCGGCCGTTTCATATCGGCCGGCCGCGGCGGCGGCCTTATTTGCTGGCGGCCGGCGATGACAAATATTGCCGGGAGACGGTGCGGCGCGGCGGCCGGCGGCCCCGCCGGGCCGGCTGCCGCCGCCGCCGTCCCGCCCGCCGCCGCCGTTATTTGGTCAAATTGGTCATTTGTGTCAATTAATGCCGCTATTGCAGACATGTGGCTCGCTTCATCGGGGCTTTTCATTTGGGCACCGCAACTTATGACAGCCGCCCGGAGAGGGTTATTGGCGCGTCGAGCGGGGCCGCCGCCCCCGAGCGGGGCCGGGCGCGTCGCCGGCCGGAGCGGCGCTCTCCGCCGAGCCGATCACAGCGCCGCCGCCGTGGTGGGGGTGGCCGTGTCTCCCGGCGGCGCGGCGCCGGCGGCCGTGGCCGGGCGGCGGCGCAGGGCGGTGGGAGCGCGCCCGGCTCTGGATATCAGTACGCCATCAGAGCCGCCTCACTGCCCACTGTTTACGGCGCGGCTCCCACGTTTGTCTCCCGCGGGCATTGCGATCCGTCCCGTAAATTGATAAAAATAGACCATTAGTGCCAGCAGCGCTCTGTGCGGCCGCCGGTCTGTGTTATATTGGTGCCATCAGCTATTCGGTCGTAGACGTCAATTAGACGACGGTAACTCAGGACGCTGGCCGGCCGGCAAATAGAGCGCGACGCTGCCGGCGGCCGTCACACCGCGATGCACTGTCCACCGGGCTGTCCACTGATGGACTGTGGACCGGGGCACTCCACTGATACACCATCCAGCAGGCTGTCCAGTGATACAGTGTCTACCGCGCCGTCCGGTGATGGACTGTCCACCGCGTGATCCACTATTCATTGTGTTCTCCTCTGACACACTGCTCACCAGACTGTCCGGTGATGTACCGTGGTGTGCGGTGTTGCATTTGGAGAACCCAGTGGGCCGTGCGGTGATACATTCACCTTTGGGCTCCCCAGTGATGCTCTGTCCACAGGGCTCTCCGGCGACGCACTGTCGACTGTTCATTGTGTTCTCCAGTGATATTTTGTTCGCTGATGGTGACCACTAACGTTCTGTACATTTGGGTTCACCAGACCGTGGTTCACTGGCCATCCAGACTACGGCCTAGTCTTCTATCACACTCTTTTAGGCTGTCCAGTGGTTCCCTTTATATTCTGATGCACTGCCCAGTGGTGATGCCCAGATCATACACTTATACTCTCTAGACTGCAACACACTGTCTTCTGGGCCATGATGCCTTCATACTGTCCGCTGATGTCATTCAACTGCTAGACTGCGCTACAGGACTATAAACTGTAGTGTTGACCGTTCAGACTGTTGTGCATTGTCCACTCGGTCATTATCAAAGACGGCTGCTCAGACTGAGGTACCTTATTCGCTCACCAAACCATGGTAGTCTGTCTAGTGGACTTCACAAACAGTGATAACGTATACATTATAGCTGCCCGGGTCGTGGCAACTGTTCGCTTGGCGGCCTCTGCAGTCCACCACAGACCTCAATTGGACCGTCTCAGACATGGCCCCGGCCGCGCGGTGTGATGTTCGGCCAAATCACCGCTTTTCAACCCAACCCTACCTGACACTTCCACTGATGAAATCTGGAGCCTAGAAAACTGGGACATCAGACCTCTCGCGACACAGATTCCTGCTGTCGCGCCCCGTCGTACCGGCCCTCTGAAACCCTGCGCAGGGAGCGGCCCCTGGAATGCCGGCCGGCCGGCGCGGCACGCGCCGGACCGCCACCCTCATGACGGATACACCGGCCGGCTTTGTGCACCGGTCAGAAACACTCGGCCGGTATTTAAGTCTGGCCGACCCGTCCAAACATCGGGCCACTATTCCCGCTAATGAATGGCACACAATCGATATTGTTCATTTGAAGATTGTGCAAACAGCCATTAAAAATTCACATTTGATGAAGCAAAGCGGCGCTGTCCTCTGCCGCCGTCAGCTATCGCCGACCGATCTCCAGTCGATAAACGTCAAAACTCCACTGACGTGCGGAATGGCGCCGGCCATTTGACAAATGAGCCCCACAAAACAGCTGAATCATTCATCCATCAGATAGCCGCTGATCGGGGCGCGGCCCAGCGTCGCGACGGCGGCGGCGTGACACCCGCGCTGCAATGTGACGGCCGTCACGGCGCCGCGCCGTCACGGCGGCTGTGACGACCGTCGTGACAGGTGCCGCTGCCGGTGCGCCCGCCGACTAAACGAACCGTCGATTATTCCGGGCGGCGCCCGCCGGTGGCGTTTCCACGGCCGCTTCCGACACGGGCGACCCCGATACCAGCCCAACTGCATGCCGCAGAGGGTTCGCCGTGGCCTCTGCCGCCGTGGAGCGGTGGTCGGTTCGGCGTACGCCGGCGCCCGCAGCCGGAGCGACGACGGTTGTCGGTCGCAGGTTCTCCGTCGCCGGCTCGCCGCCTCTGGCGGGAAGCTTTTACCGGTGGTTAATGACGCTCAGGCCGTGGCTGACAGACCCGGTTACATCGCATGCACACATCCCTTCACATGTCTCCGGCACGCATGGCCCACGTGCGCCACCAGGGCCGCTCACGCCCGGCTCGTGGACGCCGGAGAGCTGTCCTGTTTGGCTGTGAAAGTGCCGATTTCATGAGTTTAATGTAACGTTAGGTAGGGCGTATTTAGTGATGCCGTTTGTAGCAGCGGATGACACTTCGCGTGTCTATTGTGAACATTATCAGCCATCTTAGCCGGGAATCCATCGATCGAATGGATCCGTATGCTTTCGACGTCCGTTGTTCTTAAATGAAGTTCGTGGCTCTTCAAGGAGGCATGAAACATGGTTCCGTCGTAAAATTTGGCCACGAATCAGGGTAACTAGGAAGCCGTGGACTGATAGTTAAGGAATCGGATAACCCAGTCCTGATGCTGTGTTCGAGTCTAGTCGAAACATATAGTGCACTGTATGTCAACATGCACTGAGTTCGAGTCTTAGAACAGGCAGCTGCATTTGACCCGAGACCAAAGGGTCAGCCGGTCACGGGACGCGAGTGAAGTTGAACGTTGGGTGGGGACCCGTGCATCAAGTTCGGCGCAGCTTGAAGTGTGGTCTAAACACTGCCGGGTTCAGTGTGCGCGGGCCGAAAGAAGAAGAAAATACTGTAGGGAATAAGTGAAACATAATTTGTCCGCAGCGAAGATGCACAGAACTCGGCAAACGCCCGCAGATCGTGTACGATAAACCATAAACCATACCATAAACCAGTACCATAAACCCAGTCTCCAAAACAGCAACATGTCCTCAAGGTGTACGACTCACGTAAATAGGTGGGCGCCGAATGACCCTGCAGTCGGTGCGCCCCTAAGCCCCAATAACCAACCAACCATCACGTAAATAGGATAATATTCGATTTTTGTACCGCATACTTCTTGTAGAAACGCTTACTTATAGGTTGGTTAAAGAATAACAAGTAGGCTGAAAAACATTCCTCTGCTCAAATCTTACTGGTAATGCTTGAAATGTATGCACATTTTTGGAGATACAGTTCTCAACTTCAGTATTTTTATCGGCATGAATGAGTGGCATTTCTTGTCGGCATTACTCGCCCCTTGCAAGCAATAGCAGCCAAAGTATCCCAAAATCCCTCTCAGAGACGTGAATCTTTGGGCTCGTGCTGTGGCGTTCAGTTCTTTCTCTAGTCTTCCCCCCCCCAAAAAAAAATGTCTCTTGGCTCGGTAACCCGCTTGCTTATTCCGGCCAGACCATCTGCGCTACCAAGCCGCCCCCCCCCCCCGCCCGGCGCCGCGTGTCGGGGTAGACAGCGACAGGGCGTAACAGAGGAACACAATGTCCTCAGACCTGTCGATGTTCGGGTGCGAGCACCCTGGGGTGGGCGCGATTTCTGCGGACACGACGCCGTCCTGCGGCCCGTCGCCGTGTGAATCGCCCGGCACTCCGGGCCGGTGTGCTCTCGGCGTGACGCGTCCGTGACGTCACGCCTGTCGCCGTTCTGACCGGGGCGCCCGCAGGTGAGCCCGCGGCCGGCGGCCGGGCGGCGGCCGTGGGAGCGGCGTGGTCGCGCTGCCGCCGGCCGGCGGTATCACGTCATCTGGCCCGTCCGTCATTCCCTGCGGCGCACCAGATCGCAGATAGCCGCCGCCGGCTTGGTTAACGTCGTTTACTGGGCTGACATTCGTCATGGGGCTGGTACATGGCGGCTCGACGCCGGCCGGGCCGGGCGGCGACCTGTCGCGGCGTGGGCGGCGCGGGCGGCGGGGGAGGGCGCCGCCCATCGCCTCCTGTCGCGCCTTCTTCAATATTGGCCTCTCCGGCGGCGGCGGCGGCGGCGTCAGCCGGATTAACAACCCTGTGCTCCCCTGGCACGCATGGTGACTTGAAAGGATCGATATGTGTTTGAAAGATCGTTCTGGTGATGTGTGGTCATCTCATTTGATCTCAGCAGTCAGGAGAAACATGGCCTTGGTAGAAGAAGCGCAAAAAGCGTAAAAAGCAACTGTAATCGCGTAAAATACTGAGGGCTGTTGTGAGAAAGGATGTATTTCCCAGGATTCCGATAGACGAACAAACACAATCACCGGCCCTCTTGTGTAATGATTGGCTGGTATCAGTGCCTTTTGGTGATTCAGTTTTGGCAGATTTCCAGTGCTGAAAGATGTCAATTTGCGCAGCACATTCCGAATGGTGGCACGCAGTGGTTCCGATAGCATTCAAGCTGCATTGCAAAATCCGGGCTGCGATAGTCGCCCGGGATTTTAGGACCGGTCTGTTATCATAATACTCAGGAAGCTGATAATACCTGAAACATCAAAAACGTCGCGCAAAAATACAAAACAGGGACGGGTCAGCGAGTGTAGAACACGTCTCCGATCGGTAGGGCAGCTATCGTGCAAACGTTTCGCGCATATGCCGCCCGTTGCCGCTTCAAGGTACAACACGGAGGATGACGCGATAACGTGTCATTGCGATCGCTTTACAACCGACTTGTTCCTGATACCTCCGAAGCGACGCGTCATCCTCGGCCTGGACGTGGAAGCTGATCGACATGACATTGTAAATAGCCGGGTAATTAGGACGACAAGCGGTCGGAGTGGAGTTAGGCCTAGCGTGATGCATTTTTAATGGTCTTCTGTGACGGCAGGATACGCCGGTGAAAGGGGCCTTGCCGCGCTGTGAGCCGTCCGGTGTGTTCTCGCGAGATTGAAAGACAGGCATCGTCATGGACTGGCAGCTGTAGCAGACTTTTGAGCATTGTCGAGACCATGGCGTCACCGCTACATCACACGTCGGCATTGCCCTGTAACATGACATCATAATTAGAAGTACAGCGACGATGATTATCGTCGCCTGGGAACAGCTTCATGGTTCCTATACGACTGAGGGTGAAACGGTATCTTAGGCCTTTGCCGTGGCTTCGTCTGTTTACACTATGTCGATAGCTGCTTTCGTCTTTTCTGCTGAATTCTGGACATGAACGTGGTCTCGTAACAGTGTCGTTCAAATTTCCATTCCTATCGGCTATTAAAACATCACGCCAGATTTGGTAGTAGGTAATTTTTGTTTGTAACCTTTATACTGTTTTGATGAGCGGGCGTTTCGATGAACGTCGAGCCTGTTCACTACATACCACCTTAACATACTGAGGAGTAACGGCCGTGTGAGCTGTTGTCGAGTTATCGTTACGGATTTAGGAAACGCGTGTCACACCTCTTTTTCCTTTCTTTTTTACAGCTCTCGCCGTCATTCCCAACATGGCCAGGCTTGTTTGTGTGCCTGTTCCTGTGTCTGTGTGTTTCCTTCCTTTTATATCTACTTGTAGTCTCTACGTTCTGTCTTGGTCGTCGAGGGTACTTCTAATGCCATGCGGAAATCATTGCCTTGCTGAAACCATCCGTGGAAGATGCGATTATGCTACAACAGCATATGCATTCCTGCCACGAATTTACATGGAACCTTGCAAGGTTTTGTATAGTTTCTTTTTGTTTTATCGCGCCTTTTCAATAGGTAATTCGGTTTGCTGTATTGTTTTCATTGTGCGCTTTAAATACGTCAATCTGCCTGATCTTTTGCAATTATTGCGCACCGGTGCAAGTTCCCATCCCATTTTCGGTCCTCCGAGACGATACACGCGCACCATTGTCTGGTGTTAAGCTGGCGGTGACAAAAGCCCTTTCGTGAAGCGCGTCGCCTTCTCTGACCACGTGCCACTCTTCTCCGCTTGCTTCACATAAGCCTGCGACTAACTGCTGGGTTGTCGAGCGACGCACTTGGCTGTGTGCCGAGGCGCTGTTTTCCTCGCCGTTGAGCCGGGGTCTATTTGTGCTGTTGTGACGAGCTTCTGAGAAGAGATCAGACAGACAATTACCCCAGACTGGTCAGGATGCTCGTGCCGCAATTACAGCGGGCCAGTAATGGGTCTGCCACCGGCCGGCTCTATTTTCAGAGGCGCACGCTCGACAGGCATCGTTCTCACGTCTCTGCTGGCGGCGACGGGTCACGATGGGGTGCTGCTCTCTGCTTCCTCCGTCCCCTCCACCAGCGTCCATCTCTGCGCCAGCGAATACGGCCTCATCTCGGGGGCGATTTCTGTTTCTTTTCCGTTGCAGCTCCTTGCTTTTGCTAGTTCTCATTTCCGTCCCAGTCGCGCTCTCATCTCCGATTTATGTACGCCTCTGTTCTTTTTGCCATTGCTCCACAGTTCGTCTTTGTACTGCTGCTCCTGCTTTTACCTTTCCTTTTGTTTCTCACATTGCCGCTATCTTCATCTCCATTGTTCGGCTTCTCTCCTATCCATCTCCATCCTTACCTGGTGCGGGTCTCGCTCCTCCGCTCGGCGCGGACGTGCGCTGGTCGGGGAGGCGACAGAGTGCGCGGCGCTCGGACCGGCCGTCTCCGCAGCGGCCTCGCTAACGAACTGCCCATCATTGCCGGCGCATGGCCGCCGTACACGCATTCCGCGACCGGCCGGGCGTTTTTGGCCGCTTTTTGCCGCGCAACCGGGGACAAACAGGGTGCGCGGCGCGCGCTGGCCGGCCGCCGGCCAGGCCGGGCCGCTGATAACCGCCAGATAAATGCCGGCTCCCAGGCTATTCGTGTTACATCTGTCACGGCGGCTGGACGCTGGCGGCCGGCCGGCCGGCCGCGCGGCGGAATGTCGCGGTCCCGCGGTGGCGGCGGCCCGCCGGAGGAGGCAGCAGCCGGTCGGAAGCTGCCGAGGGGTCAGCGCGCGCTGTAATCCCGGTCGTGGCCGGGCGCATCTGATAGCACGGGTAATTCGGCTGACCGTTGTGGCCGAGCGTGGGAACCAGGGGCGAGCCCGGTTTTTTGATAAGAACGGCCGCCGGCCGCCTCCATGTAGTGTTGAAATAGTAGGGCCGGTGCGGTTGTGGGAACTCTGCGCGGAGGTTTGTCGGACAAGCTGCGGTCGGCCCATCAGCCTCGTCCTTGTGCCTGGCCGTGTGGGAAATCTCTCCGTCTCGCCGCCTGTCAGGTGCTGATGGCTTATTCGCCGACTTTTTCCCGTTGCCGTACATTGATTTGCCGGCGGTTATTGCATGGCTCTGCCATCTTCGCGGTCGGCTTTGGAGTTTGTTCGCCGCTGCTGGCTGGCCGGCTGCCATCGCTGTCAAATGTGGGCGCGGCCAACGAACGTCATGCCCAATCAAAGATTCCTCACCGGACACTGCGTCTGGCCGGCGTCGTGCCCTGAACCGGCCCGCAGCAGTCCCTCCTGACTTCACGTGATTCTCCCAGCCGCAGACGGGCTCCATCACCAGATGGGCGGCCAGTACCGGGTCCTCGCCGCAGACGCGGTCCCGCCCGCCGCCAGACCGGCCCGCAGAGGCCGGCCAGACGGAGCCCCCGCACAGCCGGCGTCACACACGACCGGCCTCCGGCCGTCTGCGTCGCTTTGATCGTCAATTAACAACGTTCAATAATCAAGAATTTCAATTAGGCGTTCCAAAAATTAAGCCGATTAATTCGTTAGGAGCCGATTAGGCCGGCTGCAGGGTAATTAGAGCTGCCGACGGAACGTGCTAGCGCGTGCCCGGCCGGCCGTGCCCAGCAGGCTGGTGGCGCTGATGGGCTGACAGCGGCTGGCTGATATCGCGGGCTGGATCGGGCTGGCGGCTGTGAGCCGCACTGCGTTCCGGACAGTCCACCGGCACTCAGTGGACTCGTCAGAAACAGGGTCTTGCCCGTGATCGGTAGCTGTTGGTAGGAGGTGGCAAGTCGTTGTGGCAAGTCGGTTTTAGCACTTCTTCACTCGATGCTGGGCTCTCAGGTCAGATGGAAACCGCGGCTACCTTGAATTGCACGATCCCACGCGGGAGCTCGAGTCTGTGCACTGAGTTTTGTGTAGCACGGGATGTGTTGCCTGTTATCAGCCCAGCAAATGATTTGGACCCTGATTACGTGGAAAGCAAGTCCATTCTGATTCAGTCAGCGAACAAGGAGTCGGATAGTCGACCGGGCGACGGATAGTGCAGGAGGGTACAGCCGGTCCGTGCTGAAGCACAAAATCATAGGCATCCGGACTTTTCACGGCGGGTTAATCAGTCCACTGGTGCGTGCAGTTCGGAACGGGGAGACATTCCTCGCTTGCTTGCGTTCGTTTTCCGAGACATTTGTGTGGTGCCGGGTACCTGTTACCTGCTTAGTTCTTAGATTGGTAATTCCGTCTTGTAGAGGGCGATGGAGTTTCGACTGGATGATTAATATCCCGGCATTTGCTTTCTTGTGCTCTTAGGGAAATTAAACAATTTTCCTCCAGTCCTTTATGTCATTAGACCCTAGCCTTCGGCTCGTTTGATCATGGTAATTACGCAGTATTAAAGCAATGGTGATCAGGAAAAGTATTTCCCCTGCGTTGCCAGGTTTTCGTCTGACGAACACAGGGCAAGTGAGGTTCCAGCTCGAAGCGGATCTGGGGTCTCGTTTAGGCATTTGTCTCACTTCAGTCGGAGGCAGACCTGGCTACCACTGCCATTACTAACTACATATCCCCGACGTCATTCGCTGGGGCGGGATGACTCCGGCCAGGGCGGACTCACGCTGAGCCCTCACTCTGCCCACGCTATCCGCAGCGTGGGTGTTGCCGCCGCTGTTCGCGACCTGGGTGTTGCCGCCGCTGTTCGCGACCTGGGTTTTGCCGCCGCTGTTCGCGACCTGGGTGTTGCCGCCGCTGTTCGCGGCCTGGGTTTTGCCGCCGCTGTTCGCGGCCTGCGTCGTCGGACCTGCCCCGACCGCGGCCGCTCCCTCCTGCCGCCGCCGCGCGGTCCGGCGCTCATCAGGAGGCCGTCTCGGCGGCCGCCGCGCCGCCGGCTCGGAGGCGTCGGTCGGCGGCGCGCCGTGACAACCGGGCGGCATTAGCGGCGCGGCTGTCGGCCGTCGGCGGCGACGGCCGCGTCCCCGGGGCCGGCGCGACACGGGCGCGGCCGCGCCGCCTCAATTAGCGCTAATCGGCCGGCGTCTGCGCGCCGCCGCCGCCGCCGCCGCCTGCCCGCCCGCGCGCGCGCGCCTTCAATTAGCAGTAAGCGGCGCCGAACGGCGGCCGGCCGGATGATGCCGCCGGAAGATGGCCTCTTGTTTACCCGGCGGAGTTCGATCCACCGCAGCCGGACGCCGCCGACAGCCGCGTCTTCACGACGCGCCAACGGCGCCAGGGAGGCTGTCACAGCGCGCCGACGCCGCGGGAGGGGGCGGGCAGGCAGTGGAGGTGCTCGTCGTCTCTGACGCGTCATGGAGACGTACGGGGATCATTGGCGGCCGTTTGTCGGCTATTACTTTTCATCATGGTCGAAAGTCCGTGGTTCAGCTATTTGCGGTTGTAGCTATTCATAGCTTGTGACGAGTATGTTCATCTCACTTTCCGGCGGAGGCTTGGTGTATTTTGCGAGATCTTCAATTCCACTGGGCTTACGACGAGCAGTACTTGGAAGTTTATCGTTGCGCCCTCCTCCGTTCGTCTTACCGCTGCGTATTGGCAGACGGATCAGACTTTGCGCCGTTCGCCGGTCTCCCGTCCTCTCCCCAGGTATCAGTGTAAGCCGGGCTTGGCCTGCCCAGCCGGTCCTGGCCGGACGCCCTCCACGCACCGGCGCAGTCTGCGGCTTATTTAGCCGGTAATCCGCTGATTTCGTCAAGTCTCCGGTGTCCATCGGGCGCGCGGCCGCGCGGACTTTATTCCGACCACAAACCTTTACGGTGCTCCATAAACGCGCTGACAGTGCCCGGGGGCAGTCGGACTCACTCTAATCTTCGGCGCCGCTCAATCCGGCGCCCCTATACGCCCGGCATTAATCCAGTGTAAACGCTATCGGAAAGCGATGACGCCGGCGCGAAACAAGACGGGGATCGTTTATATTCTTCGTCACGTAACAAAGACGGCGGGGTGCGGCCAGGCCGGAAATCTGGCGGCCGCTACCGCCCGACCGGCACGCGCCGCGCCACGTCTCAAATGGCACCCGATCACCATCAAATTCCGGCCGGGATGTGCCGGCCTGGGGACGGACTGGCCCCTCCGGCGGCCGGCCAGCCGCCGCCGCCGGCCGACCTGCACACGGACGGCGGCCGTGGACTTCGCCGGCAGTTGGTCTGGTGTCGGCCTGCGTGCGCCCGTGGCCGTTTTGCCGTTGTTTGTGTCTTTTCCTTCTGCTGTGTCTGCCAAAGAAGTCTTCTTCACAACTTTTGTGTGTCATTGCATACTTTGTATGTATTTCCACATTAGCCAGTCGTGTGTATCTATGTTGTAAAAGATGTCCCGTATTTGTCCACCACGCTTTGCCATGTAACCTGTGTCCTGTCTTGATAAATATTTGTCATTTCTACGTGGATATTCACTGATCTTACCTTAGTTACCTCTCACGACTTAAGACACGACATCGGCGCTTTAATGTGGTACGCTGTCGTCTTCCGCACGACCCGTTTCCGTGGCCCGCTTCTGGCCGCTGCTCCGCGGCTCTCTCCTCCACCGTCGCCGTGCCGCCGCCGGTGGGACGCAGCGCGCTGACGGCCTCCGTAATGCCCGTCTCTGGGACGGACGTACCGGAGCGTGCATAAGCCGGCCGGGCACCAGACTCGGCTCTTACCGGGGCGGCGGCGGCGGCGCCCTCCGGCGGCCGACAATGGCCCGGCCGGGCGGCGGCGGCGCCGGCCGGCAACCCTTCCCGGCCCACCTGCCGGCCGGCCGGCGCGGCCGGCACCTCGTCAAAGCGCGCTGAACGCCGCGTTAGCCGCGCAGAATGGCCTAAAATAGCGGCCGTCGCCGGCCGGCGGTGGCCGGGGCGGCGGCGTGCGAGCTCCGGCCCAGATGGGCGCGATAGCGACCGGCCCGGATCAGAGCGGGCCGATCGGAGCGGTCCGGCTCGGATTCCCCGCGGCCGGATCAGGCGGGACCCCGCGCTGTGAGCTCTCGGTCCCCGGCGGTGTCGCCTTTCCGGCGGAAAAAGGGCTGAGGCGCACGGCTTTCTCTGGCTCGGCTGGGTGGTGCCTTGTCGTGGTTTTGACGCGTCGTTGTGTGGAGTCAGCATTGGTTCTGAAATTTTCGTGCCACAGTTATATGCTATATCGGCATGGATATTGCTCGGTTTTGCTTTTGGCACGTTGTAAATAGGAATAACTAGTTCAAGTGCATGATGGGTTGCCTGTCGTAAGAAGGTACAAGACGAATTCCTGGTCAGATACTCGTATTTACCTAAGCTGTTCCCTACGGTCCATCAGTAGCGCAATTCATGCAGGCTTTCTACGAGATACACGGACAAGAGCTCTTGACTGTGGGAGGAAGGGTTCGGTACCAGTGTTTCGTTATCCCAACCTAGTGTTACGGATCGCCGCCCTGCCTGGACATTCCCTCACTTATATTGCTGTTATTGTGCTTCGAGCCCGCTGTGACGTCATTGAAAGGATAACGTGTTTTTATTGCATCTTTTAGAAATGAGGCAGGGGATACTTGGTAATTTACTTCCCTGTTTTGATTGCACCTGTCGGTACGTACAAGCACATCTCAGATTGAATTCCTCTGCACGGGCTAAGTGCTGCCACCGCTGCAGAAGACGATCAGCAGAACCCCACAGCTCCTTGTAATTTAGGCGACGGCTCTGTTACAAAGACATTTCTTGCACTGATTAAAGCTGGGATAAAAGCGGACAACTTAATATGGGACCGGTTTCGTCTGGGTGCGCCAATAATCAAGCCAGTATCGAACGCTTTGTTGGAAAAAGTGGTACCATCGGTGCCCTGAAACTTCTTTATCCATTATTGCTTTTCTTTTTATCTGGACAGCGACGCAATAATGTTGTAATCTTGCAGGGCAATCCGTCACCGGCGGACATCGGTCTTGGAACACTTGTAGCGATTTCTTACCAATAACGGGGCCGATTCGTCTTCATTAGCGACGTGCTCGTCTTTTTGTGGCGGCCGTTGTCATCGCATCTAATCTGGTGCTGGTTTTGTCGCGATCGGATAACAATTGGACAGTTGGGGCGGATGGCGGCCTGGTCAGCCGGCTCCGATCAGCGGGCGACCGGAGTATGGGTCCCGGGTGGTGGTGCACACCTTGTGCCGTGTCAGTCACGGGTGCATTGGATAGTAAATTCCCTGTGGTGCGAGTCTACGTTCGGTGGCTATGCGACACAGCAGGCACGAACGGATGTCCTGCTGTTTTGTTGATTCTTTTTCCCGAACAAAATGTGCCAGAGAATAAAATGGGTATAGAAGAAAGATGGGTCAGCAGAGAAGAAAGCATGAGTCAAAATCGGTATGAGAAAAAGTACCAGGCGTCGCCAAGTGTTCTGGGTCAGTTGGCAGTTCCATGCAAATGTGTTTGAGATTTGATACACTTTGTTTGTTTGTTTGTTTGTTTGAATACGATAACAATGCCGTAGCAATGGAACAACGCATTGTGTTGGATATAATCAAGCTTTTCCTATGCGTTTCTCCGCCTTGGCCCGTACCGTCATTCCTGTTCTGTCTTATGTTTTGTTCTGCTCCGTTCTTGTCTGCAGGCGTTCACTACATTGCTGTTCCTGTCCTATCATTTTCCATCCTTTCCTGCCCTCTCCTGTCTTCTCCTCGCCTCTCCCGTACTATTCTGTCCTGTTCCGTCTTGTCACGTCATATTTTGTCCTTCCTGTGTTGTTTAGCCCTGTTTTGTGTTGTCTTGTTGTATCCTGTCCCTTCCACTCTTGTTATATGTTGTTCTTTTGCATTCCATTCTGTTTTGTTTTTGTGTGTGTGTGCCGTCGTGCCCCTCACCGCTCAGCTGTCCATCTCTGTCCTGCTGTGTCCTGTTCGACCTCGTCCTGGCGGCCGTCAAGTCCAGTCAGGCCCACCCGAGCCACTTTAATCACGGCCGACACGCTGCGCCGTGACGCCGGCCGTGACGACCAACTCGGCGTCCATGACGGCCGACGACGCGGCCGCCAAACGGCCCGTCAAACCGTCGACTCCAATCACACGTATTGAATTATGCAGGCGGGCCGGCCGCGAAAAGAACGGGCCGGCTAATGCCGTGTGCCGAGCGGCCGGGAGGGTCGGCGCCGTTTTACATATACCTGGCGTCGAGCGACAGTCGTACAAACAGGACTGAGCCACGTGACAAATCGATCATACCGCCGCCCGCCGAACGACGCTCTCGAAAATTCTGAGCCCTTCCCAGCTCATTTTTGAAGGCTTGATATGTAGATTAAATTAGTTTGGCGGGTATCTGGGAGCGTGCATTAATTTATTCGGCGCATTGTTCTCCGGCTTATTGTCCCTTGGCTGCCTCCTTTGTTTTTGCGCTTCCGTCTTGCTTTTGTTCCTACGTGTCTCTCGCCCTCTCCCTGTCTTTTGTGTCTTATGTAAACTGTTTTTATCATATAGCCACCCTGCGAAAATGAATCGGCCATAATTTAATTACCAGCCACCGTGAAGCTCCCTCAGCTCGTTCCGTCGCGCAGCAGTCAGCCTCGACTTTGGTGGCACCCTGAGCGACGTTTCCAGCGCAGCCTTCGTCGGCCCTGGTAATCCCCAGTTCCAGATGACTTTCCGAAATATCGGCGAGAATTATCCTATTGATGGCTAGAGAAGCGTGATTCTCGGCGTTTCCTGTCGGCGCTGACGTTGATGGTCGCCAGGCGGACGGCGGCACCCCATTTTGTCGGCGCCGCCGTCTCTGTGTGTGTGTTTGTGTGTGCGACGCGCCCGATCTTTTGACAGCCACTGTCGGGAGTTCTGCCGGCGCTGTCAAACAACGGGCGCCGATCGCCGGACGCCGCGTCCGGGGCTGCCGGCCGCCCGGAGAGCGTTACGGCTTGTTTTCGCCTCGGGCGAAGGACGCCGGCCGGCCCGGAGTCTCGGCCGAGCCCGGAGCCGGCACAGGGGCTGGGCCGGGGTCGGGACTGGACGCCGAGGCAGAAGCCAGGGCGTGAGCTGGGCTCTGGCAGGGCTAGGGCAGGGACAGGGGACGGGGCTAGGGCCGCGACAGGGGGCCGGGGCAGGAGCCGGGTTCGGGGTCGGACTGCGGCGCACGGTTCAGACGGCTCCCAGCCGGCGGCCGGGCCCGGCCATCTGCGCCGGACGGCGGCGGGACGGCGCGATCGCACGCGATCGGCTCCGATCGATCTGGCGGCCGAGTGGACCTGGCCGCCGCCTCTCCGGCCGGGTCCGGCCCATTACCGGCCGGGCATTCACAGCCGGCCCGGCCCGGCCGCCATTTGTCCCGCCGCCCAATGGAGAAAGAAACATGCGACGGAAGCACCCCGTGATATATTGTCGTTTTATTCCGTAGCCTGACAAAAGGACGAGAAGTGGCGCTTGCCATCTATCACGATCACTCGGTTTGTGCGTTTGTCATCGGCCGATGCGTTGTCTCGTATTTCGTTCACTTTCTGTGTCAGTCCCCCTCCTTTTTTGTCTTGCGAGTATCGTTGTGTTCAGTCATTATTTTCGTTCTTCTTCTCTTGTGCATTGCAGCATTACACTGTCCATAAACCTTAAGGTGTTTTCTTCTGTGGGCCCGTCTTTTAGTGTTTTTCATTCACTTCTCTCTCTCTCTCTCTCTCTCTCTCTCTCTCTCTCTCTCTCTCTCTCTCTCTCTCTCTCTCTCTCTCTCTCTCTCTCTCTCTCTCTCTCTCTCTCTCTCTCTCTCTCTCTCTCTCTCTCTGCCGTTTTCCCTCTCTTTTCACCCTCTTTCTCTGCATCTTCCCCCTCCTTCTCCCTCTCTCCATCTTCTTGGCATCGCAAATAAACAGACTGCACCAAAACACCAAACACAAGTCTAAAGTGGAATGAAACAAGCGTTACGCGACGCGAGTTGGTGGTCGTAACGATATGGATTGCCGGCATAACAGGGGCACCATGCCGCTTTGTGAAAGAATTTGAAAAACGGCAGAAGGATAAGAACTGAACCGTGCTGCTGTAATGGTACGAGTGGAGTGCCGTGGCTTGCTTTTCCTTTTAGTTTTGCCATTCATGACAACAGAATGGGAGATTTATTTGGTTTTCGTTACATTGTTTTTTGTTGTAGCCATATTCCTGATCGTGATATGTACCAACTGCTGAACGACAATGAAATCAGTGTTCGTGAAAGCCGAAATGAGACAGAATGCAAAACGTCGCTGACTGAGGTCCGTCAGGCATTAGCTTGCAAAACTAATGCTTTCATTGTTGGCTCTGTACCCGTCGTACTTAGACCCTTTTTGTGTGAGGAGGTTGAACATTCGGTCGTCGACATTCCTGCCAGGGCGAGTCAGACCGTACCTTGCTTTAGCCCATGACGACGGATAACCTGCATACCTGTGAGGGCCGGTTATTTTGTGATGTAGCGCCTGTACCGTGCCGCTGCGCCCGTTCGCCGTCTCGGCTGCAGCTTTGCTGCTGGGCGACGGCCGGCCGGAGGCGCGGCTCGCAGCGCACACATACTGGGAACCGATAATGACCTGTAATCACCGTCTATCGAAATGCAGGCCGGGCCGCGGGCCGGATCAATTGCCGCCCGCTCAAGGGTACCTCCCATACAGTCGGCCAGGGAAACACTGCGGCTAATTTACGATGCCGCCGCCCCAAAGTGATCTCAGCCTCTCCCATTGCCAATGATTAGAACTAATTTAACGCGTGCAATTATCAGCGGCCGCCTGTAATTTTGCAAACATTTTCCGTAACACTTGCATTTGGATGATGATTTTTACGGCGTCGTAATTCGGCGGCGCGCGAGCCTCAGGTAGCGGAGCTGGCGCGGCTGCCAGCTGGTATGTGGCCGCCCTGCCGGTCGGCCGGCGGCCGCCGGCGGTCCCACGCACAGCCGGGCCGTCCGCCGCCGCTCCGCGCCCGCCACGTGCCCGCCGAATCGCACGCCGTGGAGTGGTCTTTGTCCAGGCACGGGCCACGCTGGCAATGGACATTGGTCCTCGGCACGGAATCAGTCGGTTCCGCTGTGCTCGGAGGACGTTCGTTAATGATGGGTGCCTATACAGAGAGGCACGAGCGGAAACCCGTCGATTTTGGATCTCGGTAGCCGGTCGTAGGTTAACCGTCTCTGCAGGCACACGGCCAGACGTTGCGATGTCTGGCTGTCAATTTTCAGGGATTTCCTTTATGGCGCTGCTGGTCATTGCGCTCCGCAGACATCTCCGCGATTTCGGGGCGCCTTAGTGTGATAGCTGCGTTTTGGATTGACGGCCAAAGTGCTATTGGCTTCTGATACTTGCCGCGGTAGGTTTGTATGAGCGTGTAAATCGCTCCAGCCGCGAATAACTACGGTCATGTCCAGCGGCCTGATACAGCCGTTATCAGTTAATATGAATAAACGGGCCATTGATGGCAGCGCTGGAGTGGATCAAACGGGCCCGCTCGGCCGCGGCCACGTGACGGGGACGGGGTCACGACCCGGACAGCTCTCTGGCGCGAGCGGCTCGTCTGATCTGTAATTATCGACGCCCGAGCGTAAGCTATGTGCCCCGTACATGTACAGCGGCCCGCGCGCCGGGCAGCTGGGCGGGGCAGCTGTAAATTACCGAATTAGAATGTGGGTAAACCCGTTTTGGTCCGTGCCCCGAGTGTGGCGTTCGGACTCAGTGACGTCAGTAATAGACTGATAGGAGGGTGCGACCTTCTGGGGCAGAAGCACGTAGGATAGAATTAAAGGCCGGAAGCAGAAATTGCTTTCCTTCAGCGGTAATTACATGGAGTTGTGGAGAAAATATTTGGTCTTCGTGTCTTTTTAAGATAACGCCGTCCTGGATTGCCGAATGGAATGGGGTAGAGCAAAGTTTTTTTTTGGATTCGACGTATTTTTTGCAAATTATTGATTGCGTTTTTCCCCTTTCGTATTCGTTATATGCGTAAGAAAAGGGGTTGAGTTACAGTTGAGTTAGGGTCTGTCTGTTGGTACGCGAAGGGTTCCACCGCTAAGCACTATGTATAGCAGAAATAACAACTATTCTCGACAGAGATTCTACAACTTTCGTAGACTTGGTCGTTTGGACAACTCTTTTGCTTGGTATATCGTTAGTCGGTATCCATTTCACGTTCACTTCAGTTGGATTAAGTTCACTTCAGTTGGGTTCATTATTTGATTGTGATGCCTTTAAAAGTTACTGGTATGAGTTTATTTATAACTGTGACGAGTTGCTTTGGCTAACTTTGAGGTAATATGACCGGCACCACGAAGTAAAAAACAAACAACTTTTTCGCCGCTTCGATTTTTAATCCATCACCGTGATGGATTTTCCTTTATTTAACCCCGGCTTCCAAACCTCCGTAACGACCCCTGCTGAGACGTGCGCCGGCCAGCAGCAGACTGCACGGCCCCTCTGCTGCGTTGTTCCGTTCTGCCGAGCCCTGATCCCGGGCTGCGGCGAGCCGGCCGCCGACTGTATCCACTTACGGCCGTCGAGTAAAACAGGTATCGCCTCCGAGTGGGCGACACTTGATCGCCTTCGCTCCATTACCGGCGACGCCGCGGCGAAAACGGCGCGTCGGAGACGAATGGCGGCGAGAATGACGCGTTAGGGACGAACGCCAGCGGGAGGGAGGAGGTCTGGAAATGCTTGTTCCAAAGTTCGGGTACTGTTGTCACATCTGCCTCGCATGCGCGCGATTCTCGGTGACGGACCACACCGTTGGAACTTCAGATTTCGATTACGGCCGCGCTTCGGAAGAGACTCTTTCCAGTCCGGCCCGCGCCGCTCAATGGTCCACAGTGGGGTCATTTGTAATCGGCGCGGCATCCCTGCGTCCCCGCCGCCCCGCCGTGCCCCGGCCCGGCCCGCGCGCTCTCGAGCCCTGGGAGCGTTCGAACCGGCGTTATGGATGACATTATTTCTCGCAGCATCCAGTCGGGGCTTATCCATTGCGTCGTAAATTTCGCCGGGCCTCATCGGGCGCCGGCACGGGAGCATAAATCGCCGACAATCTGCCGTCGACCATCTATTATTTGCTTCCGATGAGGTCATATCGCTGATACCGTAGTCAATATAAACATTCTTCCAAATATTTATCGCCTCCGGGTATACCTGATCGGGGCCGGAATTGTGCGATCTGCAACGGCCCGCTTTTATTGGTCCATTTGCAGCGCCGGCGGCTTCGACGAAATAAATCGAGCGCGATCGCCGTTTCCGAGGATGGTTCGGCACGATGTTCTCTTCTCGCCGACATATGAACGGCGGCGATTGTGTGTAGCACGCGATCAGCGCGTTGCCGCCGAAGCGCGAAACGCCCATCTTTCGTCGGCGCCGGCGGAAGGCGGGGTGGCGGCCTGGGGCCCGTCGCCGCGCGGACGGGCGCGCTGTCGGTCTCGACGGCGGTCGCACGGCCGGTGGCCGGCCCGCGCCGCGCCGTCGTAAACAGGGCGCAGTATTTATCGGCGCCCGGGACATCCCTAATTATCCGCTGACCCGCCGCGACCCCTGACACGGGCGGCGCGCTATCGGCGGGCCGCATCGGCCGCGCATACCGGCCGGCCGCCGCCGCCGTACGTCAGCCACGCGGCCATTATGTAAATACGCCGCTATAAAATAGATCAGCCCGGCGGCCGAGCATTGTAGCGCCGGTCGGAGAGCGCGCCCTCCGATTGAATCCGGGCCTCGATCGAGCGCCGATGGAGACGTCTCGGGCGGTGGCGGCCCGGCGCCCGGCCGCCGATGATGCACGGCCGATTTGCCGGCGCGTCGGCGGCGTTTGAAAGGCGCGACAGGGAAGGGGTGGGCCCGCCACCGTCCCGATGGGCGTTTATCAATAGGATCGGGCGGCGCGGGCGGTCGCGGTGTGTGGCCGCGCCGGCCGCCGCGCCGGCCGCCGCGCCGTACCTCACCGCTGAGCGATGCAAATGACGCCGATTCATGACCGGTAAATTGCCGATCGGTGTCGGAGGCGGCGCGCTCCGGGCCGGTGCGTGATGCATGGCCAGGCAGCCGGCTGAGGATGGAGAGAGGGGGAGGGGACACGGACTCGCTGCAGCCGCTGCCGTTTGTCACCGTGTCGAGGGACGTCGGTGGCTGCGGTGTGGACACGTGAGGCCCAGTTGGAGACGGTGTGGCTCGGAGCAGCGCGAGTTATGTCATGTGGCCGCCTGGCTGGCGGGGTTCCAGTAGACACAAGACGGCTAGCGGGCCGTCTGACCGTCCGAAGAGGATGCAGTAGACAGGGGGTCGCCTGACCCAGCCGTCTATCCAGGCCGGGTCACGGTCGCCGGCTGCCGATCCGACAAGACGTTTGTAACATTCCCTGCTGACCTGCTCTGAGCCGGCTGGCCCTGTGGTGAACTGCTGCTGGTGACCCGGCCCGCGGCGCCCTCCAGGCGGCGGCCATGTCCCCCGAGACCGGTTGTCCGCAGGGTGATGAATGGTCGCCCGCACGGCCTGGCGTTTCCGGAGGCGGCGAGCCGGGACCGTTAAAGGGGTTTGTTTTGTGTAACCTGCCCGGAGAACTTAGTGCAATAGCATACGCCGTAAAATGCCCTGTTGGTCTTGATTCTAGTTCCTCATTCATAAACGCTCGCCGTGTTTGCCTTCTTCCAACTTTTGCAATCACCAGAAAGTTGCCCTATCGTGTTCCTTTGATGTTGTTTTAATAGGCTCTAGTGGTTCTCTTTGAACTCATCAATGCCTTGAGTAATTAGCAAAATTGCGAGCCTGAACCGCATATTGACTTATTTTACAATGAGGCTGAGAGCTCCATTGGCAGGATATTAAACCTGCCCTACAATGTCAATAAAATGCTTTTTGTCTCGGGCTCGCGTGTCGGATTAGTTGTTGCATAAATTATTAACCGATATCAGTGCAGAAATATTTCACGTTTGCGAGGTTCTTACACTGTCGTATAGAAACTTCCACGTAACATGGTCTGTTTTCCGTTGGTTTCGAGCGCACTCCGGCGGCTTGAGTTCTTTGTAAATGCAGCCAAGTACGCTGAGAAAGCTAGAGTACGTGTCGAGTATTTACATTCGGTTATGTGGTTGTAAAACATTGATAGATGCGTAATGTTGCAGTAAATAGTTACCGTGCTTAGCGAGTTGCAGCATACAAGGATGATTGGACGATACGTAATTAGATGGCTGCAGTATGCATCGGTTATGCATATACGAGTATAACTCGAGTTGTGCGGTCGTCGGGTTTATAGCTGCATGGCTGCACCAAAAGAAAAAAAATGGTGCTGCACCAAGCAGCCAGCTCTGCTAGAGACATGTCTAGAACCGGGCCCCGCATTGCGAGAGGAATGTGTGCCGAGCCGTGCTTAGAGCAGGCTTTGCTGCGTCGGTGGGTGCTCGAACATCTGGTGTCTCAGGTCGGAGGAGACGAGAGAACGCAGGCCAGCGAAGATTTCATCGATGAAGACCATGTATCAGGAATGTTTTGCTCACATGCACTATGTTTACTTGAATTGGGCATACATGACTGCGCTATGGGGCATCAGTGCGCCATTTCTCTTGTTTGATATTGCACACGGTCCGCTCTTTTAAGTTTCTAAAAATATTTTGGTATGTGTAAATTTTTTGTTTGCTCGTTTTTTTTTTAGAACGCGTCGTTTCCATCGAAAGCGTTGTAGAGCGTCTCGAGTGATTTGCGCCGACGTCCGTCTGCCGTCCCCGGTGCGCGGTCAGACGTTCCGCCGCGACTCGGCCGGCAGGCGCCGGAGCCGGGCCGACCCGCCGGGGGTGCGACAGACGCGCCGCCGCGCCGCGCCGCTCCTGTCGTCAGCGCCGCCCGATCACCGCTGAAATCGTCGCGCGGCCGACGCGTCCGAGCGGCGGCGTTAATCAGAGCGCGCCGCCGGCCGCGGATCAAAGCGGACGTGCTCGCGATTCGAGGCACGCCGATGCCCGTCGACTTTGATCTGCTATTTGGTATTTTAATTATGGCGCGCCGCGTGTTGACGCGCTGACTCGTGCCGACTGCGCGCCGTTTCCGCGTCGTCGTCGCCCCGCCGCCGGCGCCGGGGGGGGGGGGGGAGCGCGTTCGGCGGCGATCAGAATTTGTTGACTAACAAGGTCTGCCTCTCGAGGCGGGCCGAGGGGCGAAATTGGCCACCTTCAGGCCGGAGGGGCGCCGGCTCCGGTGGCAGCGCGAGATCAAAGCGGCCGCCGCATTCAGTCCAATCGCTTGTTTGTATTCAAGTGGTCGTGCGGTTTTGCCTGCGGCCGGGAATTAATGGTCGAGCGCGGCGTGCGCGGCCCGCGGGCGCCGCCGCCTTTGGAAGCGGCGGCTCCGGCGGCGGCCGCGCCCGTGTGTGCGGAACACTCGGTGTCGGGAGGCCCGCCGCCGGCGCCATGTGGGCGATGCCTCCACTTGACGGAACACTTGTCCGACGTGCCATGTCTGTGCTGCCGTGCCGCGAGGGCGGGCCCCATTCTTCCTCGTTGTGGCGGGGTCTTGTTCTCGGCGAAGAATGGTCTGCTGTCGGCGATATGCCTGTGCAGCTTCCGTACTGACTCTTACAAACTGGATAGGAATTGGATAGGAAAATTGAATATGTGCACAGCGTTTTTGAAACGAAAGACTTTGATGTCATGGCAGTGTTCTGACATGATTTGATGTATCAAGTTTGCATTATTTTGGCTGGAGGTCCGGTGCTATAATGGATGTCATGTAGTACTTCTTGTCTATATCGATGCGTAAAACGAGACCTTTGAAAAAAAGATTTTAAGGTGGCTTTGGCCCGTATTGGATGCTTTTAACGAGGATCCACTATGAGCTCCGTTATCCAAGTGGGTTGACCGTTCAAAGCCGTCTCTGCAAGGTGAGATACCGCGTGCGTTCGTCAGCTTACAACGCACCGCCGCTGATATTCTGCGTGCGGCATCGCTGCGTCTGCCGTGCGCCAGACGTCCTCCGGGACCGGTCCATGGCGTCGGCCGTCAGCTGTCTCTGCGTCACGGCGTTAACGTGACGTGACGACCGGTCGTCCTGCGATCCGTCCTCACGGCATCCCCACCGCCTTCCCCTGGGGGGGGGGGGGCAGCTGGGCCACCGCTGGGAGAAGGGGCGCTGGGCCGCCTCAGGAGCCGCGCCGCTGCCTGCCGGCGGGCCGCGCCGCGCCGCGGCAGCCATTTGCATAGATAGCCTGTTTGGCTGTGTATCTATTTGTTGTTAGCGGGCCCGCGGGGGCCGTGTCGGCGCGGCGCCGGCCGCCGCCGCCGGCATTAAACACCCATTGATCTGATGAGAGGAGGCGGCGGCGGCGGCGGCGGGCCCGCGGGACCGGGCGCCGCGCTCAGACGCCGGCCGCCGCCGCTCCCCGGCCCGGCCGGCTCCCCAGGCGCCGGCCGCGTCGCCGGCCGGGTCGCCTTTGACAGGTGTCGGCGTCGTTCGGCAGCGTCGTTGGCGCCCCTGCCTCCCTGACGGCGCCCGTCGCCGGCAGGTGATGGTTGCGGCGGAGGCCGCAGTAGCCGTGCGCGTCGGCAGATGGCCGGGCTTGGATTTCGTGGACGGTGGGTGGTGGAGTGGTGGTGGGAAGGAATGCGTCTTCTGCAGATAGTTGTACTGCGGCGTTTGCGGGCACGTCCGGATTGGTTGTGATCCTCATGGCTGACACTGAAACTCGAGTCAAGATTTCAAAATTATAGCTTGAGCACGACCGCAGTTTTCTCAAACCTGCCGGCGAGCTCTAACCGGGCTGTTGGCCATTCCTGTGCATTCATCGCCTAAGCTGGAATATCGGAACATTGGTGGGATCAAAAAATATACTTCAAGGAAATATGCAGGACGACATTCATGAGTTTGAGGCCTCTACGCTGATGATACATGACCTCAGACGTTCCCGAGGTGAGGCATGTATCATTTTAGCTAGGAAGAGCATTTTCGTAGAATTAATACATGTCGGTAACTCATTTACCGTTGTATAACACGTTTTCACTGTGACTTACAAGCTACATTCTGTCATCCCGTAATGGTTAGAAACGTACTGCGCGGGGTTTCTGGGCACAGTTCTGTCATTTTGAACGCACGAGAGACTATAAACGCAGGTTATTCGCCAATCTCATGGCAACGTTGTTCAAACCTAGCGTTCTGAGTGCCTCTCGACTGACGTCGTCTCTTGGACGATATCTGGCTCGTTGAGTCCACGTCCAAAACCAGCGTTCGCTCATATATCTGAGACCGAGGGGACATGAGAGCCTGGAGTCCGGTATCACAACGGCCATGCCTTTACTTTCGTCGCAGAAAAACCGCCGTGCGCCTCCGCGATGAAAAGAAACAAACACTCCTGCGCGAATCATGCAGTGGGACCAACATGATCGACCATTGTTTAATTCTTATATGTGTGTTATTACTGCTATTTCGTTGGCATTAAATCTGGCTGTTGTATCTATCTATTTCTGGCTATTGTAATGAGATATGCCACCTCAGCAGCCTGTGATATTCGTTTTGTCACAACAGGCATGGTTTCAACCTCACATTACTACGAAGCACGAACGGATCCAGAGCATGTGCTAAGGAATGCCAACCATGCAGACCATGTCTTTGGCGCCAAATCCCCATATGTGTAACCCAGCCTACCCCGTTGATTTCTCCTCAGATCCCGGCCACCTGATTGCGTCATTTTCACAAGTGAACATGTCCATAAACAAACTTTCATTTCGAAAACAAATATCTCCAGTTTACGTCCGAAAGGGGCGGTCTGTACAAATGTTGGCCCGGATTTTCCCGCGAAAGGGGCCTTGTTTCCGTTGACCGCTCCCTTTGATCTGCCTGTGCCACCAAGACGCGCTTGGCCGCTGTCAGCCGCGGGTACGGCCGCGGTAGCGCGGCCCAACTGGTGCTGACATCTAGTTGGAGTGCAGTGAAATAGTAAAGCGCCGAACCAGCTGACGCCGAGCTGTGAACGAGTGCAAATTAGTGAGTGCATTCTTAGAGGGCACTTTTCATTTTCCATTTGCAGAGATTCCGAGATTCAAATCGCTACACCAAGCCAGTAATTAGGGTCACAACTTGCGTCACAACATGAACGGTTCGTGTTCCCCAGCAATTTTTAACGTCCCTCGACCCTCAAGCACTGGCCTTTTCGCAGTTTGGCAGGATTTCTTTGTGAGAGACTGCTGGTGACTGAATTATGTTTCCGAATGCTAACCTTTTCGACGGCAAAGCATTACGACGACAGCCGAACCAGATATGCGTTTGACTTGCATCAATACAAATTGTCATGTTAGAAACGTTCACCGTGTATCGGGTGCTGTGACGTCCTGCCGCACTTCTGCTTTCTTCTCCTGGTTCGACTCGGTTGTTTTCATTTTCCACGCGAAACCAGATTATCTGGATGTCTGATCGTAAATGGTCGGGCGTAATCACTGGGTGCTGCAGATAATTCGATCCTCCGATGAGGCAGTGAACGGGAAAATCATTAGCCACGCCGATTTCTATTGGAAGGTCATTTACGACTCTGGTAATGCTTATATTTTGACACAGTTCGGCTTGGTTGGCTCGTGGGTGATTCGATTTCACACTGCTTCAGACGTGGAGAAAGCGCAGATGAGCTATGAAACGGAACTCGTCGATTCAGATTCCACCGCATTTGGCTGTTCCCGTGAACGTTCGCGCTGTTACCCAGCAACTCGTCCTCGAAAACTGTAATCTGCTGCCATCAGTGTCTGTCCGAAAATATGAAATAATACTAAATATGTCATCCACTTGAGCAGCTTCGTTAAGCTGACGCCTTTTGGGATTCATTCCAACTTGGTCCGGGGCAGATCTGCTTTTGGATGCTCGTGGAGGTCTGCGTCCGGGATGTGTAACAAATGAGCGACAGTGGTCTCTGCAGAGGGGGTTACATGATCTCCGGAATGGCCGGAATTTGACTGAGCGCATTCCTGTCTGTATCAGGATCACTGGCAAGCTGTCAGTTCCCGCGCGCCTCTCACACGGCTCTGCCGGCCTGTCAGCTGGGTTCGCCCGTTGTCCGACCGTGTCACTTCACTGTCGCCGTGTCGTCGCCTGTCGTGTCGTGTCATGTCGTGTCGCGTTGTGTCGCGTCGCACTGGAACCTCAGCCACCGTCCTGCTCAGAGGTGCGGCCGCCGGCGCCCCGTCCCGCAGGCGGTGGTCATCCGGCATCCGGCGGTGATCGCCAATCCGGCGGCTGGCGGCTGACGGAGGTGGACTGTTGTTTGGCCGCGGATCGCTCGTGTTGGTCGGAAAGGATTTGTGGGCGCAGCCACCGACGCGGCCAGCAGCTGGTTGGGAAGGATTTTGCGTCCGGTTTTCTGTGGGCTTGCCGCCGACTTTGCGTACCCGTATATCCTGTCAGCTTGAACGTGACACGGTAGCAGACCTGCTGGAGGTTCCTTAATGATCTGGAGTGCTGAAACAGTCGCGTTCTCTTTTAACGTTGACAGGAACGTCATTGCACCGACGCTGACGCAGCTTCTCACTGTGAAGTAGGTTTCCAGCAGGACCACTAAATTTTGCTTCACATGTATTTCTCTGACGGGTTGTATAACACAGGTTCTGCTGGTACTTTGCAACAGAAAGCAACCTTTTGGTTTCGACAAAGTTTTGGGTTCCAGAGTTAAGCCGAGTCCCGGCTTTTCTGGTTGAGCTCGCTGTTTCCGCCATTCGGGGAAATCGCTCTCGTGATCTGCTTCTCTCTCTGACTCTGCGCGTGCTTCCGTGGACGGCCGTCATACGCGACAGCCACCTGTTGGACTGCCTCACGCGGCAGCATGTGTCCGACCGTCACCCGTGACGGCCCGTCATCCAACAACCTCACGTGACAGCCGTCGTGACGACAGAGCGACGCGCCGGCGGCTCGCCTGGCCGTCTCACGGGCGGCCGGTGTCGGCGGCCGTCACGGCCGACCGGGCCGGTTCCCGGCCGCCACCGGCCCGTCATCGGCGACGCGTCATCGTCGGCCGGCGCTGACGGCGACACGGCGGGACGCGCGGCCGCGCTCGGCCGCGCCGGCCGCCATCCGTCTCTGTCGCGGCGGGGCGAGCGTGACCGCGCCCGCCGGCCGTCGCCCCGCGGCCGGACCGGACTCGCCGCCGGCGTCGGCGACGGTTCGCCCCCCGCTCTCGGCGGCGGCGGCGGCCTGGTGTGGTTGACCGTCCCAGACCACGTCGGGAGGCAGAGGCGTTCGGCTGCGCGCGGCGTGGTCAGGTCATGGCTGGTGTCCCTCCCGGCCAGCGGGTGACGCCGGGTCCGCACAGGCGCGGCCGGGTCACGGCCGGCGGCCGGGCCCGGTGGAGCGGCGCGGCCGGCGGCCGGCGGCGGGTGACGCCGCGATCGATGATCGGCCGTCGCCGGCGTCGCTCGTGACGCGGCCGTCGAGTGTGTCGGAGCTGACGGATGGCGGCGGCGGCCATCCATCAGGTGGCCGGGCCGGCCGTAATGAGCGCGGCCGGGCGGCGGCGGCCTCTCGGCGGCGCGCCGATCCGCCGTGATCGATCCGGAGCGGCGGCATTCAGCCGGCGGCGAGCGCGGCCACCGCCGCCGGCCGCGCCGCCTCCCCGGGCTCAATTTCACAACTTCGGCCGACAATCTTTTATGCGGCTTGATGGATTAGGACTGATAAAATCGTTGAATTTGGAGGGCGGTGGCGCGCTATGATTGATGATCAAATTATAGAATGTTTATCAATCACAGTGGCGGGTGGACCGGATTTGTCGTGCGGCTGGACGCCGCCGGAACGGACCCGGTACGGCCCTCCGTCTCCGTCCCCGGCCTGTGGGGAAAACACGGCGACCGGGCGACCGCCGCCTGATTCGTATCGGTCTACTAGGGGAGAGCGGGTGGACGCATCTTCCATTCCGACGTCGTTTCGTTGTGCTGTCGTCAAAAGTCTGACCAGCGATCTCTTGATTTGCCGCGTGATCTCCAAGTTTTGAGAATGTTTTGAAGGGAATCGCTTCTTTAGGCTTACAAGGAGATATTCATTCTCTGAGGCATCATTGCCGTATGCCGATTCTTTTTGGCCTGACACAGTTGAATAACGAGCGTTTCGCCACAGATGGGCTGGCCAGAATATTTTCTTGTTCCACAGAATGCTCACTGATAATTTTGAACCCATTAGTGACCGTAGTCATTGTCTGTTCGTGTATAATACGGAGACCTCGTTTGCCTTTGTCCGAACGTCTTACTTATTTCGGGAACATTTCGGCCGGATGTGCGTCGAAAAGTGCGTGTCATATGGCGCTTTTGTATCTGCGTGTGTGTTTAATGGCCTATCCTGGCCTTATTTCATTACCGACGTTGACCATGAGGAATGGTGGCCCGAGTTTGACCATTAGCGGAAAACAATTTTATCAATGATAAATCACACGCTTATTAATAAATGACCGCGTGCGTCTGACACTGATTCCCCGCCTGGGTGGTGACTTCCGTCCATACCGGCTTTCAAATTTCATTAACGGACAAAATTAATTAAACCGCATTTTCTCACATTAGGATTGTCCTAGCGCCCACTCTGGGCACCTGATACTAAGCAGCTTGATAAATGATAGCCGGCCTTAAACTCATTACGGCGCCGAACACCGGCCAGGTTGTTTAAGTAATCGTTTCGGTCGCGCGGCGGTTGCGGGCTGACGCTGGTCGGCGCGCGCCCGCCCGCCCGCCGCCGGTGCGTTCCGGATCGGCCCGGGGGCTGGTCTCGCTCTGCACCGTGCACACGCACTGGTGGCGGCTGCACGGCGCCCGGCGCCCGGTGCGGCGCCGGCGGCGGCGGCTAATTAGCGGCCCGCCGAGTTATCGCCGGCGTATTGTGCGCGCCGCCGGCAGGCCGATGATTTGTGCTTCCGTCCGGCGGCCGGCCGCCGATCCTGCGCCGACCGCAGAGCGCGCCCGGCCGTGACAGGGCCGCGGCCGCGCCTCGGCTGGCCGGCAGTCGCCCGGCAGTCCGCCTCGGCTGGCCGGCAGTCGCCCGTCAGTCCGCCTCGGCTGGCCGGCAGTCGCCCGTCAGTCCGCCTCGGCTGGCCGGCAGTCGCCCATCAGTCCGCCTCGGCTGGTCGGCAGTCGCTCGGCAGTCCGCCTCGGCTGGCCGGCAGTCGCCCGTCAGTCTGCCTCGGCTGGTCGGCAGTTGCCCGGCAGTCCGCCTCAGCTGGCCTGCAGTCGCCCGGCAGTCTGCGTCGGCTGAGCAGCAGTCGATTGTTGGTTCAGCCAACGCGCCTGCTGATACCTTGCTTGATCAGGGGTTTTTATTTACTGTATCTTGTCCTCTGAGTGATATGGTGTCGTCCATTACACAACCCGAGTGGGTTCATAGTGACTATGGACAAAAACTTTACATGAAGTCACATTTACAATTCTCTTGTACTGGAAAAAAATAATTTCCCGTTCTGGGAACTGAACATTCTCCTGTCATTTTCCTAGCACAAAGTCACAACGCGGATTGGTTCGTGCAACGAACAGCTGATTTGTGATCGTCCGTTTTGCACAGCTCATTTTGTGGTGGTCTCTTTATTACGCATTTTGGGTGTTTGATCATTGACCGCATGCACTACGTTCAAAGAAGCCGACGCGCCCCTCGACACTCCAGTAGATCTCGATCGACTATGGCGATATTTTTGTGCCGTTGGTGGGCATCTCAAAAGCAGCGGACGTCAGACACCAGCAAGCAGCCCAGCTTCAGCCACTCTCATCGGACCAATTTTTCCCGCCATTGGGCCGGCGCGTGGACGCAGCTCTCGCGCCATTTGACTGGATCGGCGCCGGTGGGGCGGGTCCATCTGCCGCCCGCGGCGCGGCGCGCGGCCGCGCGTGACCGGCCGGACGGCCGCGCCCCGGGGCGATAGAGCGGGCCGGAGCGCCCGCGGCGACACCGCTCATTAGCCGACGCCGCCCGGCGACACGCCGACGGGCGGACCGAGAGGAGGAGGGGAGGCGGACGGGACGGAGCGCTCTGTTCGGAGCTGTCCACCGAACGGGCCCGGGGGTGGGCAGGAGCGGTCCGAGCTGTTTGTCGGCTCCTGGCTATTACGGGCTTTGTAAGCCACTTTTGCCACTCGGGTAGCTTGGCTTAGTCATCACCAATGACCGAGACCAGATCTGGCGCGCGAAGTGGTAATGTCGTACATTTTGAACGGCAATTTTGGCAATGTAGTACGTTACGTAAATGGCCATTGTTGCTTTGACAAATTTGGAGGGTTTGTTGCCGTTTATTCTTCCCTTGCTTGCGTCTTGATGCGCGGAAAGCCTCCCTTAAAACGTGCTGCGCCTTAAACTCTTCCTCGCCCCCCGCCTCAGCCCTCCTTTGTCCCGGTGCTCTCGGACATAGCCGAGGGCGGTAACTCCGGTGCGGTCATGGAGCGGCTTTCACGTCCTGCGATAGATAACGCCCGGCCGGTTCGAGCTTCTCCGGACCTGCCGCCAATCGCCGTGAACGCGATCCGCCCGGCTCGCTCGGCTCCGTTCCGCGCGAGTTACGGTCGGGACCCGCCGCCTCCGCCGCCGCCGGCGGGTCGGCTCAGGTGCGCCGGACCGTCGTCGACGACAACGACGACGGGGGCGGGGCCTGGAGTCCGGGCCGTTCACCGAGGCTGTTTGTCTGCCGGCTCGCCGGGAAACGGCCAGGAAGGCTTTTAGCGTTATCAGCCATTAGGCTTTGAATGGCGCAGGATGCGGCCAGGCCGGCCGGCTGCCGGCGGAGAGTCGGCCGCCGCCACGCCACGGAAGCTCCTGCCTCGTGCTCCGGCCGGCCGCCGGGCCCCCTGCAGCCCCCCCCCCCCTCCCCGGGCGTTTATCACGGCCCGGAACGGTCCGTGTCGCGGCGCGGCCAACTGTTGAGGCGGAGGGCCGGTGTGGAGGGAGTTGCCGTGCGGCGGGGTGAGGCGGGCGCGCTCGCTGTGATCATGGCTCCTGGGAAACGCCCCGGCGGACGTTTATCGTATTCACAGGGTGACACGACGTCTCTCAGACATATGAAGAACGATTGGAACAAATCAGTGCTTTTTGATTGTAAGTCTTGTAAACTGTCACTTGAGACCTTGTTTGAAATCGCAGGACCTCTCTTTATCTTAGTTCGTGATTCATCTAGCTGTGTGAAGCAGGGGCCAGTGAATGTCTGATTTTCTTACAAAATTCAAATCCTGGTCACATGGGATATACATACCTCTAGGACCACGATATGCCGGGGTCTCCCCATGGGACAGAGCGGCCAGCCTCCAGCAGAGCCGGCAGCGCCAGAACCGCCGTGAGGACGGACCGCGGCGGCCCGACACGCCCCCTCCCGCGCCGCCGGCCGGGGACGGCCTGTTTATCCGGGCCGTAACCGAGTTAGCCGGGCGGCGCCCGCCCGGCCGGAGCGTCGGCGGCCGTTCCGCTGCCGTCGCCGGGTCCGACGGGCGCGCGCGACGGCCCGCCGGCCCGCGGGGAGCCGTCGCCGCGCCGGGCCGGCCCGTCCGGCGGCGGCCGGCCGCCGACCGGCCGGCGGTGATCATTGCAGGCACTTGTTGCCGGCGACGGCGCGCATTTGTCTGTGTCGTTGCGAAATCGGCCGGGCGCTAATTGCGCGGCTCGGGCCGCCGGCTAATGGCAGGGGCGGTGTGGGTGTGGGAGCGTGGCGGGCGAGGGTCGCCGCCTCCGACGGCCGCCCCCAGCCGACGTCTGTGGAGGGCCGGCGTCGGCCGAAGACGGGCTCAGGCTGGGCTGTTGTCCGCTCTGGTCAGTCGTTTGTCAACCATGAGAATGGTTATCAACGATTACCAGTGATCGTTCAGCACGTGGAACGGTTATTGTGAAGTCTGTTGTTTCGGAACGGCTGAATTTGGTCACGATTGCATCTTCCCTTTGGACAGGGTTCGGAAACTGACTGATCTGGCTCATTAGATGACCTATTGCCCGAAACGGTGCTGCTGTGAACATCCAGGTCTGGATGTCTCATTAGTGGGCAGTCCTCCTGATGTTACTAGTTTTTCTCCTGGATTTCTGCTGTCTCTAATCCAACTCCCCCACTTCTTGGTGTGTACTCTTTGATTGTGCCAGCCTGGGCAGACCCGGCTGTGAAATCAGAGGACAGCAGCACCCAGATCCCTTTCTCGCCAACTGTGGTCTCCCAGATCACCGTTCTCCGGCCGGACCGGGCCGGCTGTGGCTCCAGAGGGCAGCAGCCCTGCTGTATCTCAGCTCCCGTCCTGGCGGTGCGCGGTCTCCCAGATCTCCGCCGTGCCGGCCGGGCCGGACCGGCTGCGTGACGGCCGCGGCAGACGCGGCGCCGACAGCGGCGGCCCGGTTATGGCGATAACGGCTTCGGAGAGCGGTGATTAATTTATCGGCCCGCCGGAGCCGGTAATCAGCGGGCAATAGCCGGCCGGCCCGGGGCCACCGCCATCCTTTGTCATTGGGGATCTGTTGCTGCCAGCTGCCGGCCGCCGGCTCGGCCGCCTGGCCTTTCACGGACGGCCCACCGCCGTAAATCATCGAATTATTAGCCACTTGATTCTTCCTTTAAGGGCTAATAAAAGGAATCTCCGTCATTTTTCGGCCCGGTGGCGCTGTACAGTTATTGGACATATCAGCCTGATGTCACTTGTCTCTATCGTAATCGAGCTCCCCAATGGCCGGCCGGGGAATTTATGAACGCCGGCTGGAGGCAGTGGCTGGCAGTCAGCGGCAGGGCGCAGAGAATGGGAAGACGGAGCCAGCACGCTCGTCGACGACCGCAGATCGCAGAGGACGAAGGCAATGGGGCTGAATGCCGTCCTGCCATGCTTGGGTTGTCGGCCTGGCTTTGGCACAATGCTGGCAGTCACGAATGTTTTGAAATGGGTCACCTAACAAAAAATAGAAAATAAAAAAACCAAAATGAAAATGAAAAGTACTCGCTTGATTGACAGGCTTTGTGGTTATCTTCAAAAGCGGGTTACTGTCGCACCGATCCCAACGATAGCTACCACGAAATGCTAACAAGGGTTCAGACTGACGTGTTCCACCCGCGTTTTTTCGTTTCGCGAAAGTCGAATCCACGTCGCATGTTTAACGGGCGTCGAGCTTTCATCCGGCTAATGCACACGTCTCGTTGTGCCGGCCTGTTTGTGTGCGCCGCCCCCGGGGGACGGCGGCCGCCGGCTCCGGCCCCGGTCACCGGCCGCCGGACGCGTTACGGTCCGGCCGGCCCGCCCGGCCGGCGAGCTGGCAGCCGCCTCGGCCGGCCCGTCCGACCGGAGCGGCCGCGCCGCCGGCAGCGCCAGATCCGGCCGCGATCGCGTGCTAAACGACACTAAAACTAGACGCGCCGGCGAGTATCGGCGAATCCCGCCCGTAAAAACCCCAATCCGCGCTATTGATTCGGCGGCGGCGGCGCGGCGGTGCTGTTTGTTTGTTGGCGCGGAGTCTCGCAGTGGCCGTCGGCGGCTGCGTCTGAGGAGGAGGGGAGGGGGCGGCGACGGCGGCCTGCACTCTCCCACGGCGGCGGCGCCGGCGGCCGCCCTGACGTATCGGACCACACCGGGCGGACGCGCCGTAATTAATTCTGGCTGATGGTGGCCATTGGCCGGGCCGATCTGACCTGACAACATCATCGCCCTGAGAAATGACGTCCGATTCCTAAATAACACTTGACCGGCCGGTCGGCTGCGCCGGCGGCGGCGCGGCCCTGTCATTGGTAATCGGCCGCCGGTGACGGGCAACTTCGCTTGCCGGCCGGCCGCCCCCCCCCCCCCGATCGTCGGGCCGTGCTCGGCACCGTCGGTGATCAGCCGGGCCTGACGGAACGCCAGGCGGTGGCGGGATCGAACGTGCGGTCGCACACCAGCCGCGGCTGCAAGGGTAAACTTTGACGGGACCGGGCATTTCCCAGCTGCGTCTTGGAGAGGCGGAATACCGGGGGACATTTTTGCCGAGAACGCAGAGCTGCCGGGATACTCACTGCGCCGGCTGCGATCGTGATCGCCGCCGCGACTGCTTCCCGGGCGCCTTTCACCCGAAGCCCATGCACCCAGAAGCCTTGAGCACGGGAAATCGTTTTCCGTTGTAATTCACTGCATGATCAACGATGCAGCGGAGTTTCCCATCATTTGCGGGAGCGTCGGGTGCGACCCCGCCGGAAGCGCCCCGGACGGCTCGGCGAAACTCGTCCACCGTCAGCGTGCGGCGCAGAGCGAGCGATGCCCGGACGCCGATGACAGCTGGCAAGTGGGCAGCGCGACGCCGAGCCTCGGGAAGCTGCCCGGGTCGGGCGCCGCCGTTCCGGGGAAGTTCCCAGGTGACGTCACACTTCCTGTCTGGCCGTGCAATCTGTATGTAAATTGGTGTGTTCTGGACGGGCTGCAGGGGCCGTAAAGCCGCCGCTCGACTGACTGCCGGCCGTGGGTCGGTGCCGTCTAGAAGGGTCGTTTCTTCGAAAACGCCGCCACTGGTCAATCTCTGTTTCGCAAATGTCCGCCGTAATTACGCAAGCTCATTGATTGTATTTTTTAAGTACCTTACTCTTGCGGCTGCCTTTGTGGAGTCTCGTTTACGTGTATTGCATCTTGGTCTCACCTTTACAAACCGGAGGTGGCATTAGTCCCCTACTTTTGTCTCCCCCCGAACTACGTAGCATTTGCCGCGGCATCACCTCCCGGGCCCTGCCGCACGACGCGACCGCTCGTCCTCCGCGCGGATCAGATCACGGCGGCCACGGCCCCCTACAGCGGCGGTCCGGCCGCTGTCAGCGGAAGCGGAGCCGACCGGTGGCCGTCCTTGGCCGCGTGGGAAGCCGGCCCGAGTGCGTCCAGTCGCGCGCCCGCCGCACCCAATCCACCGCATTTGCACAAACATAATTAGCCGACATCGGCTCACACATAAAGTATCCCGGGGAACCGGCGCCGAATCGTAAAGAGCGCAGTGCATGGCGGGCTGGGACGGGCTGGAAGGTGCTGCTGCTGGCGTCGGCGCGAGTCGACGTCAGGGATTTCAGCTGTTACGATCAAGCTGTTGCCTTGACGGCTCTGGAATGGTTTTGCGGTCAGTCTACACACAGTCCGTGTACACTGTCGGATGCGGGGTGGATCAAATCCGAAGTCGGTTGCGTGACCGGTTGGGTACGCGTCAAGAGGACCTGGATTATGTTCATCGGTTGAGATCGACGTTTCCCTTATGAGCACCGACGTGTGCGTTGTGTTATGATTCCGATTGAAGTTGTCTGTCGTGACACCAGGGAGATGGTCCCTCCGTAGGGAGGTTTCCTGTGTCCTTTCACCTGTCGTTTGGCACCGGACGCCGACCTGACCGCCGATTTTTTGTTACCAGTCGGGCCCTCCCAGAGGCTCAGAGGCTCCCTTGCCGTCGCCGCCGGGTGGTGATCGCGCCATCAGGCGGCGGCCTGCCGGAGCCGCCGGAGCCGCCGCGTCATCCTGCCGGTCATGTCTTCCGATCGTTAGCTAACATTCAATAACGCGGCTTTCAGCGGCGGATGCGGAAATGGGCGCCGGGAGCGCCGCGGACCGGCCGCCCGGAACGGCTGGAGCGGCCCGCTCTGTCGGCCGTGTCTGAGACGGACGGCTCCTGCTGGCCCGGCATCGCACGGCTTTGTCTGGCGGGCAGGGGTCCCCGCCGCTGTCTGATCAGAGGGCTCTAAGAGGGAGGAGTCCCCGCCGCCGTATGATCAGAGGGCGCTGAGAGGGAGGAGTCCCCGCCGCTGTCTGATCAGAGGGCGCTGGGAGGGAGGAGTCCCCGCTGCTGCCTGAACAGAGGCGCCGGATGGGAGAGGTCCCGCTGGTGTGTGATCAGAGGCATTGTTTCAGATGTTCTCTGATCAGACGCTGTGTCTGAAACGGAAGGGACTCTGGTAGTCCAACTGTCGGTATGATCAGACGGGTTTCTTTGGGACGGAGAGCGAATGGCGTTTCTGTGGGACAATCAGCAGAGTTTGATCAGAGGGCGGTGTGTGGGTGTGCATTTTTGTCTCCGCGGGTTTGCCGTGTAAGGGCCTCTGCCGATCTGCCTTCGTCACGCCACGTTACCGGGCTGCCATATCTGGAAGGACGTTCCCGCTAGCCTGACTTTCGCATCAGACGATCGTTCTCTCGAGACGTTCCGAGATTGGGAGTCTGACCAGATACGTGGGTTGTCTGTGACGATCCCGGGCGCAGGTCCGGCCGATTTGTCGGAAGATCTCCGGGCGGAGACGCGCCGTGGCCGCACGGCACGGCACGCGCCGCCCGGACGGAAGTCGGTCTGCGGCCGGGCCGCGGCTAATGATCGCCGTGTTCGCCGCGGGGAGGCGACGCATTGTGCGCCGCATTCGTCGCCGCCGCCGTCGGAGGCGCGCCTGATGTATGGCCGGCCGGGCCGGCGGCCGCCGCGCCGCCCAGCGCCGGCCGCCCTCATTAATAACCGTCCGATACATCTCGTCGCTCATCGTCCTTTCTTCCCCACTTCATCTCTCCTTCATACATCACCGTGCCTGTATGCGGCCATCCGCCGTCTTCCATTAGAGCGGCCGAACAGGGCCCGGTCGCGGGCGCCGCCTGCAATAACGGCGATACTCAATGGGGCGAGCGCGCGCCGCCGCCGGGCCGGATCAAAAAGCTATCTACTGATTTGGAAAGGCCGAAGATGAGCGCGCTCAATGGCGGCGGTAATCAGGGGTGGTCGGCTGAATGGCGGCGCGCCGCTGCCGGCGGGGACCGGCCCGCGCCCCGCCCGCCGCCGGCCGCCACCCTTTGGGCGGCCGCCGCGCGGAAAATTCGCCTGAAAACACGACCGATGGCTCTCGCCGCGGGGGCGTGTCGTCTCGGGGAGGTCCCCCGCCCCGGCCGCAGGCGCTCGACCCAGGGTGTAGCGTCCCGAGAAGAGCCCCAGCCGCGGGACTCAGCGCAGGGCTCGTCCTCTGCGGGAGGTTTCTCGGTCTGCGACGCTCATCACAGGGATGTGACGTCCCCGAGATATTCCCCCGCACATCGGCACCCACAGTCTGCTGGCCGCGAGGCGTCATCCGGCCAGGCGCGGATGATCCGAGATGATCCCGGCCGATCCCTGACCGCCGGCCCCCGACCCCTGACCGTTGGCCGCTGATTGCCGATGCGGTCACGCCGCCGGCGCCGGCCGCCCCGATTCGGCCGGGCGCGCGGCAGATCGGCTAATTGCGCCGTCCCGCGGCGGCCGAGGCGAGATGCCGATTCCCAGTGACATCATAATAAAAGTTACGACGGTATTAATTACGGTCGAGACGTATCGGCTCTGGAGGCGAGCTCCATCGATCACTGCAGGCCGGCGCGGATACCGGAGCGGCCGGCCGGCGGCGGTGCGGCCGGCCCCGTGGTCCGACGAACACGGCCCGCCACCGGCTGATGCCCCGATACTGTCCGGCCGGTATTAGTTTGTGTCCGGCGTCCGGCTCCGCTGGCGCCGGCCGTCCGGTCCGCCGATCGACGCCATCTCCGGCCGCCGCCGGCTCCCGGTGTAGGCTGTCAGGCGGTCTGTGTCGACAGGTCCGGTCGGTCTTGTTCCGTCCAGCCTCGCCGGTGCCGCGGAGCCCCGGTAGTCGGCGGCCAGCCGTTTGGTGGGATTGGCCACGGCCCGTCTGTGTTTGCCGCCGTCAGTTTTTTCGTCTCCACCTATCGCGCTCCTCTCATCCGTCCCCGCTCATTCCCGCGCGTCTCGGATCATTCCGGTTCCAGTCTAATTCCGTCTGTGTTGGCTTGTCTCAGGTCATCTGACTCGACCCAGCTCATCTCAGCTCGTCCCACGTTGTGTTTGTTTACCCCTGCTCGTCTCGGCTCGTTCCCGGTCTTCCCTGCTCCTCGTTCAGCTTTCAGCTGGGGACTGTTCTCCAGCCATCAGCCGGGGCCGCTCCTCCCTTGGTCCTCAGCCAAAGTTTCTCCTCCCTAAACCGTCAGCCGCAACCGCTCCTTCCTCAGCCGTCAGCCTGGGGCTGTTCCCCAACCATCAGCCGGGGCCGTTCCTCCCTGAGCCCTCAACCGGGGCGGCTCCTTTCTCACCCGTCGGCCGGAGACTGTTCCTTGGCCGTCTGTCGGAACAGTCTCCGGGGCAGGGGGCCAGAACAGGGGCGTTCCTCCCTCAGCCGTCGGCCGGACCGTCGCCGGTCGCCGCGGCGCCGCGGCGGCCGGCTCGGCGGCGGTTTTTGTCGTGTCTCGCCGCGTCGCCGCGCCGTAACCGATGACTAGCGGAAGCGGCCGACGCCCGGATTGATCACCGGCCGGCCGGGATCGGCGGCGGCCGCTGCGCGTCCTTGGTCGATGTTCATACCGTAAATTCCCGGGTGATTTGTGGGACCACCGCGTCCGCCACGTCGCCCCCATACATCAGCCGGTGCGGCCACGCGCTCCCTTCGAAGGCGCCCGAATGCATTGTCATGAGGTCGCGCATCCCCCGAGGGTCGTGGCGAATGGCGATGTCACTTTTCGCAACGGCCTCCGTGTGGGAGCAGAATTTGCAGTCCCTTGCATGCCTGACGACTGTGAGGGGACGTTTTGCGTTTGCTTTGGCAGTATTGTGGCGTGATCAATCAGTCTTGAGCCAGGGCGCTTGCCAACCCCGACGATGCTACCACGGTAGTTTTACGATGCAGCTGAAGTGCCGATTTTTCAGTCATTCCACATCAGCCACATTTGAAATGGGTTTGGTGGACCAAAGCAACAGTCATACCGCCATTTGAGTGCGTGGACTGGATCTGGCTCGGCAATCAATGGTGCCGGGAGACCCTGCAATGCGCCCTCCGCGTGCTATTTCCAGAGTAATTTTGATTTTATGACCATCATTTTATCATCAGTAGTCCTTGGAGATGCGAGTGTAATGACAGTGCCTTGATGGTCCTCCAGTGAGCCAGCATAAAGCCGGCCCTAATGGAGTTGATTAGTGTTTGTTGTATTGAATTGAACCCGGCCGTCGGTCGGCCGGGCGTCGTCGGAGGCGGCGGCGGCGACCCTGGCGGCGCCCGTGCCGCCGGCGGCGTCTTGCATAGCTGATGCTTGGCGGGGATGATTGCCTGCCGCCGAAATGACCCGCGTTCGGCCGGGGATGTGGCGTGTCAGCGGCCGGCGGCTGCGCGTGAGCCGGGCGTCATCGAGCGCAGGGAACTGTCGGGGAAATTCTGGTCCGTAGCGGTTTTCGGAATATTTCACGCTGAAGTTTTTTTTCCACTGAGCAACAACATTGCAGTGTGATGCAGTTCAATGGGCTCGGGCCCGATGAGTAGATGAGAGGGTGAGCGATGTGTAACCATGCCTTCTCTGGGCAGTTTATGTCTCACTTTTCCTCGAGCGATTGGTGTGTGTCGTGAGGCCCGTTCATCCCTCCCACGCATAGTCTTTGGTGTGTTAAACCGCATTCTAACGTTTTCCGCAGGCTGGCTGAATCAGCATTTTGTCGTTGATTTCTGATTCTGGGCCGTTTTCCGTCGTTTCCTGAAGGCCCGCATTGCAATCTAATTTCGCCCCGTCAGTGAACTGTCGTGTTACGCTGCATGACAGCCAAAGGCTACACTGTTCTCTGCTGTACCCCTCTGCTGTGTTTACACCGTGGCCTGGTGCGGGGCGGACGCCATGCTGCATGTGTACAACTGTGAGAGACCGTATTTGGCCGTGTGCCTCTCCGTGCTGCAGGTTTATTTTTTGTTCTTGTGCTGTGCCGTGTCGTGCTGCGGCTGTTTGCGACACCGTGCTCTGCCTCCGTGGCCCGCCGTTGTATTCGCTGCCGTGCTCCAGCTGCGTGCCGTGCCGTCCGATGCCGGCGGCCGGTGTCGTGTCGCGCGCGTTTTATTAGCGGCGTCTGTCGATCCGTCTGCGTCGCGGCGGCGCGCGCGGCGGCCGTCCCGCGGGAAATCGCCTCCGCCGCCGCCGGCCGCCCGGCCGCGCCGCTTTGTTTCATTTTCCGCCCTGTTTGCGGTCTGTCGCTCATTCGCCGTCTAATCAAACGGCCAATATTGGCCATCAAGGAGTGCGGGACGCACAGAAGTCCGGGCGGCGACAAAATTGAACTTCTAATTGGTCGGAGACGGCTGGCTGGGTTCGTGTCCCCTCCGGCGGTTTGTCGGTCAGACCGGACCGTCGGTCGCCGGGGGACGCAGCCGGCGGAGGCTCACCAGAGACCGGCTGCAGACGGACGCCGACGGACTGCCGTTGATCTGCGTGGCCCTACCGAAAGATAAAGACGAAAAAGATAAAAACGAGATGGGGATCGATGTTGCTTTCTTTTAGCTATCAACGTCATCTTGCGACAGTTTGTTTTGAGATAATTTCGCCGTTCTTAAATTCGTTATGGGGTGTTCCTGGCCCCTGCCGCGTAAGAAGACAAAAATATTATCTCGCACCTCGACTTAGCTTTTCCCGCTCTCGTCTCGGGTCGTTTCCCGATGAAATTGTCGCTCCTTATTCTTCTCACACTTTTTAGTGCGGTCGGCGAACGCGAGTTTAATGGCTGATTGGCGCCGGCGGAAATGATGCCCCGATGATTAGCAGAAAAAGTGCGGCGTCGGCTAATTTTTAACGCGCTCGCTCTGGCCGCCGCCGGCCGGCGGAACGTAATTGAAAACGGCCGGATGGCGGAAGGCGGCCGACGGCAGATGGATGGGCAGATATCTCGAGCCGCCCTCGCCGCGCCCGACCGGGCCGTCGCCGCCGACGAACTGTTGTAAAACCCACTCTGATAGTCATATAAAAATGTCATACTCTGTCTTTATTCCATTAGTTTGAAGCGTCCCGCGGGCCCTGTTCGTTTGGTCGATCCCGCGCGGGCCGTTCTCCGATGTCGGCCACGACAAAAAGGGGCGCGACGTTGTCGCCGCCGCCCCTCCCCGTCGACGTCGACGCGGGCCGGAGATGCCTGCGGCGGTTCCCATGACCCCGGCGGGCGGCGGCGGGCCGGGGCGCGCGTCCCGCGCCTTTCTGCGGCTTTGGCAGGCGGCGGCGCCGCGTTTGTTTGCGCCGGGGACACGTTTACGAGCTGGCTGATGGCGGACGTGTTCATCGTCGAGTGGCGGGGCGCGTCGGCGGGAGACCACTTTCGCCTGGCTGGATCGAGCTGCTGGAGCGGACCGTCGCGTCCGCCGCGCCGCCGGCGTTAGTCGTGTCGGGCAACATGTGGACGGCGAGCTGCGCCTGCTCCGTGGCGGCGGCCTCTGTCTTCACAAAACTGGCGTCGGACGGAGCGGGTGATTTGTGTGACGCGTCTCGGCTCTCATAATGCATGAACAGGCGGAGTTGGCGGCCTCGCGGCGTGGCCGGCTGGCTGGCGCGATTGACCGCCGGTAGCCGCGAGCTGTCCCGTGCTCGTTCGCCGTCCGTCACCGGGGCCGGCGGCCGGCGCGTCTCCCGCAGCGCGGCGACGGTCGGCCCTGCGCCAGGTGGGCGCCGTGCAGGTATGCCCCGGCACCGCACAGCCGGCATTAGGCCGCTTGTTTTAGCCGTCAGAGCGCGGCGACAATTGATGGTCGGTCGTTCGCTGCCTTGAATGCGGCCGCCGGAGCTCATTGTGGCAGCCGCCGGCGCCGCCGGCCGCGCCGCGACGCCTCAATGCCGCCCTCCGCGCCGCGCGCTAAGACAATGCGCGCGCGCCGGCGACGGCGAATGCTAAAAATGTCGCGGATAATGCAGCCGATTAATAAGGCGGAGGCTGGCGGCTGGCGGCAGCAGGTGCGGCGCGGCGCGCGGTAAAGAGCGTGCCGCCGTCGCTGAGAGGTCGGCGCGTCCCGGCTCCGGAACAGCCGCCGCCGCCGCGCCGGCCGCGTCCGCCGCGGCGGGCCGGCGTTTGTCAGAGGACCGTCTCCGGGGAGAGCGTTGATGTCTGCCTGTAGTCGACTCACCCTGGGCCGCTGCGCAGCGAAGACTGTGCTGGAGGGTCCGGTGGCTGCGGCAGATGTGGCACGGCGCATGCCGCTCGCAGTGCGGGCTGTCAGTGCCTTACTCCGTGTCCCTGCCGAGTGACCTCAGCAGCCGGTCAGCTGGACGACATAAAGTGGAATGTTCCACCGTGGCCAACTTTTGGTAAATACACTTGGTTCGTCTGAAAAAAATGTCGCTGATGACTTTCCTGCTCCCATTTTTCTGTAAAATGCGCGAACTTCAGACAAAAAACAACTAATTAAAAGCTAGATTCTGAAGTTATCCGCCGATATGAAGCCATAGAGGCCAGTGAACGTAAGCGTTCTTTGACCACCGACCGCTAGTGACGTCACGCAACAGTTGTAAATAGGATGCGGCCATGTAGGGCGCGTAGGAAAACCATGCGAAATCGTTTTCAGTTTTTTAGGTGTAGAACATTGAGACGTAATGTATATTACAGACTAACGTTAAGACTACATCTTCGCTACCTCAGTCGAAATGGTTTCGGGGTTGAATGAGACCGAACGGAGGCCGGCTGCGGGCCCTCGCTCTCCGCGGACCAGCAAAAATGCCGGTCCAATTGGTCGCTTCCTTTGCATGTTCGGCGGCGGCCGCCGTCCGGGCCGGTCCCGGCGTCAGCGGCGCGCGTTTTTCGGCGGCGCGCGTTTTTCGGCGCGGCCGCCGGCGTCCGAGGCTGCGGTCGGCGCGCGCGCTACCTCATTTCGCGGATGGATGGTAGGGGAACGGAGCGGAGGGGAGGGCGCGCGCCTCCCCGATCGGTTTTATCGATCGCCGCCGGGCTCACCCAGTGACCCACTGACGACGCCTCGGGCGCACTGAGAGTTGGTGACGCTGACCGGAGCGTCCCCGCTCTGTTTGTGGGACTGCTGCTGCGTCGCTCGCCAACGGCGCTCGGGGTCTGGCAATCCCCCACCCCGCCCACTCGTCCCCCCGTCCAGCCCGCCAGATTGGCCTCAATCGTCCGCGCGGCGGCATAAAAAGCGGCAAAAACGCCGCGAGGAATCACGATCCGATTGTAGACGCCGGAAGGGGCGGGCCGATTGTGTATTTTTAATGATTGGAAACCGCCCGTCCGGCCGCCACCACCGCCGCCACCGCCTTCGTCAGCTGCCGCCCCGGTCGATTCAGGGGGCGGCGGGTGGCGGCGACACAGGAGCTCGAGCAGTCGGGGACCGTTCACTGTTTCTTCGATATTGTAAAGCCGCCGACTTTGTTTGGTACGCCGATGATGGAAGACTGCCGACTTCGTGTTGGACTCCAATACTGGAGGGAAATTGGATTTAGGTCTAAGAGGAGTGCTTACTGGTGGTATTCCCGAGGCGGACAGTCACGGAGTATTGAGCGCGTGGTACCTGCCGGGTGGCTAGCGGCCGGTGTGGCCCGATCCCGCCTCCCTTTTGTACCCAGTCGCTGGCCCATCCTGGCTCCCCTCCGCTCCGTCATTTATTTCCATCTCCCGAACCGGCTCATTATTCTCATCTTCACCTGAGCCCGATGCGCAGCCGTCTCTGCATATCAATTATTGTATTTGCATAGCGTCGGCCGGCGTTCCGCGGGGAAAAATCGCTGTCGCCCAGTGATTTCGGGGCAGGCGTCAAGCCGCCTGATGATCGCGGCCGATGAGAACGGCACGACACCGCCGGGAGCCGCCGCAGCTCCCGGGGGCGGCTGCCGCCCGAGGACAGGCCGGCCGTGCGATCGCAGATGGATGGAATGGCCGCCGCTGATTGGAAGTTGGTAAGCGGGGTGCTGACGGGGTGCAGGGGTTTTGGCAGTCATTTGCCTGTGGCTGTCGGTGCATGGGCTGTGCTTTTGCAGTGCTGTCAAAAGGTTTCATGATCGTGCGGTTCGGTTTACAATTGTTTGTGCTCGCTTAAAGTGCTGAGTCATAATTTTGGCTAAGTGGATAGCGCGTACGCTCCGTGTGTTTAGTTATGAAGGTTGAATACGTCAGGTAACTTTCCACTGGGTATTTCCATCGTCATCATGGAAAAAAACATCTCATTAATCTTTTTTACGCTCACGATTCCGGCGAGGCACTTTTTGGGACAATCGCTTTACTGCTGCGTACTGTGCGTGCAGCCGTTGCCGTCTCGATGCACCAGAACGCCCACGATAATGCAGCGGGCTCCGTTTTGCCTGCGGGGTGTTTTAGTTAACACTCGGCACCCCTCAATCGCTGCGGCGGCGGCGGGTCGGGCTGCTGCCCTGGCGCTGCCGTCCGTCGCCTGTCGCCGAGCCGCGTCACGCCGCGTGCTGCCGGGCCGCGGCCGTGCGAGCGGCGCGGCGGCGGCGCTGAGCGGCGCGCGCGTGTGAGCCGGCACTTGACGTCGACACGAGAGATGGCTTCCTGCGGGTCGGCGCGGCGGCGCCAGGCGGCGGCGGCGGCGGGGCCGCCCGCCGGCCGCCCTGTCACCGGCCGGCCGCTGAAATATCGGTCCGATTTGTCGGCGCCGCGCCGGAAGTGGTGCGTGTACGGCGGCCGCCGCCGCCGTGTCCCGGCCTCAGGTGGACGCCGCACCGGTCGCCGGAGTCAGGGCGACGAGAGCCTGGAGACGTTGGCCGGATTGTGGTGGGCCTCGCTGCCGAGCTTCAGCGGAGAGTTCCTGAGCTGAGGCTCCGGGATCATAGTGTCCTGTGTTGCGGGCCGTCTGTCGCCCAACCGCGAACCCTCCTGCCGGTCACCGTCGACGCCGGCGGCGGGCGGCTGGGCGTCGCCCGCGCTGCGGCCGGCGGGCCGGCAGCGAGACCGGCCCCGTCCGGGAAGGGAAACTCAGCCCTGCACGGCGACTTTGATTCATCGGGCCGTCGGTGGGGGCGACGGCCGTCCTGATTTGTGTGGGAAGTGGCGGGTCCGGGCGACCCTCCCTCGCCGGCCGGCCCGTGTCGTGCCGGCGGCCGTTTCGCGCTTCCCTTCACTTCGATTATCGCCCGGTTTATGCTCGCCGCGGCCGACGGTCCCGCTGCTTGCGGAGGTAAATCAGCTTTATTTGTCTTTATGGTTGTGAACACACATGAGCCACCCGAGCCGAACCAATGCGAAGGCGCAGGAGCCAAATTAAAGCGGAACTGTTATTGTGAGGCCGGTAGTTTTCAGGGATTGCACATGCCGTAATTAAATCGTCGTTTCGCCGTGAACCATGACTCGGGATCGTGCTGATCGCTCAAGTGCCAAATTAGGGCTTCTGGCACCATTTTATGCGCCATTGTTGGCTCCGTTAAATATGTGAATATCCTTTGCAAAGCCATCAGAAAGTAAAGCCCGATATATTGACGGTAATTACACCCCCTTTGTTTTAATTACTGATAATTAGCCAGATATATAAACTCGCGTCGTGGCCGTTTTCTCAGGCGGCGCCGTTTTTGTGAACGCACGGAGCTGTGATAGCGCGTTCAAAAGGCGCCGAGAAACGGCCGGCCGCCGCGGGGGAGGTCACGACCGGGCCGTATCGGTCGCCGGAGCGCGCCGCGCGCGGCCGGCGCGCCGCCCGGCCGGCGGCCGCTAATTGATACGTGGCCGTCATTTGTGCCGGCCCGGCCGCCGATGGTGGCCGATATTGGACAGATCGGTATCGGGCGCTCTCGGGCGGCGCGCGGCGCGGCCGGTTTTTCTGCCGGCTCGTGTTGCGGCCGCGCGTCTTTGTCGGCGGGCTGGCGGCGTGGCCGCGCCGGCTTTGTGCGTCGCCGGGGCTGGAGGAAAGCTTCGGCCGCCGGGTCGCGCCGCCGCGCCGACGCTGCGGCCGCGGTCCGGAATGCGGGTCGTGGGGGTCTTGCCTCGAAGCAGGCCATTTTTGGCCTGTTTCCGTACGGCTGAGTTGCGATTGTGTGGCTCCCGTCGCTCGTGTTTCTCGTCAGGCGAAATATCGTTCGATGCTTTTACACAGTAGTGAGGAAAATCGTGCCGGAGGAATGTTATGGCTCACCGCTGCCGTCCGTGTGTCCGTCAAGCTGTCAGTTAGGCAGTCGACTATTGCAGCGCCCTCCTCAGCCTTTATTCGGCTGCCATTTAATGAATCCTTTTAATTTGTCTGAAAACCTATTTTTGACAGTATCCAGATCTGCTCCATTCAACATTTATTGGATAATGGCGACTTGACAGGGGAGGGCCGAGCCCCTCCTGGAAAATATCAGGAGAAATAAGCCGCCGTAATTACTGCCGAGTGGTGGAACAACATCAGCCGGCCGGCGGGAGGGGACGGCAGAGCAGCGGAGGCGGGCAGAGCGGGGAGCGGCGGCTCCTCCGATCCGGGATTCGATGCACTGCGGACCGTCTCCGCCTGAAATATGGCCTCCTCAAATATGAATGCAAATCAGAAAGGATGATAAAAAAGATTGAATATTTGGGTTGACGAATGGGCCGCAGGCGGCCGGGAGCGGAGCTACAGCGCCGTCCGGACAGTGACAGAGTGGACGGATCGGACCCGCCCTCGACCGGCAGAATCGGACTGAGGCGGCGACGGAGCCGGCAGACTGGCAGGCTGTGTTCGGTCAGCGGCGGAGTGGACGGATTGGACCCATCGTAGACCGGCAGAATCAGACTGAGGCGGCGACAGAGCCGGCAGACTGGCAGACTGTGTTCGGTCAGCGGAGGAGTGGACGGATTGGACCCACCGTAGACCGGCGGAATCAGACCGTGTCCGGTCAGCAGCGGACCCGCCGCGGTCCAGCAAAATAAGTCTGGGACAGAGACGGAGTTGGCAGATTTAGAGTCGGCAGACTGAGGGAAATAACGCTGGGATGTTGAGTCGGGACACATCCGGCTGCCTGCGCCGTATTTCGAGTCGAAACCGAGGGTGGAAGGACGGAAAACAATGGTTGTCGCTACTGGTGAGGGCTGGTGTCTCGACATTATAATAATCAGTCCTGTTTGTTAAGTCTTGTGTAGCTCGTCCATGTCTGGTCTGCTCTTAGAAGCACGTGACATTGGTGCGGCGATTAGTGTCCCTGCGACCGGACAGTGTGGTCAGTCCTTCGCCTCTCTTTGGTTTGATTAGTGGTGTCTGCACTGTTGCAGCAGCAGCACGGGAAATAAGTGCTTAAAAGATCAGGATAATGCGCCATTTGTCAGCCTGCCTTGTTCTTTGTCACTGTTTCGAGTCACGGATGATCTGATATCACACCGATTCATTCAGTCTTAATCATACAGGTATTTCGTGTTCCGTGCTATAATTATGTCAGGCCGTCAGCGCCGCTTGCTTGCCTTAAGGAAAACTTTCGTTTTCCAAGTACACTAAACCACCGTGGTTAACATACACAAACTACTCCATCAACTTTCCCTGTCGGGACGTGACCGGCGGGCGGCGCGGGCTGAAATCTACCCACGTCTCCCGACCGGGGGCGACCCGCAACCCGCCCACCTCACACCCGTCCTCAGGACGGGCCGCTCGAGCCGGACGTCTCCGAGCGGCGGCCGCGGCCGGACCGCCCGCCGCCCGCCGGGGAGGCGGCGATCGCGCCGCTCGGCCGGGCGTCGCGCCGTCGAGCGCCGCGGCCGGCCGGCCGGTAACGACGCCGGTCGGCGGCGCCGCTCTTCATCTGTCTTGCGGTAATGACGGGCCGCGTCGGCGGCGGCGCCGCGCCCCGGCCGGCCGACCGGCGCCGATCGATCTCTGACACGGTCCCCGATTAGAGTCCCCGAAGCCGGCGCGTAATGCCTGATTTATACGGCCCGTGTGCGCGTGCATCCGAGCCGCGTAATTGTTTGATGCTACCGGGGAGAGGCGGCCGAGATGAGAGATGGGCCGCCGTCGACTGACCGCCGTCGGGGGGGGAGGCCGCGAGTGTCGATAACGCGATCCGGCGGCAAAATCGGCGCGGTGATTTGGAGGCCGCGCGGCGTCTGTGCTGGCTGCTCCGTGGCCCGCCGTGGCCGCCGGCCGGCTGGTCCCTGTCTGAGATTGGGGCACGCGGCGTTCGCTGTAGATTGGTCCGTCGGACACGTGGTTTGCACCGGCCCGCCGTCGCCGCCGCATGTCCCAGGCTGCAGGAAAACAGGGGTGGGGTGCGGGATTTTGATTCACCTGGGGCCGACATGATGTTTTCCCTGTTAGTGACAGGACTGGGTTCTCGGCTTGGGACGTTTTTTAGGAGTTGTTTCCACTGACTCATGGCGTTCGCAGTGGCCTATCTTGATGAAACATGGAATATTTCTGGTCACCTCGTGCGGTTTAGACTGAACGATGTAGGACAAAGCAAACTAGCAAATCGGGATCGACAGGAGACATTGAACATTGCTTTGAGTGACTGACAAAAAGTGTCATACAATGCGTTCACCCCGCATTGGGCAGGTGTTCCAACTCCCGAAACTGGCCTGCCGCGGCCTCCCACCGGTGGGCCGGACTTAGTCCATAGTCGAGACAGTAGATTGACTCAGTCCGTAGTCGAGCCGTCCATGCGCCTTTTGGATCGCACGGCTCTGTCTCACCTCCTGTCTGTCTGAGATATTCTCGCCGCTCGGCTGAGAGATGACGATTGTGCGCACAGAGACACTGTTTCGAGTCATTTACCCATCCGCCGCCGGGCCCGCCACGGAACTTCGACTCGTCGCGTTAGCCCTCTTTAGAGTTCTTCTTATCGTTCTGATTTCTGTTAGAGTCAGTTCCACTGCGCTGATCTGCACGGAAACTCGCACATTCACCCCGCTGCTTGTCAGAATGGTCCGTCTTTACTCATCTGCACCGGCCTTTTTCAGTCGCACCGTCCTTCCTGAGCCCCGCCGTGCAGCGGGTCCTCGGGCTGGATCGAGTTGAGCGTCCGGATCGTAGCCGGTCCTGCGGCGCCCTCTTCCCTGCGACCCGTTCCGCCGCGCCGCGCCGCGGCCGGCGAGGCCTCGGCGCCTGCTGCCTGGCAGCGCGTCCGTCTTCAGAACACGTCCCACCCGGCCGCCGCAGTCTTAATTGTTGCGCTGACTTTGGCGCGGCTCAATTAGCGGTCTTTCATCAGCGTGCCAGCGCCAGGCCCCGAAATCCATGCATATTAAATAGGCCGCCTTCTGCCGGACGGCCTGAAAGAACGGCACTCGTTAATAGGCGAAAATTAATGGAAATTGAAAATCCCGCCCGGAGACCAAGAAAGTCGCCAAGACGAGTTTGGAGCGGGCGTTTAGGGTACGTCATTGTTTCGTGCTGCTTTTGCGTGGTATCCAATACCTGAAGTGTCATTCCTTATCTCGATCATCCCTGCTTTTAGTTTAGAGAAATGCTGCTGGAATTTTTCCAGCTTCACTTCCCTCTTTGCATTCGATCTCGTCGTTTCTTAATCGGTTCTTCATCGTTGCTTGTTCAACCATTGTTTTCTGTAAAAACAGCAGCACCCTGATAAAACAGTAGCACAGGCGATGGATTACATGAAACGCCTCACTATCATTTTCCTACCTTCGTAGCCAAACCCCTGTGGGACCAGGGGAGACCATCCTGGCCCGAGCCTGCTCCTGCCCGGAGCTGTTTCCTAATGTGCTGCAGTTAACAACGAGATTGGATTCTTTGATTTTAATAAACGAAGCGGGGCGTGAAATGGGTTTCTGCGGACCTGCCGCCTTGATAATGGTTTCACAATGTTCCGGTTAAGTTAAGGTTTGGTTAAGGCGATAGCACGTCGGGCAGCCGGGTAGCAGTCATAACGTAGATGTCATTTGACACCGGCCATATTTCTGCGGAATTAAGATTGTGCGATACTAAAACACATTTACTTGCGGGGAAGGCGGTAGTCATTCTTAGTTACGATGTGGTTTTGTATAACGGCCGTGGAGTCACGAAATACCTGCGGTTTTACTGCCCGTGAGAATGTATTTCTTCGCATGACGCATTGATTTTCTTTCCTATCTGTAAGTCAGATCTAACATATGCTGCTCATGTAAGCATTTGCTTCCATTTCATTATGACCATCAGAGCAAAGGTTGACCTGCGCTGTAGGATTTTTGCCCGCGCATGCCATTGAAACGACTATGGCTTTATTGCGGCGTTTGAAATATGTTCACCGTCGTTGTTTCATTTCCCTCAAAGGCTTTAAACGTTTCCAGTTTGCGTACCTCTGTGAAATGCGGTTTTGCCGACTGATAACTGCCCGGCTTATGGGCGTCTGTTTGAAGTGTGGCACGCACGGTAGGCCTCGCTGACCGTCCCTGTTCGCCTGTTCCAGATATCACCCCGGCGCTGGAGTACAGTCTCAGCGCGCAGCAGAAGCTCGCGAAGCTCGCCGACCTACAGATAGAGAACAGCCAGCTGCGAGAAACGCTGAACAACTACAACGCCGAGCTGAAGGAGGTTCGCAGTCAAGGTGGGTCGCCGTGCACCGGCAGAGTTGCTTGCCATACCTGGGAGCGTTGTACGGACTGCCCGGCATTAGTGCGGACTGTCCTGTCTCCTGTCGTCTGGTCGCAGTTCGGGCGTATTTTACCGGTATTTGAACTCTAGAGCAAACTTGCTTTGGCCACCCAAAAACATGCTGCGACATTCGGGCTTCATGAAGGGGTATATTACGAAAATGATATGTCAGCTGAAGCTCATCTTCGCCAGGTGGGTCAGCTTATGCTAAGATGGTTAAAAGCATGGTTGAAGTTTTTTTTAAGCTCTCGCTTTGAGGCGTACTGGAGGTTGAAAGAATTATTAGGGCACTTCATGTTAAGATATTTACGCCTTGAGCAACACTCCTTGTTGGTGCATTTGATGTATGTATGTATATGGTGCGTGTGGTCATAGGCGTATGGACGTCTCAGAAAGTGGGGGGTGGCAAAGCCAATATAGGGTTAATGTTCAGCATTCTTGGAAAGTGTGTGTGCTATGGTACCCTCGGACCTCCCGTTCCTACGTCTATGCATTTGGTGGATGCAGAGATGTTGCCGACCGCGGAATTCTTCGGCTTGAATAAATGCATAGTTTCCGAACGGATATCTAGTGTCCGTTGCCTCGCTGACTTTCCGAGACAGGTTGCAAACGTCAGGAAATACGAAACTGATGGAAATTGTTGCTGGCAATCTGTCGTTTGTTGCTTTTGGCAAAGGGTTTGAAGTTGTGAACATTGACTTATGAATAGTATCATTTTCTCGTCAGAAAAACGTGCTGGTTGGTTAGTTATGAGCGACTCAGCAAGCGAATTTATCATTCGTTGAGAAAACCGGAGATTTGGTAGTCATGATTCATCGCATCGCCCGGCACCCGCTGACGGGCTTCGTGAAGGGTTTCCGGATCGAATGACCCCACTATACCTGACATAGATGTGGTGTCCCGTGTCCCGTCGGCACCGTGGCCCGCCGGCCAGTAAGCCCCGCCCGGCGGATCATGTCCGACCCGATCCGACAGGGCTGCACGGGCCGTCACCGGCCGCCGCGCGGCGCGATCGCCCAGGTGGGCGCTATTAATCAGGCTAATTAATACGGCCGGGGCATTAGCGCCCATCGGCGAGTAAATCACGGCGCGGATAAACAAATACCGTCCGGCCGGCGCGCACAAAAAGCGGCCGATTACCGGGCCGGCCGGCCTGATGAATGCGGTATTCGGCGCCGCGGACGGGCCGGCGCGAGAAGCGGGCGGAGCCGGCCCGGCGCCTGTCGGGAGCCGCCCGCCGCCCTGGCCGCCGCCGGGGCGCTGTTTGTCAGCGGCGGCAGTGGTCGCCGTCGCGGCCCGGTCAGCTGTGTTTATTATGGTGGTCGTAGGAGAGAGTGTCAGTGGCGTCTGAGACCATAAACTTTATCTGGAAAACGGTGTCCTGCCAGGCAGTGCTCGTCATTGATATCATCCCAGACGAATTGTGCTTCACTCCGTTGTGGTTCCCTTCACTGCTATATGCCGGCGTGTCGCCGATGCGTGGGTGTGACGACTGGTGGACTTGTTCGGCGGGCTTGCCGACGGGAAGTGACCTTTCGTCCCCGGCGGAGGCGCGGTGCATCACAAGCGCGAAACACGACGTGACCGGGACGTTTCGGCGGTCGCGGACGGCTTCCCCCGGCGTGGGGCGCCGCGCCGCCGCGACGGGCCGGCGGTAACGAGCCGGCGGCGCCGTCCGAGTTTCACCGGAGGGTCATGTGGACGAACACGCTCGGCCCACGATAATCTGTCGTGATTAGCCGCAAAACCCGTTCGCCGTGACGGAGCGTCGATGACTCTTGCATTTCCAGGCAGTGAATCGGCGCAATTTACGATGTCACGGTTGGCGATGGCCAGAAAAATGTTGGTTTTCGCGGTCGACGGGTCCAATCTGGCTAATGGGACGCGTGGCTTCGGCCGCCGACAGCGCCGGCCGGCCGCCACTTCCGACATCGATGGTCGACCGCCGAACTCCCCTACCCCCGGCCGCCGCTGCGATCGGCGCCCATTCGCCGTGCACGCATCGTGCACACGACCAGCCACTAATGCCGGCCTGTAAAAGCCCATCCGATATGATTGTCACACGCGCTAGCCGTGATGATTGCGCCGAGCGCGGCGCCGCGGCCGTGGCCAGCCGGGCGGAATGCACGAGACGTCGGGCCGCGCCGCCCCTTCCGGAACTGAGCGTGCGTTGCACGCGGCCGGCGTGCGCTTGTGAAGCGGTCATGGGCCGCCGCCGCGCCGTGTTGTTCCCGTGTAATTTCGGTTTCGGAAGTTTGTTCACTGCGCGCCGTTGCCGGCTGGCGTCGGTCGTTGCCTGGAGTCGGACGGGGCTGCCTGCCGTCGGCAGGACTGTGATTGGTTTTAAGGCATTTGCCGCTCGGTTGGCGGCGGTTGACGCTGGTGGGATTCGCGGAATGTGATTTGCCGATGTTGAACGCCGTGCGATTTTCGTCGCGGCCCCACCCCCGCCGGCTGGTGTTAGAGCACGGCCGTCCGTCGAAGGACTTCGATACTGGCTGGGCACCTATCGATATCGCCGGTGCCGGCTTCCGATCGGAGACTGCAGCGGCGCGTCGGCGCACGGGCCGCTAGCACCGGTCCGGCGGCGGTAGCGGCGGCGGCGGCGCCGCGGTCGAACAGGGACCGGTGGGAGCCGCGCGCAGCCCTGTAATCTCGGCGCGCTCCGCGTGGGCCGCGCTGCGGCGTGACAAAGTCAATTAACCGGCGTAATATTCCGGCGATTTTTGTGGTCTGATCTTCCCACAATTGTGCGCGAATCGGCGCTGGTTAGGCGGCGCTAGCGACTTTTTCTCGGTCGCGCCGCGCACGAAGGCAAACAAAGCGTCGGCGCGTTGAGATCGATCGTGGCCGGCTGGCCGCGCGGCTGCCGCGCGCGCCGCGGGCCTCTTTGTCGGCCCGGACGGCCGACTGTCGCCGGCTTCCGGTGCGCACAGGCCGTGGGTCACGCCCAGCAGAACTACCCCACGTTACCGCGCATCACCTTGATTCGATCTGCCGTCCCTTGGAGGGTAATACTCGATAAATGCACCGCTTGCTAGCATGGGCAGCGCGTAAGTGGAGGATGCAGGAACCGTCCCTTACGTATGTGGAAATCGACATCACGCGCATTAGCGTCGTAGGGAAATAAAACGCTTTAAAAGATAGCTCGTTCGTGGCAGCGGCCCTGCCTGCTATCAGTCATCTCATGACTGGTGGCTCTGTCTTCGATGAAGTGGCGTCCCCTGGCACTTTGTGAGTGGCTGACAGGCCTGTCCGACATTGCCAGCCGTGACGAGTTGCTTCGCGGCTCTTCGGCTGCTTCTGCTTGGCCTGGAAATTATTTTCGCGTCGTCTGGTCCTGCCGCAATCGTACCTTTGCATTATTTCGACTGCCTTAGGCTTCTTCACCTCCTCAGGTCTCCAGTTCTAGCTGCACCTGCTGCTGCGTCGCACTGACGTGTCCGGCATGGGGCTCTGCTCCCCAGTTCTACTCGAGTGCCTCCCCCGGCGTCGTCCGACCCGCCGGTCGACCGGCCGCCGGACGCGATTCCGGCTCCTCCGTGAGCGCGGCCGGCATTTTCACGCAATACTTTTCACACCGACCCGCGGACGAGCGCCGCCCGTTCGGCCATTGTTTTTCCGCTCGCATTGTTCGCGGGCGGGACGCGTTCTGGGAGGCCCGGCGGTTTTTACCGGATTCAATTTTGACGCCGGATAATGGCGAAATTATTGGACCTGCAACGTTTTGCCCGAAATGGGCCGGGGCAGCATGGTGTGACGACAGTTGCGAACCGCCTTTTTGCTGGCGGGTTTTTGCGTTCGGGTGTCATTGTTTTCGTTGAGGCGCGATGAACAATTGAATTTCCGTAAATACCGCCTGCAGAACGAAACGTTTGGAAGTTCCATTCATGGCTCACGTTGTCACGTTTTTGTCGGGGTCTTCTCCATGTGCCAGGAGTGTAATTGGTCTCCAGTGTGACCCCAGGTCTCCGCCCCTCCCACTTCTTTTGTCCAAGCTTGGACACTCTTAGCTCCGGCTGTCACATCAGATTGGTGCACAGTTCACGTTTGGCGTCTTTCACTGTTTAGTGTGGCGTTTTTCAGTTTGTGTTCCTGGAAAGATATGAACTAGTTTTGTGTGTAGGCACTCTGGAGATCAAGTAGTTCACACGCGTCAAGTTCTCCCCGAATCAAGACGGCGTTTGTTGTCTCCACCAATCCAATCTGGTGATCATATTCATTGCTATCTTTCATTTCCCCGGCGAGGCTTGTGATGATGGTCATCAATGGGCTGGCTGTTTAGGGGGGGGGGGGGGGACTGGGGGAGCCGGCTCCTTGTCTGACTGGTGGCGGTTGACCTAACTCTGTGGCGGCGCGATCGTCTACCCGCCAGCCGGTCCTCCAGGACGTCAGCGATCGGACCGCGTCGCGGGGCGCCGCCGCCGCCGAGCCGGCGTCCAATCTCAGCCCCTGGGCGGCGCTCAAAGGCGGCCGGCAGCTCTCCTCCGACCGAAGGTCGTTCCCAGGCCGTCGGCCGCGGCCCGGCTCGGCCTATCGGTTCTGTCCCCTTTCATTCGGCCGGCGATCGACGCTTCACTCTGTAATCGGTCCCGATGGCGCGCCTTTGATAGCACTGATAGGCGGGGGAGGTGGCAGACCGTTAAGGAATCGACGCACAAAAACGCCGTCTGGCCGAGGAAGAATGACACAGTTAGCCCGGCGGACAGGTGTAAGGCCGCCACCAGCGGGGGGCAGACCCCTTTCTTCCATCTCAGATCTGGACTGACACCTAATCTTTATTTATACCGTCTCGATTATACGGGCTGTCCCCTAGGAGCCGGTTTGGCCGGTCGGCTGCGGAGGCGGCGGCGACGGCGGCGGCTGCAGCTGGCCGGCCGGCGGGACCTTGGACGGAGCCGGCCGCCGTCGGTTATCTGCCCATGGCGCCGCTGTCACTGTCAGTGTAGCGGCCGCTCGAACATCGCGTGCGACCGCGCCGCGCGGCGCCCCCGTCGCCGTTTGACGGGTCATTTGATTGGCCAATCAGTCAGCGGCCGGTATTGGCGGCGGAATGCTGTTCGGCGCGGCTGACTACCGGCGCTGGCGTTAAGCCGCCGCCGCCGCCTCCCGGTAAACCGAGCCGGGCCGTGTTTGCAGCCGGGAATGTCGAGAGGAGCAACGATGTCGGGGCGTCAAGGTGGCATGCGATGGTGAGGGCGTCACCATGGAGCCGTGTCGCCTGTAAAAGTCTTCTGCCGAGGGGGGGGGGCCTCTGAGGGCGGTCTGTCCTTGCGACAAATTTTCCGTCCACGTGACAGTGAGGTTTGGCCGCGGTGGTACAGCGCAATACGTGTGCGGCCGTGTCCCAGCAGCAGATTTTCTGGTTATCGCTGTGGTGGAAACCCAAACGTGACGCTGCCCGGCACATACAGTCACTCGGTGTCCGTGTCCCCACGGGAACTAGTGTCTCAGCGACCATATCCCGCAGATGGCACGGGACATGTGAACGTGCAGCCTTCCACGTGACAGTTCCTCAGTAGTGTTGTCTCCGTGGCAGGTTACTCCGCGTCCGTGCCCGTAAAGGAGACATTCTGCCACTCTGAGGCCTCAGCATGCGTTCCCTGCACGGCGATCTGCGTTTAGTGGGCAGTCTGCGCGGCCGTATCGCCGCAGCAGGCACCGGCTGCTCGACCGATTGCCGGCAAAAAGCCGGGCGGCCACGGTGATCGCCCTAATAGAGTTGGAGCGGCGGCGGCGGCGCAAAAAGGCAGTCGGCCGGCGGCCAGGTGGGCAGGCCCGGTGGCCGACTGTCAGTCAGGGCCGCGCCACTGATGGCCCGGCAAAAACCCGGCCCGTCTCACCTCGGAGTCACACCGGGCCGGCCCGGCGGGACGTCACGCTGGAGCTCCCGCGTCAGGATCACGCCGGCCCGTCTCACCTCGGAGTCACGCCGGGCCGGCTCGGCGGGACGTCACGCCGCAGCTCCCACGTCGGAGTCACGCCGGCCTGTCTCGGCGGAGCGTCACGCTGACCTGTCTCAGGGGGGCGTCGCCCTGGAGTTTCACCTCAGAGTCGTGCCGGGCCGTCTCACATCGGCGTCACATTGACCTGTCTCGGCGGGGCGTCACACTGTCCCGTTTCAGGGGCGTCACATTGAAGTTCCCGCCTTAGCGTCTCACCGGCTTGTCTCTTTGGGGCGTCACACGGGCCTGTCAAACGGGACCGACTCAGCTGGGCGCCGCACCAACAGTCCCGTGTTACGTGATAGTCTCAGAAGCGTCGCACTGGGTTGCCTCACATAGTGTCTCCCCGAACTTCCTCAGCTGAGTGTCACAGCAACCCGTTTCACATAAGCGTCACAGCGAATTGTCTCAGCTGAGCGCCACACTGGGCCTCCTGACCTGAGCGTCACACCGGCTGCCTGACTTACGCGTCACTCACGACAGGGTCATGTAGTCCCCCACTGGTCTGTCTCACCTGGGCGCCACACCGGTGGGCGTCACCTGAGGGTCATGCCATATCCCAACGGTCTTTGTCATCTGAGCTCACTCCTGTCTGAGTCACATGAGGGGCGAGGGCCACACCGTGCCTGGCTTGAGTTCACACCGGACTGTCTCACGGGGCGCCCTGCCGGCCTGTATATTTGGAGGCCATGCCACTGCTCTGTGCCGTGTTGTACACCACCAGCTTATCATACTGAGGACTGCACAGGCCTGCGCCCTGCAGTCGTCGGTCACACCCGTCATGCTTGTTCATATTTGGCGACCACCGTACCAGGTGTCACGTCAGAAAACAACACTGCCGGCCGATCGGGGGAGGGGAGGGGGGGGGGCTGGGCAGGACGTGTCATGGCGGCCAGAGTGAGGTCTGACTCCCGTGTCTGACCTCTGTGCCAGGTTTGAGAGAGCCCCGCTGCCGCCGTCGCGGTCCGCGGTACTGACCGCTGGCGACCGGGACAGACGCACGCAGGACGTCGCTGGTATTGGCCCGCGCACTGTGGCGACTGTCCTGTCCTGTCGAGACGTGGGCCGCCAGCTGTAACCTGTCCGGGTCAGCGGCGGGCCCGTGTGATCGAACTAAATGGTTACGACCGGGGATACGCGTCCCAAGCTGGCCGAGGGCGTTGCATTTCCCGGCTACTTTGATTTGGAACAACTTCCTTTCGTCTCATACCGGTGTAGAGGTTTACCGTTAGGGCTTTCTTGATTCGTCTCTGGGCTGCTGTGAACGGATACTGTTTCCCAGTGAGACAGATATTCGGCTTGAAGTTGTAATCATGGGCCTTGTGATCAATTTGCAGTTTGGCCAGGGGCAGTTTTCACCTAAGGAACATTTCAGTGTACCAGAGAACGCACAAGTTTATATTCGACCCGAGTATGGCATTATTGGTCGGCTTGGCTGAATATCGACCGAGCATTTGACGATGGCGGGTTGTGCCAATGGATTCCGTCCGTTGTCCGTCATATGGACATCGCACGATCCAGCGTCGTGCCCGGCGCCGCGTCACGACGCTCCAGCTTCGTTTCGAGCCTCTCCCGCTGGCAACAGCGTCACCTCCTTTCGGCGGCCGTTCCTGAGCTGTTCGGAGGAGGGGGGGGGGGCGGCCAGGGGCGGTCCGCCGGATCCGATGACGATAATCCCGCTACGAGTCCACTGACTCGGCAGCGGCGGCGGCGGCGGCGGCGGCGGCGGCCTCATTCAGCACGGCCGGGAAAAACGTCCTCGGGAAAAAACGCCTCCGATTCGAATGGCCACAATTCCTGCATATCACTCCGACCGCGGCACGCCGCCGCCGCCTTTGTGAGCACTTGACTCGGAATTAACCATCAGCGATCAAAGGCGCCGGTTTGACTGTGCTCGATGGAGACGCTCGGGGCCAATTTATCTCCTTTATTTGCAATTAGACCATTGAACCTGCGCTTGTGACCGCGATGCATTGCCGCTCATGCGGCGGCGCAATTTGGCGTATCTGTCATCATTAGCGGCGGCGCTGCCAATGCCGGCGTCACTGCGGACCGCTCGCCGACGGCTGGCCGCCGTACGGTCACTGCAGTGACAGTCCGGGATGCGGCCATGGAGGAGGATCGGCGGTCGCTGCAGCGACAGTTTAGGACGCCGCCAGAGAGGAGGATCGGCCGATGGCCGCAGTGATAGATCCGAACTTGGCCGTAGAGGATATCCAGGTCACTGCCTCATGGACAAGACACCGACGGATCTGGACACGGGCTGATCGCCAGCAGTGCGGCATGGTCACTAAATTCCGAGATCAGGGCACGAACGTGGGCGGAATGCGGCTGCTGATGGTCGGGATGTCCATGCGTATTTGACCGATTCGTAATTCCGAACCTCTCTGGTCTGGGCCGTAGTTTCGCCCTGTGCTCAGAAAGGCAACTATGATGACGAATTTCCCTGTTCGTTGACTCCGCAACTGCCGAACTGGCAATTAACGCGCACTAAGCCAGCCCGTACGAGGCTTGAGTTGTGTGTGGTGGTGTGAGGACTACAGCTAAAACAACAATTAAACGTCTAGAACAGTCAGTGGTTCTGTCGTATTTTTTGTGATCATAGGTGTGCCTGGCTTGTTAAGGCGAAAATTGCGTTTTCATTTCTATGTTTCCAACTCCTTTCAGCTTTGCATTTTATGTGGCCGCATTACCCCTCTAAGAGACGCATTCCAAGCATGAGGTCGAAGTCATTCCCGTAGTCAAGCCTGTCGTTTAATTTGCTGTGTCCAACTGACTCATGAACAAAACGTCTTGGGTGCGTTCCCATTCGTTCAATGCCTTCCGTGTATCGTCGTTAAGTCGTGCAATTGGGGCCTTGGGCGCCTCTTGTTTTGAGAGGCTATTACCCGAGAACGAGTTCATTTGTCGTCGAGTCGTGCTGCGCGGTGTGAACGCAGTCGCAATCGGGCTCCGCCATTGTCGGACGGTACGCACCAGCGCATAAATCCGCTCCTCAGAGCTCGTGCAGCGCCCGGGCGCCGTCACGATTTCGCCATCGGGCCGTATTTACCCTGGTGCCCCCGCGGGTCGGCCGCCGCGACGCTCCGCTGCCGCTCACACGGTGTGACGTCATAGATCAGGTCGGCCCGGGACGCGTGCCGGCCGCCCCGGTCGGGGTCGGCGCGAGCGGGAACACCTGGGCCGGTCGAGCGCTGCGCCGGTTGCGTGACGCGTGCTGGTGTGACGTTACGGCCGGGACCTGACCGGCGCAGCGATGCTGCTCGGCGGGGATTCGTTGACGCGTGGTTGCGGTTGTGTGACGCGCCCGTAGTCACGTGGTTGCTACCGTGCTGCGAGCCAGTTTGGAATCACGGGCGAAAGGTTGACCGGGGCGCTGAAGAGAATCGGCGTCTGAAGATGGAGCTCGTGCAGCGGAACCGTGCAGACCGGCACGGTCGGAAGTGGCGAGTTTCACCTCGGGCGGTGTCTCGTCCGGGCGCGCCGCGCCGCGGGCCGACGACGCCCGGCCGCCGCCGCGCCGCCGCCGATGACCGCTCGATCCGGCCGGTGACGTCAGAGGCCGCTGAGCGATGGCCGGTCGTCGCCGCCGACGATTGGCCGCCGGCCGGCTCGGGTCGGGTCGGCCGTCGCGGCGCGTGCCGCCCGCCCGCGGCGCCTGCTTTGTGTCGGCGCCGTCGACTGCGGATGATGGATCCAGCGCGGCGCGGCGGACGGCGCTCGTCACCGGATGCGCGGCCGGCGCGCGCTCGATACGCGACCGGCGGACCCCCGGCCGGCGACAGCGCCGTCACGCGACGCGAGAGGCATCGGGCGCCGCGCGTCCCCGGACCCGGGACACGCCTGCTCGTCATCCGGAACCGGAAGAATGTGCCACCTACTCGTCGTGGAAGGACGCTCATAACGATCCGGTGGCGCGATCGGCCTTCGTGACGGCGGCCCCCCGGCGGGGCTCTGGCGTGACATCGCACGTCCGGATTAACGATAGAGCTGCGCTCTCGCCGCCTAAAAAGCGCGCGTAATTTTCGCCGCGTCGGCCTTTCTCTATTTCCACACGTTCTCCGCTAATGATAACGACTGTTTGTTGTCGGCTCCGGTGCACGTGATGCAACTCGGCGGCGGCGGCGGGGCCGGACGCCCGTTACGACACGGCAGGCGCCCGGGCGACCCGGCCAGGTCACCGTGCCTTCTCGGGGGTGGGAGGCGGGGGAAGAGGGGAAGGAAGCCGTCGACCCGGTCAGGTCGCTGCGTCTTCTCCAGGGTGGCCAGGCGACCCGGCCAGGCGGCCGAGTTGTCCCGGCGGGCGGACGCGGCCGGGTCGCCGGTCCGGCCCCTGCCGTGGCCGGTGTCCCCAGCGTGCCGGGCCACGGCCGAGTTACGGCCAACATCTCCGGCGGGAATGTCCGACAAAAAGCCGGCAGTCCGGCGGCCGCCGCGTATTTCAGATTGGACGGCCTTATCGCCGGCGACATCTGATACGGCGCTATCCGGCCATCGTATTGCACCATCAATAATACACGGAAAGCGCGGCCGCGCGGGGCGCGCAAGAACAGCGCCGGCGCCGGTCGGGGGTCTGGCGCGCGCCATTGTCGTGCCGGCGCCGGACAAGTTTGATAATTATGACTATTTATTAGCGGCGCGGCCGAGCGGCGACGGCCATCGACGTCGACGAGAGGCCGACAAATTGGCCGGCGCGCCGCTCCGCCCGGCTCGGCCGCCGTCGGGGCCGGCAGCGGCCGCCAGGCGGCGCCGCGGCGCCCTGGCGACGCACGTCGTCGCGGTCCCGGCGTGGTCCTGGGATCCGGTCCGGTCCGGCAGTCAGGATCCGATCAGAGCCCGGCCGTGCTGTTCACCGTTTGGTCGCTGTCCCGGTCGGGAGCTGGTCCCTGTAGGGGCCGGGCGCAGCCAGCAGCCAGGCCGGACATCATGGTCGCCTGATGAGACTGCCGTGCTGGACGTGCGTCACACAGCGAAATGATTACGTCACTGTTCCCGTACTTGGCATATTCCCGGCTGCGCACTCTTCCTGGGACGCTGTGGGACTACACTGCGTCTTTTGCCTCCTGTTCCTATCTCAGATTGCGTGTTTCGATGCAAGCCGCAGCATCCGCGGTGTATAAAGCCGCACTGAAGATCGCAACTCGGCTCGGATGACTGGTTTCATGTGTTTTCCGTGATTGGGTAGCCACGCTCCAGGACGTCGGGAAATCGGAATTTCCAACGTTGCAGCTGAAATCTGGTGGCTGTTGTCTCAGAGCCTGCTCCCTCTTCCCCCAGCAAGTTGGCTGGACACTTAGTCTCGCCCCAGGACGTCAGACAACCACTCTGAGTGTGATAACCAACACCGTGCTACCGTAATGCATAACGAAGGTTTGTCCGGCGGGCGTTAATTTCCACCGTTGTGCCATTGTTGCCGGGGTTTTCAGGCCGCCTCGGATAATTCCAGCGTTTTTACCATGCGTCGCCGTGCTATCTATTCTATTATAGTGAATGCAATACTAAATTGGCCTGCATGAGACAGGTAGTGTTTGGAGTGGCCCCTGCCCGGTAATCTCATTAACCTGCAACTGATGGCCTCCAGCTGATAGCGTTGCCCACTAATTGGTAGTCCGCCTGACCGATGACAATGTCGTCCAATAGATGGCAGCACTGCTGCCGCGGACTGGACAACCGGTCGGCGAGTGAGGCCCGTCTCGTCGCGTTCGGCGCGTCGGCGGCACGACGGCCGTCGCTGCGGCTGGTCCGTGTCTGGGTCGGCCCGCGGCGGCCCGCACAGGATGTCATTGCCGCTTTAAATGGCCCGGTAATTGTTCCCGGCCCTTGATTATCGCAAACGGTAGCTTGGGAACACGGGGGCAGTGTCGCAATAACAGTCAGACGTAATGTTGCGGCTGAGAATATGTCTGAAGCGGCACTGATATTGCTGGCTTGTTGAAGAGCCCAATCGGTGTGTTTTGTTCTAACGAGGCTTATGGCCTTGCATTATCGTCGTTTTTTGTCGGGCGAAGGAGCATTCCATCTGTTAAATGAAACCGTTTTGCCCGGGGCCGTCGTAGCAAGCCTGATATCACACGTTTGGTGGAGCACACGACAGTGAGAGGCCGTATTAAAACCAACAGGTTTGTCTTGTCTAACTATGTCCCTGAGAACGTCTGAGCAGTGGTTTTAATTTGGTTACTGTCTGCTGCGCTCAGAGGTGCCGCTCTTCGTTCAGCTGAATAGGTCGTCCCGGGGGTGACCCCTCAGCCGCCTGAGAATTTTCCGTACATCGCCAGCGCTTCGTTTACGGGACGGCGCACAATCTTTCATGGCATCGGGAGCGTGTAATTTGACGTCGGCGACCCCACTTGTCTTCGTGAAAGTCAGGTCGCCCAATTTGTTATCCGGCCCTCTTTGCGGATATTGCGTGTGCCGTCAGTTGCACGTGGGAGAACGCAGCCCGAGATTGGGCGCCTCTGCCGCCGGTCGGGGCCGTGCCGGGCTGGTTTCTCCGCGGCCGGAGGACCGGCAGGAGGCGGTCCGGGGCTCACACGGCGCTGATCACGCGTCCTTCGACCGACGGCCGGCTGGCGCGCGGCGAAGACAGCGGTGCGGGTTTCTCACGGGGTTCGCGGATTTGGCGGCGGTGGGATTGGGATTGTCGTGTTCCCGGGCGCTGGCTTTGCCCCAGATGAAGTTGTTGGGCGCGAAGTTAGCGATCTCAGATTGGTACCTCATCAGTCGCTGTCATGGGTCTCCCGTGAAACCGGCTGTGCGCTCGGAACGTGAGCCACATGTAACAGGCGCTCAACACGGTCTAAGTTGACAGTCGCCCGTCCTTGAGGCTCCGTGCGAGACGACTACGGCGCCGCTCTGCGGCCTGCTGTCGGTGCCTTGGTGTCGTGTGTTTGACAGAATGTGTTGGTTTTCATCCGGGCTAATCGCCTGCTTGACGTGTGCACATTTATAACCCGACGGATGACGAGAACACTGTTCTGCGCCGGACGCGACCGCAAATTGCTTTGGGAAACCGCAGAAAGGCCCGTTTTTTGTTCACACACGCCGGCGTCTAGCAGCGCGTACGTTTCACCTTGGCGATCCGGCGGACGTCAGGAAGCGAATCTGTTGCCATGCCTTGAGCCAGCATCTGGCGGTTAACAGAACCTGTTTTCGGCGGCTGACACGGTGTGACTGCACCCAGCTTAAGGATGAAGCTTTTTCGGATGGACTGCATGGCTTTGGTTAAAGTGATGCGTTGAAGTAAGTTGAACCTGTTGCCGTTTCGGTTTCGCCATTTTCTGAATCCTTGGCACCTTTGGTCAAAATCATTACTGAAATTAATCGATCATCCCGTGTGATATGCGCTGATATTATGTTACGGTCATTCTTGACTTTTCGCAGTGGCGCTTAACCCTGTAAGTATCGACAGTGTGCATCATCTCGTACATGAACTAGTCGAATGTCTCCTGCATAGGTTTGACGCATCAGTTATGGCATAAGCTATTTTTCTCACGTCACACTCCTGAATGCGACAAAGTTCACAAGACTGTGACCGCGTGATGGCTCAGGTAGCTGAAATCTGGGTCACGGATTTGGTCGCATCGCCGTGCAGGATTGATGTGGTGACCGTAACCGGGACCTGAGGTCGCTCCAAAGCAGAGGGCTTAGCGTGCGCGCCTGAGCTTTGCCGCAGCCCTGGAGTTGGCATGCCCAGGGGATGGCGACACGGTGGCTGAATACGGTATATGCTGGGGTATTTGGAGGATGATTCGTGGGCGAGGAGAACGCTCCGGTCAGGACGCGCCAACGTAAGGGCTTAGCGCCGTTCGGAACTCATAGCTGCTGGGGTTTGCTGCCTGAAAAGGGCTACTTGAAAGGGAAGGCGTTGCAAGTGCTAACCCGTCCGTCATCATACTAATGGAGTCATGGATGTGGAGCAGGTCTGCTAGCCACACAAATTTTATTTTGTTTGGCTGATCGCTTTTGTGTGGGCGTGTGGGCGTATTTGTCCCCTTCGAAAACTCTTTTCCTCTTATGCATGCCTTTGACCCTGTAAGAATTGTGCTGTGGTGGGAAGCAAGGCAAACGAAGCGGCCTGCTGCGATCCGACTTGCGCTCCATCCCGTGTTCACCAAGACGGGGCACGTAGGAGCACTTACCCGACCCCGCCCTGCACCTGTCTTGACCGTATACTGAGTACGCCCCGCAGGCATCCTGAGTATGTCCGTACCATGTCCTGAGCACTTCTACACCCGGGCGTAACCGCGTTTTCGATGGTGCCGGAACTGCTGGGGAGCGCAGCGGCTGGCGGCGGCGCGTGAGAACGCCAGGTCGTTCTCCCGCGGCGTGCGGTTCGGCGGTCTGCGCCGGAGCGGCGTCTGCGCGGCGGCGCCCTGTCGGCCGCGCGCGGTCCGGGACGACCAGTATCGGCGCCGTTTCGTAATTCGCGTGTCGGGGCGGCCGTGCCGCTGGACGCCGCCGCGCCGACGGGGCATGACCGACTGCGGGAACGCCGCTCCACGACGACAATGGCTCGATACGTGACGGCGGGCCGGCGCCGGCGGCCGTGATGGCGAGATAGCCGGCGCACTGTCCGCGGCCGACTGAAGCGAGGCCGTTACCGTCTGAGGTGGACCTGTCACGGGGCGCCGTCTGAGGCGGACCTGTCACGGGACGCCATCTGAGGTGGACCTGTCACGGGGTGCCGTCTGAGGTGGGCCTGTCACGGGGCGCCGTCTGAGGTGGACCTGTCACGGGGCGCCGTCTGAGGCGGACCTGTCGGTGGACCTGTCACGCTGCGCCGTGTGAGGTGGACCTGTCACGGAGCGCCGTCTGAGGCGGGCCTGTCACGGGACGCCGTCTGAGCTGACCTGTCACTGGGCGCCGTCTGAGGCGGACCTGCCACGGGGCGCCGTATTCTGCCACCGTCGCTGGTTGGCTGACCGTGAAAGACTGCTGGCCTTTGAATCCCAGACCCGGAACTCCAGAGATCTGCCTCCCAAAATAGAGGTAGGAGATTCAGCCTGCGTTGACGATTCATCTGACTTTGTAGGCGGTAAAATGGTCCTGGGTCTTAAGGTGCCTCCGGGTTCGTGTCGCGATCGTTTATTTGATGTGATTTTTCGGCAGCCAGCATCCAATTTATCGTTAAGTAGTAAAAACAGCGGTGCGATGCGATCACTGACGTAAATTGCAGTTGCCATGCAATACTTAAGTTCAACTTGCGTCATTTATGCATACTTTCGTGCGAATATTAGACCGCGTACTCGATTTATGTGTGATGTGGTGTGATTTTTCTTCGTGCATTGCGCCGTATTTGGCTGATTAATGAATGTATCTAGGGTTCGATTCCATACATATATTAGATTTGTGCGAAATGTAATGCTTGCTTGGCCATCCTTGTTAAAATATACGTTTTTCGCTTTGTTCTTGGATACGACCACTTAGCGCAGTCTCTGTCGGCGATGGCTCTACCTGTGGAGTTCCCACATAAATGAAGTCATGCACAGAAATTCACATGTTTTAAAGAAACTGCTGAATGTAGCCTTTTCCAAATCACCCACCCCCAGCCTGCCGAACGTTGAAAGTCGAATTCCTAAGTCCGTTCTGCCCTACTGCGTATACCATGCATACCATGCAGCTTGAACTTTGTATGAACTGTGCAACTGTCACGTTTGATCACGTAGCGAAATCATTACCTTGGCGTTAGAAGAATCTTCGGGCGTCTCAGGGCAGCGCAGCCTCCCTCCGCGTCCCTGCGCCGTCCCTCGGCCATCATGAGACCGCCGGTGGACGGTCGTGTTCCAGCTCGGCCGTGCACGCCGACTCCCGAGCTGCATTTCCATAGCGATTGTGAGCCGGCTCCGGTGCCGAGCGCCGCGCCGCGCCCGGCCGCCCGGCCGCTCCCAGTAGCATTAACCCCGAATTTAACAGCAATCTGTAAACGTCGAACATCTTTGTGCGGGCGATTAATTGCGCGGCGCGACGGAAGTCGGGACGGGTTGGGAGGCTCGTCACGCCGCCGCCGGCCATTCATCAGGCCGTCGGCGCGCCGGCGTGTGCCCGAGAGCAGCCAGGAATTTATAGAAATCCCGGCCGGAATGCGCCGGCCGATTCGCGCCGAGCGCGGCCGGCGCCGGTGATTAATCTGTCGTCGTCGCGGCGGCGAAGGGGTCGGCCCGGCTGAATGGTGCCGGCGCCGGGCGGAGGCCGGGCGCGCCGCCCGCCGCCGCGTCACCGCCGACGCGAAAAACTGCCATCAGTCGGCGCTGCGTGAGCGGGCGACGCGTCAGCGGCGGCCGGGTCAGGCCGGGCCGGGCCGGGCCGGGCCGGCGGACGGCCGGCGTAGCTCACCGCGCCGCGACACGGCGCGCGAAAAATGCGCCCGCCCGCCGCTGACAGAGTGCGCGCTGCCCGCCGCCCGACGCGCCGTCGCCGTATTGTTTTATCGGCCGTTTGTTCTCCTGCCTATAGGGCTGGCGGTCGTTTGTCTTGGTCGTCCGGTCGGCCCATGGCTGCCGCGCGCCGCCCGTGCCGCCGGGGACGGCTGACCATGCGGCGGGCGGCCGTCCTGGAACGGGCGGTTTGGCCTATGTCCGGGCAGCAAGCTGATCAACCCAAAAGGGTGCTCGGCGGCGGTCTTCAAACTTTTTACGCCTGCCATAGAATTCGTTTTTTCAGAACAATGGATCGTACTGCTATTAAATGACTGATAGATGACGCATAAAGGGTGATGGTTTTCATTCAAACCTACGCTCATGAGAGAACTAGGAAGATCCCAGGACTAGTGCGGTGCGATACACTGTATTGTCGCTGGAAACACCAGGTATCTGGCAGCGGTGGACGTCTCGTGGTCGGTCTCCCGCGTCCGCTGCGGCTCGGCCGGCAGCATGCCGCCCCGGCCCGGCAGCCGCCCACACCTCACAGCCCGCCACCGGCGGACATAACCGGCCTCAATTACGGCCGGGAGCCGTCGTCGCGTCCGATTCGCGCTCACCTTGCTTTCACTCGGCGGCCGGCCGGCCGTGTTGTATCGCGAGCGGCGCCATTACGGGGACCGGGCGCGGCGCGGCGCGGCGGCGGCCGGTGCGTGTTTACCGCCGGCCGGCCGCCCTCGCCGGCTGACCTCAGCGCCGGCGCCGACCAACACCGGTAGCAGGCGGCGCGGGAACGGCGGCCCGGCCGCGCCGCCTGTCTCTCGCCTGCTTTATGCAGCTCGTAATTTAATTTGCGCATTATGCTAATTATTTATGCATAATAATTCAGTGCAGGAAGGGCCGCCGGCGTCGGTCCGTGTGATGTGAACGGCGAGGCCGCCGCCGGCCGCCCGCGGCAGGCGTAATGAGCCGCCCGGCCGGCGGCGCGCCGACTGCCCGGCCGCCGCGGCTCGGGCCGCCCGGGCTGCGGCCGAGGCCGGCGCTGGTGTGCAACTGAGGCGGCGACTGGGAACGAGGCTGACGCTAGGGACAGGATTGAGTGAAGTTGGGCTGAGAGTGGGACCGAGGTTGAGACTGAGGCCGAAACTTGGCCGACAGTGGGTCCTCGACCAATAGACTTAGACCGAGACCGAATCCGAAACTGAAGCCGAATCTGAGCCTGCGCCTGAAGCTAGACTGAGGGCGAAACCAAGGCGGAGACTGCGACCGGAAGTGAAGCTGCGCTGATGTTAAGACTGAAGCTACGTCTAATGTCAAGGATGAGGCCACAGCCGGGTTCCGACTGAGGCCAGCACGGAGGCGGACACTAGGACCGACACGGAATCCGAGACTTCCTCCGAGACCGAGGCCACGACTCACGTCTCGTCAAGTAAAGACCCATGCGAGACCGACGTCAACAAGGAGGCTGGTGCTCAAACGGGCACGTGGCTTCGGAAAAGACCGAGGGTGGGACTAAGCCGAGCCGGAGTCCGAAACTGCTGGCGCCCGCCGTCACCGTTCGGCGTCGTTCGGGCCCAGTGCGGTGGGCCGGACTGACTCCCGGCGGCTGCGGCTGGTCGGCGGCGGCCCGCCAGCGGTCCGGTCACCGCCAGGGTGCCGGCCCGACTAAGTGGCTCCGGTCGGCCGCCGTGGAGAGCCTCGCCCCGTCTGGGGAGCGCCCGGACCGCGCATGACGTTGCAGGGCCATTCATCGCCGCTGAAAGGTCTCGGCGGCGGCGTTTCCGGCCTCATTCAGGTTTATCCCACTCGAACTCTTTCCAGGGGCGAGGCGTGGGTCTGTCTCTGTCCTGCCGTGGTCGGTTCGTTTGCTTTGTGAAAGCATTTTCACTCACCTTCGTTTGTGTATCCCGTACTTAGTTTGCATGACTCACGTTCATATGCAACCTGAAATGCTGATGTGAAAGGAAAGCCTGTGAAATACGGCCAACGCTTGGGTGGTTTATTTGGTTATTCGTGCCACCGTATGTGAAAGTCATTTCCGATTATTGATGTCTTCCCGCTTGCATTTGCCCATATTTTCCGGTCGCTTAAACCACTGCATTTTTGGTCTTTGGTGAGATACACTTGAGCTTACCGGATAGGGTAAGAGGGGACAAATGAGCGTCTTCTGTATAGAGAGCCGATTGATGGATCTCAGTAACTCAAAGACAGTTGATAGCCCGTGACCAGTCAGCACCCCAGGTTTTCATTTTGTTCACCTCAAGATCAGTGATGATATCACAGGTCCTAAAGCCCTAAAAATGGCCGATCTGTTGACTGCCCAGTAAGCGCAAAAAGTGCAGTAGTTGCCATAATGCTGTAGGTATGCTATCAGATAGTAGGGTCTTTCTTGCTTAAGCTTGGTTTCGTAAAGGTTCATAGCATCGTAGCAAAAACTGACTTAGGTCATCGTATTTTATTAGATCAGTTAATATCCCGAAATCGTTTTCGGGTTCCTTATTTTCCTTTGGAAAGTCTGGATAAGTTTCGTTTTTTATTGTGTCTGTAATATTGCCTGAAAAATATCATCTCATACATGTATTCGTTGCGTTAGACGTGCGTTTTGCCTTGCCAGAAGTTATGTGCTCGTAAATAATCACAAAAAGCCAGCAAAACGTGGTTGATAACCTTACGTGGGGTCACATATAACTTACATCATTTGGCACATTTAGTGTTCGTGTTCGTGCGAAAAATGACAGACATGGGAGTTCAAACCTGCTGAAAAGTCACATTCGCAGTTGAGTTGGGGACGTCATAGAGACTTGGGAGTGTAAACCCTTCCAGAAAGTCGCATTTACAATTCAGGTGACGATGTCATAAGAGACATGGGAGTTCAAACCTTGCTAGCAAGCCGCACTTGCAATTGAAATGACGTCATAAGAGACGTGGTAGTTCAAACCACGCTTGAAAGTCGCATTTAGAACTGACTTTACGACCTCGTCACGGATATGAGACTTAATCCTACTGGAAAGTCACATGTCCACATTTTCAGTTCAGATACTGACGTCATAGCGACCTGCCTATGCAAACGTGGTGAGCGCTTTTTGTGAAATGATTGGCATGCTGTTCAGCTGGATGTTCCCTCAGAATTCGGTTTCTGAATATTTTCTTGCTAAAGCCGTGGTGGACGATGCTGCGAATAAGACTCCAACCAAAGAAAAATATGGATAAATGGTACACCGCTAGCTCCCCCCCCCCTCGTCAACCAACCGCCCACCCTCTGTTAGCGATCTGCCCTTAAGCAGCCCCATGTGCTGATGCACCGGTCTTGCTGAACTTGGTAACGGCCTTTACCTGTCTATAACCAGAACACCTGATCCAGACCCTCGTCTTTCGAACACCCAGCGTGACCCGGCGGGCGCCTCTGCCGGGCCGTCCATTGCCCTGTGACCACCGATCGTGAGCCGCCGGACGTCTCTTCCCCCTGTTCCTCCCTAGAACGGTCTGACGACCGATCGTGACCCGCCGGACGTTTCTTCCCCCTGTTCCTCCCTAGAACGGTCTGACGACCGATCGTGACCCGCCGGACGTCTCTTCCCCCTGTTCCTCCTCAGAACGGTCTGACGACCGATCGTGAGCCGCCGGTCGTCTCTTCCCCCTGTTCCTCCCTAGAACGGTCTGACGACCGATCGTGAGCCGCCGGGCGTCTCCTGCCGCCCGTCCCTCCCCAGAGCTGCCGGCCGGTCCGGCGGACGTCCATGTCGATCTGTTTGCTCCTGACCACCCCGGCCGGCCGTGTCGGGACCACCGGACGCGGCCGGGCCGCCGCCTCCGTCCGGCCCTCACCGGCCGATCAGCGCGGCGCCATTAGAGCGCGCGATGAAAGCAGCTCATCGGCGCCGCAGCGGGCGTGCCGGCTGTCATTGGGCCGGCCCGGCGTCGGCCGACTGTCTCGCGCTGCCCGCCGCCGGAATGTAATCTCCCTGACGAGGGAACGGTACAATATCGTCGGCGCCCCCCGCCGTCTCCGATCGTTTCTCCTGCCGAACTAATTCTATCAATATTACCGGGCCGGACCGCCCGCCTGCCCGAACCCGTTTACGGCTCTAATTAGTTTTATTTATATGACTGCCCGGGCATTTCTCATTTTGATATCTTTTAATTTCGGCCGTAATTGTGGGTTTGAAGGATTTCGGGCTGCAGACGCCGCCGCGTTCCGACGCGGCGGCGGCGATGGCAGCCGTTTGCCTGCATAAGTGCGGAATTAGCGGCCGGTATGACTCCGAGCCGGCCGCCGGCGCCCCTGGGGACGTGGGACGAGGCTCGGGCGCCTCTGAGGACGTGGGACGAGGCTCGGGGGCCCCTCTGGACGTGAGACGAGGTTCGAGCGTCCCTCTGGACGTGGGGCGAGGCTCGGGGGCCCCTTGGGACGTGGGATGAGGCTCGGGCGTCCTTTGAGACGTGAGACGAGGTTTGAGCGTCCCTCTGGACGTGGGACGAGGCTCGGGGCCCCTTGGGACGTGGGACGAGGTTCAGGCGTCCCTCTGGACGTGGGGCGAGGCTCGGGGGCCCCTTGGGACGTGGGATGAGGCTCGGGCGTCCCTCGAGACGTGAGACGAGGTTCGAACGCCCCTCTTGACGTGGGACGAGGCTCGAACGCGACTCGGGACGTGGGACGAGACTCGGGCGTCGCTCGAGACGTGGGACGAGGGTTAGACGCCCCTGAGGACGTGGGACGAGGCTCGACGAGCGGTTTAGGAGACTCGAGGTGAGGAAGGGGGTACTTGACTCGGGAAAAGCGGGACACGTGGGACGAGACTCGATGATGCAGGTGAAGATCGGATGCTCGTCAGGGTGCCGCAGGAGGCGGAACAGATTTTGGGCGTCCCCGTGGACTTTGGGCATTAACTAGCACCCGGGAATCGTGAAACAATGCTTGAGTATAGCAGGAGACGCGGGTTGATGCATGAAGATGCCAGTGAGGAGAGATTGACAAGATTCGGGCGCCTCAGAAATGTGGAATGAAATCCCATCCAGCTCCCTGTGACAGGCCGGAAGCGCGAGGGAAAACGTGGACCGAAAGTCGGGCGCCATAAAGGATATTCCTGAGCACCGAGCAGCGGGAAATCTCTCACGTATTATTTCCAGTCCGCGCTGCAGAAACTTCAAGAGTATGTCCAATATAGCTGCGGGTACTAAAACCGGAATCCGAATCGGCCAGGCGGGCTTCGGCCTCTGCCGCAGGGGATGAGATGCCGGCGGTGGCCTGTGCTCAGCGGGTATGACGGGCCGGACCTAGCCATTATCCGGCGCGTGCCCCTGCACTCCCCCGCATGCCAGTCAGCTGACGGGGCACGGCCTGCAGCCGGCCGTGCCCGGCGGGCGTGCCGGGCCGTGCCGGCGGCGGCCGTGCAGCGGCCCCCGTCCGCCAGGCGGCCGCCGCCGCCCGGCCGCCGCATTGACAGGTAATTAGGTGCCGTTCCGGCCGGCCGGCCACCTGTTGACCGTTTGTTGACCGTCGCGCGGCGCGTGCAGATTGAAAAAGAACCCGTGCAAACAGGGGCGCCGTTTGCTCTGCGGCCGGCCGCCGGCGGTCGCGGATAGGGTCCGCCGCGGACGCCGCGCCACCGCCGCCCGAGCAGAGAGACGCCCGCCGAGCCGTCCCGCAGACAAAGGCAGCCCGATACCGGGCGCCGGCGCCGGCCGCCGCGCCGATTGTGCGGCGGAAACGTCGCGCCGCGCGATCCCGGCGCGGCGTAAAAACGGCCGGCCAGGTGGGGCGTGTCGCGGGCCGCGGCGGCCGCGCGCCGCGCCGGCGTCGGCGGCGCGCAGCCGCCGCAAAAAGGTCGGCGATCGTCATACGAGCCGCGACCGCCACCCATGAAGCGGCCTACAGGTGCGCCGTATCTGTCGCGCGTGACGGCGCCGCTGTTGTCAAACGGTGCCGTATCGGTGGCCGGGCGGCGCCTTTTTACGGGCGCGCGTCAGGGTCGGCGGTCCGGCTTTTTGCGCGTCGCCGCCGCCGGCGCCGACGGCGTCCGCCGTCCGCCGTCGGAGCCGTCGGAGCCGGCGGACGGCGGACGCAGCGTTCAAGGATCGGCCGCGCCGACGCTGTCCTCGGATCTCAAAGGCAGCAATGGGTTGTGCGGAACCATCGCCACATTCCGCCGGGGCCTTTGTGTAAACAGGAGCAAATCTTTTGTCGGAAGACCGCGAGGAGTGGCGGTGGCCGGAATCGCAGAAATGCCTTTGATCGGCTGCGGCGGTCGTCGTCGGCAGACGGCCCTGGCTGGCGGACGGGGATCGCGGTAACCTTGGCACGCCTCCGGCATTGTCGGCTGGGTCTGACAGTTCCAGTTCTGGCCGGGAGGCCTGTGTTAGGGGAACACGTAAAAATGAACTGACACAGATCGGACTCCGCGATGGTGCACGAAGCTTGGTGTTTCCGTTTCACCCTTTCTCCGCAGATTTCGAATAAAAGAACCCCTCTGTCTCGGCCCGCCTAAACGCGCAGCACACCTCAAATGAAAATGGGCAACCCTGAATATGAATGTCATGGTTGCTGACGGCAGTTCTGAACCGCTCCACATCGGCGGCTGAACCATCGAGCCATCACGCTGAGGACGAAAACATTCACAGTAGCGCGTGACTTCTACTGTGGCACGCTGCTGCGCTGAACCGGCTACGGCCACTGTCTCTGCATATTGTCAGATCACCGAGCTCCTTGCCCGTGTTCAGCTGTTCCGCCCTCGCAGGGCAGCTCGTCCACGGCCGTTCGTGGCGCGGTCCGCGGCCGGCGAGCAGACCCGGAGTGCCGCTCATGGCGCACTCCCAATCCCTGGCCTGAGTTACCGCCGGCCCAGTCGTAACCGGCAAGATGTATGGATATTGATCCGCGCGCGCCGGCCCACCCACTCTGATCGGCGTGTGGGGCACGGCACGGCGGGGAGAGGAACGGCCGGCCGCCGTGATCACCACCATCGGTCGGGACGGCGCGCTCCGGGGGAGCTCAATACGCGGGCCAATAGCCAGTTTGTTTTTGTCGGCGCCGGGCTGGGTCTGGGTGCGGTTCGTGTTGTGAAGAGCGTTGGCTTGTTCCGTTTATGGCTGAGCTTTGACGAAGACGTCAGTAATTTGGGACGGTGTTTGAGAATCAGGCCGAAGCAGCTGCATGTCGAGCTTGGATTTTCAGGAAAGTAAGAAAGAAGCTTCAGTCGAAATCCGTGCTCTGATTGCTACTGATCCAACAAACTCAAGAGATTAACAGTCGCTGCTAACATATTTTGGGACGTTATCTGCCCTTGATCAGCAGACGGTGCAGGGAAGGAGTGGTGTCGGTTGCCTGCGGGTCGGCTGGCGGCCGGCGCCGCAGGGGCCGGCCGGGGGCCATCTTGGCCGGCGGCCGCCTGCCGGCCGATATTCTGCCGACCCATTTGAGGCACGTGGCGCCGATATGGCCGGCGACCCGGGACACGGCGCCGTTATTTGGCCGGCGACGTCTGAGGCATGGCGGGTCGGCGGCGGCGGCGGCCCGCAGAAATATCGCCTCATCTCGGCCAGCTGAACCGGCCAATAAGACCGGCCGACAGTTACTGGGCATCTGGAGAAATACAATCAGCCGCCGGCGATAAGCATGGTCGGCGCGAGTTATGGGAAAACAGGGGAATTAATAGCACTGTTTTCGGGCCCGGCCAGATGGGTTGCGGGAAGTCGCGGCTGGGCGGCGGGTGATTGTCAGCATCAGGCCAGGTCAGATCGGGTCAATTCAGCGCGAGGCTCGACTCGCACAGAATCGCCCTGACTCCGTCAGCCGTGCTGCCGTGCTGTGACGACTGAACCCAGCCGGATCCGAGCCTGCGCTGCCGAACATTACCCAGAAGGGTTGCGCGGGCCCGGAGGCAGGTCCGGGTCCCACACCGTCCGATCGGAACCGCCGCCGCCGCTTCCCACCGCCCGACACCGGCGGCCGGCGCTCGCCGCGTAGGCGGGGACGTCGACAGACGACGTCCGCGGCGCCTGCCCTGCGCCTGCCCGCGTCCATACAGCGCCTGACGGCCGGCCGAGAGGCGTGAACCGACGCCATCGATCCGGACCGATGCCTCAATGGGGCGAGATGTGCGCCGTCAGCGGCGGCCGGCCGGCGCCGGGCCGCCCTCTTTGAGTCGGCTGATGGTCCGATCACGGCCCGCCAATTAGCCCGATGGTCGGCAGTTAGCGCGGCCTCTCGCGCCCGGCCGCCGCTCTAATCGGAGACAGACGCGGCGCGCCCGGACTGCACGCGCGCTGACACGGCACACGGCAGGCTGGTGCAGGGCTGACGCGGCACACGGCTGCGCGGAAGACTGGCGCAGAGCTGTCACGGTACGCGGCGGCACGGGAGGCTGGTGCAGAGCTGACACGGCTGGCACACAGCAGCGTAGGAGACTGATGCAAAGCTGACACGGCACACGGCAGACTGGGGCAGAGCTGACACGGCCGGCACACAGCAGCGTAGGAGACTGATGCAAAGCCGACACACGGCTTTGGCATCATCAGACACACACAAAGGCACACGGCGGCCCGGAAAACTGATGCAGAGCGGACACGGCTCGCGGTGGCACGGAACACTGTGGTGCACAGCGGACATGGCCCGCGGCGTCACAGGAGACTGGTGCAGAGCTGCCAGGGGAGGTCATTCGGTCCTGTGTGGAGCCGTGACGCTGCAGACGGCAGTCTGACAGTCTGCTGAGCCGCTGATACAAAGACGGAGCAGTCACGGCCCGTATCGGACGATGACGCGGAAAAGCTGGCGCGGTCTTTATTGTCGTGTTAACGTGAGGTGGATGCTCCCGTTGCCTGCTCCCCAGCGCGATGAAAGCACCCAGGCGGATGCGTTCTGATGAAAGAGATCGTTGCTCGAGGCCTAAACAGACCCTTTCGGCGGCGTTGTAGGCCGCGACTGACGCAGTGCCAGTCCGGCCTTGCATAGGGTAAGGCTGGTCGCAAGCCTCGTAGCATTAGCGAAGCTGGAATGATGAAATCACAGTCAGGACTTCTGACAGAGCGGTGGCTTTCTTTGTCACCGTTGACTGACGGATCGGGAACGGTAAGTTACCTCCAGTAGAACGGAACAGAGCGCTCTACAGGATATCGTGGGCGTAACCACGGGGAGACCGGAGGGGACATGTCCCTTCCAGTTTTAACAAGGATGGGTTCCCCCATTTTGGTCGGAAAGTGAGCGTTCTTTGCAATTTCCTGTTGATAGTTTTTTTTTGGGTCAGATTGTCCCCACAGATTCGGATTTCTCCCCCTTCCATTTCTGTGACGTGGCTACACCCATGCAGGACATCGGCAACGGCCTCCTGGGATGGTGTTTGGCATGTTGTGTTAGCGAAGTGTGAGGTGAATCAGTGGGTTCGAACTTAGCGCTTGCTGTTTGGTCATCGCGTTCTTTTGCATTGCGCACGTTCTCAAAGGCATTGTCATGATGGGTAATATCAGGTGAATGGTATTCTGAGCGTTTGGTGTTTTCATGATTGTTGTGGTAAGCTCCGTGCTTCACTCGCTTGATGTCATGTGTTCTAGGTGGGGTAAAGATAGATGGTTATGATGTTCTATTCTCTGATTCATGTTCGTGATCAAGGCGAATTCCATCTGGAAGGAAGAGACGAAATTATATTTAGCACCTGCTGATGACTGTTTTTTTCGCGGCATCCAGGTAAACAATAGGAGTTGTTCCTTCGTCTTTCTGTTTCGTTTTGCGTCTCTGACAGCTGTGTATTTTTTTCTGGGCGTTGTCTAGGCTGTAGAGTCTCGCCTTTTTGCAGGTGCGGTTTGCAAAATCGAACAGTACATTGATGGTAGTTCGCGTTGACGGTGCTCATTGATCCAGAACGTTCTGACGTGGTTTAACGTGGAGACCCCAGGTCCGGAGCGCCCTGGCACCGTCAAAGGGCGGGCGGTGACCGGGCCCTGCGGCGGAACTCCCGCGGTACCAGCGGCCAGGAGTGCAGGGCCCGCCAACAGCCGCTGAAGACGGGCGGCGATCAGGCCCTCTCCGGCTCCCCGAAATCTCATTCCGCCGCGGACTGGCTAATTTTGTGAGCGGCGCTTTTTACCTGCCGGCTCATATCTTTTTATTGGCGCCGTATGACTGGCGCTGACCGGGCCGGCCGGTGGCTCTCACAGGCGGCTAATTGCCGGTTGTCACCGCGGCGGCGGCGGCCGGCCTAGCGGGGAGGCCGGACGGCCAGCGCCGGGGCGGCGCCCACCGACAGGCAATCAGCTGATCACGCCGCCCTCCGCATCAGCCGCCGCCGCCGGCACCGGCAGCGCTGGCCGGACTGGCGGGACTGGCCGACGGGACTGGTGGCTGAGGGGACTGGCGTTACAAGCAGCCTGGTGGGACGTCGGGAATGAAAGGAATGAAGGGACTGGCTGGAGAGTTGGACTGACGGGAGCAGCGAGACAGCGGAACTGGCGGAACTGACCAACGGGCGGCCTGGTGGACCGACGAGGGTGCTGGGGTCTGGCAGGACAGTGGGATTGGCGGGATGACGGGACAGGCGGATAACAGGCTATTGCCGCGGCTTTGGGTTGGCTGGCCACTTCCAACAGCACAGCGATGGCGGCTTGCCACCCTTTCAAAGTTGTTTCGCACCGTTGGTGTCCGCGTTGAAGTGGCACAGCTATGCTCAGAAGATGTTGTAGATACAGCTCTGGGTAAGAGATTCTTTACATTTGCTTATTTATTACCTTCATTGTACGATTCTTTTAGATTCAGCTCTCCTTTTCATGTTTGTTCAGATATGTTGTCGAGGCTTTGGAACAGAATGAGCTGCAGAAACGTGAATGTTTTGCGTTTGCTCAGTCAGTTTCGTTTGGTGTACGCACTAAGTTAGTCGGTCATTCCGGCCCTCTGACGGAATTTTCGTTATGTATTTAGCCCATGATCGCCGCTCCTGTGTTCATAATCGTGCGGCGAGGCTGTTCAGGTTTGTTGACAGTATCGGTCTGGCCTCCTGAGGTGGTTTTCCACGCTCCTTCTGGCACTGCTGTTGGCCGGTCGCCCCGCCTGACCGCCGTACGGTGGCGCTGGTATCACCTTGGGCAGACCTGATGGCCGCGAGGCGGTCAGTTCGAGTTGGAGTCGAGCATGCCTGTATCTGCCATGGAGAAGTAATTGCATCCTTTATGGTTGCTTTGAAGATTGTCGTTGCTGCTCGTATCTTTTCTTATGTCGTCAGCTGTTTGTTGTTGATTGCATCATGTGTTTGTTATTCTGTGCCGCCCTTAGTCATGTTGCCAACGATCGTCAAAAAATAAAGCGCGTGATTCTAGTAAATCTTACTACGATTTGTGTAGAAACGGACACCCAGTTATCCAGGTCCTGTCTGGGCTGAACACATGACTGAAGTCGATGCAGAGGTTCTCGGGAATGCGGACGAGAAACCCACTGAAAGCCAGATTACATAGGCACTGTGGTACAGTGGAGGCGCCCCAGCCTTTGGGACAACACCAGCCGGATCGGCAGTGTTCCCTGACGGCGGGATTGGCTCGGTTGTGGTCGGACGGGATCGACTGAGTTGGGATTAGCTATCTCCGGCGTTCGTTCGTTTGTTTGTTTGTTTATAAATCAAGCCATCCAGTAAAAGAGCATGGCACATACCTAAGCGCACAGTGCTGCACTTCGAGATGGTTTACATGTTTATCTCGTGAAGCGAGGTTTAAAAGCAGCCGAAGTGTCGCATTCGGTGGCAGCCGGAGGCAGACGGTTCCAGACGGCGGCCGGCCGGTACTGAAAGGCTCCCTGTGCAGGGGAGAGCCGGACTCTGGGCAGGTGCAGGCGGTCGGAGTCGGTCATGCGTGTGACGTGCTCCGCTACGTCGGAGCGTGTGTGTCCGGGCCGTGCTGATGACGCCGGGTGTGTGGGCGTGATCCCGGCTGGTGGCAGCGGACCTCCGGATTCCGACGGTGAACGAGCGGATGGGTGGGCGTAATCCATGTTGGCGGCCTGGTGGGCAGGACCGTAACTCTCAGGCAGTTTGTTTGAATGCGGATGTGATGCAAGCGATTTTCGACGCAGTATTATCAGTAATCCCGTCGTCCGTCTCCTCTCCCTCGCCTTCCAATGTTGTCGCAGCATAAAATAACTCAGTTTTATTGTTTCTTGATAGATTCACTGTAGGCACGGTACTGCTCTCGTCGACGTGAAAGAAATACGGGCCCCCTACGTTTTGAGGGGTTTGTTTGGATTGCACCGTCGGCTCAGGCGATGACGTATGTCTTTAGTTCGAGTGTCAACCGTTATTACCTGCAATGTTCGTGGAAATCTACAGTGATGTACTAAACACCCTTTGCGGATGCCAGATAAGTATGTCGCATGTAGGAATGCGGGAATATGCCGGCGATTGCCGGTTTGGGTGCTTACAGCATACCCTAACAGAACTTTGCCGTAATAATACAAGCCCAGTAGGTAGAAATCAGTCTCAAAACATATAAATTCTGGTCGAAGGGGTCGAAGATTGTAGTCTTCGGTTAAGCCCGAAACCGCCTGCAGGTGTATCGTCGTCGAAGGGCGAGAGTCCACTGCATTCCCCCGGACCTTTACATTGCGAGCGGTGTCCGCCGCCGTGGCGTCGACGCGGCCGCCCGCACGGCGTCGGCCGCCGCCGTCCGGCCGGTCCTGAAGTATGGCGCTGCCAGCGGCGATGAGCCCACGAGATGGGGCGCGCCTTGTTTAAACGCCGCCTGGATCCCAACATAATGGAGGGCGCCTAATGAAATCGATTTATTACCCGTACCGTTAGGTATCTCCCGGATTAATTAGAGCTCAAGTCAAATGTCCCTGCAGTCAAGATTAAGTCGACGTCCGGGGACGGGGGAGGGGCTGCGACGGTACGTTGCCCCCTGCGACTGCCCCCTCAGCCCCCCTCCCTGCCGGTCTCGTCTGGGTCTGAGCTGCAGCCGAGCGTGGCTCAGCTCAGCTCCGCTCCTGGCTGGTGACAGCACGCCGGTCCAGAGGCTGGTCCAGGTCTCAGTTCTCTGGTACCTGACCGGCGGCACTAGGGCAGCTCGTTAACTTCGATCTTGCTCCTCGAAGGCAGCCGTCGTTTCTCTACCGCCGGCGAGGAAGCCGAGATGCGACTTCAAATGCGTCTTTATTTCTGTTCGAGTTTTAATCAACTGCGCGTCGGCACTAATTAAAGCTGTTTGCTTTGAGATCCCAATTATACGAATCGCCTTCTGCCGGCGCCGATCAATGCGAAGGCCCGACGCCGAAACGGCAGCTCCCCAGCCGCCGGCCGCCGGCTATGATTTCTCATTTTCTCTTTCGTTATGGCTCTAATTAGCTATCCCCGAGTTTAACTCCTTTGTTTGCTCGTGATCGACGGGCCGCGGCCGGGCCGGCTCCGGCTTTGGGCAGCGGCCGCCGGCGTGCGGCAAGTCGCGCCGCGCCGCCGCCGACGCGAATCGCGTCCTTCTGTTTGTGTCTGAATAAATCCCGGCCGGAAATCGTGTGTCGGCGGCCGGGCCGTGCGCCGGCCGACCGCGCCCTCCGTCCGCCCGCGGGCTGGCCGCCGGCGTCGGACTGGGCTGGGCCTCCGACACTGGCCGCAGCCGTCTACGGAGGAAAGACGGAGAAATGCGGTCGCTTGCGCTGGCTGCAGCCGCGTACCTAGCACACCTTGTGGCCTCAGTTGCCTGGCGGAATATGTGTACATACGAGAGAGGGAACTGCGCCTGGCTTCTAGTACCGACATCAGCTGTGTACTTAGCAGTGACGGAGCTGCTTGCGATGGCAGGGGCGGTGTGCACAACTGAATGCGTACTCGCACTGCGTAGCAGCAGGCACGTGCTAAGAGTTCTGGGATCGGACCCGGTCTTATTTTAGGAGCGGCAAATGACGGAAAATCGGGATCACGGTTGGAAAAGGTGCTGTTTTTTGGCGTTGAAGAGCACCAAGAAATATGTGCTCCAAAAACGTTTTAGTCTTCAGAAGTTTGATCTTGTGCCACCATCAAAAAGTTACATTAAAACCACGTTGACAGATTTCAAATTCTGGAAGCAAATGACTCTGTCTCCATTCGTTAAGAAGCAGGTATGATGTTATAACACCAAAATCGCTAACTTAAACCAGTATTACTCTTTTCAAAATTTTGTACTCCAAAACCAAAATTATACTCCGGAATCAAGACCAAAAACCAAATTTCCAACCCTTGTCGGGATTAGTTTGGGTGGACTGATAGCGGGGACGTAGCCAAGGGGGAGCCATGGGGACCATACATAGCCCCCAAGCCAAGTGGTCTGAACTAGATATATGACGATTTTGCACGAATGCGGAATATTGGCCATACATATGTTGCACAAATAAACATATGTGTTTTTGTGGGTTACAGTGGGGTCAGTTACGTAAAATTCCGGCTTTTTGGTATAAACTTAGTCATGTGCCAGTGGCATGTGACAGAATTTGACGTTTGCCCTCCTCTCCCGAGGCCTGGCCACGTGCCGGACTGATAGCAGCCTGGTACGTGGTACACGAGACTGAACTCGGTGGCCTAAGGACGACTGTATTGGTGGGAGGGACAGAGTCCTTTCAGGGAACATAATGTGGTTGAGTGGACCGCTAGCACCCGTGTAGATGGGGGAGGCGATGATGGAAAATGAAATGGTGAAGTCCGGGAATTAAAAAGCAGAGGACCAATGCCATCTTCATGCTATTTAACTCGTTGTTGTGGCACTGAAACGGATACAAATGACGCGTTCCTTTCGTTGCAGACGTCACCATCAAACAACTGAAAGAGGAAATCCGCCAGCACGAGACAAAGCAGGAGAGCGTTATTGAGGTAAGACGTAGTGCTCGGTATCTTTATTGTTCGACTGGCGGATCATTATGCCGCACTAAGCCGCTGCGACGTCTCTGCTGAATGCACGGCGGCGTTTCCTGGTCGCCGGCCGATCTTCGGGTGACCTTCACCGCGTCGGCCGTTCGGCGGCCGGCACTCTGCCGGGCCGGATCGGCGCTCTGGTCATTGTTTGTCTCCGTGCCGGCGAGGGGGCCGCGGAAGGGGGCACTTACGCCGGAATGCGCGTGAGCGGCGTGCTCCGGCTGGTTGCCGCTGGCCGCTGCTGATTGCATTGTTGGCGGCGCAGGCGGGCCTGGGGCCGCTCCCCAGCTGTTTGACCGCCACCGCTGGGATCGGAGCACGCCTGCCGAGTGGGCCTGATCGGCCTGATGGTGGACGTGGGGCCGCTCGGGGCCGTGGTGCGGGGATCGAGCCCTGTCGTGAGACTCGAAACCCGAGAGTGACGAAACGTCGGCCGCGGCGTCACGGGGAAGCGCCGAATACGACGTGCATGCGAGCGCGGCGATGCGTCGAAAACCACCGCTACCGGCCGCGCTCCAATGTGTCAACATGGCCTGCTTGCAGACAGCGTGAATCCCGCACGTTGTGCCCTGTCATTGGTGTTTTGTCTTCATCGAGTGCATAATCCATCATCATTACCAGCCTCATGTGTATTCTTAACATTCACGTCATGGCTTTGTGGCCTAACGTGTTTGGCTATTACCAGAACAGTAATTTAGTAGTTGCTTTGAAGGAACACATTTTTTGTTGCAAAATGTCCTTCAACCACTGTCTGGTACTCATAACTGCAGCTGGTATGCAGTGTACAGATTGCGTGATGGGTGTGAATCCGTATCTACGCACATGTGAATTGATAATTTTTTCTGTGTGCAGATCCGTATTGGTCATCTACTTTTGCGCGAACTCATGTCATTTTTTACCCCTTTGAATTATGTAGTCGATTTTAACTACTATAAACTGTGGCCATGCAAAACAAAATAAACATAATTTGTGTCTGGATGATTTTCTTTGTTAACTTATCAAACCCCCACCTGAACTCATCTGCCCTTAGATACTATCATACGTCGATAAGTGGCCAAAGTGTGATATAACACATCTTGTTTTATAAGATTCGTGTTGTTGACAAGCACCAAGCTGATCCTCCCTGATTTTACTCGAAGGACCCACGTTACTTGGATGCTTCATATCAGTGAGATGAGGCTGTATACGCTCCTGAAGCACGGAGCCTGCGGCCCTCTCCCAGCCGGCCGGCGGCGGGCCGCCCGCCCTGTGCCCGGTCCAGCCGACGCTGCACGTCAGGGCCGTAGCAGGCGGGCGGCCGCCCCCCGCGGTCCTCCACCACCCCGCCGCTCGACACGGCCGCTCCGCCGTCACCTGCACGGCCGCTAAATCACGCGCATCGACGGCCAATCGGCGCCCGGTAATCGCCGGGCGGCGGGCGGCCGGTAGTGGGCCGGTTCCTGCGCCCGGGTGTGCACGGTCCGGGCGACACGGCGGCGGCGGCGGCGGCGGCGCGAAGACGGCGCCCCGCCGCCTGCACTGCCGGCTGCACTGTCTCGAGCACCCGACACCGGCCGGCCCGTCAGCGCGCCGGTGCGGGCCGTTGCCGGCCGTGGCCGTGGAGGCGCCGCCGCCGCGGCCGGTCGCGGCGGCCCGGCCGGCCGGCCGTAAATATTGTCACCGGTTCGATTTACGGCCGAAACAGCGCTGATGGAGCCGTCTGCGGTCCGCCGGCGGCCGGCGGAGGATGGGAGCCGGCTGCATTATGCATGAGAGCCGTGCAGCCGGCGGCCGGCCCATTGACGACTTCACCGAGCCGCGCTGATTGGTAACGGCCGGCCGGCCGTTCCAGTCCGGCCGGACGGTCCGGCGGGCCGCCTCTGGGTCAGGAGGACCAGCGCGATCGGATCGGGGTCTGGAGGACCGGCGGGACCGCAGCGGGGTCTGGAGGACCGGCGAGACCATGGAGAGGTCCGGAGATCCAGCGGGACTGCGGCTGTGGGCAGGAGGACCGGTGGGACCACAACGGGGTCTGGGGACCTGCGGGAACATAGCGGGGTTTGGAAGGCCGACGGGACCGCGGCTGGGCCAGGAGGACCGGCGGGACCGTGCCTGGGTCAGGAGAACCGGTGGGATCACAGCTAGATCTGGAAGATCGGTGGGACCGTAGCTGGATCTGGAGTACTTGTTGGACTACAGCTGTGTTTGGTGGACCGGCTGAATGGCAACTGAACCTGGATTATTGGTGGCGTCTGTTTCTGGGTCGCAGTACCTGTCCTGTTCCTCAAGGGTAAAGCAACTTTGGAGTGGTCTGCGTCATCAGGAGGGAGGTTCAGAACGCCTGGCGACACTGTCATAACACAAAGACGAGCTTCCGAAAAATGATGCCGACTGTCTACGGTCTTCTCTCAGTCCACGACTTTACGTGGACGTCTGATCTTTCTTTGAGGCAGTTCGCCGTCCGGCCACCAGCTCAACCTGCTCAAGCGACCGGAGCTGCCGGGTTGTGCCAGTGCTCCTCGGCCGAAGCAGCTCGGCTCTGACGACCGCCGGCGCCGCCGCCGCGGGCGTCTCCCGTCCGACGTTGTCACGCGCCGAACGTTGTCGGGGAACAGCCGCCGTTAGCGGACCGCACCGGCGGCTCTGCGGCGGAGGAGGCGGGGCCGTGCGGTCAGCAGCGGGCGGCGCGACGCATCGATGGGAGCGTCGGCTGGCTGGGAGGCGGTGTGCGCCGGAGCGCAGCCGGGGCAGCGCGGTCCGGATAGGGTGGTACGGCCCCGCCGCGTCGTAACGTCGCGGCGCAGAGTCGCAGCCCCGAACAGCGCCGCAGCTCGCCCAGCAAGCGCCACGACACCAGCGAAGAATCATGGCTCTCTACAGGGTCAAATCGCGCTAGGATGTCATATCCCAGCACGGCGTCGGAGTGCCGCATCACTTGATATGGCCAGCTCAGTGTCACTGCCGGGCACGGCGTCGCAGCGGTCGACTGGCGAGCGGCTCGGAGCAGCGTCACGCTGCCGCGGGCCGGCCTGCTCCTGCGGTCTCCTGTGAAGCAGACATTGTCGAATTGATCCGGCGCTTCCTGTTCCGGCGCCGTTTTTGCCGTGCCCTCTCGGCGCGCCCCTCATAGCTGGAAAACCGAGCCTGGCCATTCCGTGCGCGGCGGCCGGGTAAAGAGCGGCGATTGGAGCGTGCCGCGGCCGAAAACCCTGTCAGGGGTCGGCGAGCACGGTGCTGCTCTGGCCGGAGCCGCGAGAGACTGCCAGAGACGCTGGTGGTCAACTGAGGACATGATCGAGGAGCTGGTCCGGTTAGAGCTTCGGGAGACTGTCCAAGACATGGGCGGTCAGATGACGACATCATGAGAGGTGGCTTAGCCGGAGCTTCGGAAGGCTGCCGTCAGCTGAGGAAATAACCCTGACGCTGGCCAGGCTGACCTATACAGTCCCAGGGGGCTGCCGACGCCATTGGCCGTCAACTTATTGTCGTACCAGCTGACAGTGTGAATCCAGTGTTGAGCTGATTGTGGCCGAGGAATGTTGGAAGCTCGCAGTCAGCTGTCAGCCGATCAGGGTGCTGAGTTCACCGTAACGGAGGCCTCTAATGATCCTGTGTTCAGTTATCACTAGTTTTCAAAGCTGACGTGATCTCACCTTTGACGACATGCCCCATGTACCGTGAAAGGTCCGGGCTCTCAGCGGCAGACGGTCGGGTTGCTGGCCTAACTGCTGCTGACTGAACTGCGTGCCGACATTGCTAAGGCGCTGTCCGCGTGGTCGGTCGGCCGGGCAGGCGGGCGGGCCGGCGGGTCGGCGCGGGCTCGCCGCGTGCCAGCGGGGCCGGCGGGTGCTCAATAGCGGGGGTTCGGAGGCCCGCTGCGGCGCGCGGCGGACCCTGACGCCGCTCGCCTGTCGCCGCCTGGCCGTTTCGCTGGTGGCGGCCGGTCCTGCGCAGTTTGCGCGCTCGACAGCCGGCCGGGAGCCGCAACCGTGACGCCGGCGGCGGCGCCGCTGACCTATATCGCTCTCGTTTGTCGTCAGCGCGGCCTCACGCTGGCCGCCCGCGCGTCATTACCGCGCGGCGCGGCCACGCATGACGCGCGTGTGCCGTGTGGAGAGCTGCGGTCACGGTGGCGTCCGAGTGTGTGCTGCTGTCGGAGCGCACCTCCTTCCGCGGCTGCTCGGGGTTTTCTCTGCGTGTTTCATGGACGCACCCCGGTCAGGACGGTGCACATATCATAGTCGTCGTACGTTTTCATTACCTCGTCTTGTGCAGCTCTTTGTGCAGCCCAGTCAGTGAATTTGTTACGTCAGTTCTAATTTCGCGCCGTGCATTGGATTGTCTGGGAAGCCGGAGCGTGGGTGAGCTCGCGCCAGTCTCTCACTCACACGTCCCATTTCGGCAGGCACGCGTCAAAGAGCTGGAGCGTGACCTGCTGAGGGAGTTCCAGGACCGCGAGCAGACGTACCACGACGAGCAGATGCTGCTGACCAGAAAGCTGGCAGAGGCCGAGCACAAGGTGGCCCAGCTGACCAGCGGTGAGTGCCGTGACGCCGGCCGCGCGCTGTGGAAATCTCATCCGGAACGGAGGAAGTGGCGGCCGGGGAAGGGGCCGCGCGGGCAGGCCTTTTAATGTTTAGATGTCGTGAGGAAGGCGTGTGACTTCTTGCGAAAGATTCGCCTCGACAAGTGAATCGCAAGCCAGATGGGACGGGGCCGGGAATGACATCACGAGGAAGGGGATTTTTCTCCCTCGACTGTTTTTCAACAATGCGATGTGAATTTCCAACCGTTCTAAGCGTTCATTGTGTTTCGTGTTGCACCCTCTACGTCGTGAGTCGTTATGACCTTGCAGGTCATTATGTTGCGCTATGTCGTAATGCGCCCTTTGTTTTGGGTGCGGCAGTGTCGGTTCTGTGCACTCAGCATCTCGTCCAAATGACGTTCAGCTAAAAACGTTATGGCCTTCGTTAAACTCCCCAGCATTTCACCATACGTCTTCCAGATTTATGCCTCGCCGCCGTCGCCGACCCTTCAAGTTAAACGATCCCTTCCACACTCGCCATACACCCCACACAGCCGCCACCCCTTCTTCGCGGGCCGGAAACGTGCCGTTCTGGCGGGGCATTGATAATCCTGAGGAAATTGCGCCCCATCTGTGCAGTGCACATGATTGGGCTGCGGCGTCCGGTGTGCCCCCCAGAGCGGCGCGTTCGCTCAGAGCGCAGGAATGCCGGCGTCCGGGGCAGGGCCGCCGCCGCCCGCCTCAGCCGGCCCAGCGCGTTCCCACACCGCCGGCTCAGGGCCACCCCAAATCATACGGCGCTTAATTAAGAGTGTGAGAACTCTTCGATGGGATGCGGTCGGAAGTTGGCGCGAGCGCGGCGCGCCCTTTGTGGCCGCCGGCGGCCTGCAGCGCGGCCCGCCCTTGGACGGTGCGCGGCCGCCCGGCGCCGGCCGGCGGCGCGGGCCACGGGCCGGCCGCCATCGGCCCGGCGAGCCGGCTCTGGCCGTGCTGTAGTCGGACAGCGGATCGGCCCTGGTCTCTGCTCACGACCGGCCGGTGTCTCGGCTTTCTTCTGTTGGCGACCTGTGTGAAAATTATGTGAAATACCTCTAGTGAAAAAAGATAGTGCAGCAGTTTTGTTTTAATGAACAGTTGTTTTTCGTAATACGCTGATAAAGCAGATTATGTCAAAGAAGTGGCAATAAAGATAAAGACGGAACCTGCAGCTACAGCTGTTTGTTGGCAATAAAGAACAAACAGCAGCCTCTGACAGACCAGCAGTTGGGCGCTTTGCTCGGCTGCCGAAGATGGAGCCTTACAAGCATAGTGGAGATGATACCGAATTCCAGCCATTTTGGGATAAGTTCAGTAGAGCAGTGCGAGAGACAAGTTACTCTGACAAATCCAAACCGGTCTAAACGGAAACTTTTGCACCAGAAGTCAGTACATGTACAAGCGAGGTCACTGTGGCATTGATAAGGAATAACTTGGCACGCGAGGTTCTAGAAGAGCATTGTGGAAAAGCCGAGCAAGTAATTTGTCCACATATCCGAAGACGTATGTCACTGATATCCGGAGCACGACACAAAAAGCATGTTCGCATTATTATCACAAACTGAATAACAGTTGATTGCCCTCACTTGCTGTAGTACCACTCAAATACACAAAACCCGAACATCAGTCAGTAATAATTATTGACATCGCAATGCTGTACCAAAATACGGCTGCTTTGTGGGAACATAGCTCATGCTATGTGTTACTCATCGGTGATTCAGTGTATCTTAATGGAACATTCCAGCGTCGCACGTATTTTGAACTAAGATAGCCAGGTTATAGCCTTTTGTCTCAGAAGCCAGGCTGTCGTAGTGCATTATGCGTAATTATGCGCAATGTAAATGACACATTATATTTCAAAACCCTCCACTTTATGGAGGTTCATAGTAAATTCCCATGGGTTTCCCGTGTTCTCTATGCGCCCGCGTCCTGTTTATAGCTGTTGCGTGACACCGCGCCGCGGCAGTGAGCGGGCAGGAGCCAGCGGACGCTTGCATTCATTGGCCCGTACAGGCCCGCGTGGCTTCTAGTTACAGATGACTGCAGGATATGGTTTTCAATTAATGACATTTTCCGACGCTTGCAGACGTTTTTTTCAGGGGAATGATTACTGAAAACATTACCATTAGCCGTTTACAGACCGACCAAGTATAGTTGTGAAAAGTCAACCAACATTTCATTTAACATTATTCCGTTTAACAGGCTGGTTTCCCTTGCCTCCGCCAATTGTTTGTTTCTGTGGTCTTTGCTGGCGATCGGCCGGTCTCCGTCCATACTGACAATCGGTTGGTCCCTCTGTCCTCAAATGACGATTGGCAGTTCTCTTTGGTTGCTGTTGGCGGTCGGTCAGTGTCGCTGCCGTCTTCCGAGGGCCGGTCAATCTCTCTGCCGTCTTTTGAGGGCCGATCAGTCTTTCTGCTGTCTTCTGAGGGCCTGTCAATCTCTCTGCCGTCTTCTGAGGGCCGGTCAGTCTCTCTGCCGTCTTCTGAGGGTCGGTCAGTCTCTCTGCCGTCTTCTGAGGGTCGGTCAGTCTCTCTGCCGTCTTCTGAGGGCCGGTCAGTCTTTCTGCCGTCTTCCGAGGGCCGGTCAATCTCTCTGCCGTCTTCTGAGGGCCGATCAGTCTTTCTGCCGTCTTCTGAGGGCCGGTCAATCTCTGCCGTCTTCTGAGGGCCGGTCAATCTCTGCCGTCTTCCGAGGGCCGGTCAATCTCTCTGCCGTCTTCTGAGGGCCGATCAGTCTTTCTGCCGTCTTCTGAGGGCCGGTCAATCTCTGCCGTCTTCCGAGGGCCGGTCAATCTCTCTGCCGTCTTCTGAGGGCCGATCAGTCTTTCTGCCGTCTTCTGAGGGTCGGTCAGTCTCTCTGCCGTCTTCCGAGGGCCGGTCAATCTCTCTGCCGTCTTCTGAGGGCCGATCAGTCTTTCTGCCGTCTTCTGAGGGCCGGTCAATCTCTGCCGTCTTCTGAGGGCCGGTCAATCTCTGCCGTCTTCCGAGGGCCGGTCAATCTCTCTGCCGTCTTCCGATGGTCGGTCAGTCTCTCTGCCGTCTTCTGAGGGTCGGTCAGTCTCTCTGCCGTCTTCTGAGGGCCGGTCAATCTCTCTGCCGTCTTCTGAGGGCCAGCCGGCCTCTCTAGCGTCTGCTGACGGTTGGCTGGCCTCCGCGGCCTTTGATGACGGTTGGCTGGTCCCTCTGCCCGCCGGCCGGTCGGCCGCGTCTGCCGCCCGCGGCCGAGTGGCTGCCAGCAGCTCGTGAATAGCTGCCCTCCGCCGCTGTTTGGCAGCTCCAGGCTTTTGGGCGCCGGTCCGCTGAGCTATGAGACGCCTCTCACATATGCAGACACTGCAAGATAAGGGCGCTCGTTAATAATAATTTCCCGCATTGTATTACACACTACTGGAGGAGCATCCTGGAATTGTTCGTGCCGCGGGCGCATCACTCACGACCGTCAGGAGTCCCCCACCGAGAGGCCCGCGCGGCGCCGCCACCTCCTGATGCCCGGTCCACGGACCGAGAGCCGCGCGTCTCTCGACACGCGGCGGGAATGTTTCAAATGCGGCGTCCGGGCGCGGCATACGCGGCGCGACCTTGTATTTATAGCCGATCCGTCTCCGGCAATACAGGCCCGGCGGTAACTTACGCTCTAACTTGGCTCAATTCATATCATTTGGGGAATTTAGGGCGGGCGTTACGGCGCAGTCGCCCGGGGCCGTGTAAAAAGCATAGGCCGCATCTGGCGGCGCCCGGGGCGGCGCGGCGGGCGCGGGCCCCGCGGCGGCGCGCGCGCGAAACCCGAGCCCCGGCGCCGCCGCCTGTCCGTAATCGACCGCCGTGCACGCGGCAAAATCGAATCCCGTGATGATCATTGTCCGAAGCGGCGGCCGGCCTCATCAAAAGTCCATTAGCGTGTAATTATTAACGGCGGCGATATCAATTTTGCGCGCTGCCGTCACGGCGCGGCGCCGCCGACCGGGCAGCTGTCGGCAGCTGGCGACAGCAGCCGGTCACGCGGCCAGCTGCCGCCCGCCGGCCGGTGCGACCGGCGGGTGGCTGTTATGACCGATGCTCGCTGCCTCTGTAACAGTTCGATGGCGACTTGTGGAAGTGGACACCCGACGTGCCTGTTTATCGCCCGCCACTCTTTCTTTTCAGACCTGGACCTGAGCCAGAGCGAGCTCTTTGAGGTCAAGGCCAAGTATGAAGAGAATTCCCACGCCAGGTGAGTCGGTCTGCCCTCTCTTTGAGCTGGACGCCATTACGTGTCGGTCGGACGTATGAAATGCAATTCCGCTCATACTGGTGTCCCTGAGCACGTTGGATCACCATACACGGGGCATCGGGGACGCGGTGGGCGACACGTTTAAGGGAATAACAGGCTGCTGCTCAGAGAAGGACCATGAAGAAAAGGGCCCTCTGCGAACAAAATACCTAAAACCACACAAGGAAGGCAATGTATTGTCATGTCGTGTGCGCCAAATACGGCTCTCTCAAGACTGAGGGTATAATGGCCTCCCCAGTCAGCCCTGCCTGGACCACATCACTGATTTCAGTCGCGTAGACCGTCGGTATACCTCACCGTCACGCGCGAACATGAGCGCGTGCCTGTTGGCCACGTGGCCGAAACTAGACAGGTGTTCTTCGGACGAAATCTCCCGGTGTTGGCACCGTCTCAGTGCGTCCGCGCATCCCTGAGATGTTATCTGTGAGAGTCTCATCTCGCCGGAGCACGCGACAGTTGGGCTCGGCGCATTAGCCGGGCCAGCAGATGTTCGGCGCGGCGCGTATTGGACGCTGGTGTGTCCAAATTACACCGTCCGGTCGCCTTCTGGGGGCAATTTTGCCACCTGCGCCCTCGGAGTGTCCTATCAATCGTGGCGCCCATTAATTACCCAACTGAACGCGGATAAAGTTGATCCATTACGGCGCGACTCGGAGCCGATGATGACGAATTGTGTCGTCGCCGCCCCCACACGCGGCGTGGCGCGCTGCCGCTGACCTGACCTCGACACGGGCGGCGCGCCGTCCGGCCGCGGCCGCCGTCGCCGCGCGCCGTGCCGACGTGCGCTAATCGGCCGTGCAGTTGTCGCGACCTGGTACGCTGATTAGGCTTATTACGCGGGCGGTGGGCGGTAATCGGACGTGATGGCGGCTGTGGTGGCTGGCGGCCGGCCATGGAGGCTGCCTGACGTCGGTGTGGGACGCTTAGGTGGCCGGCCACGAAGGCCGTCCGATTCCGTAGCGATGTCTGCCTGATGTCTGGGTGAAAGCTTGAAGTGGCCGGTGGCGGTCGTTGTGTTACGCTTAGAAGGCCAGTTGGCTTCCAAGGCATCACTTAGTTTGTGGACCTTGTCGGGTGTCTGAGTGGAATGTCATAGTATGCAGTGGCGGGGCATGTCTTCTGCTATCAGGCGAAGCTGTCGCGCGGGGGCGCGGCACAGCTGGTCAAGGACGGGCCAGGGTCTTGTCTCTCAGAGCAAGGAGGCTAGAAAAGCACGGGGATGAGTATGGCACAGTTGGAAATATGGAAAGGCTGGAAAGGGGGTAAAACACGCCACTCTCTGAGTCGTGTGTTATACATCCTTGTGTGGTTGTCAGTATGCGAGGCTGACGCTTACGCGCAATCGATGTAATGCGGTGTCTGTATGATTTCAGGTCTGACGAACTAGACATGGTGTTGGTCGACCTGGAGCGCGCGAATCAGGTTAGTTCCGGCTCTGCGGCGCGCCTTCTGCTCTGATTTGTGTCTTCTTTTCACGAAACCATTTAACATAGCGCAAGGGTGGCATGGCAAGACTTATGAGTGTACCTGTCTAATGTCTGGAGTGCTTTAGCAATATTGGAAGTTAAAGATACTGAATTTACAAATGTAAATAAAGCATTCGCAAGCTCAAGAATCGATTTCGCAGTCGGAGCCGGTAGAACTGGCGCACTGTATCAGCAAAGTGCACGGGAAGGTTGCAGAGGGTCGCTAATTCCTCGCCACTTCGCAACTCAGTGGTCCGGCCGATAAGCCGCGGGCTTGCGACTGCCACGCGGCTTCACTGACAGCCCGGACATCGCTGCTCGGTACCGCACTCTGCCGCCAGCCGCTCGCGGCACGGGCCTCCCGTCGCCGCCGCCGCCGCCGCAGTGGTTCAACACCCGCTCACGGAATAAAGCGTACATCGCCTCGTGATGGCGGTTCGGGCGGCGGCCGTCGCGGCGCGGCCCGCCGCCGGCCGCCCTCGGCAGCTGACGACACGGCCGGCGGCGCCGCGTGACTCGCGGCCGGCCGGCCGCTGGTTTTGCAGCGGCACGGGTCACCAATTGATAAGCCGTCACGGTATTGATTCGGCGCCGCCGCTGCAGACGCTGCACGCCGCGACGTTCGTGTGTCGCGGCCGACGGCGCAACGCGGCCGCGCGACGCCGTTCGTCAGCGGCGAGTCGAGCCAGAACTGGAACGGCCGCGACCCGGGCCCGGCGCCAGGCGACCGCTGGGGGCGGCGGTGGAGAGAAAGGCCGCAGAGAGGGATTGGGACGCAGTAATTAAGGTGCTTGCAGTGGGGAAGCGGCGTAGGCCATTTTGTGGTGGGCGGTGAACTCTTGGGGACAGCGTAGTGTAGTGGCTGCCATGTTCACCTTATGCCTGAAAGGTCACCGGTTCGAGTCCGGGTAATAGCGACATTTCGCCGTCCCCCGCGACAACCGGCTTGAGAGGCTGCGACTCGAAATGGCCTTGACAATCGAGAGGGTCGAAAAATAGCTCATTAACCAGCCGGCCAACGACGGTGAACTCTTAAAACGGAAAGTCTTTTTAATCCTGGCTGAGGCGAAACTGCTGTGAGATGGGGATGATCCTCTTGGAGAAAATGTAGCTGGAATGCATTCTGTACTGTTGGTAATCCAATATCCTATTCAGAAGCATCCGGATCATCATTCAGCTCAGTGCAGGATAATGGGTTGAGTCATTGTTTAACACCGTCTAGTGCCCTGGCAACAGCCGCCGCCTCTGTTGGCCTCTATCCTGCACCTCTGTTCGCCCTCCACTGCGGACCGGCCCGCTGTGGCTGCGCCGGCGCCGCCGCTCCGGCCTGAACGAGTGGCTGGGGCTCCAACACCGCGCCGCCGCGCCGCGCCGCGCCGCGCCGCCGGCCGCCGCTGCACGGGAGCCCAGCCCAGATGAATGGACGGCTGGCTCTGCACGGCCGCGGCGCCGTGATTCATCGCCGCTGCACGCTCAGCACAGAAGTGGATACGCAGCTGTAATGGCCGGGCGGCCCGCTGTTGTGCAGTCAGCAGTCACACGTGCGGACGGCGCGCACCGTCGGTCGCCGCGCACCCTGCGTCCTCGCTGTCCGCCCTCCGCCCTCCGCCCCCGGCCCGGCCCGGCCGCACGGCCGCACGCCCGCCGGCGGCCAGTGAACTACCGGTGCGGCGCCTGCACTAATTTAGCACCGCCAGTTAAACTTTGTTTACTTATTCATGCCGAGCACATAAGTAACGCCGGCCGGCTCTTGACGGCTTCCGGCGCCGCAGGCCGCCGCCGCCTTCTGCCCTGCGGCCGCTGCAGCGTAACCGGTCAGATCCGGCCCGGTGTCTGGACCGTGTAACCGTCTTTGGAAGCCTTTGGGCCCGTAGACGACGAGGTTGTAGACCTAGCTCGACGCGCCGAGGGGCGGCAAATGATGTGTTAGGTCGGCCGGTGTACTGGCTGTAGTAGCTCTCGGAATCCCGCGGGTGTCGGCTACCTTCAGGCCCGTAATGAGTAACTCCATTCTACAGCGCCGGCTGACAAAAAGTGTGGTGACGACTGAACGCGTGACGCCAGTCAGGTGGACGACGGCGCGGCGGTACCTCCCGTCCGATGACGGGCCGCGTCTTGATGACGGACGGCACGGTGATGGCGCCTGATGACGGACGGTCTGATGACGGCGGCGGCGGCGCGCGGCGCCAGCCGGCCCCGCTCCGTAATGACGTCTCTCCACGCGGCGAACCATTACCGGCCGGCCGTAGCCGCTGCACTGGAGACAATAGGTCATTATTGCCGAACATCGAGGCCTATTTGCATCAATTAGTGTATTAGCCGGCATCTGCAGGCTGCCGGCCGGCCGGAGCTGGACGGCGCCGCCGCCGCCGCCGAATGGCCGGCGCGTGCGCAGAATGCGCCGCTGATGCGCTGCAGGACGGGACAGGCCGTGCTGCTCCGCCTGGCGGCGTCCGGCGCGGGCGAGCGCAGCGGCCCGAGCGCCGCAGGGCGCAGGCCGTGTTCTCGTTGACATTCTGAAGTCGGCCGCCAGTCCGCTGGGAAATCTGAGTCACCTGTACACCCAGTGGCGCCGGCGGATTTGCTAACACGCCGGCGAATGGGCGGTGGAGGAGGAAGCCGCTGGGAGGCGCGGACGACTGTCTATATGGGAATTGATGGGCGCTCCGCTTGTCTCAACAGGGGCCTTTCCTCTGGGTTATGCGGTGTCTGGGACTGCGACCTTTACGGAAAGGTCTGCGCAATGTGTCTGAATTCCCACGGATTTCCTTCCCGTCGGATGTGAAACCTTTGGCACCTTGTGGTTGCACGCTACAGTCTGTTCATATGTCGTAACATATGCATGGGTACTCTGCTGTGGACCGTGTGCAGACGTCTGCTGTGCACTGTGACCCCTTGCGGCTGCTTCCCGCCCCCTCTGTTGCCGCTGGAGTGGGAGGCGTTCCTCTGGAGTCGCCTGCACGCCGGATCCAACGACAGGCGGCCAACGGACGGTGGGGCTCCAGCGGGCTCCTCACGCTGCCGAACCGGCGGTGCGGCGCCGCGGGCGGCCCTGCCGGGCCCGCCGCAGCCATCTCGCCCCGTTTAATCTATTGAATTAGTGCTAATTGTGTGCGGTTTCCCCAGCGGTGTGATGAACACGGCCATAACCGGGCCGCCAGGTGGGCCGGCCGGCCTTCGGTGGCGGGCCACCGCCGGCGGCGCCGGTCCGGCCCGGCCGGTGACGCCGCTTCCTGGAACGGCCCGGCAGCGGCGGCCGGCTGGCCGGCCCGGCCGGGCCCGGTCCGGTCCGGTCCGGTCCGGTCTCGGCTCCCCGTCTTCGCCGGCCGTTCAGTTCGTTCTGTGGCCGGAGTTGAGCCGGTGTCGTCTGCCGATTGTATCGGGCCAGCCTCGGTTGGGCGATGTCGCGGCTCGGCGGATATGTGCGCGTTGGGGCGCCTTTGCTTGGCCTGGACATCTGGTTGGCCAGGCCTGTGCTGAACTCATGCCCCACCAGGCCTTTGATTCGCGGGTCCTTGTGGCCGGCCACTGTGGCGACTCCCCCTCCCCCTCGCTCGGTCCCTGCCCTGTCTCTGTGGCGGCTCCACCCCCGCTCGGCGGGCCCGTGGCCGCCCTGTGCGCGGCCTCGGTCGGTTCCGCCGCCGCGGCGCAGCGCCCTGCACCAGTGTCGTTGCACCGCGCCGCGAGGTTCCGGTCAATATGGCCGTTTAATTACCGGCTGGGCTGAGAGAGTGCCGCCTGGCCGGGCCGGGCGTCGAGCGGCGACGACACCGGCTCGGAGGCCTGTGCCGACAGGTGGCGCGGGCGCCGCCGGCGGCGCCGCAGGGCCCGTCTCGGCCCCGGTCAGCTCTGTCGTTTGAACGTCCCGGAAACGCGGGCTGCATTCGATCCGGCGGCGCCCGCTAACAAAGCGGCCCGCCGAGCGGCGGCCGTAAAACGACCTCCGACCGCCGCCGCCGGCCGCCGGCGGGCGGTAAAACCGGCCGATCGATAATCTGTTGCTCTCCGGGCGCCGCTGTTGGCACAACAGACGGCGGCCGCTGGCTCTGCAGCTGTCACAGCGCGGTCGGCGCGGTCAGCGTGATTAGCAGAGCTCGGGCGCCGACTCCTCGGCCGGTTCGCGCCGCCGCGCCGCCGCGGACCGGCGGCCGGCGCTGCAGCGGCCGCTCGCTGATGGCCCGACTCCGTGGCCGGCCGGCGATCGGGCGCCGTCCGGCCGTCCGCCGCTCCCCGCCGCCGCCGCTGCAGCGGCCACGCCGCAGCCCGATTGGCCGGCCCGGTGTCGCGCGCCGGCCGGCCGGGCCGCGGACTGTTTTACCGGCGCTAATTGGCACACCTCGCGCTACACGCCGCGGCCGGCGGCACAATGAAATCCCGGTTATCGCGGGATCTATCTATGGACAACGGAAATGAGCCCTTGGCTCATCGCAATCGGAGTGACACAACAAAGGCGGGGGCAATTATTTCAAAATATTCCCTATCGCCGCGATCGGCCGGTTGGATATGAAAAGTCGCGTCTCGGGACGCAGCGTTCGGAAAGATTTAATTGTTGATAAGCGCGGCCTCGAGCGGCGCGTTCCGCCAGACCGGCACCGCCCTGGAGGCGCATTTTTGAGCGGCGTGGCCCATCCATTACGTCGGATTCACCCTTTCTGCATCGGTTCGCCCCGTTTGGCGCGCGCAAATGGCTCGGCACGGCGCGTGAGGTTCGGCTCGATTTCCCGTGAACCAGGTCGTGTGGCGGCCGCTGTGTGGTCGTTAGCCGGGCGCCGAGGGGCGCCGCGCGCGGGGGCGCCGGCCACCTGTCAGCGGCGCGGACCGCCCGTCATCCTGGCACCATCACCGGACCGCCGCCGACGCCCTGAGCGACCGCCGGCCTGCCCGCACGGCTGACGTCATCGGCTCATGGCGTCTTCGTACAGGGAAACGCAGACCCCGTGTACGTGGCGCCCAGTATCTGGGAGGCTTTCGGGGTCCTAGTTCTGGCACTTTCGTGACCGATGGGATGAGCGAAAACTGACGCCCGTCGAACTAGCTCGGGCCTACTCCAGGCTACAGCGGCGTGCCGTCTGTCACAGACATCCGGATGACGTTCGGCAGGGAGGCCTGCTGGCGGCGGCGGCAGGCAGATCTGACCGTGGTACCGATCCCAGCTGCCGGCGGCTGTCGGTTGGACTGTCTCGTCGTCCGGCGGCTCATCGAAACGGACGATGTGATCGCGGCGGGGACGCAGCCCGCGGCCGTCCTCCGTCGGAGCTTCACCGTCCTCCCAGCTCCGATCGAGACAGGGCTGCTGCCGCCGGCCGGACGGCGCGGGGACCGCCGGCGGCCGAGCCAGTAAGACGCCCGGGCGGCGGGCTCATTCGACACGGCTGCCTGCGGCCGCCCTTTGAGCGGCTGTGGGCGCCGCCCCCGCCCGCCGCCGCCGCCGGTCACACCGGCCGCCGGCGGACAAAGAGCGCGACGGCGGCGCGCGCCCGGTCGGCCGCCGCCGCCTCCGCCGCCCGGCCGCCCTTTGACCGGCGGTCACGGCGGCGGCGGCGGCGGCCCGGCCAGGTGCCGGCGCGGCCGGATGGGCCGCCGTCGGAAGTGATTTGTTCCATTGTCCGGCAACAGGTGCCGGTCGGTCGGCCGGCGGCGGCCGCGCCGTAATTGGCCGCCGTTGGGCCGCCGCGACGACCCTCGACCCGGCTAACCGGCTCCGTGCAGCAGGGGCCCCGACGCCCTGGGACGCGCGTGCGATTGATGGTGGCCGGACACACAACCGACAGGACAGGGTGCGAGTTATCGCGTAAAGTGGGGTGACCCTGAAAGGTCAGATGGAGCCTGTCATACTGGGATCAGCGGTGTGTCGTGCTTCTGTTTTACCAATTTGCGATATTCGAGAATTGACGAGAAGATTAGGTGGTCAGGGCTGGTTAAGTATCAGCTTCAGTCGTCCAGCGTAACCCCGCCTGAAAACCGATCATTACGGCCCGGGCTCTGACGTCTCTATCGGGACTGTCCGCCGCCGCCAGTCATCCGTGTGCGGATCGACGTGGCGACCGGGCCTTCGGTGCGGCCGCCGGTGCCGTCCGGCGGCCGTCGGCCGTGACCGGGCCGGCCGCGGCGGCGGCGAGGCCGACGCAGACGTGCGTGCCGAGACGCGGCCGACAGCCGTGACAATGCCTCGTTAGGCGCAGCGGGGCGTTGGTGGACGGCGGTCCTGCGGTCCGGCGGCCGGCCGGCCGACGACGCCCTCCGATCGGTGGCGGCCCGTCGCCGTTTTTGCCCCACGATCGGCGCCGCCGTGGTGCGGTGCCGTCGCCGCCGGGACGCGCCGCCCCGGCCGCGGCGGCCCGGGCGGCGGCGGCTCCGGCGGGCCGGCCGCGCGCCATTGCGGTGCGCCGTTTCGTTACAACTCAATTAGTCGCTAAATTATCCCGGCGCCGCGCGCGGCGAGCCATCGCTTCCATATGCCCGGCACCGGGCGACATGTAATTATTATTTAGATCACCCCGGAAGCCTTTATTTGTCGTCTCTCTCGCCCAATAATCCGGGGCCTGTGTGCCGGCATGTGTGTCTGGTGGAGATAAATGGTATCTTATGAGATCTGGCCGAACTTTGGCGGCGCTGTATGCTTGATTGTCTATAGACTCAACTTTGCCAATTTAGCCCGTCTTTGCTTCCTTTTTCCCCGATTCGAGAACTAATTGAGAACGGGATTAATGAAAGCGATTCGCCGGGATTAATTGAAATATCGCGAGCGGCCGGGTTCCACCCGCAGAGAGGCGGCCCCATTCATCAAACGCATTTCTACGACTGTCGGCTGTAATTGGGGCTAATTCGTGCCCCGATCGGAGGTTCTAATGAATCGCCGGCCGCCGGCAGCGGCCGCCGCCCGCCCGGAGACGAATCGATGCGCTCCGCCCGGCCGCCGAAAGGTCAGCGGGGGCCACCCCGGTCCGGCGCGGCCGGCGCGGCCCCGCGCCGGCTGCATTTCACGGTCCGGCCTCCGCCGCCGCCGCCGCTCGCGCTGAGGAACCTGTCTCTTGTTGCCGGCGGCTCGGGCCCGGCCGGGAGCGGCCGTCTGCGGGCTTCTCAGGCTCGGGAACACTGAGACACGCGCTGACGAGGCCGGGACGCTGATGGACTGACTGAAGCGCGGACGTGGAGCGGTACAGATGCAAAGTCATTGTCGTGTTTTCCCCTGTGTTTGAGCTGCAGCGTCTGGAGATATTATAAATCATCATATTTCCGGATGCCTTTCCTGCCTGACGCACCGCAATGTTCACTCAGCACTGCCAAACGTTTGCTCTTCGCGAGGGAGGGAGTCCTTACCCGCTTGAGGATTCATCCCATATCCGGAGACTGCGTGTTGCGCGACGCAGCTCGGCGCTAATCCCGTCGTCAAACGCTCCCCTCGAGAAGACGCCTGCGTCTCCGGCGAAGTGTACACGCCGCCGCACATAACGTGGCCGTCTGGGCCGCCGGCGGGCCGCCGGCCCCCGGGGAGGCCGCTCGCTTCCGTATTGAGGCTCATCATCGCTGCGTCGGCCGCCGCCGCCGCCGCTGAAATATTCAGGCTGCCATTTGACTGGGAGCGCCATTTCTGCGACGGTCGTCGGGACCGACGGCGGCTGATGCGGCCCGCTGCCGCCGGCGTCGATGAAATGTGCACGGCCGGCGGCCGTCTGCAGCGCATACGTCACCGGAGCCGGGACCGGAACGGAACGGCTGCCAGAGGCCGCCCGGGGTCAGTCGGGGTCGGCCGGGGGGGTCAGGTGAAGAGGGAAGGGGTGGGCAGGAGTCGGGTGTTAGTTGAACAGAAATCAGGTGAAGAGGGAAGGGGGAATGGGTTTAAGCTCGGATGTTGAGGCGGTCGAGATGAACGATTCGGATGTGCCGGCGTACTAGACATAGGTGGTGTTGTGTGTTGAGCTGAGTTGTGACTGAACGAATCGAATACCGAGGGGTTCTATATGAAGTCGGGTGGAGCTGGTCAGAAGAAGAAAACATGGATATTGTCAACAGTATTTCAGAGGATGCGTCGCTTGATTTAAGCGTGGCACCGTGATGGTAGTGCTGTATATACATGGAACTCAAAGTTATCTCGAGCATAAATACGTGCTCTGTATGTGAATGTTGCGAAAATGACGTGTTCGTGCTGGCGAAGTCAACTTTGCGCATTTTGGTGGGGATTTATCTTGATATTCATCCATCAGTTTGCACCCATCTCTCCGCTAATATCTGCCGCCAACGCGGCCGCATGAATGGACGCCGCTCATCTGTTTCCCACCGTGCTGAGGGCCGCCACAGCCTGGAGCGGCCCGCGCCGGCCGGCCGCCGCAGCCGCCGGTCCGACTGACCGGTCAAATCGATATAGCCGGCGGCGATCCGGCGGCCGGAGATGGCGGCGGCGCCGGCCGGGACGACCAGCCCGGGCAGCCGGCCGGCCGGCCGCGGATCGGGCGCGCTCGGCCCGGCCCCGGCTCGGCCCCGGCTCGGCCCCGGCTCGGCCCCGGCCCGGCCCCGGCCCGGCCCCGGCTCGGCCCCGGCTCGGCCCCGGCTCGGCCCCGGCTCGGCCCCGGCCCGGCCCCGGCCCGGCCCCGGCCCGGCCCCGGCCCGGCCCCGGCCCGGCCCCGGCCCGGCCCCGGCCCGGCCCCGGCCCGGCCCCGGCCCGGCCCCGGCCCGGCCCCGGCCCGGCCCCGGCTCGGCCCCGGCCCGGCCCCGGCTCTTCCCCGGCCCGGCCCCGGCCCGGCCCCGGCCCGGCCCCGGCTCGGCCCCGGCTCGGCCCCGGCTCGGCCCCGGACCAGAGCGCCCTTCCAGGCGTCCCAGTCTCAGTCAGGCGAGAGCTCGACGTCGCTGGAACGGTCCCAGCCATCTCTAGCCGCCCCCAGTCATCTCCAGCCATCGCAGCCGTCCTGAGCCGTCCCCAGCTGGCCCCAGCTGTCATCACAGCTGGGCGAGAGTCCCACGTCGCTCAACCGTCGTCTGCCGGGGTCACTGAGCTTCTCCCCGGTCGTTCTCCGCTGGCCGGTGGCTCGGTCGGTCGACGGCGCGGCCATCCGAGGGCGTCCGGGGGCGCTGCTGAACGGCCGAGGTCGCTTGGGTCCGCGGAGCGCCATTGATGACCGTCCCGGAGTAGACGGGGCCCGCGGCGTACACGGTGACCGGCTCGAGGTCGGCCGAGGTCCGCGCTGAGGCTGGGCGAACGGCAGAGACCGGCTGAGGTGAGCAGCCGCGGCGACCTTCAGCTGGGCACCCTGGCGCAGCGGCACCGAATTGGTTCAGGTCGAGCCGTCTCGGAAGTCGCTGACAGTTATAGGTTCGAAGGCTTATTGCGGCTGTCATCGCAGAGGGGCGCGTGCCTTTGTTGAGCGCTCGAAAGTTCACTAGGCGGGTTATGACCGAGTTGAACCGGGCGCCCGGGGTAATGATGAAGTAAAGTTGGATGGGTCGACTCTGAATTACTTTGTCTGCTTGCCTTGCAGGAGTGCTGTACGCTGTTTGGTATTCTGAGGTGGAGTGCGCCGTGAGTTCGCGTCAGGTGTGTAAGCATTTCCACTTCACCGTACCATGCATTAAAAAAGAAATATGACTGATAACGTTCAACGTGCGGTTTAGCGTTGCCGGATGTGTGGAAAGTGACCAACATTTACCCTGCATTTTCATTTATTTAGGGAGATTGGTGCCCAGAATTGACCAATTTTTATTTGTGTCATAAAATTGGGTGATACCATCTGTTTTATGGGTCCGAGTATACTCTTTTAGTGGGTAATTGACGACGCAATGCTATTTCTTCCCTTGTTGAACGAACAGTTTACTCAGTTTACTCGGTTTATTTGATGTGATCTTCTGAGACCCAGATCGTTTCGCTGTGAGTGCTCTCAGACGAAAGTCCGGCGTAACGGCCGGGCTCGGTTGCACGCGCCATGACCGGCCGTGACCGCAACGGCTTCCAGTCGCCCCCCGGGCGGCGGCGCCGCCGGCCGCGCTGCAGGTGAAGACGCGGCGGCGGCGGCGGCGATACATCAGCACGCCGTCCGTATTCAGATTGACTCGTAAATCGCGGCGGCGGCGCTCGATCGGGGAGCCGGTCTGACACGGCGGCGGCCGGCCGGCGCTAAATCAGGCCGGCCCGTGACCGGCCGCCCCCGGGTCTGTGATATACCGCCGGCCGGCCGGCGAATCGATGCCAGCGCCAGCCCGTGATGCATCGGTCTCGGCTCCATATATCTGGCCGGCCGGCGGCTGCCGACTGCCGGCCTTTATTGAACCGGCCGCCGTTATCAGACCGCCCCCGGCCCCCCGGCCCCCCGGCCCGCCGGCAGCCCGAGATAGTGCGCCGGAACACCGGGCCCCGGGGCCAGCGAGGCGTTGTCGCCGGTCCCGCGCCTGTGCTCATCAAGCGGCGTGGTGTCGTGTTTGGAAATATCTGTTTTTGTGCTCCTGGTACTCTTGCTGGAAATGGTGTAGTGGCGTCTGCATATGAGTTACGGACACAAAAACGTACCAACCTGCTGGTTTATTTTGGACGTCTCTTTCGTTGGATAATGGAGAATACGACGGTCGGTAGCCATACTGTTCGGGAGTCTTATACATCTGGCTGGGATTGAATTTTCTAGGCCTTTTCATTCACCGCGCCAGCGTGATTTCGCTGCAGAATGCGTGGAAATTCCTCCGAGCTATCCGCCGAGGCCAGTTCAGGCAATGGCGGCCTGGCTTCGCTCTGAACTCAGCCTCTGTGATCTCGTCTCAGACCCCAGAGCGGCCATTGTTTTCATTTTCACTGAATTGGAAGAGCCTTGCGTTCCTCAAATGTACAATTTCAGCAGCGCCCATCTGGCCACGGCACCATTTCTCCATGTGCCAATCTGTTCCTCGACTGGCGCCCGTCTAAATTTCAAACGAGCCCATCCGATTTTTACCGATGGAATCAGATGAAATGAAACGCCCATCTTCGCAGCGCGCCGGCAGAATAAATTGAAATCATAAAATAGAATTGAGCCGAGTGCGGCGCGCGCCGACTTCCCGGGAATTGCCGGCGAGATGGAGCTTTTAATCCGGCCCGAACATTTCGATCCCAGATGGAAATATGAGCGAGGCCGTCTCGGCCGGCTGATATGGCTCCGCCCGCCGTCTCGGCCGTCTCTGCCGTCTCTGCCTCGGGCGGCGGCGGCGGCTCTGTCGTCCGCGCCGCCTCTGCCGGGAGCCGGCTCTGCCCGGCCCGGCAGGACGGCGGCCGCCGGCGCGCCGGCCCGGCCAGGTCGGCGCGCCGCTCTCGGCCCGGCCCGCATCTGCTATTGATCTTGTTCCAGTTTGAAGTAAACAAAGTCTTGGCGGAAATATTCCGTCGGCGGGCGGCTGCGGGCGGGGGCGGCGCCGGCCGGCCGCCGCGTTTCCCGCCCGATTGGATTGAATTTTAATGGCGCGCCCGCGATTGGTCGGCGCGCCGATCAGCGCGCGCCGATTGGAAGAGCCGATCGGCGATTGAGCGCTGATTGGAAAAGACGCCGCGCCGGGCGCTGCGAGCGCCGATCAATGGCCGCCCGGTCGGCGCCGCCGCCGCCGCGTCGACGGGGGAGGGGGCGGGGGCCGGGCGGGGGGAGGCGGCGCGACGCTGCAGACCAATCGACGTCGTCGCATCGACGCGTTCGGCCGGGTATCGGAGGCGGATTGGCGCCGGCCGGCGGGCGGGGGCGGCCGCTGGGCGGCGGCGCCGCCGCCGGGCGCAGGCCGGCCGCCGGCGCGTCTAAACCGATTAGCTGCCGGCGCGGCCGCGTTCCCACGGGCCGCGGCGTTTTTCTGTCCGGTAGCGCGCGGCGCGCGCAAAAACCGCCGGCGAATGGCGCGCGGCTGACCGGCCGGCTGTCGTGTCGCTGCGCCGCCGCCGGGTGACGGGTGACGGGCGCGCAGCCGGCGCAGGCCGCCGGGCGTGGCCTCCTGCGGCGGCTACGCCGCCAGACTGCCGAGGAGGGTAGGTAGAGGCCCGGCCCTCCGGCCAGGCAGAGGCGCGGTCCTCTGGCCAGGCAGAGGTACGGTTCTCCGGCCAGGCAGAGGTACGGTCCTCCGACCACGCAGAGGCGCGGTCATCCTTCCAGGGAGAGGCACGGTCCTCTGGCCAGGCAGAGACACGGTTCTCCAGCCAGGCAGAGGCACGGTTCTCCGGCCAGGCAGAGGTACGGTTCTCCGGCCAGGCAGAGGTACGGTTCTCCGGCCAGGCAGAGGTACGGTTCTCCAGCCAGGCAGAGGCACGGTTCTCCGGCCAGGCAGAGGCACGGTTCTCCGGCCAGGCAGAAGCGTGGTCCTCCGGTGAAGAGAAGACACAGAACTCTGCCGAGGCGGAGAATAGTCTTCTGGAGAGTAGCCCTCTGTGACGCCGAATCGCGGTCGTCACCTGTGTGGGGGGCACGGTCCTCCACTGAAGAATGGACTGTTTTTTTCTTGTTTCTGTTTTGGACAAGAACCGTCCATTGCTGAGACAGATAACTGAGGAAGAGGCGCCTTCTTCGGGTTAGGCACAGCATCGGTCGTCTGCTAAGAGGCTGCGGCGCCGGAGTTCACTGAAGGGTGGCCAGACATCTGCTGGGACAGTGACGTGTTCTTCCGTTTAGGCAGGGAACGGCGTGAGTTTCGCGGAGAGGTAATTATATTGCATCCGACAGGGACCTAGGCAGGAGTCTTCTCTGTCTTAGAAAAGGACAGAAGCGGACAGAAATCACATTTTGCAATTCGTTCTACTTTGACAGGATTTTAGCCTTTGTGAAAGCGTCTTAGTAAGTTAGTACACAATCCCTGGGCAGTTGCTCTGTCGTATTTTGTGTGCCAACTTACCATGATATAAAAAGTGTAACAGCGTTGAAAGATGTTGCTTAACCTCTTTTGTCGTGAAAAATTTTGATATTGGTGAATAGACGGTATGGATGTTACTTTCAGGGGTGGAAGTTTTATGTGCACTTATCACGGACATCGTTGTGGATATCCATTTAAGTCGCATGCCAAACGTCCATTTGCAATACGTTCGACGGAAACGTTTATCTTAAATGCTACTGACGGACACATTCTTCTCATATTCCGTTTCTCTTTTAAGCTTAGGATGAAACTATGTTTACCTGCCCAAGAACGCATCAAAAGCACGAAGTGTTTTAAGCAGTGGAATAGGTGAGTATGATGAAAGAGTTCAAATGGAGAAACCTGAAATTGTTGCCATCGGTAGGGCATAAATGAGCAGTGACAAGTATGAAGCTGTTTTTTAACTGTCTCAGTAAACATTTTTAGCGTGCCAGTTTAGGTTATACTTACACGGACGCCGCCATTGGTACTTTATTCCGCATGTACATACCTGTACTTATGTAGTTCTACGGTGATTAGACCGACGCTGTCATTTGCACCTTACTCCGTGCATACGTATCTGTACTTATATATTTCTGCGTTGAAGCACGTTGAGCGATAATCGCGACGATCCAGTTATTTGGCAAGAACAGCAGTGACTGCCGGAAACCATTTTGACGAAAACCAAGCTGTTAAATTCTTCTGCAGCTTGCTATGGCTTCATGAAGTGTCGTAAGGTCGCAGAGTGCATAGGCTGCAAAGAGGGCGTCGCCAGCGTACACGGGCGAAAGAACGGACATTGCAGAGTGCGTGCGCCTGTGTAAAATAGCAAGTGCGTTGTGGGCGTGACTTTCCCTCACTCACGAATACCAGAGGTCTCCTTACCTACACCATTGATGTTTTGCTGACTTGATTGTCTTAACCCCCATTCGGTGGGATATGACGAAATTTATGGAAACGCTGTAGCTTAACCTGTCGTTCAATGACTCGGATTAATGATCTCATTTCGTAAAGACAGAAGACTGCGGGGGCAAAAACAAGTGTAAGCCAGTGGACTGCGGTCATTCCTCTTTTCGGAATGTTTTGCGTTGTGCTAAAGCGTGATGGAACGAATCAGTTGCACTTTTTCATTGTCTTCCCTTTTCTTGCATAAAACACCTCAATACGGCCTTTCGCTTTCATGAATCCACATCAGTGCCAGTCAAAACGAAGGCTCGCGCGCTAAGACGTATACGAGGAACTTATCGTTGTTGCGTATCGTCCCACTCAAATTCCAGGCCCCATCCGTGTTAAGTAACACAGAACGCAAAGCAAACATCTTTTCACTTTGCTTGAATACTGTAAGTGGATGTGTCTTGAAGGGCTTACGGGCGGAAAGGTTTTAAATACACATACGTACACCCGACCAAAGCTTTTAACAGCACGTCGTATTTTCATGGTTTTCCCTGAAAATGATGCATTTTAGCTGCTCCCGGCTGTGTTCTCATTCCCAAATGTCCTCATTCTGTGGACTTTCAGCGAGCAGACTTCCGAGATACGAGCTCGGCCGTGTGTAGACAGCAGTTGAGGTGCTGGCTCGGTAGTCAGCATAGAACCCCACTGGAGTCTCCGGGAGTTGAGCTGTCCGGTCGATCGTACCCAGGAGTTGAGTCGCCGGCTGAGAGCCGGCCAGGCGTAGCGAGAAGTCGGGATGCCGGTCGAATGTAGTCAGAAATTGGGAAGGTCGGTCGTGTCTAGTCGGGAGTTGACTCGCCCGGCCGGGGATAGTCGTTGGCTGAGTTGCTGGGCCGAGGTAGTCGTTAGCTGAGTTGCCGGGCCGGAGGTAGTTGTTAGCTGAGTGGCTGGACCGGGTGTAGTCGATGGCTGAGTTGCCGGGCCAGGTGTAGTCGTTAGTTGAGTCTCCGGACCGGGTGTAGTCGGTAATTAAATTCCCAGGCCCGTTGTAGTCGGTATCTGAGTTGCCGGGCCGGTTGCAGTCGGTAGCTGAGTTGCCGACTGGTGGGCCGGTGCGGCGATCGATCGAGGCCGGCCGGACGACTCGCCGAGACAGTCCGGCCCCGCTGCAGGCCGGCCTGGGACGGTCTGGCCCCGCCACAGGCCGGCCTGGGACGGTCTGGCCCCGCCACAGGCCGGCCTGGGATGGTCTGGCCCCGCCACAGGCCGGCCTGGGACGGTCTGGCCCCGCCACAGGCCGGCCTGGGACGGTCTGGCCCCGCCACAGGCCGGCCTGGGACGGTCTGGCCCCGCCACAGGCCGGCCTGGGACAGTCCGGCCCCGCTGCAGGCCGGCCTGGGACAGTCCGGCCCCGCTGCAGGCCGGCCTGGGACGGTCTGGCCCCGCCACAGGCCGGCCTGGGACGGTCTGGCCCCGCCACAGGCCGGCCTGGGACGGTCTGGCCCCGCCACAGGCCGGCCTGGGACGGTCTGGCCCCGCTGCAGGCCGGCCTGGGACGGTCTGTCCCCGCCACAGGCCGGCCTGGGACGGTCTGGCCCCTCTGCAGGCCGGCCTGGGACGGTCTGGCCCCGCCACAGGCCGGCCTGGGACGGTCTGGCCCCGCCACAGGCCGGCCTGGGATGGTCTGGCCCCGCTGCGGGCCGGTCTGAGACGGTTTGGTCCCTCCGCAGGCCGGTCTGAGACGGTTTGGTCCCTCCGCAGGCCGGTCTGGAGCGGTTTGGTCCCTCCGCAGGCCGGTCTGGAACGGTTTGGTCCCTCCGCAGGCCGGTCTGGACGGTTTGGTCCCTCCGCAGGCCGGTCTGAGACGGTTTGGTCCCTCCGCAGGCCGGTCTGGGACAATTTGGTCCCTCCGCAGGCCGGTCTGAGACGGTTTGGTCCCTCCGCAGGCCGGTCTGGGACGGCCTGGCTTCGCCGCCCCCGGCCAGAGTCGCCGGGCGCTTGCCACTGTAGAAACCACGCCACCAGGCATAGGTCGCTGCCTTTCTCCGTCGCCATCTCAGCGTGATATCTGTTACCAAGGCTCAGACTATTCTGATCTGGCTGGTATCGGGCAATCTTAATATCTCACAACCTGGGCTTTACGTGTCATGTCATTGTTGCAAAAATCCGTTTTTTGGGTGTAGTTTGGTGCAACCTGTTATGAGAAATGATTTTTTAACTGCATACCGGGTGAATTTTCCATTGAAACGCGTAGCGCAAAATCGTAGTAATGGTGTTTAAGACCTATGCAACAGAATCTTACACGTGAAGTAATTCTGGTAGCAAGATTAAAACATTAGCAACATTAACTCGATGTCATTGCGTAGCCATGGACTTCGACATTGTGCTGCGATCTTGTGTCTCGTGAATATCAACCGTACAGTAGCCTCAACCCGGCGCAGTGTTACTGCTTTGTATCGATCTTTTAACCTTGGCCGACTTGTGGACTTGGTGATGTGCTCGCTGGTTGGCCGTTAGCAACTTTGTCCCAGTATGCCGGGGGCGCTTTGCATCAATTAGCCAGTAAAAAAGTTCCGCCCTTTCTTCCCTCCCTGCAGTAATGGCGGCGCCAGGCGATGAAATCTATACAACCCATTGTATTCCGTAAACCGATAGTAGCGTACTTGGAAACTCCATATAATTAGCTGAAGAGCTAGGCGAGCCCTGGTCTGCGACGGTCATGGCTCGATTCGCTCCCTGAACGCTCTTTTAATTCAGACAGCCAGATCACGCACCTATCTTGCTCCCTTGCTGTTGGCGGTCATAGGTTTCCACGGTGAGGTGGTTTTGTTTTGTCCCACCCGTTTTTGTCGTTGTTTGTATGACAGGTTTACGTACTGGTTAACATCGTGGCGCATGTCAGGAGGCCAGCTCAGTTATTTTTATCCGATTTAAGAGACGTCGCCTGCCCATCATATCGTCGTTATCTGCGTTTTAGCTGGTTGGCAGGCTGGTCTTCGCATGATGCCCCCCGTATTGTGCGATGCATTGAGTAAACGATAAGGGCTGGTCTCTGCATGGTATCTCCTATGATCCGTGTTGCATTTAGTCATAGGCACACCCAAAGGAGAGGCTCAGAGGGCACGAGCTCCTTCCTTAGTGATTTTAGAAATTACCTTTTGCTCCCTGGGAAAAAAAGAAGAAAGGACGAGGTAGAAAAATAGTGACCAAAATCCCAGTTATGGGGGTTAGGCGGCTTCTCAAGGAGGTGTTATGAGGTATGCTTGTGATTTATGTAACGGACATGGGTTTGCTCAGAAGCATGCTGTACGCACATAATTTTCAGTGTTCACGAGAAAAATGATTGCTCTGACCTCAAATAAAATGGCCCAAATCGCGGGATTTTTTAGGAAGGGTTACGTTTACCCTGATCCGGGTCCCTCCCTTAGGAAAATCCTGGGTGCGCCGTTGTATTGAGTTAGAGAAGGGCTGGTCTCTTCATGGTATACCCGTGGTGTCCCCTGCAATATACGTTCTGTTAAGCTCATGATATGTTGGTCTCTCCATGGAGTTGCCTGTAATGTGCGTTGCATTGAGTGAGTGATAATGGGCCGGTCTCCCCGTAGTGTCGCCTTCATTGTCCGTTGTACTAAGTTCGTGACATGGGTGTAGCCAATTGAAATCGCTAGGGGAGGGAGAGGGGGCTGAGGGTCCGGGCCGAACGTAGCCCTCCCCCCCAAAAAATCAGATTTCAGCTGCTTAATTCTGAGATCCCGGAGTCCTATGATTTTTATTTGCCCCGTGAAAGCGAAGATGTTCTGAGGGGGATGAGGTTAAGGCTCTCTGAGCCGCGACATTGGGAAGAGATGTTTTAACTTCATCCCAGGGCATGGCTGGCGATCCCAGGGGGATTCGGACCCTTCCCCCCCCAAATATTCAGAGATTTTAATATTAGGGCTATGACAATGACTGGAAAGAAACGGCCTGAAATCCTGTGTGGACCCCCCAGTAACTTTCGGAAATCTGCAGCCATGCCCCAGTGGTACTGAGGTGAGTCAGGGGCTGTGTTGGTGTTGAAACGGCTGCCTACCTTCCACGTTCCCCTGGAGGTATGGTCCAGCGTCCAACCCGCACTCACCCCTACAAACACACTGGTGTTTGACATGTTAAACTCTCTCCCTGACTGTGGGTAAAGCAGTCACTCTGGCCACTGTCGGGGGCCATTTCGACGCCCGTTGCTGGAACTCGCAAACTCTGTATAGGAAACAGTTAAAGAAAAGCACGGTCCTATTCATCCTCCGCACGCGTTGATGGGAACATGGCGTTCTGCGTGCTGCTGGCTCGCACGCGAAACAGGGCCTTGCTCCGCCGTGCGGCTGGCGAACCTTCCACGAGCTCGTCTCTGTCGAGCGTCAGAGCCTCTGCCAGGCTTCTGATCTCTGCCACTTGGATGGTCGCGTGGTCAAGCGCTCCTGGCCTGTATTTGTGCGCAGCCACGTCTTCAGCCTGCGGAGCAAATTGAAGCTGCGCTCTACTGTGCAGGTAGTGGCAGGTACCGTCATCACCAGCTTCACAAGTTCGGCAGCTGCCGGGAGGAGGTGACCAAGGCTTGCCGTCCTCAGAAACGCCACCACATCGTCGAAGCTATGAAGCCTGATGCCCTTGGCAGTCGCCACGTCAGGCAGCACGGACTGCCGCAAGCAGAAGCGTTGCGAGTCGAGGCAGTAGAACCCGCCACCCCGCCCGCCGCCTCATTGTCGCCGTTGGTCAGCGCACTCTCGGCATCGGCGAGCACCGCTTCATCGCCAGCGGACGGTTGTCGAGCTGCTGCGCAAGGCGGTCGGTATCCTCGAAGCAGAGGTGGAAGGATATGTCTTTGGCCATCTCGGTGTATTACGGGACACTGTTATCATCTAGACAACGCGGTGGACGCGTCTGCCGCCTGACCTGCCTTTCGCCCAATCCCGGTTGTACGAGGGTCCGTCCAACTCGTCTTATGCGGCATCATACTTGCGTACATATACATATTGCCCTTCTTATCCATAAGATGGACAATGGGAGGACGTCGTGGATTGTACAGGGTCACTGTGACCGTCTGCTCACTCCTCTGTACCGCTTTCACGATATGTCCAGCGGAGTAACTTCCTATAGAAAAGGGCTTGTAAGGGCAGCCCCAGGCTTTCGAAGTGCAACCCCGTCAGAGAATATTCCGAATTGGAGTCTGGATCTGCACATAACTTACACATGGTACTTTTACTGCTTACTGCTTGAGTTTATACCGCTCTTTTAACTGTGAGCAGCGCTCTAAATAGAGTGCTTGCACTTTTGAGCCGGTCGCCATGTTATTATCATATGCTTAATGAAATCGATGACAATGATGATGATGATGATGTCAGGGTTACCCTTGAACATACCCTTTGAGTAGAGGCTCGGCAAATACTTAACATTGAAAAACCGGTATATTTTTTCGTATTTGAGAATTTACTTAAAGTTGCGCATCAGTAACAAAACACACACCTCCATTCGGACGCTAAAGAGAGAAACATGTTCTAATTTCAAGGGGCCATGACTCCACGGCCATATCATCCAGTCAACAAAATTTGGCAAGCATTAGACTTGTTAGGGTAATCCTGTGTGCGTGCTTGTGTTTTTGTGCGTGCAGAGCACGACTTCCTGGCTTGTGATTTCGCCTTTTTAGGCCTCATGTATAGGTCCGCGATGACCGCAGCCAGTGTGGTCCGCATTTAGTCATTCAGGTCATTCACGTACATACAGAGCTTGGAACGCGGATGCGCCTTAAGCTCTGGCTAAGAGGGAGAGCCTGGAACCAAGCTCCAACGTCGGCGTTGAGCTTGATTCCAGGGTCTCCCGCTGCTGCGCAGCCTGTCAGTAAATGAATATATATCAGTGCAATACATAAAGGCTGAAGGACGAGGTTTTTGCTGGGGTGCAAAATATGGCGGGCCAAATCCGGAGAGAAAAAATGGGGTAAGTTAGGTTATCAAGGGATGTCATAAGTGCAACCCCTTTGAAAAACAAAAAGTTGCACCACTGGATATGCCCTGCTATACTCATTCAATATATCTTAGGCCAGCTAGAGCGGGCCCAAGATTAACTATACAGTGCAACTTTTGCACTGCATGTATGGTAAAGTTTTTTTATTGCATGATATGCCTTTTAAGCTTTAGTGCGTGTCCCAACTTTGTGCGTTCTCGCCTGACATTCCTTTGGGTTTCACTGTTTAGTCCATCCATCCATTCGAGCTACTTGGTCCCGGGAGAACAGCCTTAAGGTGAGGTGGCTTTAGGCCAAAGTTAGGAAGGGAGGCAGACCGCCAAGTAAATACGAAACTCCGCCCCTGGCTAGTGATAGCGGGCTGGTTTGTCCATGTTATCCCCTGTAATGTACGTTGTAACGAGTTAGTGAAAGAGGACCGGTCGCTCCATGGTATCCCCTTTGACATGCGTTGTATTGAACTTGTCGCAGGGAGTTTCCGATCTTACTCGCTGTGTCGTCCTTTGTCTTCCGCCAGTGCCAAAAACTGGACTCAGATCCGTGCTGCAGTGTTGGCTGCCGGGAGCCGGTGACAGGGCGCTGCTCACGCTAACGACCACGCACGGCTGGCTCGCGTGCTGCCTATCGAACAGATCTTTCAGTATTTTTCGATGTTTGTCCGGTTTTAATCTTTTAACGTCGTATTTGGCTAATTGGGAAGACCGGGGACACGCCCTGAAGAAGCATGGTGAGCTGTGAAATACGAGTTGATGGACTTTCTGGGTAGCCGTCCTGATGGGAATGTTATTAGGGTCGCCGTCACGACTCGGGATGGGGGTGCCATCAATGGGTCCTCGCGTTTTGAAAACTCAATCCAATAATTAGATATGGCCCGGATGTGGGCCGACACTGGTCACGAGCACGGCCGGGGAGGGGGCGGGGGGGGGGCGGGCGGCGGGCCGGCGGGCCGGGGCGGCGGCGGCGCTAGCGGTCGGCAGAGCTGGTGCTGTGTAGCAGCCCCGGTGCAGTCTGTCGTTTGAGGTTGCCTGGGCTGCAGTTTGATGAGGCGGAGGTAGATCGGGAGTGATAGCGCTGGGCAGCCAGTCATGGCTGGAATTTCCGCCGTGGTGCGTGATGGCGGCTGCGCCATTTGTCCAGCCTGCAGACGAGGAAAGTCGGCCTCGCGCCGACAGTCGCTTGTGGCCTGCCCGACCGTGGGCAGCTGCTCCTCTTAGCCCTGTCTGGAACAGCTCCTAATCTCAGTCCCTGGCCGACTCAGCTGGCCCCTCAGCCCCTGGGAGGAGCGGCCGTTCGTCTCAGCTCTTGCCTGGGACGCGGCTCTTGTCCGGCGCAGCGGCTCTTGATCGGGATACGCCTATGTCCAGGACTCGGCTGTCGTCCGGTACAGCGACTCGTGTCCGGACACGCCTGTGCCCGGGACGCGGCCCTCGTCCGTGCAGCGGCTCGTGTCCGGGCACGCTTGTGTCCGGGGCTCGGCTCTCGTCCGGTACAGTGACTCGTGTCCGGACACGCCTGTGTCCGGTACGCGGCCCCATTCCGTGCAGCGGCTCGTGTCCGGGCACGCCTGTGCCCGGGACAGCGGCCGGTCGCGGCGTCCGGTCGTCCGTTCTAGTCGCGGCGCCATGTTAATTAACTGGACCGCGGGCTGAATGGCGGCGGCCGGCGCCGGACGACAAAGGAGCGCGTATCAGCGGCGCCGGCCGCCGCGCACCTCGCCGTCCGAGCTCCGAAGAAAGCCCCTCGTTTCGACGGCCGGCCGCCGCCGTCGAGGAAGGGTCGCCGGTCCGGGCCGAATCGGCCCGACGCGGCGGCGCGGCCGCGCGGCGTGCCGGTGCGGTCCGCTCGCGGATCGATAGACGGCCGTCATGCAGCGGCGGCCGCCGCCGCCACCACCGGGAGCAGCCCCAGGTCAAGACGCCTCCTGCAGCCTGTGGTGCGTGTGTCGCATGTGTGACGCGGACCGTCGTTTGTGGCTATTGTCCCCCTGCGTCCACGGACGCGCGCTCCACTCCGGCATGTTCCCACCAGCCAGTCGCGTCTGAGCAGAGCTCGAACCTAGAGCGTGCGTATCGTGCTGAGTGAATACAAAGAGTGTACACCGCAACACAGCCTAGGATGCCGCGCGTCAGGCGTTTCTGCAGCGTCCGTGGGTGACCCGGTCGTGTTCCCGTGCGGCTGTGCTACCGTGTCCGTTCTGGTCTGTGTGTCCGGCGCCGGGGCGTCGGCCGTGTTCCTGTGCGGCTGTGCTGCTGTATCCGCTCTGGTCTGTGTCCGGTGGCGGGGCGCCGGCCGTGTTCGCTCTGCGGCTGTGTTGTGTCCGCTCCGGTCTGTGTGTCCGCCGCCGGGGCGCCGGCCGTGTCGCGTGCGTGTTCGGGAAGCGGCGCCGCCCACAAAAACGCCGCGCCCTGACAAATCTGGTGTTTATTACAAAGCTGAAGCGGCACGGTGTCGGCGACGGCGGCGGCGGCGGCGGCGGCGCGGGCCGAGACGCCGGCGGCCGGCCCCCGCTCCCGCCGCCGGGCCTGCCGCGTAAAAACGGCCGCCACGGAACGGCGCGCCGCCGTGACGGCTCCGGAGGCAAACAGACAGACACACTGTCCCCGGCGTAACGCAACGGAGACACCGTCACTGGCACGGCGGAGACACCGTCCGCGGCACGGCGGAGACACCTTCCGCGGCACGGCGGAGACATAGTGTCTGGCACGGCGGAGACGTGACGTCTGACACAGCGGAGACGTGATGACCGGCACAGCGGAACGAACAGCGCCCCCTGCACAGCGTTGTCCTCTGTGCTCTGGCACGGCAAAGACACTGTCTTGCGATGCGCAGTGAAGACGCCAACGTCCCCTGGTCGGCGGGAACGCTGACCCGTCGTTTTCCTGTTCACTCCCGGTGCGAGCTTCGGATGCAGGACAACGGTGCAGGAATAATTGGGAGGAGTCAGCGGTCGCCGTAGTACTTTTCATTCCAGGGTTAGGGTCACAAGGGTGGCTGAAGTGGGCTGGATTGAACAAAGAACCAGAAATGGAGAATGCCACGAAGGCTGCGATGGATTCGGGGCGGATGGGCTAGAGACTCAAGGACTTTGTTTTACCAAGACCATGGTTTGCCCGGGACGAATTTTAAGTGGTGGTGGTGCAGCTCAGTTTGTTGCAACAAGTATTGGGGTCAAGCCGGTTTTAAAGAGACGGCCTTGTTATGGCTGAGGAGTGTCGTGGTCCCACATATGAAGCGCTGGGTAATTCACCGAGGTTAAGTACGGAGAAGTGTACCCTGCGGGAGCTCGCCAGTTTTATCCTCGCTGCTGGCTGTTGCGCCGATGTCTCTCGGCGCGCTTCGAGAAGTCGGTCCGCGCCGTGCGCCTGTTACGGTCCGCGACCCTCGGGGATGTTCACGCGGCAGAGGCACGCAGCATATGAACTCCGGGCATGAAAATATCCATTCATAATGAGAGAGAACAGTGTCATCCTCTTTGATGCGTTTCAGACATGAAACGGCGGCGCCATTTCATTTGGGCGCCCGCGGCTAACGCAGCCTGTTGACGGCGTCACGCCACAGCGGACCCGTGTTGCGCCCCCTCCCCCCTGCCGGGGGGACAGGGGCGTTCTCAGTACCGCCGAGCCCACCGAGCGGCGTGGAGATGGGACGGATGTGTTGGGCGCGCGATGAGTACATGACTCCGCCAGCAACAGATGAAAAGGCTGGGCTGGCTCGGTGGCCGCAGTGTGCTTTAGGCTTCACACCGGTATGAAATGTCAGATTGGATTTTGGAGGTTCAGCTCGTAGTAATTAATGAAATAAAAGTGGCCGAAATGTTAAGGTTCCATATTGTTTTCTGTACGTGGAGGCGGAAATCTCATGTTGTGGCCCGAGCAGAAACAAGGTGTACCTTTCAAACTTCGTGAAGGCTACAGGGATATCTAAGTTAATCGCCCTCTCATTGTCAACGTCCCATTCCAAGACCTTGCAGCAAACTGTGCCGCACACGTTCGCTCGCTCCGGGCGTGAAACGCGTAATGATGCAGCGTCCGCCGTGCACGGTACTGCGGCGGCTCCATCGAGGCGGCCGGGCTGCCGGCTCATCCTGCCGAGTGTCGGCCCGGGGGAGCGGTGCTGCCGCGGCCGCCGCCGCCGTGCGTCCTTATCCGCCCCGAGCGCGGGCCGTCGATGCTCGGCGACGATCGGTGGCGGAGGCCGCGGGCCCATTCCAGCACGCGGCGCCGCCGCCGCCGGCCGCCGCCAATGATCATTCGGCCATAGGTGAGCTGTAACTTGACGGCCGAGTGGCGTGCCGGGCGCGGGTTTGGGGCCGGCTCGGTTTTATGTGGCGGCCGGGCGGGCCGCGGCGTCAACGGGCCGCACACACGGCAGCGCCCCCGGCGTCGGCCGAGCACCGGCCGGCCGCCTCTTGGTTTGGGGCCCAGGGCGGGCCGGCGAACTCTGATCTGGAGTCCGGCGCAAGCCGGCCACCTCGGGTCTGTAGCCCGGGGCAGGTCGGCCACCTCTGATATGGGGTCCAGGGCAGGTCGGCCACCTCTGATCTGGAGTCCTGGGCAGGTCGGCCGCCTCTGATCTGGAGCCCGGCGCAAGCCGGCCACCTAGGGTCTGGAACCCTGGCTAGGTCGGCCGCCTCTGGTGTTGAGCCCGAGGACGAGCCACAAACATTGCTGGCTTACTGGCGCTCCCGGCAACGTGCTAGTACTAGATTGCTGGAGTGTTCCGCTTTACTGTCGGCCGGTGAGCTTATATACCACTCAAATGGCCTTCAGCGGAATACTTGCAGAGCGCTAAATCAGGAGCACTCATCAGACGACACAGTCTGCAGAACTTTTGGGCCGTCCGTGCCGCGACAACGGTTCTAAATACAAGTTTTACAGATCCTCGACTTTCATCATGTGTGCTTTTATTGACGAACATGGCGCCCTCCCTCTGAACTGCGCTGACCGACCATTGATCGAATGAAATAAATTTGTATTGCATATCAGGGGCGCAGCCAGGGTTTTCTTAAAGGGGGGCGCTCATTGTTAACTGAAATCGCACGAAAACCGCCTGCCTGGTAGACGATGTGCAATGGTTTTCACAAAAAAGCGGGCCTTAGGGGTGGGGGAGGAGGGAGCGGGTCCTCCGGATACCCCTTTGCTGCGCCTTTGATGCATATAGTTGTATTATGGCTGCTGCGTCGAGTCATATTTGACGTTTGTATTCCACACATGCGTATGCGGAGCTGAATGCTATTCTGTGTTGGAAAGTTCGTTACCTTTCTATGAGGAACTTGTGCTGGTTAGGCAGCAAGGTATCGTTTGCAATGCGTTTAAGTGGGTTTTCTTAACCACTCGATTCGGTTTCACTGCTCGAGGCTTGCTGCACGTCCTGAAACTCCGACATGTCGCTGGTGAAGTGAATGGTGCCCAACACAGTTCGTGTGTTTTTTGATCGGCCGAACGGCGGGGACTGTCCCGCTGTGCGCTGGCAGTACGGCTTACGCCGCGGCAAGCAGCATGCTGGGCGATGGGCACTGTGTGCCACAGTGTTCTAAATTCTCCGCTTTCAGAAGTTCCCGGTTACGCGTCGGGATCCGGTGAAAGGGTGTAAAAATGGATCCTAATCGTCATCCCATTATTGCGAGTGCCAGCAAGGGAATGAGTTCACACGCAGGCAATTAATTTTGATTACAGACCACTTTTTACAGGCGATACGGCTCAGTAATTATTTGCTTGTGAGTTACGGTGTTTTTGTCGGCCGGGTTTCGTGTGTTTTGAGACGAACTGATCCGAACTATTTGTACTGCTGTTGTTTATATCCCAGCACGCGTGCCGGTCTGAGATTCGACTGTACTCAGTGAATAGTCGGGCTAGCATCGGTCTTCGGCGCGCACGTTGTCTCTCGTCCGTTAGTCTTTGCCGTTGCACTTCGCTGAGACGAGTGAACGCTGCGGGTGTCGTAGACAGGAGCGGGTCCCTGTCCCCGTGCCCTGTGCCCGCTGTAGATCTCGGAACCGCTTACGGTGCTCCGAACACCGGACGTCTCCGGGCAGCCGTGTCGAGTCGGCGCCGGCCGGCCAGCCGGCTGACGGTGTGCTGCGGCGCAGCATGGCCGTCCGTGTTCAGGGGACTGACGCCGGCCGGGTACCGCACTGCACGACGGGCGGGGACGGCACCGTGGACGGGCCGGTGTCGGTCCTGGCGGTACGGCGGAGGCCAGAGGCCTGCGAACCGATGGGGCCGGATCGTGGACGGACCAGCGTCGGTCCTGTTCGTGTTGGCAGCCGAAGGCGAGATAACCGTGGACCGATGGGCCCGTCCTGTTGGCGTGGACGGTTGGACGCTAGAGGAGCTGGTGTCCGATGAGGCCGGTTGGTGGCCGGACTGATGCGGTCCTCGGGGTTAATTGACGTTATGGTCTGGTGGGGATGAGCCCTCTGTTAAGGCCAGGCTGGAAGGGACGGCCTTCAAAGGCGGATTTGGCAACAAGATTTGGGGTAGTTTTTTTCTCGCCACGGCAGCTACCGTGCAAGTGCCGGCATCTTTGTGATGTGGACATAAGAGAGACAGCGGGGCGTCCATGCTTTTAGTGTCTGGGGCTTAGCCGGCTTGATGGAGTAGAGAAGAAAGGCTGGCAGGATCTGTCTGTTTGCGTCACAGCGTTCTTCGTGTCAGCTTTCATGGAAACATCTTGCATGTGGCCCGAACGGACGGAATGCGGACTCTAAACAGATTGCAGCTGTTTCGCTTGTCGACTCTTGCTTTTACTTAAAGCAATGGGAAAAACGTGCAGTTTGTGTTATGGACGTAGGTAAGGTAAATAGATAGGAAGTGTAAGAAACAAAGCTTAAACGGAAGAAATTGAAACAGATTCCCTTCTGTGCCTGTATTTGGCAATATTATTGACACTGTCGGAAAGACAGCGTCAATAGACAGTCGAACTGCTGTTTGTTACATGCCCTTACCGCAATGTGATATCTTTACAATGTGACCCAGTATTGCTATATTTCATCCTCATTTTGCATGCATCCATGCACCATCGTAACCCGTGTTCCACATGCACGTGCAGCACCGGATTACCTATGGTATTGTACATCGAGCTACGAGGGGTGATTAGTTATATGATGCCACGGTTGTCTCATCGCATTACACGCATGACAGACCACCGAAGGTGATTGCTTGTGGGAACCGGTATGAATCAGTTTGGTGCATTCTCATTTCTCATGCGCTTCTCAAGTTGTGTGCGGGTTTTTCCGATGTTGGTTGTTGGCATGCCCATTTAGACAAGTACGCGAGGGGTTTGGACATATTTGTCAGCGTGAGAAATCGATGAAGTATTAACATCGTTTGTTTACCCAAGCGCTGTGGCTGGTGCGTGTTTTCTGCATGTCGTACCCACATTGTATGCAGGAATCTATGTGTAGATCGTTTTCCCATTTTTGTCTTGAAAGATGTTCGGTTATGCGCATTATCAAATGAACTTCATGGGAGGTGCCAAGTACCTCCCTGATACCAGATTTTTCTACCAAAGAAACAAAGAGTCAAATTAAAGTGAGCTTCGTAATGTATGCAGTTCTGAGTGCTGGATGATCTAAGGCATATTTCGTGAAGCGGAAAAAATGCATAAAATGACCACCAAGCAAACGATTATGTTAGGTTCCCTACTGCCAAAGCGTGTGGGAGGCCTAGTTGCGTAAGTACAGGGAATTGTCGCATCATACTAGATCCGGTACACGATGTTGAACATAATTTCCGAACCTAATGTACCTGATGAGTCTTAATATTATTTGCCTCTCAAACGTCAACGGTGTTAGATGTTGGCTGGCCACGTACGCGAATATTCACTGCGTATATTCGTATGTGTCACTGCCCCCTTTTCAAGTCATGTTGATGTTTCTGCTGCGTCGTCCAGCTATTCTGCCGCGCTGGTCATACACATGCCATTATTTTGGCGTCGTATCAGTCCAACCAGTTCCTTTCTGCCATCATTACGCGGCGGCGGATTGAAGTTTTCCCTTCTTCCCTGCGCCCGTTTCCGTACGCGGGGCCTGCTGGGCTCAGCCTGGCGTCTGTATTAAGACTCCCGGCGCAAGAGCCGTTTGCCATCGCTCCTGGACGGTCGGCTAGCACTTGCTCAGGGCCTCGGCGTGACTGCCCCATGTCTCTGGCACTGCCGTGTACGCGGGCCCTCTGGGCCACTCGATGTGCGTTGCCATCCTCCCCGTGCTTTCTGCGTCGCGGTGTCGCCCGGCGTCCCGTCACCACCGCCGTCTCCGTGGGAGCTGCGCCGCTGCCGTGTGCGGCGGCGTCTCCGGCCGGTCGGCGGCCGCGGCCGCGGCGGAGCGCCGCCGCGCGGCCCGACCCGGCGGCCGGCCGGCATCTGCCGGCGCCGGCCGCCGCCGCCGCGACCTGCCGCGTGGGCCGGCGCGACCAGCCCAATATTTCCAAACTCCAATCAGATCCGGCGGCCGGCAGCCGGCGGTCGGCATTGGGCCGGCTCTCGGCGCCGGCCGGTTCGCCGGCCGGCCGCTAGATGGCCGCGCCGGCCGGAGCGCCGGCGGCGCGGCGCCGGCCGCCGCCAGTCGCCGATCGACGCTCGTGGCGTGTGCACGTCGGCGCTCAGCCCCATGCCGCTGGCCGACCGCTAGCCGGCCGTCTCGGTGGCAGCGCGCGGCGCCCGTCGGCGGCACGCAGGACGACAGGCCGCCAGCGTTATCGGCCCGTGTCGAGGATCGGCGCCGGCGCGCCCGCCTATTGACAGGCAAACAGCGGGCGCGTAATTAGCGGCGCCGTCGGCGGCCGCGCGGAGCGGGTGTGGTGACCGCCGCCCGTCGCCGACCGGACTGGAGGCGACCCGGTGCCGGCGCTGACCGACCGTGCTGGACTCACGCCCGAACCGGACGCAAGGCGCCTCCGAACACTGGCCGGAAGGATCCGCGCCCGCCGCCGACCGCGTCCGACCTGACGGCCGTCTCCCGGTCCCGGTCCCGGTCCCGGTCCCGCCCGGGGCCCGACCCGCCCCCGGTGACCCCCGACCCGCCGTCCTCCCGCCGGCCCGTCCCTGCCACCCGGTCACGCTGGGCCCCGTCCAGAATGCGATGGACGTGCAGATGATGAACAACATGGACGCCGTATTCAAGAAGGAGGAGGTGCCGATGATCATCGCCCAGTTTTGGCAGCAAGTAGGTAGACCCGGCCCGGGTCCGTGTTCGCCGTTTGTCACTCAGAACTGACGTCAACTCGTCAGGGGCCGGGGACTTCTAGTTCTTTCCGGCAGTCAGCTGCTGTGTGCAGGCTTCGGAAATAATTGTGTCAGCACTTGATGGCTGCCTATCACCCTTCAGCGTAAGATTACTCGTAGGATGTCTTTTTGATCAAATCAGGAAATTTTCGATTCATCACCGTAAGTAAAAATACGAAATCAAAAACCGATGGTCGCTGATGACACAAGCATTCAGTCTGTCTTCGGTGAAAATACAGCTGTACTAAATACTGAAACAAACCAGACTCCATGGCGAGGATCAGTGGATATAAACATCATGCGACGGCCTCGTTGTTTGACAGAACCGTAAACGTTCTACATCACGCGGGCGCAGATCACGGACATTGGCACTTAGATTTCGTGAGATTCTATTCAAATTTCGTCCTTTGTGCGCACAACCATCACTTGGCGTGCCAGATGGTATTCAAGCTTCAAAGCTACGGCTTAAGTCTTTCTCTCGCTGAAGTTATGGTTTTGCTGAAGTGTGAATGTTGGAACTTCAGAGCGTTGTGGATGAAATTCATGGCTTAGCCAGTTCTGGCCTGAGGGTGCATCAGGTGATTTATGGATCCTATCTGCTGTAATAATTATCTCCATGGCAGCTTTATGCTAACCATATGCTCTGAAGGTCAAGCAATAACCAGATATGCTGCCCGAATAATGTGAGGGGAGAGAGCAAACTTTTTGAATTTATGGCCGGATGTAATGTAATGACGAATATAGTTTAGGAATATGTATAATGTTTTGCCTGATTTACGCCTGGCTTGGAGCTTCTTTCGGGTTGAAGTATTTAAGTGTGCTGTAAGCCGAACCGTTGAATCTTCCAATTGATCAGCGGTATTGTTTCAAAATATGTGTACTAATGTTACATATCCGAAATCTGTGTAGTAACGTTACATATCTGATCGTATCATAACGAGCGGATTAAGAGAGGTTCGTAGGTCAGCCATAACGTGTCGTTAAATTTATCTTCTGACACTGTTGTTTTGTCCCAAGACCCCAGTACACGGCAGGGTATGCAGTACCGCTGGATATGCAGCTTAACATTATTGCGTACAGCTCTCGCGGTTAGTTCTGGTCTCGCGCAAGAGGGCCATGGAGTAGAGGACTTGAGAACAATTTAAAACCTGTTAACCGGGGAAAGTCAGTGTCTCCAGGACCGTACCAAAATTTTCCGTTTTCGCCGGGCGGTTTTTCCCAGGGTTGTTCGGTGCCGTTGTCGGTGGGCGCCATGAGGCCACCGCAGAGGCTCGGCCGGGGCCTGCTCCGCCGGATGATGATTGATCGCGGCCGAAAAACCCAGCCGAGTTGTGAGGCCGTCTGTTGGCGGGCTGCGCCCGGCCGCCGGCTAAGATGGCTGCTGGCGGCCCGACAGCGACATTGGATCAGGTCCGGCCGCGCCCAGGGCTGCCGCCTGATAAGCCGCCGGAGACGAGCCGGCCGAGCTGCGGCGGATCCGGCGGCGCCCGGCCGGCCCGAGGGAGGCGGGTCGCGCCGGGTCGGGTCACGGCGGGGCGAGCCGCGGCGGGCCGGCCTGAGGGAGGCGGGTCACGGCCGGGTCGGGTCACGGCGGGGCGGGCCGCGGCGGGCCGGCCCGAGGGAGGCGGGTCGCGCCGGGTCGGGTCACGGCGGGGCGGGCCGCGGCGGGCCGGCCGGAGGGAGGCGGGTCGCGCCGGGTCGGGTCGCGCCGGGTCGGGTCACGGCGGGGCGAGCCGCGGCGGGCTGGACCGAAACACTGTCCTCATCTCTGCGGAGCTGTACCCCGGGTCGAGTCGCGGCGAACCTCCCCGCACTGAGCCGCGGCGAGCCGCGTCGGCCTCTGTCGCGGATCGTTTCCGTCGCCCCCGGGACGCCCCGGCTCGGGCCGTCCGCTCGGAGCGGCTGCCGGCCGCAGATGTGGGCCATCCCGGCGCGCGCGGCGCGGCAACCGGAAACCAGCGCTCCGTCCGCCGGCCGGCAGCCTCTTTTGAAGCCGCGCCGGTCGAAGCCGCGTCGGCCGGCACAAAGCAGTGGGCGGCGACGATAGCGATTTCGTCCGGTCTGTCGCCGGAGCGGGCCGCTCCGGATACCGGGAAGTGGTGGCGGCCGCCGGTCCTCTGGAAGGCCTGTGCCGCTCCTGACGACAACGCAGCTCTGTGAAATCGTGCGATATTCTTCGTCGGTGCTGGGCAGGTCGACGTCCAGCTGTTGCCCGTCGGCAGTCGCTGGTGATGTCCTGTCGTGCTCGACATGTTTCGACCCACAATCCAGTAGGAATTAGGGTCGTGCTTAGTCTAGTGAACATTGTCAGTTATCTGTTTACAACTGGGTCTCGTCGTTCGGGGTTTGACTACACCTGCACGAAACTAAGCCTCTGAGCACCAAAGCGGTGTGATCTCGGAACATTGCCGGTTTACGCCATGAATTCTTTACCGGAAGTAGTGCTGCTTTACGTATTTTTGACATTTTTGATAAAGTTTTAGTGTCTGAAAGTACCACTTCCATTAGGTAAAAGCTCCTCGGAGAGAAGGGAGCTTCCCAGCGCCATTGGCGATTGGCCAAGTTTCTCGTTGGACAAAATTGTCTTTTGTGTACGTTGTATGGGTCAGATGTATGTCAAGGGCATTGCCAAAAATAATAATAAATTGTAATATAAAATGATATGATTGTTTTCATGCGGAGCGTTGTACCGACAATTGTTGATCCTTAAAACGTTACGGCAGTGGGCCGTGTTGCAACCTCATGCTGTGAATTTTACTGCAAGTGTTCTGTCCAATGTATACTTACGCTAGAAGAAGAATGACAGTCTTAAAGTTATTGGAAATCTTAAGATAGCAGCGTGCGGACCGGCCTTGTCAACACCATGACGAAGTACGAGAGACTTTTGGGGGTAAAACGTAACTGGATGAACACATCTTCGCCCTCTCAGAAGGAATCGGCAAAGTTCACCAGCGGAGTATCGCGGGCCTCTTGCAGCGCCTTGTCCGATCCCCTCCTCGGGGAAGGTCCCATCCGGACACGTCAGCCGCATCGCCGGCCTCTTGCCGAGCCGTGAGAGCGGCGGACGGCGGACCGAAGCTCCGGCCGCCGGCGGACGTGCCGGCGAGGCGGCCGTCGGCCGGCGGAAAACGGGCCGGCCGCGGCAAAAATCGCCGCCCGGCCGCGCTGCAGCGGTCCGGTCCGCCGTGTGTCGCCGCTGGCGGGCCGAGCCGGGCCGGGCCGGGCCGGGCCGGGCCGGGCCGTCCCCCGGCGGCTGGCCGGCCCGGCTGGCGGCGGCCGCGCTGTCGCAGATCGATGTGGGCCGACCTCAGCCGGCCGCCGCCGCCCGGCCTTGGTGGGCGGCGCTCTTCGCGAGCTGTCCTCTGCGCCCCTGTCGCCGCTGGGCCCCCGCACGCCGGACCAGTCAGTTACTGGGCCAGCGGCGGCTCCGCCTCGCGGCGGGGACGCGCCGGCTCGGCGGCCCGGTGGCTGCGCCGCCGCCCGGCAGCGCGTGACGCGCTGTGGTGACAGCGGGGGCCGGTCGGGCCGGTGCGGGCGATCGGTGGTCGCTGCGGCGCCGCCTGTGAGGTGCCGCCGCCGCTGCCGGACGCCTCGGCTAATTACGTTGGTAATCCGAAGCACTGACGCTCCGTGACGGCGCCGCTGTTGGTCGGCCCAGTCGCAACAGCAGCGGGCAGTCAGGTGACGGGTGACCGGTTTGCCGGTTTGCCGCGTCGCGCGTGTTCTCCGCCCCTCCGTGCGGCCCCCGGCCCGGTCTGTGGAGGCAGGCGTTTGCGGGGTGCCGTACATGGCGGCGTCGTGTCTGCTGAAGTCGAGCGGTGGCCATGTTTCTCCATGTCCGTCCTGTCGGGGTTCATTGGGACAGTAGCAGCCGGCGTAGGTGTTGCAGTGGATGTGGCAAACGGTTTTGGCTCTGTTTTTCTGCGGAAGCTGGCTGGAGGGAAGGGTTACTTTCTTTGCCCCTCTTGGCCACGTTTAACCACGATGGTGAGGTGGAATACTTGCACTATATGTAAATGGGCTTTGAATATGTTCTGAAGGTCGCTGCGTTCCTGATTGGGTAAAGCGGTTGCTTCACAGATCGTTCTGCTCTGAAAATGCCCACTGTTCCCCGAACGTGTAGGCGGTGAACGGGATTCTTACAGCGAAATGACTGCCTTGAGCGTTGTAAATTCATCGTGCTGTTGTGAGAGGCAAGCGCAATCATGAAATGTTCCTGTACGCATCGTGCACGGGGGCTGTTTGTTCCCAGACGCAGTGCCATATGTCTCAGCATCGCTAGTCTTCGCTGGCGTCACCGGCTCATTAGCGCCACGGTGCCTAATATGACAGTGGCGCTGTGTGCTGTGACCGATACGAGCCGCATCTCACTGTGTATACATCTGTGTTTACCAGAACCAATGACATTGTGACAGCAGGAAGCAAAAACCACCCCAAACGCCTGCGATGGCATCACGTGCGCTCGCTGCCAGTCCTCGGTGGATTTGTGTGTCCACTTAAGGGAATGCGAGCGTGACGGATTAAAAAAAATAATAATGGAAAAATAACGCGCGTGACTGACTGTGACTGTGTACATACGGGCGCCAAGTCCTCAGTGTATAACTGCATTCAGACATGACTTAAGGAAGGGCCTCTTCGTCGTCGAGTCACGAAAAAGGATGCATAAATTTTCCAACGGTAGGGCCATGAAGCCATGCTTGACTTTTAGTATGCGTTTCCGCGTGGTTAATCTCCGTATGATTCGCGATCCGCAGCGAAGCTAATGGCGCACTTTCCGGCATGAACGCTATTTCTTTCTTGTGTCATTTGGTGCTGGCTGGGCTTTTGTAACCAAGTGCATGCGATTTCTCTGAATCGGTTGCAAATTTTCTCACACTTGTCAGTGTCTGGTGGAAAATAACGCAAAATCAAACATATTTAACAGAGCCGCAGCATCGGGCGCCGGTTTATCACTCGGACCACGTTTTCAGGGCGCGCTCGGTTAGGATTGGCTTACACGATGTCGGGACGGGTTCCCATAATGGAAAGAATTGTCCGCTCTGACGGCGTGAAGAATGTGTGTCCGTTGGGCCTTGTGGAATTCGTATATCACGTCACAATGCAGTTCTCATTGTCGAAGGAAATACTTTCTGTCGAACGAGCAGGAGCACTAGCCAATACTGGGTTCGACTATGTCGCGTAGCGACTAGGGTGTACCCTGATCATATCGCATATGCCAGGAGGTTGGCTGTTTTCGAGTGCTTGCTTCACGTATTGATCACGCCGCACCTTTGGCACGCGGGTCGTCTGATGGTATCTGGTTGGGGACAGGCGAGATTTGAGTGTACGTCAATATTGGCAATGTTGGCAACACTTAAATGTTGACAGCCGCAGGCAGAGCGCTGCATGTGTCAGGTTGGGACTTATTTGGTGTCTGTTTTCACGTTTGCGTGTCATTTTGAAATCGAAAGCATACACGTAGGTTTTGAGAAAATTGTGTTTGTGAACACTTCACAGGTCTTGCAAAGAAGCCAAGGTATTCTCGGGCTCTGCAGCATGTCATTGTCCCCTTTTGCCTTAGATATTGCTGCACACGAAGATATTCTGCAAAGTGATACTCTGCATTGGGTTTATCAGAGTAACTGGAAATGTTTTGGGGCATCATTTTTTTTTCGACGCAGATAAGTATTCATCAGCACATGTTTCTTTTGACATGTTGCTTCCGATTGACACATTCGCACCCGACTCCTTGTGATGAGATTAAATGGATTTGGTGTTGTAAATCATCTGCCGACTGAAGATAATGTTCGTTTCTGCACATTCTGAGATTTGTTGATGGTGCGTTCTATGTAGATGGCATGAAGATAAGCGCGAGTTAGTGCATATGCAAAATCGTTTGATGGGGAAGGCGGACACATTGTTATCTCCTGTTATCAGCTGTGGTCACAACTTTTTCCGAAATCAATCATTCCCAAATGAATGGTGAAAACTCTTGTTGATATACGTAGCACTTTTGGCAGATACTTCTTGGAACGCTGGCTCATTTTGTAACCTATCGCCAGAGCTCCACGGCGTTCTTTAGCCGTGAAACTCGGAAGATAAATTTACGTTAGGCGTTGCCGTTGCCGCTTGTGCCTTATTCCATTGGCTGGTAGTGTTGAATATATTCGCGGGATTTTTTTTCCAAATCTGTCTTTCTCCCGGATGTTACTACTTGATAAACTTTTCATGGTCAGGGAAGTTTTATTGTTCTTAATATCCTTGCCCATTCGTATTCATAAGTATTTTCCAGCCGTATTAGACGTGTTGCACATCGAGTACCCAGTCAACTCATTATAATGGCTTTATTAGCCAAACAGGGCGTCTGTTCCATGCAAAAATGCTACTGAATCGTTTTTCATAAGCATGGTAATGCATGATACGTGTCCTTCCTTTCCATTGGTTAGTCCAAATCTTAATTTACATTTTTGACTAGCTGTGCGGAAATGTCTGCGGGTTAACATTTTATTTTTCGTCAAAGTCATGTGCTTGGAAAAAAACGCATGTTATCGTGTTTGTAGCATTATTAGTACCCGCATTTTCAGGCAGGAATTGATACGTTTGTTTAAAACCGAAGGAAAAAGTTCTTTTTCGCAAATTTATACGTTGCCTTGTCATGTTTACGCGCGCAATACAGGAGGCCGGTGGCGTGATTAGCGTGTTGTGCCCTGCGTGAAGCCTCGTCTTTGCGGGCCCAGCGTCCCGGATGTCTGATCGAGCACCCGCGTGCGTCACGGCGGGAGCGCCGCTCCCCGTTGCACTCCATTGTTCCGCAGTCGTGCCTCTCGGGCTTCTCAGCGTCCCGTCGGCGGTGCGTCCGGGCGCGGCGGGCGTGCAAACCGCGCGCCCGCGCGCGCGCGTCAATTGTCTGTGCAGCCTGATTGATTAGTTCAATTAATCAGTGCCAATATTTGACGGTGTATCGACCGGGACCGATTTCCGCATCGGTGCCGGCCGCCCTAGAGGAGGCGGGGGACGACCGACAGCGAGCCGCGTGAGTCACGCGCGGCCGGCACTCACCGGCGCGCGTGGCGGCCGGCGCGGCGGTGCGTCTCATCGCCGCGGGGTACCGCTCTGCCGTCCCCGGCCGCCGGCCTGCCACGGGAGACGGAGACTGCTCGCTCCGCGCCGCTCGGGGCCTCCTCCTCTGTTCGGGTACCAGCCTCTGTCGAAAGATGGATGTAGGTGGCTGCGGCTGAAGTGGTGGGTGGTCACCTGGGCGGTTCTTTTGTGGACGGGGAGAAGCTGACCTGGACGGTCGTTTTGTTTCGATTTGTGGGCGGGGAGAAGCGGCGGTCGACAGCGAACGTCCTGATTCCGGCCGGCTGTCCTCGACCTGAGCCCGTCGCCACCGCGACGGCAGTTCATGGCAGGCTCGACCGGCCCTGACCAGCTCTGAACACCGGCCGACTCGCCGTGAGACACTGAACACCAAAGATGGAAAAGGTGTAGTTTTGTTAGTGTTGAAGGACACCAGACAATATGTGTTGGAAAAAGTTTTATACTCCAAAAGCCTCCATCAAAACGCTACGCTGTAACCATCTTGACAAGTTTCCAACTCTGCAAGCAAATGACTCTGCCTCCATTCAGTAAGAAGCAGATATGATGTCATAACGGATTTACAGCAAGAGCTCCAGCTTAAACTGGTGTTACTGCTTGCAAAATTTCGTACTTCTAAAACAAAAAATGTTCTCCAACACCAAGAACGAAAACCAAATTTCCAACCCTGCTGGGCACCGACCGGCCCCAACGGCCCGTGCACGGATGTTCGGGCTGTGCGAGTTGTGAGTATTGTGTGTTATTGCTATGGCTTAGGTACTCGGCAGAGGCCTTCTCGCTGCTCCGAGCCATTCGTTATTGCGTGATTCTCCACAGCCGTCGTCGTGCTCGCGGTCCTTGGGGTCGGAGGAGAGGCGCTGGACGACGTCATGTCCGCGTGCCGAAGCTCTCCCGCTGATGTGTTTCACTTACGGACGCTCTGCGTGGGGCCGTCCGTCACGAGTCGTTCTGCACGTCGGGCCGGCCGCTACTGTCCGTCGCCGTGCCGCCGAGTCGTCGGATGACGCAACAAGCAGCGAGGAGCGTCTGGACCGGCCACCTCTGCCGCTTCTGCCGCGGCGGCGGCGGCGGCGGTCGGCCGGACTGCCGGCAGCGGATGCACGCCGGCTAATTGTGGCTCCTCGCCGCCGTGTTTTCACCATATCGGCGGCCTGACCTCGATGGGCGAACGGGAAGCGCCGCCGTTTGATAGCCGCCGCCAGGATGCGATTACTTGATAATTGCCGCGCTGCATTCAACGCGGAGCACGGCGAGCCGTCGGAGCAAGGCGGCCGATGCGTCGCCGCTCGGACGGCCCGTCCGCCGCCGGCCGCCGGCGGCCCGGCGTTCCCGGGGCGGCACAGGTGTCCCCGACGTTCGGCCGGCGCCGCCGTGCGTCGGCGCCGGCGGCGCTCCCCCGGGCTCCCGCCGGGCGTCGCCGCCGCGGCCGCTCGTAACGCGGCGCGGCGGCGACAAACGACACCGGGGCGACGCCGCCATTAAAGCCGCCGGCCCATTTCACCTGGCCGCCCGTCATTAGGCCGAGCCATTGATTTCCGACGGGGTGCCCTCGCAGGACATTTCCGCCGCATTATTATATTCCTTATGACTAATATCCTTGGCCCGTGTAATTATGGGCTCCCCGGTTTTGGTTGTTACTTAACAGCTGACCCGTGGCATTAGTAGTATTTTATGGTCATCTCGGCGCAATTACGGTTTCCAATAATTTATTATTCGGCGTCGGTGACGGTCGGGCTGATTGGCGCCGGTGAAGTGCGGAGGAGCGGCAACGGCCGCCGGCTGGACGGCGAGCCGCTGCCGGCCGGCCGTTGGATCGGACTCGTCCTGACGGAGGTCGGCCGCTGGATCGGACCTGTCCTGTCAGCAGCCGGCCGCTGGATCAGACTCGTCCTGACTGAGGCCGGCCGCTGGATCGGACCTGTCCTGTCGGGAGCCGGCCGCTGGATCAGACTCGCCTTGTCAGAGGTCGGCCGCTGGATCAATAGAGGTTGGCCAGTGGATCGGACCCGTCCTTTTAGAGATCGGCCGCTGGATCAGATCCGCCTTCCAGAGGTCGGCCGCTGAATCAGAAGATCAGATTCGCCCTACCAGAGGCCGAGCGCTGGATTGAACCTGTCCTGTCAGAGGTCGGCCGCTGGATGAGACCCGTCCTGTCAGGAGCTCGTCGCTGGAACCCTGCCAGAGGTCGGCCGCTGGATCAGACTCAACCTGTCAGAGGTCGGCCGCGGATCATACCAGCGTCGGGGGGGGGGCCGAAGCGACTTCAGAGGCGAGTCCTTATACCGGCTCGGTTGTAACTGAATCCCTGGTCCCAGCTCTGTTTCTGGTTCTGGCTGGAACCCGTTTCGACTGGTGCCATGGTCAAGCTGTGTGTCCAGCGCAACTCAGAAGTGGACTCAGATCCGTCTCGTGCCCAGCTCCGACTGTTGGTTGGTTGATGTCAGTTCCGGCTCTGCCTCGGCCGCGGCCCCGGCTCCGGCGGGTGACAGCGGCAGCGGCGGCGGCGGCGGCGGCCGGATGTCTGCCCCGCCGTCCCCCGTCACCCGCCGCCACTTGACCGCGGCGAGCCGGCCGAGCAAGTCGTCTTTGAGTGGCTGCCGGACACGGCCGCTTTGTCCGTCAGTCCCGCCGTCCGCGGTCCCCGCGCCGCCGCAGGAAGCCGCCAATGTAAAGACACCGCAGCAATTAAGCTATCAATAAATGGGGGAGACAGGTGGAAGGTGAGGGGCCGCGCCGGATGGACCACAAACCCGCCGCGGCTGGCCGGCCGTCCCCGGCGCCGGCGCCGCTGTCCGGAGGTGGCCAGCCGGAACATTAGGGGGACGGCGGCCCAGATTAGCGCGCGCCCCGAGTGGGAAGGCGGCGCCGCGCCGCCCCGGCTGCCATTCACATGCTAAGGCGGCGTCAGGGCGATGTTGTGCGCGGCGTGCGGCGGAGCGGCGCGGCCGACGCACCTGCCCGGCCTGAAGCCGACCCTGCACGCCGGCCGGACGCGGTGGCCTCAGTGACCGGCGCGGCCTGCAGCGCGGCCTTATCTGCCGGCGGACGCGCCGACTGCCGGCCGCCAGGGGTCGCGTGTGAGCCGGCCGCCGGCCCGGCCCGGCACGTCCGTAACTCGTCATTAGGCCGGTCCGGCGGCCGGCCCGGCTGCCGTGCGGCCGGCGCCGCCGCGCGGCTGACGGCCGCTCCGCGCGGCCGCCGCCGCCGCTGCATACCAATGGTGCGGGCGGCGGCGGCGCGCGACACTCGACGTCGGCCCGATGACGCCGCGGCGGCCGGCCGGCGGCGCGGCGCCCATTGACCGGGCCGGCGTGGCCGGCTGGGCGGACGTCGAGTGGCCGGCGGTGCCGGCGCGCCGACACCGACCCCGGCCCGAATCATTTACCCGGTTATTAAGTCGCATTGAGAGCGGGCGGCACCGCCGGCGCCGGCGGCCGCCGCCGCGGACGTGCCCCCAGAGCCATCTCGTGGCGGCGGCGCGAACTGGGCGTCGTCGGCGCGCTCGCCGCCCCATTGGCCGTGGCTGCGAAATGGCAGCCGGGCAGGTCACGTGTCCGGCCGGGCCGGTCAGCGGCGACACCGGCCGACAGCTGGCGCCCGGCGACCGGGCTGCGCGCCGTTTTTCGCCGGCGCGCGCGGCAGATTAGCGCGCGCGCCGGCGTCCTGGCATTCCGATCGGCGGGCTATTGTGTACGGGTTTTTGCGGCGGCGCGGCACCGCCTGAGACGCGACCGCCCAGCGCGGCGCCGCCGCGGCCGGCCGGCCGGCGATTTATGACGGGTGGTGACAATCGGGCGCGAGCTGCCGGCCGCCGCCGCCGCCCGCTGGGAGCTGTCGCCGGCCGGAGACGGCCGGCCGACGTCAGTGACGTCACGGCCGGCTGTCGGGAGACGTCTTTGGACGACCCCGTGCGCTTCGCTCTGTACTCTCAGTAGGTGGCGACGACACGGGGCATAGTCAGGCCTGGCAGTCTGGGAGCAGGCTTGGATCGGTGCCACAGGGTCTGATCGGAGCCAGTCGGCCCCTGCGGTCCCGGCCAGCTGACCTGGGCTCGCGCTCGGCGGCTCCCGTTTGATGCCACCTCTGCCGGAGCTGGAGCTTTGTGGAGCTGTTGCTCATCTGGCCTGCCCTTCTCAGTGAGATGTGGTTACACTATGGGTATGGAGGCGTCTAATTAGAGCTGTCACATTGCCAACGTGTTCTGTTTCATTGGGTTAAACGCCTTCCCGTTAATGGAGTACCCGCGAGGGGCTCGATGGTCTCGGTAGGTGTGATATAGACGGCCGGTATTGGGAGGGCAGCTGGTGAGGGAGTGATCGATCTCGGTGGACGTGTCATGCGCAGCTGATATCAGCAGGGTAGATGATGATGGGCTCTTTGATCTCGGTAAAGCGGCTGATCTTCCCGGAGTAACCGGCCAATCTCAGTGGTCAGCGCCAGCACGGCCGCCGATCTCAGTAGCGCGGCCGACGTCCTCACAACAGGCGAGCGTGCGGCTGACTCAGGCTGATCAGGAAGGCCTGAGCGGCGCGCCTCAGCCTCGCGACGTCCTGCCGCGGCCGGCGGCCGTCGGCGGTGAGTTATGACGGCGCCGACGCCGCTCCGGACGCGGCGGCGCGCGCGACGCCCCTGGATCTGATGTCGAGCGCTATCCGGCCGCCGGCGACGCCCATAAATAACGACACTTTCCAATTACGGGAGTAAGCATAATCCTTTTACACGGGCCCGATCATGTTGCCGGCCAGCGGCGCTGCATATGGAGTGGACCCTAATCCAGTCAGCGACAATTATCGAGGCCCGCGCGGCGCGCGGCCCTTTCATGCGCCGCCGGCCGATTGCTATCACGGTGACGAATTTTGCCGTTCGGGGGAAACCGGCGTGCGTTAAGCCTTTTACGCCGGCAGCCGCACCGCGCCGACCGCCCGGCAGTTTGCCAAATCAAGTTTACTCTTGGGATTAGAAATCGCGGCGGCGGCGGACTGCGGCGGCGCGGCCCGGCGAGCCCCGGGCGAGACTCGCCCCAGGGGCGAGCAGGGGGAGGGGGCGCTGCTCTCGCCCGCGCGCCGCCTCCGGGCCCGCGCGCCCATCGTTCGTGCAGGATAAATGACCTGTATCGATGTCTAGCATATCATAACCGACCGCCGACCGCCGCCCGGCCGCGGCGAATCTGCATAAAAGGACAATCCAATCCTTTGATACCGTTGAGTGGTTTGGGCGATTACGCGGCGTCGGCGGCTGAAAAATGACTCCGCCGGCGGACTGCTCCTCTGCGAGCCTGCGGACGGCGGCGGAGCGGCGAACGCCGCTCCCGGGTCGACGCACGGACGGACGCTCTCCGCCCACCCCACGGACCCGGCAGCGGTGGAGGGAGAGCCTGAGGCATTGAGCGGTCAGCCGCCCCTGGGCCGGGCCGGTCCGCGGGCCGCCAGCTCGGACGGCCTGCTGGTGAGGTTATCATTGTCGAGGCCCAGCTGCTGCGGCTTTTTACTCCCCTGGTTTCGGGCATCAGATTAATCGGGTGGGTTTTGTGAGTCGGCCTGCAGAATGGTCGAAGCCGTGCAGTGGCTCGCCCAGTTGCCGGCCGTCCTTTGCCGGAGCGTGCGTGCCCGCGCAGCGGAGTGCTGTGGACGCCGCACCCTCCCGCGGCCCGGTTTGATCTGCTGCGGGGTGTCGGCACGGCCATCGGTTTGGCCGTGGCTGGGCCCGACCGGACGGACCAGCCGCCTTTGACGGAAATCGTATAATGGACGGGCAATCAGTCGCATAATTCGGCCGGCCCGCCGGGGAAAAAGCCAATTGGGAGCGGCAAAAAGGCTTCAGTCGGCGATCTGGAGTGTCGCCGGTTTGATTTCTCCTATCATTGGCCCAATCAAACGGCTCGATACTGGAGGATGCCGCTTTTTGCCTGCCATTGCTGACATTGAACCGGCCTTTTTGTGTGACCGGTAGTTGGTCTGGGCTTTAAATCCCGTCCGTTCCGTGACGGTAATGATTGGTTCCTGTGATCGTCTGCCGTCTTTTTGCGCGTCGTAAAAAACTAATTATCGATGCGGCTAGCTGCGGATTGTGCATTATGTCAGGCAGGCCGGTGTCGGTAATGGAGTATTGTTTCAGCGATTACTCCGATTGCCTGACTCGGGCAGAAAACGAGGGCTGTAAAGCGCGCGGACGTGCAGGCGTGTGCAATTCTCCAGCTGGGGTCGTAGTCCTTTGTTTCTGCCTGCGCTTGGGCCGATGATGAAGGGTGCATTTGACGCTTCCGCTGTCCGGACAGGTGTCTCGAGCGTGTCAAAATATTGGCCTCGATTACCGCCGCCGGGCGAAATTGGGGTTCTTCATCACGCTCTGACGAGCTTTCAGCGCTCGCGTCATTCGCAGCACAGTGCCGCCAGCTGTCGCCGAGACGTCGGCGGCTGACCGCGCCGCTGCTGTTGCCCGCTGTTTTCCGGGGACGTCGGCGGCGACGTGCCGGTCGGGCGCCGCTTCACAGTCCCGCCCCGCACCTTTGGCGGACCTGCCGATCACTACAGTGGGTGCGATCTCCTCCCCCGCAGTTGGACGGGGTGGTGACACGGACCTTCACTCTCGCACTCATTGTTCGAACGCGAACGGCTTTGTTTGAGGGCGGATCGCAGGTGACAACGGAGCATTGTCCCGCGGCTCGGGCGCTGTAAAGAACGGGACAGCGCTGATGGAGCCGGCCGTAGCGTCCATGTCGCTCCCAACCAGGCCGATCGGGCCGACCCCTCCGTCGTCTGGCAGCTCGCCTCCGGACCGGCCGGCGGCGGCGACCGTCGCGCCGACACCAGCGACAGGACGGGGCGGGGCGTTGTCCTCCCCGAGCTGGCAGCGGGCCGCCGTCCCGGCAGGCCGAGCGCGCCGTCCCATCTGGGCCGCGACCATAAATTGACACGGCTATCATGCAATCGTCGTAAGTCAGCACGCGCGCCTCGGCGACTGCGAGACCATAATTCGGCGGCTCCCGGCCGGCCGCGGACGGGTGCCCCGCCGCGACCTCGGCCGGTCCTAAGTGGTGACCGACCTCCCTGTGGACGGGTGCCCCGCCGTGACCTCGGCCAGGTCCTGAGTGGTGACCTCGTCCTGTCCTCAGTTGCGATCTCGGTCCGGTCATTAGTGGTGACTGGCCGGACTTCATCTGCTACCTCGCCACGGTGCTTAGTGGTGACGTTGGTTGAAATATTGCCACTACGACGAGGTCATCTATCCGACACTTATATTACATAATGTTATACATTGGCATTATACGACGACACTACATGCTCCGGTCTCCATCGTGACTTCGGCTGTATCCTCAGCTTTGAGCTCGGCCATCCCGAGCTGTGACCGTGGCCGCTGTGCCGCCGTGACCTCTGCTGAACCCGTGCCGCGGCCTCGGCGCGGCTGCCAGCGCCGGTCGCGCTCTGCCGCGGTCCCCGGGCGCCATGGCCGCGTCAGTGAGGCGTCGGCGGCCGGCGGCCGGCCGGTGCCGCCGCTTGGCCCGGAGACAGGAGGCCGGCCGGCTGTTGCACGCCGCGACTGCCGTCTGCCGGCGGCCGCCGGACGGGCCGGAGGTGACGCGGGGGGCGGGGACCGGGACGCGGCCAGGCGTCGTTGCGCCATCCCTCCGACTGCGCCGCAAATGTGCCGTGACCCGGCGTGGCCTGCAGCCTTAATCTGCGCCAGTTTCTCGCGGCGAGCCGTAACTAACCCGGGCGGCGTTGTGCAGATGTCGCGCCGCTCCCGCTTCCCATACATCACCGGCGCCGGCGCGTCGCCTTCGACGAGGCCGCGACGGCGGCGACGCGGCGCTGATCGCCGCCGACTGTTGTCGTTGGCCGGCCGCGTGCGCCGACGCGCGGCGCGGCCGGGCGGGGACGTCGGCCGCGGCGCCGTCGCCTAGAATAAGCCGCGTGACAGCTAGTGGCCGCGTCGCTGTCCTTTATTTCTCCGGGCCGGGTTATTTGTCGCTCGGGCCGTCCGGGCGCCGCCGATTTATTGGGCCGGCCGGCCCGCTCGGCTGCAGACCGGGCTTTGTTAATCAGCGGCGCGCGCGCGCGGCGCCGTTCGTCGCGCCAGATTCGTCTCCGCGCCGGCCGGAATGCCCTCGGCCGGGCCAACTGGGCGGTCAGAGGGGCCGCCAGCGCCCGACATGACGCATGGCGCCACCGGCGGAGCGGCCGACGGCAGCCGTCACCGCCCTGGACCGGGCTCCGTGCCGGCGAGTTGTCAAAATGGCAGCAGGAGACTGGCGCATAGGTGACGTCTGCCGAAACCGACCGTCGAGTCCGCATAGACGGTGACGATGCCCCGTCACACGGCGGCTCTTCTCCGGCTTCATTGCGCAGACCCGGACCCGGCGCAGTTCCGGTCCCGGCTCCGGTGGCAGAGCAGTTCGTTCCCGGCTTCAGTACCGACCCATACCCGGTGCGGTCCCGTTCCGGGCCCCAGCGGCGGTCCCGTCACAGAGCCGGCCGGCCGACAGGTGCTGGCTGGCCGTGAGACCGGCCGCCGCGTCGCCGCTCGGGTTTCCCCGGGAACGACGTTCCCGTCCGTTCACCCTTTTCAGACGATCCATCCCCGTCATTTTCTAATTACGCTCGTCTATAGTTTTACCGCTATTTCTTGATATTACGCTCAATCATCGACGGCGAATCCCCATGCATATTCATCGGACTGCGCGCGTCCGTCTCCCCCTGTCTCCTCCCCTGTTCTCCGGCTCTCCGGGCGGTTTTTTACCGGCGTCGCCTCCCTCGCGGCTCAGCCGCTCGGCGGCGGTCCCCTCCGCCGGCCCGGCTGACGACGACGGCGAGCGACGATTTTTAAACCGATAATTACAAGCAATCAGTGTGTTGGCGGCGCGCGGCCGCCAGCCGGCCTGCTGCGTGACGTCACAGCTCGGCGGCGGCGGCGGGTGTACGGACGATGTGGTGGACTGACAGGCTGGTAGACGGGCGAATTGACCGTTCGGTGCGTTGGCGGACTGGCGACTTGACGTACTGTTGGAATGAGATGGGCTGTTGCACTGGCGGGGTGACGTCAAATGTCGGACGCCGACAGGCGTCCTGGCGAAATGAAACATCATTTGATTAGCCACTGGATGGATTGACAAGGACGGTGCGCTGGCGGTGATGCTGACCGGCGTGCCACTGGACTGTTTGCCGCCGCCGGGGCCCATACAGCCCCCGCTCTCGCAGCTGCCGCCGCGTGCCTCGCTGCTTCTGACTTTGTCCTCTCGGCTTCTCGCCGCCGGTACGGCCGTTACCTCAGTCCAGCGCTTCTGGCCGGGACTCGGCCCGTCCCGCCGTGAGGTCCCGCAACCTGCGCCGGCTGAGGACCGCACGGTGGAACGACCTGGCCCGCGGTCACCGGCGGCCGCCGTTCCGGCCGGCCTGCGCATGCGCAGAGCGTCGACAGAGCCGACCCGGCTCCGTCCGAGATAACTGGTAGCGCCGACGTCTTCCGCTATTTGCGATAATTGCAATTTCATTGCACTGCAAGATGTTCAATTACAGTGCGGCTCCATGCGAATTTATTTCTATTGGACGACCGAGAAGTGACGGTAATTATTGGGGTAACAGGAGCGGAGCCGTCCCGTGCCAGTGAATCATCCTTTAGTTAATTGTAATTGACTGGCGGGAATGAAGAGTTATAGGAGAGAGAGCGCCCGCGGCGGCGACGGCTTTCATTAAGCAACCCTTCCTCGTCTGCGGCATTATGATTTTTATATCAGATTCCATTAAGACAATACCCGGCCCTAATCCGGTCGTCTCCGCGGCGCCTGCTGGAGTCACCCCACCCTCTCTCCCCTCGCTCGCTCCCTCCGTCTCCGCAGATCAAATGTGTAATTCCTTGTGTGTCAGCGATAGAAATGTCGCACAAAAACCATCGAAATGCGATACGGGGGATCGGAGCGCTATGGGAAAATCCCGAAACGACGCCACATGTCATGAACCGTGGCGCGGCAGTTACAGCGAACGTCGACTCTCCCACACTTCATCTCCGTCCCCTCCTTCCCTCTCCCCGCTCTTTCCTCTCGGAGAGAGTCTCTCCCTCTGCCTGCTCCCCTCCCTCTCGCCTTGTCTTCCCTCCCCTCTCTCCCACTTTCCCTCTCTCCTATCCCTTTCTCCCTCTCTCCGTCTCCCTTTTCTCCCCACTCCTGTCTCCCTCTTTCTCCTCTCCTTCCCTCTCCCCCTCTTTCCCTCCTCCCCCTCTCCCTCTTCTCTCGGGCCCCGCACCTTTGCGCACTCTGTTCCGAGCTCTGGCTTGCCGCGGCCCCACACACCAGCGCGGCCCCAGGCCGGTCTCCCCAGCGGTGGTTCCGCGCCGGTGCCGTCTTCCGTGCAGACCTGCTCCCCTGGTCCCACCAGTGAGACCGCGCTTCGCCAGCAGCTGGCATTGCAGTGTATCATGTTAGCTACAGTTCCTCGTAGTTTTCCTTGCCGCACGGCCAGTGTGCAGAGGTATGGTGCTCAGCGCCGGGCCCGCGAGTCGTTTGTTTCTGCACGTCACCTGATAATCATTGGCGGTGCTTTCGCTCCCACAATCAGCTGAATTTACGACAGTTGATTGTGGACCGTTCTGTTTTCCTTTCGGACGGCATGAAGCTTCTCCAATGGGCGGAATAGCTCCGGTGCGGGCCCCATGAAACCGTTGCCGGATGGCTGGAACGGCTCGAAGATCGCGGACGCCTTGCAGCGGGACGTTACTGGCGCTTACCGGAGCATGTCCCTGTGACTATTTCTGGACATGGGCGTAGCTCAGCGACGCCTCCCCAGTAGCGAGGGGCTAATGCGGTGCGAGCATTGAACCCGGCGTGGACTGGGTGCAGGTCGTCCGGCTACCCCCTTCCCCCCCCCCCGCCGTTGGAGCTGGGAACAGCGCCGGCCTGTTCGAGCTGCCGAACCGCACAGTCACATGCCCAGCGGGAGGTCGAGTTGTCTGTCGTCGGATTCACGTGACCTCGAGTGACCCAGCAGCTTAATGGCTTTCTGCTTGGGGCCTGAGCTCCTGGCTCAGCCAGTGATGGTAGGTTGTCGTACAGGCGTGATGTTTGGCTTTGGGTTTTCCGCAGCCAGATTGGGGTATCCGACCCTGCTTAGCGTGACCTGGTCTGAACGGATGTAGCACCGACTCAGTCTGACGTGACTTTTCCTCGCCTGCTGCAGCTTGCCCTAGACTGACCTTATTTGACCTCACTTGACCTCATTTGGCGCCGGTTGGCCTCGTTTGGCCCCGCCTGACTTCCGCTGACCTGACCTGACCCTCCTTGTCGGTCCCAGAGGCCGCCGGTGCTGTCGGGCCTCTGTCCACCTTGGCTGCCCGACCGGCTGTACGGTCGAGTGCAGAGCCGCTGCTGCTGTCGCTGAGTGACTGGGCGTGCTGTGATCGGGCCGACAGCTCGGCGGCGGAAAGCTGCGCTGCCGGGCGGCCGGTGAGCGGCGCTGGGTCTCGCGGCCTGGTCAGTCCGGAAAGGCCAGCTGCCGCATTGGTGCCACCTGGACCGGCCGCGTTAAACGAGGTCACGCCAGGTCAGGTCAGGTCAGGTCGGACCGGACGGGTCGGAGGACGCAGGGTGGCTCCTTGCACCGCCCTTGAACCCTGAGAGCGGCCTCGGTGTCTATGAACTCGCCGTCTGGCCCGGTGTGGGTGGCACCGATGTGGCGGTGTGTGGCGCCGGCGGACGGCGGCCGATCGCCGGGCCCACCGCGGCCGCGTGCTGATCAGCGGGCACCCCCGCCGTGATCCCCGTGTGAGCCGGGCCGTGCACCGGCCTCCGCTGCTGCGCCCGTAACGGATAGTCCGCTCTGCACGATTGAAATAGCACCTCCCCTTCGGTAACTGCCGTCTATTGAAAACGCAATTGGCAAAAAGTGGGCTCGCGGGGTCATAAATTAAGCCGTTGCATTAGACACAAGGGTGGGGGAACTGGAGGCCATTTGGCGCGGGCGGGGCTCATGATACCCCATCGCTCTCTATCCGCGGTCCGGCCAAGGTGGTGCCCGCCGCCCGCTGCCGGGCCATAACCACCTCCGTGGTGAAGTCCACTTAGGTGGCAGGGGTCGGCCGTGTCCGGCTCCTCCGCCACCGCCTGCGCCGGGTTACCGTTCTATGCCGAACCCCAGTCTCCGGCGGAGGCCGTCCCGGGCCGGTCAGGTCCTCACGGAGTCTGCCGGCGGCTCCGGCCCGCGCGCTGCCCCTCCGCGCCCAGCGGCGGCGACTCCGGACTCGGACTCGCCGCGCGTGACTCGACCGGCAGAGTCGGCGGGTCCGGGCCGGGACGGCGGAGGCCGCCGCGGCGTCAGAAGCGGCGGGCCCGATGCGTGCGCTGCAGGCCGGGGACCCGGTCGGCCGAGCAGGCAGCACGGTCGGCCGCTCCGGTCGGCCGCCGCTGTATCCGGGGCGGGGCCGCATTAGGAGGCTTTGTTCGGCGCGGCCATCCGTCAACGTTTGCAACGCGGCGTGGCGGCCGATAAACGACGGGCGCGGCCGCCGGCCGGCCGGCCGTCACAGCGGCGACACTCGGCCGGCAGCGGACCGAACGTCGCCGGGCCGCCCCCGCCCCCGCCCCCGCCCGGACGCGGGACTCCACGAGGTAGGGAGTCACGGGCGGGCGGCCGCCCGCAGGACTGGCGGCCACGCACGGTCGGTAGTCCGGCCTGATAGTGACGGCCGTGGACCTGACGTCGGCCCTCGCGCGCCGTCAGTGGCGGTCGATCTTTTTGATGTGCGACCGTGTGGCGGCTCGGCCTTGGCCCGATGGCGCCGAATGTGCTGGTGCGACGCGAAGCCTGCCCGTCGCGCCGGTCGCCGGTAATTTAGTGTCCGGCTTTCCACTGTGAATCACGCCCGGCCTTAAAGCGGAGTGTAAGCAACTAATTCCGGCTGTCATTCGACCGGGTCGTAATGTAGTTAGCGCAGGCCGACATGCACGGCGTCGGCGCTGGGCGCCGTGACCGGCCGCACGGCTCGCAGCGGGACATTCCACGCCGGCGACGGCGGAAGGCAGAGGACAGGGCGGCAGGTGACTCAGGTTCAGAGGACAGGGCGGCAGGTGACTCCGGTTCAGAGGACAGGGCGGCAGGTGACTCCGGGTCAGAGGACAGGGCGGCAGGTGGCTCTGGTTCAGAGGACAGGGCGGCAGGGGACTCCGGGTCAGAGGACAGGGCGGCAGGTGACTCCGGGTCAGAGGACACAGGGCGGCAGGTGGCTCTGGTTCAGAGAACAGGGCGGCAGGTGGCTCTGGTTCAGAGAACAGGGCGGCAGGTGACTCCGGGTCAGAGGACAGGGCGGCAGGGGACTCCGGTTCAGAGGACAGGGCGGCAGGTGCCTCCAGTTCAGAGGGCGCAGGGTCGGGGAGGACAGGGAAGGTCGGGAGTGGACCGAGCCCGATCAGAACGGCCTGTACTGAGTTGAGAACTGTCGTACGCCCGAATCCGGGGGCCTGAGTCATGATCAGCCGTAGGTAGGACAAGTTCGCTTCCGCGTGTAAAGCTGCAATCCGTGCTACCTGGCTAAGTCAGACCCCGCCATATATAAAATCCTTTTGATGATATGAACGCTGCTTGGCGTTCTTCCAGTGTTTGCAGTCCGAGCATTTGTTACATTTTACTGTTTGGCATTTATGAGCTGACGACACGGCAGCCGGTGGCCTGCTGCCGGCTGACCGTCCGGCTGGTCAGCTCGCGGTCCGCCGGACCAGCACGGGACCGGACCGGCGTCCGGTACGGATCGATCCCGGTCCGGCCGGTCCGGGCAGGCGTCCCGTTTTTACCGTTCCGGCCGCCGTAATGGAGCCCGCGGGCCGCCCCCACCTGCCCCCCCCCCCCGCCCCAGCCCCGGTCCGGGCGGGACGTGACGGCCGCTGCTCCCCTGTTGCAGAGAGCTGCCCTGGCCGAGAGAGAGGTGGACACGCTGAAGGAGCAGCTGGCGGTCAGCGTGAAGAGGGCACAGCTCGCCGACGAGGGTGACGCCGGCTCCGATTCGCAGCGCCGCTCCATCGCCGAACGACAGCTCGCTTCCAAAGACAACGAGGTGAGCGCGCGCTGCAGTCATTCGTGCGTCGTTGCACGCACTGACGAGCAGCAATGGGGAAATGGAATGTAGAGGCTGGTGGAATGGGGGATAGGGAATACATTTATTATTTTCATCTGTCAGTTTGCTTTTAATTTCTTTGCTTGTATTTCTTGTCTTTCCATCCCATTTTTCTATTTTCGCTATCGGCAACAATACACGGGACCTGTTGTACGGAACGCAGTGAAGTTTGCCTGCGAATCGGTAAGCCAGCCACTGAGTGCAAATAGGGCAAGAGAAGTAATTATCATAACTCCTTTTAAGAGGAAAAAAGGTTGGGATATGGTAGGTCGACGCATTCGAAGGTAATGCGTGTCATAAACCAGACTAACAATGATATTTCCGTTTTTTTTGTCTTTGTTTGAGATCCATTATGGCGTGACATAACGCTGGAAACAATGAACTCATGCAGGGCTGCCTGTAATGTGGTGTTCAATACGCGGCCGTCCGTCGGTACAGAGTTCGTAACTCTTGCAGCGCTCCGTGCCTTTGCGCCAGCTCCGGCTGACGACGCGAGCCGTTAAGCACTCGAGTGCATTGTGCTGTTGACCTGGCGGCGTGAGTGGCGTGTGCGGCTAATCGGCCCGGCCGGCCGCCGGAGCCGCCTTTTCACCGGCTGTTTGTCCACCGACCGGGCTCTGATGGCTGTTTTGATGGCGTTATGAACACCGCCGGCCGTTTTGTGAGTGGCCGCGTGCGCGGCGGCCGGCGCCGGCTGGGAGGCCGTCAGGTGGTCGCTGGGGGACGCACGGTGCCCGGCCACCGCCCCATTGTCGGCTCTCCGGCCGGCCGGCCGGCACGTGCGCGGGGCAGGGCGATCGCCTGCGCCGGCCAATAACTCGGCGGCCGATCAGGCTCGACTCTGGCCGGGCGGCGTCGGCCGGTGTGAACGCGGCCCGAGCCGGCGCCATTAGCCGCGTCATTCACGTGCACCGCGGCGCCGGCTTAAGCCGCCACCGCGCCGCCTGATGGATAACCGATACGGGCCGCCTATCGACCTGGCCAGGCCCGCGGCCGCCCCGCCGGCCGGCCCCGGCGGGCCTGCGGCCGCTAATGCCCCGCGGCGGTCGGCGCCGATGCCGCGGCGGCCGCTGCACAAGTCGACGCCGTCGGCGGCGGGTGGATGCCTTTGGCGGCCGGGCCGGGCCGGGCCGCTGTGACGTGGTTACGAGTGCGCCCTGTGGCCGCCTCGTGGTCGTTTGGAGCCGACGTCGGCCGAGCACCGAGCAATACACGGCCTGCAATGTGTCGTGTCCGACGCGCCGGCCGGGGGGGAGGTGTTAAAGTCGGCACCTGGCTGCCCGGCATCGTCCGTTCACCACAGATGGCGTGACACTTGCCAGTTAGACCAAGTGACTAGATCGGTTTGTGTATCAGTAGGAGCTTGCAAGAGGGTCTTTGCGGACGCGGCCAAACAGAAGGATACTGAAGTATCATGCTGATCAAGTTGATCATTTGATTAGTAATGAGATATCCTTTCAGCTTGAGCGTATGCAGCTGGTCGGCTGCACGCGGTGGGTCAAGGCGCAGCCGGCGCCGCTGCTCCTAAATAATCTGCTCTTTGTTATCGCTCGCCCGTTAACGCTGGCTCATTTTGCAACGCTTCTGCTGTCTACGAACGCATATGGAGGGTTCCTGTCGGCGAATGGTCAGATAAATGGTGCGCCGACATCTGCACCGCTGATAAGGAAGGATGTTGTTGACGGGCTGACAAGAAACCAGATAAGTGTCATGCACCGTGCCATATCGCATCACGAAGACACCGCACCGCTCTGACCCGTGTCTTATCTAAACGGCAATTCCCCTTTTCCCATATTGCGGCCGTTACTTCACTCCCTGGTGGACGCTATAATTGAGCCAATTTGCCGCGCGACCGAATTTACATGTACGACGAGGTCAGAACAATGTTGACTTTAATGGCTTGTTTTCCGCCGTCAGCACGTGAATTGGAAGGACGCCAAACGTGTCTTATCGGCCTCCAGAATGGGCTCCATTCGATACCGGCCAGTCACTTGGGGCTCGGAGTCGTTCTTATCGCCGTCGAGGGGAGTGCCCTGCCTAAAAACGGCCCGTTCGAAGACCTGGCCGACATCCAAACATTCGGCCGGCGGTCCGAGGGTGTCGGCAGGAGCTTCGACAGGAGCTCCGGCGGCCAGGCTGCGATTGTCGGTCCGGCTGCCGGCGACTGTTCCGTCTGTGACGGGTCGGCCCCCCGTTTCCCCCCTCCGGCCGAGTGGCGGTGCCGCCCGCCGACCGGCCGGCCCAGCTGACCGGCCCTCCGGCGGCCTCCGGCAGGGAAAGCTGGCACCGCGCCGGTGAATGGCTATTTCCGCCGATGACGGGCCCTGATTGGTCGATGGGAAATTCGTCTCGGTGGCGATTGGTCGCGCCGACGGTCGCCGCCGGCGCGTAACGCATGCCGTATACCTCCTGGAGAATTCTAATGAGCGCTCCCGGCGGACATTGTGTCCGGCAGGGCGTGCGTGACCGGCCGGGAGGCGTGTCCGCCGCGGCGGCGCCGCCAGCTCGGCCGCCGGTCGCTGGACCGTGCGGTCCGTGCCACTGCCAGCTGGCGGTGACCCTGTCGCGGCGAGTGCCAGGCCGCCGGCAGTTTGGTTGCGCGGCGTCTTCACGTGTCTTCACCTTCGCTACAGCCTGTCTCTCGGCTGCCGGTCCGCCGCCGGCGGCGGGCGGCCCGCTGAGCCGTTCCGTCGGCTCCCGGCCGGCTCGTGACACCAGAGCGGCGCTCGCCGTTCCCCCAGCTGCTGCGGCCACTAGACGGCTGGCGGGTGTTGCGGTAAAAACCCGGGGTTGAGGAGGGGGCAGCTGGCGGCCCCGCGGCGCTCTCCGTCCCCGCCGATAAAAAACTAATCGTCCGATCAGTATTGAAACTAATTTTGCCGGATCGAGTAATTGACGGTTTGTTAGGAGCGGCCGATAAGGCGGCAGCTGCTGCTTGAGGACCGCACGTCGGCGGCGGTAAAAATGAGGTCCGGCGTGTGCCGGACAGGCGGGCGGCGGCCGCCGGACGGCGTCACTTCCTGTCGACCCTCCACGCTCGGCAGACGACGCCCGGCCGCCCGGAGTGGCCGGATTGTTGCCGCTAATTGGCGCGTGCAGCGGGCCGTTTTTCGGCGCCGCTCCGCCGTCGTCTGCCGGCGTAGAGCGGCGGGCGGGCGGGCGGACGGTCGCCGTGCGTCGCTCGACGCGTCCTTCGCGGTCCGGCGGCGGCCGGCGCGACCGTTTATCGGAGACCCCGTCCCGGCGGCCGACGCGGCCGTTTATCGGAGACCCCGGCCCGGCGGCCGACGCGACCGTCTCGGCCCAGTGGGCGACGCCGCGCGCCGCGATCGACGGCCGCCGAGCGCCGAAATCGCCCGCCCGTCTCTTTGTGCCCGGCGGAAACGGCCTGTTAGCGGCCGCCGATCGGCCCAGCGCCGTCACGCCGCAACCGTTCCGATACCGTCGTAAAACTGATTTACGCCGTCTTTTATGTTAAAAACGCGACACGGGCTTTGAGCACACAGTTCGGTCGCGATCAATTACGTCGACCGTCCGGGCGTGAAATTCGCCGGTCTGGCGGCCGGGCGGCGATCGGTTTGCGGTGGACGCGGTCGGTGCCGATCGCCGGCGTCACGGCCGGCCGGCGGCCCCGGCTCCGTGCCGTGGCTGTCTGGCGCTGGCAGGGCGCCGGGCGGGCGGCAGGGACCGGCGCTGGATGATCCGGCGGATGTCACCAGGGTGCGGTATGACCTCCGCTGTCAGCGCGCCGTAAACCGTAATAATTGGCTGCGGTTGGCGTTTACTGGCTGGCTGACGGGTCCTGTCCGCCGGCTCAGGGGGCGGTCTATCACGGCCAATCAATTTCACACCCCGGGTGTCCTATCCGCACTGTGGCTTCAGCCTCTTGGTTTGTTTTCAGCCGCTTGGTGGAGTTTGGTCTCGGCCGTTTGGCCAAATTTCCCCGGCCGAATTTGTCGTGTTTTGAGCGGCCTAGATTTCATTAATTTGGGCGATTTTGATCTCGGACACTTTTTCCGACTTCACGACTTCATTCCTTGGATATCTGGCCAGGTTAGGTTTCAGCCATTTAGCAGATTAATGTATTGGCCGTTCGGCCGAGTTTAGTCTCAGCGACTTGGCCGAACTCGATCTTGGCCATTTGGCCGAGCTTAGTCTTGGCCATGAGGCCGATCTTTCCTTATAGGTTCAGTCTGGCTTTTTCCGGATTTTGGCCACCTGGCCGAAGTTGGCCTTTGTCATTGAGTATAATCTTGGGCTTTGCCACTTCACCAAGATTTCCCTGTGCCATCTGGCCGAGTACGATTCGTGCTATTTTGCCGAGTTTGGCCTTTGTCATATGGCCGGGTGTGTGTCATTTGGCCAAGTATAATCTCAGTCATTTCGTGGAGTATGCTGTTTATCATTTGGCCGACTACGATCTTGGCCATTTGGCCGATCGTGGTCATAGGCCGAGACTGGTATGTGACATTTGGCCGAGATTGGTCTTCGCCATTTGGCTGCGTATGATGTATGCCGTTTGGCCAAGTTTGACATCGGTCCGGCCTGGATCATTTGGCCGTGTACGATCTTGACCATCTGGCCGGGATTAGACTCTGCCATTTGGCCGAGTATGGTCTATGCCGGCTGGCCAAGTTTAATGTTAAGCACTAGCAGGCCACGATCTTGGCCATTTGGCCGAGTATGATCTTGGTCGCATGGACGAGATTAGTCTTAGCCATTGAGCCAAGTTTGATCCTAGCCATATGGCCGAGATTGGTCTTGGCCATTTGGCCGGGTGTGGTGCTGACCTTATTCCGGAGATTGGTGTCCGCCATATGGTCAAGATTTGTCTTTCTTATTTGGCCGAGTATGATCTATGTCATTTGGCCTAGTTGGATGTTTGCCATTTGGCCGACTACGATCTTGGCCATTTGGCCAAGTGTGATCGTGGCCATATGGTCGAAATTCGTCTGTACCATTTGGCGAAGGTTGATGTTTGCCATTTGGCCATATGGCCGTGCCATAAGATCTTGGCTATATGGCCGACGACTAAGATCTTGGCTGTTTGGCCGGGTATGGTCTTAGCAGTATAACCGAGATTGGTATGTGCGATTTGGCCGAGATTGGTCTTTGCCATGAAGCCTGAAATGACCATTGTTATTCGACTTAGTTTGATATCACCCAGACCAAGATCAGTTGTCTTTGTCCAGTCTTGGCCATTTCGCCGGCATAAGTCTCTGCCATTTGGCCGAGTGTGATCTCGGCCATTTGGCCAAGTTTGTCTCACCCGGGCGTCCGAATACGGTGCAAGCGATTTGGTCAGTGCGGTCTCGGCCATTTCGCCATGTTTGATCTCATCCGTGCAGCCGAATATGATGTAAGCCATTTGGCCAGTGCGGTCTCGGCCTTTTGGCCGATTTCGATCACAACCATTTATTTAGCCGAATATGATGAAAGCCTTTGGCTTAGTACGGTCTCGGCCTTTTGGTCGATTTTGATTTCAACTATTTAGCCGAATATGATACAAGCCGTTTGGCCTCGTACAGTCTGGGCCTGTTGGCCAAGTCTGCTGCCGACCGTCGCAGCCCGATCGTGCCGTTGGAGCCGTGTTTTCTGTCCTGCCGCGGATCAGCCGTCAGCGCCCTGTCGCCGGCCGCCCCCCGCGCCGCGTCGCGTCGGCCGCCGCCGGACGCCGTGCCTTTTTGCGGCCGGCGGCGGTCGGCGCGCGCGCCGGCGCGGTCTCGGCGGCGCGACCGATCCGCGGCGCGCTTTTTGCGGGGCGTGTCGCCCCCGACTTCCTGCCGCGGGCGGCGCGCGTTCCCACGGCCCGGCCGGCGCCGGGACGGCCGGCCGCGCGGGCCCGACAGCGCCGTAATTAAAATAAAACGGCACCTGATTAACCCTTACCGAGGTGGAAGCCGTCCGATCAGCTCGCGGGGCCTCCCGTTCGTCATAATTATTGGCCGTTAATGGCGCTAATGCCGGCGGTGGGCGGCTGCCTGCGCCGGTGGCCCGTGTCGTCAGCGGTATCGGCCCCGGCCGGGTCGGCGCGACCAGACGGGGTGGAGGGTGATGCACGCCGGCTGGCGAGAGATGGCGACTGACGTGGTCCGGCGGACTGACGTGTGGCCGGGACCTCGCTCGCCCGTCCGGCGAAGGCCGGCAGCCGGCCGGCCCGCCGCCGTCTGACGCAGCGGTCTCACGGCCCGGCCGGAGGCCCTCTGTATGTCCATTGGAGCGTCGTTGGCTGGTGATTGCGGTTGACGGGCCCGTTTTTCACGCGTCTCCGTCCCGTTGCAGATCTCTCAGCTGGTGGAGGACGTGCAGAGACTGCAGAGCCAGCTGACCGAGCTGGAAAACCAATCGGTATGCCAAAGAGCCAAGCTGGAAGAAGAGCTCGAACAAAAGAACAGTGTCATTCAGCGGCTCGAGGTGATCATTGAGCAGCAGAAGGACTACGAAGAGCTCAAAAAGGAATACTCGTAAGTCACGCACGCCGTTTTGGACGGTTTTCGCCACCGCACCGTTTTTGGAGAGTGCCATGTTCAGAGAGCTTAGCTGCGGTTGGCACCCAAGCCGTTCCCAGTGAAGCTTGTCGTGCTTTCGATTCGTGCAGCCTGGGCAAAAATGCCGTCGTGATGTCGGACGTGTTGTCACGTTGACAAATGGCGCGACACGTTGAGCGCCCCGTACCCGGCCCGGACTGACGGAGCGACCGCTCGGCTCGCTGCAGGATCCTGAAGGCGATCGAGTTTCCCGGCACGTCTCAGTCCTCCGCCGGCGCCGACGAGAGATCTCCGTCGGGAGCCAAGCCGCTCGAGGTGCTCATGCTGGAGAAGAGCAAGGCCATGCAGAACGAGAACACGGCGCTCAAGGTCAAGACGGCGGAGCTGCAGGGTGAGTGGAGCCGACCTGACCTGACCTGGCCCGGCCTGATGCGGTCTGGTCGGGTCGCGGGGGAGATGCGGACCGGTCAGGTGGCGGACGGCAGGCGGCCGAGGCGACACGGCATAGAACATGACTTCGCGGAATTGCAAACGTATCGCCGATCGACACAGGGGATTGGCGACCAGTTTCGGGCTTTTTGCGGTCAGTCTGTTCGCAATCGGAGCGTTACGCCCTTTTTTCGTGGTGGATTTGTCCTTGCAGTCCAAGCGCTGTTTCCATGTCGTCGCCGCGGTTATCTTTGGCATATCGAAATTTCGTATTGCAGCATGGGCCATGTGAGTAATGACGGCTGTCAGTTTCACAAACTGAAACACGTGTTTCTTGTCTCGTCCTCTGAAACTGAGTTGCGGCGCGGAGCGTCGTCCGCCGCTGTTGCCGCCTGGCCGGGCCGGGTCCGAGACACCAGCTTAGCGGGCCATTGAGCGGGATTTTCGGCGGCCGATTGCCGGGTCGGGCCGGCCCTGAACTGGTCCCGCGCCGGCCGGCGTCCGTCTTTGTGTGTGTCGGACGGCGCGCCGCGGTCCGCCGCCCGCCCGTGCTGTTTGGATTGGTTGTAGCCCAGATGTTGACGCCCGTCCCCGTGTCCCGGCCATCCCGCATCGCTCCCGCCTGCTAGAAAAAGGTGCTTTGAGTTCCGCCCGCCGACGCCTCGCCTGCCGTGTTTTACGTAGTGCGTATTCTGTTGAAACTGGCGCGCGGCTTTCATTTTTGCCTGCCGCCGGAGACGGCGCACACTTCATTGGTGTCGCCGTCTGCCTCCGTCTCTGTTTCTCCCCTCTCTCGCTCTCTCTCCGGCTGCGCTCTCTGTCCGCGTCCGCCCCTCCCGCATGCGGTGTCACATGTGGGTCGTGTGTTGACGTGCCGACATGACGGCCGGAGCAAGTGTCCAGCGAGCGGGCCTGCGCTCTGCCGGGCCGCGGCTAAATCGAGCGCCGGCAGGCGAGCAGCGAGCAGCGGCGGACACAGGGCACCTTTCTCTTGCAGGCTTCGGCCTGGCCGCGCTAGGGGAGTCGGCATTCGGGGGTGGTGTGTCGGGCGGCGCGTGCCTGGCACCGTTCCTGCCGCCGGCGCTGGCGACGGCGCCATACCCGTCGGCCAGCGGCGCGCTCGCCTCGCTGGCCTCGCAGGCGACCGGCGCGCTGCCGTCGCCGCCGGCGCTGTTCCCGGTGCCGGCGCCGGCGCCGTCCGGCTCCGCTGAGCACGTGGCCTCTCTGATAGGCGGCGACGAGTGTTGGCGGCGCGCGGGCGCCGCGCCCCGCTCGCCCTCGGACCGCGAGGAGGCCGCCAGCCCGGAGAGCAAGGCCAGCCCGCCGGCCGAGCCGCTGCCGAGCCCGAGCCCGGCAGACCACGCGGCCGCCGTGGCCGCCGCCGCCGCCGCCGCTTACCGCTTCGACGAGACGGACCGCGCCGACCGGCTCATCCCCAAGGGCGACCCGATGGAGACGCGGCTGCAGGAGATGCTGCGCTACAACATGGACAAGTACTCGAGCCAGAGCCTGGACACGCTGCAGCTGGCGCGGCGCGTGCGCGAGCTGCTCAGCATCAACAACATAGGGCAGCGCATGTTCGCGCGCTACATCCTCGGCCTGTCGCAAGGCACCGTCAGCGAGCTGCTCAGCAAGCCCAAGCCCTGGGAGAAGCTGACCGAGAAGGGCCGCGACAGCTACCGCAAGATGCACGCCTGGGCCGTCGACGACGCTGCCGTCTACCTGCTCAAGGCCGTCATACCAAAGAAAGGTGAGTTGTCGTGTGAGCGTGTTCTCCTGTGTGTGCGGCGGACCGTCGCCGATGTGCCGGCCCCGACCCTGCGACGCGCGCGGGTCGGACAGACGCTGCGACCGCCGGGCGGTGGAGCAGGGCCTGTCGTCGCCGTGTGGGCCGGCCTGACAGCCGGTCCCGCCGTGACGTCAGGTGGTTCGCCGCCGGCGGCCGCAGCGCGCCACCGGCCCGCGCTGTCGTTTGTCCTCACGGTAAGTGTCCCGTCTGAACAGCACGTCACACGGCGGGAGGGAGCCGCAGCCTGCGGCCAGACGTCCCCCGGCTGTGGCAGCAGTACTCAACACCGATCACCGCACACAACGGGGCAGCGAACCAGACCCCGTTCCGCGTATCCCGGCTTTGCGTATCAGAGTCGTGTGTGTTGGCCGTGGACCTGGCTGTTTGCAACCAATCGGTCGCCTACATGTATCGGGGCGGCGGGCGGTCATAAACCTCGCGTCTGGAGGCTCCGGCCGAGATCAGCATCGACAGGCGCGAAGCCGCCGTCGCCCTTTATGATCGGGGCCGTTTATCTAGCGGGCAGCTGCACAGCTATCGAGCCGCGTGCACAAGGTCACCCGCCGTCGGCGTCGCCGGGCCGTGAGGCGACCCGGCACGGCGGAGCGTCTCCGGATCGCCGTCCGTATCGGTAATTAAATCACGGCCTCGTCAGCGCCGCGTGGCGCGCGCCGCGATCGTGCCCGCAATCGACGGCATCGGACGGCGGCGCGGCGGCCGGGCGGCGACCGCTTCCTCCGCGGCGGCGAAAACAAAGTCGTAAGCGGGCCGGATGACTGGATCGTATGGTTGGCCGTCATTAGTTCGGCCCCATTGACGAGGCCGGCCGTAGCCTTGGGTCGCCAGACTGCACAAATATACACGGAGCGTGGCCGGCTCGGGCCGCCGCTCCGCTCCAGTCCCGGCCCCGGCCCGCCGGCGGCCGCGGCCGCGGGGACGGGGGCGGCGGCACCCGACCAGGCCGTCCGGACGCCGGCCATATAGCATAGCCGATGCGATTTATGACCGGCAGTAAATCTCCTATTGTTTCGCAGTTTATTGGTTGCAATATTTTAGGGCTGACTGCATCTTATCGATGCTGCACGATAATGAGGCCGCTATTGACACGGCGGCCGCCTCGGCAATTGATAGCCGGTGTGCCGTCAGCGGCGGCCGGACGGCGCCGGGCCGCCCGTTCACGGCCGGCACGCTCCTGTACGCCCGCGCTCCTCGGGTACGCACACCCTCCGGCGGGTCTGCACAGACCGGGCTCAGGTGCGACCACACGGCTGTCTGCCGATGGAGGCTTCAGCAGCTGGGTTGGCGATAGGTACTGATAGGTGCCGTTTTCACACGTCGGGTCTGGCGGTCCGGCCGTGCGCTGTCGGCGTCGTCGGCGGCCGGTGTCGGTGGGGTTCGGAGTGGCCTCCGTCCTGTGCCCTGGGCGCTGCGGCTGACGGCGAGAGCTGGCAGCGAGCGGCGGCTCCGGCCGTCCGGTCCGGCTGTCCGGTCCGGCTGTCCGGTACTGACCGAGGGACGCGGAGGACGGCTGGCGTCCAGAGCGCGGCCGGAGCGCGTCTCTGAAACGTGGAGACCTCGCCGCTAGTTAACGCAGCGTCCTGAAGACCCGTCACTGATAGCTAGGGATTCGTTCTGAAGAGCGGTACTGAGAACACTTATCTGAAGAACAGGGCGCTGTTCTGAAAAATGGAACACGGAGATGAAGAACAGAGTCGCGCGGGACCCAACTGCAACATTTTCTTAAGAGCAGCCTCGTCGAACCGATCTGCAGCACAGTTCTAAAGACCCCAGTTCTACTGGACTCATCCAGAGGACGTTTCTGAAGAACAGCTTCACCGAGCCGTAACAGACCGGGTTTCTGAAGAACAGTTCCACGGAACTTTGCCATAACGGCTCTGGGGAACAGAGTATCACGGAACGCTGCCAGAGCAGCACATTTCTGAAGACCAGATTAACACAGAACCTTGCCAGAGCAGCACAGGGCTAGGGATTGCCGGTCCGTCTCAGCGGAACGACCGGCGGCGGCGGCGGCGGCCGGCTCTCGCCGTCCTCTGCGTGAATCATCGGCGGCGACGACGGCTTGTCGTGTCGAACGTCTGCTGTTCTAAGACGGTCAGGGACCGTGAGTCGGTGTCGGGCGGTCCGTGTGTCCGTCGATGCCGGACAGACAGGAGACGGGCCCCGGCCGGCCGACGGCCGCCGCTGGCGACGCGCCGGCCTGGCAGCGGCGACCTTCCGGCCGGGCCTCGTTTGCGGCGCTGTTGAGCGGCCGAGCTCATTGAGCGCCATCAGCGGCCGTTATGAATCAGCCGCCGAGCACGTGGCCAATAGGATAATGGCGGAGGCGGCGGCCGCTGCCGGCCAGCTGGGCCGCGCAGTGTCCGGACTGGGTGGTGTCCGTCCGGCGGCGCTCGGTCGGACCGCCGCCGCCCGGGAGGGCCGCCGTGCCGCGGCCTCGTCCGCGCCCGGCGGCCGTGTCTGGCGTGTCGGCACGGAGAACATGGCCGCCGACGCCGGCAGTCGGCCGACGGACATGTTGCACGTCATTCCGAAACGCGAGCGCACGGCGAGCCGGGAACAAACGTGCGGCCGTGGGATCGTGAGCGGCCCGCTGCGGCCCGTTCGAGGCAGCCGGGCGTCGGGCAGTCGGTGCCCGGGACGCCCCTGATCGGGCCGTCAGAGGCGCCGCCGAGGGAGGCCGGCGCGGCCTCGGTGCGTCCCGGTCGGCCGCCTGTTTGAAGGCGCTCGTCAGGCTGTCGCACGGTCGGCCGCCGCCGGCGTCTGCGCGGCCTCAGACCGGCTGTCATGAGCCGCGCGACGTGCCGAGAGCCGCCTGTTTTGGCAGCGTCGACTCGGCCGACACCGCCGCCGGCCGCCGACCGTGGGAGCGGCGCCCGTCCCGGCGACACGCCGCCAGCGCCGCGCGACGCAGACCGCGCCGGCGCCGGCCGCCGCCGGCCAGGTGCCGGCTGCGGCGGTAATCCCCGCGTCCCGAGATGGGCGCCGCGCGCCGCGCTGGTAGCCCAATCTTGTTGAGCCGCGACAGCATCGAGCGCCGCATCGCCGGCCGCCGCCGAACCGGTCGCCATGTTTGGGCACCGGGCCGCCGGGCTGCGGCGGGATTTTGATGCACCGGAGACGCGGCGGCGGCCCGGCCGGCCGGCCGGCGCTCGGCCCCGGATAATAGTGAGCGCGGTGCCTTTCGCTCGGCTCTGATCCCGGCGACGTTCCGCGGCTCTGACGCCGGCCAATTCGGTGTCTTGCACCCGTCAGGTGCGCTGAGCCCAGCCGAGCGTGCCCGCTTTCAGAAGTGCCGATCCTCCCGCGACGGATGATGTCGCATGACGGCCCGTCGAGCCCCCCCCCCCCCCGGCGCTCCGTGTCGCTTGTATGCGGGGAATTTGCGGCCGGTTTGAGGCTGGGCCGGTTGCCGAGGGCGTGGGAGGCCGCGAGAGACTAGCGGCCGGCCGGCGCCCGGCCCGTCCGCCACCGCCGGCCGGCCCACCTTTCAATCATCTATTCACGGCGCCCGATGGGGTCAGAGGGCAGCCGTTGAACGAGATCTGAGAGGGGTGGTCCGCCGGTTATGCCCGGCTAATTGCCGTCCGGCGGCCGGCCGGCCTGTCCGCGTCTCGTTAACGGCGCCCGGAGCGGGGAAAAACGGCAAAGTGGCCTGTCGGTGCGGGTGCCGCATGGGCCGGCGCGTGGCGTCGGCGCCGCGACGCCGGCCGGCCGAACTGACCGGCCGTCGATCTGTATAGTCCGTATGGTCGGCGGTGCAGCAGTCTGTCGGTTTGCGTTCCGGCGCTGTCGAGCGTCAGAGGCGCCCCGCTGGCCGTGCCACCGCCATTGTCGGGCTGACCGTCGCCGGTCCGGCCCGGTGTGTGTGTGTGTGTGTGGTGCGCTCCCCGGCCGGCCGCGTGGGGCGGAGCCGATCTCGGCCGGCCGCTCCGCTATCCATCAGGGCGTCTCACGTGCGCAGCTCGCGGCCCCGATGGTCACAGGGTGGCACGGTCGCCTGCCACCGGTCCAAATCAGTCATAATTGATGACGGTGCCGGCGGCCGGCCGGCCGGGCGGCGTCTCCCGCCGAGCAGCCGCGTCGCGGCCGACCGCCCGCCCGGCCGCGGCGGCGGCGGCGCCCGCTTTCAGCCGGCGCCGCCACGTTTGCACGTCCTGCACGGTATCGCCAATAAGAAACAATGCCGGCCCGCTCTTTCCGTGTCGCGGCCAATCATTTCTGCTGGGCGGCGTTATTTATCGACACCGGACACGTGACGGCGGCCGGGCGCCCCCTGCCGGCGACCGGCGGCCCGCGGCGGGACGCCCAGCAGCGGGGCGCCTGCAGGGCCGGGCCCGCGGCCGCGTCATGGCGCCCGGCCGGTCGCCAGACCGCCGCCGGCCGGCCGGTCCGCCCGGCCGCCGGCGCCGAACCCGATCCGGCGAGCCGGCCGGCCGCGGCAGGGGGGCGCCGGGGCAGTGTCGCCGGCCCGGCCGGCTGATGGAGTTTATGACGGTGCGCGTGGCACGGCCGGGCACGCCCATCAGCGGCGCCCACGCAGCGCGGCCGACGCTGATGAGTTCATTTGGCCGCTGTCGGCGGCGGCGGCCGCCTGTCCGTCAGCGGGCGAACGGCGCGCCGGCGCCGGCCGCCGGATCGGCCGTTCGACGGGTCGGCCCCGCTCGCGGGCGCTAACCACGCTTCCATGGGAAGCCGAGGTCTCCCTCGCAGGCTCGCCACGTTCTGAGAACGGCGGCGACGCCCCCTGGCGGTGGGCGGACGGTCCTCGGGGCGAGTGCCGGCCGGCCGTCCAGCCGGGATGACGCCGGCGGCCGAGAGCGGCCGCCCGACGCGGCGCCGCCGCCGGCCGCCTGGCCAGTGTCACCGGCCGTTTGTTTAGCGCGCGCGGCCCGGGTATCGCCGCTACGTGATCGCGCCGCCGCCATCGATCTTGTTTGTAATTATGATCTGGTTGGGTTTTTGTGGCGGCCGGCCGGCAGTGCAGGGCGCCCGCCGACCTGATGGATGGCCGCCGCTGGAAATCGCCTGTGCAAGCGCCAGACGCGGCGACGACCGTCGTCCGGGCGCACTGCAGGGGCTGGCGACGGAGAGCGCGCTCGCTGAGGGGGTCTGGCCACAGAGAGAGGGCTGATGATAGAGCGTCACAAAGAACTGGTGACGTACAGAGCACTCCCTGGTTGGGTCACTGGTTAGTGGCGAACGAGAAGTCAGTAGATATTGTTCGCTGGAAGCACGACGGGGAATGCCCGCCAATCACGACAGAGAGACGTAGTTAGCTAGACCTATTCGTTCTCTCTCACCAGCCCGGTCAGAACATGCAGGACCATTGTCACTGGCGGTGCTCCAGAAACCAATCGGAGATGATTGATCCTCTTTCAGACAACTGGTGGTGCTCGCCGTCGCTCAAGTTCCGTCCATGGAAGCCGGTTTTCTTTTAGCTTCATTCATAAAAGGCATTCAATCTCTGTCGTTCCCAGGCTGGCCGGCGGCCACGCCGCGTTTTTTTCTCGTCCAGCGGTGCCTGATTTGCCTGGCGGCATATCAGTTTCAGGCATGACGTGCCTGACGCGCATCAATTTCGAGGAGCGCTTAAATTGCTGCTGCTCATCCTTTCCGCTGAAAAGTTAGGCTATGATTAGCTTGTATTTTGTGCTGAAGTCCGGGAAAATGGCGGTCTGGTAAACGGACTTTGATTGATGGAGGTGGCCTGTGAAGCGTTAATTGCCATGGGCTGCGGGCAAATACCCTTCTGGTCCCCACCCTCTTGTTCTCTAATTGTGCCCCACTCTTACTTCCACTCCATGCCACCCTCCCTCTATCGCTCTCTCCCCGCTCTTTTCCAGTCTGCCGCTCGCTAACTCTCGCTCTGCGGTCCTGCGCCCGCCGACCCGTCTGCGTCAGCCACCTGTTCTCTGTCTCTCCCGCTCGGGTTCTGTCCCTTCCTCTGTGCGCCCGGACGCTCTGTGTTCGCAGTGCACCTTTTGCAGCGCGATGCTCCCATTCATACGCACTCACACTTTCTTGTCCGCCGACAACACCCATAAATAATGCTTAACTCCTGGCCCGCGGATTTGTACTTTTTATACCATTGGAAATGTGTCGAAATGGGCCGGGATAAGGCCGGGTAATTTACGTCCATTGTGCCGCGCTGAATGCCGGATCAAAGAAAAATCGACACCATATTTTACGCCGGATTCCGGCGGCGAACCTGTATTTGCCGGGATAGGAGCCATTTGCCGTTCGGCTGGCTGTTCCCGGCCTCTCTCCGAGCGTCGGCCGGCCGGATCGACTCACTCGGGCCGCCGCCACTGATCACGGTTTGTGATCAGTTTTCAAGAGCAATAAACGGCCGGGCAGCTGCGCCGCGTCCCCGCTGCCGACCGATGACGGTTGTCATCTGGCTCTCTGGCCGGGCGCCCGTTTTTGGTGCGGCCCGCCGGCAAAAACGGAGGCCGACGCTGCTCGACCGGCCGCCGCCGAGCGGGGGACTGGTGACGGCCCGCCAGGGGCTGCTGGTGGCTGGGCCGACTCCCGGCAGGGGCTGCTGGTGGCTGGGCCGACTCCCGCCAGGGGCTGCTGGTGGCTGGGCCGACTCCCGTCAGGGGCTGCTGGTGGCTGGGCCGACTCCCGACAGGGGCTGCTGGTGGCCGGGCCGACTCCCTGTATTGTCGCAGCAGCGCTGGCCAGTGGCCATGCCGCGCAGTTTAAATGAGCTTCACTACTTGAAACAGCATATCTAAGGAACATTGGTCTGAGATTCTTCTCATGAAGTACGTCCACACGCCAGCTGGTGCTTTAGACATCTTGCCCATCTGGTTTTCTGTCGTGCGGATTTATGAGCTCTGCTGCGGAGGAGTACTAGCCGTCGTTGGTTGTGTTATTTCGTGACACGTTTGATTACTGCAGTCGCTCAGCGCTGCAACTTCTGACGTCATTTGGCGCGTAGGGGCAGGGCGTGTTATGTAACTGGCGGGAGGGTTTGACTGAGATTTCCAACGATCCCGAAATCTAACCAGAGTCGCCACTTTGAATTGCTGCTTAAGAAGACGTTGTCTCTGAGCATCCCATTGAGTTACCAGAGGGCCGGAAATCCGGGAAAAAAACAGATCTTAAGCAGGGGCATCAGTTCGAGACAGTCCTTCCTTTTGGAAACCTCAGCCATGCTCTTCCAGCATTTCGGGCCGGATGCGGTTCCACCGTCCCCGCCTCACGTCCGCCGTAAGTTTTCAGTTCGGATTTTCTACTGGCCATTGCTGAGAATGTGCGGAGTCGGTGCGCCGTTTCCGCCCGTCCGTTCTGCACCTCTCGCGTCCCGACACGGCCACATCGCCGGCTCACTACAGGGTGGCGGGGCGTGCCGCGTCGTCCGTGGCCGCTGTCGGCGAAACAGGCCGGCTCTCGGGCGAATTTGTCAGCGGCGGCCGTGTTTATTTGCGCAGCCGATTGGCGCCGGGCGGCGGCGACATGGGCCGATGGTAAATGGATGGCCCGTGTCAGGCTGGACAGCCGGACTGCTTTGAGCCGCCGCCGCTTGACCGGCGCGCCGACCGAGTTCGACAGGGCCCGGCGGGCCAGGACGGGACTTCCGCCGGACCGGGGCAGGACCGGGACGGGACCAGTCTGCTGCCGGACCGCGCCGCGGCACGGCAGGAGCGGGCGGTGACTCGATCGACAGTGACCGACGGCGCCGGACCGGACGGGACAGTGCCGGACCGGACCGGGCCGACCGGCACACCCGGCGCCCGGCGGATCACATCGAAATGATTCCGCTCGGCCGTGGCTAACGCGAGGCGACGTGCACGGCGAAAGCCGGCTTTGCTAATGACCGCGGCGGGGCGCGCCGGCCCGTCTTGTAAGCTGCTTCGGCCGTTGCGTCACGGCTGCCGAGCCGCGGCGGCCGCGGCGGCCGCCGGTCCTGTCGATTGTTCCGGCAGCCGTCAGCCGTCCGGCCGCGGCCGCCGCTCGCGCCGCGCTCGGACGACAGCTCACGAGGGACAGGCCCGCGTGGATGACCACTGACGAAGGACAGACCCGATGGGATAACCACTCACCGAACACAGGCCCGCTCGGATAACCACTCATGAAGGACAGGCCCGGCGCTCTTGGTCTGTCTTGGGTGGCGTGTGTACGCGTATCAGGTGGGCGTCAGGGCATATCAGTCCGACAGACAATTTACTGCTGGAGTCGGCGGGAGACGACCGGCCATGTTCGGGGACGCTGCCCCGCGCTCCAGTGACGTCATGCCGTCGAACAGTGACGTCTGTCGGCCGTCGAGCCTGACGCGCGGCTGCCTTTAATTGGCCGGCCCTCGCCGCCACCGCCGCCGCCAGCCCGAGCTGACAACGGCGCGCTGAATTTCAATTGATTGCATATCGATCGTGATTTCACCGGCCGACCGGGGACCGGAAAACAAAAGCGCGCGCCGGGGCGGGCCGGCGCACAATGAGCGCGCGTAATCGGGCAGCGGCGGCGGCGCCGCGCCGCGCCGCGCCGCTCTCGATGCGAATTAATAAATCCGTCAGCCGGGAGAAGGAGCCGCGATATGGCGGCCGAACACTGCCGAAGCTGCTACGCCGGGTAATAAATTAGCATACAGAATTCATCGCGAGATACGTCTTCCATAAAATAGCGAGAGATCCTTTCTGCGATATGATATTAAAACATTGGAGCGGTGCGCCACGATCGTATCGGCGCGGCGGAGCCGAGCCGCGTTTTATCGCCGCCGCCATCGGTCGCTGCGTGTCGCGGCGGCGGCGGCGGCGGCGGCGGCCGTCGTGGCGGCTGCCATGGTGTCGCCAGCCATTGGCCGGGGCGGAGCCAGCAGGGTCATCCGCCGACCGACCGGCGGGTCAGCAGCCGGCGGGCGGCCGGTGTCCGCGGTCGGCGGAGACGGCGTGGCGGCGGCGGCGGCTGCGGTCTGGCACGGGGTCCGACCGCGGCCGGTCCCAGGGGTCGTCCGAGAAGCCGGAAGCCCGTCGCCGGCGGCGGCGGCGGCGGCGCGGCTGTCCACCGCGTCCGCTTGTGTTGGCGCGCCGCGGGCCGGACGTCGCCGACCGATTATCGCCGGCGGCCGCTGCCCGTGTCGCCGCCGACGGCCGCCGGCGCCGCCATCGGTCTCGGCGCGGCCGGACGTCCAGCGCGGACCGCAGCCGCGCCGCGCGCCGCCCAATTATAAACCGGCGCGGCGGGCGCTGGCACGGCCGCGGTCGGCGGCTATTGTTCGCGGCGCGCCGGCCGCCGCGGTCATTTCTCCACGTCCCGCCGCGCCGCTGTCGACGTCCGTCGGCGCCGACGCCGCGTCGCCGCCGCTGTCGTCGAACGCGACATCGCCGCGACGCGGTCGTATTTTCTCCGATAATATTTGTGCAGTTGCCCATCGTTTTCGACAGGTGTAGCGGGGATGGATGGTGGCCGCGGCGGCGGCCGGCGGGTCGGGGCCACCGATACGGCGTGTCACACGACGGGGGACGACTGGCGACAGCGAGGGGGAGGGGACGGCACTGTTGCGGCTGGCACCAGTTCAACCAAAGACCGGCGCTGAGGAAGGTCAAACGACAAAACCCCACATTCTCAGCAGCTGTCTGGCACTGGACTGCGCCCGCGTTTGTCACGTTTGCTCGATTTACAGCGCAAACAGGATGTGACAGTCGTGAACCGATCGTGTTGTATGTGGAACTTGTGTTTTCTCCTGTTCGGTAATTCCGACTGCACGGTTCGGTGGGAAGGCCGCAGGGACCGGAGCCCACCGGACGGCGATCGCCAGCTCTGCCCTCTGTTGCCGCCATAGTCCGGCACTGTGTGTGCAGCGTGATTTAGCAGGGCGCGGGTCGCGCGCCCACCCCCAAATTCCCGGCGGTCGCCCAATAAACCAGGGCCGCCGGCAAAAAGGCACGATTCGCGCGATAAGCTGGCCGCCGCCGGCCGTCGACAGGTGTCGGCCGGCAAAAACGCCGACACCCGCCTGTTTATGAACGGCGGCCGGGCACGGCCGGCCGTGCTGGTCGCGCAGCGTCCGTTCGTCATCCGGACGTACGGCCGCGGCCACTGCACGGGCCGGCGCGCGGGACAGCCCGCCGCCGGCGCCCCCGGCCCCTCTCTCTGACAGAGGCTGTCCGGCGGGCGTCCTCCGACTGTCCGGCCGCCGGGGCCTGTCGGGTGTCCGCCGGACGCCTTGTGTCTGTCCACCGGTGCGGAGGGTGACGGCTCCAGGCGTCCGATACCGCTCGGCGCCGGCGGCCGCAGCTTCGGCCCCACCGGCGACACCCAACAGCGCAGATGGAATCGGCGCGCTTGTTCCCTCTTGTTCCGGCGCGACGGTTTTTTGGCGCCTGTTCGGCGGACAAGCTGGCGACAGACGCTGTCCGGGCGTATCGCACGATAGCCGCGCGACGCGGGCGTGTTCCGGCGCGGAAACGGCTGACACGTCAAGGTGAGTGCCAATTCAAACACGCGCGAAACTGGACGGACTGGAAGCGGTGCGGAGAGGCCAGCCCTGACGCACAAAGGCCGCCGTCGCCGGCCTGCCGCCCGGTGACGCCGTCGCTCGTCGCCCGGCGTCGGCAGTGCTCATCACCAGCCGCTGATCGCCTTTTAATCATCGTCGTCATCGTCGTCGGTATCGGCGGGCCGGGCCGGGCCGCGGCCGCCATCCGGCGCGGTGACTTGCCGATTGTGCGCGGGCCGCTGGATCAACACGCGCCAGATGAGCGGGCCGTGTTCGGCGAACCGGCGGCCGGAGGAGGTCGGCGCGGGACGGCCGCCGCCGCCGGAGCGCGCCGTCCGCGGCGGCGTGGCGTCCGACCCCCGAGCTAGGTCGTCCCTCCCGCCGGTCTGCGCTGTGCAAAGATCGATTGTATTGATGGCTGAACAAATAGCGGCCGGCGCGGCAGGCCGCTGCGGACGGTGCGGGCTCAGAAAGGGGCGCTGTCAGTGGCTTATCGGCGGACGGATACGTCCCGCCGAGAACAGGCCCGGCCATTGTGGCCGCCGCGCCGCCGGCCGATCGCTGAAAAGGCGGCTTTGTCCGTCGATATCTATCGCACTCTTTTATCGGGTGAGCCGGGTGTCGTAGTGGGACTCGCTACACCCGCCAGCGTGTACATGTGACGCGCGGTGGCGCCGCGTCGCCGGCGCCGGGCGTTTTTCGCCTGGACGGCCGGCGGGCGGCGCAGAACCGGTGTCGGCGTGCCGCGTGTGGCAGCGGACGGCACGGGCTGCGGTCATCGGCCGGCTGCCGCCGCCTCTGAATCGTCGTCAGTGGGCGCTGCTGACGGGGCTGGCCCGGCAGCGGGCGTCGCGCCGGGCCCGTAACGGCTCGTCTGGCCGGTAAACAGAGAGGCGGCGAGCCGCCGGCGCTGGAACGTCGCCGCCGACGCCAAACGGCGGCACGGCCGGGCGGCGGCGGCCGCGGCCCGCCGACCGCCATCGGAGCGTCGGCCGCTATCTGATCAGGCCGGGCCGGGCAGAGCGGAGCCGCGATGCGGCCCGGTGGGCGCCCCTGGCGGCGCGGATCAGGTACGCCCCGCGCTGCTCTCTCGGGGATCGATCTCCCCCTCGGCGGGCAGGCGCGGCCGTCCCCTCTCCCGGCCGGCCGCCCCTCTCATTTGAAGAAGTGGACTGGCCTGATGTGATTATTTATAATGCAAATAAGCGCTATTAACAGTGGCGAATCAATAGTGAAGAGCTGGGGCATGCCGGCGTGGGGCGGCGCGGCCGCCGGCCGGCGGGGAGGGGCCGGCCGGCCCGGCTCCGCCGGCTGCACCTGTTCGCCGATATGATTTGAGGCGGCCCGGCTAATCCTGATAGCTGGCGGCCGATCCAGCGGCCGATTCGGCGGCCGGCGGCGGCGGCGGAACGTGTCCGGGCGCCGGCGGCCGGCTCAGGCCGACCCGGCCGTCACCGCCGCCCGACCGCGTAAATCACACGCCGGTCGGCAGTGGGGGGGGGGGGGACGGGCGCGCAGCGCCGCCGGGCCGGACCGAGGCTCGGACGACCACACACGGATGTTCGGGGCCCCAAGCGTCAAGAGTCGTCTCCCGCTTCCGGCCCCCCACTGCGTGCACCATCAGTCACACACGCTACCACTATCACACTGGGAATCATCTGACGCACCATCGTTTCCTACGCTCTTTGTTTGAATCGTGTATAAATAAAATATGAGCCGTACCCCGCCCTGGATAATGAATATTTTGTGTCCCTGATTTGACAGGGAGACACAGTTCATTTCGGTATTGAAACAAAGTTTAACATAACACTGTATTGCCTGTTGCTACAATAACTATTTCGTATTGATTTATGGCTCTGACTTCTTTCTCATTTTACGACAGAGACCACGTGCCTGCCGGCCGAGGCCGGCATGGCCCCGCGGCCCGTGTGACCGTGTCCATGTGTGTCTGCGTGTCGCTTCCCCGTGTAACGCTGTGCCCGGTCCGGCCGCAGCCAAGGACTCGCGCGCCTCGCTGGCGGGCCGGCCGGAGGAGACGGTCGCCGATGAGCGGATCGCGCACATCCTGACCGAGGCGTCGCAGGCGATGAAGTCGGAGCCGACGGCTGCCGCCGACGAGCGTCCGGCCGCCGACGCCGCCGCCAGTCCCTCAGCCCAGGTGAGCGTGCGACGCGGGGAGCCGTCCGACGGTCAGGTGTGTGTCGGACCGAGCCCCGGGCCAGAGCGGCAGGGAACGGTCCGTCGGTCAGGTGTGTGTGTCGGGCCCGAGATCCGGGCCAGAGCGTCGGATTGCGACCATGGGATGAGTGTTAAGCGGATGAGCTCTGGTGAGCTCCACACACAGTTAAGCCGGCAACCACGTCACCAACGTCTTTGGAAGGCCCATAGTTGATGCGGCATGTCTGACAATGGCAGACCGCCGCCTCCCTGTGTCGGTGACCCGTAATGACCCGCCCGTCCTTCAGGATGGCCGAGGTGGATCAGTCCTTCGTGGACGGCCAGGATGGCGCGGAGCGGCGTTGGGTCGGTCCGTTCGCGCTCCAGGACGGCCGCGGCGTCACGTTCTCGTGTCGCCGCGCTGCCATCGCTACCTTTATCAAGCGACGATTTACGAATGGGGATTTTCATATTCAATAAAAGCTCCGCTGGATGGGGATTTATTGCTGTTCTAAATCAGCGGATTAGGCGACGGCGAGCGGCGTTATCGAATGCAAATTTATACATTGATTATTGTGACTTGTCCATCGACTGGGCGCCCCGCCTGTAAAGAGTCGCCGATCAATAGCGGATTTAATAACGGCTCCGGCGGCGGCTCGTGCCGCGCAGTAATTAGTGCTCTTTGCGGCCATCGACCGCGGCCGCCGCTAAAACAAATACTTGATGGACGATCGGCATACAGTATGCAGTGTCCCCCGCCGGCGGCATACCCGGGTGTCCTGGCGGCAGGTGGGGGAGCCGGATGGGTCCTCGCCGGTCGCCGTGACGCCGCCGTGACCGTGGCGTTGTCGCGATCAGGCCGCGTCGCCGTCGCCTCCACTTCGCAGCGGCCTCGCTTACCTTGGGCGTCTGGCCGGCGGACGATCCACGACTCGTTTGCCGTGACGCGTTCGCCGCTCCCTGGACAGCCGGTACCGCGCGAGCAGGACGCTTCGTGAGCCGCCAGCGCTGGTGAACGCTCGGGCCGTCAGGCGGCCACGTGAGGCCGGGTCATACGGCCGCAGCACACGCCGGACGCGTCCTCTACCGTCCCCCCCCCCCCACCGCGGCCCGTGACAAACACGCATCCGATCATCCCGGCAGCCGCGAGCTTTCTATAATTACAGCCCTGAATATGTGTAATCAGAACCCATTCAAAACAAATCTATAGGGGGCGCGATCAATGGGCATCGGGAGCGGCTAAAACAAATGACTCGGAAATTAACGCGGCACCGAACGAGCCTGATTAGGAGTGAATGCCCGTCCGGGTCGATGGCGTCCGCCGGTGCAGCCGAGGCCGGGTTGGAGGTGACCCAGACGGCGCGGTCACGGCCGTCCGATCTGCGGGCGGAGCCGGCGACCACGGCTCGTGCCGGGTCGGGCTGTCGGTCGCGGCCGCGGCGGGCGGGGCGGTCCGGTCGCGCTGGCGGCCGCCGCGCCGCCGGCCGGACCTGAGTTAGGGGCTCGGCAGTAATTAGTTGCGCAGCCGGGCCGCGCCCATAAAAAGCGCCAATTAAAAACCGATAGTGCACGGCGGCCCGCCGCACCGGCTCGTAAAGCGATGATTTGCGCGCATGTCGGCGGCCGACGCCGCGACGGCTCGGCGGGGGTCCCCGGCGGCGCTCTGCGCCGGAGTCGGGCCTCTCCGGACCAGCCGATGGCCGGGCGCATCGGCGCGCCCGTCGTTTGTGCTCGGTGGACGACAGCTGCCGGTTTCCCTGCGAGGCGACCGTCGCGGCGTCTGTCCCCGTGGTTCGGAGCCGAACAGCGGGCGGTCAGCGCCGGCTGCGGGTCCTCGGAGACCGATCTCCGCCGCCGCCGCCGCCGCCTCCGCCTCCGCCCGGCCGCGCAATCCTGCCGCCGCGGCGTCGCGCGCTCCGCCGGCACCCGGCCGCCAATCGATAGCTGCCGTGTTGCGGGCGGCGCCGATTAACAAGCGGGGCGGCGAGTTGTCTATCCGGCCAGCGACCGCTCAAAACGCCAGCCGGCCGAGGTTGGGGAGGGGGCCGCGGGCCGGCGCTCGGCCCGAACAGAGGACACAAAGTCCACGGCCGGGCGGCCGCCTGAGGCCGGCCCGCACCTGGATCTGGACGCCGATACGTCGGCTCGATATCGGCTCACGGCGAGCCGCTAAATCCGGCCGATACTGGAGCAGCTGGAGGACGGCCGCCGGCTATCTGGCGCGCGCACCGACCCACCTGGAGCCGCCGCCAGCGCGGACGCACCTGCAGTCGGAGCCGCTATATTTGGGCGGCTCCCGCGGCATCGATTGGCGGCGTGGCACATCCTGCTGTCGGCGGGACGTTGCGGTGCCGTGGGCCGGCCAGGTCACCGAATTCCGTCATCCCGGCTCGTCCGGTGACGAGCAGGGCGATGACTGCACCGGCCGCCCACGCGCAGTGGACGCTTCCGCTGCGGCGGACAGCATCCGGATGGCATGTCGCGGTGTCGATAGCGGCGGCAAGCCTGACGGCAGCCCGCGTCCGCCGCCTGTCGACGCGCGTGTGCGTCGCCTTCGGTGGCGGCGGCCGGTGGAGGTATTGGCACCTGCTGTCGGGCAGAACTGGAGCTGACGCTCGTCGGCCGAGGCCGCCGCCGCCTGCGCGCCGCTCGACCTGGTCCTGCCCGGCCGGACCGCGGAAACCGCCGGCCGCCGAGCCTCCCGCCGCCGCGGCCGCCCCCGGCTGTAAACCGCCGGCCGCGGGCCAAACTGTTTGTGCAAGGTATTGATGAGCCATCGCGCCTTGTCGTACGCGCCTGGAGGCTTCCAGGAATGCGGCCGGCTGGCAGACGCTAATGAATTGATTGATTGGCTGATCCGGCCTGAGAATAGCCGCCCCGCCGACGTCGGCAGCCGCTCCGCAGGTGGCGGCCGGCCCCGCAGGGCGTGCGCTCGATGCGCTGTGTACCGTGTGCATCGCCGGAGCGGGACGTCCTGCGCTGAGCGTCGAATCGGCCGCCGCCGTCCGCGGATGTACCGCCACGTGGCTACGGGCGCCCGGTATCAGCACTAATCAGCAAATCTGCACGAATATGGACCGAATTAGCGGCCTTGTGAGCAAACCAGTCGGCTGCACGCGCGACTGCGTTCGATATGTCACCGGACGGGATGCCTTCCGATTGGCTGCTCGGGTGGTGGCTGCCCGGTCCGCCGCCGGTCAAAGGGTGCCGACCCGGCGTCGCCGGCCGACGCCGACGGGTCGCGTCGTCGATGAAGAGGTCGATGGGGCCGACGGAGGGCCGGCAATTGAGCCGTCGGCGGCGACGAAGGGTCGTGGACAGGTGCTGCTGCTGCCGCTGAGTCTTTGCAGAGGAGTTATGAGGCGCTCCGGCGCCGGAGTTCCAGCTCGAGCCCGGCTCATGTATTTTCTCGTAACAATCGGCGTGAGGTCGCGACGCGGACCGGTCTTCGCAGTCGAAAGCGGCGACAGATCACTGACATACACATTTGTAGAATAAATCCGGGGCCTGCTACCGCTCAGGGTGTGCGGAGTAGATCAGAGGCTGTTTAAGCTGTTCAGAAGATGTGGAATGTTGTCCACCATTGGACTTGCATCAAGGAGGTCAGTGAATGGGTCCAGGAAGGAATCAGGTCACAGAAGAAATGAGCATGCTGCGAAAACTCATTGGAGAACATTAGAAGTGAGTTACCCTGGGTTCTGTGCAGAGACCTGCCATGTATGGGTCTGTGCTGCTGAGACGCCAGTCTGACCACGTGAACACCTGTGCTGAGGACGCGACGGTTTAACCACGTCAGGACCTGTGCTGAACAGACTGCAGTCTAACGACGTCCGGGTCTTCGCTGAGGAAGACCCCAGTCTGGTCCACGTGAGCACCTGTGCTGAGGAGACCCCAGTCTGGTCACGTGAGCACCTGTGTTGAGGTGACCCCAGTCTGGTCACGTGAGCACCTGTGCTGAGGTGACCTCAGTCCGGCCACGTCTGGGCCTGTGGCGAGGAGACCCCAGTCTAGCCACTTGAGCACCTGTGCTGAGGACACCCCAGTCTGGCCACGTGAGCACCTGCGCTGAGGTGACCCCAGTCTGGCCACGTGAGCACCTGCGCTGAGGTGACCTCAGTCCGGCCACGTCTGGGCCTGCGGCGAGTAGACCACAGCCGAGGGGGTCGCAGGCAGGCGGTCGCTGGAGCGCGGCGCGTATGTTTGATTGTATTGCGGTTGGCACGCGCCGGCCGCCAGTCATTTATTGCCATCGCCGGCGTGACGTGCAGTCGTCATTCTCCTCCAAAACAAACAGCCGCATCAATTGGAATTATATCAGAGGGCGTCATTTATCAATATGGCTGACTACTCACCAGCGCCGTCTTGGCACCGCAAAGAATGCTCATTATAACCGCTGTCAATCGGGCGACGGTCGCCGTCGGCTGTCGTCTGCGGCCGGGGCCGGCGAGTGCAGACGGCCGCGTGCAGACCGCAGGCATCTGGCCGCACGGCCGTCCCCCGCTGGCCGGGAAGGGTGGGACGGACCCGGCCAGGTCCCGCCCTCAGACGGAGCCGTTCAGGCGTGTCTAGCGGCCCCTGTGGGCAGAGTTTCGCCCTCCGTCTCGACTGGACGTCAAGCCAGCTTCGTCGTCAGGCCCACAATCGGCGACCCCGTAATTTCGCCAGCTGTCTTTTGAAGAATCAGATTTGATCACGGCGGTTTTGTTTGGTTCCCCTTGCCTGCGCCGACTGTGTTCCCTATTCTTTCACTGTTCATTTGCCGGGGTAGGTGCGCCCAGAAGGCTGTCATGCAGGGCCCATATTCTGATAATCAATAATCATATCGCTGGCATTAGCGGCTTGCAGTAACTCTTTCAAGGTGACAGAAAATGCGGACAGGATGATAATTACAGGGTAAAGGCATGCCGTTTTTGTCATTTTCGTCGATGGCCCGCTGATAATACTGCAGACTGATTTCCGATATCCTCATTAGCTTGACTTGGTTCAAATCAAAATCGCATCGACACATGTTGCAGAATGGCTGCAAGGCTATCGTGTGATGCAAATGACAGGATGAAGAGTTTTGTCCTGTGTGTTACCTGTCCAGTTTTTTGTTAAAGGGCTTTGAAACATCGACACGACAGCAGGAATAAGCACTAAACATACGGAATCGTTTGATGTCGGGCGCACCGACGCCACGTGTGGGCGATGCGCCGTGTTTCGCGCCTATCCTCACCATATCGACCAAGGGCACAGCCAGATTTTTCTTAAGAGGGGGGGGGGCGGAGCTCATTGGGGACTGAAATCACAAGAAAACCGCCTGTCGGGAAGACGACTTGCAATGGTTTTCACAAAAAAATCCGAGCCCAAGGGGAAGAGGGCCCGAGCTCCCCGGGCCCCCTTGGCTGCGCCTATGATATCGGCCGTCCGCACTCGGGCCGTCTGTGGCCGTGACTCAGTGTCTGCCGGGCTTCTCCGGTACGCGCCGGCCGCTCTGCCCCGGGCCGTGCACGGTGCTCGGCGCGGCCGACCGTCGCCGGCCCGGGCCGTCCGCTGCGGTGCCCGGCGCCGTCGCCGCGGCCGGCGCCGCCCCAGATGGATGGGTCCGGCTATTTCGGAGAGCAGCTGACTCAGCGCGCGCACTGGCCGACATGTTTGTTGCAAGTGTTGGATGGCGACCAGATGACTGCAATGAGCGCCGTTAATGACCCGTGCACAATGAAGTGTCCCCATCTGCGGCGCGCTCGGCCGCGGCAGCCGGGCCGGCCGCAGGAGGGGGGGGGGGGGGATCGGACCGCGCGCCGCCGGCACCGGGCTCTCTGATGGTGTCAGGACACATGAACGCTGTGGCGTGCGGAGCGCGGAAGTGGCGCGCGGACCGTCTGTTGCAATGTTGCAGCGTTGTCAAAAACGGTTGTAATGTAACCGTGCACTTTGACGTGGAATGACGTCGGTATATGAAATGCGGGAAGCCCTTGAGCGACAGCAATGAACTATGGTCAGTAAACAATAAGGATGAGCATCAGGAGGGAGCTGCTCATGGCAGCGCATCGCGACCACCACAACAAAGAGCGACCGGCGCCCGCCCCGGCGACTTACACGGCGCTGCACGTCAGGTATCATTTTCTCCTTCAGCAGTGCCGGCACCGAGCGTGGCCCGACGTCCGCCCGGCGTCAGAGCGGCGACCGGAGTCCGGCGGTCCGGCACACGGGCCGTTCAGGGCCGGTCCGGGGCCTTCGCCGCTCCCGGGGGCCGTCCGCTCACCGAACGGGCCTCCTCCTGCCGCCGGGACCGCGGCCGACCGGCCGGCGGGCAGCCGTGGGCTGGAGCTGCTCTGCCCTCCGTGGAGGCCGAGCAGCACGGGGCGGCCACCCTGTCAGGTCGGCCTCCGTGCCGCCGGCCGGCCCCACATCGTGCATGCAGCAGCCGGCCTGCAGCCGCCGCCTGTCTTGATCATCGACGGCTCCTCAATTAAGTTGACTCGCTCAATTGATATATTGTCTACAAGTGTGCGGCGATGGATCGCGCCGCCGGGTCGGGGACCGATCGGGCGGTTGGGGCTGGCACGTCACGGCCGCACCGGCGCCGGCCCGGCCGACGGCACAGAGACTGTCCTGGCCGCGTGCTGCGGGCTGCTCGGTCCCTGCCGCGTGCTGAGGCTGGTCAGGACCGACCCGGACCGAGCCTGGCCGAGCCGGGCCGAGATCCGGCCGCCGCGATAGCCGTGTGCAATGGCCTGCCGAGTGGGCTGATACAGGCCGGCGTTAATGTCCGGCCGGTAATTTATCGGCGCCTGATGAGTTTATTGGGTCGTTAGCCATGATTGTGTCGTGTGTCTGCGGGCCGGGCCGGGCCGGCCGGCCGGGGCGCCGTGTCCCGGCTTGTCCGGCCGGGCCGGGCGGGCGGGGCGGGCCGTGCCGGCGTGTCACCGCTGTCAGCCGGCGCGCCGACCGTCGGGAGCTGCAGGCCGCCACATTCCGGCGCAATTAGTTACCGCTCGGCAGGAGCGGCCGCCGCCCGGCCGGCCCGGCCCCCCGCCGGCGGAACCACCGGCGCAGGCCCGGCCGGCACCGAGGCCCGCAGCGGCTGCCACGGAGCCGCGCTGTCAGGCAGGCCCGGCCGGCACCGAGGCCTGCAGCGGCTGCCACGGAGCCGCGCTGTCAGGCAGGCCCGGCCGGCACCGAGGCCTGCAGCGGCTGCCGCGGAGCCGCGCTGTCAGGCAGGCCCGGCCGGCACCGAGGCCAGCAGCGGCTGCCACGGAGCCGCGCTGTCAGGCAGGCCCGGCCGGCACCGAGGCCCGCAGCGGCTGCCGCGGAGCCGCGCTGTCAGGCAGGCCCGGCCGGCACCGAGGCCTGCAGCGGCTGCCACGGAGCCGCGCTGTCAGGCTGGGCCGTGCCGGCTGGCGCGGCGAGCTGCCGTGTCGGCCAGTCCGAGTCGTCTCGGTATCGTGTCGGGCCGTCGGATGCGATGCTGCGTCGTGCGAGGCGGCTTTGACACTGCGGGCCATTGAGTGAGGCAGTCTGACACGTCGGGCCAGGTATCAGGCAGTCTTAAACGCCTGACAATGATGTCAGGCAGTCCGAAACGACGGGCAGTGGTGTTGTCCAGTTTGACATAGCGGGTAGGCTGACACAATGGGCCGCCGTATCAGGCAGTCGACATAGATGGAGCGGCGTCCATAACCCACATCAGCCTACTTGTTAAGCCATCAGCACAACTGGGCTCTGGTCGTTACACTGTCATTGCTGACGCAGTTCGGCACAAGTTTGTACGCCTCGCGACCTTGATGGAAATCGACCCTAATGCCCGGTTTATGTGCGGTGAGCCGCACCAGAGACAGCAGTCCACATGGCCTGTATGCCCGCACCCTGTTTGAAACGATGCGCAGTGAAGACGTGCAGAGTGCCTCTCTGTTGTCCTCGTCCGGTGTCGTCGTGGTGGGTCCAGACGCCCCCCCCCCCACGCTCAGCCGTGCCTGACGTGGTCGGTCGGCGGGTGTTTCAGTCGCCGCTGCCGGACTCGCGGGAGACGCTGCACCGACTGCGGCGGCTGGGCGGGCCCGCTCCGCCCGACGAGGGCACCCAGGAGAAGATCGCCCGCCTCTACCAGGAGCACCTGGCCAAGATGATGAGCCAGCGGCCGGAGCTGGCGCCCGGCTTCAGTCTGGACCACTACCAGCGGTAAGTGTCCCCACTGATATACCCTTGCCAGCTGACCGTCTCCCGACTGAGGTGCCGGTAATGTGCAGCTACCAGCAGTATGTGTCTCCGCCTGAGGCACCACTGCCAGCAGTACGTGTCCCCCTGAGGTACAACTACGAGCGGCACGTGCCCCCAGGGAGGTATCAGTGCAAGCGATACGTGCAATGTCCGAGGCACTCGTCATGCACAATCGCCAGCATTACACGTCATGGCTGAGGTACAGGTCATATACCATTGCCACCGCTTCGTGTGCCCAGTGAGCTCATGCGCCACTTCGCGCGGTACGTGATGCGGCAGGGCGTTTGAATTACCTCCAGCGGTACACTTTACGAATGAGCTCGTATGCCACCGCCAGCAAATGTCCCAAATGAGCTACGGTTCATGCAGCGAAGCCATCGGTGCGTTTCCTGGCAGAAGTAACGCGCATGTGCTAATACTGGATGTACCGCTTCCTGGAGCCAGGTATCGTGTTAAGGGCCGTCCTGGCGGCGCGTTCGGGTTTATTTGGGGTCCCAGCTCGTGCCAAGAAGGGATTGTGGCGTGGATCTGGACCGGGCCAGCCAAATGGTCACATAGCTGGAATTTAATTCGCCCTCGGAGGCCCGACAGCACAGCACAGTACCGTCAATGGGCCGTGCAGCGACATGGCCGCCTCGCAACTGGACGGACTTGAGATTGTGTGCCAAACGATAGCACTTGCCTTGGGAGTCACTGGGCAGGCTTCGGTGGCAGCCGAGGCCCATGAGCCTTAGTGCATAGTTTTCGCTCTTGATGCGGCTTTGTACACATTATCTGATGTTGAAGACGTGTGCGCCTATAAGACGCAGTGTGTATCAAAGGCATGACCCCTTTGCGTAATAGTATATGCCGAAGTGATCCCTCGAAAGACCATTCACTCATTTATCCGGTCATGGCCATTTTCTTCAACTGTCCATGCTAAAACCGAATCTTTTAACCGGGTTCCAAAGGAATTATACTTTCACCACTGGGCTGATCAGCTGTGTGGCCCAGTTGGTGTATACTATTCGCAGACAGGAGACCATTCCAGAAACGAACATCAGTGGAACCCCGTAGTACGGGGATTAAAAAGGGAACTGGAATAAAACTTTGATGCGCTTTTCAAGTGTCTTAGTCCCCTGACTCGATGTCAGAATGGCGGAGCGGTTTGCGTGAGTCAGTCGGGCCTATTTTTGGCCGAAGGTGCCCAGTCAGTGACCTTCCCGCCACGAAGACCCGGTCCGCTCGCTCACTCGACATCGGTCCGGCCCCGCGGCGGCCGCGCCGGCCCGCCGCCTCGTCCTCGTCTCGTTAGCCGCAGCTCATCGAACGTCGCGGCCGCCAATGTAAATCGGCGTCAAACGGTGTGGCGACGCGGGGAGCGGGCGGGCGCGCGCGACGATCCGGCCTGGCAGCGGCCGCTGGTGTTTATCAACGTCGGCCGGCGTCAGGGGCGAGCGACGGGCGAGCGTCGCCGGCCGCAATCAACGGCACCGCCGCCGCCCCGCTGCCAAATGACACGCCGAAATAGCGGCGCTGAATGAAATCGCGTCCCGGCCGGCCGCGAATAGCCGCCGGGTGGGACAGGTTGGGCCCGGCCGAACTCGGCGCCGAGCCGCCCGCCGGGACTGACCGCAGCGCTGGCTATTGCCGGGCAGCGGCGGCTCTCCTGGCGCAGCCGTCAGCGGTGTCGTGGCCGTGCGCTGTTTAGGTCTCCCGAGATGTTGCCAGGTGGCAAGGGAAATATAACAGACAGAGGGCTTTCTTCGTGCGTGCTTTAAGGCGTTGCTCCAGAAATGTCTTCAGAGGCCTGCAGTGGTCTGACCGCATCTTGTCGCTCCCGTGAACTACGGTTTGGTCCTTCTGTGGCTCTGTCCTCCTCCGTGTCGTTACAGTCCAGTCTGTTTTCCCTCACGTGTCGTGCACATGCCGCCGGAACCGCCTGCGTGCTGCCGATCTGTCGTGTTGTGTTGTGTTGTGTTGTGTTGTGTCATGTGTTGTGTTGTGTTGTGTGCTGTGTTGTCCGGTCGGCCCGGCCGCGGGACAGCCCGCCACGTCTGACGCCAGTCTCAACATGCTCTCCAGCCTGCGCCCGCCCGAGGAACTGCGCAACGCCATGGACTTCTACAACCAGGAGCTGGTGCGGCACATGCAGCACCTGCAGCAGCAGCAACACCACCACCACCAACAGCAGCAGCAGCAGCAGCAGCAGCAACAACAACAGCAGCAGCAGTCGCAGCCGCCGCAGCCACCGCCCCAGCCGCCGTCGAGCGGGGCGGGGCCGGCCGGCGGCGGGGGCGGGGGCGGGGGCGGCGGGACGCAGGAGCGGCCGCCCACCCGCGGCGGCGGAGACACTGCCGACGCCGGCGACGAGAAGACCAGCTCGGCCTTCACTCTGGTCCGGCCGCCGTCGGCGGACGAACATAAAGGTGAGCTGGAGGAGCGCACATCCGTCGCAAGAGGCCGGGGAACGTTTGTGTCGGGTCTGGGTCGTGCAGTGATGTCTGATCGCCGGCACAGGTTCTAGAGCTTGACCGTTTCGGTTGGCTCAGATTCGGTTTTGATGGCGTCGTTTGTTGAGGGTTTTGACGCCGACTGGCGGTTTCTGCAGATTGCAGCTGTAGAAACAGCTTTGGATTATCGTTCTGCGGTGCATCCGCCCTGACGTGCGAACGGCGTCCGCTTGTCTGGCTGCAGTGTCCTAATTCGAGCCGTCATGAAAAGCCTGTCGGTTACCCGAACCCCGCCAGTTGGCTGACGCAGGGCCCCGTTGCAGCGTCGGCGGTCTCGACCTCGAGCCCGGGCTCGCTGCCGCCCACGCCCGGTCCGCTGGCCGGCCTGCATCCGGGCGGCTTCTTCATGCACTCGGCGGCGGCGGCCGCCGCCGCCGCCGCCGCGGCAGCCACCACGGCCGGCGACGACGCGGTGACGTCGGCCAGCCCGCTGCAGCGGATGGCCAGCATCACCAACTCGCTGATCAACAGCGCCGGCATGCCGCCGCTGGCGCCGCACCCGCAGCGGCCGATGAAGGCCGTGCTGCCGCCCATCACGCAGCAGCAGTTCGACCAGTTCAGCAGCCTGAACACCGAGGAGGTCGTCAGGCGGGTGGGTGCACCGCGTGTACGCGTGCGGAGGGGAGCGCGGATGGGGCCGGGCAGACGTTGGTGAAGAGGGGACATGGGTGGCGGCTCAGCAGGCATGTACGGGTAGGGGGCAAGTACAGATCAGAGATGCGGGGGTCTAGGATGTTGAGCAGACTTGGCTGGGTTAGGCAGTAAGTGTTGCCGTGCTGGGGCGCGAGACACGAGAGGCCGCCTCCGACTGGACAAAGGAAGTGGCGAGGCGGAAGACCTCGTGCTCGGCATCCCGGGAGGGGCGGCAGGCGGGCTCGTTCATCCGATTAACGCCGTGAATATGTCATCCCTGTGGAACGTCCCGTCTTTGTTTGGACAGGCCGGTCGGATGACCTCAGCGGTCGGCGTGGCGCTGTTGTTTATCCGACGTCAGGTTTTGTCGGCTCCGTTCCGGCGCTCCCCGTTTGACGGCTCGACTCCCCGAGCCGGAGCCGCTCTCGCCTGCCGCGGCGTCACGCCGCCCTGACCTGACCCGCGGCGTCCTCCTGTCCCGACCCGCCGGCCGCCGGAAGGGCGCCGCCGCCCACTCACAGCGGTGTGCCGCGTCCGGCAGATAAAGGAGCACCTGAGCCAGTACTCCATCTCGCAGCGGCTGTTCGGCGAGTCGGTGCTCGGCCTCTCGCAGGGCTCCGTCTCGGACCTGCTGGCGCGGCCCAAGCCGTGGCACATGCTCACGCAGAAGGGCCGTGAGCCCTTCATCCGCATGAAGATGTTCCTGGACGACGACAACGCCGTCCACAAGCTGGTCGCCAGCCAGTACAAGATCGCGCCCGAGAAGCTGATGCGCACCGGCTGCTACAACGGAGGTAAACTACCCGGTGGGTGCCACAGCTCGCGCGTCACGCTGACGCGCCGCCGCGACGGCTGGTCGTCGCCGCTACGTTATGTATACTTGCTCATGTACTTGTGGATCATTATTACGTGGCTCATCATCGTAAACATATCGCTGTTCTTTCTTACGGCTCAAATATTTATTGGTCTTCGTTTGCCCCGAAATACCCATTAAGCGTACGTTGTCTTGCATACGGCATATTTGCATATGGACAAAGGCCTTTCTTTGTTGGTTAGTGTTTGTTCTTCCGGATTTCTGCGCTGCGAGACAGAGGCCCGTCATTACCACGTTCGGCTGACGCCCCCTCAGCTGACCGTCCCGACGCCGCCACACCGGCAGGCTTCCCAAAGATGCCGCTGAAGCTGCCGGACATGTCCAAGTCTCTGGAGTCGCCGCTGCCGCCTGCCGTCTCGCTGGCGTCGTTCCCCGGGCTGCCGCCGGCGGCGCTGGCGTCGCGTCTCTCCGGCATGGAGCCGCTGATGAAGTTCGGGCTGCGCATGCCGCCCGGCCAGCTGCCCATGTCCGTGTACGAGACGGCGGCCATCACGCCCGAGCTCGACACCCAGTACATCACCACCAAGATCAAGGAGGTCCTGCTGGCCAACAACATCGGCCAGAAGGTGGGCGGAAGGCCGGCACGGGGCGGGAGAGGGGCGCCGGCCGCCGTCGACGGTGCCGCCGAGCAGCAGCGTCGGCCGGGGGAGCGGACGGCCGCCGCGGCGCGGAGGAGGGGCGCCGGTAGCCGTCGGACGCTCGCGTGAACACCGCCGGATTAGGCCCGGCCCGTATCTGAGGATCGCCGGCTGACGCAAACGGGGAGGCGGGGCCTGGCGCCGGTTATCCCATTAGGCGGGCTTATGCCGGCCCTGGGTGGCTCGGGACCGAGCGGCCGGTCGCCGAGCGGCGGCCGCGCGGCCGGCAGCCAGGCGGATGTCGCGTTTGCACGCGGACCACGTGGTGGGGCCGGCCCGGGATCGGCCCGCTGGGAACACGGCCGCGGATTTCCGCCGCTGATAGGATCAGGGTGGATGGTAGCCATAAACTCACCGCCGAACACTCCCCGGTATTCCGTGTTGCTCCATACCGTTCTCTTCGTGTTGCGCGATACCTTTCTGTTGGTGTTGCATTTTGCGCCGAGTATTCGGGACTAACGCCGCCTGGTGCCGTTTGCCATGTTGCGCCTGCGGGCCGTCCCGCGATGCTGCCGGTAACGCCTGCCGGCGGTGACCGTTCAGCGCGTGTGCGCCCTCAGCTCTGACCGCCTCGGTCCGCTGCCGTTTCAGCTGTTCGGCGAGGTGGTGCTGGGCCTGTCGCAGGGCTCCGTCAGCGAGCTGCTCTCCAAGCCGAAGCCGTGGCACCTGCTCAGCATCAAGGGCCGCGAGCCGTTCATCCGCATGAAGATGTGGCTCGAGGACACTCCGCGCAACATGGAAAAGCTGCAGCGCATCAAGTCCGAGCGCAAGGAGAGCAACAAGCGGCGCCGTAGTCAGATGGAGGCCGCCAGCGAGAGCAACGACAGCTCGGACGTCTACTCCACCATGTCCAACAGCCCCAACGCCAAGAAGTCGCGCGTGCTCTTCTCGGACGAGCAGAAGGAGGCGCTGAAGCTGGCGTTCGCGCTCGACCCGTACCCGAACATGACGTCGGTCGAGTTCCTGTGCCAGGAGCTCAGCCTGACACACCGCACCATCACCAACTGGTTCCACAACCACCGGATGCGGCTGAAGCAGCAGACGGCGGGCGGTGGCGGCGGCGGTGGCGGCGATTCGGCCGCCTACCTGTCGGGCGCCAGCCGGGACGGCCAGCAGTTAGACCCGCTCCAGTTTCGGCTGCTGCTCAACCGGCGACTGCAGGAGCTGCAGCGCGAGAAGAGCGGCGCGCCGCCGCTGCCTGGCCAGCTGCCGTTCCCCGGCCTGCCCGGGCCGCTGCCGTTCCCCTACCTGGACGGCCGGCTGGCCGGCGGCGAGCCCATGAGCGGGCTCGACCTCAGCATGAAGTCGGACAACGACTTCGACAACCAGAGCGACGACGCGTCCAACCTGTCGGCCAGCAGCAGCCCGGCGCCGGCCGGCTCGCCGCCCGAGCGCGACGACGACGACGACGAGCTGGAGCGCGAGAAGCTGGCGGCGCCGGCCGGCCGCAGCTCGCGGCGCAAGCCGGCTGCGCCGCAGTGGGTGAACCCGCAGTGGGCAGCCGAGCCGCGCCGGCCGCCGCAGCTCATCAACGGCGTGTGTGTGATGCAGACTGAGCTGGAAGGCGGCGCCGCGCCGGCCGCCGCCGCCCCCGCCGCCGCCGCCTCCGCCGCCGAGTCGGCCGTCAGGGCGGAGCCGTCGCCGCCGCCGGCCACCGCCGACTCGCCTGCCGAGCCGGACAGCGAGCCGGAGCCGGAGCCGGAGCGGCCGGAGCCGGGCTCGGAGCTGGAGCCGGAGCCGGAGCCGGAGCGGGGCGCCGAGCCGGTCGACGGCAACACGTCCGAGGCCGAGTAGCGCCGCCGCCGTCACGTGCAATCTCCAATCGCCCCGTCTCACCCGTACTATCAGTCAGCCAACTTCAGATGCCAAGTGATATGTCAGTTCGACTCTAAACAGCGGCCGCCCCGGCAGCCACCGAGTGGCCCGGTGGGCGGCGCCGCCGCCGCCCGCATATAGTTGTGTTCTTCTCATCCCATATTTTTGTATGTGTGCGTGTGTCGCCCGGCTGGGGCCGGGGCGCGGTCGCGGCGCACTCTGACGCGGCCGGACCGCGGCGGCCGCCTAGTCGCCGGCCGCCGGCCGCGCTGCCGCGCCAGTCGGCCGACAGAAGACAGCGCGCCGCGGCCGACCGTCGAACAAGTCCAGTTTGGTACCTCCGGGCGGCGCGCCTGTCCGCCCGCCGCCCGGCGCCGTCTACCCTTGTTGGTTCGTGTTGTCTGTTCTCCTCTCACGTTGTTATTGCCGAGTGGTTTCTGGTTGTTGCCTTACCGCCCCCTCCCCCCAACAGAGGTGGCGGGTGGCGGGTGCTCCCCCGCCCGCCACCGCCCCCAGCAAATGATCTCCGCAGCACCCCCCCCCCCCCCCCTCCCGCCGCGTGCGGTCGTACCGACCGCGCCGCCCCGTTCCGGCGTTTTTGTCGTGCTCTCGCCCAACCCCGGAGAGGCGTCCACTCATTTTGATATACTTGTAGCGCGTAGGCCGACGCCGGCGCCGCCGGTTGTGGATGTGAGTGTTAAATATTCCGTGTGATGCGGTCGCGACCCGCTCTGTGTTACAGTTTATTGACCCCTGTTGCAAAGTCCCGGGACGTGTGTTGACCAGTGTATATCTGTAAGATAATTTACGAACCGTGTGATCAGTACAGAAGCTGTAAGCTTATCTACAAAATAAACTCTTGATCGGATGTGGTATCTGCTCTGCACGATCGACTACTCAGCTGTCCTGCCTGGCTGTTCCGCTCCTTCCTAGTCTTGAAACCATGACCCTTGGAAAAGCGTGGCCTCCGGCGTTTTTGCGCGGCTGCCCGTTTCGAGGGTGATGCTCTCGGTGGAAAATTACTGGCGGAGAAGTAAAAATGCGTCGAGAGTGACGAGCATAAAACCCGGATCTCAATCTGCGTGGGAACGATGTAACGTGAAATGGACTAGCGTCAGATGGGCAACGCGTATTCCTGCAAAAAGCACTTCAAGGGAGAGGAGTAGTCGCCACTACAAGATTTTAATCGTTTGAGGTCTATAAGAGTTCCACGCCTGCATTTTCTTGTCCCCCACATACTTAAATGAGGGTAGGCATTTGCAAGCGTAGCTCTGCTTGAATATTCACCTCCACCGTTTGGCCAATCGTTTACTCAAATCGAGAATCGTCCTCTGGCGAGTTAACGGCTCGTACAAGAGTGTCCCGAGCCAAGTTTGACACAAATGACCTGGAACCGTGGCACGGGGAGGGGCGGCCATCTCATCAGCGGGACATCTGCCAGATCCCTGGCCAGCAGTATGCAACGGGCCGAAAAGATGGCACGTCTCTGAGCACCTGCCCGGGTGGGAGGCGTTGCCGTCAAGATGTGCCGGTAGCATCGTCTGCGGTAAAGACGGTATTTTAATACCGAGAATGCTTCCAGTGGCAGAGCTCCGATCCACGGGAACTAGACGGGGTGAAAATGGCCGGGTCGTGCAAGATGGACCAGTCTGCCAGGTTTTGTCAAACAAGGCACTCATAGCAAATCTGGCCAGTTGTGTTTGAAAAGCATCTAGCATGCGTTTTGTGGGATAATCATGTTGCTTTGGCCGTTACCGTGCAGATGCCGAGGACCAATCATTTAATTCGGTCGCAACGAAGGCGGGATTTCTAGGAAAACACGCAGCATTTTCACCCCTGCAAGTTTCCTGGAAACAGATGTTTCCTGGGAGCCGGTTGCTGACAACGCTACATTCTTATCTGGTCAAATCGTGGGAGACTTGCTGGAAGATGCATGACATGGCGACAGATAACTGGTGCACGTCAGATGCTGTCGCACCCGTTTTAGATAGGGCCTGAGATGCTAATGGCTCAGAGTTGTTCTTCAGAGTTGGCACAGCTTCGCGGCATCAGATAGACCGATTTTTCTCGAAGACGGACCAAGTGCACCTGATAGGACAAATGGATACGAAAACCGGTCAAATCATCCGTGCCTTGTTGGATGAAGCGTGGAAAGAATAGTGCTAAGTAGGGGGAATCTTTATGCCAGTTCGTGATATCTCGGGATTGTCGTTTGCTGAGTTTCGAGAAAAAATTGTTTTAGCCGATGTCAGTACAAAGTCCAGACGACCAAATCGCTGTCGGCTACAAAAGCGATGCGAGGCCATGCATTTCTGTTCCTAGCATCCTCCACCTGCCCCTGCAACTCGCCCTCCGCAGGCATCCGCAGCAGACCGTTCAGCGCAACACCGCGCCGCAGTGAGTAGATAATGCTGGGGAGGGAATAAAAGAGTGCCGACTCCCCCCCCCCCCCCGCCTGCGTCTGCTGTCTGACGCTGTCGGCCGCTGGTGGCGGGCACTGACGCAGGCCTCTGTCGGCAGCGCGCTGCGAGACGCTGGAGCTGGAGCAGGAGCGACAGCAGCGCGTCATAGAGGAGCAGCGCCGACTCGTCCAGAAGCTCGAGGACGACCTGGGAAACATGAACTCGGTGGCGACTCTCTGCCGCGGCGAGGGAGAGGTGAGTCACCGTGGGGTGGGTTCAGGTCACCCATGGGACGGTGGGTTGGGTTCAGGTCACCCATGGGACGGTAAGGCGGGTTCAGGTCATCCATGGGACGAGGTAGGTTCAGGCCACCCATGGGAAGGTGAAGTGGGTTCAAGTCGCCCATGGGACAGCGAGGTGGGTTCAGGTCACCCATGGGACGGCGAGGTGGGTTCAGGCCATCCATGGGAAGGTGAGGTGGGTTCAGGTCACCTATCGCACGGCGAGGTGGGTTCAGGCCACCCATGGGACGGTGAGGCGGGTTTGGGTCACTTATGGGAGGGTGAGGTGGGTCCATGTCACCCATGGGACGGTAACGTGGGTTCAGGCCACCCATGGGACGGTGAGGCGGGTTTGGGTCACTTATGGGAGTGTGAGGTGGATCCATGTCACCCATGGGACGGTAACGTGGGTTCAGGCCACCCATGGGACGGTGAGGCGGGTTTGGGTCACTTATGGGAGTGTGAGGTGGGTCCATGTCACCCGTGGGACGGTAATGTGGGTTCAGGCCGTTGGCGGAGATGGGAGAGCTCAAGATGTCAGTCGAGAAAGAGTTGGAGTCACTGGCAGAACTCAGGACGGCTGTCACGGATTCAGCTCCCGATACAGGGAGAGGCGACTCAGTGCCAGTTAAATCAAGGGGTGGGCACAAGCTATCAGTTGAGGCAAACTTTACACACACACACACACACACACACATATATATATATATATATATATATATATATATATATATATATATATATATATAATATTTTGCCAGTGGAGAAAGAGATGAGTTCAAAAGTAACGAAAGGGAGAGAGGAGGATGCAAGGCACTGATGAAAGCCGAGTGAGCTCAGACGACTTGTCTAGAGTAGTTAAGCAACATCTAACCATGTCATTCAGAGTACTCTATTACGCTGACTGTATTTAACAGGCTCCGGCTGACTCTTCAAATTCCGCGAATAAAACCTGCACCTTTCACGCCATGTATGAAGGCATAACGAAATATCGTCTGTATCAACCAGACAGAAAACATTCATTTTTATTTTGCCTTCTTAATAACGAATACATTTTCCCGATCAGATCCGAATGCCTTGTCATTATCGTATTTTATTTCATGTGTTTTTTCTTCGTTTGTTTTGTTCCACGCCACCCCTTCTCCGCACAAAAGCCGGCCGATACAACCCGCTTAAAAAAGTAATAGCCAATGATTGCTGACCGGTAGTGACCTGCCCAGGAGGAACATATCATATGCAAAGACGTGTTTCAAGTAAAATGGGTGACTTGGGTAGTGGCTGAATTAGACGCGTTCCACCGTTGATATCGACCCTAATGTCCACCGATTTCCCGTGATAATTTTGACAGCCACGGGCCAGTGTAGCCGAAACATTGCGAAATACCATGTCAGGTTCAGTAACAGTTTCGTGGAACTTTTTGATCGGCATTGAGCAAAATAAGCGCGCCTTTCGCTGGAAATGGAACGTAATCTCACTGCTGAGAAATACAATATTAGTTAACACGGCGGAAAGAAAGTACGAAAATAGGACGCCACTTCTTCAGCTCAAAGCTGAAATACATCTCGCCGCGTTCTGCAGCAATGTCGTAGATGAAGACGAAGAAACGAACGAAGATGGAAGTAGGACCAAACAGGACAACAGCGGCGGCACTAAGAACGGAAATATATTTTATACGCTTCGACAATGACCTTCTGAGAATCCAAACGCGATTTGGAAGTAAATTTTATTCCGCGTTTAAACCCGGATAATGTGTAGTTGCTCTTTGCAACAGCTGAGACGCGTGCTTCCTATGATAAAGTGTCTCCATTCAGGTAGCTTAATGGGTGCTGAATGTGGAATATGGTATTGTCTAAAGCCAAAACTGGAAGTCGCTCTACGGTTTGGTGATTTCACCAGTGATCACGTTTTTTTCGTCGAAATGATTTCGAATCTTTTCTGTGGCCATATCTGAGCTACTACACCGTATTTTCCGCCTGATTTTGAAGTTCGGTTCTGTTGATCGAATCTCTTGTACACATGAACCGCACATTATCGGAATCCACCACTGTTATTGCCAAGAATGCTTAGGGAGTGAACCTTAGCCAGCATGTTGATGTTGCTAGCATAGCATAGCGTTACAGCACTCTGGGTTGCCCGATGTGATTTTGTGAGACTGCACCTTTTCGCACTTCTATTTTCCAACTCGCGGGGAAAAGGAATCAGTTAATGGTATGACATGACATCGTGGTGAAGGAGCCGGTGTACAACATTCTGTGTTGGTTAGAGAGGATTCTGAATACGGTACTGGCTGGCTTAACTCCAGAAAAACAAACCAAAACAGAGCTCAGTCGTCCAGCACTGTTAACTCAGACTGACTGCGGTTAGACCTTTGATGTTCATGAGACTGGATGGAGACTTTCTGGTGATCCTGCAACTTAGTACTTCTAATTACCTATGTTATTTAAGACAAGCTGTGCAAAGCAGGCTAAATGGTTTTCAAACACTGTTTCGTGTTGATACGCCTTTGAGCTCATTTTCATCATCATTCATCAACTCATTAACTCACCATTATTCAGACACGATGGCGCAAGGGACCAGACATCTATAGACCATTTGCTGATCCAGATGCATGACTGCCAAATGACCTTACGAGCTCGTCGGGTCGGTGACATGTGTTCGCCTAGCCGCTGGTCTGATGTTAGTTGGCGTGGTCGCAAAACGCTTAGCTTCGACCATGACATGACTAAATGTCCTTAAATTATCGGCTTCCTTGGGAAACACATTTGCAGAACTTTGCCGGAATTTGAAGTGGCCGCCAGCGAAACTCACGCCATCTCATTTGTGCACGGTTTCCTTCGCCCCCAGTTATGTATGGGAAGATCCACGTGCTCATTGTTTGACACGGACAGCCATCTAAGACTGGTATATTCCCAAAACGCCAGAAGATTTGGGGAAAGCATGAAACAGGACCGTGATCTGCAGTTATTTTGAGGTGTTTCATTGCTTTTTGATGTGGTGTGAACGCAGCCCTTTCGATTCTCGTTGACTGTCTGAGGAAAAATGCGTTGAAAGGCAAGGCGTGAAAACATTTTTATTTGAGTTGGCTTAGTAGAGCTCTTTCGCCGTTTGTGACTGATGTCACATCGCAACACGTATTTGTGTTCTAAGTAAGGGCGCGAAGGCCGACCCGTGCCATTGCCCATTTTAGTTCTCCTTTCGTCCGCTAGTGGCACTGACAATGTCCATAGGTGGCGCTACTTGCAGGGTTGAGCAAGACGTCTGGCTTGCCATTAAAGCAGGAGCACTAGCCAGCAACGTATTTTCTCATGGCACGTTACCATGTTTTCCGTTTGAAACCATCTCCATATCGGATCCGTCACGGTCAAAAGTCCATGCTGCTGGTTGGTGTGTTGCATGAGTTCAGACGAGGTCTGCTCTATCCTTGTTAACACTATAACCTATGTGTCCTGTATCCCTCCGGTGTATACAGTCTGAATCTGATCTGGTGTATCCTTGCAGTGGTGGTGGACGGGATTTTGTGTGACCCTCCGGTAGTGACGGACGGTATGTGGTTCATACAACTGGTGATGACTGACAGGCACGTAACCAGGATTTTCCTAAAGGGAGAGGGGGCAAATGTCAGATTTTGACATTTGCCACTGACGTATGACGAAAATTTATAGGAAATAACAACAATTTTACGGAATTAACCTCATATTTAACACACAAGAAAGCATATGTTTGCTTTTCTAGCATTCGTGTGATCACTATTCAGTATTCCTGCAAAATCGCTAAATGGCTAGTGTAGACCGCTTGGTTCTGGGGGGCCCGGGCCCCTATGCCCCTTCCCTTGGCTACGTGCCTGGTGACTCATCGGATATGCAGCACCCCTCTCGTGGTGACTAGCGTGATCTGGTGCTTCCCTCCAGCGGTGACTAACGGGATTTGGTGCACTCCTCTTGTGGTGGATTTGGTGCACTCCTCTTGTGGTGGCGAATAGACAGCAGGGCTCGGTGAACACAGGGCCAGGTTCTGTGGCGGCGGGGAATGGTCAGCAGATCGTGTGATGGATGGAACCAGAGGCGTTCCCAGGAAGGGGGCTTAGGAGGCTGGAATTCCTCCCTTGGTACGGAGGAGGCCCCTCCGTCCCAAATCCGGGATCCATCCGAACGCAACGCAGAGGGGCCTCGGATTTAGGCTGCAGGGTGCCCCTCTAGGCTGTGCGCGGAAGGATTGCCTGACCTTTCTGTGTTGGGGCCTTGTCGAGCAAAGGCCCTGAGGGATGCTTGTCAGCTAAGGCTACTTTATTGGCTAATGGATCTTGCTGGCATGTGAAAGAGGCACCTCCTAGCCTGTAAGAAGGGTTCCTGTAGGCTTGAAGAGGGTCCCTGCCAGCCTGTAAATGGCCCGCCTACGGCTCTGTAAGTAGGCCTCTTGCCGAACTGTTAAGGGTTCTCTGCCAGCCCGTAAAAGGGTCCTGCTGTTTACAGACCATTTGAGCGATGGCTCGCCTTCAAAGCTGTTATCTTACAGACAGACAGACAGGTTATGTGCAGGCCCACTCAAAACCTTGCGGTGTACAGTATAAAACGGCTAATTGCCTTGTTGAGGAGGCAGGATTAGTACTCGGTAGAAGTGTTCCGCTTCAGACAATCGTCTTTTTATTTGGCCTGTAAAGAACCGACTTGTCGATATGCCAGGCTGCTGTCACGTCTTAACAGCTGTATGACAATGGTTTAATCTCTTGCATTGGTGGGATACGTTAACGTTTGGTGTTCCTTGGGCTCAAAAAAGGATTGGGGAGGACTATTTACAACTGACTGTGACCCTCGTCTTTGACGATGGAGTGTCGTTCACATACGTTCAAGACAGCACATTAGCAGAGGATCTGATGCATAACACTCGTACGTGTTGGGTGCCGCCACACAAAATGTGACCAAATGTGCTGTCGCACAAGATGACATCTATGTTGATGCCGGTACCATCTTGTGCTGAGGCATCTGGGTGACCATACAAAAGCGGTATTTCGCAGGATAAAGCAACCATGTAATGTTTTCCTGACCGCCGCCGTAAGGTTTGCTCTGAAATAGAGAGCTGACGTGGCCTAGGATGGACTAAGTGATATTTTTGAGTCTTAAATATTTTCGAAATGGTAACGTTTGTATTGTTCGTGCATCTGATTCAGATAACTATGCATGACTGTAACTATAGCAGACACCTATGATATATAATATATAACGGCACAGGTAAGTCCGAGACTGAATATTATAGAATTCGCGGTGATGTGATGACCCAAATTGCATGACATAGGCTGACAGAAAATCCCATTCAACTGAGAGGAATAAGTGAGTTACCTTTCTTTAGGCATTTTGTGTGTTAAGCAGGGAAATGCAAAAAGAACTCTTCTGGCATGGTTCTTGGGAGAGTCGCCTCTTTTCCGCCCGTTTGGCGGCAGGTTCAGTCAATCTTAGCCCGCACCCGTACGAGGGGTTCATGTAACTTCCTCCCCCGACGTTTTCCGAGGATAACCTCGTAACGGTAAAGCTGAAACGTGGTGTACGCTCTGGGGAATCTTTTCGCTCTTATGCTGCAAAAGTTTTTCCTCTGCGTTACCATGGTAACGAGCTAGGGCGTCATTATGGAAACCATGTCACGACCGTTTGGCAACGGTCTCATTTTTGTCGCACCGCAAAACGTCTGGGGTGCACAAATGCAATGAAATATGTATTATTCGGCCGAAAATATTATGTTCTGATAGACTAAACGTATCTTTGGTGGGCTTATCCTCACTGCAGGGATTATCCAGGGTGTAAAACTAAGGTCATGAGTTACGGCGGGAAACACGTTACGTTTTACCTCCAGAAGCGCGATACAAAATGGGGGTCGTAAAACAGTCTATACATGCGGATTGCTTGAGCTATAAGGAATCAAATGATATAATGATATAACTTTCGTAATAATCAAACGAAATGATATAACTTTCGTGCAGTTTATCTTTGATTTCACCAAAAGAGGGCGGAATGCAACGAAGGCCTGACTTTCGTTCCGATGGGCGGAACGGTTGCCGCCCGTGGGGTGAGGAGGCTAATTTGTTACGGTATGTGTACAATGGCATTTTGTCGTGGATATCGACTAAAAAAAACGCCTGACACATCAAAGCCACGATTTTTAGATTATCCGAGGTCACCCTAGACCACTGGGTTAAGGTAACCTGGGATGACCTAAGATGACCTGTAGATGTCATTCGACAATAGTGTTGGCTAACTCAGATGCCGTATTTGACTTCAGCATCTGTTGTTATCTACAAAAAAATGCTTATGCAGCTCCGAGCACGACTTTAAGCAGACATCCTCACCGGATAGGAACTGGCTCAGTATGATCTGGATCGGACTCTGTGGGTGAAAAGCAATCGTGTGGGGTACAGTTGGACTCATAAATGATTGGCAAACACTATGATAACTGTTCCGCTTCATTATTATTTATTCTTTGGTATTCATTTGCGCTTGAACTCGAAAAAGTACCAATTTAAGCCAATTTTTGACCTTTGACCCGACCTAGAAGACCATTTGTTGACCTGAGACGTTAAACCTGGATACGAGAGGCAGATCTCGTCACTCGCAAGACGCTCATTATTTCCCGAAGCTCGAGGACGCCCGGTGTGGAAATGGCCAGGGGTCGTACCCCCCCCCCCCTCCATACGTCCGCTTTATGCAGACACCCCTGTACGGGTGAGGGTTGGACCCCATGTGGGCCTGATATTAAATTGATGGCCGAAGCAAATGAAAGGTGATGGAAAGGGGCAAGCATCTGGTGTCGATTATTGTCCATTCGTGGAATGTAAAGTGGATGTTAATTTGGCGATATCCACAATTGGATATTCACCCAGAGAGCATCTACGTAGCGTAAATGTCCTGAAAACCTGAACCTTGAAAAATTGTCCATTCATACATTAAAATACCTCAGGGTAGTGCCGCTTGCAAAAGAAGATAGCGCAGTCAGCTGACCAGATTACACGAACGCCTTATGCACAAGATCATAGGTTTTCTTCCGTGAGGCATCAGTGTTTTATCGGACCTCTTCTTTGCGTCGCAGTTCATCATTAATTCCGAAATCGGGGAATAGACCCTTGTTCCGTTGCGCGCAATTGCTTTGCAGAATGCGCGACTTTTTTCCTTGTTAATTCGCCTACGCCTGTGGCGGATCCAGGATTTCGCTAGGTGGGGGGCAATGGACAGCGCCCCCTCCCGGCCGGTCCTTCTCCCCATTTGTGTTCTTCAGATATCAAAAAACGTTGATCCGAACGGGCCCAGGGGAAACATTTTATATAATTTTCCGTTTTTTGCCTCTTTAAGGGGTCGAAGAATTCAAGCGCGTCACGTTATTTGAGAAAATTTTGCGTTTGGTACCGTACAAAGTGGCCCAAATATGACAAAAACGGCGAGATTTTAGGCGGCTGCGTCCCTTCTATCTGAAATGTGTCTATATCTGGTCCATGAACCAGATACAGACACGACACGAGGGACGGAAGGGCTCCTATTGGAGCCCCTGCGTCCCTCGTAGTTTCTGGGGACTTTTTGCCAGCTAAGGTTAGGTTCCCTCATGCAGTTACAAGGGCACTTGTGGTGGTTTGGGCCGTCTGCAGTGTCAGGACCCCCTAGCAGTCTCAGACGGCCGCACGTGCCCCTCGGGACGTCTCAGTCGCTGTTCTGGCAGTTTCAGGGGTTTTTCCAGGGGTGTGGATTTGTATTCCTTTGTGAGGGCCCGGTACCCTACGTCGATTTAGGCCTTCCATGCTGGTTTGGGGGACCCCAGTATTTTCTGCTTGTTTTTAAGGGAAATGGGCAATAATAGCAAAAAGAACGACCGCAGCAGATAAGAGGTAGGCAGAAAGAATAAAATAAAACATGAAATGATTTGAGACGAATTTATGGCTCATTTATCTTCCTATCTTATATATATATAAATATATATATATATATATATATATATATATATATATATATAATACTACATATATATATATATATATATATATATATATATATATATATATATATATGTATGTATGTATATACATATATATATATATATATATATATATATATATATGTATAAACACATATATATGTGTATTTATTGATAGATCTATAGATATATAGATATATACATGGGGTATATGCTATTCGTGTTTGAGAAATAGTAACAAAAAAACCCACAACGTTCCGTTGGTCAGAATAAAGTGAGTGAAATCCGTTGAGAAATACACATTTGGGGAGGTTAGATTGTCGGGCCCTCGGCTCGCCGCCCCATCGTTTACAGAGATCGGCGCCCCTGGGTACCTCGTACAGTTTGAGAGACCCATCTGTCAGTTCCAGGAATGGTTAAGCCATCTCGGGTTCTTTCCTGTTGTCTCTTGGGCATTTTCGCCGTCTAGGGAGCCCCTCATTAAGCCATCTTGGGTTCTCTCCTGTTGTCTCTTGGGCATTTTCGCCGTCTAGGGAGCCCCTCATTAAGCCATCTCGGGTTCTCTCCTGTTGTCTCTTGGGCATTTTCGCCGTCTAGGGAGCCCCTCATTAAGCCATCTCGGGTCTCTCCTGTTGTCTCTTGGGCATTTTCGCCGTCGAGGGAGCCCCTCAGGCAGCAACGATCTCTCTCTCTCTCTCTCTCTCTCTCTCTCTCTCTCTCTCTCTCTCTCTCTCTCTCTCTCTCTCTCTCTCTCTCTCTCTCTCTCTCTCTCTCTCTCTCTCTCTCTCTCTCTCTCTCTCTCTCTCTCTCTCTCTCTCTCTCTCTCTCTCTCTCTCTCTCTCTCTCTCTCTCTCTCTCTCTCTCTCTCTCTCTCTCTCTCTCTCTCTCTCTCTCTCTCTCTCTCTCTCTCTGCCGTGCTAGAGGTGGTTCTGACAATCCTCTATGTCCTTTGGCCGTTTCAGGATCTGTCCGGATGTCTCAAGGTTAAGGAGTTTCAGGATCCCTAATGCTAGAGATTGCTAGTTAGCAGTTTCAAAGGCCTCTGTCCAGCAGTCTCAGTGGACCCCCTGTGGTCCTGGGTGCCCCTCTTGTCGTCTCTCAGGAACATTTTTGCCGTCCCAGAGGCCCTCGGGCAGTTACAAAAGATGCTTTGGCAATTTCAGGGCCCTCTGTACAGTGTCATGGACCCTCTAAACGTCTCCGGTGGTCACCATGGCTGTATCAGGGGTCTTCCTCTGTTACATGGAGTATATCCGGCAGTCCTAGAACCCCTCGACCCGTGTCCGGGGCCCTTGTTGACGGTTCAGGGGCCTCGCTGTCAGTCTCAGGGAGACTTTTTCCGTGCCAGCAGCCCCCCTAACACACTCGGGGCTCTCTGGCCGTCCAGGGCCGTCATACCGTCCCGAGGTCCTTTTATCGTGTTTGCCTCGCAGAAATCCTCCGACCTTTTTGGCGGTCTCAGAGGCCATCTGCCGTGTAGGGGCCCATCTTGCCATCTCAGGCCCCACCTGACCCTCCTGACTGACCGGAGTCCCCTTGACTGCATCAAGAACCCCTGGGGTTTTAAAAAGACCAGTGCAGCCCATTTGGGGCCCCTCTCGAGGTTAAGAAGGTCAAAGACGAACTCCCGTTCATGGGCCCTGTAGCTGACCTGGGTCTCCTTATGCCGTCTAGGTACCCTCTTAAGTTCTTGTCGGCTCAGTGGCCTCTGGCACTTTTAACGCTCTCATAAACTCTTTGCCGTGTTGGGCTCCTCTTTCGGTCCCAGGGCTCTCAGAGAGTTTCAGAGGCCCTTCTATCCATCTTAGGGGCCATGTTGCCCTCTCAGGGTCTCACTAGCCCTCTAAGAGATCCTCTGACGGCATCAGGAACCTTCAGGTTTTTGCACAGGCCTGTGAAACCCATTCGGGGCCTCTATGACATTCCAGGGGTCCGTATGCCGTCCTAGGGATTCAGTCCTCATCTTGGCCATCTCAGGGGCCCCATGACCCTTCTGGCGGTCTCAGGGGCACTTTGCCGTGTTGGGGCCCTGTCGTGGCCTCAGGGGTCCTTTGGAAGCTTCAGGGTTTCTTCTGTGCGTCTCAGGGGTCATCTAACCCTCCCAGAGGTCCCTTGACTGCATCAAGAACCTGTCAGGTTGTCACGGAAACTCCGTGAAGCTCATACGGGCCCTCTCGAAACCCCTTCTGAATCTGAGAGGGCCCCCTTGGGGCCCCTCTCGTCTTCTCAGGCCTCAGGCGGGGGGGGGAGGATGGTTGTCCCCATCGCTCACTCCCCTTTGGATTTGCGCCTGCCGTACGCGATGCAATCCATTTGTTGTGAGCGTAGTCCGCGTAACAATTAGTTTGTCGTAGGTGTAGTGATCGCTTTAACGTAGACATATTCCTTAGTTTGCCGCGAGCGTAGTGATCGGTTTGCCGTGGGCGTAGTGGTCGGTTTGCCGCGGGCGTAGTAATCTGTTCGCCGTAAGGATTAGATTGAGATGGTTGAGGTTAGATGACGACTGCTTATCTTGATCTAGGAGTGGTACTGCTGTACGGTCATGACCGCCCGTCAAAAATGTCGTGCCAATAGTGTCATCAGTCCAGGATCGTCAGGTGTAACGATGCGGTTAGAATCGTAAACAGGCTACCATGTCTTACATGTCTTAACAATGTTGGAGTGGTACGAACGGATAGTGCGGTACTGTAAGTACTGTAACACATTTTTTCACACAAATCTCATTCGGTCTCGGCTTGAGACATGTGGAGATTTTTGAGACCTGTAATGGTAAGTGTTGTTGTTTTCCATACACTCACTGTTTTTTTGCAAAAAAAAAGTTGATTCTTTGCAAATCTCCCATACTTCTCCAAAACATATCGGTAAGGTGAAGGCCATCGAATGACGTTTGGATCGCCGAAATCCATTGGTTAGATCGCCATGTTAACGGAGCCATATCTTTTGGAATCTGTCACCAACAGAAATATCATCATCATCTGATACCGAAGGCAAACTGGGATTTGGCCGGTCCCGTGGACTTATGACGACGGCCCTTGCGAAAGAAAAATTGTCCTTGTGCCCAAGGCTGTTGCATTTATTTAGGCCAGCTGACTGCGTTTTCTTCCTTAAGGAACGGTCCTTCTTTCAGGTACCGTAAGAAATGAATGCTGAAAATTGTGTGGTGCCTTTAAAGATCATTACGTCAGATGTTCTGCTGACTTGGTATTGAACATCCACCTCATGTCTTTGACTCTGCTCCCAATAGTTTGCGAAGGACACATTTAGGGGCGTAACTTCGTATACCTTTGTTATGGAACTTTCCATACCAAAGGAAATTATAGGTATGGAATTCCCGACCATTGTCTTGAACCATTCATGTGTTTCCCTGCGCTATGAAGTAAATTGCTGTAAATTCGTTATCACTGTCACAGTTAAGGGCTCAATGATTTTTTTCCATACAGAAATTTGTCCCAATTCTACACCCATGGAGACAGTGTAAATGGGCTTAATACGGACATAGAGCACAGGTTTGCCGTATGGCTGATTTCAAATGAAAAACCTAAAACATAACTACTAGAACTGTTGATGAGGGGGCTATACGATAATATTTAATATCCGTCTCTGGCAAAACTTCAAACTCTGGTCTTGACTTTTAGTCGATTGGTTTCGGCCCTACTTGAGTCAGATGACCTCAGGACGGCCGTGGAATAGGACCGACACCAGTCTATTGGAAATGAGGGTGAGGTTCTGCGGTTTTACAAAAGGTCAAATATTAAAAAATAAATAAAGAAGTTTTAAAAAAACTAAAAATTGAAAGGAAACGTTCAGTTTAAAATCCACCTGATGTATCATATGGTGTAAGTAAATCAGGAGAGGAAATGTATCAATAGGGCTCAGCTGTATTTATGTACTGAATGTTCCCGGTGATTGTTGACAGGCCATGCAGCTCAATTTGTCTGGCACTTCTGTTCCACGGTCTCCCATGTGCAGTGATATCCGGTAATGTATTGACTATGTGACGATATTGGGACGATAGCCGTTATTTTGATAATAGGTGCTGCGCATATATCCAAATTGGGCATTCCAACTGATCAAAAGAAGTTTTAATTTCTTGTATGACCGCTAGCCTGTAATGGTCATTTGTAGTTGCAGATGACCAATATAAGTTACATTTTGTTATATATAAAGACTAGTGACAGGAGTTTTCGCGCTCGCCGGACTATTTTCGTTGTGAATACCGGATGACGGCGTACCTGGAGTGCCCTGAAGCACGGAAACGTGCTGTCCATTGCCTCAGGAAACCTGTCTGACACGTCTGTCGGGCACGTCAGGAGGATCTGAGGACCAGTCTGCGGCCCGTCCGTGGTCTCGGGGACCAGTCCGCTGTCCGTCTGTGGTCCCAGAGGCCAGTCAGTTGTCCGTCTGTGGTTTCAGCGACCAGTCAGCTGTCCGTCTGTGGTTGCAGCGGACCAGTCCGCTGTCCGTCTGTAGTCTCAGGGACCAGTCCGCTGTCCGTCTGTGGCATCATAGGACCGGTCTGACGTCCGTTGGCAGTCTCGGGGGACTGGTCTGCCGTCCGTCTGTGACCTCAGGGGACCAGTATAACGACGGTCTGTGGTCTCAGGTGCCCCGTCTAACGCTGCCGGCCGTCTCAGGGCCAGCCGTCGTCGTCGGAGCTGGTGGCGGAGGCGGTCCGGGACACCCTGACCACGCCGCCGGCGCTGGCCAGGCCGCCGTCCGTGGTCGGAGGGGATCCGAGCTCGGCGGCCGACACCATCCTGCCCATCGTGTCGGCGCAGAGGGAGCGTTTCAGGTACTCGAAAAAGCAGAGGGTACACTTGGAGGCAGATGGAGCACCGACCAGGTACAGAGGGCCCACAGGGGCACTTCAGTTACAGAAAAACACAGCGGGCGCTTCAGATACAGAGGAGCCCAGAGGGGGCGCTTCAGGTGCAGAGTGGCGCAGAGGGAGCGCTTCTGGTACCCAGGGGAATGAGGGAGAAAAAGTCTGGCTGAGAAAAAGGTCTGTTACAAACGTTTCATCCAAAATCCGTCGTGTTTTTATCGTGCGTAGGGTCTGATCCTGGGCGTGGTGCTGTGTTAAAATCAAATGATTTTGATAGAGTGCATATCGCATGATAAAATATGATCCCGTGAATGCAAATCGGATCAAACGGCATACCCATCCGGACATTCGATGTATTGCGAGACGTGCCTCGGATGGTAAGCGCTCCGGTTGGTCGCCTGCAGGCACAGGATTCAGGAGCTGGAGCAGGAGAGGTACATGCTGCAGCACGAGATCGGTCTGAAGACCTCCGAAATTGACGACCTCCGGCGTGACAATCTGAAGCTGTTCGAGAAGATCAAGTACCTGCAAAGCTACTCGGCAAAGGTAACAATGCACGGCCGTCGCCTATCGGCCAGACGAGCGAGCTCTCTGCCTTACGTCAAGGGAAACTGATGTGCGGGGAACGCCGCTTCCTGCATACATCAACTCAGGGGCGCTGTTTCCCCGTTTTTTTTTTTAACTCGTCTGTAGTAATTGGGTATTGGGATACCCCATCCCTTCCCTCTTCTTAAATCCTGGATGCATGCCTACGTACCATCACATCACGGTAGCGATGACAAATACGCCATGTATTCGGGCTTGATTCAGGATTTAACTTCCTGCCGTATTTCCGCATTTCCTACGCCCAAACGCCGTTCGAGGATAACGTTGTTTTGGATCAAGAGTTAAACAGCGAAAAGGGTGTTGTTATCGGAAGTCGTCCTGGATCCACAGGTAGCTGAATAAGTCAGGTAATTTAAAGCTCAAACCAGGCCCAGTAGTCTGATCTGTTTGTACCAAAAAGGATGGCTATTGGTTGGTAGAGAATACGCCGGTAGAACAGTGGAAAAATTGCTACCTGAAGTTCGTATTTGTTTTTCTGAATGGCATTAGCGCACGTTGAGCTAAAAATCAAGCACTTTGAAGCTTGATAATGACCATTTTCGACGCACAGTTTGACTTTTTTGGGCGTTGCCTTTGCATTCGATCCATGACTGTTTGTGGCTTTTAATTCGTTTTCAGAAATCCTCGTCACAGGACGTGGAGTCTCGCTACTCCAGTCAGTACGAGGACTCGCTGGATCCGTTCTCGTCCTTCTCGCGCCGCGAGCGCTCCAGGAAATACGCTCAGCTCAGCCCGTTCGAGAAGATAACGCTGTCAATGGTGAGGCCGAGGCGTCTTCTCGCGCCAACGACTGGTCTTTTTTCAATGGCCACGGTCTTGTTTTGCCTGCGCGCACAAGCACAGGATGTTTACAGAGTCGGACTTGTTATATTGAGCTGAAGTATACGTCCTGTTTTTGTCCCAGTGCCTCGCCAGGTTCGTCCCGGTGATTTTCTTCCAGCAGTTCATGGAATGCCATTTAGTTTTGTAAAACTGTGCTTCGATGCAGCGGATGTAAACATCTTGAGGACCCAAGTTTCTTGAGCTGTCTTTCAGTGCATTCAGGCATTAAAAGCTGCTGTCCTGCGCACGGTGTCGTGTCAGTGTTGCGTGCCACCCTGTCACGGCGTCGCCTGCACATGTTTCAGGGCCAGCTGGTGCTGTCCAGTAAGGGAGCACGCACGGCCGCCTTCCTGTACACGCTGTTTCTGCACCTGCTGGTGTTCGCCGTGCTCTACAAGATGGCCTACACCGAGATGTACCGACGAGAGATCTCCTCCGACTGTGCAGAGAGGTCAGGCGATAGCCCCCACGTACCGCCAGATGTGATGAGCTTTGAGAATTTATGCTTGCTTTACATGCAAACCCAGACAGTTCATGCGCTCACACGAATATGCAAACTTGCCTACTCAAAAGTACTTTTATTGGAGCATCTCAGGAATTCTAAGTGCTGCTGACGCACAGCTACTGTGGGCGCTCCATGAGTTGCTACTACCGCTCAAGCACGTAGCCAGCATTTTCCTCGGAGGCGGCAAATGTCGAATTTTGTCGTACGCCATTGGCGTATCACAAATTTTATAGGAAAAGCAACAGTTTTACTCAGTTAATCTCATATTGAAGGCACAGGAAAAACATATAATGTTTGTTTTCGTAACATTTCTATGATTTCTATTCCGACAATGCCTGCGAAATCGCTGAATATCTAATGTAGACCGCTTGGAGGGGAGGGGGAGGGGCCATGGGCTCCATGGGCCCCTTGGCTGCGTGTCGCTGCTACTGACAGCTGAATTTGTTTAAGAATATGCAATGATGGTCCGTTTCCGCTGGCAGGTACGCCGAACACATGATGAAGATTCACGGGGAGGAGGCTCACCCCTGAGCCTGTTTGGCCGGTTCGCAGCGGAGAAGCAGAGCTGGACCAGGTCGTCCAGTCGGCCTCCGCGATCACCACACCAAACGAGAGATGCTCTCGCGCGGTGGAGGGCTGCGACTCCGCAGGCTGCGAAGAGCTGCCTCCGCCTGCCTCGGGCTGCAAGCCCGATTCTGTGGGGATGTGTATTTCTAAGGTGCACACTGCTCTGCTGCGAGCAAATGCAACTGCCTTTGCAGCAGGTGTTGGAAATTTCCTGGTGGCTAGATGTAAGTGTTTTCTTTGGTGTGGCAGGGAATTTCGTTAGGGGTTTTCTTTGTTGATGGCTTTTAGCTAAAGGAAAGACCGGAAAATACGTCGGAACGAGACATTAGCATTGTTAGCATGCTCGCATGTTCCCTACATCGTTGGCTTAATGAATTCTGAAATACTGATGGCTGAATGTCGCCGTAAAATATCATATAAATAATCGCATTACTCAAAGACGATCCTGTGTGATTGCGTACTTTACAGCAGCGGTAACTGTTCGCTCATGGCATCTGTTTATGTTATTTACGTGATTGGTCGTCTGATAAGCTCCAAGGCGGATCCCTTTTCCAGCACTTGTTACATTTAGGACGTAGTATTGCTGACGCTTTGCCGACGCATGCAAGGTGTGCTGTGCCTCGCAAACATTATTCTTGGCAATACAAGTTCTTGTCTGATCGCCATAATGGTTTCCCAATTCGAGTGTTTTTCCTCCAGCCCTTTCATTTGATTATGGTGTTGGTCGTTTTAATTGAGAGAACTGTTCATCCTCTAGACTCCTTTAAGCACATTCGTTTGTATGCCTTAACCCTATTCCCGGAGGGCTAGACGGTATGGTCGATTTCCGGCAAGGGGACGGATTCGGCCCCCCCCCCCGAGATCTTGAGAACTACTCGTCCGATTTCATTGCAACAAACGGCAATCGATTTGCCGTGACGTGAACTACATTTTTACAAAAAGGAGTTTCCAAAATTTTGAAATGTGTGGATACAGGGGGGCAAAAATGTCAAAATAGGGGGTACTTTTGGACTTGTTATAACTCCGTTGTTTATCGACCGATTTTAATGGAACTGGCATGAATCGAGAGATGATGGATAGGGCTTTTACCATGGGTACACAAATCTGAAATTTTGAGAAAATTCATGGGCGTTCACAGGGTTTCAAAAATAGGAGGATTAGTTTTTTTAACAACTGAATGAACAAAAGAGGCAAAAACACTTTTTGACTTCTGCTAGTCATGTTATGCGGAAGAAGTGCAAATCGCATTGCAATGTTTGTATAATGTTAGCATAGGCGGTGCCAGGGACATGAAAAAGGGGAAACTGTCATGGTCTCACGTTCTTTAGATAAACTTGTGACCTTTGACCTTAAATGACCTCCAGTGACCTTGGGGTGACTTGGAATGATATCGTGTGCATTCAATATTACCTGTAAACGTTTTTAATCATTTGAATTCACTCCATTTCAAAAATTTCATTTTATGGCTATTGCGATATAGGTTACGAGCACTGACATTTTAGGTCATAGCTCCGTGACCCGACCTGATATCAGGCTGAAACTTGGTACACAAGTAGAGGGCACCCTTCTACGTCGTGTGTATTCCGGGTTTGGCATTTGAAAAAAAAACGATGCCGAAGTTATTGCAAAAAAAACAAATTTTGACTTGTGACATTGACCTGGCCTTGTAAAGTGATCTCAGATAAATAAAATTACATCTGCACATTGCGCAACTATTTAGCTATACATCCATATAAAGTTTTAAGTTCTATCTTAAAAACTCTGTTTTTGGCAGGCATTTTCCTTTTACCCTCAACATGGCCAAAAATGGCCTGAGGTGCCTCCCAAAAACGTTGCCTGGCTCCACCCCTGAGCAAAATAGAATTTTGAAATTTTGTCACAGCACGTAGAAAGAATAGCTGGGAAAAGTCATTAAGTTTCGTGAAGCTGCGTTAAAAAGCCTGGAATTGGCAAGCAAAAAACCCGAGGGGGGCGGATTCAACCCCTCCTGCCGGGAATAGGGTTAGGGTGGACCGTCTAGTGTTCAACTGAGTCTCAGCTCCCCGGCTGAGTTTGTACCGGACAGATCTTCGGACCGTCCCCTCCGTCTCGACACACAGCTGCCGTGCACACGCACAGCGTCTCCAGTCGATTATGTATTGTGAGCTATGGTACTCTAGCGGGTGGGGTGCGCGGGACGCAGGTGGCGCCACCGTCAGCCCCGAGGCCGGTCCGTGCACCGCCGTCACGACCCTACGGCCAGAGTCCGCCACTCACCGTATCTGCGCGGTGGTAAATGTGGAGTTTACTGAGTAACACCTCGGCAACGAAAGCGGCACGTTTTTACGAACGTGAAGCCACAGTTTGGTTCCGAAGGTGAGAGGTGGCCTGGTAAACACTGAGACTGACAAGTCGGCCTCCAGGTCTCACAGTTTGCCCGATGCGTGGTGGGATCGTCAGTGGGGGGTTGAGTACTAGTACATCTCTCAGGCACTCGCGCCTTAGGGTTCTAACAGAGCCCTCGCTACAGAAAACAGGCCTTCAGACACACGCCCAGCCGCCTGCAGGACAGAAGGCCGCCACTCTCTTAACACGGCCCGCTGATCGGAACCGGTTCAGGGGCCACCACACAGCGCGCCATCTACCGAGCGGCGGGAGGCGACACACGAACGCACCTGCACTTGAACGTCGTAGGGCAGCTGCGCTGAGCAACGCCTGCAGACACACACAGCACGCAGAACGCTAGCGTAACGGCGACAACACTACTTCGAAAAGGTAAAGCGTGTGCAATGTCGTATTCAGAAGGGGAGAAAACTAACCATGCATGTGAGAGACTCGTTAAGTCGTTACATACCACATTCTAAAAACGCCACTGACAGTGAAAACGTCAATAGATGCTAGTGGTTCTTCTACTGCTATTCGCTCACGGTGGTTCCGGGCCGGCCCTACAATATCTGACGTGCTGACGTCACAAATAGGCCATCCTCTTCACCGGCGGTTTGCAGAATCGTTCCAGCACTGTGATACGAGAACACATCATCCGGCTGGCGTTCGGGTTAAGGCCAGACGTTGCGGGGTCCATGGCACCTTTCTTCTCCCGTACTATCGACCGCAGAAGGAGAAGCATCAGCATCACATGCTTCAATGGCCTCGTTTGACCTGCCCCGGGCCCTGTTGTCCTACAGAACATGCGCCAAGCTACCACCTGATGCTGGTCCTAGTCGGGCTCCGTTCCCGACACACAGCAGGGCTCAGCCTCGGTCCCCGCCGCCAGCGGAAACCTCAGCCGGGCCTGGTCGCACACTGTCTGAGGCCGTCCTCCGGCGCACAGTCTCACGTGGTCAGACGTCATCCGTCTGACGCCATCCGTCTCACACCGGGCCGGACCGACGCCGGCCCTGAAGCCGTGGCCGGCAGGAGCGGAGCGGACCGGCTCTGTCCGGCTCCGGTCCGCCCAGGCCCTGACCGACGGCCGGCGACCGACCGAGGCCTTCTGCGGCCGCCGTCAGGTCAGCCGAACAGTTTGTCGAAGCACTGGTGGCAATAGGGCTTATCAGCCTGCTCCTTGAACGTGCCCTTGTTCAGCTGTTTGAGGCAGAACGAGCAGACAAAGTGTTCCGGGTGGAACTTGCGGAACATGGCGGTGACACAGCGACCTGTGAAGAGAGGAAGGGGGTTAGAGAAGGCAGGTGCGCCAGCGATACGATATGAACACAGCTCGAGTGCAGTTTTTATTGATCGAATGAAACACGAAATGGTCAGGGAGTGCACAGCCACTGACAGATTGTCCCATACCATGAGTTTCCACAATGAGATATCAAATGATATGGGGGTCCAGTCATAGTTGGAGAGAGTCCTCGTTTCTTTACACAACGGCAGCCCGATTTTCATTCTAGAGCTGAACTCGGTGCGCGTCTGCGTGGATTCCGGACTCCAAATGGTTTCAGTAACACGGTTATGACGTGCGTTCTCTCCGGAGGCGCCTCCGCTCGGAGGATCCGTCTCCGCCGCCGCGGCGCCGCCGACTCGCCTGTGATCGGTTTGTGGCAGCCGGCGCAGAGCGAGCCCCGCTTGGCGTGGTAGTGCGTCTCGCAGTACGGCTGGCCCTCGTGCTCGAAGAACGAGCCGTTCTCGAACGACAGCTGGCAGTCCTGCGGCGGCGGCGGTCGCTCGTCAGGGGCGTCAACGCCGGCGCTCCCCCCGGCGGCGGCCGCGCGCTGTTGTGACGGACGAGTCACGCAAGCGCACGCGAAACGTCACAGAACGCTCGCACACCGCGAGGCACGTGGTGGAGGTGCGAGTGAAGGTGGCTGGCTAAGTGGGCAAGTAATGGATCTCGATCGTACCAGACAGATCCTGCGCTCACTTCCCGCACGCAGGCACGTGTTTGACGGGTATGCGTTGCGTCACCGATGGGTTTCGGCTGTCCATGTGCTGACAGGCAGAGTATACATCGACACTACATGAAACACATGTGCGGACGATGAACCGTGACGTTTTAACTCACTGAATAATTCAAAGTCGTGAGCCTGCAAACGCTGTATGCCATTTTGGCAATCATCAATCATTCTATGATTGAGCACACTGGCAACAGAGCGTTCAGGCGGACGAAAGCATGATGTCTGGGCAGTCAGCCAGTACGCTCAAATTTCAGGTTTATCTGTGTCGCGGACCCCGAGAACTCGAGACGTAAACGGCGTCGGCAGCAGACTGCTGCGACCTGTTTGTCGTCGTACGACGAGTGCTCCGCGTCGCTGTCACGTTATCGCAGGCGATGTGAATAAGACTGATAGGTACGTCTACACTGAGGTCGATATGATGTCAGTAGGGTAATTAATATACGCAGTTTGCCAACGAATTACTCGTAACACGATCAGATAACCCAGTATCTGGTGTCGTTTTTAACGAGGTTAATGATGCCATCGAAGTAGCTACATTCGTGGTTAATTTCATTCCTGCGTAGTTTCCTGGTTTTCATTCTCGCCTAGGGCCCCTGTTCCGAGTCCAAAAAAACAAAAGCATTTCGTCCTTCCCAAGGTAACCAGCCTGAAAGATTGTCATCCAAAATGACAGTGGCAGTTCAAAACGCCAATAAGTAAAACAGTAGTAACCATCACTATCTGTTATTCTCAGCTCCATGTTCCCAACCCCGAACAATCGCACGATCGCATGAGTACCTTTACTGATATTTCGATCATCACTGAGATGGCCGCATGTTCGGGGAATTTCACAGTCTTGTGATAAGGCGTAATATCTGACCTCGTGGCTTCTCAGGAATGGGCTGAGTTTTTAACTAATCAAATAGCTAACTTCACTAACTTTAACCAACATCACACGTTCTGCGTGGTAATTACGTATCAAAATCTTTTTCCTGGCAGTTACCATGTAGTGAACACGTCAGTACCGATAACAAAACGTGTCAAACCGTTTAATCATGAATGCGGTCGTGTTTTTGCACGATGCTGCCGACTTCAACAAACGATATCTTCCTGCGAACGCTATCCGACTGCAACCAGGGGGCATTTGATAGCAAAAGCAACGCCAGCAACAGACCTCCCTCCATCCAAACAGGATGTTACGAGGCCAAACCTCAGGCCACCTGCGGTCTGTCAACGTTTCGGAGATGCTCTGTCGGGGCCTGTTGGGTCGTTCCCAGAACACGGCCAGCAGCCGCCGTCTGGGGAGGGAGTCCGGCTCTCTGGCCAGTTTGGGGCACCTCGCCGCCGGCCCGTAGGCCGTATCTCCTGCTCAGTCGGCGCTCCCCCCTCCCCCCCGCCGTCGTCTGCCCCTGCTCAGACGCCGTCTGCCCGTGCTCCGACCTCGGCTCAGCTGCCCGGTCGACTCGCCTCGCGCCCGCAAACGAACACAGACGGCGCCGTTTGAACAATGACGGCCCGCCAGATCAAAGGCGTCAGCGGCGCGCAGACGCAGCAGCCCGCCGCCATCAGCTGAGCCGTCTACGGGTTCAGCTGTCGGCGGCAGTCTCCGCACGGGCGGCACCGCCGCTCTGTTGACTCGCATAACAGCTCGCAAAACGGCCGACCGCGCTCAACTGATCTGTTTTGACCTGTTCGGAACCGGCCGGCCGCATTGTCTGTCAGCTCTGCGGAGAAAACGACCCGGGGCACGCCATAAGGCGTGATGTTAAATTCTACCAGCATACTTGCGTGTAATTGAGTATAATTTTGCGCCTCATCAGCTATTTAATTTCCTAGTCGATCTGGATAGCTGGAAGATCAGTGCAGCGGTTTGGGCACTGGAATGGATCGGTTTGTGTGCGACGCTGGCTAAATCGTCAGTAATGATGAGCACAGAAAAAAGTGTCCCGAGAAAACTCCACGGCTCCTACTTCTGGTCCGCATTTCTGACACCCACGCGCTCCTCACTGACAGCCCCCGGAACAACGTCACGGCTGGCCTGCGCCGAACGGCTCACCTTACAGACAAAACACTCCGGGTGCCACTGGCTGTTGAGCGCCGAAATGTAGTTGCCCATGAGCGGCTGGCTGCAGGCGGCGCAGAGCGGCGCGAACAGTCGGCAATAGTCGTCGCGGCAGTAGGCGCGGCCATCCTTCTCGTGGAAGCCGGCCTCGCCGAACGGCTGGCCGCACTGGGCGCACGTGAAGTGTTCCGGGTGCCAGGTGCGACCCAGCGCCGTCACGCATTTCTGCAACAGCGGCTGCGCGGTCATCCCGGCCAGCGGTCACCCCGCCGGCACGGTCACGGGTCGGGTCATCGGTCATGCCGTGTCCGGCCGCGGATCAGATCTCGGGTCTGGTCACGTGTCGCCAGGGGTCAGGGTCAAGGATACCGAGGACTCAGACAGCGGCCTGAAACAGATACGCGGCACCATATACGTCAGTATATGGTGCCAAATGGTGAGCAGTCCGCGGTGACATTCCGTTCGACTATGCGCATCATGTGCATTTGATCAAATCTTTCAATGTGAAGAAGGAGAAAGACAAAATGTTGTTACGTGGTTTTGGGGGTAAGTAATGCATTTTGGACAAAAACTGGGCGTCCAAGTCCTCCGTAAATAACCAGGAAAAACACGTTTCACAGACACAGGTTAAAAAGATCCAACAGAAGGAAGAGGATGGAGGGCACAGTTTGTGTCGGACCGAGGCGGGCGACTCTGAGTCATCTGTGACTCTGAGTCGATGTACTTACATCCAGGATGGGTCCGTCGCAGAAGGCGCAGCGCGGCGAGAACAGGTTGTGGTAGTCGTTCTCGCAGTAGGGTCGGCCGTCCCGCTCGAAGAAGTTCTTGGTGCCCAGCTCCATGTTGCAGTGGGCGCAGGTGAAGTGTTCAGTGTGCCAGGTCTTGCCCAGCGCGGTGACCACCTGGCCAAAGGGGGTTCCGACATACAGAGACCTATCAGGGCTGTTCAGATATAGGGCGTACGAAGTTTGTAAATGGAAGCGAAATGCAGTGGCTGCCCCTCAGTCACCGATGCATTTTAGCATCAGTATCGTACCATCACGACCAGTTCAGTGCGAATGGGTGCCAAGCCACCTTAAAAATGGTCATTTGTTTAACGCCCGTAACGTACATTTGTCTTCGGACCTTTGTTACCTCAGCTTTACTGTTAACTTAAAAACAATTTTTAGTCCCTTTGTACAGTATCGACGCGCATCCACCATGAGCCAGTATATTTTATTCCTTTAGACTAAACTCGGGAAACGACTGCATGAAACAGGCTAGGCGTGTTCGTTTCTACAGCAGGGTAAGTACCCATCTAACCTGGCCGGCGATGGGCTTGTCGCAGGCGGCGCAGATGCCCTTGTGAGTGGTGTTGACGCCCTGCTTGCTCATGTCCTCCTGCAGGCTGTCCAGCATCGTGTCCAGCTGCTTGGCCTTGACCGGCTTGGCGTACGGCGCGTCGTGCGTCTCCTCGACGACCGTCTTCTGGTACGAGGTGGCGTGAATCTGCGGCGGCCGGGGAAGTACCGTCAGGGACGTGGCTGGCGACGACAGCAGAAGCCTGCCGAGCCGCACGTGGTGCAGGACCCGTCAAGTGGCGGCCACCCTCGGTCGCATGCCCCCAAAGTCCGGGAAAAACGTTTTTGAAAAGGTGTAGCAACGACACCGACACAAATTTCGCCATCGAAAATAGAGAAGAAGCAGTGTTCCTGTCAGTTTTAGTGGAATCTGTGCTAGTATCAATATCGCGCCTTCGGAAAAGTTTTTCTTTCGGCTTTCCAGGTTTTGAAATACGTTGAGACGTGGGCCAAGACAGTCAGTCAGATACTGGTATGAAACCATTCTATGTCAGTGGTCTAGCACAATAAGGAAAAGCTGGTCACGTTGTGCAAACCACTTAGATAAACGTAAAAGGTAGAGGTTGTGCTGTCTGATAAAGCTACATGGTCAGTAAAAAACTTTCCCATGTACTCCCTCAAGCGATACGAATTATCTTATCTTGTCTTCTCTTATCATGTTATCTTCTCATGTCATGGTAAGACGGTTTCAAACAGTTGCTTGCGGGAGAGCTGCATGGGTGAAATAGGTTTACACATTGATATCGTGAGATGGCAGTCCAGCCAATCTGGTCACTTGCTTTCAGTGATTGTTGGTGCATCGAAAATTCGCATGTGCATGAATCAGTTGCGCAAAGACGGGAGCCCAGTTCAAAGCCTATACATAATCTCCATGCTCGAGCATCAAACATCAACACGTCGGGGACATACATTCCAGGATTCAGTCAAAGATGACGAAAGAATGCCGCGGTGAGCACTGCCATTGCATCTGCAGCAATGGAATGTTTTCTGAAATAACATTGACAGGGTGTGCAGAATATCAAATTCCGCATGTTCATGTGGAGAAACGTTTTATTCGTCTCTCCTCTGTCAAACTGCATGACGCATGGTTTTCGTTTCCGCTCACGAGCCTTGCAGAAACCGCGTTTCTCTCGCGTCAAATTACAGTTTCAATATTCATGGCATTTTCTCGACAGTCATGTCATTATTTGTGTCGAAAATTGGTGTAATCAAAGCGCCCTCAGGAATTAAGCGGCTTGGGAGACCTTACATGTCGCTGAGTGGAATGCTCCCTCGGTGGCGGCAAAACAAACATGCCACATCACGCTTGGTTTGGACTGATATTTCGGTGCGTGCCTCACTCGCCGTACGCCGCACGTCGATGTGCACCCCGGCCTCTGCGTGTTACATCAGGTCCCGCTCTACCGGCCGCCAGGGCTGTCGATGCCCCGCTCTGCGACGTGGTACGGCATGAGCCAGACCGCCAATGGAGCGTCGGAAACCGACGCAAAACGCCAGACCCCTCCCCTGACGCCGTCCCCTCCGCCTTCATTGCATTCATCTGCAGAGGCGCGTGCAGTTCCCCTGATGGTGCATAACGAGTTCGGGAGGGGGGAGGGGGCCCGGCGGGGCCGATCCGCGGGCTAACTACGGCTCGCCGTCGGCTCGTAACGCGACACGTGAGCTCCAGATGCGAGCTGGTGTTTATTTTCACCGGTCTGCAACCGAGAATTAACGTTCGCCGGCGCGGCGGCCGGACCGCGGGCCGGTAGGCGGCACGTCCAGTGGCATATAGTGCGACGTGGGATCCTCGAGGAGGAACCTCTCGTCCGCGCGCTGCCCTTGTGATCCGCGGACCCTTCGCGTCGGGTCTGCGGACCGGTGGGTCGGGTCTGAGGACCGTTGGGTCGGGTCTGCGGACCGGAAGGTCGGGTCTGAGGACCGGCGGGTCGGTTCGCGGCCCGATGGGTCGGTTTACGGACCGGGTCGCGGACGGAGGGGTGCCGCTGCGTGTGAAGTCGGCTCGTTGCCGCGGCGACGAGCCGCCGGTCGTCCAGGACACGGCGCGGTCCTCCTCCCTCCCGAGCCCCCTGCGGCTGCCGCGGCCGCAGGCGGCCGCCCGGTAAACACCCCCGTTCCGCATTGGTAAACGATCGGGCCAGGTAAACGGACCGATTTAGCCGGCGGAAGACCGCGGCCGGACGCCCAGCCGGCAGCCGCCGTTTGAGGGCGGGAGACAGACGGACAGACGGACGGACGGACGGACGGATGACGTCACCGATCGGCGCTGAAAATACGCGGCCGCGGCGTCGGGCCGCCGCCCGGCCAGCCGCCGGCCGTGCGGACAGGATGGTGTCGCTGCGACGCGTCCGCCGCCGGCGGCGACACGGTGTCGACGGGCGGCACGCTTCCGGCACGACCTCGCGCACATTCCGGCGAGATTTATGGTCGCCGCTGGCCGGGGGAGTTTCCGGGCGGCGGCTGCGGCGTACGGAGCCGCCGGAGCGTGAGCACGGGCGAGGCGGCGGTGGGGGGCCACACGGAGGGCAATGTGCTCCATACTGCACCGCTGGAGCAATGACAGCTTGATGCAGCATTGCCAGGCAATGTTCTTGACGAGATTGTAGGTACGGTGGCAAGATGAAACAAACAGCGGTCAGTGAGCTACTGCATGAAAACGTTCAATGATGAAAGTAGACAGGTCGAAGGAAAAGTTCCCTCAAAGCGACCACAGGAAATATTATTTTGCCCACACCGTTCGTTCGAAGATATGCTGCTTGGAGTAATATTTGTGCCTTTTATTATTTTGTAATTTGTTTTAATGTTGGTAGAAATGATTGCATACGAAACACTTGTCCCGTTAAAAGGGTAAAGAAAAAATCTGTCCTTTTGGTGCAACAGCTAAAACACCCTGTTCAGCCGTTCCTGTATAAAAGGAGAATATCTCAGACGCGTTGCTTTTGCTGGTGGTGGGGGCCAGCCGACCGTCGGGCCGGCAGCGTACAGCCGGCGCCATACCTTGAAGTCGGAGAGCGAGGCCATCAGGTCGTCGAGCTCCTGCGTGGCCGAGGAGGTCTGCTGGCAGGACTCCGGCACGCTCTCCGTCACCGTCACCGTCCGCGTCTCGTAGGTCTTGGCGTTCCTGCGGACGGGCGCCGTGCTGAGGGTCAGGCGGGCTCGCCAACATCTCGGCACACGCTCACCTGGAATGATCTAGTTACACAACCGTCTGACCTAACCTATCTGAAGGGGGATTTCAGAAGCGTCATCTTAGGGACAAAGCAAGGTCGAAACCTAGTCATTGCAAGGAGTAAAAACAGTTAAAGTGAAATACGGGGCAACGTACTTCTGTCGAGCGCCGATGTCATATTCGTTTTACGTTCTGAGATGTTCATGACACCCAGTATTAGGCGTTCGTAGCGGTTGCATCATATGAGTATGCCAGTTAATGAATGGCAAAGAGTGAATGATGGCGTACACATCATGATGCAACTTCGCAAGACCACGTCACCAGTGCAGCAACAGCCCTATGCTCAACTCTGTTATCGAATGCCCCTCCGTCAGTTCGGCTGGCTGTTTTTCGGTGATGTATTTTTATTCGGTTGCTGACGGCGCGTTTCCGTTCTGGCCCGTTCGGCGGGTGTTTTCGTTGTAGGGAGGCCAAGGGCGGTCGGGCCTCTGATCAATTCAGCACCGGCCGCTCTGATGAGCCGCGCACGGGTGCGGTGACCGGGGAGGGGTGGGTCCGACAGAACGGTCCGCCGTGCCCCGGCGGCGTGGTGGTGTCCCGATCACAGTCTGTAGGGCTTCAGAGCTGATTTCTCCTCTTTGATTGCTGTGAAGAATATCAGGTGAGGTTTTACAGCCCGGAATGAGGGAACTTTTTCAATTCGCAGCCGCCCCGGCCTGGACCTCTACGAAGCATCATTTTTGAAGGACCACAGCACAATTTCCTGGCACTAAATCAAACATAGGGTGTTTTTCGCACGGAGTGTATCTGAGGAGCTGAGGGACCAAACATTGCTGGCAGTCACGGAGAGGGATGACTGCGGGAACTCCAGCGCGGTGGTCAATAATGAAATCCAGCCAGCATTTCCCAAATCATCAGAATGTCAGACATATCTGCGTAAAAAGGCGGTCCTACAATAGTCAGTAGGCATGCGACGCATCGTATACGGGAAATACCTATGTCTACGGAGGATGCCATGATTAGCCGAGAAGAGCCATCTGGCAACTAAGGTCACAGTGAGCTGCATTTTGTGCAAACAGAATGGCATCCAGCCGAGGCTCAGTCCGTTTCCAGCCGACAGGTACGTGTGCGGGATGACTGCGTGCCTAGGTTATCTTGGCGCAACCCGTTTAGATATGCAGCCTAGGGAAAGATGCAGATTCACCATCACAGCAGACGCAAGTGTATTACAGCTAACCCGACAAATTGGTGATATCCAGCCACGTGGCGGGAAAAACAAAGCAAAGGCTATTCACGGTCATTCTGATGTACTGCCAAAGCCGATAACCTACTGTGACATAGTCGCAAACTGTCGACGAAGCCTCCATACGGCGTTGTTTTCATTACTCGTCCGTGGAGGCGATGAATTCATGGACCGGTAGATCACTGGAACCTGGCATACGCGCCTCCAACACAAACAACATCCCAGATATCAATTTAGCCGCAGTCAAAACAAATATGCGCCGGCGGACGCGTTCGTTCGCGGCACGGCGTGCCTTTCGACGTTTAGTATGAGAAACCGGGCTGTCCTGCGCACACGAGACAGCAATCTTACGGCGCTGGCAAGACTATTCAAAAGAAACGTGCGCAACCGGACGCCCAGCACGGAATATCACGGTCTCTGGATAAAGATCACTGCCTGAGATTTCCCGGCGGAAACGGCGCCTTGGAAACGGCACAACAGTGTCTTTGTGTGTAAAAGAACGCGCGTACGTCCCAAGGAGGCATAGGCGACGGCAGACCGGAAGCTGATTTTTCATGCCACGATGAACGACGTCGCTGGCGAGCGGACGTTGAACTGCCGCTCGTAAGGCGTGCCTGCACTGCAACCCGACACCTGAGGCACAAGACGCACAGAGACGTCGTCGCCAGCTGGAAGATCGACGATGGGCGCCGCCGCGTGCATGAGTTTTGCATCTGTAATGCCGGCCCCGTCACAACCCCATGGTGAGTTGACGGCCTCTTTTGGCCTCGGAGCCGCCGGTGATGGCACCTGTTGAAGCGAATCGCAGCGTTCAGACGCCATCACGGCTATCCGTGACAACATCATGCAGCCGGACTGGGAGAAAGCCTCGCTCGAGAGGCCGAGCCCATTACAGCAGCACCGGTGGTGAATAAGAACATTAGGCCACTGCATCAGCACAGAGCTTTGCCACTGTGAGCCGGTTAATAGCCCGATAAAGGTTCCCTTCTCGCAATCCAAGTGGTAACTGCGCCGCTGATTTCAGGAGTTCAGCGAGGCTCATGACCCCGGCCGGCGCCGAGCCAGGTCGGGCCGCGGCCGTCCCCGCCGTCTGGCAGGCCGGCGGGCCGCCGCCGCCGCCGCCGCGCCTTCCCATCCCACGGCCTGCAGCTCCGCAGCCGGGTCACCGTCTGGGCGCAGGCCGCGGCCCGCGCCGGCGGCTCCCGGCAGCGGCCGCGTTAAACAGCAGCTCCGGTCTCAGAGTGTCGTCTGGCGTAACCCGGTCACCTGGCGCGCCCTCTCACGCCGCGGCGGAGGGGCGGGACGGCGGCCGGCGCGCGCCAGGAGAGTGGGAGGCGACCTTGACGAGGCGGCGGGGGGCGGCCGGTTTGTTTACCTGCAAAAATGTGAGGCCCCCGAGCCGCCGGCGAGGCATGCATTCGTCCACCGCGCCCGCTGTGGCATGGCCTGCACCAGCATGACCCCGACCGGACCCGACCTGACGCAATCTCACGCGACCTGATCTGACCTAACCCAACCCTAGCCGACCTGACTCAGCCCGCCCGACTCACTGCGGCGGTCGGACGTAGTCGACGATCTCGATGAGTTCCAGGATCTGGCCTGGGCGACCCATGGCTGCACTCGGGGACTCGCTGGCACGCCGGCCAGACTCTGAGCGCACCTCCCCGGGCCTCTCTCGCGCCGCTCAACCTCGCCGCGTCAGTCCGGGCAGAGGACGCGATCAGCCCGCTATCACGAGCGTCCTGACGGATCGACAGCCGGCGCCGGCAATCCTCAGCGCTCCACACCTGGCACAGGCCGCGGCCGCCCTGCGCTCCGGTCACGGCCGGAGGTCACCGCTCCCGCGTCACCGTCCGTCACTGTCCGTCACTGTCCGTCACCGGCCGCCGCCGATCGTCACGAGCAGCCGGTCGGCGGCCGTCCGGCGCCGGGCGCGGGTTCGGCGCGGCCGAGGTGTCGGCGAGACTGCCGGTCCGCGCCGCCCGGCCGGCAGGCCTCCCGGCTCGCTGACGTCACCTGGCCGGGCAGAGCGGCGGAGGGACCGCCCGCGCGGCCAGAGCGCCGGAGCGGCCGGCGCCGGCAGCGGCGGGACGCAGCGGGGCGCTCCGGGGGAGGCGGCGGCATCCCCGGCGACACCCGGCCGGGCGCGGCCTCGGCACGGCCCTCCGCCCCGGGCAGAGGAGCCGGGCGCGCCACTCCGCGCGCCCCCGGCGCCGCGACCGTCCCTGACGCGGCGGCGGCCCTGTCCGGCTGTCAGCGCGTCGCCGCCGACGGCCAATATCGGCACGGACTCGGAGGAGAAACAGACGACTGGCATCAATCCTGCTGTCAGCCCGGCCTCCGGCTGAGGCTCTGCGATGATGTATGCGCGCCGGCCGCGCCAGCCGCCGCCCTCTCTTCCGATCCTGACCTCGTGACGTCACACCGGTCGGGGTCACGTGGCGTGGAACATGCCAGACGTGTTGGCCGATACTGACGCAATGACAGACGTTATTGCTGACCACGTGACTCACAACACGAGAGGGCAGGTGGCGACTGCCACTGCGAGCATCTCGCCTGTAGTTTTTGTGGGCAAAGCCATTCCCTTTCCTTGAAAGAAGATAAGGGCTCTAAGCAAATAGTTGCAAGCAAGGCTGCGAAGCGGCCAGTTATACTCTTCGGGAATTTGGATTTTTTTGGTGATACGACCAATGCAGTCAAACATCCATCGAAAGCTTCAACCACGGCACCCAATGTTGCTCCCAAGGTCACGGACTTCTCTTCACCATACATACAGGGACATCAGATATATTTTTTAAGCATCGCATCTAGTCTCCAGGTAGCACTTGTGCCGGGGTAATATTGGGTAGCAAAAAGTGAAGCCTTTTCTGCTGGCATCCCAGCCGGGCCTTTGAACCGAAAGGTGACACATGCGTGATCATTTTGAGAACGAACTGATATGAACAAGTCATTGGGTGCGTAAGTTTTTCAGTGTTTCGAAATTACTTCATTCCGAAGAAGGCACCGAACAACTCAACTGTAGATAATGTTCCCAAAGGCGGTGCATACCTACAAGTAGTACTCGTCAACCTAAACGCTCACCCGTCACCAGGCTGACAGTCCTGTATACCACTATGCACCAACAGCTGTTAGCGCTGGCGTGCAACCCCAGAAGTTGCTCGGAGCTAAATTTCAATACACACCTGTCTCCTACAACAGCGTAGTGCCGGGGGCATGCCAGCTGTGCCTATATCAATGCCGACATGGAGGGTTACGGTGTTGTGTGGCATTAGCGACTGCGTCTGTCATTAAATTTCACAGTCAAAATAAATGCACCGTCATAAAAGATACACACGCCAGCAGTCTGCATGGTGGGTTGGGTCTCACGATCTGCCGATTATCCTGGTTGGTGACGGTGCCTGTATATTTTCACATCAAGACCGAATCCCAAACATGAGTCCCCTTCCCCCATATGCAAGTGGATTACGCCAGCTGGGGCGCCTGCCATCTTGAGCTCCGCACAGCTCTGAAAATAAGTACAGGTACTCACGGGCTCGGCACCATGTCCAGTTCGTCCAGCGGAGCCGACTGTGGAGATTTCACCGCAACTGTGTTGCCGTTGTTGGGAGAAGGCGAATCTGAAAAAAAACGCTGGTAAGCATATCTTCAGAGACGAGCCGACGTATGTGTTTCCAGGAGAAGTATTCGCGGCAAAATATAACTGAAAATCCCCAGAGGCCTTCAAATATCTAGACACTGCCATCGAAGAGACAAGATGAACTTATTATGCCTCCCAACAATAATGTTATCTTGCTTTAAAAGCTTCGTCATTCATTTTTAAGCTCCCGGTTCCATCTACTGTTCAGTTTAAAAAAGTCAAAGCTTTTCATGTAGAAACACGCCTATCAGGCAAAGCATAGCTGATAGCAACTAAAACACATTGCCAGCTATCGTCATTGTACAAGCCTAAGTTTCGAGATAAGCGCTATGTTTCCGTTCCGTCAGTCGCTCTCAGGGCGCCGCGAGAGGCACTCCCGGTCTTGGCAATGACCTTCCCCACTCTGTCACAGGCCGGACCGAAACGCGCGCCCGCCTGCCAAGCAGCGGGCGCCAGCGGACCACGAGTCGAGCCGTCGAACAGTCCCGCCGCACGGCCGGCCGCCAAGCGGCGTCTCTCCGCCGCTGCCGCCGAGACGCGCCGTGACGACAGCTGGCGGCGCCGTCCCGGCCCAGCGGAGGCCAACTCTTCCGAACAGACAGAGGCTCTCTGTGCGCGGGGCGCGCCTGAGGAGCCGCCGCTCTGCCGAGCCTGCCGCCGCTGCCCGGCACTGGAGACCGGTGAGGTCGAGAGCCGGGCGTTCCGGTCAGGGCCGCCGGACCCGGCCGCCCCTGCGGCCCGGTCGTGAGCCGTGCGAGCTGCGGCGGCGATGGCTCACTCTGCGGTCGGGCGGGGAGGAGGCGCTCGTGCGGCTCGAACGGCGTGAAAACCCGTCATTCAGGGTTAGATCGATAGTCGGTTTCATCAGTCACGCCCGACGAGATTCCTTGCTTCCGAGACAATGTCAGTAGTGTTCTGCGGCCCTAATTAAAACAGCCGACGACGCGTAAAACCGTCAACAAGAGAATACACGAAGCAACCTCATCAGACCTGGACCAATTGACCTCTGTGGCAGGAGAGCGAGTACATCTCCAAGACACAGGATTATCGAATGAGTGTACCAGTGGTCTTCATGCTTTGCGTAGTGAAACCTGGCAGTGCTACGAGACTTCTGTTTTCTGGTCTGTAAATGGAATTTCAGGGGGAACACCAGAATACCCATTTGATACTGGATTTCTGGATGACTCTATGTTTCTCTTAAGTTTCTTGTTCGTCAGTTTTTCTATGAAATATAAATGTTTGTGACGTGATAAAACAGAAACATAGTAACATATATTCCGTGAACCTTTCTTAAATACTGAAAAGAATGCCTAGTCCGAGTCTAGATAAGAAATGTTCGGGATAAGCGTCCTCTGAAGGTTTCACAATTACGTCCTTACAAGTGATTACATTTTATCGATGACATTAATGATTCCGGTTTGTTTTTTTTGGGGGGGGGATGGATCACTCTTTTAGAAAGCAAACAAATCCATTTCTAAAAGAATAATTTGTGCACCGCAGAAATGGCGAGGCAGAGAAAGGCCAAAGGAGCACAGTGTGTGACTCATTACTAGTGCTAGAACCCTCCACTCAAGTTGCGAATTTAGTTCGTTGTCCACGCGAGCAATCTGAAGCTTGCAGCACGCAGCGCCCCCTATCATTATCGGTGCTACAGGCGTTAGAAATACCTAAACTCGAGTTCAATTTACTTCCCACAGATGTCTCTGTAAACGCACCTTTCGGGCTGTGACCCGGTAGGTCTGCAGCGGCGGCCCAGATGCGCGCGACGATGACGTCATCAGGCCGGCCGGACACGGGACGTCCGCCAGGAGACGTCCTGTTTTGACAGCCAACCTTCATCTCCGCAAATTATAGCCGGATCACAGTATTTTTGGACGATCTTTACGGCGTGTCTAGGCGCCTGCGTCGGATATCCGGGAGTTTGCACCAAAACTGCATTGATTTGAACAGGTGTAGGTACAGATGTAAATGCTGCAGCAATAATGCGCTTCGCGGGAAGTTTCGCAGCGCTCCAAATCAACCAAGGAGACTCGAATAACTCCGAAAAGGCGTACTATGCGCCCAAATTGCTCTGTTCCATTTCAGAAGTGGTAACGACATGAAACACTACGCACATTACGTCTAGGCATTGCCCAGCCAGATTCATGTCACTGACCGTTCAAAAAAACTGAAAACTAATCCCATATGAATGTAGTCAATTTCGTTTCTGATGTGTTTTACACGTGCGAAATACCAAAGGTCATCTCGATACGCACTTCCATGCGTAGCTCGATTTTTGTATTTAGTTTACAGTATGTGTTTTTTTAACTTTAACTTGTTTAACTTTAACTTGTTTTTTTAACTTGCAACTTTAACTTGTTTTAACTTTAACTTTAACTGTTTTTTAACTTTTTTAACTTTAACTGCAAGTTCTTCATGATCATGCATACCTTAATATAAACTATGTCGTTGCGTTTATCCGTAAACTGCATCCGCGCCTGCTGGGTTCCCAGCTTGACCCAGTTGAAGGTCATCGCCATTCTGAACATTTGTCCCACGATGCTGATAAGGATGCTGATAAGGAAGCACCCGTGGTTTTCCAATGCACCATCCCCTTTACTTCATTCTTCCGAGCGTAGGTTCAGCTCACATACTCTTGGTCTGATCATTCCCGTGTACTCTCGACCATCCGCGGTGTTTTTTTGCCAGCTGTTGGCCTGGGATGACGTCGAACAACGACGCCTCCCAAGGTCAGGCTCGGAGCCGGCGCGGCCGGCGGTCGGCCGGCGCCGCCTGCGCGCTGTTGACGCCCACGGTGCCCTCCACGCAGCTGGTCCAATCTCAGGCCGCCATGTTTGGCCAGCCGAGTCCCAAAGGCCGGCTGACACAATTCGGGGCCGCAGCTTCGTCAGCTCGACTCGGGGCCTGCAGCTGTGAGAGGACTGGCGCCGAGTGCAGGGTGAAGCCCGGTTGTCTCCGTTTATTTCAAGCGTCGCCAGAGCTTGCGCAAAGGCCACTTAGGCGAAAGTCCCGTCCCCTCAGCACAGGGCCCCTGATACGCCGCCGGTAATACGCGGCTTATCGGGCAGTTCACCGAGACATGCTGCCCTGAATTCCTTGTCTTCTGTCTCGAGATCCGAGACAAAAACGCGACCTCATCAGCGGGCGGTACCATCGTCCGTCACCTCTGATGACCCTCCACATCATTAGTCTTCAGCACGCAGCCGAGCCTGGCGGCTGACACCAGCACCGCTGCTCGGTCTTGTCCTTCGACTGTTTTTGCAAATCTACATCTTCTTTTGCTGGGCTGGATGATTCAAGCATTAGTCTCCTGCATTAGTATGGCGGGGACGTGGAAGAGCTACTACGCCCAGTCCAGTCTTCTGCTCTCTCCGAATCACTGACGAAGAAAGGGTCAGCGTCCTTTTCCAATGCGTAAGGACCCATCACCTATCAACAGTTGTACAAGGACTGACTACAATAAATCGCCCAGCATTCCACACTCAAATATCGTTAGAGAGGAGCCGCACAGACCTTGGTTTACGCGCCCACATCTCACTAGGTTATTAATAATCAATCCGATCTGAGCGGAAAAATGAGAGCGGGCGAGAAGGAGACAGAACAGGGGAGAGGGGCGAGGAGAAAGAGGGAGAGAGGGAGGGGGAGGGAAGTAAGTAGGTACAGAGAGAAAGAGGGAAAGACAGAGAGAGAGGGAGAGAGAGAGAGAGAGACGCGGCCAGCCCGGTTCGGTTCGGCCCGTGACCGCTCCACTGACCTTTGCGTGAGGTGAAAGTGTCCACGCCGCTGTAGCGCGCCTCGTTCAGGTCGTGCAACAGGGCGTCCAGCTCGCGCAGGTTGCCGCCGGGCCGGGCCTCCTGCGGCGGCGTCACCTCCCGCTTGTAGGTGCGCTTCGTCTCGGTCACCATCTCCGTGTACGTGCTCTGGGGACGGCCGGCGGCGGCGTCAGCGGAGGGACGGGGTGGCGGCCGGATGTCCTCGGCCTGCGTGTGAAGCCCAGCGTGACGCCACGAACCGAGCCCGCTGTCCGCCCTGTATTGTCCCTGGGCAGTGTCTGTGCAGCAGTGCAGCGTCACGCGTCTAGTTCAGGGTGACAAAGTCGGTGCAAAGCGTGCAGCGATGATGGTCTGCATCCGGGTCATCGTCATCGACTGCTTCTTACTGCTCCGGCGCAACAAATTAGTCCCGGTTTCAGGCTGCAGTGTCACCAGCGCCGCCCAATGGCGGACAATGGCAGCTCGTTAGACAGGTTCGTCGCATTCAATGAACGCTTCTCAATCAAGGTCCTTGGTAGTATTCACTGAAACATTTTCGAGTTGCGCCACTCAGGAGGGAGTGGACTGGATGTTAATGAGCGGCTAGTGGTCTCAGGATGAGAAAGGGAATCCCAAAGAATCGCCCCTGAGTCAGGGACGTAGTCAAAGGGGCCCATGGGGCCCATGGCCCCCCTGAGCCAAGCCGTCTTCACTAGATATATGGCCGTTTCGCACGAATACGGAATCGTGATCATATATATGTTGCAAAAGCAGACATTATATGTTTTCCTGTGCGTTAAATATGAGGTAAATTACACAAAACTGCTGCTTTTTTTCTACAACTTTCGTCATATGACACTGGCATATGACAAAATCTGACATTTGGCCCTCCCCCAAGGAAAATCCTGGCTTCGTGTCTGCCCTGAGTGATCACTTAATCGAAGGCGCGAAGGTTCGTCGTATTTTACAAATTTTACGTATAAATTTTACATTAATAGATCCACACACGGCTTGCTGTTGATGGTTTGCAGCATCATCCACGGGAAGGACCCGCAAACGGGAGGGGGATAGCTGTGGAAAGATATGGTGGGAGTCACGAAGGCGCCCTCTGACTTCATTTGCATAAGTTTCTCTTCTGCTGTCCAGATATAGTGACCATTAATTTGAATATCATTAGCCAGTCCACTGGAAACTGTTTACAGTCATGGAGAATAGCTTCGATTTCACAAACTCCCAGTTATCAATCAGAGCTATGTATTTCGAATTCCAATAACATACCAATCAAAATATTTCCCATCTGCGCCAAATTCACTTCTAAACAAGAAAACCACGGTAGATTGGAGCCAATTACCAGGAGACTAACGGGTAGGCCTCATGAGCTGTAACAGCAACAGGAATGTCGTCACTTTACCTAAAACAATCAATTGGCTGAACAACAATGAGAACTGTTCGCATAGCACGCCTAGTTCTCGAGAATCGGTCTTCTGATGAGATACATGGCTGGAGATCTTGTGGGGCTGAGAAGGTCCAGACCTCCACTTCTCAAAGATTTTTAACATTAAGCCCTCGACAATGACTGGTAAAACGGTCCGAAACCTATGCCGCCCCCCCCCCAATCCTTTTCGGAAATCTCAGGTCATGATGGCATGTTTGCGGTACATTAATGAACCTATGTATTTTTTGCCTCCTATCACAAAGCCCGTTCAAGACCAGCCTAAACTACTTCGCCTGCCTTCTCTTACAGTTCAAAAGTAGTCCACTTGCTGCGTTGGGTGCAAATGAATTCCTCCCAAAGGTATGTTTTCTCTAGTGATTAAACGAGGATTAAATTACTAGATTTGAACGTGCCCGAACGCCAAATTCCAGTGGCTCATTGCCAGATGCGTTGTACATAATCAGGCACTTTTCGTCTACAGGAAAAGTTGCGTGCCAGTTTGGTACCAAGGACATAGATCACAGGTTTATATATATATATATATATATATATATATATATATGCATAAATAGATGACAAGCGTGTTTAAACGGGTTTCATCTTACAAGAAGCCGAAATATTTCGGCACGATTTCGTCAGTGGGATCAGTGGGATCTGTGGAATGAGACGGCATGTGAAGTAGTGCCGAAATGTCTGGACTTCTTATAGGACTAAACCTTTATCCTCAAGTATGCTACGAAACAACGCAGTCATCGCTTAGTGAGTAACAATGTCATTAAGAAGTCAGATCAAGATCATAAAGCACGAGGAACGCGATTGATAAAGGCCGCGGAGCACAGGAACGAATCGTATCGAAATTCTCCCTAAGCCCGCAGAGACGAATCCTTGTGTGTAAAATACCGTATCAACCTCCTCGGCCCTGGCCTCTATCATTAGCGCGCACCAGCTGATTTCTGTCGAACAGCTTCAGCGTCTGAACTTGTTCGGCAGATCGGATTGTGCCAGAGTCACCTCGTACACCCTGCCTTAGGACGATCGTCACGTTCAGGATCGGAGAATACGACGGAGAACCAGGCTTCGGAGGGGTTCAGTGCTCGTGACGTTACTGCAGGGCTTTCCCATGAATACGAATCGGCGCAGCAAGCGCCTTCCACGAGCCTGTTATCTGTGAAGTGTCGGCGCCTGTGCAGACGTGTACTCGAGACTTTTGTAAGATGGTATTCACCTACCGAAAGGCCTTTAATCCTCCCAATGTCACATCATGGCCCAAAAGCAAACATTCATGCCGATGATATCCGTTTTCGAGAACATAAGTCTCGGCCATATCTGCCTCAGCTGACAGTGAAATCGTGCATATTGGCTTTAGCTGACAATGACCTCGACTATATGCCTCAATAGGCAATGACCTCTGCTATACTGGCCTCAGCAGACACTGGCCTCGGCTATATCAGCCTCAGCAGACACTGGCCTTGGCTATATCAGCCTCAGCAGACACTGGCCTTGGCTATATCAGCCTCAGCAGACACTGGCCTTGGCTATATCAGCCTCAGCAGACACTGGCCTCGGCTATATCAGCCTCAGCAGACACTGGCCTTGGCTATATCAGCCTCAGCAGACACTGGCCTCGGCTATATCAGCCTCAGCAGACACTGGCCTCGGCTATATCAGCCTCAGCAGACACTGGCCTCGGCTATATCAGCCTCAGCAGACACTGGCCTTGGCTATATCAGCCTCAGCAGACACTGACCCCGGCTATATCAGCCTCAGCAGACACTGGCCTTGGCTATATCGGCTTCAGCAGACACTGACCCCGGCTATATCGGCCTCGGCAGATACTAACGTCAGCTACATCGGCCTCAGCAGAGATTGACCTCGGCTATATCGGCCTCAACAGACAATGACCTAGGTCATCAAAGGCTCAGCAGACGCTGACCTCGGCCATATCGACCTCCACAAATACTGACTGCGATCATATCTGGTCTCAACAGACACTGACCTCGACCATATCGGCCTCAGCAGACGTTGACCTCGGTCACATCGGTCTCAACAGACACTGAAATGAGTCATATCGACCTCAGCAGACAATTATCTCGTTCATACCGGCCTCAACAGACACTGAAAAGGGTCACATCGACCTCAGTAGACAACGACCACGGCTACGCAGGCCTCAACTAACACTGATCTTGCACATGTTGACCTTAGACGCCATTGACCTGGGCCATATCGACCTCAGCAGACGCTGACCTTGGACACAATGACCTCAATAGACACTGACCTCGGGCATCTCGACACGGTCGGGCTGAGCCGGCTGACGGGCGTCACCTTCGATCACCGACCACCGCGCACCTCGGCACACCTCACCAGGCAGGAGCCCCCTTACCAGGCAGGACCACCTAGTCACCAGACCGGACCGCCCAGCCACCAGACAGACGCGGCCCCCGGCAGCCGGGCAGAGGCCACCGCTCTCACGCAGTCGGCGTCGGCAGCGGTACCGTGCTGGCTGTGCGGCACGCCTCCCCGACAGCACTGGCCGCACCGCCGGCCGGCCAGCCGCCTCGCCCGGTAACGCCCCCTATATATGGGCAAACGCGCGTGCTGGCATGTCGGCACGCTCGCCCGGGGCCCGCGGCGGGGAGCCGCTGCTGCCCCACAGCGCGCGGCACAGTGAGAGGGTGCCGGGCGTAGCGAGAGAACGTGTCCTTTCGCTGCTGACCGACGCCGAACGTCCCGTGACTGCATGGCTGCAATCGAGAGCTCGAAGGCGTTGATGAGGCTGCATTAAAAAGTCTTTAACGGCACGAAAAGCGGGAAGCAGCAGAGAAGGGTCATCAAAACTGTCAGAAAAAGGAAACAAGGAAACTTACAAGCCGAAAGGCGTGGCAAACAATGCCTGAGTCCAGTAACAAAGCTGCGTCACGGCTGTGACAGAGTGCGTCGGGTAACGGCTGAGCCGGGCCAGCGTCCAGCTTCGAGCCGACCTCTATCCGACCTCGATGGTGTGATCGACCCGATCACACCATCCGACCCGAGCCGTGTCAGGCCGGATGGTGTGAAGTACCGTCAGACAGTGTCGTCAGGTACGTCAGACATTGTCTGACGGTGCCGCGTATGAGACCAGGACGGGACCGGTCTCTGGCACGCGCCGAGCCCACACTCTCCCCACACACACACAGCTCCCCAGGCCCACACTCGGTCTTCGCCCTATTCTCGCTGCATCGGCCCGGAGACGTGCAGGGCGCCAGCACTTCCCGCACGAGTGGGCCGAGGACAGTCGGCCAATCAGCCAGTGAAGAGTACGCTAAGCGACCAACAGGAAAAGAGACGATAGGCGCTAAGGTCGCGGCAGGAAGCTGAGTGATTCACCGCTGAGTGTGCAGTGTCCTGCGGCCAAACGGGGCGTCCGGCAACGGGGGCCCTCCGGAGGGTGATCGTATGGCCCGAGATGTGGCGGGTCACCAACCGGCCCCTCACGGACAGAGAGCCACTGCGTGCTGCCGGACCATCGTAAGCCCATTTAGAGTCTAAGTTTGTAACGCCGCGGTTAAGGATTTGAAAAGCTGCAGTTTTAATACGGCGCAGAAAACTCTGTGGTCAAGACTCCGATTTATTTCGCCACTCCGGACCGCTGTGCGCTGCGTGCGGTCCGTTGCACTACCCATTGCACAGGGAGTGCATGGTATTTGACGCGACATTCCTATTCGGCCCGGCATGTATTCAAGTTCTCCACCACTTGAGATAAGGGAGGCCACATTCGTGGCCTTTCGGCTCTTCAACGTCGAGGCCCAAGATACTGTATCGGAATGGTTAGGTCATCTGCTAAATCATTACAAACCATTGCTTTTCTAAGAACGATAGAGCTAGCCTGAAACTGTCCCTTCAAATAATTTTCCCTGTCTTGTCTCTGATGCGACGAGTATATCAGCACGTGTCTTTCTGATTATGGGAATTGTGAGTATGTTCGCCGAGACATAACACATCAAATGCCAACCAAAAAAAGACTACGACAAAGCCCAAGTCACCAGCAATCTTTCGGTTCTCAAGTGCGTCGCAAAATGGCAACTAGCTTAATTGGCGAATTCACGGGAGACCATTCGATCCGTTCTACGAAGTGCCCGGAGCAACAACGTCTTTTAAGAAGTCAAAATCTGGCACCCATTCCAGAGCTCCCTGCCCAGACCAGTGCAGCATGGTCAAGTCCGGACACCGGCTGGACGGACATCCTCTCCACCCGGACGCGAACAGCCGGACCACAGTCAAGCACTCTCTGGACAACCTCCCGGCCCAGACCAGTGCAACTTGGCCACATCGCGGCTCTGCCCGGCCAGCCTCTGCAGCCAGCCCGGTGCAGCAGAGCCTCGGTCAGAACTCACGGGACTCGGTGCAGCAGAGCCTCCGTCAGAACTCACGGGACTTTCGCCACGCTGCGGCTGAAACGGCGGCGCCGGCGACGGCGTCCTCCTCTGCTGGGACGGCGACGAGTTGTGGCCGGTCTCCTTGCCGCTGATGCTGTTTTGGAGGTCGGCCAGCAGCGTGTCTGCAACAGGGTGGCGGCGGCGTCAGGGAGGCCGGCTCGGTAGGCAGGCTCAGGAGGGGACAGCGGGACACTGCGGCCCCGAACAGGAGCGCGGTAAGTGCAACAGGTCCCACGCCGCGTCCGACACTTACAGCACGACGTCAATGTCGACAGGACAAGTCCGCCAGTTAAACGTTAAAAATCACACGCCAAGCGTTGCATTGCATCAGTACAAAATACTGCATCAGTACAAAATAAATGCACGCAATAGTTGCTACGGGGACATATGAATCAGAACAAAACTGGCAGCGAGGTTTACGTGCGCAATTTGCGACGTCGCACAGTGTTTGACAGCCAGCAACGAAGCGCTGGCTTCATGAGGTTCACACATGGCCACCTTCTAAATGACTAACAATGATCGCGGCGAGCATGGGACGGAAATGCACAGCTGCGGACTTCTCTGGTCCATTAACGCAACAAACATCTGCAACTGCGACAAACTGAAATGAAGTCAAATCGCGACTCTCCGCTCAGCTCGAGCACGTAGCGGGAATCGGACAAACTCTCCGGTTTTAAGACGAATCGCAGCAAGAGACGTCGCAGAACAAGAATGTGGAGAGTGGGGACTTCCGTTTGATAGCGCGCGTAACCGCCTGCAAATACCAATGTGCTGAGGTCACCATGATAGGGCGTCAGACGTCTGCAACGGTCAGACGTCAGGCGTCAGACCAACACCACGGCGTCGTCACGACGATTCAAAAGAAACAGCGCCGAAGTGGCAACCACCCAACAGAGGAACGAACCGCAACCCGATTCAAATTTTCACGTCCGTCCCAACCATCACGGCAATGCCAGGTGGACCATCCAACCTCCGACCGGAACGCCGACCCCGGGCGGACAGGCGCCACCCCGGCAGCCCGCCGCCGCGCCCACCTAGATCGGCCATCTCGCCGAACGAGACCATGGTCTCCGAGTCGAGCGAGTCGAACGACTCGGCCAGCCTCAGCCGGTCGACGGGGTCGTGCAGCCTGGCCGGGTCGCGCGCGTCCCGCCGCGGCTCCGCCTCGACCGGCGCCGTGACCGAGACGGACGGCGGCCGCCGCTCCAGCAGGTCGCCGGCGCTGTGCAGCCGCGGCGGCTTGGCCGGCGCCGCCGGCGGCCGGCCCGTGGCCAGGTCCAGGCCGGCCGACCCCAGGAAGACGTAGTCGGCCATGGCGTCGGCGGTCGGCGCCGCGGAGAGACCGCCCGCTCGGAGTTCTCGCGCCGTCAGCACCACAGGCGAGGCCTCGGCTGGATCGCCGCCGCAGGGAAGAGTGCGGTCTCGAGGCTCTCCGCGTCACGCCGTCTCGCCCGCGCCAGTCGGCGTCACGTCGCGCGGCCGGTCGCACCGCTCGCCGACTGACTGCTCGGCCGGGCCGCCCGCTATCGAAGTCTGATAGGCGACCACTGGGCGCCGGACGGCCGTCCCGGCCGACTGCAGGCCGCCGCCGGCCGGCCGACCTCCCACGGAAGCGGCAATCTCGGCCACATCCGCCGCGCCGAGCCGGGCACGGCCGCCTGCACCCGCCGCCGACCGGCCGCCGGGCTGGGACGAAGCCGCGCCGGAGGCAGAGTCGGCTCCCGTCGGCTCACTTCCCGTGCGGCGCCCCAGGCTAGCGGAGGGCCCCAGGATCAAAACAGGGCTGTGAGTCACACTGGCCAGCGCCGGGCCTCACGGCCTCACGGCGCGGAACGATAGCGACGAAACAAGGCGCCAGCGGACGCTGCTAGTTCACGGCTGTCATCGAACGAACCGCCCATGGAAATCACATGAACGACGTCATCTAATCATGACTCACAAACATCGTCACCGCAGGCCAGGTTTGAAAATCCCTCGCGGTTTATGTAAACCCAGTACTGAGCGTTAACAGTTTAGATGAGTTAATGCTAACAGTGGATAAGCTCCCGTTGTAGTTACATTAGTCACCTTGAATATCTCCTGACTCTTGATGGGCTTCTACGGCTGACAGAAAGAATGCAGGCTTTATTGCTCCATGGCGAATCAATTATTTTGAAATCTAAATCAGTCTCATTAGCCTAGCGTGTCAGTGTGGAGAGACAAATGTTCAGGTTAAACAAATGAAACATGAAAGCTTACGGCGACCTGATTAAATTTCTCACGGTAATGCTGCAAGCCACGCAACAGTAACCGTCCGTTATAACCACGAAAAATATTTGTATGTTTTTTTGTGGTCACCGGCAACGCGAAGCCCGAAATCCAAGTGCGTGTAACGGTCCTATTTTAATTACATTTTACGACTTCCTCCGAATATTTACGTTGCCCGGGGACGCCGATGAACATGATAGGTGGCATGATTCCTGCCGTCAGGATGTTTATCATCCTAACGCTGCACGCTCTGACGGTCTTCCGCACGAGGAGCGGCCTCTGCTGGCAAAGTTCCGATGATGGGTGTGGAAAACAAAGGCCGGCAAGGCAAGGGCCCCGCCACATGCTGTCAGGTGCACGGCGGAGGATAACGTGGCGTCTGATCGCGACGATGGTGCGTGCTGCCTGCGGTGATAAAGTAAGGCATCGCAGTGGACGGCTGCCTGTTATGTACAGGAGATTCACCTTAGCTGAAGTTCTGAATCCCCAACTACGTTTTCAGTGGACGTTTTGTGCAATTCAGACTGAAATGAACTCGAACCAAAACATAGGTTTACAAGGTTGTGTTGGCCGACGGGTGTTGCTTATTCACAGAAATGTCATTCGAAAACGTGGACAATGGTTATAAACCGTGTCGAAGCGGCTAAATTGGCATCGGTTACACTTGTGAGGGAGGCTAGCGACATTCCTTGAATCGCGTCTCCTGCAGGCTCGAAGAACAGTGTCTCACGTCGGACTGATAAGCTGGAAACCGATGGAAACCCGAAGGAAGTGCCTTCTGTTCTATTCCGGCGGCAGACGGCCGCGACAGCTCTGAAGTCAGCGTCAGCTCAGCTCGTCGGCCGACATCCCAGCTGCGACGTCAGCGTCAGTTCGAGTCAGAGGCCGGCATCCCCGCTCTGATGCCAGCGTCCGCTAGGTCAGCAGCCAGCATCCCAATTCTGACGTCAGCGCGAGCTCGGATCAGCGGCCGCCATCACAGCTGCGACGTGAGCACGGGCTCTGACGTCGGCGTCCGCTCAGGTCAGCGGCCGACATCCCAGCTCTGACGTCGGCGTGAGCTCGGGTCAGCGGCCGGCATCCCAGAACTGCCGTCAGCGGAGATTTGCGGTCGACGCAGTCATCTCTGTCGTCAGCGCGCCCCTGCGGCCTGCGGTGGCCTTGGCTGTGCGACTTCCAGCCGCAGCCGACGCCAGGCCCGCCCACACTGGCCCAGATGTCACAGAAGAAACCGGAACAGTCTGTTCCGTTCACGTACTGTCCGATCCCAGCCGTAGACTAGATATCTGCCACACCGGACCAGATGTCAGCCGGACATCTGCCACTGAGACAGGCTGCAGACGTCTGCCACACCATGGCAGATATCGGCCAGACATCTGCCGTTGAGGCAGACTGCAGCCATCCGCCTCACCGGCCCGAATGATGACCTGATGTATATCCCCAGCAGGACACAAGACCAGCTTGCCTGCATGCTGTCCGACCACAGATGCAAACCGCATGCCTTGCCCGGATGTCTGTCCCTTTCCGGATGTGCTGACTGCCACAGAAGCAGACATCTGTCGCGCCCAGGACGATGCCTCCCCAGGCTGCTGGTTTCGCGCTCGCCGCAGAGGAAGGCCAGCTGCTAAGTCGCCTTATATGTCGGCGATCAAATGATTTATTACCTGCCAGAGTGACAGCTGTCAGCTGAATGGTCCCGGCACACGGACACCGCTGACTCCACACGCAAGTCTATAACCAGTCGTCACCTTGAAAACTGGCCCACGTATGACGTCATCTGTGCACCTGTTGTGTTAAGTTGACATGCAGAGTATGGCTGATGAGTGGACATTTACGCAGATGGCAAGCATTTGGCCTATTCCGTCAACTGCTGGGGCGTCATCAAACTTCTGAAAGTTTCTTCTGTTTAGAACTTAGAAGGCAGGAAAACAATACTACAGATGCCATCCCCCACACGCACGAGAAGGCAGTTCTGCCTGGCAGGCACGTGCGTCTCTCTTCTTCCACAACAGCAGTGACGTCATAACAAATGACGTCACCCACTACAGGTCGAATCCCCAGATTGCGTCACCTGCGGCAGGGGGCGGGCGACAACGCTCAGATTATCCGGAGGCTCAGAGTTCAGTTTCCGCCCCTGAACCAAACACCGCTGCCCGATGCCAACGAGACCACTTGAACCCCACCAACCGAACCCAGACAGAGAGCGGGTGACCTATCTGACGTCACACTGAGGTCGTGACGCCTCTGACAGCGGTCGTATCACGGTACATCTCGTCAGTTTGAGGCGCGTTGACGCCCGTCCGTGGCGTCATCAGCCGGCGGGCGGGCTGGCCGGCTCCGGGCTGATATCAACAGCACCGAGCCTAATTTGGCGCGAGCCGGAGCGATCCGACCACGCGGCGCGAACAGGCCAACATTTAACGGAATACCCCTGCAGAGGCCCATGAACAGGTGCACGGAACGGCAAAGGAATTCTGGACGGGTGAACACAAACGTTTCCGCGAAGGAACTTCGTGGCAAAAGGCGCCAACTGTTGATACATGCAAATGATGCCAATCTCGAGGAGGAAAATCTGCCAGTAAACATTTGGAGGATTGTTTGCTTTTCTGCTTCGGCGGTACCTGCGAATCGTTCTAATCTTAGTCTTTGAAAAACAAACACACGCGGTACAGTAGCTACCTTGTTACGTTCATTTTGTTAATCGGCTTTTTGACTTTCGTTCGACACCTCTCTGTTCTTCCCTCACCCTCTGCGTTTCCCATCTCCACCTCTCCCTCCCCATCTCCACTACTTCCTCCCCTTCCATATCTCCACCCCTCCTTCCCTCTCCCCTTCTCTCTCCCTCTGTTTCTATCTCTATCTCTGTCCCTCCCTCCCCTCTCTCTATCTATCTATCTATCGATCTATCTGCCCAACTATCTATTTATCTCTCTTTCTCTCCCCCCACACGGGCAGAGTGGTACTCACTCAGCTGCACCTCCCACTTGCTGTCCTCGGGGCTCGATCGGCGGCCGCGGCCGGAGCCCGCCGGGCTCGGGCTGCGGCCCGCCCGGCGGCCACGCGGGCTCGGACTCCGCGCCCGCTGCCCGCCCAACGCGAACCGGCCCGAGGGCGAGGTGGAGCGGATGCGCCGCTCCGGCCGCGGGCTGCGCGGCAGCTGTGCCGGCGGCAGCATCGTGTCCAGCATGGTCGCCGCCCGCCGGAGGCTCACCGGCCGTCACAGTCGGTCGCCGGCGGTCACTGTCGGTCACGGAGGCCGCCGCGCCGCCGCCCGGCCCGCGTCTGGCGCCGGGCGACACTCAAACCCCGCGCCACCACGCGCGAAGGCCGCTGCCAAACCCGCCGCGTCGCCTCCAACAGTAACAGAGGCCGCGCGCCGAGCTACAGCGGGCGCAGGCCGCTGGCGCCAACGGCCGGGCCGGCGCGGGCGACGGTCACGGCCGGCGGTCACTGGCGCGGCGCCCGCCGGCCGGCCACGTCACGGCTCCGCAGGAGCTGCGGCTGCGGCTGCACCTGGCCGGGTTGGCGCGCTGTCGTCGGCCGCAGCAGTCGGTCGGAGGCGGTCGCCGGGCTGCGTCGGCCGTTCGCGGCAGACTGTGCGCGGCCGGGAGGCGGCGCGGCCGACGCCGGCGCCGGCGCCGCCCGCGGGCCCCGACAGCTCGGCCGACCTCCGCCCGGCTGGCGTGTGGGACGGCCGACCTTGCCACCGCCCAGCGCCGCTGCCAAGCCGGCCACGCGCCCCCCCGACAGCGCCCACCGGCGCCGACACGGCGGGGGAAGTCTGCGTACATTCCCGGGAGAGTCCACAGAGAAGCGGCATAGCATGATAAAGAATCTATATATAAAAATAATCTATAAACAAAAAAGAAAAACCTCATACAGCATAACATGGTAAAGAATCAGAGGAGGCATGACGATGAGGAAATAGTTGCGTGGAAGTGCATGGGAGCAGATAACTGAAACGGATAACTCAATGAAATTTAAAGGGCGAAAACAAACCATAATCAAACCCACTCAGTTGGCCCCGTATTTGTTTTGCATAATTCGCAAAGTCCATCTAACTATGATCGATATGAAAGTGAAAGACGACCTGACAACTAGCATTGACTGTCATCTCCGTAACATGGTTATCTGGTGAGGTGACAGCAGAATGGAAAATCTACTTAAACAGCAATGGAAATATGCAAAAGTTGAATGATGTCGCAAACAAAACCAACATCTTGAATTGCCAGAGTGCCTAATTTCAGCCCGATACAGCACAGCAGGTGCCAAGGCCGGTATAGAGCGCTGCCCGGCGCGGTGTTTGTGAAGTGGCGGGAAGACAATTTACGGTGGCGCGCCTGGCCGCACTGCGTTGTCGCTTTGTTGTCGTTGGCCGTCGCGAGTTCTGTTTTCGCACGCACGCCTGCCGGGATTGGCAGGCCACGGCGCCGATCTCTCGTGCTGCGCGGAAACGTGCGACCCGTGACGCGGCCCGAGAGGCCAGCCAGAGTCGGAACATGCTGATCAGGCCGCGCGGTGTCCATGTCGCCAGGGGCTCTTTGGCTTACTGCCAGCCCTCTTGGGTTACGATTGTTTCGTCGCGTGGCAGGCGTTAAGGTCGGGTGACTGATGAGTTCTGTATGGAGTAATGGTGGTCCCACCAAGCGCCGAAATCCGCACGGGGTGTCAGTCTGCCTGAACCGCACGTGACCAAAGATGTACCAGATACTTGGCTGGCGTTTGCGTGGAGTGGTGCTAAGGTACCCTTTGACAAGTTCGTTTTAGGATGTTGCAGCTGTTACAGCTAGGCTTATCGGCTTCTTTGCATGGCGCCCAGTAAGGTCAACCAGTTGATGTTAGGGTGGAGTTTCCAGCGTATTCTGCAACATCTGTGGGGTAACCAGTACGACCAGCCGGTCGATGTGAGGGCGGAGTATTCTCGTATATTCCGTGAAAGTTGTGAGGCAGACGGTAAGATAAGCAGTGTGGTGCCAGGAGAAAACCTGGTCTACCCTGTGCCAGCCGTAAGGCGGCCTGTAAGGTCTGCCGGTCTGTGTCAGTGTGCAATATCCTGGTGCACCCTGGGCCAGCTGTGAGACAGCCAGTAAGGTCAGCCGGTCTGTGTCGGTGTGCAGTATCCTGGTGCACCCTGGGCCAGCTGTGAGACAGCCAGTAAGGTCAGCCGGTGCTCGCTGGGTGGAGTGCCCCGGTCAGCCCGGGCGTATCCTGCCGTTCAGGGGGGGGGGGGGCGCCACTGCTGGCCGGTCTGACCGCTCCGGCTCCACCGCCGCGGACTGACCGTGGTTGCACCCGAAATGGCGGACCTGTTTTAAAGGCAGACGCGGTTTTTCGGGTCGACTGCCAAGAATGCGAGTACGGACAACCATGCCAGCTTCCCTTTGTGTTCACGGTGTAGTAAAAACAGCCTGTTGGGCGGCACCTGCGACAGTCAAGGTCATCAGGGCGCGACCTCTCAAGTTGTCAGCTCTGTGGGCGATACTGGCGCGTGAAATAACGGCAGATAAATATCTGTTACCGAATCGTCCAGCGTGAGATTGGCGTGACCATCGCTTTCGTGATGGCCGAACTTTATCGCAGTCTGCCCGCCATTCATTTTTAAAAGTCAAAATCCAGCATTACTTCACATCTAACGTTATGTGCGCAACGCAAGGTTGCACTGCCTTCATACTCTTCATTTACAGATGCATATTTTCACACATATGTTCACACGTACACATATATTCGCACAGCATAATGGGACTTAATTTCACAAAGAAAACCGAAGAAATTACATTGAACGGCGCTTACGCCAACAACTCGCCGGACAGGTTTGGAAAACAAAGCATCTAACCCATCTAACACTTTAAGATGATTCATCATGCACGCTTCGGTCAGATTACCCAAGACAGCATATCCTAGAACGCTGCAACGGTACGTAGTTAAAGAGGTACTCAAAACATCATGTCATTGTCGAAATAACGATAACGGTAAGACTAAGGCTAACTAAAACTAACACTAAGACTTCAAAGGTATCAGCGGAGTGCATTCATTCATTTTGCGATTTGCTCCGTAACTACGAAATCCCTCCTCGCCGTTCAATACCACAGTACTGATAGATATGAACCTCCGGTTAAGGGCCGTTAGCGTTTGAAGCGCTGTGGGGTACGTCAATAAAGATCCAGTTGATTGGAGGCCCCTCGGTACTGGCATACCGGCACGTAACTCTAAAGACACCGAACTACCTGCAGTGAAATAGAAAAAGTGCTCGATGGTGCCATAGACAAAGCCTATATCTTAGCTAATCCGCCAACGTCAGCGCATTACGTTTTACCTTTTGTTATGGCGCGCAAGTGTAATCGCCTATCGGACCATCGCTTTAACATTCATAACATGCCTTGATAAACGGAAAATTTAGGAACACACCACCAGGACCTTTCATTGCTATAAAACCCAGTTTGTAGTATCTCTTACTGTTTGAATTCAAAGTGCCAATCCAAAATCCAAGCCTATCACTTTTTAAGCATTTTGCTATTCAGAGAACAGGGAAGATTTTCATGCCATTTTAGTCCAAAGTTTATTATTTGCAGAATGCGAGGATGTGACGCATGAGACGTAAACGCCATGTTTTTGCCACAAAACGCCATATCCTCACAATTAACCCGCGCACGACCGTCGGTCGGCGACGATCACGCCCGACCGGGGGTGACCTCTCCCCTCTAACTCACGAACGGTTGGACGCACGATAAAAATAAGCACACCGTTGGAAAGCTTGTGACGAGTAGAGCTCAAAAACGGTCTCATTTTTAGTTTTAAATAATATGTAAGCAATTGACGTCCTATATATGTTTTCTCATAGCCGACTGCATGAGACCGAGAAACGACTTGAATCTCAAGGGCTGTGACTAATAACGCATAGGCAAAGGCACCAACACACAAAGAAAGGTCCGCAGATGCCAATACACGTCTAATTTCCCAGATTTGTTCAATATATACACCGTTAAAGACACACCAATTTTCATGCCGGTTGTCGGCGGGCGCCGCAGCCGTACGCAGTACGAAATTAACGGAAAATAATTTTAGCGTTCCTTTGTTTTCGCGACATAAGCCTATCCATGTAAATTTTATGAATCTTAGTGGTTCCTGTGATGATTTCTCATGCTTAAATTTTGAAAAAATTCATTAGTTACCGATCTACACAATTGGCGGACCTTTTTGGCGAGGGCCTGTTTATTTCCAAAACATGCAATTTTTTCAAATTTTTTGTGCTTTCTGACATTACTTACACCTGTGCAAGCCAGTTCTACCATTTTCTACCCATCCTGAGTAATTCATCGCTGATTTTGATGGTAGTACATTTGGCTCACTACAGTTATTCGTGACCTGACCTCAGGTCAATGGCTGGAAGTCATTGATACTTTGTCCAATGACGGCAACCACATGTCTGCTTCACTCCACACTAAAAATATTATCAAATATTCCGCCTATTTCCGAAAAAAACGACGACATGTCTTAAAAATGGGCTTGCGCTTAGGTCAATGACCCAAAAAATCCAAAAAAACCTGACATAGCAGATTTGTTGCATTTATGAAGAAGACTAATCCCTGAAAGTATTATTGTGATATCTTGTTTTGCGAAAAAGTTACAGGGCGCTAAACTTTTTTGGACATAGGTCCGTTTGATCTCGCCTAGGTCAGACGCCTGACTTGACCTGAGGTCAAAACCTTGACACATGGTGTAAAAATGATGAAGCAAAAGGTACACCAAGTTTCGTGGCACTGTGTTTGTTTGTTCTCTCGCAGTCCTAGAAAAACCTCAGGGGGCGGTCAACCCCCCAGTCGGGACGGTTAAAATGTGCCTCCTCAAAACCGTAACCGTCATATCAGGTTGCCAGCATCCTCTCCAGTTCATGGTAAGCTATTAAAATAATAAGACTTAAAGCAAAATGGTCTGTGATTGTTTGGCAACGTGTCGTCGTAAAGTTCGTCCCACGAATGCTTTGGAAACGTATTCGACTATTAATCTGTGACTTTTCAGAAATATGCCAGACCCCCCATTTTTTCTCTGCCGCACAACAACAGTTAAACGGTACAACGTGTCAAGTTCTCCGTAACTCTCCGTACATCAACTGTGCGCATCTTGGTGAAAAGGTGTTGCTCAGGTCACCAAAAATCTTGCCAATATGACGCCGTAAAGGCATTAAAGTTCTACGACTTTCCCGTGCTTTTTCTCAGTTTGTTACGTAATTACCGATAATCTGGCCGTGAAGATGGCCCATAGTGTGCAGTTTGTGTTATAGTCATCAGAGGTCAATATCGACTACCCACGACCTTGTACATTATCATCGTAGTCCAGAAATACATAACTGTGAGTTTTAAAATATGTTATTTAAGTCGTAAAACCGGCTATGACGGTTCTTGAAGGATTTTCTGGCACAAACGCGAGTAGGCACCTAAATGGAGTTTTATGAGCCATATTATGTACATTTGAAACCAAAAAGTAATTGCCCTTTAGGTTAGCATGATCCAAGCTGACGGCCACGTCTCCGTTTTCCTGAGAGAAAACGCGCATTGAAATCTTTTACACATAATCACGTATTATGGTCTTCATTAAGATCTTGATCTCAAAGTTGTACGCAAAAGGCGTCGGCCTCAAATCAGTCAAATTTGACGTGAACTGTGCCCTGGAATATAGTCTTGAGGCCGCAAGAAATTCAACATACCCGGGGCTGCTTCAATAAGGGCAGTCGATCGCCGTTTCATGCAGTAAAATCGGTTCAATGTTTGCAGAGTCATTGACTGAAGGCATCTGCCGCTCACCACAGCAAGTGGAAGGCGGTGAAATATCTTAGCAACTGGCGGCTTAGCGGCTACCGAAGCGTATAGGAACGGAGCACCAGCGGATGTCGACCAGTCGATCTCTGTATCTGGCGGGACGAAGCGTGCTCTGCTCTACATTTGGTGACGGCGCGGGACACCGTCAGCTGGCAGCCGACCCTGCCCCGCACTGCTGCCCGCTGCTGCTGCCTGGCGGTGCGACCGTAGCGCCATCCGCGGCAGCCGTGGGAGTTAGGACGCGATGCTTTTTCGCCACCCTCTCACGCTCTGCGACGATCAAGTGACGACCCTAAGGCGTACCCCGACGGGCAGGTTCGTTACCCTGAGGTGGATGATGACGGTCTGGTTGATTTTCCAACAGGGAGAGTGGTATCACTTAGCAAGGTTCGGGAGGTTCGCAGCCAGAGGCGTCTCTTTCCATGCAATGTCGCGGACGTGACGTTAAATCCGCCGCGGCTGGAGGTGACTTGTTCCCATCAGCGATCTTCCAGAGGGAGCCCGTGTCGCTGCAAGGCTTTTCCGGCATGACTTCAGATACGTTGATGAATGTTCCGTAACATTCAACAAACTATTCTGTGTAAAAATGAGGTCGTGCTCTACTAACTTTGGCGAATGAAAGCATTTATGACCGAGAAAACGCAACTGAATACAAGGATGACCGAGAAAACGCAACAGAATGGAAGAAATTAATCCAGGATACGTCCGTGGGAAGAACGGAAAGCACTGAGACACCTTGGATTTAACCGAGGAGGGTAAAGATGATCAGATATGCTGAGGATAGCAACGTCTTAACCCTATTCCCGGCAGGGGGGGGGGGCGGAATCCGCCCCCCCTCGGGTTTTTTGCTTGCCAATTCCAGGCTTTTTAACGCAGCTTCACGAAACTGGTCACTTTCCTAGCATCCTTCTACGCGCCGTACAAAATTTCGAAATTCTATTTTGCTCAGGGGCGGAGCCAGGCAACGTTTTGGGAGGCACCTCAGGTCATTTTGGCCATGTTGAGGGTAAAAGGAAAATGCTGCCAAAAACAGAGTTTTTAAGATAGAACTTAAAACTTTATATGAATATATAGCTAAATAGTTGGGCAATGTGCATATGTAATTTTGTTTATCTGAGGTCACTTTACAAGGTCAGGTCAAGGTCAAAAGTCAAAATTTGTTTTTTCGCAATAATTTCGGCGTCGTTTTTCAAATGCCAAACCCGGAATATATAGACGTAGAAAGATGCCCCTACTTGTGTACCAAGTTTCAGCTTGATATCAGGTCAGGTCACGGAGCTATGACCTAAAATGTCAGTGCACGTACCCTATATCGCAAAAGCCAAAAAATGAATTTTTTGGAATAGAGTGAATTTAATCGATTAAAAGCGTTTACAGATAATATTGAATGCACACGACATCATTCCAGGTGACCCCAAGGTCACCGGAAGTCATTTAAGGTCAAAGGTCATAAGTTGATATGAGAAACGTGTGACCATGACAGTTCCCCCTTTTTTATGTCCCTGGCACCGCCTATGCTAACATTATACAAACATTGCAATGCGATTTGTACTTCTTTAGCATAACATGACTAGCAGAAGCTAAAAAAGTGTTTTGGCCTCTTTTGTTCATTCCGTTATTGGAAAACTAATCCCCCTATTTTTGAAACCCTGTGAACGCCCATGAATTTTCTCAAAATTTCAAATTTGCATACCCATGGTAAAAGCCCTATCCATAATCTCTCGATTGATGCCAGTTTCATCGAAATCGGTCCATAAACAACGGAGTTATAAGAAGTCAAAAAGTACCCCCCATTTTAACATTTTTGCCCCCCTGTATCCACAAATTTCAAAATTTTGAAAATTTCTTTTTATAAAAATGTAGTTCACGTCACGGCAAATCGATTGCCGTTTGTTGCGATGAAATCGGATAAGTAGTTCTCGAGATCTCAGGGGGGGCCGAATCCGCCCCCCCCTGCCGGGAATCGGCCATACCGTCTAGCCCTCCGGGAATAGGGTTAAGCTTAGCGACATGCATGGCTCAGCGAAATCTATCAGTGAGCGGCTTACAGAGGATCATCGTCCGATATCACGGAGGACACGACACGGTTGCTTGACGACGGTCCCGCCGAAAATAAAACAGAAGCGGTGACGTGGAACCACAAAGATGCAGACTGGTGCCTTTAATACACACCAACAGACCCATAACTGTCTAAGGAACTAAACAAACGACTAAAGAAGCTCAAAGATGTGCATAGAGCACATTCGTACCAGCCAAATGACTGTCAGACATGATAAGAAGCCTTCCCACGAAGACAGTTATAGGAATTAGGCACTGTTGCCCTTGACGACAACAGGTCTCTGAAGCCGGACGGTGAAAAAACGATTGCATAAGCTCTCAGGTCCAAATAAAGAAACTCGGATGTCGTCTCGGATGTCGGTAAAGGTTTTGACGAGCTGGAACAGAAGGATCAGTGATCTCAGCGCATGCATTAAATGTCGGGAGATGGCGGGTGCCCATGTATTCCATAGTTCACTACAGGTGTCACACATCGGCAACAATGCACCCCAGTTGTGAACGAATATCTCTGATGGGGATAAGAGTGCCTTAAAAAGGAAGAATCAGAATTTGATGGTATACCTAAATAAATTGGACGCAGGACTCTTAAATTACAAGAGGAAAACGAGGGAGGTTCATGCCAGACAGTGTCCGACAACCCTACAGATTGTCAAAAGTCTCAGATACGGTCTAACTGTCTCATGAAACACTAAACAGACGTCCATAAAAATCCATGACGGCCGTGCCTGAGTGTAGCCAAACTAATCTTCTTTGACTCCTAAAAAGGCTCCAGAGATAAAGCATAGCTTTTCTGTAGTCCTTTCATTTTTCCACTATCACAACACACCTGACACGATAAGAAGGACCGCACCATAATTTCATGGAAACAGCGTCGAAAATAGCTAATATGTACAATAGGCCGGTTGTGAGGCAATAGGTGATGTGTGGAACTCTTCGGGACGCTGTCCTCCGCGTATAATCAGGTGATACGCGTCAGAATGGCACGAGAAAACGTTCCCCTCCGTGATCATTGATGTCTGATAAACGTTTAGCAAGGTTTTTTTACGACGTAGGCCGAAATGCCGTCAAGGGCAGATTATGGACTTAATGGAACATTTTGGGCACGTTTCCAAGAATTTCATTCCCCAAATATTCGTCAAATATTATGCAACAAACACGCACAGTGTTGTTAGAAGTAAGTCATGGCCACCAAGAATATTTAGTATTTCTGAACAATGGTTATACCACGGTAATTAGCCCATGATGACTTTTGGGATTATTCCGATGTACCTTTGATTTTACACATTCTGTTTTGAGTATTCTTTGGACCAGAAAAAAACAAAGCATGGTGAAGCATACAAGGAATATATGTTGGTTTACCATCTTTGCGGCAGTTCCTTAAATGCAATGTGACAAACGTTGACATCCTTGACGTTGGTTAGCACAACAATAGCCTGCTGACCTGGCGTGCAACGGACTCGCACAGCGAAAGCTCTCTACGCCAGTACGGCGGGCCTGCACCGAGCGGCGGCCATTCAGGCGGCCGCGGCCGGGGGCCGGCCGCGTCTCCACGTGTTGGGTTTCGATCAGGGGCGATAAGCGGGTGCCGGCGGCCGGCCGGCCACTGCAGCCGCCCATCAAACGGCGGCGAGCGGCCCCGCCGCCGATTGAGCGGGCGGCGGCGGCGCCGCGGGCCCGGCGGCCGCCGGCGGCGCCGCCTGTTACCGGGCCGGCTGCAGACGGGGCCGGGCCGCCGGCGCCGGAACCCGGCCGCCCCGGCCGGCCGGCGGCGCGCGCCGGAACTCAGCCCGCTGCCGCCCCGGCGCCGGCTCCCGCCTGCACACGAGCGCCACTGACCACGGACAGCCGTCGACGGCGGCCCTGGACAGGTGGCGGGGTCTGGGTGTCGAGGGGCCCGCGAGTAGCCGCGGCCAGCGTGCCGAGGCCGACGACAACTCCGGGAGTCACAGACGGTCATCTTATCCGGTACTGAGGAGAGAGCAAAGATTGAGATCTTACCAACGACAGAAGGGGGCAGAGAGAGAGCAAAAGATGGTGGAGTTGGCTGTGGTAGACAGTGGTTTCGTGAAAATTATGATTCAGATATTTAATTGCATGCTTCTCAGTGAACCCTTTACTAGTTCCTGCGACGTTGTTTTTTTTTGCACGCAAAACGGTTCGAGCTCGAGACTCTGTAGAACTCAGAACGAGTGACTACACCGCTGCTCATGAGGAGCGACAAGATCAGTAATAAACACTGAGACACCTGCGTTTGTAAATGGTCGTAAGAGCCCAGCGTCGTACGTGCAAGGTTAAAAATGGTTAGGGTATCAGCTCAACGTTCAGGTGAGGTAAGCAGAGATGCAGGAAATTCCAGGAGCTAAGGAGGACAGTATCATAAAGCTGCGGGTAATGTTTAGTGAATTCTGCGATAAACTTCACTTTAATTTTGATCGGATGTGAGGATTATGGCATAAAAGTTTTTGTTTCCATGATGACATCTATTGTGGGCTTTCATTTATCGGCTGTAATAAAACAGGACGAAAAATAAATGTCTCGCTGGTCAATTTACGATGCCACGAGAACAAACGAAACCGTAGGTTTCAGCTACAGGCACAGAAATGAGTCCCTTTCACTAACGAGAACTACAGGTTAGGCGAGCAGCTGTTTATAAACTACTTAATAGGAGAGGTGAACATCAGGAGATGAAAATGTAATATATAAGGATGCAACGATACCGTCAAACACAACAGGGGTATTGTACCTAGTTGTGGTCGTATAAGTCCAGAAGTAAACACCTGAAGAATGCCTACCGAATGCAAGGGAACAAAACTTTTCAAATCATTCATCCCGAATTGCAAAGCCGTGCCCAGACCATATCAAAGCTGAAAGTTTCAACCAGAAACATCGGGGATCATGATGAATGGGCAAAAAAAAATGAATATGATGTAGCATGCACCTTGTGCTGTCACGCCATTTATGTCATTTATAGAGTTGAAAGCGGTATCTAAGAAGGAACTGTATTACCAGGCAATAGATCTAGTTTTAGCACCAGTAACCTTGAAGCCCTTCGAGGCAAAACCGATTAGGCGTAGGGGAAATTATCAAAACCGGCTAGAGCTAAATTGCCACTATTTTGCAACCCAGATAATAACCTAAATATGATTTATACTCCGCAAGTTCACCTTCATCCGAATGCTCGTAGCACAGATAAGCGTGGAAGGGACTTCAAGCTGGCGGGAAGATGAAAATTTTAACAGACTTGGACGAAGAATGATCAATGTTCACGATACGTCAATTACAGACCGCGTAATTAAGCGGCCCTGGCGGATTTCCGCTGTTGCTGAGAAGTTTAGCTCCAGCCGTGTAAGAGTCAAATGGTAAAAACAATATCACCGCCTATGGTCAATCACTTGATGAGATGGACGTGTCGATCACGCATTCGACATGATGTCGAGGCGGACGCATTCGACATCGCGGAACAGCTTTACAGCCATGGGCATTCACCCTGGCATTGCAGCATACCGCAGTCAAAACATGTTACGCACGAATCCCACTATCTGCACGTTTTACTGGTAACAACGCAAGATCAAAGGATGGCGTTTGAAGTGACCACTTCAGTTACTCGCATAGCCAAATACACAAAAAGTGGTCGTAACCGAGAGGTTTGGCTGATCGCAGGGAGCGTCCAGTCACTTCCATTCGAAGCATGCATTCGTACTGAAATGCATTCGCGTATGTCGTTGAGCCTTTCTCCAAGGATGTCAGTTCATCGTACTTCAAATAGGAAAAAATGTCCGTCTCCTAAACCTTTGTTCTGCTATCTGTACCACCAAGCCCTGTGCCTCACTGTCTCTGCTCCCACTCAAAGTCGGCTCAAAACGTGCAAGTATTTGAAAGCAAGTCTTCTTAAAAAAAGAAGCAACATCTGTCTAACCACAGTCGCCTGCTAGATGGATTTTCTGATACAGCTTTCGCCGAACGGAAATACTATTATGCTATCTCGGCGTATGTCAGAAGCCACATAAAATGTCCGACCAGCATGGGAAAACTACCACATAAATGTTCCAAGTCACTTACATGCAGGTAATCATTTTGATGGCCCATTGTGAAGGCCCTTAGTGCGAGCATGAAAACCAGCGCACCCCTACTCCGAGCTTCTCTCAGGCTCCTGATTGACATTTCACCGCCGAGTTCTTGCGAAAGATCGGGAAATCAGGGGGCTAACACGTGCAATTTTTGAATTAGGCGCGGGGAATCGACAGCGTCCGTTTCCAAATTAGCCGGCCGCCGGCGATAAATCAGAGGGCGGCCGGCCGGAGCGGGGGCAAGCCGACCGTCCGCCGGCGCGGATGACGCATTGCACAGCTCTTGGAAGCGGCCGGTGGAAGTCGGGCGGCGGTCCTTGACCCTGGAGCACTCCGCTCGACCGCCCCTAATTGTGGGATGGTGCTCGCTGTTGTGCCTACAACAATGGGGCGGGCGTTTCGTCAAAATAATCGCGGGCAATAGGAGGGTGAGGCGATTACCGAATGGAGATTGGCTGCGTCCTGAAAAGGAGTGGACCGCGGCGCGCTGCGGCGCCCAGTCGGTGCCCGTTTCACCGGGGAGCGTTCACAGACGTGTCGCGTCCTTGGCCGGCGGGACTGCTTTGTGCGTACAGCTTGTTTCATCAGACGGCTCCAGTGCAGTAGCCGGAGGGTCATTTGGGTCGCATGTTGACCCCGTGAAATGGAGGAGATCATGCACGACGTCATGAGTAAGTGTCCTCGATCGTCACCAATTTCATAATTTTCTCAGACATGTAACTTTTTTCACACTTTGCCTTCTTTTAAGGCGATTTTACCTAGAATGAAGACTTTTGTCTTGAAGTCCTGGAAATTATTTTCCGGTTCGAGCATCTGCCAACAATGTGACCAATCTAGGACAGCAAAGCATTGCGGTCTGCGTTCAGCTGACGGCGTGCATGAACGAAATTGTATGCCAGGGTGGCAAAATAAGATCGCTCCATCCGGCTTGAAATTCTGCTTAATATGGAAGAAGCCGATTACGCGATGTTTTGGACTGTGTAGCCATTCTTAAACACAAAAGCAAGGAAGAAAGATGTGGAAAATGACAATCAAATGAATGGTCAAAATTATTTTGTACAAACTCAACATATAATTTCATACATTGCCAGCTTGTGCAAGGAAAAACATAAACACTTGGATCTCGACACTCGTGGAGTTCAAGGGTTCACGTGGAGATTAGACCATGGGCCATAGAATCACATTTAATAGCGTATGATCTCTTTCGTCTATGACGTATGAACCGCAGGGAATTGATCTAGAAATCTCCCAAAAAGGATATGGGTAGGTTTCTTCTAGGATTCTTTTAGGCATGGGGATGCCTTTGATTTCTGCTTCCTTTGTTACTGTCCCAGATATTTTGTTCTCTTTTGCCATATTTTCGCACGCTTCAGAGGAGCATGAGACCCTCCTTGGCCCCTTACACCTTTCGACTCGTGCCTGGGGACCCGGTAGTTCTTGGCTGGCTACTGCTCCTGCTTGAGGTACTGAGAAGAGTTTTGATGATGCTTTTCCAGCGTTTGAAGTGTTTTAAAATACCAAGGCTGCGTTCGTATGTTGGATTTTAACAGTTCTGCTCCGGTAAATAGGTGGCTTTAACGATGAACCCGTCAATGCGCCATTTAAAAAGGAGAGCAATTTTGTGTTTTTGTAAATGATGTAGTCCATATCATAACCAATGTTTGAAGCTTCCATTGAGCTCAGAAAAGGCGGTCATTTTGCTGAAACAGCTCAAAGAAATCGAAACTGTGTTTTCATATTTTACGTGTGAGGTATAATACGGTGGTACCAAAGCAGTCTTTGTCCACAAAAAAGGTAATCATCCTTCAGCAGTATTCGCCTGCATGTAGGTCAGCTACTGTTACAGCGACCTCGTCTACTGCTGTTCCAGTCTTCGTCAAAATGACTACTGCTACTGTCGCCAGGACATCTTCGTCTTTTACTTGTTATCAGACCGGCCGTGTCAGCTGCCGTTTATGTTCTCGGCAGTTTTCAGACCCCCTCTCCTGGCTGACGGAGGTGACCTTTGCCCGGTCTCGCGCCGGCCCGGCGGTTTCCGACGTTGCCTTTCCTGTCTGACTGCGCCGCTGCGGTGACCTCTGCCCGGTCTCCGGCGCCGGGCCGGCACCAGCTGGCCGGCGGACGCCGTCCGTCCGATCCGGCTAATTGACGCACGCCGCCGTCTCCGGAGCGTGCGCCCACCGGCCGACGGCCTCCTGCAGGGGGGTGGAGGAGACGCGACCGACGGCCTCCTGCAGGGGGGTGGAGGAGACGCGGCCGACGGCCTCCTGCAGGGAGGTGGAGGAGACGCGACCGACGGCCTCCTGCAGCGGGGGGAGACGCGACCGACGGCCTCCTGCAGGGGGGGGAGACGCGACCGACGGCCTCCTGCACGGGGGGAGACGCGGCCGACGGCCTCCTGCAGGGAGGTGGAGGAGACGCGACCGACGGCGTTCCGCAGGGGGGTGGAGGAGACGAGACCGACGGTCTCCTGCAGGGGGGCGGAGGAGACGCGACCGACAGCCTCCTGCAGGGGGGGGAGACGCGACCGACGGCCTCCTGCAGGGAGGGGGGGACACGACCGACGGTCTTCCGCAGGGGGGGGGGCGTCACGCTGGGAATCTTCGGTCACGGACACGGACGGCCAGACACTCGATCCTGCAGGGCTCGTGCTTTGGAGAGGAGTTCACGGTGCCGCAGATTGCTCTGCAGGGTGCGGAAACTTCCGTCTTGAGTGTTCTGTTCCGCGACCATTCTGTCTTGAGTTCTGTTCCGCGACCATTCTGGGGAATGAAATGAATCAGCATCTTGTACGCATGGCCGTAGAGTAGTTTTCAGTGTCCAATATATCTATCGCATTGATCTGTCCAAACTTCATTTATTGAAGACGACTTTCTAACCCCACATTACAAGAGTATGAGTCTTGTTCTATTGATGCTCAGTTGGACGACACAGGCAATCCATAGGCCACGCCGCGGTGTCTGACACCTGTTTCAAGCTCTATCAGCTGAGGGCATTATAACACCTGGGGCTCACATTTGATCCCGAGGTGACGGTAGCCGGTGATGAATCACAGTGAAAGGTTCCCAAATTATGACGACCGTGGGATTGGCTCAAGCCAAATGTCTCCCATGGTTTGCCGGCACGTCCGGCGAATAATTTCACAGTAATAGGGAGCGTGTGTGGCCATGGTGGAGCGCGGTTTTCTAATTCCGTAACCAGATAGCTGAAGACAGCCGCTCGTTCAAAAACCTTTGGATGACAGGGATGTGGTGTTTCTGCTTGTTTCGGTTGATTTAAATGTAACACTTGTTTCAATACAGAACTAGAATCACTGCAAAAATTAATAAATGTCTGTATCGGTATAACGGTACTAGAATATTTCGGTTGTTATCACTGCAATGAGAGTAAGCCTTATGTGCAGATTCAGACCTAACATTTTTAGCCGGTCAACGTTACGTAACTGAAAGATAAGGCTGTCGGCTGAAAACATTTTCACACTCCCTTGAGTGGTGATGAATCACGGTGAAACCTCTCCAAAATTATAACGACCGTGTTATTAACCCGAGCCCAGCGCCTCCTGTGGTATCCTGCCACACCAGACTGAACAGTTTCAAAGTCTTAGCAGGCTTGTGTTATTCCTTATCATGGCAGCACAATGTTTTCACATTTCATACCCGGCTGGCTGTGAAAGGTTACAGTTTAATCGAAACTAGTGGCAGATAAATGCAGGATTTTGCTGCAGAAATGACCTTTTTGGAGATTTCCGAAAAATCGGAGTTAAATTTACATTTACATTTATATTAAAGAGCTCCACCTGTGGAAAGGGCGGTCAACGCACATTCTACACCCCCGTGGCAACGTCAATAACGTGAATGTTTATTACAGACTTCCATTCAAAACCCAGTTAACAGGGTTAAACCTCGACTTCCTTTTGCTGTCTCATCGCTGGAGTCAGATTCCGTGAGGACGCGCATGCAAGGCACGCCTCCTGTCACAGACCTATTGAAGTCAGGCTCTTACCTGCAGATGCAAAATTCGGGAGGTGCACGTCCAGCTTTTGCAAAACGCCTTCACCCTAACATTCGTACACCTCAGCGAAATGCACTTCCCTCATACGTGCAGTCTACGCAAGGGTTAGGAGAACCGTCATACACCGCGCCACTGTGTATCCACTCGACCGATCCCGCGCAGGCCAAGCAGGGCACAGCCGTCGCGTACCGCCAGTGCCACGTCCGCCCACCTTTCTGAGCCCCTGCCACCGGCGATGAGTCTGCTCGCCTCTCTGAGCCCCTGCGGCCGACACAGGATCTGCCCGCCTCAGTGAGCCCCTGCCACCGGTACACATCCCGTGAGCCCCTGCCGCCGGCGCGGGATCTGCCCGCCTCCGTGAGCCCCTGGCACCGTTACAGAGTCTGCCCGCCTCCGAGAGCCCCTATCTCCGGCACACGTCCCCTGACCCCTGCAGCCAGCACCCGGCCCGTGACCCGGTGCCGGTTCGGACCGGCGGCCGCTGCCGTCAGGTCGGGCCCGGTCCGCTCGGCCGGCGATAAGCCGCGGCCGACACCGGCCCACCGGGCGTCCGCCGCGGCCTAATTGACCGGCCGCATTAAAGCCGCCGGCCGGCGACGTGTTTGCTTTATTGTTTGCGTTGACATCACGTCGTGTTGGCTTTCTAGCCGGCGTCGCTATCGCCGCGTTATCGCGGCCCGGCCGGCCGGCCGCTCCCCTGCCCTCTTTGGCCGCTCTCCGGCGGGCCGGCCGGCCCGAGAGCGGGCTTTCACTCGCCACTCGAGCGGCCGCGTCTCGGCCGCTGCAACCGGGCCCGGCGCCCGTTCGCGGCCCGAGCGCCGCCCGCCGCCGCGGCGCGGAACCGTCCCTCCCCGGGCGAGCCGACCAAATCAAAACAAACGCCCCGTAACCGACGTCCTCTGCGTCCCGCCAACTCGGCCGGCTTACCGGGCACAGGTGTCGCGCAGGAGTCATCTCCCCGGCGTGCCCTTCGTCTGACCTCTCCCGACCCTTCGCCGCAACGCCGGCCGGTCGTGTGCCGACTGGGACGCGGCCGGGGCGGGGGCGGGGCGGGGGCGGGGGCGTCGCGTCGGCCGCCGCCGGCCCGCCGACCACTCGGCCGGCCGTGTCATCCCCGTACATCATGCGCGCCGTAATGGGCGCCGGGGCGGGCCGCCAACCGGCCGGCCGCCGTCGCCGCCGCAAACAAAGAAGGACTGCGGCCGCGCCGTCCGGCCGGCCCGGGCAGAGCGGGCAGAGCGGGCAGAGCGGGGAGCGCCGGGCGGCGGCGCGGCGGCGCCCGGCGGCCGGCCGGCCGGCACCGGTCAGTACCGGCGTCACGTGCGGCCGGGCCTGACGCCCGGCGACGCGCTCTCGGCGCCCGCAGCAGACGGCCCGACGGGAGCCGACGGGAGCCGACCGGAGCCGACTGGAGCCGACAACAGGAGGTAGGAGACGGCGAGCAGCCGTGGTGGCGCTCGATAGGAGACCTGTGCTAAAGGTGTCTCCTCAGCTCCTGCTCCCGTGAACTGCTCGCTGGTCATGGTCTGATCTGGGCTGATGATGTTGAGGGTATAATGAGCTGAGGCGGCCTTGCGTCCAGAAAGAACCAAAAAGGTATGCAGAGAAGGCTTAATGATATGGTAGTCTGGCAGGGAGCATGGTGTCAGTGGGAGCTTACAGATTCAAAATTTGCATCCTTTGCTCAAACGTTACAGCCACGAAATGGTCCTCGCCAAATTTACTAAGCTCCGTGGATGGAACCTGCGAATGCAGGTTGAGATGCAGGTGCATCACCAACTTCACGGGAAGTTAACATTAAGCCTATAGCGTTACATGGAGAGAATTAGGCTCAAAATGGCTTGTGCATCCCCAAGGATTTTGGAAAAGTTCCATTCCTGCCTCCTGCTTCTCTGGCTACGGTCCACCTGACACCTCTTACTGGCAAATCCTTTCGGGAGAGGCTGGCCTGACAGATACAGGACGCGCCATGTCAGAGAAAGAGCCAGTGCCGCCTGATCGGACATGAATCGGGAGGTCGGCCGCGGAGTCAGCTGGTGCCTCAGTGTCGTGGCCGGTCAAGGCCGAGTTCTCTGACCCGGCTCTGCCTGCCAATGGCAGCGGGGAGGGGGGGGGAGGAGGCAGAGGGGCCAGCAGCGGGGCCTGCTGAGGGGCCAGTAGAGGGGACGGGAAAGCGGCCAGTCTCTGAGGGCTAACAGAGAGGGGGGCAGGGCAACAGGAGGCTAGCTGGGAAGGTCCACAGGGGACAGGAAGTGCGCTTCAGTTGTGGCTGACGGCGCCTCCTCTCATCCACATGAGGCGGATCTGGAGTGCTGCACCCCCGCCGTTGGATCTCGGGTTGCGGCAGTGGCCGCCGGCTTGGGGGGGGGGGGCGTCTCCATGCAGACTGTGGCCTGTCGCCGCCGGCTTGTCTCTGTGCAGAGGATGGCGGCCGGGCGCCGAGTGTGCCTCTGTGCTCGTGTCCGCCGGCCGCCGGCTGCCACCGTTGTGCAGACAGACGGTGACCGCCTTGTGCCGGCCGTGGCCATGTTCGGTCGTGTCGGCTGCAGCGGCCGCCGCGGCCGGGTGTGCCGGCTCGGCCAGCCCGGTCTCGCAGCTCGGCAGAGCCGGCGTCTGCAGCGCTCGCAGACTGCAGCCGCGGACCGCTGACGGCGCCGCGTCCGCCGGGCACGCCCCCGCTCGCCGTCGACCGCGCTCGACTGCCGTGCGTCGACCGGGCACAAGGCACCCGGCAGGGCACAAGGCTGCCCTCCTCTGGCACCAGTTGTGTGCGCGGAGGGGGGGGGGGCGGCGGCAGACACCGCTCTCGTCGCCGACGGGGGCGCGGCGCCGCCACCGGCCGCTGCCGGGGGAGCGCGGGGCGTGTCCGGCGGCGGCCGGCCGGCCGGCGCGCGTCCGGCGACGACCTTTCTCATGACCCGGCGGCGGCGGCGCGCCGGTGGCCGCCTAATTGCCGCCCGATTCGGGAGTGGTGGCGTTTTTTGCCGGCCGGAGATGGGACGGGCGGGCCGGCGGGGAGCTGGGCCGCAGATTGGACAGGGCCGGTGCCGCCGGCCGCGGAGAGCCCCCGGATCCCGGCCGGCACCGCCGCGCCCACGGTGGAAGGCGCCACCGCCTCTCCAGGACATTACACAAGGACGAGACGGCAACTGAGGCCAGGCTCGAGACGGTGAAGAATGGGCCAAAGATGGGCCCGCCGTGCGTCGGGGAAGGGACTCAAAAGACGGGCGGTGTGTGGCTTCCAGCGCAGTCAGAAGGCGGTTCCAGGCCCCAGTTCGGCCTGGTGAAAACTGTTTTACGGATGATAAAGCCGTGGTGAAGGCTAGACGAAACACGAGAGTATTGCCCGTCGACCCCACGCAGCGATCTGAGGGAGCGCGGTGAGCTTTATCTGCGGTCCCTCAGAGTTAAGGAGTGATAGCGGTCCCGCTTTATTGTCCATCTGTCTGGGTTTACTGCGCAGCGGCACTTCACGCAGCCATATCAAACTGCGCCCGTATATAAAAGAATAGAAACCCTGCCGCACTTTCAATGTGTGTAGGGGAAATGAAGTGCTGTTTTTGTGAATGGCGCCTGGTTCTGCAGAGCGGATCACGTAAATCCGGCATCGTTGCACATTATAAGAACAAACCGCGCATGATTGCCAGTGTAGTGAAACGAAGATTCAGCTAACCCAGGTGATGAATGTTTCGGCTGTATGGTGACGCACCAGTGCGTCAAGGTACAGCGGAAGGAGGGAAAAGCCAGTTGACTTTCCCGTCCTTCCGCCTCGGTGCCGGCCGAGCGTCGGCGAACTCTGCAGCGCCCGACCGCAACACTCTGACGACTTCCGCCGGTCGGAACTGTTCAGCCGCAGCTGACTCGTCACGCGCACATCCCGTCACCACCGGACTGCATCCGCATTCGCGCGGTCGGGAGGGCGTCGAGCGAGCGGCGCCCGCCCTCATCGTCTGTCGCCGCGGACCGGCGCCATATTGAGCAGCGCCCGGCCGGCGGCGGCGCGCCGTAAACCTGTCGCCGGCGCCGTCCGCCCCTCCCGTCGATCGCGGCCCCGGGCCGTTCTGCCCGACCCGGCGAGCGGTACCGCCGGCCGGGGTCAGTGCAAGACTCGATTCACGGTCACACCCCCGGCTCTGACCCGGCTCCGGGTTCCACGGGCCAGGACTCGGCGTACCCGGTCTCCGGGAACCTGTCCGGTCCAGCGCAGGGTCGGCGGGGTCGGGTCGGCCGGCTCGGCACTCTGCCTCGAAAGACATCGCCTCTAGCGGGAACGGAGGCAGCCGATTTCAGGAAGTCGCGCCGCGTCGACAGGTTTCCGTAATCTGGCTGCATTATTCAGTCCGCTGGCTGTGCATCAGCGTGCACGCGACAAAGGACGGAGGTGGCAGGTTCAGCGGGTGCGCCGGGCCTCTGAGCCGCCGGCTCGCGTCCGCTCCGGCCCGGGTGTAAGCCTGGCCCCACCGGCTCAAGAGCAGCGACGTAGAACGTCTGACCGCGACCGCAGGCGGGTCGCCCCGTGTTCCAGTGGAAAAACCTTTCTTGAGAAACAACCAACTCTTTCTCCATTAAACAAGCAGCTTATTTAATAAGACGTCTCTAATGTGCAATGGTGCAATGATAGGATGTGCAATGGTTCGCTGAACATTTTGTCCTTGGCAATTGCAATCAGAGACGATCGTTTGGCTTGCATTTTCGTTCGGCGATGCCAAGATCCCAAAACTGACGGCCATCAACAAGTCAGCTGCCCAATCGTGCATTGCAAAAGTTCCAGCCGTTCCTGAGCTGTCTTCTCGCTCATCACCAACAAGTAGGCTATTCAGTCGTGCACTGCAAAAGTTCCGGTCGTTCCTGAGCTGTCTTGGTGTTCTTCTCGCTCATCATCAAGTATGCTACTCAGTCGTGCACTGCAAAAGTTCCAGTCGTTCCTAAACTGTCTTGGTGGTTTTCCCGCTCAGCGTGCGACTTTGGTAAACATAACTAATAGCGGTTTCGGGCTTACAGCACCAATCAGCGGGCTCTTCGGTTCAGTGCTGAAAACCGCAGGTTCTTCGCGCTTGCATTCACGAGGCTTGCGCCATAATTTGATCAGGAACTGTTATTCTGGACATTCTGATGCAGCGGCTTAACGCTCATTGGGGACGATCCGCCGGCCGGGCCCCGAACCTCGTCGCGACCTGTGCCGACCCTCTGTAGGGCGGCTCCCTGTCGTCCGCGCCCGGCCGCAGCCGCCACCTTCCGCCGGCCCGGCCCGGCGGCCGAACGGGTCCGCCGCCGAACCGGGCCGGCCGGCCGGCCGCGCCGCCGGTGCCAACTGGTGCGGGTAGGTCGCGGGCGCGTCGCGGCGTGGCGCGGCCGGCCCGTGCCGGCTGCGCATCAGCGCTGCATATGCTAATGCGCCGGCGTCACCGGGCCGGGCCGGCCTGCAGACGGCCGAAACTGTTCAGCTATTATAAGCCGCCCCCGTTAGCCCGGTTGCAGGCCAGACGGCGCGGTTTTATGATCGGTTTGCAGAATTCGGCGGCGCGGAGCGCGGCCGTCCGCCGTCGGCCGGGGGCGTTTGAAGCGGCGCCACGTGGTGTGACCGGCGGCCGGCGCGGCCGCGGGAGGCGGGCCGGCCTCGGCGCCGCTGACACGGCCTTGGCCGGCCGCCTCGGGCCGCGCGGCAGCCGGCGTCGTGGGCAAGACACGGGGACGTGTGTCCGGGCGGCCCGGCGTCGGCCCCGTCTGCCCGCCTCCCCGGCCGCGCGGCTCGCCGGAGCCGAGCTGTCCGGCGCTCGAGCTGGCACCGGAGACGGCCGGGTGGGGAACCTCCCGCCGTTGGCGGCGCAGGTCACCCAGACTCGTCTCGGATTCCTGCCAAGTTGTCCTTCCTGCCTTAACGTCTTGCTCCCTAGAACCTGGTTAAATGAAACACCCTGGACACAAATAAAAGGTGCAGCTAAGTATAACTTTTCATGTTTCTTCTTACATCAACAGACATGACTTCGTGACTGGTACTACTGTGCGCCTTAACACAGTCCCGAGAAAAATGTCACATGTTACAGGTGTCTAAGAGAATGGTCTCGGGAGACTTCTGAATCAAACGTATTCAGCACACCTCACTGAATCCTTCGTATGATCAGGGGCGAGCTCCTTAATCAACAGCGTCATGAACTGGCTCGCCGTGAGAGAGTATGTGTCATCGCTTTAATAAGCTCGATGCCCAGGTTTTTGACGTCGCCCGTATTGTGCGAAACCATCACCGTTACGACACATAAACAAACACTGACCCCGTCTAAACAGTCTCTGTTTTAGTTTTTTAGCACCAACCACAACAGACGAATGGAAACCCGTTGGCTTTATCATCAGCTCGACAAAACTTGATGTGTGCCTGTTTCAATATGTTCCTGTATTTAAAACCCGTTCCGGTGTCATCCGCCGATAACGCGTAGCTTGCCTCTGTGTTTTCCTGCGAGTATGTTTCACTTCCTGTGACCAGGAATGTTGTCAGCTTGTAAGGCTGTCAAGCTGAACGTTGTTGGGCATTGATTAAGTGGAACCATCCTGTCACTCGTCAATTAAAAGAAACGGTTAAACCAGAGACAAAAACTTGTGCTACGTCGATCTGTTTGCACCTTGTTTTATACTTAGTTGTTTGGCTGGTTGACTGGACACAAGAGCCGTCCACAATGAAACGTAGCTGCGTAACGAGTTTAAGGAGGACACGTGAACTATTACCACGTGACCGGTCGACGACCCTGCGTTGTCTCCGATCGGAGCACGATCTCCCCCAGTCCTCCTCCTCCTCCTCCTCAGCATCGTCTCTGCCCGGCCCGTTCCCCTTCCTCCAAGGTTGCCTCCGCCGAGCACCTTCCCTGAGCAACACCTCCGCCCAGCCCCGATCCCCTGAGCGCCAGATCCGCCCAGCCTCGCTCCCGTCAGCATCCCTTTCGGCCAGCTCTGCTCCCCTCAGCACCACCTCCGGCCAGCTCTCGCTCCCCTCAGCACCACCTCCGCTCCCGTCAGTACCGCCTCCACGGAGCCCGTTCGTCGGGCACAGCTGATGGGCCGCCGCTCGGCGGGCGGCCGCGGCCGGGAGGCGGCGCCGCCGTCGCCTGTTTGCACTGCGCCGCTCTTTATCTTCGTTCGCGGAAATCGTTCCGCCGGCGTCCGCCGCTGCAGGCCGGCACGGAGCGGCCGAGGGCGCCCGCTGCGGCCGCGGCGGCCGCGGACCGGAGCCGGCGCGGCGGACACACCGCGGAGCGGGCTCCCAGACGTCAGGTCAGAGCACTGCAGACGGGATTCTCGTGTCCTCACGAGTAAGTCAAGAGTCCTCCTGAGCACGTTCTTTGCGCATCCGGAGAGAATCCTGAGTCCCGAATTCCAGGAGCGGGTCCCAAGATCGCGGCAGTTCTCCGGCGGGAGGAGTTGCCAGTTGCCGGGACGGACCAGAAGACGCCGCTGCCTGTCTGTCGGTCACCGGTCCCGGGTCCGGCCGCCGGCGGGCCTGACCGATCACGTGCGGAGCGAGGCGCCGCTGTGGCGGATCGGGGCCGCCGCCTGGAAACCGGCCGGACTTTCGCGCGGCGCTCCGGCGCCAGAAAGCCGCGCCGACCGGCCGCTAAGCCGGCACTTCCTCCACGGCCGGGCCCGGCTGGCTCGGGCCGCTCGTGCCCGCCGGGCCAGCTCGTGATGGGCGTCTCCGCTGCCGGCCGGCCGACCGGCCGGCCGCGGACCGGGGGACAATTTGAGGGGACGGTGCGTCCCTCCAGCGACGTCCCGCGCGTTATCGGTCGCCGCTTGCGTCTGCGCGCCGCGAGATAAGCGGTCGGCGGCGGCCGGCCGCGCGCTGACCGCACCGCCCGCGCCAGACAAGGCCGGTCGTGTTATCCGCCGTTGCAGACGGCGGCCAGTCGTTTTTTGGCGGCGCCAGCTGTCGCCGCCCGGCCGGCGGCCGCCGCCCGGGTCGGGCCGGCCCGGCGGCGCCCTCTGCCGACCGGCCCCGCTTTCTCCCGGCCGGCGCCCGGCGATCGGCGGCCGCTGCGGTTTCCGCCGAGCCGGCCGCCGCCGCCGCCGCCGCCGCCGCCCCCGCCGCCGCCGCCGCCGCCGCCCCTCGGCTCCTGCATGACTGTTTGCATGCATAAATTGAGCATCGGGTTTTTAGCTGCCGTATAAAACTGGAGACGGCCGCGGAGCAGTTACCCGGGTACGGCCTCTGGCAGGGAGTCTGGCGGCACGGTGGGGCTGTCTGCTGCCGAGATCGGCTCGCTGACGGAGCGGACCCCATGACCCCGCCCGGACAGTCAGACAGCCGGACAGCCGGACAGCCGGACAGCGGGGCGTGAGCTGACGGCCGGTCGGCAGCAGAGCGAGGGTGGGCGGAATCCGAGATGGCCCGCAGCGAGTGACAGCTGAGCGGCGCTGCTCGAGGAACCGATGTCAGAGACCTCGGAGGAGACCTTGCATGTTATCGCGCAGTACTGCGAAGGATGAGGCTCGGCCCTTCTCGCTGTTTAGCCTCTGTCTCTATTTGTTCGTTTCTCTCCAGCTGTTTCAAAGTCTCTCTGTTTCTGACATTTTGGTCAACAAATAGATAAATGTCGGAAAACAAACATCTATGCAACGTTGAACAATGCTCATTTTCATTGCTTCTAGTTACCTTGCAGTTACCTTGCACTTACCTACCTTCTTACCTTTTTCTTACCTTGCATCGTGTAGCTTTGTAACTGTCTACGAGGTCTGGAGGTCATCGATAAAAGGAGCGCAAAATTTTAAATAAAACACAACATTTAATGAAACATTTTTATAACTTTATGCTAAGTTTAGAATCCCACCAATATACCCGAAAAAGTTCCCTCTGGCTGGTTTTAAGCTTCTGACACGTTCTGTGGTTTTGTGGGCTCGCTGATTTTGCCGGTCTCACAACCTCAGGACTCCTTAAGCTATCACGAATTATGAAGAAAGTTGTATCGGTCGGAAGTGGCAATTGTCTCCTTGGTTCAAACCACAGAGGCATTTTCTCTATCAATCATCGTTTTGTTGAAAGCCGCCCGTCGTAGTTAATATGACCCGGGGAAAATGTCTTCAAAAGCCAAATAAGTTAAGTAAAGTCAAGAAGTAAGGAATACATCGTTGACCGTGGCCAGTTTGTGTGCATATCGTCTCGTTATGACTTTCCGCCTTGCTTCATACATGCTGAACATGCATAACTCGACGTAAACCTCAGGATCTTCGGGCTTAGCTCATTGCAGATTAATGGCAACCAGCCGTTGACAGTAAAACTCGGGCATAATCCAGTCAAAGCGACAAGGACCACTTCCCAGCCGCAAAGACGACCTTGGCAAACAGTTTGCGGTTCAGGAGTCTGGTTTCACGCTGAGTGGAGTGCTCCCCTCCTTTGCTGTCCCTGCCCCTCTCCTTTCCTCTTCCCCTCTCTCGTCGCCGACTCTCTGGCAGCGCTTACCTTCTCAGATCCCGGCTCATGTTCTCGTTATCAACGCCAATTATTGGAATTGTTACAGCTAATCTGGGTGCTTAACGAGCTCTGTGAACTCGTATGGCCATGTAATGTGAATCTACGAGGCGGAAAATCCTCGTGTTCCTCCTCCGGTCATATCGCCAGTGATACTGTACCACTTTCTGATGAACGACATCGATAGTTACAGTTTGGGCCTTGGGCAGATCTCTCCGACAAGCATTAACCCTGAAAACATCACTAGATCCGCTGACAGGAATTTTTTCGTTGCAGATTGATATCGCTCGCTCACGGAGCGGCCATCTGGCGCTGTCTGACGGCGTCTGGCGGCGTCTGCGAGAGCGTGGAGCATCTTGACGGAATCTGACGAGGTCTGCCCAGACCTGATACCATCTGCAGCGTCCGGTGGTGTTAAGTTGTCCCCTGCGCCGTGTGCAGTTGTCTGGGCCGATGTCTGGCGGCGTTTAGCGGAGTCTGACACGTGCAGAGACAAAGCCCTCCCCTCGGCACCTCTGCCCCGTTCATCCGCGCCGGGCTGTGCATGACGACGCGTCCGCCGGCGGCGCGTCAGCCGACTGAGCGGGCCGCCGAGGCGACGGCGTGAGCTCGTGCGCCCCACGGCCGGCGCCGGCCCGCACATGACGGCCGGCCGGACGTGATCCTCCTGGGTCAGCGCAGCCAGCCGGACCGCGGCCCCGTCGACGACCAGCCGGGACTCACGGGCGCGTCACCGGCCACCGGCAACCACCCATGGGAGAGTTCCAGATGCACCCGGCAGGCGGCAGCAGCAAACGACACATGTCGGTCGGCAGCAGCGCCAAAATGCGAAACGACGCCAAGGCCGTGGTCAAGAGCGCCAAGATCTCCAGCACCAACAAAGTGAGCAAGGGCGAGACGGTGTACCAGTCGTCTGGCAAGGCCGGCAGTCACGTGACCGACGACGTCGGCTGCCAGGCCAGCGCTGAGGCCAACAAGGAGAACCGCGCCGCCACGCCGCGGCGCAAAAAGTTGCCGTCGCCGTCCGTGTTCGGCTACGACATCGACGACATCAACAACTTCCTGTCGCAGGCGACAGGCGCGGACGCCGGCCAACATCCCGATGGTGGTGACGAGCCGGACCGAGTTGTACGTGCTCAGCCCGGCCGCCACGCCCGAGGAGCCCACCGTGCCCATCCGGCTGGGCCTGGTGGTGAACGCCCTGTTCAAGCACCGCCAGTGGCTGTACGTGCAGACGCCGCACAACCAGGAGGGCTACCTGGCCTACAGCGCCTGCACACCGCTGGGCGTCATCCCGCGCGGTCCCGCCGGCCGGGCCCTGGGAGGACGCCAGAGAGGCGTCTCCGCCGCGCCGGCCGGCCGACGTTGCCGACCCGGTGCCGGCCGGCGCGCCGCCGCTCCTGCAGGGCAGGGAGGAGGCACCGGCGGCGGCGGCGGCGGCGGCGGGGCGGTGTGGCCGCCGCACCGGCCAGCGACAGCCGAGCGGCCCCCGCTGCGACCGCTGCCGCCGGCCGCGCCGGGCCGGGATGGCACCGAGGCGCCGGTGGCGGCGGCGGTGGCAGCGGCGGCGCCACGCCGGCCGCCCGACCGGCCTGTGCCCGAGCCGCCGGCCGGCGCCGACCCTGCGCTCGCCGCCCGCGTCAATAAGACCGACACCGAGAAGCTGTACGAGAACGTGACAAGCGATGGCCGCGCGCTGGGCCTGCTGCTGGAGCTGCACCTGCGCCAGGAGCGGGCGCGCGGCCGTCAGCGGGCGCGCAGCCAATCGGCGGGCCGCGAGCCGGGCCGGCGCGCGCGCAGCCGGCCGCGCCGCGACCAGTCAGCGCCCGGCGGCCAGCGGCCGCTGGCGGCGCCGCCCGACGGCCTGGACCGGTCGCGGCCCAGCGCGTTCCAGCCGCTGAAGCGCAGCTCGCCGCCGGCGGCGCGGCCGCAGGAGGCGGCGGCGCGGCGCGCGGAGGTGGCGCCGCCGCGCGGCCACCTGGTGGCGCCGCGCAGCAACAACAAGGCCGTCATCTGGGACGAGTTCGCCAGCCGCGGCCGCAACACGCTCACGGTGAAGCGCGGCGACATTGTGATACTGCTCAACACCTCGGTCGGCGACTGGTTCTGGGTCAAGGACGCCGTCGGCCGCGAGGGCTACATCCCGGCCGTCTGCGTCGGATCCGGGTTCCACTAACGCGCGCGCCGCTGCCGCCGCCGCCGCCGCCGCCGCCGTCGGAGGGGTTCCAGACGGACGGGTGCAGGTCAAGGCTGACCTGCCGGCCGGCGAAGCGGCGACGAGGCGTCGTCCGATTTCAAGCGAGCGACACGGTGATGAGCAAGAGGTCTTTCAGGAGAGACGATTATTCTTGACGGGCAGTGACGGAGGGCGCTGAGAGCATTTTCAGAACCCACAGACAAGCGGCTGTACGACTGGTGGCTCTGCGCGTGACTTGTGTTGTTTAAACCAAAAACATTTTATCTGTGATTTTGTGCCTGTGTACTGTGTAAAAGCCAGGACGTGATGTTTAATAAATTGTTGTAGTGAAGTTAACACATCTAAACGGCCATGGATGACATTGCGGTTTGGATCTTTTAAATCAGGCTCATAACATGGAAGACAAAGCAATCGTATAATTAACACAGCTGTTATCGGATCTTTCCATGGTATTCCTGTTCCGTTCACTGAGCATCATTAATATTCCTCTATCATAGGTACCACAAATAAGCATAGATGTGCCGAGTGTGTTCGCTATCAGTCCAGCGGTGTGACAAACATCCAAGAAGTGGGGGGCAGAGATGTTTTCTCTTATGGGCTAATGTTAAATTCCCCAAAAAGGATGGAGCATGCCCCTCTCCCCCCCCACACACACCGTTTCTACGCCTATGGTATCTCCTGACCAGCCCTCACCTTACTGAGCTGAAGGCGACATGGGGCAAATGGGAAACTCAGCTGGGTAGCTTAGTCGATTCGCTCGCACTTCCGTCCATGACTGATCCTGTGGGCTGCTGGAACCAAACATCTTCCGGTGATTACTGATCACTAAAGGTCGAAAAACCGTTGATGTCTTTACAACTGGCAGGTGACTGGTCAGTCAGAGCGTAACACAGCAATCACAAACGAAACATCACGTTTCAGTCCCTCCAGAGGCTTAGATAACACTGCTTACCTAGCTGTAGTCGGTAACATAGAAGCGGACATGACACAGCGCTGCAGATTGGTGGACATGGAAAGAACCGATATCAGAAAGTGGATTGGCCTGCGGCAGACAGTCTTGCCTGTCAGGTGGGCCGTCCAGAACTGCGTTGGTCTCCAGGGCGACTTCGCGAGGCCAGCTTGTGCGCTGCGTAGAGCGTAGGGGTCGATATTACGGTGACGTCACCATCCACCACTTGTATTTTGCATTGATTGCAGTATGGAACAGGGACGTAGCTAAGAAGGGGGACATGGGGGCCATGCCCCCCGAGCCAATCGGTCTTCACTAGATATATAGCGATTTCACAGGAATACGGAATAGCGGTCATATATACGTGGTGCAAAAACAAACATTATACGTATTCCTAAGGGCTATATATGAGGTCAGTTACGTCAGATGGCTGCCTTTTCCTATAAACTCCGTCATATGCCAGTGGTATACGACAAAAATTGACATTTGGCCCTCGCCCGAGGAAAATCCTGGCCATGTGCCTGGTACGGAACAGCTTCCTTGTTGCGCAATGGCGAAGATCCGCAAACCGCATCCGGTGTCTGCTTGTCTGAGACCAACCCTCTGCCCGGGTACTCGTCCTGAGCCGGTAAGTCTGTACGGGGTCAGTGGCCGCGACGCCTAAGGGCGTGATCCGGCGCTGCGCCCGGTTGGCAGGCTGTGCCGCAGGGCACCCCGGCCCGCCGGCCCGCGTCCGGGTAGCCTTACGACAGGCCGTGTCCCATGCATCCTAACCATGGACGATGGTACGACGGGCAGGGCAGGGGAGCTATACTGGTCATTTTTGGCGACATTTAACATTAGTCCTATGGGAAAAAACGTCTTTGCCCCCCTCGCCACTTTTTCTGGATACTTCTTCGTCCCAGCATTCTACAAAGATTTAAAATAACTTAATCATCGTACTATAAGTATGATCGTTATGGATCCAGTTGCCATTGCTTCGCGCAGTGTCATTATACAAAGACCTCTTGGCCACTAATTCATTATCAAACTAGCTGACGAAACTCCTGCACGCTGTGGCACACAATGTCCTCGAATTTATGTATAGCTTACAGCATGAGGAAAATGGCTAAGAGAGCTATGTCATGTTGCTTTACTGAGTTCGCAACCAAGGAGAGAGTTATCACCATTTCATTTAGTATGCCCGATGCTACCACTCATTAAAGGCATAGAGTCGCAAATCCATTTTATTGGCTGCCGTCAACAATCACAAGATACACTACCGCCGGTCATCAGCGATGAAAATAGCTTCCATCAACGCACACTGCGGAATACCATGAAGCGACCAAACGAAAGTCATTTATCCCTTTCCCATTTCGCTCCACCAGGTTTCTCAGGCAGCTTCGCTTCTCCCATGGCAGCGCTGAGGAGCCCAGGCAGAGGTTGTATCGGAGCAGCGGCTCCTCAGGCAGGGTCCGGCGTCTCCAGAGGCGGCGCTGAGGGGCCCACGCAGAGGCTGTACCGCGGCGGTGGCTCGTCGGCAGGCGGCGGCGGCGCCTCCTTGGCGTCCGACTGCCGGCGCCGGATGAGAACCGCCACCGTCCCGGCCGCCAGCACAGCCGCCAGGAGGGCCGCAGCCACAGCCAGCACCAGCAGCAGCACGCCTCGTCTGGGTCCGGTTCCCGGGCCGGCGCCGGCCGGCGGCGGGCCGTCCGGCGGTCGGCGCGGCACACACCGCAGGCCCCGCGGACGGAAGCCGGGCCGGCAGCCGCAGCGGCCGCCGCCGCAGACGGTGTGCGGCGCGGCGGCGCGGCACTGGGCGGCCGCCGCGCACGACTGGCCCAGCCGCCGCCGGCCGATGCACTGGCCGTCCAGCCAGGCGGCCAGGCCCGGCCCGCACAGGCAGCGGCCGCTCAGGTGGGGCTCGCACACCTTGTCCGGCGGGCAGTCGACGTCGGAGCGGCAGCGACCGGCCAGGCCAGCGGCGGCCAGCGCCGGCAGCAGCGGCGCCAGGCCCAGCCGCCGCATCGCCGGGCCACAGGGCGGCAGGGAGCCGGGACGGGCGGCAGCGGGCCTCTGGCCGTCCCACTGCTCACCGCCTCACGCAGCTGCGGCCGCCCGCGCTGTCGGCGGTCGACAGGTCTCGCTGCGCTCCACGGCCGGTCCTCCTGCGGCTCAGGAATCACTGAGGTTGCGCAGGAGACGCGGCCTGACGAGGACGCCTCCTCGGTGTGACCGCCTCTGACGCTGCTGATCCGGCAGACCTCACCCCACGCCGGCCGACTCGACCACTGCCGGCCGGCTGTGGTTCCGACCCGCCGTCGCCGGCCGACCCGCACGTGACCGCAGCAGGCACCGTCTCGGGATCGTCACCATGGAGACGGCTTCGACGCTGCTCACCGAGGCAGCTGACGGGGAGGTAACGACCTGGGTATAAGCGGGTCGGTGCACCGAGCAGATGCGGGCGGAAAGGACAGCCGAATGTCCGGGAGCATTGGCTCTGTCCTGCTGCAGCAGCTGGTATCCCCCACAACACACAGCGGACACTCGTTGGTATGCTCATGGGATAGCTGTTGCCAACAGAGCACTGCGTATTGCATAATGTTAATTGTTCTTGATTGGCTTGGGCGGTTAAACAGATATTTTGCCGAGATTTTTGCATGACTGGGCTTTGAAATGAGGCAGCCATTCAGGGACGGTGGAGGTGCAGGGGTTGCCTGTGACGCTGCGTGAGAAGAAACGACTTCAAAGTGTGTTTGATCCCAACACTGAAAACGTTTCGCCGCGTATACATCCATGATAAATTGGAAGGTCCTCTTTGCGATGCTCATAAATGTGGCGATTTGTTTGGGCTGTATCGCATTGCAAGGGTCGTATAGAATGTGTTTATATCCGACGCAGTCAACCATTTTTTCGTGTCGTAATTGGCAAACAACGTATGCATGAAGCTAGGTACTTTATTCGTCACCTTCCAATGTAAAACGTACAAGGGACTTTCTTTTGATAGTCTATTAATAGCTATGTAGGGGCAAGCAACCAGTATCATTAACGCAGCCATGTAGTTACTTAAAATTAAAGCATTTCCATCCACAACAACAAATTCAGACGATTTTCATAAACCTTTATCAAAGACATGCTATTCGCCGTAGTACCATGAAATAAATAAAACAATGCGTAAGTAAATAAAACAATGCGTAACACAGCTTTCGATGTTAAAATAAGAAACCGCGTAACTTTCCAGTGCTTTGTTTGCACGTTAAAATTGGCATGCCTCTGCGCGTATTTCACTAGAAAACATAAGTGACGATATATAGGAATATCTTGGAATACCGATGAAACAAGACGCGTGATAAATTACGGTCGCCTTCCTCACTTTTGTAATATGGGTGTATACTAAAATAACTTCGATTAGTCTGTAACAAAATTAAAAAAAGCCAATCGTGCTTGCGTCTTGAGCCGACTGGCTTGGTTCGTCTGCCGAATTCTGAGCCTTGCAGCCGCGTACTTAGTGCACGTGAATGGCGCTGATGTTCACTATTTCAGTAACGTTTTCGCCTCGGGGTAAAATCTCACGAACAATAGCACAAAACACCCTATCCGAACGTGATTACCAGCGGGAGGGGTCACAAAGGCAGCCACAGTCGTGGGCGTCATCATTTTACCTGTCGACGAACAAATCTTTAGAATGTTGGAGGAAAGCCCGAGCTTTGGCATTTTCACCGCCTTCTGCCGCACCTATCTTAAATACTATTATCTGCCCTAATAAGATGCTTAAATCAAGTACCCCTAGCCAGGTGGGAATGCTTTTCTGATCGATATGAACTGAACCCATAGACACATTTTTCGGTACATTATCGTTAACTGGGCTTTGGTGGCCAAACGTTTTGTGTTTCTGGAAACATTTTGTTTTTCGTCATGACTACCGCAGGATATCGCTGGCTACGGTACTGCCCAAAATCGTGTGGAACGTTACGTTCTGGAGGATATCACGGGTGAATAAGGGATGAGAGCGCGTCGTACAGTCATTGTCTCCTCGCATAAAGCAAACATGTCACTCTCAAAGTCTATGAGCTGGCTATCTTCACATGGAAAGGCCAAAGAAAAAAACAGCAAACGAATTAAAAATGTTGCAAGGCAAATAACCTTTAGAACGTAACAGATTCAAATGTCTTAGATTACCAGCGTTCTCATCTTTAGGAAGCCGGACGACATTTGGCGGTTTCAAAGCTTCTTAGTAAGTCTTCTTATGGACCTCCCCCCTACGACGTCGGCAAGACAACATGGCCGGTAAACCATTGTCACCCGCCGGCACTTCTCCGTTCTATCCGCTTCTCAGACCACGCAGGTCTCGATGTCCGCTGCCCAGGTCTGGTTCGGCCGCCGTAATACCCTCCGCCGTCACGGGGCTCCTGCCTCCGGCGCGGCCGTGAGCCCGCGGTGGCCCCGCTGACCTCTGGCCGCCCCGCCCGCCGGCGCCGGCCGGTCGGTCACGGGGCGGCTCAGTAGGCCTGCCGGTTCCTTTCGATCCACTCCAGGAGGGACGTGACGCGCGTGTAGACGCCCGGGTACTCGGGCTTGGCGCAACCGATGCCCCAGGAGACGACGCCCACCTGGTAGACGGGCTGGTTTGCCTTGATCAGCATCAGCGGCCCGCCGGAGTCGCCCTGCGGCAGGCGGCGCGGTGACCTTAGGTCAGAGACGGTGACGGCCGGCTGGCTCCATGCCTCTTTTCACGCCGCGAGGTCAAAAGTAAACAAGCAAAAGTCGGATGAACGCAGCAGCGACGTCAACAGAAAAATGAAGACGTCAACGCAGGAATGAAGCTGACGTCAGGCGACGATTACGTCAACAAAACTGAAGAAACAAGATGCAGGATTGGTGGGTGAAGCTGAGAAAATTAGCAACTTTTCCAACAGCACAAGAATTAGCGAGGTCATCAGCTTAGATAACTTTCCTCTCGTGTCAATAAGAGAATCGAGGCAATATATTACGCCCGGCAATAATTTGCGATAAGGATATGGCCCACACCAGGACGTTTCCAGAGGTCACTTGCAGCTGCCTGTCAGCGGGCTGGCACTCACGCTGCACGAGTCCTTGCCGAAGCTCGACGCACAGAGCATGGAGCTGATGATGCCTCCGGGCGCTGAGGAGCCGTACGACCGGGCGCAGTCGGCGTTATCCCACACCTTCAGCATGACCTTCTGCAGAACGTCCGGCTGCCGGCCGGCTATGGGGAAAACGGCCAGTCGTCAGCTGCCTTGTGACGTTCGGGGCAACGGCTTACCAACGGGAGACACTGCACTGAGTGTAGGTCTCACGCGCGCTGTCATAGGTGACTCATTGGCATCGGAAGTCTGTCCCGAACAGTTCCGAGCTTTGGCAATACGCACGAAAACGATACATAAAACACGCGCATGGCCTGTTTTACCACCGCTCAAATCACCTCCGGAGGTGATTCGCGGAAAGCTTCCCTTAGTCCTCCACTCTGAGGCCGCACAGGCCTCGCAGTGATGGCAGCACCGGTGCCGACAGCACCGGCCAACGCCGACTGACCTTCGCTGAGCGTGCCCCAGCCGGCCACGGTGACGTTCTCGCCCATGTATCTTTCCGAGCTCTCCGCCAGGCAGACGGGACGGATGTGGTCCTTGAACTGCACCGGCTTGGCCAGAGTGAGCAGCGCGATGTCCGTGTGCTGGAAATGCCGACGCCATTTTGTTGCGGCGTCTCCGAACCATTAAAATCGAGTGAGGTCATAATTAAACTGAAAGGTAACTATTCAGCCGTTTTGAGCATGACAGCGTATATCTCGGTTTGCCGGAATGTTTCATGCACAAACCAAAAGCTCTTAGTTTCCAAGAAGCTCCATCGACAAGTACTACAATCCTGCAGCATCTAGCGTACCTACGTATGAAATCGCCGCAGACTGTCGCAGCGCACCGTGTTTCGCTTGCTGCAGGCTGGTGAAGCCGGCCACAGTGTGCGTCAGTAAGTAAAAACGTGCAGTGTTCCGTACGTTTAAGTCTTTTGAGCAGCACCACAGGCATCAGGCGTCCTGAGAGCTTTTGCTGTGTCGTCGGAATCTCATCCCCCGTCCGAGTCTCACCAGCTTTTGGTCGGTGAAGCCCCTATGCCGGATGACCCTTGACACCTTGAATTCTTCGTGGGCGGCCTTCTCGTCCGTCTTGCTGATGTCATGTTCGCCCAGTCGCACCGACAACTGGCGAACGTCATATGACGTCATGCTGTCACACAAAACACCGCACCAAGTCAGTCAGCATGTTGCACTACGCCGACCAACACATGGTATCAAACGTCATGCAGTAGCAGTCACATTGACTGAAAACAGGAGCAAATCGTCCATTGGGCTCAGAAGCGCAGCCGCGGTTTCGCAGAGGGGGCCAAGATATCGAAGAGGTCCTGAAAAAATGGAATACATTTGGCCTTTAATGCCCCACTATTGGTGAAACGATAAAAAACATTGATTTTCATCATTTCACCATATATTAGGAATTCATTGGCCATCCCGTTCCATCTCGGCAGAGAAGTGGCTGGGTGGCCGGGGACGGCCTGCCGGTCAGCAGCCCGCAGTCGGGGTCGGCGGGGGCAGTCCGAGGACGACACTCACTGGGCGACGCAGTGGGCGGCCGTCAGGATGTGTTTTTCGTCGATCAACGACCCGCCGCAAAACTGCCGCCCGCTCTTGAAGATTCCCGCCTGCCGGCGGCACACGTAGCCGGGTCAAAACCATACGCGCAGCCAAGGGGATCGGGGGACAAGGTCCCTCCCTTAGGCTCGCATTTTTTGTGAAAACTATTGCACATCGTCCCCCCGACAGACGGTTTTCGCATGGTTTCAGTTCATACTGAGTTCCGGGACCCCCCTTAAGAAAATCCTGGCTGCGCCCGTGGTCATAATGTCCTTACGACGCCCCAGATGCCATGTATAACTGAGCTAAGTGTTGAATACCCGTTCTGTCCAAGCATCTCAGTGCGGGAGATCATTGACAAAGGTATGGCCTTCACCTCTCCTCTACGTTTAAATTTACATCTTTGTGGTAATCAATCTTTTTCGCTCTTTGTTCTTCTCCTGCTCTCCCTCCCCTATTCTTTCTCTCCCTCTCTCTCTCTCTCTCTCTCTCTCTCTCTCTCTCTTTCCCTCCCTCTCTCTCTCTCCCCCTCTCTCTCTCTCCCCTCCCTCCCTCCCTCTCTCTCTCTCTCTCTCTCCCTCCCTCTCTCTCTCTCTCTCTCTCTCTCTCTCTCTCCCTCTCTCTCTCTCTCTGCTTCAGCACTCACGATCCAGGGGAACTCGCCGGGCACGGCCTCCCGGCCGCCGACGATCCGGTTGGCATCCTGGGCTCGGGTGCCGCACGCGCTGAACTTGTCGCTGATCTCGGCGGCGGCCGCCTCCGTGGTGGACGAACTCGTGCTGACCGTCATCCGCTCGGTGGTCTGCCACCAGGAGGTGCCGGTGGCCGCCGACGTACTGGTCGTCGTCGAGGCGGGCGCGGCCGTGGTGGCGGCCGGCGTGGCGCCGGACGCCTGCCACCAGGCGGTGACCGAGCCCGGCCTCGGAGTCGTCGAGCTCGCCTGCCACGGGTGCGTGATGATGGGCGGGATGGAGGGCGCCGTCGGCCGCTGCGGGGTCGAGGTCGAGCCGCTGGTGTCGGTCTTCTCCGTGCTGCCGGCCGTCGTCTGCCACCAGTGGGTGACGGTCGGCGAAGCGCTGCTGGTGGTGCTGCCGACCGTCGTCTGCCACCAGGGGGTGACGGTCGGCGGAGCTCTGGTGCTGGTGCCGGTCGTGGTGACCCACCACCTGTCGGTGGTCGCCGGGGGGTCGGTGCTCGGCCGGGCCGTGGAGCCGGTCGCCGTCGTCTGCCACCAGTTGGTGACGGCCGGCGCCGCGGTGGTGCCGGCCGTGGTGGTGGTCAGCGAGCCGAACAGTCCCGGACAGCAGACACCGCGCGTCAGAGGCCGCCGGGCGGCCGGTCCGGCCCGACCCCGGTCCGGGATCGCACAGAAGCCCAGGCTGCGCTCCACGCTGGCGTCATCCGGCGCCGTCCGGAACCAGTGGCAGACTGAGCGGGTCACGCACTGGCCGGTCCTGTCACCGCCGGCAGAACACGACACAGGTCAGAGCAACTCAGCTGAGGTCAGGTCAAGAGAAGAAGATGATCTGCCAGGGCACGAAGACGCCGGTCCTGTCACCGTCAGCAGAGTCCGGTCCAGGTCAAGTACAGACAGCTGAGACTAGGTCAGGGGAAGGAGCCGGTCTGCCCGGGGTCGAGGCACAGGGGTGTTGTCACATCAGGTAAGCTGAGGTCAGTTCGGGGGAGCTGATCGTGATTTAGTGCCAGTACACAGCCGACGTGAAAGCAGGACAGATGGATGAAATTAGGCCACGACAGGGAACTGATCTATAAACAAGTCCCAGTGCACTGACAGGGTCAGGCAAACGCAAAAACCTCGACTGTCCTCTAGTCACGACGTTGAACATGAAATGGAGCATCCTTGAGGCAAAATGCACGCATGTTGCAACTCAGCATTGCGTTGATGAGAGGCTGGACAAATTTGTAAGCCAACTGAAGCATTTAATGTTTTTGTTATACTAATGATATAAGCTCTTGAAGATACTATAATGCTAAAATGCATAATATAATGCTCTTGAAAATATTTTTCTCGATAACATATTCACATTTTTGTGGTGCAACATTATAAGATAATTGTCTGTTTCTCTGAAGCACCTCATACTGCTGAGAAAAGACTGACTTTACGAATGCCATCTCAATTTAGCCCACTACCAGGCAGAGACAGGCATGAGTTCACAAAGATTATAACGGAAATGCCGACAGTTGACATGGGCTTGGCTAAACAAAAAATACGCGAAGGGGCTGATTCACATGTGTTTAGCTTGCCCATCCAAGCACATTTCCCCATGTATGCAACCTCAGGGCAACAATTATATGAGCATTCTCTCGACTACCTACCGGCCATCTGGTGTACTACAGGTGTCTGTCACCCCCGCTGGGAGACCAGGCCAGCCAGGCGGCACCACCGTCTGTGACCGCTGGAACTCGCCGGCCAGTTCTCGCCCTGCGCGGGACGTCTCCTCCAGACCGGCCGCTGGAACAGGTCAGCTCCGGTCAGCGGTCAGGTCAGCACCGAGTTCAACTGCAGCATGTGGGGCAGCAGCGTGTCCTGCAGCACCTGTCTCTACAGGGCAGGGTTGGAAGTTTGGTTGTTGTTCTTGGTGTTGGAGTGCAAGTTCTGTTTTTGAGTGCAAAATTATGCGGAGAGTAATATTGGTTTAAGCTGGCATTCTTGTTGCAAGTCAATTGTGACGTCATAACTCCTTCTTTCTGACAAGAGACAGAGTCATTGCTTGCAGAGTTAGAAATGTGTCAACATGGTTATAACGTAACTTTTTGATGGAGGCTAATGAGCAAATTTTTGGAGTATAGATTTTTTTGGGAGCACATATTTTCTAGTGTTGTTCAACACCAGAAAACAACACTTTTTCCATCATTGCTACAGGGTGAGGTCGTATGCGGCTAACAGGTTAGCAGGCAATGCACCGGTTTGAAATGTTGCATATACAACGTCGAGCAGATGTACATATGTATGCAAGTACACGCATGTACGCTGTAGGGCTTAGGAAAGCAAATGGTTCATTGTTGGGGGCTATAGCAAGAAAAAAACTTGTCTTGTCCCTTCTTCGTGTCTCTCTCTTCCTCTCTTTCTTTCCTTCCCGCTCTCTTCCTCTTCCCTTCTTCCTCACTTATTCACTTATTCTGTCATCCATGCACTCACTCTCTATTATACCTTTTTTTCTATCTGCCCCTTACTCTTTCCTCTGTCTCTCTTCCCCTTCTCCCCATTTTTCTTTCTCCCTCTCCATGTTATTTTCTATCGCTCTCCTTATTCTATGTTTCCACCATGTCGGAAATACAGGTCAGCAAACGTTTCCAGTTCGGTAGCATTAAAGCTCAGTGCAGATGCCAGGAACTCGAAGATTATATTTCAGCCATTCGGTATGGTTTGCATGTTTGTACGCAGGAGTCGTGCAGCTATGAAACTGTGACAAAACTTCAAATGAAGCTGACTTCGTTTATCTTTAGCTGTCCCATTTAGCCGGCCATTTAACCCACCATAGGACTGAATATCCAGTGGGATACATTTCAAAGTACTGGGACGCTGGGTTCAATTTATGTGCAAAAGTGCTTGTATAATGCAATACACTGTTACTGTCCGAACCTTCACAATAGTTCACTTCAGAAAGCGACAGAAAAGTCTGCATTTTAGAAACGAATTATTTAAACCGATTGGAATCAGGGTATTCCGAAGTATTACATTAACATCACAGACGAACAGCTTTAACGCTCCATAACTCTATCAGCATAATCATCAGATCCATCATTATAAGGGTTTGCCCGGGCGCTTCATGGCTTTACAGAATGCAAATGGCTGGCAGAAAGAGTTGAAACATTTGCCATGGTGTTTGGAAAACAATCACCATATTCATGCGCGAGCGTAGTCAATGCGGTAACGCCTTCTCCGGAATTTCAGCTCTCCGGTAGTCCACAGGTATGACCCTCTGTCCCGCCGACGAGAGGTCGGCATTCGAAACACCCGGTGCGAAGATTGCCTAATATCCGGCCCCGCCGCCGGCCGGCACTGCCGCTCCGCTGGCGGACTCACAGCCGGATAGGGAGGATCCCTAACTGGGTCGCCGCGCCTGCAGAGAAAGCTGACGCCCGGAAGCGGTGGCGCGTGCCTCCACCCGCGTAGCTCCAGTACCTGCAGCTCCTCCGTGCCACCGACCCGAGATGTGCTACGTACTGCCCGGGCTGCCTCTCTGCCGTGACACGCCGGCGTTCAGAGTGGACTTCTTCTGTTGCTCTGCGGATCGGCAGTGTCAGGAAACTTCGTTAAGGTCGCAATCGCGTCGTGATGTGTCCCCGCAGAACTCAACCGGAAACCATGTGGCACCTCTCAACAAAGGTGGTCATGACAGCACGTGGCCCCTCCCAGAATAGGCAGTCAAAACGTTGCCTAATCCCCCCATGAAGAGTTGGCATGAGTCACCTTTCGACAACGAGGAAAGCCTGAAATGAACCGTCTATCAGCAGAGTTGGCTGTGACATCCCGCCGGAGGTCATCGGAACACGACCCGTCGTCCCTCCGCAGAGGTGGCCGGTACCTCACCCCACGTGCGGGCCGGCGGCCGCGGCGCCCCGTTAGGACGGCGATCCTGCCGAGCCGGCCTTCAGTCTGGTGTCAACAGCTGCTGGCCGGCAGGGTCAGCGGCCCGGCCGCCGCCGCCGCCGCCGCCGCCGCCGCAGAGCCGGCCGCGACTCGTCTGCCGCCGCCGGCCGCGGCGCGGCGCTCTGCAGCGACACGGCCGGCTCTGCGGCGGCGCAGGACGGCGGCCGCCGGCGCCAGGTGGACGGTTAATTCCCCGTCAGCAGGGGGATCATGAGGTGGTGACTGACGGCAGTAACCGGCCCATGCAAAGTTGGTTCGGTATCTTAACGCCTGGAAATTGAAATGTCAGTTCGTCCGTTCAACGGTAGTCCCTTATATGTGCCAACCGTTGTCAGTCGTGTTTTTAATCCTTTAGCGCCAATAAACGTCTGTCAGCCACCACATTGCCAGGGTTTCCCTTTTACAAATGATCGGCTATGCATCGATTAATCATCAGACTAATGAGATGACTGCGTGTTTTACGAACGAAACTGGTTTACTAAAGCCGTGCAAGGCGATGGCTAAGAATTCACTGCTTTCTGCGACCCGTTAAGTTAAGCGCTGTTTGTTGTTCACTTCCGAATTCGAAATACGTGTCACTTCAGTCTTTCCGGTAACGACACGCCGACATAATTGTATGGACCAGCAAAAACGGAGCAAACTTTTTTAACATCGTTTCCAGCAGAGAGCCGCCTGTGTTTTGCACGACGATCAGACGACCTTCCAGCGCTGACAAAACATGGTGAAACCTTTCCCCGCACCAGGCGTGCGTCGGTGAGCACTGCTTACTGAAGGAGGCTTCCAGCCCAGCGCCAACGGTACAATCGTAAGACATTGCTGATAACCGTCAATGATGTAATTCGTCGCGCTGAGGCTGGATGACTCCGTGCATACATTCCTGACGCATAAGCGCGGACATGCCCGGCTGATAAAGAAGCAGGAACTTTTTCAGGCGGGAGGATAGGACGCAGTAAGAGGGATTTCGCTTCCATGCAACGTCATAAGCCTAGTGTTCAAAATCCAAATTCTTTAAACTCGCTGCACCTGCCGCTCCTCGCGCCGTCTGGCCTGCTAAGCCCACGCTGGCCGGCGTCCAGGAAGAGGAACCAACCTCTGCGTCAGCGCCCAGGGAGGCTGCTCAGCCACCGAGAGTCCGGCGGCGGCGGCGGCGGCGGCGGAGCGGCGGGACAGTATCCGTCCCCGCCGTGCAGCGGCCGGACGGCGGCGGTAGCAGCGGTCACGCCGGTCGGCCACATGACCGGTACTGTCCGGGCGGAGCGGGCCCAGGACGAGTTCCGCCGGCCCGCCGGCCGGCTGCGGGTGAACGAACCCCGCGGGGAGGCCGGCGCGCCGCGTCCGTCCAGCGAGCCGCCCGGTTCTCCAGGCCGCACCGTGAGAACTCATCGGCCGGCCGGCTCCGCACTGATCGGCCGACCGGCTCCGCTCATTCCGGTCCGCACCGATCAGCCGACCCGTGCACATTGAGCGGCTGTTCGGCTCCGGTATGGCTGGTCATCTGACAAACCCAGACTAATCGGCGGACTCTCTAGGCTGACCAGCTGACGCCATCTGCCGACCCGTCCAGACTGAGCGGCTGTTCGGCCCCGGCACAGACCGGTCAGCTGACAAACCCAGACTAATCAGCGGACTCTCTAGGCTGACCAGCTGACGCCATCTGCCGACCCGTGCACATTGAGCGGCTGTTCGGCTCCGGTATGGCTGGTCAGCCGACAAACCCAGACTAATCAGCGGACGCTCCCAGACTGATCAGCTGACGCCCTCCGCCGACCAGCTGGTCCGTGCCGGTTCAGATTGGTCGGTTTCGGTCTGCTGACTGGCTTTGACCCAGGCCATGGTCCAGTGTTTGGGGGCAGGAGTCAGCCGGAGAATGACACCGACGATTGATCGACCGAAAAAATTCGAGTCCATGAAGATAAACGCACAGACTCCTTTCTAGGCATTATCTCTGAGCTGACTTCATTCTTGACCTTTTAGCTGGGCTGAATCTTTGAACCTCGGGCTACTGGGTTACGTCATGGCTGTACGCTTGTCTGCACGCCGCTTCTTATATAAGACCTGTTTATGTTCCGTTATGGTATAACAGACCAGCAGATTTCAGGGTCACCTCGAAGAACGCCACTCCTCGCCTGCGGGATTGGGCCGCAAAAGCAGGTAATCCTTTGTGCTTCCTAATCAGATACTCCGGGGCCTTGGAAGGGCAATGAGTGCCACCGCACGACTAAAGGAACATCAGACATATTTCATTTTTCAAATAAAATATCTCTTCAAATGTGCTTCAATGCTGCTCTCAAACTGCAGGAACGGAAATGCGCTACGGAAGTCCATCAGTTTCCAAATGGATCCCGAAGGTCAGGGATGTCTGGAAATAATTACCTACCTTTCGGGCATGCGGCTTATTATACCTCGGAATCCTATGATGTACAAGCCTTTGTCAAAGGATATTCAGAATAAATCAAAGCTAGGTCTCGGTACAACTACAACCGAAAGCCTTCAGCCGTTCGCTCTGCACTGGATGCAGTGAATAAACAACAGCCAAGCCACACCTCGCGGAAATCCCGACGGTTAGCACGAGAACTCGTTTTCGCCCGTGCCCTCTGAGTCGGTCCGACCTACCCTGTGTGACGGGGTCAGAACAGGGCTAAATCGGTCGTTTTGCGGGGAACTCTGACCGGTGCTGACTGCGACCCGGACCTCACGGAGCCCGCCGACCCGTCCCCGCTGCCACCGGCCGGTTGCCACGGCTGCTGAACCGATACGGAAGTGATTGGCAGCTTTTCTCGATCCGGTCACGTGACATGTCTTTTCCACGGTCGTCCGATCAAATGTTGACCTGGGATCAGACCCGTCGCAAATTTGCCGGTCTTCACATTTCTGGTGGCCGCCGGACGGCCACCAGAAATGTGACGCCCCGCAACCGTTTCCGGTATTGTACAGGATTCTGCTTGCCAATTATTTCCTCTGCAATGATAGATTTGCGAGCTTTGTCGTATGTATGCGGCATTCTCATGTCTTGGTGCAACATTTGGTGCGAACATGATGACATGGCTTCTTGATGGTTGTTGGCCTGTATGCCGTATAGTGTGCCTTGTGGCTCTTAGAAGAGCCGAGGAATAAGCAGACGTTTTGGTCTTTGGCCGTCTTCAGTGCGTCTTTATTGCCTCACAGCACTGAAGCTACATTCAAGCCGCAATATACGGCATACAGGCCAACAACCCCCAAGACGCAGATCTCTAGGAACGCTTTATACCGTCATCCAGTGGGCCTCCGAAAACCCAGCTTGCACTTTAATAATGAAAACACGACTTTAATGGTGAAAAATATCCGTGGTTTTCATATATCTTGTGCCATGCAAGGTGGAATGAAATGACAGAAAATGTGACTTTACTTAAAACGATGAGCCCTATATAGGACTGTGATGAAAACATTAGAAAACATTGTGGTGCGAACGTTAGAAAAGAAAACATAAACTTGAATGAAACCTCAAGAAATACCCTGGAACTGTTCATAATGCGGCTTTCCACCCAAATCACGAAATCCCGCACTTATGATCCGTGAATCGGATAACGCACACATCATTCGAAACAGGATTGACAAGAGCCTACGTGCACAGCATTTAATCAGTCATATGGGTCGTAGCAAATCGGAACAACTTGGCAGCGCAAACCGGATTTGACCAGACCTCAAAGTTCCGATTGGTCGAAAGGGGGCCGACGGGTCGTGCTTTGGCAGCATGATGCTTTTTTTTGTCGTTACACTAGTTAACCCGCGCACGACCGTCGGTCCGTTTCGAACATGGGCGATTGGGGGGGGGGGGCAGTTGACTGCCTCCCCGCTAACTCACGAACGGTTGGTCGCACGATAAAAAATAAGCATACCGTTGGAAAGCCTGTTACGAGTAGAGCTCGAAACTGTTCTCATTTTTAGTTTTAGATAATATGTAAGCCAATTTACGCCCTACATGTGTTTTTCCATAGCCGACTGCATGAGACCGAGAAATGGCCTGAATTTCAAGGGCCGTGACTAATAACGCATAGGTAAAGGCCCCATTGCACAAGTAAAAGTCTGCGGATGCCGATACACGTCTAATTTCCCCAGATTTGTTCAATATATACGCCGAAACGTTGAGTTAACAGACACCGTAATTCTCCCGCCAGCTGTCAGTGTGCGCCGCTGTCGTAAGCGGTACCAAATTGACGGGAACTAATTTTGGCGTTCCTTTATTTTCGCAAAAAAAGACAATCTTTGTCAATTTTATTGATCTTTGTGGTTCTTGTGATGGATTCTCATGCTTAAATTTGGGAAAAATTTATTAGTTACCAATCTAAACAATTGGGGGAGCTTTATTCGCGAGAACCTGTTTATTTCCAAAATCTGCTACTTTTTCAAACTTTTTGAGGTTCCTGGTATTAATTACGTCTGTGCAAGCTAGTTCTGCCATTTTCTACCCATTCTGAGTAATTTATCGTCGATTTTGACGGTGATACATTTTGGCTCACTACAGTTATTCGTGACCTGACCTCAGGTCAATGGCTGAAAGTCACTGATACTTTGCCCAATGACGGTAAATAGATGTCTGCTTGACTCCACACTAAAAATGTTATGGAATATTCCGCCAATTTCCGAAAAAAACCACGATATGTCTTAAAAATGGGCTTGATCTTAGGTCAATGACCCGGAAAATTCCGAAAAACCTGATATAGCAGATTTGTTACATTTATCACGATCACTAATCCCTGAAAGTATTATTGAGATATCTTGTTTTGCGAAAAAGTTAGAGGGCGCTAAACTTTTTTGGACATAGGTCTGTTTGACCTGAGCTAGGTCAGGCACCTGACCTGACCTGAGGTCAAAATTTTGGCAAGAGGTGTAAAATTGATGGGACAAAACGTACACAAAGTTTCGTGACTCTGCGTTTGTTGGTTTTCCCGCAATCCCAGAAAAACCTCAGGGGGGAGTCAACTGCCCCCCAGTCGGGGACGGGTTAAAGATGCATGACACGAAGCAGAGCTTATGAACAGGTTGTCGGTGGTCTCATGATGTACGACTAGTCGTACATTTAGTGACATACAAAATAAATGCATACATGTATACATTCATAGGCGTAGAAACGGGGCCAGGGGGGAGTCCGTGGATACCATGACACCCCACTTCCCGAGAATACTAAGCATTAATCCTATGGCGGTGCACTGGCAGAATGTTCTTCAAAATCAGTTCTGGCACCTCCACTTTTTGAGACGTTCTTACACCTATGCATTCATTACAACAACTCGAATCAGTGACATTCTAGTAAGTGATGGACGTTTAAAACGCAAACCACATAAATCACTTTCTCTGCGAATCCATTTCATGTAATCAGTGGGTTTCAGCCAGTCAAGCCGCCAGATGAGAGACTGCCGCATAAAAACGGCTGGCTGCTACAGCAGGGGCTTGTAGCACTGAAACACGGCAGAACAATGCCGCTTAAATCACGATGCACACAGTTTCCAGTTTTCGGTACGGGAGCTGCCTCAGGTTTTTTCCCACATGACTTGCGTTTTGGTCTTTCGAGATGATCAGGATCTCCGCACTGTTCCTACGTACGTACATTTTTCATTCATTTTAAAACAATGTCACGGGTTTAAACATATCCTAAGCACTGTGTGTGCTCGATACCCTCATTTCCATGTGTACCGAGATTGTTGATCCAGAAATCGTAATTCAAGAGCTATCTGCAAATTACACTGAAACAAGCAAGAAGCATCCAGAACTACGATTTTCATCGATCGACTTCGTCCGCTTGCTTCGAGTGCTCACTGCCTCTGAACGGTCTGAACAAGTTTGTCAAGGTGTCTGCGCAGACGGTAAAACCGAGCACTGGTAAAAAGGAAACGCCAAATGCCGGGTGAAATAAAGCTGTTGCTCACGTTTAGCCAAGGCTCAGCAGGCTCAAAGTTTGCATGGAAGTTATGGTAACTAATAGCACATTTTCGCCATTTTGATGTTTGATCGCACTGTGCGGCGATGTAAGCAATATTTTGGTACTAGTACATTTTCTTTATACTACACATCATTTCTCCTTTTCATCGTCAGACCGGAAGAAACTCCATCGAGTTGCTTTAGTTTCGCTAAAATGTCTGTCTCCTTTATGCTTATCCAAGTTCATGTTTATCCAAGAATGTGTTTAGTTTTTGCATTTGCTTCTGCCCCTTAGCTTTGAAAAGACTTCAGCGATGACTCTTGTAGAGCTGTTCATTGCATTGTCCTGCTTTCAGCACCTTATCCAATCCAGTGACCTCCCCGGGTGATTCTGTCCTAAACGTCCATTGAGGCCCCGAAAAGGTAAGCACCTCTCAAGCTAACTTTGACTGAGGGGTTGGTACCTACGTACCACCTCTCAGCTAACAACAGTGGTGTAAATGCACAATGAAGCCAAAACAATGCACCTCAGCCAGTTCCCAACCAAATTTCAGTTGTAATAGTACTCGCATACTAAATACTATGTTACCTTTTAGCAATCAATGAATAGTATCGATCCTACTTCCGACAAAATATTTTCAGCACAGGAGATGGCCTGCAATATATAACATAGGTATCCCAGCCTCATTGGGCATTCCTTGCATCGGTGGGAAGGTTGCCGAAGGTTGCCGAGGTTTTTCAGTAACTGGCATAAGAACAGCGGTTTCCGGTGCCTGCGCGCTGCACAGTTTCTGAAGTGTGTGAAATGTGCACCGTTTAGTTTGCTGCACCCTTCACTGACGGTTTACACGATGTTGTGGTGCGAACTTGCAATTGGCGGATGGTTTACACGGTGCTTCGGTGTAAACTTGCAAATGGCGTAAAACAAAAGTCCTTCTAAAGCAATTTTCAACAAAATCCAAAATGAAGTGATGTAGTTATCTATTTATTTATTTATTTATTTATTTATTTATTTACGTCATGGCAGGGACGCAGCCAGGATTTTCTTAAGAGGGGCGGGGCGGAACCCGCAGTGAAATGAATTCATTCGAAAACCACCTGCTAGGAAGATGATGTGCATTGGTTTTCACAACAAATCCGGTCCTAAGGAGGGGGTTCCCTGGGTCCCCCTTTGGCTGGACCTGTGCGTCATGGGGTCATCCTCCAAAACATGGCCGAGGCCACAGGGACTATTCTCGATCCCGAGTCATCATACCTGAAGGGTACAAGAGGTAAGAGACGCATATTCACGCTGCATTCGTTCCACACTTCGAGCTGATTTTGTAAAAAAAATGTTAAAAGAGAAGGCTGTCACGTAAGTTTGTAAGATCTCTTAATAAGGTACTGCTTCAGCTGGCGTCTGAACATTTGAGATGTGTCAGCGACGTCTGGTGGCAAGGTGTTTAACAACGAGGCGGCGCGGTATATGAACTGCCTCTTTCCAGCCAGCGAACCAAGGATGCGTGGCAGGCTGAGCAGGCAGTCCCGTCTGGTTTGCCTTACGTGATCCACCGCTTCGCTGTTCAGACAAAGCGATGCAGCAAGGTCCTCTGGTTCGCCTGTTCACCGGATCTTATGAAATAATGCCAGCTTCTGGTGTTCAAACATGCTTTGGGAAGGAAGCCAGAAGTCCAGATTTTCCCGCACGGCCGAAATGTACGCATGTTTTCATTTGCCGGATATCACGCATGCAGCGAAATCGAGAATTTTCTGCATAGCAACCAAAATAAACCGTTTCCATGAACTGCTGAGCAGTATCGGACGTGAGTAGAAACCAGGACAGAGACAATGGCGGGAAGAGTACACGAAGGGGAGACAGCGACGCAGGTGGGAGATGTCGGTAAAAATTCCGAAACACTTCTGTAAAAGTTTAGAGATATGAGAGTCCCAAGAAAGAAAACAATCAAAAGTGACTCCAAGATTTTGAACTTCAGTGCCAGGATTGATACGAGTATTCCGGAACTTTACAGAAAATGAAGGAAGGTTTCGCTTATGTTGACGAGTTTCCAAGGGAACAGGCCTAAATTTTTAATTCGTTGACCCTGAGACCATGCTCTTCCAGCAATGCCAACGCGGTCTCAAACTCAGAAATAAGAGAAGAAAATGCAGATTTTGAGCCAGTGACCAGTACCTGAGTGGTGTCGGCACAGCTGTACCACAAAAGCATTGGTGGCATGCAGAATGTCATTAGAGAAAACAATGAAGGGTAGGAGTCCCAGGGACGAGCCCCAGGAGAGCCCTGGTTAATGGGTCGCGGGGCAGAAATCTGTCTATATTAGGAGTGTTTACAAACCTCACAGTCTAAGTACGACCGGTGAGATAATTTTTGAGCCATTCGGTGTTAATGCGGTGAAGCTGCAATGTTGTGAGTAATTTGGAGTGGTCAGTCTCATCAAAACTTTTATGAAGTAAGTCGAAGAAGCGAAATTTTGCCCTGGTCGTTCAAAGTTTGTCTGACATGCTGAGGAGAGCGATTTCGTTAGAACGGAGGGACCGAAAACCGTCCTGAGTAGGAGCAAGGAGGTGGTTAAAGGAGAGACAGTGAGAAAGGTGGTTTTGAACAACTCTCTCAACTATCTTGGCAATGACAGAAAGGACAGAGACAGGGCGAAAATTGGAAAGATATCCAGGGTCACCAGATGTGAAGATGGGATGGACGTTTCCGTCAGAATGGTACATCATTTTTTTCAGGCACGCGTTGACGATGTGCCGTAAGACATGTCCAATTAAGTTTAGACATCTTAAAAACTCTAATACAGAGTCCGCCCATACCGCACGCTGCCGAGTTCCTCATGCAAAAAAAAATAAATAGTACGTCGCAGGTGGTCGAAGGAGATCGGCTGCACTCGGAAGGTGTATGCACCGACAAGGGACAGCCGAACTGGGAGGCTGGAAGCAGCACCACGTCCGGCAATCTCGGCGGGCATTCGTGGTCCCACATAGACGAAGAAATGTGTGACCACGAGTGGTCATTGACACACTGACAAAGAAATTGGTTGAAATCCGAGGAGGAAATAACGGGCGGAGGGGGAACTAAACATATGGGACTCACTGAGCTGACCTTTTCCACACCAACTTTCAAAAGAAGTCTCCACCCGTGTACCAACCCCCCAAAATAATCAAAACCACTTATCAGACTTGTCGGCTGCCACCAGAAACACGCATCCCGGCTATTGCTTCCGGAAACAAAAGCGATCACGCTTTTCTCCCACTTCCTCCACCAGGGCAACGCCGCTGAACCTATCGCTGCCCAATAGATACACAGCTCTGCCGAGGGCCGTTCACCGTTCGGCGCGGCCTCACCCTGGATAACGACGGCGTCGTCCGTCTCGAAGACGTGCCGGTCGACGGTGGCGGCGGCGGAGAGCGCCGCCAGGCCGGCGGTCAGCAGCAGCTGTCGGACCGTCATCGCGTCGCCTCGCTCCTGGCCGGGACTGCGTCTGGGGACGTGCTCGCCGCGGCCGATCCGCTGCCCGACTGCCGGACGGCCGCCGGCCGCCCCCGCTGGAGAGCTCTGAGACGGCGGCGATCAGCCCGGCCCCGGCCGAACCGCCGTCAGGCGACGGCCGCGGCCCACTCCTGCTTCCGCGTCTTTTGTTCTTCGTCTTTTATTTTTCCCCCCTCAGATGTGCAGTCCTCTCTCCCTTGCAAACGCATCTGAGTGTATCTCATGTTGATTCTCCGCTCATCACCAAATTTTAAATAAAGCTGCAGTAATGCCTAAGCGCATCGTAGCCCCACAACGTTCACACAGACACTCATCGTTGAGAAATGACAGCCAACCACGTCGCAGCGGCAGCCGACCAACCCTATAGTGTGTACTAAACTTGGTTCACACTAGCTCCCCGTCGTCCTGGAAAAGGGGGTGGTGCTGGTATAAAAAACAGCAGGTGATGTTTCGTTTACTTAGCAATGTTTTACTCCGTGTTCATTATGGGCAGACGGGGCAACAAATGCTTGAATATCCAGTTTAGTGTTTAGGTAAATGTAAAAGTTCCTTCGCTTTCAAAATTGGACTTTGCTGCATTGCTGAAAAGTGATACTCGGCCATTTCCAAGTTCAAAGTCATGCCCTTGGGTCACAAGATGGGGATCAGCGAAGTGAATCGTATACCATAGATATCGACTGATGCTGGTTTCACGAGAATGGGTTGAGTCGTTTCTGAGATTGAGTGGTGCTGGATTACTAAAAATGTTTCTGGTCTGTTTTGAGGCCAACTAGCAGCCACCTGCTATCAATGCATCTGGCCGACCTCAGGTGATGACCAGAGGTCGCTGGATGAGGAAAGGTGAGAATGTTATTCATTACGCTTCCAAGGCAGCAAACTTTGATGAAAATCAGTCGCTTCGTTTAGTGTGATGGTGCATTGTTGCAGAGAAAAGAGGCATTGTCCTGGTGTCTTAGAGAGACCTACTCGATGACCACCGCATTGGGGCCCTTTCTAACAAAAACTGGGCTCTCTTGTTCCACCGCCCGTCCCCGAACGGTTCTGGATACACCATCGCCCTGCGATTATCACCGATCCAAAAAGGTCCAAAAGCAGACTGGCTTTTTAGTAAGGGCTGAAGAAATAATGGAATCAAAGCAATTTGGTAGTAATTTAGCCCGCTATCAGTTTGAGCCAATCACGACGCAACTGATTCAAACGTCAGTGAATGAATCATTGAGGGACCCCGCACCCTCGGCTCCTTGCCACCGCCCATATTGAAGGAAATACGAGCAATTCGTGTGGAATTTCCAGTACATTTCACCGGAGAAACCAAACCCACCGGACTAAAAGAAGAGGCCATCGCACTATCTGTGTCCATTCGAAATGGATAAAAGAAAATATTCGTGAGTGTAGAGCTGTATTCGGCCTTCCATCGCCTACGAATCGCGCATTACGAGATCGTCGTATGATGATGATTTGGATGGTGTCTTTCGCAGATTGTTTGTTGTATCCTTGATACAGTCTTGTTCGGATTTTTTGTGGCTTATGACGTGTTGCAGGCGATTTGAGATGTGCTTGAAGTCTGTTTTAGGAATGATGAATGAGACACAAACAGCAAATTGTTGGCATAAAATGTTTTCTGGATATCTATAAAGAAATTGGCCCCAATTTGATGTCTTCCTTCTGGAAAAGTGGAGGTGATTCTTCTGGTTGCACTTAGAAGTTGGGTTAATTGCAACTTGAACATTAGAACATAGAACAGAATTAAAGTCCAGTCCATGCCCTGTCTGCTTGAGCTTAGATTGTTTTAAGCTTACATTGGCATTTTTATTTAACTGCACAGTCATCTTTTTTAATTCTGCTGTATTTTGTAGAAATCATTTATTACATTATGAAGTCTGGCAAATTTGTCATTGCTTTTGTCCCTATCAAAGATACAAATATTGTCATTTTCAGGTATATGCCTCATCATGTCAGCTTTAAAAAGGACTACCTTTTTCACTGAGCACCAGTTTTGTGAGGTCAGGAAAATGAGTTTCATGGAAAGGATTTTAATAGCTGAGACTTCTTACCAAAACATTGATGTGAATTATTTATGCTGTCTTTATATTTCAGTACCCAAGGTGACTCCTTATATGAGCTTCTTGGACTGCCTAAAACAGCAACACAAGAAGAAATAAAGAGGACATATAGGAAACTTGCACTCAAGTATCATCCAGACAAGAACCCAGATAATCCAGAAGCAGCAGAAAAGGTATTGCTAAAGGCATAATTTTTGAAAGGGCATCAGTGAGGAAAGTGAATCATATTTGAAAATCATTGTGATGTATATGGTAAAAGCATGTGAATGCAGAATAGAAGAATGCTGTGTATGTGAAAACTTGTAAGTGATGGTTTGTGTACAGTGAATGCTCAGGGAGTAATTTTTGGTGTTTTAGGCAGTATTTGATAGTAAGTGTACAAATACTTAATAAAATAATAACAGCTCCTGATTCAAAATGGCTTCAGAGATAAATTGGGGGAGCAGTAGGTGGGTGCTTTTTGTCTGAAAAGGCTTTGCATCCTTTCATTTCCTGTAGCACTGTTTTAAAAGGAAGTATTTGGTAGCATAATGTGTGCACCACAACAGTATCTCCAAAAACTGTGGCAAGAACAAATGAAATGTACTGTTGGCAGAGTTGATTAACAGGGAGTTTTAAAAAAAACTACCATGTTCAGTTAATTTCATTAACAATAGCCATGTAGATTCCTGCTAATAAGACCTGAATTATGAAATTGCTGTACTCAGCATCTGGGCAAGACAGGCTTGAGTAGCTTCAGTGCTCAGCATTTGGCCAGCTGGTGAGCTGGCAACTAGCCTGGAGAAATTTGCACTGAATGCTTAGGGGTTATGTTATGGTAAACATATGCCACTAAACCAGATATTACTTGGAATTGCAGTTTGGTGTGGGATCATAGTTTATGCACCATGCTCCACTTATCTGGAGCTCAGGTCCCAGGCATCACTGCAGCAGACAGTTTGGATTAAATTCACTAAAAAGGAAACAGATTTCTGGCTGGAAAAGTTACAGTGATGTGCTGCAGGTAAGACATTTGTACTCCATACCAGGAATTGATGCAGTTTTCTATCTTGTGCCACATACTAACTTTGTTTTGGCAACCAGCATGAGTGGACAAGATGGAAAATGTGTTGGTTGTGGTTGGGGCTTTGTGAAAGGGGAGGTATTGGTAAGTTTCAAAGGAAGGCCTTTGGAGTGGCAGACAACTAGGCAGTTGAGGCTTGTGCAGTATGCCATGCCATTTGTGTTGTGAGTGGAACAGTATGTCCACAGAGCCATAAATTATCTGAAATTGTACAAGCAGGTGTGATGTTCAGCAAAAATTTTGTTCAGCAAGGTCCATGTGGCATGGACTCTGATCCCAAACGATATTCTAGCAAACAGTTTGTATCAAATTTATGAGCATTACACTTTCCTTCTTGGTTGTATGTTGGTTAGTACATCATCGACGCCAAAGTGAGCAAGTTAATTTAACAGTGTAACCTCTGGCCACATGCACCTCATTTCCCACTAATTTGTTATCAGCATAAGATATAGAACTTTTCCCTGATTTTGCCATGTGCGGATTGTGGTCAGATATTGTTTCCATCGTTCGTATTCAAAGGTTGTCACATTTCCCTCACACTTTCTCTCTGCATTCAGGAAGAGTTTGTTGGGCGTAAGGATACATGTGTTCCTGGACAGGAAAGGCACTTCTCTTTTTGTTGACGACTGGGCAGACCACTCGCGTCCATGACATCAGTCTTTGATCATTTCCGTGTAATGTTCGCCCCGCAGTAAAGCGGATGCTTTCGTTGGCAGTTCAAGGAAATAAACCGAGCCCACGCGACCCTGAGCGACTCGGTGAAGCGCAACATCTACGACAACTACGGCTCGTTGGGGCTCTACATCGCCGAGCAGTTCGGCGAGGAGAATGTCAACACCTACTTCCTGGTGACGTCCGGCTGGTGTCGCGCGCTATTCATCTTCTGCGGCATCATCACCGGCTGCTACCTGTGCTGCTGCTTCTGCTGCTGCTGCAACTTCTGCTGCGGCAAGTGCCGGCCGGCGCCGCCCGACGAGACCGGCGACTACCACAACCTGGACGTGAGTGTGGCGCTCTGCGGGGGCGTCCACACGCGTGGCCTCGCATCGGCCCGGTCACAAAACTGGCCGGCTGCACCGTTCTCCCGCTCTGGCTCTTGTAGAAAGTGCAATATAAAACTCATATTGAGTCGCCGTGCCGATGCTGCAGAGGCATGCGCGATATAGCAGAGAAACCTCGCGGCAGCTGGTTTGCTGGTTGTATAGCCACGGGCTGTTATATATACTCAGTAGTGTTAGCGGTGCTGTACTTTTGCGCCGCCATGTCCCATTTTTTGCTGCGTTGCGCGAACCGTACGCACGCTTGTACTCGTTCGTCAGTACTTTGCTGCAGAATTGCATTCAACGCTGCCTGCATTCTTTTTATGCAGAAGTACTGCCATTTGTCTTGCTTGCTCATAGCTCCTTGACTTTGTTTATGCTTTATGCTAGTCGTTTTTGTTATCACTGCCACCCGTAGTTGATGTGCACGTATGTGACCCGGGCAGTTTATTTTCTCCACCGTTGTACCTGTTACGTTCAGAGTCATGAAGTTATCCAGTTGGGTGTGGCATCGTTCTGCAGTTCCGAAAGTCGTTCGATCGCTACACGGTCTCATTGTTGGAGAGCGTGAATGTTGTCTGGTACCCCTGTTCAGCCGGTGCTCTCCACTAGCTGGCGAGGGCAGTCGGAGGCCGCGTCCGCTCTGTAGCTAGCTGTCGTTGCACTCGGCTCGGGTCTTGTTAGCTGGCTGGCTCAGTTTACTGAAGCTGTTTCGGTTCTGTTTCGTTAGACCGACGGCCCCCAGGTGGTCGTTGAGCAGCCGTCGTCGTCCGGGTTTCGAAAGGTACGTTTCCGAGCTGGCCGATCAACACCGGCTTCGTGAACGACCCGCGTAGTTGTGGAAAGCACTGCTCAAAGGCCCGGCTTTTCGTTTTGCCCTCATACTCGTGTTAATTGCTGCTTGCCACCTGACCAGGCGTGTTGTTTGACAGAGGCGCGAGGAACCCTCCTTTATGAGATCCGTGTGCAGCTTATGGTTGATCTCATGCGGGTCGCTGCTATTTTCATCGCTCGGGCTGTCCAGCAGGGACACGAAAAAGCCCTTTCGCGTTCAGCTGTCGCGCATTTCGGGTGGCTGATCGCATTTGTTGGAAGTCGTCACGTGGAACCGTCAGTCCCGGTCGCCGCGCGCCCCGTTGTCCGGCCCGGCCGCGGCGGCTGACCGCGGCGCGCCCGCCAGGGTGACGACGACCTGGACCTGGAGGCGGGCAGCCCGTCCGGGGAGACGGCGACGCGCCGCCGGTCACCAGCCAGCCGCAGGTGTTCGCCATGCCGCCGCCGCCGTCGGCGGCCAACCAGAGCCAGCCGCACCAGTCGGCCAACCCCAACAACCCGTTCGCCATGCCTCCGCCGGCAGCCACCGAGAGCACGGGGCTGAAGACCTCCGAGCAGACCACCTACACGCCAGGTGAGCGGTCGGAGGGGAGTGTGGAACGAGGAGGATGGGAGATGGGTAGGAGGCAGGTGAAATGGGTGGAAGTGGTGGGTTGTGACGCCGTGAATCTGCGGCCGGACTGCCTGGATGCCAGGTGAGACGGGCGAAGTTGTTTCTCGTCCAAAACAGGTCGCTTGTTTCTCAAGGGAGGAGTAGACGAAGTGTCAACGGGCACCCTGATCAACGTCTCTGACCGTCTCCAGGCTGTGGACCTAGGACGAAGGACGAACGGGGCCGTGGAAGCAATGTTTGTGTTGATTCCTTCTGGTCCGTTGGTTTTGTTTCATTTCGGTGGTGCCCAAACGTCAGCTGTCAAATCTATCCAGCCCGTCCTTTCCGTAAGGTTCTGTGTTTGGTTTGCCTTTGCTTTGCTGCATCTGTGCAGTCTTTTTTTGCATGGTGTCAGGATTACGCCGTTTAGCATTGGTTGTCTGCGAAAGGTGTGGTGGAAATCGAGACCCCCTTGACGGGAAAGATGAGCCTGCTAAGTATGTTGCAGCATGCCGCCTGTAGCTTACACCATTGCATTGGCGAACCGCTGAGCGCTGTTGGCCTGCTTGGGAGAGTAAGTCACGAAAGGATCGATTCATCTGTGTGTGGGGATGTACAATTCATCACCGTCTTCCGATCTTTTCCTTACCTGAAGCCAGTCGGCTTTGGGCACTGCCAGCCATTCCTGTTTCGATCATGCCATCGTTTTAGAGGTGTCACGTGTTTGGAATGCAGGAAAGTCACTGCCGGAAGCTCTATTGACTGATTGCCGTAGGATTCCCCCACTGTTTATGCACTGGTTTACGATGGTCTGGCTACTGTTTAAATCATATCAAGCCATTATTCATGTCAGTAGTAAGATCGCAGTCACGTCATATGAGCGCCGTTGGACGTTGACGGGATAATTTGGCGTGCGTTAATTACAAATCATACAATACAAATCCTGCTATTTCGTAAACCAGTCAGCGAAAATCGCCGGAACGCAGAATGGCCGACATCCGCTCGTTACAACTGGAGTCGGGGGAAATTCCATCAGATCGCGACATTGTCCCACCGCTGATCGAGTCCTGTATGCACAAGCGGCATCCTGTGACGCCACCACCGTCGTCCGGACGGAGTTGGAGAAGTCCAGCTCGGGTCACGTGTCGCCGTCCCGTACCGCCCGGACACGTGCTGTTCCGTCCTGTGACGGTCCACCGTCTGCTTTGTTTCGCAGGCATGACACAGTCGGGCATTGAGTCGAATGTGCCCTAGACCTGGCGCCATCCGTGCCGCTACCGCCAGCGTAAGCCACCCTTTCGGTTTATTTTCGGCCGAGCCAGCAGTCTTTTTGTTATGTTATCTCTGTATTTTCTTCCCCTGCCGAATACTTCCTTCGCCGTTTTTCTTCTTTCCTCGACACTTCCCTTTTATTCAACAAAACTAGTCTGTCCACGGGCCTTTCTGATGTTCTCGTCTTCCAGCTCCTTGCATTGCTTCTGCAGTGTATCATATGCTCATACTGTTCTATAATCTACCTTTGAACCGCCTTTTGTGTATCTGTCACCCTTGTTTTGATACTAAATTACATCTGTGATTCCACTGTGGTGTGTGTTGGAATGCCCACGTGAGCTTTCAGCCAAGATAAATCGACATATTTTAGGAGGCAGAATGTGTCAGTTTAGTTGCGGTGCTTTCTGTGGTATTTTTAAATGGACGTGTTCCTCGACCTTGTTTTGTAACATGAATGTCGATGACTGTTGGGGCTGCATTTCTATCGCCAGCAATCTTGTTACCCACGTGTCGCACCCATGGAGCTTTTCCGGCGTTGCCACTGGTTTGGACGTTGTCACCGATCTCTGAAGTAGCGACTAAGCCGCCCCGGTCGTTTTTCGGCCCTGAGGTGGTTCAGCCGGCGGCGTCTCTGTCGGCGCTCGTTCCGCGGTAACTGCGCGCTGGCGAGCTGCGGGCAGCGCGTGTACATTCTGCCGCCTCGACAGGCTTCTCTGGGCCTCAGTAATGGCGGCGTCGGCGCCGCCCGGCCGACCGACAGCATGTCAGCTGCGCCGCACCGGTCGGCGGACGCCCCGACGGAGCCAGCGCCACCTGCAGGTGGCGCCGCTCTGTGTTCCTGTCGAGGCCAGAGAGCGCTGATCGGCGGACGGCGCCCTGCCGCGCCAACTAGACTGTTTTGCCATCTTGTCTTGGGCTCTTTTTTGTTTCTAAGGGAACCGTGAATTTTGGGCATGCTGTAATCTGCGGTCAGATGTTGGTTGCAATAACGCCGAGGAAAGCCGTATCGGGCTATCTATGACGCGACGGGTGCCCCTTTGTTCCTTGGCTATGGCGTACCCTTGGCAGTTGTTGATTGTTCGTAGCATGCTCCTTACGATTTGCATTCGCGTGGATAGGAAATACTTGCATTTTTCAAACCTAAGCTATCGCCTGATACTGCAACATTAACCTACGATTGGGGATTACATATACTTATCCTGAACCATCGCTTTTCACAGCGCGCAAATTGTAAATACCTGACCACGCATCTAGGTAGATGACTGCAGTCCGAAATCGGGGGACGCTTCCGGGACGGTCTGCGGCGATCCGTTCGACAATCGTGAGCCCGGATCGCTACAAACCACGCATCATTGTTCTTCAGATTGCGGGGTCTTGTGATAATGTATCTGTTCGGACGGCCGGCGGTCGGGGCAAGTCGACGCCGGAGGGCTGCGGTTTCCGCTGCCAGCGCGATCTCCGCCTCCGCCGGCCTTTGTTTTGTGATCGTTGTTTTTTCTGGTCTGTGCGTCCGTTGCGATGCTGAGGCGTATCGTTCCTCCGCGCCACGTTTCTGCCCGCCTCATTTCTTCTCCACCCTCACCTGTTTCGAGCAGCGGCCCGGCATCTCTAATTAGATCTGTTAGATTGTGAATTGTCGTTTACGGCATTGCCAAAGCGGTTTCTCGGATTTCGGGGTGAATCCCGAGGCGTTGGGATCCCTCTGCTCCCGATTTATTGGCCTTGAATTGTGTCGTGTTTGTCGGTGGTAGCTTCTCCACTCAGGAAATGCATCTGCCGAACAAAGCGCCCCAAATGTTACTCGAGAAGGGATTAGGACGGCGTTTTCAAAGAGATGGAGCTCACTGTAATATTTAACTCTTTTTTTGTGTCGCTTCGCCGTAGCAGCGGCGTGTCATGCGCGCTTTTCATGGGCAATAACTCCGTAAAATATTTGCCGTTCTAGACTTGCCGCTGTTCTGACTGCCATCTATCGGTATATATCTGAACTATGTGGTGCGCTGTGGCGCGCGCGGGCGGCCCCGCCACCGCCCGGCCGGAAGGGGCTGCCGGCTGCGGTTCCCCCCGTTTGCCCGGTGTGTGGCCGGCCGGCACCTTGTCCCCTGACCGCCGGGCCGCGGCGCCGAGCTGGCCGCGGGCCCAGCCGCAGCGCCAGTACCTGTAATCCGTGATGTGTACGTGATTGTAGATAGTCCAAGATCCAATACACGCTCGAATGGGACGTTGCTCGTTTCTGCCGGTTGGTTGCAAACTGCCGCGCGAGAATGTTGAACGAGTTGGCTCCAACCACCCGGGCAAGCACACTCGTCGAGACGACCGTATGAATGATGACTGAGCTGATGCCGCCTTCACGCCTATGAGCGAAAAGGATGGTTCGCTTGCCGAAAACGAATCTAATTTTTGGCGTCACCGCAGCGCCACGTCGACGGTTTGTTCGGCGCTCTTTTGCCCGGCGTGATGGATGGATGAAAAACATGATAGAAGGACGGACGCGTAAGCGTTGCTCAGACACGCGGGCTTATGCGTCCCCTTCCAAAACCGAATCCGAAATCGGGCCGGAGACGGCACGAGTGACGAGTATTCAGTGCCGCTGCGCAGCCGCGTGGCGATCGGGGACTGGGTGTTGGGGCGCACAAGATTCCGCCTCACAGATCTAGAACTTTAAATTAGTGGCGATCGCCAGGAGTTCGACTTTTACCAGAAAAAACGCATCCGCCTGGAAAAACTGACAGCCGACATGGCACTCGAGGTACATCTGGGGTTTTTACAATTTTCTTCACGTCAGATTGGGGCGTTTTTTAACGGAGTTTAACCCAGTTGGCAAGACTAAGTTCTAAACGGAGCGGACTTGGTGCAGGTTTGGATCCGGCCACGCACGGTGCAAACATTCGATCCAAACTTGAGATTCGGTCGACAAGGCGCATGATTTCAGGCGTTCAGTTGCGACGCGCAGACCAGGCACATCCTAAACGTCAGCCCTGTGCGCATCGGTTAATATGCAGAAGATTTAAGTAGTGTTTGAAGTCGCTAGCCGCATGCCTGGCTCTGTGGACTGGCCGATCGTCGGCGACATGGAGAGCCTCGAAAAGTTAATTTCGTTCCGAGCGTCCGCCGAAAAGCAGTCCTGGCGTCGCTCGGTCCGCCCAGGGCAGCAGCCTCAGACGGAATTCACCGCCTGGGGCGCTTCCTCCCCCCCCCCACCAGTCTGGGGGAGGGGGCGGCCGAGCCGCGGTGCAGGACTTTGGACCCTGTTTGCCACCACCGCGGGACTGGCCGCAGGACAGGCTCTCAGCCGGTTTGCTCGCCGGCTACTCCCGGTGCGACATTAAATATCACGCTCATTCCCTTGTGAGAAGCACGGCCTGGATTGTCGTGCAGGTTTTTGTCCCCTGCCATTTTGATTTTTAACACGGGTCCCATCACAATGAAAACAACAAACTGACCCAAAATCTGTGCTTTCCACACATCCGGAAGGAGTGTGCGTGACAGGTTAGGACACGTCCATCTGGCTCTCCCAACTGATGTGGAATTAGTAAATCAACATGGCAGGCCTACCTGGAAAGAAACGTCTCACGAATCTTTGTGTCTTCAGGGCAAAAATAACAACATGGCAGCATACGTGGTGGCGCACATCGTTAGCTGTTCACGTTGCAGGGACGGAGGCGGCGGATCTGGGGGAAATGGGGCAGCTGTCCCCTTCTCCGGTCAGAATTTAACATTAACCCTATGGCGTTGGGCGGAATAAAACGAGTTGAAAAAATTGGCTTGCCCTCCCATCTCGAGAGAGGCTCCGGCCGCCACTGTGTGGGGAGGCGGCAAAAATTAAATGATTTTCCACATATTTTCTCTCACTATCGCACTATCATTCCCCCAGCATTTTCATATGTATTTCCTTAGACCAGCGCGTTATCGAAATTGCACGCATTTTTACGCCATTTATATTGGCTTAAAACTTGGCTTGGGTGTCACACCATGACAACACGTCCTGAAAATACACCAGGCTGAGTGTCTCCCCTCAAAGAAGCCCGTTCGCAAGCCACACAGCGCCGAGTTTGTCAGTCTGAAAAAATTCTTGAGGCATGTAAGAGGTGGATGTCCCCCGTACAAGACTACGTCACGAACTTCGTTGCCAGCCCGCACAGTATTTAGTCCGTTTTATGCAACTGATACAGAAAACCAGCTTGGCAATTCTTTTTTCCCAGAGACACTGGCTCGGGATGGAGTTCGCCGGAGACAGGATGATGAATTCTTAAGTCCCTCGAGACACCTCTACCAAACAATTTCGACACGTGGCGAGCCCTTGCACACGTCAACAGTGGTGTATCCTTCCGAGCATCGTGCGAAACTTTCATCCCTCCGGCCTCTTCCTTTATCCACAATCCCTTTTCGCTTGCTTTTTACCATTACCACGCTGATCCACGAATTTTTAAGCCATCATACACTAAACCAAACATCTAACCGTCTAAGCCAGCCCCATGAACAACGGCAAATGTTTTTTTAACGCATTTTTTGGTTTCACTTTCTTTTCCTTCCCCGGCCACCATCAGCGATTCTGGGCTTCGTCCTTGCGAAGGTGACGATGACCAGTCGATTCTGAGATTGGTGTGCCGACATGCGAGTCTGACCCGACCTCGGGGTCCCGGTTCGCCGCCGACCGGACGGATTTCACTTCTCCGACAACCAGCGGGGCACGTTGCTAAGCCAGCGGAACGAACAGCCGAAAACGCTAGAAAAATTAACCCCTGAAAATGAACGGCTGAGTTGCCGGTGACAAAACCCGCTAGGCCGCCAGGCCCCGCGCGATGGTCCTGCCTTGGCCACTGGCACTTACCATATCTCGGCAGCTAACGGTGCCACCGTCAGCAGGCCCGGCTATTTTCGGCCGTGTCCCGCCGAATTTCGGCGGGACAAAGGACCGTCCGGCAGATCCAGGACCCCCAGACCACCCCTCTCTTCACGTCCGCGCACACCCGGTCAGCACCACGAGGTTTTTGAAACTTGAAAGGGAAAGGAAAACCCAGCATTGCTGGAATCATGAGGATCAAACAGATGCTGCGTCAAAATGCTTTACCACACCATGAAACGCACTGTTTAACGGACACCGAACACGCCAGTTCTTGTTCTGAAAAGCCCATTTTTCCCCCAGGTCAGTACACTAACAGCGTACGCGAGTACGCGACCATTTCAAGATAAAACATAACACGTGATTCTTTTTTAGTGTGCGAGCAATAAAACAGCTAATTTGCAATGCACAATCACGGGCCCAGGATTCCTTTTTTGGGAAACGGGGAATGGTGTGCTCAGAAAAGAAACCGACACAAAAGGTCCTGAATCAGAAATTTCCCAATTTGAAGGACACTCGAGAACTCTGTCAAACGTCACTGGAAAACCAAGACAGCGACTCCCCCCCCCCCCACGGATCCGTGTCTGATGTTGGACACAGATGAAAAGTTTGATGTCATCGAGTCTGTCGGAAAGTACCGACCTGGATCTGGAAAAACTACCGCACTGTGAAATATTTGAAAGAATGACCATCTGAATTTGGACATTGGCAAAATGAATGTTGCTGCGATTAGTACTGTTGATAATTATAAGCCTGTCAACTGAGGAGTCCGCGTACATTTTTCGCAAAATCGGAGCACCACTCTCGTTGAATTAGTTGTAATCGAAACACTAACGAGTGTAATGTATCTGGCCGCCTTCTTTATTACAATGCTCTAAAGCATGTCTGGAAACCATTTAGCTCTCATAAGGACGGCTGGACAATTCAACTGGTTGCAGCGTAAGTGCAATGGACCTGCGCCAAAAACGATGGTCGTTTTACGGGAATATGCCGTTAGTCGAATCCATATGCTCATCGAAATCCTTCCAAATATCCTCACCATGAATCCACTCAGCCTTATCCTGATACTTTTAGCAAGCTACTATTATTTTTAAATGCAGGCCTGCTAGGATGGTCCGCAATGCGCGAAGCTGTTCTAGTTCGATGGAAACCGGGTTTTTCCCTTAGTCATTTGTAAGAGCCATCCAAAATCGTGTGGTACAACATATTTTGAGGATCTTTCACCTTGCCGCAAATCAACTGAAATTCTGCCAAATTTTTAAGTTCCCGCTGGCGCCACGTTTTCGCGCTCGCGGGCGCGCGCGCTTGCAACGCCATGTTCTGATTAGTTGCTGTGCGCAGATGTTAGGTGTGCCGCCAGGAGGTCGCCGCTGTGACTCGCGCCATCAGCATTAAACCTAAAGTCGCCAACGGAACAGGAGGCGATGAGATCTCACTTCTCAGTAGTGGACCGCGCGGAATGGAGCAGCACATTATCATCGCAACTGCATCAACAGGGGCCGCACTAGGGTTGGAAATCGATAAAGGTATATACTTTAGTCGGTAAATGATGGAATTTCACCTTATTATTCGATTATCGACAAATCTGTCCACAAAGTGGGTTTTATTATAGATTTAACGTCATACCTTAATGGGTGGGAATGGCGGGGGAGGGGAGAGCGGGGGTACGTGGAGAACTCATACTCGTAAAATAATCACATTCTTTTAATCGGCTGCATTCAGAAGACACGTCAGACGCATCCTGAAACTATTTTAAAAAAAGGGATGTGAGGTTTCATGGTTTATTTGAGGTAAGCTTTCAAGAAACAGGGGCACGTTTTTTTCAAACTTCGTCATTACCGACGCTCCGTCAGTAGTCACAGAAACTATGTCACTGTGCGCATTCTGAACTCCAACAGAGTTCTTCACGACTCCCGTAGGTAACATGGATGCCAAAACAGCTGTGGGATTCGTGAAGAATTTTGTTGGAGTTCAGCCTGTCCATGGATAACGACATAGTTTCTGTGATTACTGACGGAGCGTCGGTGATGACGATGTTCGGGAAAAGCGTCTCTATGTTTCTTGAAAGCTCAGCTCAAATAAAGCATGGAACATCACATCCATTTTTTTTTTTAATAGTATCTCGGAATACGTCTGACGTGTCTTCTGAATACAACTAATTACAAGGATGTAATTGTTTATGCGTTCTCCATGTACTCCCGCTCGACCCCTCCCCATCCACACCCTTCAAGGTACGATATAAAATCTATAAGCCCCACTTTATCGATGAATTTACCGATAAGCGATTAATAGGGTAAACTTCTATCGCTTACCGCTTAAAATAAAAATCTTTATTGATTTCCAGCTCTAGTGCGGCCCCTGTTGATGCAATTGCGGTGATCATGTACGGCCTGGTTCCGCACGGTCTACGGCTGGGAAGCGAATTAATTAAGACCTCTTACTCCGCTGTTTAGCCCACCGGTGATTCTAGGTCTAATGCTGATGGCGCACGTCACAGCGGCCACCTCCTGGCAACCAAACCTAGCATTTGCGCACAACATTCAATGACAACATGGCGCTGCGGGCCCGCGCGCAGCCGGAAACGTGGCGCCGGCGGGAATTAAAAAAAAAATAGCAGAATTCCAACTGATTTGCGGCAAGGTGAAAGCTCCTCAACATACGTCATGCCGCACCATTTTTGGAAGCTTTTAGAAAGGGCAACGGCAAAAACCAAATTCCCGTTGTACTGGAGCAACTTCGTGCATTCCGGACCACCCTATAGATCTGCGTTCTTATGACAAATATGCTGTACTGCTATGAACATTCCGACAGCCCTTCTGCGAACGGTCCATCACCCAAGAAGCTATTTTGGAGCCGAAGGAAGCAATGTCAAGCTAAAAAGTAAGCAGGAGATATTTGGGCTAGTAAGTTATATTTGTGAAACCTGAACGGAACTACAGTTCGTGAAGTGATAAAACGGATGTTCAAACGGAAATGGATGATGCGGTATTTCTTATGTATCCCTAAGTTTCTCTGAGCCTGTTTCAAAGCATTTGTCTTTTATGACTTAAGGCGCCATTTCCTCTTATGAGGTGCGGTGTTTTCGCAGTCCTCAGATAGGTATTTACCTCTGTGATACAGCGTTTAAAGTACTGCATCACCAAAGGCAAATACCTGCCCGAAAACGCGAACAGTCTCCAGCTCGCCTCGGCGTCCGTTTCCGGTCCGGTCTCGGCGCCGCTCTCCGACATATCTTCCCGTGTCCGTCCTGAGGGCGGTCCCCAGCCTCGGCGACGGCCCGCACTGGAGAAGCGACTGATAACAGCGTTCAGCCCCTGTACGCCAGCCGTCTGCCTGTGCGCGCCGAGCGCCGGCGGCGGCCGACCGAGGCCACGGCCGTCCCGGAGACCAGCGGACCGCTCCGGCCCGGACCATCCGATCGTCTGTGATACAGCCGCTGCACCGTGCATCGCCAGAGGTCGGACGGGCCGGACCGGGCCGGTGCCGCCGGCGGACGTGGTCCTCGTGAAGCGGCGCTGCGGACGGCGGGCGGACCGGGCGCGACCGGCCGCGTCACCCATCCGAAGCCGTGCCGACAACTGCGGAGAATCCGGCGAGCAAAGCGCCGCAACAGGCAGCTCATCCATTGGCCGTCAGCCGGCTGACCACGCCCATTGATGGGGACAAGGGACGCTATTGGCCGTCCGCCGGCCGGCCGGGCCGACGCGCACCGCCTCGGGCGGTGAGGGGGACGGCGGCGCAGGGGGGCTGCCCGGCCAGCCGGGGGACGCCGCCGCCGCCGCCGGCGCGGGGGGAGGGGCGCGGACCCCTACCCAGGCCCGCACAAATACCGGGAAACGCGTACCGACGGAGCCGCAAACAGCGGCGCAGGGGAGACGAAGGGTAGGCACGAGAAGCTGTGCAGACACTGAAGCCAAAAGCTCGGGATCCGTGCCTTCCTTCGAAGCTCCGTTTAGCCTGTGCCGAAGCATGGTTGGGTACATTTCCAAATATGCTTTGAAAATACGACACTGCTGGGCAGCACAGCACGACAGCCAAGACCTGAGGTGCTTTCAAGTGTCCTGACAGATGGAACATGCGAAATAAAACAACAGTAAAAAAAAAACAAGACATCAGCTTTTTCCTTTGAAGCCAGATTCCCAAACCAATACTGCCACGACATTCGACATGAATGATATTTGTGAAAAAGACACCAGAAAACGTCCGTGCAGGAGCCTTTTCCTAGTTCGCTGGGCCAGCACCTGTTATAAGCACTTCCTTTCCTAAAATATCCAAGAGTTGAATGTCGACATTGTCCACAGCTGATAGGGGGGCCATCAAGTTAACAGAGCTGCCATCAAGTTGACAGGGCTGTGACCCTACATGCCGTATGGGCTGCTACACGCATGACCGGAACACAATATGACACCTGAGGAGCGTCAGGGCGCCAAAATGGTCATCGACTTCCAGTAGAAAAATATCCCATTCGTCTCCGAAAAGGCTAACTGCTCGCATTAGAAGCATATAAGAATGAAAGGACATGAACGAGCTTTGAACGAACGAGGTCAATCAAACTAATTCACACGACTGTTCTACACATGTCGTGGTAATGCCGGAACAGCGAATGCAACTGCAGAGTTCTCCGCCCTTTAATGCCCACAAATGTCCTCGTCTCTCGTGACATTCCCCACGACTGTTCTCTGTTCCTTCGCGACGGACACGGCGCGGCTGTACCCCGAGTCCCGGCCCGATAGGCGGATGTTTACCACGTGATGTCTGGAAAACAGTCACGAACGGCGAGAGGTCTGCTGGAAGCGTGGAGAAACTGAGCGCAACCTTTTTGGGTCCTCTCGATGGCCAGTCACCCGCTGGACGCCCGGCCATGCTCAGCTTCGGCCGTCAGCGATCTCTCGGTTCCCGCGCGGTAGGATCACAACTCGACGCCGTCTCCCCCGCGCGGACTCGGCGGCGCCCCCCTCCGCCGTCGCCCCCTCCCCGCTATGTGTGGTGTGCGTGTGTGAAGGGTGCGTGGGACTGGACCGTGGCCATGCGTCCACAGCGGTTGCCCGCCTGACCTTGACCAAAGTCAGACGGGTGGGGGCGCAGGCGCCGAACGGGTCCAGGAACGCGGACATGTGGCGTCTTTGTGCGCCTCCCAGCCGCGCGGCGAGAGGCGTCCAACAGGAAAACACTGCCGAGCAGTGACGCAAACGAGTAGCAATGGCAACATCCGACAGGCGTCGTACATCCAGCGACATTTCAAGTTGTGCCTTTGAAGGCGGCAACCAGGACGCCATACTGAAACCTCCACACAGTAAGGTTTCCAGATCGCTGAGCCCTGAAATTAATAGCCAAGTCACCATTCAAACACTTTTACAGAAAGCATTAGTTCACTACGAAGCTGTGAAAATATTCTAGGCATTTCGTCAAGAAACAAAAACAATTATTTGATGTAAAAGCCTAATGACAAGACGTTACACAGAGAAAACATCCACACATCTAAAATGCACTTCGCGATTCCTCTGAACTTCATGGCCCATGAATCCAGCTTGTTACAACGTAAAAGGCTCCAAAGCTGTTGTTGAGTGGGTAGACCACATCTCGCGGTGGTATGAGGATATACACAAGAATCATGCAATTCGACGAAAAACATGCCAAGAACTATTCATGAGACTGGTAACATGGTAGGTTCTGCAAAATTACTGGGGGAAGCGGGACGCCCAAACAGGATTTCGGAGAATTCCCTGCCAACCATTGTCAAAAAATGTAGTGTTTTCATGTGAAAACTGGGGTTCTGGATTTCATACGAAGGATCTACAGCCATGTTTGTGGGACTTTATCTTAGTGACTACACGCACTGTTTGTAAGAGATTTTAAGCAGCGAACTGGTTTCCAGCACTCCAGAGTGCACCAGCTGACAAATATTTAGATTCTGAGGCGGGCCGATAGTAAGTCATGCGCCTCCCACACAACTTGTAACACCATTTAAATATACGGTCGCGGGATGCGTTCGAAGCTCATCACACATGCCACCAACCTCGCAAATTATTACTACGCCGTACCCCCCGCCATGACGCTAGACTTTTGTCCCTTTCATGTGCAGATTGTAAATGCATAGGTTTTCCACACCGACCTCATGACGTTGTAACACTGAGCGTACTACCACTACCTGACAAAAGAAAGCCAAAACCTTCCAACCTTCAAAACAGTCGGTCATCTGCCATGAGCAGAACTGGAAAAACAACCATCCAGTTCACACCGTGTCCGATACAATATTACATGGCTATGCGCCATGGGCAGGAGAGACACGAATTTACAATCCTCGTTGATAATGGGAGATATTTCAGCGTGGGGTCACGGAATTACGACGAAACAAATGACGGCAATGGTCTACCTTTTCATGGTTACCTAACGCCACCTACACAATCCACAAGTCCCACGAACACGGTAAAACCTACCCAAGCATCCTCAGCGCCACCTACAACGCTTCTATGGTACGTAATTAGCGGTTGGCCATCTTCCGACGCCTCGTTAGCGCCATCTGCAAAACCTACTCATGACATGGTCGGCGCGCCACAGCGCCATCTACGCCGCCGACACATGACAATGAAAGGGCAGGTTTTTTCCTGAACCTTTCCACATTTTCTTTTGGCCATCTGCACGCCAGCGCTTAAGCAGATCGCCCCACTCCGTCGCGCCATTTTCGATCGACGGTGACACCCGACAAACCGCCAAAAATGGCCAGGGCATGTCAGCAGGTGCCGGGGACTGTGTGCCACGGGATGCGTCCACGAGCGCATGTCACGAGTTTTACGGCTAGTTTCTTCCGTCGCTTTCAAACCTGCGCGCGTCCCACACGCGCTAACAAAACCTGGTAACTGCCTTCGTCGCTAAGGTTTACTGGCAGTCAGACGTTTCTTCGCAGCAACGCACCCGAATCACGTCACAAGCTTCAGATCCTAGCCCGCGCACCCTACATAATGTGCATCCTCAGTGGTTAGTTTCAGTAAAGACGTCTCAGAGCTCACAAAAACGGCATAGGTCAAGAGATTTTAGGCACAAAAAAACTTCATAGATTCCTGCAATGAACTAACAAATGCCTTTTCTCATCCCGATAACCAGCACAAACTACGAAATGGGCCATGCTGCAAATGCGTAGTCAAAGCCAACGACTTTGTGCGCTTCAAAATGTCCCTTCACTGTGGAAGCTATGCAAACCTTGTAAATGCTGGGATCTGCGTGTCCCTAACCCCCTCCTCCTTGGATAAGACATCAGTCATTAGGATGTTCCACCGATTCGCTAACGTCTCCCATACTAATGACCAGAATGGAGGATTCAAGTCGCAAGTCGACTACGCGAAATCAGCAGGTTCCAGCACACAATATGCACAGACAACCAGTCATAAGAAAGCCCAGCTTCATTTACCTCTTACCTCACGCCCTGCACGCCACGAACAACACCAGACTCGCCTTTAATCGGCTCTGCTCGATCAGAATGCTCCTTGCTTGCACGGGGGCCGTCCAGCAGTCCCACTCCGGATCCTCAGCTCTGAGTTACGGATGCCGGCATCCACTTCCGTCGACAGCGTTCCGCTGCCAGGAAGACAGACTTGGCGATCAGCGCGAGAGGCATGTATTGACGGTTTAACGGTACAGCTGAGGTGATCACTCGTTCTCCTCACTCCTGACGCGAGCGTGTCCGTTCGTCACCAGGATGTTCAGCTGCTGCGCCCGCTCCAGGATCAGCTTGCGCTTCTTGGCGGACACAGCGTGGGCGACTTCGGCGCAGTAGCGCTGGTTCTGCATCATCAGCACTTCCAACTCCTGGACACAGGGCAAAGCAAAATTAAACTGAGGTACTTGAGTTCCAAATAAACATGCTGTAAACAAACTATTAAGATACAGTACCATCAACAAGCTATAATGCCAATTGTCTCTGCTCCACCAAGTAGTTTAGCCTGCGCCCGACTGGCAGTCGGCGCCATGCACACCGCACTTGCCAGGGGGGAGTTGAAACCCCCCTCCAACTCGCGAAGTGTTGGCCGCACGATAAAAATAAACATACTGTTGGAAGGCTCATGGCAACTAGCGCTCAAAACTGCAGTCATACGAAGACCCCAGAAAAGACCTTGTGATAAACAGACGTACCAACGGATACATACAAATTCACAGGCGAACACACGTGTCTAATTTCCCGAATGTTTTTAAAAACATTTTCGCGGGAACGACGAGTCAAAGATACAGAGGTTTTCTGCGCCATAATCGAACATGCACAGGCGCCGATCGCGGGATGAAATTGGCGAACAGTAATTTTGCCATTTCTTGGTGAAATGAGCCCTACCAATATATGTTTCATAATACTTGTGGGTCGTGTTATCGTTTTCCATGTTTAACTTTTGAAAAAGAAAATTGTTACCATCCACGGAACTGGCGGAGACTTTTCGCGGAAGCACGCCTATTTACAAAATATGGAATGTCTTTGACACTTTCTGAATCAATTGGCATCAGCAGCTTTCAAAGCCAGCTCTGCCATTTTCTTTTCGTTCCAAGTCACTCACCGCCGATTTCTATGACGGTGCATTTCTGCTCAGTTACTGATGGCATACCCTCAGGTCAAAGGCTGGAGGTCAGTGCTACTTGTCAAATGTCGATCAATGGAAATTACCATCAACTCACGACCAAACTGTCCGACAAAATCTGCCAATTCCCGAAGAAACGACGGCGTGTTGAAAATATGCCTGACCTTACGTCAATGGCCCCCATGTTTCTGGGAAATCTGAGAGCAGATTTGTTGCACCTGTCAAAATCTCTAATCCTAGAGAGCTTTGTTTCGATATCATTTTCCAAAAAAGTTACATCCTTTTTGGACGAAAGTTCACTTCACCTAACCTTAGGCCAAAACTTTGACGCAGTGCGTAAAAGGAAGCAGGCAAAGCACACAAAATTTTGCGGTGCTGCGTTTATTCGTTCTCTTGCAATTTGTTGAAAAACTCTGAACAAGTATTGCCCAGAGTTATCACAGCAGACACTTACAGACTGGAACAAAATGGACGCTATTAGATGTCATGCATCATGGCCTGGTTGACACATACCTTCACATTGTGGACCACCACCTTCCTGAATCCATTGGGCAGGATGTGTCTGTGGGTGTACTTGGTGCCATAACCAATGCTGGGCATAGGAATCTGGCCCTTGAAACGCCTCCTAGCTGGGTTGTCAATACCCCTCGGCTTCCTCCAGCTGGGCTGCAAAAACACAACATTGAGTTTAGCCAAGGATGGTCAGCCTGCCATGGCAGATCCTCAGCAGACAATGGACCATCAACATGTGGCAAAACAAATTGACAGCCCCATGCCTGGATTATCATGAATTGCAGATTTTCCATGCTTTGCACTGGGTCCTTTTCTGTCCTCAGCATGCTGATGCATTATCTCAGAAACAATGGAGTCCTGACAGAATAAAGTGGTACCCAAGTGAAGAAACTGAAATTCTGGTGTCTAGTTCAGTCAGGATTTGGGGCACTATCCAAGGTCTTCAGATCTTACAAACACTTTGTTCTCAGAATTTTGGGACTGGACCAAATGAGGAAATAAGAGTAATACCCCACACACCCACCCAACTATCCTGCAGTAAAAATGCCATGCTACCCTCAGTTCAGGTTGTAACTACAAATAAATCTTAATGTGCACTCAATGAACAGTTATCTCAGCCCTGGCCTATATACAACTGCCAGACTCATCACATACATACACATTACTGTGGTTCTATTCCTTTTTCTTCATTTTGTTCTCATCAACCTCATGTAATGATGCAAAATTCTGGCCTTACAATCTAGTCTGTTACAAAATGAGGAAAGCATATACTTCATGGAAACAAGCATATGTCTGATGACTGCTGGGTTATTATCAATGCACTTGCCATAATATTCTTCAAAACAGAAGGCAAAACACCACTATTTCCCACAAACATATGAGACTTTTCTGCCAAGGAGTGGGCACATTCTAGTCTGCCCAGCTGTACTACAGCAGCATTTTAAAAACCCTTCAAGTAATATGTAGTCCTTCAAAAACAATGCTGCCAAAAGTAAAATGTCCATAATGGTTATTTTACACCCAGTGACTTGTGGCTGTTTGGTTGTGACTATTTCTTATGCCTACACAGCTTTGGAATCAAGCCCCTGTTGTCAAGGCCATGCCATGCCCACAGAATTACTTAATGTGCTGGCACTACATCACTGTACATTAACCTTACAATATGCTGACAGTTCTCTGACCCTTCCATTTTTTTTTTTTTGTTAGACAAAGCCTATAGAAAGCCAGCATCTGTTTGGTTTGGCAAATCAATGCTGATTTGCAAGTCATTTTGGTATTTTATGGGATGAATTATTTCTTAATGATTTGAAAATGTGTACATGCTCCAAGACATCCATTTGCATCAACCCATTTGCCCAATGGCTGGTGCCTGATCACAATTTTGTATTACTGAACCCATACAGTTTATCTACACATAGCAATTCTGTGTCAAATTACTGCCAAATTGCATATGGAATCAAATGGTATTTCAATTCCAATGTGTTAAACAATAGCACAATGAATGATGATAAGAAATACCAGAGCTGGGACCACATTAACATTGTTTCTAAGAAACACTTTTTCCATTAAAATGTTTAACTTACAACATGGCTATCATCTTTACATGAACCACCATCAATTTCATCATGTGGACAATGGTGCTTCAACCAAAGCAAATGATGAAATAATGCATCTTGTAACAAATTATATCAGACTTAAGGTGTCTGTAAAGTGCATGCATGCCCGACTTTTCTGTTCTATGCAAGCCCTGTTACATATGCTGCAGAAAATACAACAGTAACTTGAATTTGACACATTTGTAACTATTCAGGCACCATTTTAAAATCTCCATACTGGTCAGTTTGACAGACAGAAACCATATCTCTCACATAATTTGATTCTCACCCAAGCAGGATTGGAAATGTGGCTTTTGTTCTTGGCATTTGCATGTAACTTCTCATTCTGGAGTACAAAATTTTGCAAACAGCAATACTGGTTTAAGTTGGCATTCTTGGTATAAGTCAGCTATGACATCATACTTGCTTCTTACTGAATGGAGACAGAGTGCAGAGTTAAAAATTGGTGAACATGGCTATAATGTAGCTTTTTGCTATGCACACGAGCACACTTTTGGAATAACAAATGTTTCCTGAGTACATATATTCTGATGTTCTTAAGCACCAAAAAATGCCACCTTTTCCAACCCTGCATCCAAGGATCACAAATTATTTAGGAGGCCTGGTCATCCACCAACACAAAGACTACACAGGCTACCATCAATGCTAGAGGTGGTACATACACCACAATTAATGCCACTAAAACTCAGTCTTTAATGAACTAGTGTTGTGAAAAGCAGCATAATGACACAAATGGCAAACCAATTCACAACTCTATCAAAATGAATGCCTTATTCAGACATTTAAGGTAAAAAAGTCACAACAACTCATTTTCATCACTATGATGTAAAACAGTCAAAAATGATGGTATCTGACAAATGCTTTTAGGATAAATTTGCAAAAAAGTAAAAGGTGGAGAAATACAAGTATCAGTCAACATACCAACTGTATTGCTGATCTTAGCACTCATGGTAATCCACTCACAGGACTCCAATTACCAGCATTCACATGTCCATATATGGCATCTGCATTCAAGGCATGGTCAGGGGCTTGCAATGGCTACATTTAGGGTGTTTTGTGAGCCAATATCACTGCTCAATAACACAGCGCTTGTCTTCATTTGAGTACCACAAGACAAACAACAGTACATGAAATGCCCACAGAGGACATATTAATGGTTGTGTGCACAGATCAAGTATGCTGATTTTAGATGGCGCAAACTGAAACAGAGCATAAATTTTTGGCTTGCCAAGTCCAAATTCAATGTCAGTTTAATCAGACTCATGCCAGCATTATACACCTTGGATAACTTTGTAACCCCAAACAAGTGGTGGAAATATTTTCCAACCATGGCAGAGTTGGAAATGGCAGCATTTCACAAGTGCCAAGATATTGGCACCCATTCCAATAGTGCATGAGAGCTTACAGTGGGCGAGATCACAAATGCACTGTTAGATCTTGCCAGAACAATACAAAAGACACCTGAAAATGCTTTGAATTACTGACGACCGTCTTTGCAATGCTAAAAATCAAGTCCATCAGCATCTTCAATTTTACATACAGGCCGAGCCCAGGCTTGGATAAGCTTACCTTGACGCGGTCATAGCGATCACTGTGGAATCGCCTGAACTTGTTCGTCTTCTTCTTAACGATTTTTGGTCTGGAGATGGGTTTGGGCGCCATGGTTCTGCAACACGCGTGTTTGTTAAACGAATGAGACAAAACAGGCGCAGCTAGCCGCGAACGACTTGCTTTTCTTCATGTGCCAAGGAAATGACACCCTCGCCAGAAAAAAAGAATCCAGCAAAATTTGTTGCGACTGCATGCGAGTCACACAAACGATGACATGCCACCATAATCCCATGATACGGCATACGAACGACAACGCTTACATTTCGTTGCGGTTCTTGACCGGAAGAGGGTGGCGCCCTGTTCGTGGCGTGGCAAAGTCGGTAACTAACGTATATACAGAAGTATAATCCTTAACTGTGTAAGAATATTGCATATTAGCCTACCAAAAAATGTAACAAAATAAATAAAATATTTGCAAAATACCAATATCTTAGGAAGGCGAATTGTACCAAAATCAAATTTTAATTCCACCGACTACAAATACCACGCATCATTTTCGAACTCGAAGCATCCTTAAAGGGTAAAATAAACGTTTTTGGACAACTTGCTCTCGAAAAGATACCACAACTGACCAGGGCCTTGGAACTAACCGAACACTGGGTGCCTTAGCTAGGAGGGGACTACCTTGCTGTGGACTGTGTATCCTAGATAAAAAACAAAGCAAGCGAAATGAACTTTTAAATAGAGCAGGGAACCGAATATTAAAGAGTGTACGTAGAGTCATCTGATTGAGTGGGACGTTTCCAGAGGCGCTTGGATTTCTTGCTATACTGGCTTTGGTTGCCACAAGTGAGTCCACAACTTACATGCAGCTGCTTTTTTGATGCTGATAAACTGTTGTTAGACTGGTGCTGGGCATTGCATTTGTACCTTGATGTTGATAAGTCATGATCAGACTGGTGCTAGGCATTGCATTTGTACCTGACATGTATTTCCTGGTGAAAATGGTAAGTATTGTGAGGAAACATTAAGGTGAATATTTACAACACATTAATGCATGCCATTCTGTGGTGCAGAACATAAAAAATAGTGAATAATAATGTCACTTCATCAACTGTCAAATGCTCCACTATGAGTCTGTGGCATCTGCCCTCTTTGGATTCTGTTATAACAAGTTTGACAAGACCATTTCAAGGGTTGAGATATTCTGCACCTTATGATGTCTGTAGGTGCTCTGTTTGACTAGTAGCATAACCTTATGTAATCTTACATAACTTAACCTAGCACTGACAGTCTAACTGGCTGTGCAGCATGTTTCTACCACATGTTTATTTTCTGGTGAAAAATAGCCCAAATGGCATAAACACCATACAACAGACAGTTTTAAAGCAAATACTTGTGATGCAGCACTGCATAATATCATTCCAAAATGAAAAATACAGCAATATTACTAAATGAGGTATCATATGCCTTATGGCACCATAAGTTAAACCAAATTTAATGAACATGTAACAAGATTAACAAGATACCTAACATAAATCAACTCAGTCTCACCTAACCTAGCATAACCTATTTAGACTTGCAACCTAACCTCTGTTGGACAGAGCAAAGTCTGATCACATGCTTTATCACAGTATCACACATAGGGCATCCTTTATCACACCCTAGTCTGATCACACCCTGATCACACCCTTTATCAGCCTGTGGCCTCTAGTATCATTTACAGATGATGTTGTGAAATAGTTTGTGGCACATAGGGCATCCTTGGAGTAAAGGCAATGTAAATAAAAAGGCACCACCATTTCTGGCCACATTTGGGTAGTGAAATATAACTCCATTTCATTCAGAAACCATAGCAGTAGTTCTGCCATTTCTTTCTTTTATAGAAAAATTGGACTTTGAAAGGGTATAAATGTGCTATATTGTCACCTGATTTAGCCTCACCTAAACAAAAACAAATGAAAACAAATTTGAAAAAATATTCAAGCAGAATTATTATAAATCTGAATGGCAGTCATTCATTGGAACAAAAGAAAATAAACTACATTTATTGGGAAGAATCATAGTCATAATTTGCCCCCATGTGCAAATTGGTGTACTTTTAACAGTGTTTCCAAATTCATGTAATGCAACTAGTAAGAAAATGGAACAGATCTTCTTTTGCTTCATATGGGGAAATCAGACAAGATCTCATCAAAAGGATGAAGTTAATGCAGAATTACGTTAGTGGCGGTTTGCACATGGTTGATGGTAGAAGATGGTAGAAGCCTTTGTTAAAATCATGAAGCTGTCATGACTGAAGAAGTTGATGCTTGCTGATGCTGCATGGGTACAGTTGGCAAATGTAGGATTAGGGGAATCCAAAATACTTCATGTTTTTGCAGCATTAAGCTTACAAACCCAAACCAGATGCAGAGTACATTCTGACATGATGTATTACAGGTTCCGAACTCATTTGCTTGCAATGATTCTCTGTCACCTGCAATTGCATCATGTCTCATCCTGCCCCTTCGTTGTAGAGTAACCATGGCGACCCTGGACGACAAGCTGCTGGGCGAGAAGCTGCAGTACTATTGCAGCTCCAGCGAGGACGAGGGCGAGGGGCGCGAGAGCGGCGACGAGCGCGCGCCGGGATCGGCCGACGCGGCGCCGCCGCCGCCGTCGCCGGAGGCCTGGGCCGGCGCGTCGACCAACGTGAGTCCGACGCCGCGTCGCCACCGTTCGCCTTTAATCTAACGCTGACAGGACCCTGGCGATGAACGGTCCGACGTTGGACGTGACTCCCCGTCGCAGCAATGGGTGACTAAAGGGACCAGTTAACGTGGCTTCGATTTTGCGCTGTGTTGCGAGCTGAGGACGTGGGACTAGTTGTCGATTTGTCCAAGTGCAATATGCTCGTCCCAGGCAGTGATGCTAGTTGATGTCCCAAAAGTGGCTTGCAGGAAACTATTTTTGTCAAGGCAGATATACGTGCGTCTTGTTGCTGGCATTCAGTGCAAAATGCCTGGTTATATCTCGTGGTGGATGTCTTTCTTTGCGCTTGTTCTGCGGCGCCCTTATGTCGTCCTCGCTGTAACACTGACAACTCTGATGATGAAGTTGGTCTTTACCTCAGTAATGAGTTACCAGAGATGCTGATTGATGTGGCTTCCATTCTGCATTGCATTTAGAGCAGAGGTGTGACAGCTGGTCTGTTTGCCCAGATGCAGTAATAATTGCAGGCAGTGACGCCGTGCACTGGTTGGTGTTGGCCCAAAAGCTGCTTTCAGAAAACTGTTGTTCTAGGGCAGATGGTGTAAAACACCTGGATATATGTTGCGGGTGGTCAGTCTTGCACCGCCATGTTTTTATAACTTTGTGCTTTTACTGAGCAGACAGGACCAAAGGGCGTCATCAAGGACTGGCAACGCTTCAAGCAGCTGGAGGCTGAGAAAAGAGCTTCGCATTCGCTGGAGAAGGCAGAGCTGGCCAAAAAGCTCGCCATGACCTGCCGGTTCGTGCAGTCCGTAACCCAGTGCCGCCTCTGATCTGGTGTTGTTGATGTTGTTGATGCTGACCTGTTGTCTGTTCAGACAGTATTTGTTTGACGAGTCTTGCCAGGCTGCCTGGCAGATCCGGTAGTCACGCTGTACCGCTTGTCCGCGTCAAACAGTGGGTTTCCAGGGATTCGTCGGACCGCCGTACCGGTACAGCATTGCGGCACGTGACGCCGGTCGTTTCGCGGGAGGGTAGCTCGTCATCGTCGTCCTTTACATTGTGGTCAGACCGTGGTTGCCGGCGATCTGTGGCCGCGGACGGCCGACCCTCCTGACTGCCCGCCCTCCCCGCGGCCGCCGCAGGTCGCACCTGGACGACGACCGCGAGAAGCAGGAGCAGCAGCAGCTGGAGGAGGAGCTGGGTATGCTGGAGGACGACCAGGTGCTGCACGAGTTCATCCAGCGCCGCATGCGGGAGATGGCCGCCGCCAGCCAGCAGCGGTGAGGCGCTGAGATGCCACGTGCTTTGGCACGAGAGTGTGGGCACTGCTTGGTGGGTTTCGCCTTTGCAGGGCGTGGGCCAATGAACATGTGTTGTTCACTACAACATTGTTGTTTTTGCCTCGTGAAAACATACGATTGTGTGTTTCACCAGGTGCTACCTTAGCTATTCTCTTCCCTTTCAGCTGATTTCCCCGCATCCTCGGTCGGTCCGACGTCTATGTCCTCCCTCCTTGGCGTAATTTCACGGTATCCCTTCTGCCTGTCATCCCTACGCTCGGTCTGTTTTCCTGTCGTTCTCGCCGCCCGGTTTGATGCACCCCGCCCGAGCGCCGCCTCCGATGGCCGCGCTCAGCGCCGACTGCGTGTGCTGCAGGCCGCGGTTCGGCCGTCTGCTCGCGCTGGACACCTCCGAACAGTTCCTGGACGCCGTCGACCAGGAGGAGAAGGACGTCACCGTCATCGTCCACCTCTACGACGAGGTAGGCGGCGAGCCGCACCCGTTCATGACCCTCTTGCCGTCTGTCGTCCGGTTTCGGCCAAGTCGTGTTGCACAGGCTAATCCTCTCCTTACGTCATCTTCACTCGCGGTGTCCGGTTCGTAATGGAGCCGTCCGGCCCGATGGCCTGCCCGGCTGCCCGTGGTCGGCGGCGGTTGACGCCGTGTTGATGCGGCGTTTGCTCCGGTGAAGGGCCTGGCCGCCCCGATGGCGGCGGTCGGTCGCGGCTCTGACCGGCGCGCTCTGTTGCAGCGCACGGCCAGCTGCCGGACGATGAACGAGTGCCTGGTCACCGTGAGCCAGCAGCACCCCGGCTACAAGTTCTGCAAGCTGCGCGCCAGCACGGCCGGCGTCAGCCGCCACTTCGTGAGTGTCGCGTGGGGGAGCTTCGGCCGAGCGTTTGTCGAAGACGGGAGGGTCGCCGGTTTTGCTGAGGAATGCCGGCCGACATTTTGTCAGTGTCTGCCGTGGGAACGGTTGTCAGGCTGAATGCATTTCTGTATCCGGATTATCGTCTCCCTATGAACGCTTCTCGCCCGCCCATTTTCCTGCACGCCAAGGTGGCGTCTTCTGGCTTTTGCCTTAGCAAGGCAAGTGGTATGTTTCCCTTGTCTTCGACATCGGTGGACAGGAAGATAGGCATTAGTCGTCCATTAATTAGTCGTTGATTAACCCGTTCCGCGTGTTCTGGCCGCTTTCCCGCTGTGCGCGAACCGAATTCTCCGCGTCGGCGCCGCAGAGTGAGAGCGGCGTGCCGGCACTGATCGTGTACAAGGCCGGCGCCGTGATCGGCAACTTTGTCCGGCTCGAGGACGACCTGGGCGACGACTTCTGCGCCGGCGACCTGGAGAACTTCCTGATCGAGTGAGTGCGCGCCGGCCGCGTCCCCGGGCACCGTCCCGTGCTCCCGCGCGAGGGTTCGACACTGTGCGGAACTTTCGCCGAAGTGCGGGGTCGGCCGCCCATCATAAACTGTGAAACGGCTGAACTTCCGCTGGAGGTCGTATAGGTCAGGAAAGCAGTCGTCGTTCTATGTTCAGCGGCGTGATGGGTTATGCAGAGCGGGCGCGAACTTGGCTGTTTCGCAGCCGTGCGTGGGAGCGGACGGACCCTTTGGTCCCGGACCGGAGCTTTGGGGTCTCGGACGACCGACTAAGAACCCCTCCCTCCGGCAGGCACGGGCTGCTGGAGGACCTGTCCTGCGCGCCGGCCTGCATTCGAGCCCCGGCCGACGACGATGTCGACAGCGACTAGGGGCCGACCCCGTACCGCGTCACGCGGCGGAGAACACGTGACGCGAGGTAACGTGTTCACGGCGGGCGGCCGGCCACTCGCTGCTACAGGCCGTCACGCAGCGCAGAGCACTTGTCACGCCGGTCTGCATTAGACCAGTCGCCGGCCCCGCACCGCGTCGCGGGGGCGGCGATGCGCTGGACAGGGCGCGGAGCCGGTACCGCGGGCGGCCAACACGGAGACGTGGCCAGCGATGCGCTCACGTCACCGGAGCGGCTGCAGTCGGCCGTCTCGGGCTCCTGCGGCGTCCGGGGGCCGCCGCCACGGTGGTGCTTTGTGACGTCACCAGAGAGGGAAGACTGGCGTTCGCCCGAGATCTCAGCCCCGGCCGTCGCCAGGTGGCACCGTGCTCGCAGGCGAGTCAGACTGTCAGTCGCAGGCGAGAGAGGTGTTTTTGGGTCCCCTGGCCGCAGGTGAGCCCGCTGCGCCTGCTGGTCCTGGCTGATAGAGACAGGCGGAGGATGAGCGAAGGTGGAATTTTTGGACCCGTTTAAGTTGTGATCAAACGGAGAATGAGTGATGGCGAGCCATCTGAATGGACAGCACTATGGGCTGAGAAAAGGCATTACATGTTTACTAACGGTAATTGTGGCAGGTGTTTGCTAGCGGAAATCGTCAAGAAACGCGGTGATACTCGTGATACTGGGGAGGTGCGAGCGGTCCTGAACATTCGTTCTTGCTGGACTAAGGTAGCTTTCACCCGGTGTTTGAAATCCAGCGGTGCAACGTTCCATTGCGTAGCCATTGTTTGTGGTTGTGACGCTTACGTTATACCGTATCGCTACCGTCATTTATTCCATTCTAGTCAGTTAACATGAGCATTGAACACTGTGGCTGTCACATTTCGTTTTCCTGTTTGTTTTTCTTCGGTGCAATTCAAGTTCTTATTCGCAGAACCCATTGGAGCGTTAAATTACATCTTGCATGTCATCCCGTTCAAAAAATATATTGAACCCTTCTTACCAGAGGCTGTCAGATTTATCAGAGCTGTGTGAATCTCATCAAGTGAACGCGAGTTATTACGCCAAATCTTTGTAGATAATCCAATGAAGCCTTGCGGAAAGATCGAGACAATGCAGAGTCTGTCCAAAAGTTACTGTTTTGTTTCCCCAAGGGCTGAACAGTCACTGTGTCACTGTTACTGTGGAGAAGTACTCGGACGGAAAGACTGTGGAACAGTGCTGAAAATTTGGTTTTTGTTCTTGGTGTCGGAATATAACTTTTGTTTTGGAGTGCAAAATTTTGCAAACATTAATGCTGGCTTACGTCGGCGTTCTTGGTGTAAATCAATTATGACATACCCGCTTCTTACTGAATGGAAGCAGTCACGTCCTTGTAAAATTAGAAATTTGCCAACATGGTTATAATGTAGCTTTTTGATAGAGGCTCAAGATCAAACTTTCGGAACATAAAACCTTTTGGAGCACATGTCTTCTGGTGTTCTTGAACATCAAAAAGCAGCATCTTTTCTAACCTTGCTGCGGAGCCACCTGGAGTGTAATTTCACGCATAGTCACTGTAGAGTCTGAGACGCGTCTATCGTGACGTTCGGCCGGAGGCGGGGAATGTGCTCGGCGGCACAGTGTGCTGCAGAGGCGATGCCGCCTTGAGGCAGTGGTCGGCCATTAGCGCACGGGTGACCAGCGGTACGGGGTGAGCAGGGCCGGGGCCGGGGAACCGGGGTCAGACGGGAGTTGACTGCGGGCCGCGGCGGCGCGAAGGTGGCGCTTTGCAATGGCTTAGTTTGTCGTTCTTCATTGAATTGTAGCTGTTAAATACTTTGCTTTATCAAGCCGCTGACTTAATCTGAACAGACCTGGAGCAGTTTAAGCAGACGACGCTACAGTTACTCAACGTAGTTCCACTCAGAAAATCCGGCATCCCAATGGCTATGCGCGGAAAGACATGGCTCGAAAATGTCGTTTTTCCCTGCTGCCCTGAATACGTGGCGCCACCGTGGCTTCCATTACCCATGCTGCTTTGACGGATCGATCCACAAATGATTTGGACTGGATGCGTCGTTTTCGTCAGTTCGACAGGATGTATCATTAATTAACAAAAAGGGCATTTTATGGTACGTTCATTAAAGGATTCAGTGGCCCCAAAAACATCGAGCAAATCGATACCTATTTATGTATCGAAACCGAATCTTAGATTTCAGCCCTGACAGGTAGTTGGCAGGTCGCTAGCAGTTCGACAGTGGAAAAGCGTGCGAATTCTCCAATCGAATAAGTCGTGACATTCCAAACCTGGCGGCAGTATCGTAACGGAATGTGAGTTTAGCTGAACTTTTGCAAGATAACAACAGTTGTTGCGCTTCGGACTTGGGAATGCGCCGTTACGCGTCGTCGAAAACGGTCAACAACGCGCTGGCACCGCTCCATAGGAGCACTTCAGCGCCGAGCCAGTCCACCTCTGCCAGCGTCAGAGCGTCGACACGGCTGATGATCTCTCAGCCGTGCGTCATCGGACGGCGGCGCGTGATGTGTCCCGAGTCGATTCGGGCGGTCCCGGAACGATGGATCGAAAATCATAACGTTGCGCTTCCGTGAACCCTCTTCATACGCTGCTCCCCGAACCGGATAACTCGAGCCGAATATCGGGATTCCATATGACTGAGGCGATTCGTCACCGCTGCTCCGCGGCGGTTCTGCCGCCGCGCCGCGCCGCCGTGATCTCCGGCCGCCCCGCCCGTGACTCACGGCCGTCGTCGCCGACGCGTCGCCGCCGCCGCCGGCGCTGTTGCGTCAGACGGCGGACGAGCGGCGGCGTCAGAACCGAGGTTCCGCGGACGGCGCCACACACGGCGCCGCGGCCGGCGCCTCTATTTCGGGCCGGACCAGCGCCGCCGCCGGCTGACCTGTGCGGGTCGGCGGCAGGAAAGTTCGCGGCGCGGACCGCGAGAAGGGCACGGCCGTCCCAGGTGTGCTGTTGCCATTCCGACGGACACGTGCGCCTGGCGACTCCGCCGAAGTTTTGGGGCTCGTCACTGCTGCGCAGATACGCCCCCGCCCATACGTTATCGATGAGTTGAGAGAACTGTTGAAGTCAGACGTGGCGCAGTACCACGACCGTCGCCCAAACCAGCTTAGCCAAACTCAGCCTGAACGCGAAAGTGGCAATGAGTGTGCCTTGGCGCCCGCGATGCAGCAATATGGAGACAGACCGAACCCTCTTGGTGTTGAAGTAGTAAGGCGGGAGAGCAGCTTAGCCAAATTATATGGACTCCTGTTCTGTGCGTGGCTTTTCAAGCGACTTCACGACACCGAAATGGCACGGGAGATTCGGGGTGGCCCGACCGTGCTGATATGCAAGGACACGGCTATTCCCTGCAAGTTTGGAAAAGGAAAGCTTGACGTTCATCTAGGACTTTATTTGGACTGCATTTCATTGCACTTGGGACACTGGACATTTAACTTTATTAGGAGTTATTTGGATTTGTTTGAAACCGGCAGCAATAATGGTAATTTAATCCATTGGCAGTGCAGAATGATTCCGCAGATGTACCTAACGGGACAAGTTGTCCAAATCGACCGTCCATTATGTCGCCATGATGTAATTGCGGAACTGTAAAGTCATGTTCAAGACTCGCATTAGTTTCAAATTTCGGGGTAAATGCGATGGGTTCACTTAATATCCCTGTATTACCGCAGTATTTCACACCACGTTGGTGGGGATTTAAGAAAGCAGTCGTACCCGAAAACTATTGTTTTAAACTATTTTACACATACCACGTGCGACGTAACTTAACGCGAACCCTTTTCCAAGTGTTGGATCATCATCTCCTTGGTCTCATGGTACATCATCGTACCATGAGATGATCTTTTCCAACTGTACCAAGGAATGTTAACTCACAGAATACCACCGCGACCTCTAGAGAACCGAAATTCGATCTTTTTTGTTTCAGTTGACGGGTTTTGTAAGACAGCGCCACGAACCGATGGCTGCATGGCAGTCGTTGCGGTTTTCATGACGTTTCTTTCCGTGTAACAACTTTTTGGCACAATGTTGGGTCCGCGAAGTTGGAAGGATAAAAAACATCGGGCGGAGACGGCGCTTATATTTCCACCATTTAGCTGGTAATCAAGAAAAACACAGGTGCCCTTGTGATCGGATTCGTTTCAACGATTTGGAGCGTGGTAGAGGATTTCATCAGTCTGCTCCCGGCCACGTTTCGACCCCGAGCCCGCCTGCCCGGAATGTATCCCGTGACCCCCATGAATCACCGCGATCGCCCGACCTGCGATGTTGAGCTCTCCGGCCAGGTCGCCAGGTGACCAAAGCTGCGCAATGGGTCGCGCAACGACAATCACACCACAAGAGTGACTCAGATCATCTCATGTATCCCAGTGAGTCGTTAACCCGAGGGAATGTTTCATTTAAACAGTCAGGTCATAGGCGACTTTGAATTAAATAATGAGCATGCGACTTCCGTCGTTGTGACGCAAACAATGTCACTGATGGTGGCGACAGATTCGTGTCTATTCCAGTTTTTCGCTTTTGCGTGACTGAAATACTTGTATTGCTCACATTCCCCGCTTGTAGTTTGCACCTCGTTTTCAGCCGAAAACGGGTCGGAGCGTTGCATCAGTGACGGCGAGGTGGAACGATTGGTGCGGACCACCGGACGGCAAGAATCCCGGGTTGGATGCTGCAACAGCATAATAATTTGCGTTACTCCAGCGGCAACAGGCGCGGTAGGCTACCAAGCTATGCCGTCGCAATAGCTGCCATGTCGTTGAAATACACGACAACGGGCGACGTTTTGTAACCGCGACGCAGTACTAAGTCGAAGAGTCGGGTTATGTGCTTTTTATGACAGGTGAATAACGTGGGCCAGGTGTCAAAACAGCCATCTGTCTGTCGTGCGAAACGCACCTGGACGCCGGCGACGACCGACGAAGCCCAACCTTTGTAAACACCACAAGAGTTTGTAAAACAGCATATGTGAAATATTTCTGTCCTTCTTCCTTTCAAGTTATTACGGAATTCCCCACTGAGCGAGTTTCAAGGAAAATCCAACTGAGGTGATAAATTAACTTTGTCACTGACGAAAACATGCTTGCCATTCACTTTGGTAACGTAAACAACTTGTCTTCGAATATGTGATGACTTTCTGCCGACAGACCACACAGGTTCAGGTAGTTTTACCTGACGACCCATGGCAGCCCGGCGCCGGTCTTATTAGCAGCTTCCGGATAACATGGAAATCCCTTCCCTTTCGCCATACCAGTGAAGTGAAATGTTGATACATACACTGCATTAAAAGGGAACAACATCAGTCAGCTTTGATATTTTGTTTCAACCTGTCAAAAACACCACTGGAATAAAACCACGACGCTCCAGCGCTATACCACTCAGAACAAGAATTTCCGGCTACCATGAGAATCCTTGTTCTTTCAAAGTGCAAATGAAGCAAGAAACTGGGAGATGAACTTTCTGTGGGGAGAAACGCCAATAATTTTTACATTTCTTGTAGGGGTGGCGCTGGGGCCTTGGAAATGGGTGAACAAGTCAGAATCTCTTTACGGGTTCCATTCCTCATAAATGTATCTCTTGTTTAAAATCAAAGGACCTGAAAGCGTGTTTTGCACGCTTTTACCGAGTGAGATTTCATACATGGCGGACTTTCGAAAAACTTCAGATCGAGTTGTTTGTGAGTCAGTCAGTCAACCCGCGCGTCCAAGCTTCCCAGCGTCTAGCGTCCAAACTCGCCAGCCGATCGCGACACAAGTGACATTGTCGGATGCGCTCGCTCGGCGGCGAAACTTATGGTGTAGGTTTCGGAGCGATTTGTTTTCGGGTTGCGTGGCACGTACCGCGTGGCGGAAGCCACACTGCTGCAGAATTCGATTAACCACGCGCGCAGGTCAAACGGCGGGCGCTGTTGAATCAGGACTTGGTGGCAACATGGGCTCCCTTGCGGTTACTCGCTTTTGTGGCCGGCAGCCACGTGCGATCCACGTGAGGATCCATAGGCACGCGTTTCGATTTCGACTCGGGGACTTCTGAGTGCCGTCAGTAATGACGTAGGCGGCTGAAATTTGGTGAGTAGGTTGACCAGCACTAGATTCACAGCATCCATCGACTTAGCCTAATGTGAGCGAGACGCACATGCTGAGGTGTACCCCTTTGCCGTCCCTTGGTTACTGTCGGATTCAAGGGGCGGGGGGCATCTCCGCCATACCCCGCAACCGCAGTGGGGGGAGGGGGAGACAAATAGTAATTTCCCCCCAAGCACGGCTATTACTACACAACCAGAGTTTGAAGTCGCTGGACACAGGGGCTCCACCATGTCATTTTGATCTGGGGATATAGCAAAGGTGACCCCAGAAGCCAATCTAGCAAACGTGAAAGTACAGAATTTCGGCCTAAGCTCACTGGGCTTGTATTGTTACAGATCTATGTCATTTTTGTATAGTACTGCATGGATGAAATGCACTTCAGTATTTCGATAAAGATGCAATGTACCTTTACTGTAGCTGCGATATATATATATATATATATATATATATATATATATATATAGCAGACTTTCGGTTTTCTGGCTTTCGGTTTAGGTATATATATATATATATATATATATATATATATATATATATATATATTGCAGGCTTTCGGTTTCTGGCTAAATACAACTGTCCGTTCTGGACCTCGAATCCAGCTCCTGCTACGCACCGGATCTATTGTCTGGCTCCTCATCCAGGCTACGACGGCGCTCGACCCGACCCGACCCGACACCGAAGGACACTTCGATTCGTGGTTACAACGGCGCGCTTTACCCTCCGCTGTTCGAATTCGCAAATTACGGATTAAACGAGTTTGCTAATGTCACGCATGTATTCGTCCTGCATGGACTGCTCAACGGAAACGATAGAGCATCGCACGATTCTGTCTCGTCACAAAATGCCACGGACTGTCTCCAGATCCTGAACGTCCGCTCCCAACTGCCGACCCTTTCCGCCATTGTTCCAACGAGATCTCACCCAAATCTACCACTGCTGGAGTTAGGGGGAGGGGGAGGCAAACGCCGATTTTTAGCTGATCACTATGCATTGTCATACTGGATTGATGTTAAAATTCTTAACTATTAGGAGACAAGATCACCGAAGGCAGCATCATACGAGTTGGCTTCACCTCTGTAAGCGGGCGCCTGGATGAAGCTGTCGACTTCAGGTTCGTAGATCGACCACGTTCTCGGACTGTGGTTGTATTTGCTGCCGCTGAAAGCAATAAATCGCTCGACGTCTTCCTGTACCGGGCACAAAATCTGGCCAGCGCCACACATAGTTCTGTCCGTGTACATCACGAAACAGACGCCCTGCCTGGGTTACGATAACGCCGGTCCGCTCAAACGGGCGTCTCTCACAAGGATCGGTTCAGTTCTTCGTTCCAGTATAACTTTGTCGGATTCGACAAATCAACCAAAGGCATCGTCAGAGTCGAAAACGACGGGATGAACTTTCGGAACCACGAAAAAACCGTAAAGCCTCTACTACCTTTACAGAACTGGGAACCTGGAGGTTTCCAATTCACTGGATGCCGTGTGGGGCTATGGAAACACCCTCCGGCGTGATCTCATGGCCAAGATAATTCAGTCGGCTGACACCAACACTGCACTTACCGGGAGACAGCTTTGGACTAGAAAATTTCAGCATGTCAAGAACCGTGCTAAGGAGCTTGCAATGGTCGTCGAGATTAACGCTAGTCAGCAGCACATTATCAGCGTATACACGCACCCCCGGAATATCACCACATATTTTGTGCATGACCACAAATAAAAAGTAAGATGACTGCATGCATCGCAAAGGCATACGGCGCGAATGGTATGTTTTGCGAAGGGCATGAAATGCACATATTTCGCTCGACTCTCTCGACAAGCGCAAATTCCAGAAAGTGTTCTTCATGTCAAGGGAGCTTGCCACTTGCCGACCGTGCAATGAAAACAAAAAAAAACATCATTCTTCTTCAGAAGTAGACACTTGTTCATGGCAAGCATATCCTGAACAATACGATCTTCCGTGGAGCCCCTGGAAATGGAATACGCCCATTCCGTGGAGTCATGAACGCTGACGATCACACGAGAGGAAAACGTCACCTGACGATGGCACTACCAACGACAGCTGAACAAACCACCACTCGCTGGCCAAATTACGTACAACCTGTCTGTGTTAGCAGCTTCAAATGCATATCCAAACCTAATAATACCTTACCTGACCAACCTACTCCTGTCTGCGCTTCGACAGCTAAGCTTTCGTTTTGGAAAATGACAAAGGGTTGACCGCTGAGACGAGTTTACTGTAGTACTGTGCACCGTCTTGCACCGAAACTTGCCCCATGGCTCCGTCAGTGGCTTCCTGTTACATCCTTAGCGAACTATAGAAAATAAAAGCACGAATTTGCATAGTTTCCAGCACTAACTTATTAGCACTCGATAGTTCACAAAATACGAATGCGTTCTTATTAATGATTTTCTTATATCCGTCCTGATCCTGTAACCGTCGGACAAGAGTTGATATGCAGGTGCCCATGCTAAGTCCTGCCTTGGACTGCACCATTTTTGAATATCAGTATAACTGCCAATTACTGCCAGATTCAACAGCAGGAACAAACCAAAATAAAGTACAAATGTATACGTTTTTGCTTGCAATTCCCAGCGACTGCAGCATAGGCTTTTCGGGTACAAATATTGGAGCCTACAATCGGCAATTATTGGGGGTATAATTCCCACCGATCTGATGGCTGGAGGGGATGCATCCCCGTCCCCAGTCATTATCATCCCCTGCGGCGGAGATAATGACTGGGCATTTCCAACCCGACCCAAGGCCAGCATTTCCTACCCCCCCCCCCCTGTCGCTGACTCGCTGACCTTCCATACTTACCCAGTCGCTGAAGTACACTCCGAAACCACGGTCAGCGTCTTCTACCCCCCCCCCCCCTGTCGACGACTCGCTGACCCACCATATTTACCTAGTCGCTGAAGTACATTCCGAAACCACGGTCAGCGTCTTCCATTCCCCCCCCCCTGTCGCTGACTCGCTGATCTTCCATACTTACCCAGTCACTGAAATACACTCCGAAACCACGGTCAGCGTCTTCCATCCCTCCCCCCCCCTCTGTCGACGACTCGCTGACCTTCCATACTTACCCAGTCGCTGAAGTACACTTCGGAACCACGGTCAGCGTCTTTCATCCCCCCCCCTTGTCGACGACCCGCTGACCTACCATCCATATCAGGAAACTCGGTTTGCTTCCCCCCAAACGGAGCCGCTGCATCCGCCCCTGCCCTTGGCTTGGGAACCGCTGATCCCGAAGGCGCCAAATTTTTTGGTGGACTGCAAAGTCAAACCCCATCCAAAACAAGCAAGACTTCGGGCATCAGTGGCAGGGTACCATCCATTTGAGAGTGCAACTTGTAGGACTTGGGATCCTCCACCTTAGCATCTTTATTTAGATAAAGGCATGCGCACCCACGCACAGACCTGCGTGAGTGCACAGGCCTGTGCACGACACACAGCTTCGATTCTGACCCTAAACCAACCGTGCAACGCGTTAGTTTGCCTCTAGTTCATTCAGATTATGTTCTCAACATTGCACATGCCATGCCGCTGCCGGCATTTCAAGCGTTTGACATCTATGGCTTTCTTCACTACACCTCTCGACGAATTCTGGTAACCATTCAGAACATTAAGATGGCGTATTCCTCACCACTCATCAAGTGAAACACAATGAAAAGGCGTCTACCCAGCTGACCTTATTTAAAAACCCACTTATTTGACATACCCGCAAGCGTACATTGACAACACTAGTCTAGTCTCACCTAAATTAGTCTAAACTAAATAACCTTTAACTAAATCCTTCTGGGTTAATTAAATCTAAAGTGCAGGTATAATAGCTTTTAAAATAAATGTTTCACCACCTGAATGGCAAGCACTTATATAAAAGTTATTTCGTGTTAAAATCATAGTTTCATAACCGACTGGAGCAGTTAATGACGCAAATTATGTGAAAATTTAGTATGAAACTAGTTGCAGACTAAGCACCATTCAACATACAATAAGCTGTCAGCCTGGTTGTTTTTCTAGTTGGCGAGAAAAACAAGGTGTAACAATGTTCTTGTCTCATTATCTGGCTTCTAAACTGAAAAATAAGTATATCATTGCTTCAGAATTTCGTGCCATTTGGTGTCCACCAAAACTACATACATGTTGAAAAGGCCCGCTGAAAACATGATTTTTCAGGCGGTAAACAACGTTTACATTGCCTGCCTTCGAAAGCTGTCCCTAACTTCTTGCCATTACAGAAACAAAGCAGGGATTAAATCAAGATGTTAACGACGGAATGCATTCATTCGCTTGTTCACCTCTCAGCAAAATAACGATGCAGGACAACGCAGTCGTTGGAGATTGGCCTGCAGTTTTTCTGGCTCGGCTTATAGCTGCTCCCATCTTTGGCAACGACAGGCGCCAACGGCACGGTCAAGGTCCCAGACTGGTCACAAAAACTGTCTGCCCGGCCAAGGTCGTCTGCCCGGCCGTCTGCCGGCGACGCACGGCAGACGTCGGCTCCCGTTCGCTAGCGGCGAACATTCGGCAAATCCCCGATTCGTCTCTCCGATAACGCAGGTCACGGCCATCGATTCACACCAGCGCCGCATTGATTTGGCCGACGGCCGGAATCAATGACGGGCCATTCCAATCGGCAGCCACAATTGGATCCGCGGAGATTTTGGACGCGCAGATGTTTTGCATCGTTTGCGCAATGTCCGTGGAACACTGCGCATCCGACAGCATTTAATGTCATTGCGGTGAGAAACTGTTTACAGCACTGGCACGGCCAGAGGCGGGGGTCCACCCCTCCCCCCCTTTTAGACCCGCCTTTTAGTGAAACCCATTGCACATCGTCTTATCAGCAAGCGGTTTTCGTATGATTTCAGTGCTCACTGAGCTCCGCCCCCTCCCCCCGTCCCTTTAAGAAAATCGTGCGCTCCTCGTTTGCAGGATACCGTTAAATACCTGCATTTCAGCCTGATGATGTTCATTTCGTAGTTAGGCACTCGGAGATTGAACGGGAATGCTCTCATTCGTTCCGTGTTTTGGGCCAGGTAAGGAGCGCAGTCAGGATTTTCTAAAGCGGGGAGGGGCGGGCCGTCCCCTTTAGAAAATCCCTCGTCCCCTCCTGGCGAGGGGCCGTCCCCTCGCCCCCCTCCCCCCAGCTGTGCTGGCGGGCTAGGTAGCCAAGCTGTAGTTTGCAATCCTAGAAGTCGACTTTTAACCTTATTCCCGGAAGGGGGGCTGAATTCGCCCCCTCTCGGGTTTTTTGCTTGCCAGTTCCAGGCTTTTTGACGCAGCTTCACGAAACTTGGTGACTTTTCCTAGCTATTCTTTCTGCGTGCCGTGGCGAAATTTCGAAATTCTGTTTTGCTCAGGGGCAGAGCCACGCAACGTTTTGGGAGGCACCTCAGGCCATTTTGGCCATGCTGAGGGTAAAAGGAAAATGTCTGCCAAAAACAGCGTTTTTAAGATAAAACCTAAAATTTTATATGGATGAATAGCTTACTATTTGGGCAATGTGCAGATATAATTTTGTTTGTCTGAGGTTACTTTACAAGGTCAAGTCAAGGTCAAAAGTCAAAATTTGTTTTTTTGCTATAATTTTTGCGCTATTTTTTTCAAATGTCAAACTCGGAATGCATTTATGACGTCAAAAGGTGTCCTCTACTTGTGTATCAAGTTTCAGCTTGATATCAGGTCGGGTCACGGAGCCATGACCTAAAATGTCAGTGCGCGTACCCTATGTCGCAATTGCCATGAAATGAAATTTTCGAAATGGAGTGAATTCAAATGATTGAAAACATTTACAGATAATATTAAATGCACACAAGATCATTCCAAGTGACTCCAAGGTCACTGGAGGTCATTTAAGGTCAAAGGTCACAAGTTGATCTGAAGAACGTGTGACCATGACAGTTCCCTATTTTTTCATGTCCCTGGCACCGCCTATGCTTATTATACAAAATTATACGAACATTGTAATGCGATTTGTTCTTCTTTAGCATAAGATGACTAGCGGAAGCCAAAAAAGTGGTTTTGCCTTTTTTGTTCATTCAGTTGTTAAAAAACTAATCTTCCTATTTTGAAACCCTGTGAACGCCCATCAATTTTCCCAAAATTTCAGATGTGTGTACCAATGGTAAAAATCCTATCCATAATCTCTCGATTCATGCCAGTTTCATCGAAATTGGTCCATAAACAACGGAGTTATAAGAAGTCCAAAAATACCCCCATTTTGACATTTTTGCCGCTTGTATCCATACTTTTCAGAATTTTGAAAATTTGTTTTTATAAAAATGTAGTTCACATCATGGCCAATCGATTGCCGTTTGTTGCAATGAAATCGGATGTGTAGTTCTCGAGATCTAAGGGGGGGGCCGAATCCGCCCCCTCCCCCTGCCGGGAATCGACCATACTGTCTAGCCCTCCGGGAATAGGGTTAATAACGGTGCGGTATTAGCACTGCACTTACGGAGTTTCCACGCTTCTTCGATGTCCTTTTCGGCGGTGGCTTATCACAGCTGTTGCATGACGTCACGAGGGGGCTCAGGCCAATGAACGCATGCACTTGTGTATTATGTCATATTGGCAGATGAATACAGGATATAGTTCTCAATTATGTTTTTACAGCTTGCATATGTTTCTTTAGAAAAAGACTGCTGAAAACGTAATCAGAGACATTTTTCAGCCTAACCAAGTCTATTTAGGAAAAGTCGACCGAGATGGAGCATTCCGTTTGAATGGATCGATGTCCAATTTTGATGTGTTTTTTTCTGAGACTATGCATATTTGGGCTAGCTTCTTGACGCGTGCAGGTTATGTCAGACGGCTGGTCATGGGGCACATTCCTGATGAGTTCAGACATCGTCCGTGATCTCATGATTTTTACCACCCGGAACCGTTTCACAGAACATTTCTGCAGCCACGGGCGACCAAAAAACACCGCCGTTACCGGTCGTGGAACCCTCCTACATAGCGGTGGCAGTTTTTGCCGGCAATGAGGGAACCTCCCGTAACGCGACCAGCGGTAAACCCGTCGAACGGACGAGTGCGGCCGCGCCCGGCGCCGATGCGACCCTCACCCTGCTGAGCTCTGACATCACAAGGACCCATGATTCATGCGTAGGTCAGCCGGTTCACTCTGGGCCTCGAATAACTGGCCGGCGCCCCGACGCCGCCGCCGCCGCCTCCGCTCGCCGACAATTAATGTCATCGCCAAATGAGCGCCGGAAAAACAGGCCGTGTTGACTCAGTTCACGTCATCCAGCCGGGCCTGCCAACTGGGCTACGTGGCGCGCCGTCGGCGGCGCCGCGGCCGACGACCAGTGTCGCCCGCGACGCGGGGCCGTCGGCATGCGCCTGGTGCGGTGGACGCTGGCGTGCCTGGTGGTGGCGGCGCTGGTCGACTCGGCTGCCGTGCGGCTGCGCCAGAATGAGGGCGCCGAGCGCCGCATGCGCCGCCTGCGCATGCTGCGCCGCCTTCGCGAGCAGATGCGGCTCCAGCGGCTGGCGCCCACGCTGGAGCCGTCAACGACGGAGCCCCCGTCAGCGACAGTCAGCGCGGTGACCGCAGCGCTGCCCCCACCACGGCTGGCGGAGACGACGGGGCCCCCACCGGCGTCCGTCGGCACGGTGACCGCGGCGCTACCCCCATCGGGGCCGGCAGAGACGACGGAGTTCCCCGCCGGCGACAGTCAGCGCGGTGATCGCGGAGCTGCCGCCGACGCAGCCGGCCCAGCCGCGGCCCAGCCGGGCGCCAGCCGCCGCCGCGCCCATCAGGCCCAGCAGCCGGGTGGCCACGGCCGGCTCGGTGACGTACACGGTCCGCCCGATCGTGGACACGTCGGCGGCGGCGGCCAGCACGGCGGCGCCGGAGCCGGCCGGCCCGCCGCCGCGCGAGGGCGACCTGCGCCTCAGCGGCGGCCGCGGCCCGTTCGAGGGCAACATCGAGATCTTCCACGACGGCAGCTGGGGCTACATCTGCGACGACGAGTGGGACATGCCCGAGGCGGAGATCGCTTGCCGCCAGCTGGGCTACCAGTCGGCGCAGAAGCCGACGCACGACGGCTTCTACGGCCACCCGGACGGCAAGGTCACCTTCTGGATGGACAACATGTACTGCCTGGGCAACGAGCGTAACCTCTCCATGTGCCGCTTCGACGGCTGGGCGCAGCACGACTGCGCGCCGAGCGAGCTGGCCGGCATCACCTGCCGCGGACGGAAGCTGGAGGACGCCAAGGCGACCGCGCAGCCGACCGACGCGCCGCCGCCCGAGCCGGAGGTGCCCAAGACCAGCCTGTGGGAGTCGACCAAGGGCCGGCTGAAGCTGCGGCTGCGCGGCGGCCGCGTGCCGAGCGAGGGTCGGCTCGAGATGAAGGTGGGCACCGAGCCCTGGGGCGTCGTCTGCGGCGACGGCTGGAGCCTGCTGCCGGCCAACGTCGCGTGTCGCACCCTAGGCCTCGGCTACGCGTCGGCGGCGCTGCAGACCGGCTTCTTCGGCGGCAACGGCACCGGCAAGGTCATGTCCGGCCTCGAGTGCGTCGGCAACGAGAAGACGCTGATTGACTGTCGCCACGACGAGCAAATGTTCTGCCCGGGCGACCCGGACACCAACATCGCCACGGTGGTGTGCGAGGAGGAGATGGCCGACCTCATGCCCGACCACCAGGTGATGATGCAGTCGGCCTACCTCGAGGACCGGCAGCTCTTCTACCTGCAGTGCGCCATGGAAGAGAACTGCCTGGCGCAGTCGGCCTACCGTATCCGCAAGGAGAACGCCGACTGGCACCTGGTGCCGCGCCGCCTGCTGCGCTTCACCACCAAGGTGATGAACGTCGGCACGGCCGCGTTCCGGCCGTTCCTGCCGAAGCACGCCTGGGAGTGGCACGCCTGCCACATGCACTACCACAGCATGGAGGTGTTCTCGACGTACGTGGTGACGGACGCGGCCGGCCGGCGCGTGGCCGAGGGCCACAAGGCCTCCTTCTGCCTGGAGGACTCGGCCTGTTCGCCGGGCGTCGAGCCCGGCTTCAGCTGCGCCAACTTCGGCGACCAGGGCATCAGCGTCGGCTGCGCCGACAGCTACGCGCACAACATCGACTGCCAGTGGCTGGACGTGACCGACATCGACCCGGGCCGCTATCAGCTGCGCGTCGTCATCAACGGCGAATACAAGGTCGGCGAGCAGACCTGGGAGAACAACGCCGTCACCTGCGACTTCCACTACACGGCCACCGTCGGCACGGTGACCAACTGCCGCCTGAGCCGACCCTGACGCCGGCGGCTGAGGCGGCGCCGCACCCGGCCGGCGGGCACGCCGCCTGGGCGACCGATCCCCGGGCCGTGATGACGCGGCGGCGGGCGCGGCCGCCGGAACGCCCGACGTGCGCCAGCGCTTCGCCCATCCCCGTGGGATGAACTGAGTGTCGTTTTGTTCTGCGCGATTATTTGCCACTGCCGATGTGTCCGATTTTTGTCGGGCACTGATCTTGTGTGCTGAGTAGCGCGGTAATGAAGAACTGTTTATTTTCTTTTGGTTGTCTGCCAGTTCGTTTGACACGGTTACGTGCGGGCAGGTGCCCGTGAAATGCTGATAAAATCGTAGTCCACAGCTTAGCCAGATATCGTAGTTTTCTGACTAGAAAATGTAAGTCGTCGGCCCGAGTGACACGGGGAAATAAATTCGGACGACGCACTGATTCTGGCAGCAGCGAGGCGACTGGACCGCACTGTCCGAGGAGCTGATATTCGGCCATCGCGTGCCGAACAGACCTAGCCACGGCCAACGGCACGACACGGCGACGTAGCTCAGGTCTTCGTCCAAACGGCGTTCACAGCGAAGACTGCCTGCCCGTTTCTTTAAGTGGAATGAGCCGACACAACGACTTCTTCAGTGCACGCCCCCAGGCAAGTGAAAGCATGGAGGCTTTTTTCACAACTAATTTTTCTCAAAATTTGTATCAACTACTGGCTACAACTTCGCGGTAAGATGTAACCCTATTCCCGGCAGGGGGGGCGGAATCCGCCCCCCCCTCGGGTTTTTTGCTTGCCAATTCCAGGCTTTTTAACGCAGCTTCACGAAACTTGGTGACTTTTCCTAGCTATTCCTTCTACGCGCCGTGACAAAATTTCGAAATTCTATTTTGCTCAGGGGCGGAGCCAGGCAACGTTTTTGGGAGGCACTTCAGGTCATTTTTGGCCATGTTGAGGGTAAAAGGAAAATGCCTGCCAAAAACAGAGTTTTTAAGATAGAACTTAAAATTTTGCATGAATATATAGCTAAATAGTTGGGCAATGTGCATATGCAGTTTTGTTTATCTGAGGTCACTTTACAAGGTCAGGTCAAGGTCAAAAGTCAAAATTTGTTTTTTCACAATAATTTCGGCGCCGTTTTTTCAAATGCCAAACCCGGAATATATATAACGTAGAAAGATGCCCTCTACTTGTGTATCAAGTTTCAGCTTGATATCAGGTCGGGTCACGGAGCTATGACCTAAAATGTCAGTGCACGTACCCTATATCGCAAAAACCAAAAAATGAATTTTTTGGAATAGAGTGAATTTAATCGATTAAAAACGTTTACAGATAATTTTGAATGCACACGACATCATTCCAGGTGACACCAAGGTCACTGGAGGTCATTTAAGGTCAAAGGTCACATGTTGACCTGAAGAACGTGTGACCATGACAGTTCCCCCTTTTTTATGTCCCTGGCACCGCCTATGCTAACATTATACAAACATTGTAATGCGATTTGTACTTGTTTAGCATAACATGACTAGCAGAAGCTAAAAAAGTGTTTTGGCCTCTTTTGTTCATTCCGTTATTAGAAAACTAATCATCCTATTTTTGAAACCCTGTGAACGCCCATCAATTTTCTCAAAATTTCAAATTTGCATACCCATGGTAAAAGCCCTATTCATAATATCTCGATTGATGCCAGTTTCATCGAAATTGGTCCATAAACAACGGAGTCATAAGAAGTCAAAAAGTACCCCCCATTTTGACATTTTTGGCCCCCTGTATCCACAAATTTCAAAATTTTGAATTTTTTTTGATAAAAATGTAGTTCACGTCACGGCAAATCGATTGCCGTTTGTTGCGATGAAATCGGATAAGTAGTTCTCGAGATCTCAGGGGGGGGGGCCGAATCCGCCCCCCCTGCCGGGAATCGGTCATACCGTCTAGCCCTCCGGGAATAGGGTTAAAGCATTATTTTTTTAAGAACCGTTTGAATGCAATGATACTAAAAACACGACATATTCGTTTAATGGACGCTCAAGGCAATTAAGTAACGCGCTTTTCAATTAAGTTACGCATCAGGCGGTAGCCGTGCCTCCAAGTTGCAGGGCACAATAGAGATTCTCAAGCGCCATCTGATCCGGCACCCGAGACAAAACCGCTCAGAGGTCAGAAACATGACAGCGGCGTCCGGGCCCGGGCAACAAGTCCTGCTTACCGTGGACTCTTACCCGTGTGCTACTCGGTACCCACTTCGAGGTCCTTGAGGCACACTTTCCATGCATGTTGTCATGGGTCATGTCATGGGCCAACATTACAATTTCATGAAAATGCTTTGTTGTGGTCAAAACAAGCCTTACCGGCCGACGATAATATTGCTTTAGAACTGCTCAGCTCCACACATTCCCATTCGCGCCAGGAGAAAGCAAATTTAACGTATGTTTCGGGCATTTTGGCATTTTGGCACCTTGCATTTTGGCCCCAAACCGGCGGATTTTATGAGCCCAGGGCATCGTTTCCAGCACTACCGGCCAAGCATTTTCAATCACGCATCATCTCCGATCAGTCAATATCAGACGACAGTTGTTGATTGGTAGTTCGCCGCGCAGGGGGTTTGTCGCATTAAGAATCGGATCGTTTTGTGTGATTTAACCCACCCTGGCGGCGTATCGCCATGTCTGAAGACAATTTTGAAGACGTTTTACTTATTCCAGGATGTAGCTAGCCCATTTAAATGGGCAGACACGGTAAAATCAATACCATAGTTTTATGATGCATGAATAACGGAAATCATGAAGCCAGGATCAATAACAATCGTCTTTCACAACGTGTGTATGTCGCATGTCGTTTCACACGACGCAGGTCGCAATGTGAGGACCAAGGTACTGATTAACGTGTCGCTTAAAAACAACATTTCAGAAAATCCCGTACAAAACTTGACACTGTTCTAGGCGCTTGATTGCAATGAATGAGCTTCAGTATATGAAAGAGAGAATTGCGCCTTTCTGCGCAAAATAACTCCATATGTGCAGCCGTTTATACAGTTCACATTTGTTTGAAAACCATCTGTACCTTCTCTGTACTTTTGCCAGTGTGATTCTCCATGTATCGTTGTGGGTCATCTTCACCCCAGCCTGAACGACGAGTATGTATTTTATGCAAAGCTCAGTCCATAATTTTTTTTATTTTTTACAATGTTATGATGGCCACAATTCATGCTGAACAGTGGTGTACAAAAGGAAACAAACGTGATTCAGATATCATCGAATAATCTAAAAAGTTTCCTTCGGTCCGTGACAACATTAACCCGCGCACGACCGTCGGTCCGTTTCGAACATGGGCGACTGGGAGGGGCAGTTGGCCGCCCCCCTCTAACTCGCAAACGGTTGGTCGCACGATAAAAAATAAGCATACCGTTGGAAAGCTTGTGACGAGTAGAGCTCGAAACTGGTCTCATTTTTTAGTTTTAGATAATATGTAAGCGGTTTGCGCCCTATATATGTCTTCTCATAGCCGATTGCATGAGACCGAGAAATGGCCTGAATCTCAAGGGCTGTGACTCAAAACGCTTAGGTAAAGGCACCAGCGCACAAGTAAAGGCCCGCGGATGCCGATATACGTCTAATTTCCCCAGATTTGTGCAATATATACGCCAAAACGTTGAGCTAAAGACACGGCAATTCTCCCGCCAGTTGTCGGTGTGCGCCGCTGCCGTATGCGGTACCAAATTGACGGGAACTAATTTTAGCGCGCCTTTATTTTCGCGAAAAAAGTCTATCTATGGCAATTTTGTTGTTCTTAGTGATTATTGTGATGGTTTTGTATGCTTAAATTTTAGAGAAATTATTTAGTTACCAGTCTACAGAGCTGGCGGAGCTTTATTGGCGAGAGCCTGTTTATTTCCAAAATATGCTACTTTTTCGAACTTTTTGAGGTTCCTGGTATTACTTACGTCTGTGGAAGCTAGTTCTGCCATTTTCTACCCATTCTGAGTAATTTATCGTCGATTTTGACGGTGGTACATTTTGGCTCGCAACAGTTAGTCGTGACCTGACCTCAGGTCAATGGCTGAAAGTCATTGATACTTTGCCGAATGACGGCAACTAGATGTCTGCTTAACTTCACACTAAAAATGTTATGAAATATTCCGTAAATTTCCGAAAAAACGACGATATGTCTTAAAAATGGGTTTGACCTTAGGTCAATGACCCGGAAAATTCGAAAAATCTGAGATAGCAGATTTGTTGCATGTATTACGATCACTAATCCCTGAAAGTATTATTGAGATATCTTGTTTTGCGAAGAAGTTGGAGGACGCTAAACTTTTTTTGGCATAGGTCTGTTTGACCTGACCTGAGGTCAAAATTTTGACACGAGATGTAAAACTGATGAAGCAAAAGGTACACGAAGTTTCGTGACTCTGTGTTTGTTCGTTCTTTCGCAATCCCAGAAAAACCTCAGGGGGAGGGGCAGTTAACTGCCCCCCCCCAATCGGGGACGGGGTAAGATTCATAACTGGTCGTCGACAGTGACTTAATTATCATGTAGAGACAGAAAATCCCACCAGGGAAGCCGTTCAACCCTTGTCGTGTTGGTTTGTCTGACAATGACGTTTAAATGTTAAAAGCCGTGGTTTGCAAAACATTCACTGTACTGGCTGCGCTCCATTGAATCCGACAGTTTGATGCGGACGTTTCTAGGACCGGTGTTTGAATTTCCCCAGGTCTGTCCAAGTTCTGTCCCGTCCTCCAAAGAGTTCCAACTTTAGTTTACGTCATGCCTTACCCGGAGTCAATGGGCACGGAGGAATTTCTTACGCCCCAAAGACGCCACATGAATGCTCCTCGGCCTAGGCGAAACCTAGACCTATACACGAATGCAACTCGCTGTAGTTTACACGCAGACCAGGAAGACCAATCCAAACCACACCGCCTTCACATTCTCAGCCCGACGACCGCTGCGCCATCTGGCTACGCTGCACGAACTATAGCTGGATGGAATTACGGATAGAGCGCCACTCACACTGCTACCATTCGGCTGGGGCAGGAGACCTTAGCTATCAAGTTCTCACCACCGAGCGATCACTCCAGAGGCGCCTGGACGCCCTGACGGCAAGAAGTGGAGTTTGGGACCATTACGGAGACTCCGCAGGAGCGGTCAAAACAGGGCTCTAATCTGCAACGATCTCAATGTAGCAGGCACGTCCCAATAACGTTGTAAAACCTCATTGTAGTCTTGATGTTGGAAGTAATGCGTTTTAAGGGAACCTCAAGACAGAGCACAAATCCCGCAAACTGAGAGCTATGCTCCTCCCCAATTCGTCCCTGCCGCTCTCGTGCGTCACGAAGTCGAAGCAAGTCTTGTGCTGATATGGCTACGATGCATGTCTGACAGTTATCCAGTTTCACAATGCGCTGGTGTACAATGCAGCACCATACGGTCGTCTTAGATCTATGTTCACCAAAAAGCACGCAGGGACGTTTTGACTCTTTGTCAAACGTGGCACTTAGTTCAGATAATCAGAGCAAGATTTCAGCATATGATTTAAAATTCCTCTGCGACTAGAACATTGTGCTGAAGCGGGACAAACTAGGCGTATGTCGCAACTGAGCTGAGAAACTTTTGGGGAGTTATGTTCTAAGGCGCACCACGCCTAAACGTAAGCAATTATTAACCATGAAGTACTATCATGCATGCATGCATGCATGCATGGAACAAAGAGATGAAAGATGCTTCGTGTCTAGATGGCGGGACTTGTTTCATAGATGTCGCGCCGTCTCCCGAGGATGCAGGGCAATTCCCTATGAATGATCTAATTTGGAGTTCAGGGAAAGAGTGCTTATGTTCAACGCTTATTAACAGCGAGCACGTTGGCTAGTACTGAACCCTGCAGCACTGTCTCCGGGGAAACAGATGGCTCCAAGGGCAGGGCGCACGAAACTCAAACCCGAACCGAACTATCTAATAAGACTTGGAGTCGCACGGTGCCTTCTGGAGTGACGTATCACTAATCCCCATATGACACTGCATTATGCAGTTTCTTTCCTCTCCCAGAAACGATATCGGTCAAATCTCAACAGCGTCAAGGTTATGCACTGGAGTGCCCGAGTTTTCCAGATCCCCAGAAGTCTAGTCTAATTTTGTTCGTGTCGTCAACCGTTGGAAAACCAACATTCGAAGAGAGAGAGGAGCTGGCTTTCCAATACTTTGGGGATTGGTTTCGTATGACAAAAACGTCCTAAAAAGGTGATTCGAAAAGCAAGAATATCGCATGAAGCATCTATCCGCCACTCTTGCGATAAATCTCAAATACATTTTAGTCATTACTGATCTCGAAGAAGGCTGCACTCCATATTCTGAATGCAAGAGGACAATGTAAGGCAAATAAGATGGTATGATTAAGCTAAAAATCACGTATGTCACTGTACAAATGGCCGCGATGCAACAGCCCACGGCTGTCCACTTGGAAGCATATTTACGCGACTAATTTGACAACGCGAATGTCCGTCTATTCAATCATCTCGCAGTGTTACATTTCGTGTAACATTCTCTTTTTGCTAAGTTTGATGTGCTGTTAACAATTTTTACTGGCGAATGACACAATGAAATGAATGGATAAGTGGGTAAATTATGCATGAATGAAATTATATATAGGTAATGTTACTCAACAACTGAGGTTCACTTCCACAAATGCAGTGAAAATGAAACTAGAATGACAGAAATACCAGCAAACATTTGCATGTATTTCTGTGTATACTTTGGCTTGCAGCATATCTAGCCACGCTAAACTATGAAATTTCATCAGGTTCATCTCGCGAAAAAAAACAGAACTATCCATCGCTTGTTTCCCTGTATCTCCCAGGTACTGCAGGAGAGAAAGTGGAGCGACAGGAGGTGCGGTTGAGGCAGAACGTCAATAATTTCACCTGGTGCGCTCGGTGCGTTCGCTGAAATCTGATTACATGGCAAGCTGCACCGGAAGTTAGCCCAATCAGAGGGCAGTTTGGGGATTCATTAACTCCATCGCGGCCATCAGTTTTCTGAATCTGGCCACACCACACTGCATTTAGTATGCGGCTGGTTGCATAAGAGAAATCAGACAAAGAAATGGCGACTTTTTTCTTAGCATTAATTGAATGGTTTAGCAACTAAGAATCCATAAAATTAAGACCAGAAATGAGCACAGACGCCATGAATGAAAACGTGCTGACGACTGATTATGGGGAGAAGCGGATTTATGAGTGTTCGTAATACATGGACAGACCATGCTCTGACGTGCAAACGTAAATCGCCTGTGATGGCGTTGGCGCGTCTTATCCTTGTTTCTCTATAGTGGGCAGTTGGAAGCCATAATGCGCCGAAGAAGAATTGTCAACACATAAGGCATTGCGGTCAAGAACAAACCTAATCATGGAACACGGCTGGCGATCCCGGGGGATGGCGACCCGACCCCCAATATTCAAGGATTTTAACATTAGGCCTATGGCAATGACTGGAATGAAACCGTCTGAAATCTTATGTCAGCCCTCCCCCCCATGACTCCTTGGAATCTCCAGCAATATCATGGAGTCCTTTGCACGCTGACACAATCTTTAATGGAAAACGCTTAGTGCTCTTTTTACGCGAAGTAGCTACAAATCAACCTTGCCTACCAAAGTTACCTCGCTCGTAGTATTCCATGTTCTTTTCGTCGAACGCGACAATCGCAAGTGATGAAGGGCGAAGGCGAAACCTTGCTGAAATATGCGAATAAAGCATACGTGAATGAAAATTGAACCCTCGCCGTACCTAAGGATTTTTGCATTTGGTTGCCACCCCGCCCATCTCATGCCTCTCTTAATCAAGACACAGCAGCGAAGCAAACACGAACGTGTATCACGCTTCTTTCTGGTGTGCGTGATATCTGGTCTGATCCATTAGGGCCGACCAGCGACCTCTAAGGGCACTGGAGACAAGAGTATTTCGTCATTTTCCGTATCCCCGGTCAACGTAGTAGAGATCTATAGCATTTCGGCCTGTAAACCTTGCTTCTGTGGCTGCTTGGTTTTAAACTGGCCGGTCTTTCTAAGTCAGCGGTTTCTTTTGTCTCAAGGTCACCGTCAGTTCAAGATAGATCAAATATGATTCAGTTTTCATTACGCCGCTACTGCCGAAAACGATGTCTGACTGTTGCATACTAGAATCCTGGTCACTGAGAATGGTGAAATTATTGTCACTACTGAAACGAGCAACACGCTTTGTGGGGCGCGCGATGAGGGAGGCCTACCTATTTGCTATTACTTACGTAATTACTTTTCATTTATACATTTACACAATAAAAAAGGATATTTATTGATCTGATTCAGTATCCGAAAAGTTGCAAGTCTAAATGTCACGAGTTTCCGTGACATTGTTCGCTTCCATTCCTGAGCGGTTCAGAAACACTCATGGGAACAATTAGGTTTAAAGAGAGAAAACGTTATTCCCAGAATAGCTAAGTAGAAGAAAGAGCTCGCGAACTTACGCATTGCAAATGGAATAAACCATTCAAAAGTCTGAACTGAACTGTCTTCTAGTAAAAATTCATAATTCAGTGCCAGTGGTCGCCAAGTTATTACGCTCCAGAAAACATTATGGTCGGGCCGGGCGGAACCATTCAACTTGATTCTTTTCTCCTAGTTGAAGTAAGACTCACTTGGACGTCAGCCTCACTCGTAAGCAGCAAAAAATTACCCTGTAACCGGTTCCAAGCCATTTTCAAGTCATATACGGCCAGCAGTAACCTCACATCACTTTGGAAAGGTGACTAACCTTTCAAACCCCGATATGTTGTCAAGCTTATGCACAGTATCGAAAACTGGACCCATATTCCGTCCGACTACTGAGGAAGAAGCCAAAATTCGGCTCAGATCTACAGGAACTGCTTGCTGACCCTCGAAAAGGACATCATAATTAAATAACCTTCCACTGTAATGAAAAAATAAATAAATACCGTGGCATTGAAACGAAAAGAAACATATTAATCGCACAAATCTGCGCATGTCAGTCAGTCGGTATGCACGAATCAAAACTGCAGACATGGGGGATCAAACATTACAGCTGTGGAATTTCACCTGGATGAGTCATTTGCGTGATGATATGACAAGCACGCAAACCGACTGCATAACTTCGAGTCGCGCCAACAGTCTAATCACCCAAATCACGTGTTTTGGTAGCACCTTAATATTCCAGATGTAAACTGCTGAATGGTGTGAAGCGTATTTGCGAACAAGCCAGTTAGCCATCACGTCTTACGTAACAGCTATTTCAAAAGGGCCCCTGGTTAGGACGGAACAAAGGGGCAGAGTGCTGTTCGCGCAAACCGTGCAGTTACGACCTGCCTGATTAAAAGCTTCCACAACATATACCCAGTATTTAAAAGACTGGTGAAGAAACGTTGACCGTTATAACTTAATGTGACTGCGGTTAAGTCAGTAATGATAAATGGTAGCACACTGATGCAATAAAGTAAAAAGAAATAAAAAACGTAGTTATGAACCATAAGTTAGAGAATAACAGCACAGCAAATGTGCAAATGCCGACTGGCTGTGCTTTCAGCAGAACATCAGGCCGAGCCCATGCCTTCTCTCAACAGGCCGTTTCCGCGTTTCGCCTGGGCCGGATCAGCGACGTCGCACCCCTGGTGCCCCGCGGCGCCGGGCCGCCGCCACCCTGGTGCCCCGCGGCGCCGGGCCGCCGCCAACTGACTGCGGCGGGGCTTCCCCGGGGTCCGCACACAATGGCGCGCGGCCGCGGCGCGCCCGGCCGCCGCCCGGGCCGGCGCCGGCCGCCGCTTTAAACCACCTGGCTGAGCGGTCGCCGAGCCCTCTCGTCTGGCGGCGCCGGGACGCAGCCGAGCGGAGCTAAGCCCCGGAGAGGCCCGGCCGGCCGGGGCTTAGCGGGCTCAGCCCGGCCGAGCCCGGCAGTGCGGGCGAGACTGACTTGGTACGATCCGGGCCCAGACTGGCGGGACTGGGGCCCACGCTGGCGGTCAAGGTGACCCGGGCCCAGACCTACACGACGGAGGTCACTCGGGCTCTGACCTACGGCACAGAGGTAACCCGGTCCCGGCCTGCAGCGCAGAGAGACCGGCGTTGACCTATAGAGTAGAGGTAACCTGGCTTTGACCTAGAACAACGAGATAACGCCGATCCTGACCTACAGCACAGAGGTGTCCCTGGTCCTGAACCACAGCACAGAGGTGGACCCAGCCTTGACCTACAGCGCAGAGGTGACCCAGCCTTGACCTACAGCACAGAGGTGACACCGGCTCTGACCCACAGCGCAGAGGTGACCCGGCCTTGACCTACAGCACAGAGGCAATCCAGCCTTGACCTACAGTAAAGAGGCGACACCGGCTCTGACCTCAGCGCAGAGGTGTCCCCGGTCCCGACCTCCACCACAGATGTGACCTGGGTCTCGACGAACAGTCCACAGGTGACAGACCGGACAAGTGACAGACGGCACGGCGGACCGCCGCGCGGACGTGACCCTGAACGGCGGTGGTTCTCTTTGTCTGATCCTATCAGATGCATGGGTCCGGTCCTTCTGGCTGACGTTGACAGAGCTGTCTGGACAGCCAGAATTGACTATGCTTACTTTACCCAGTCCTGGATAATGTAAGAATCAGGCGGTCTGTAATACAAATGCTGAGTTCACAGAGCGTGACGCACTAGCGTTTTCAGGCACGAGTGGATGGCTTTGTGACGTTGTGGACATCCGTGTAAAGGCACGAGCCAGGCATTGCCTCTTCATGCTTCCACCAGAACAATCATTGTGACAAAGATGTTAGCGATGACCGGGTAGAAAAGCTGTGGCAGCGAAAATCTCGCCTGAACCTGGTCCGTCCTAAGGAGTGTCAGACGCGACAAAAACGCAGCCTCTTTCACAACTGCAAGTTGCGATAGTAAAATGTGAGTGAAAGAGCGCACAGTCACAGAGGCACAGCCGCACTGTGGCTGAACCATGCGACAAGTCCGTCCCGAGTCCAGTGCACGACAGATCGGTGGACTCAACGTGCTTAACTTTAATGTCTTTTCCCAATTATTTGAAGGACCTAAGAGCTGGAGGCATTCTTTTTCGTAATCTGGTATTCTTTCGGTCCTGTTTCGTCCCACGCGCTTCGAACCGCTGTATTGACGGACGACTTCCGCTCCAAAGCGAAGACTTAGTTGGAGAGCACACGCATCAGCAGCTGCGTAAGCCGGGGTTCAGAGCTCCGAGAGTGCTCAATGGGGGTGCAGCCTCAGAAGGCGCTCCGGACCTGTCCTTTTTGCGGAAAGAATTAAATCCAGGTGAAATAGAACAGCTTTCTTTTTATCAGCCTGGTTGACGTCAGGCGCCACAAAACGAACAGAAATGACGTTGCCGATATGTCCAGCAGAAATGTCCCGCATACCGCGCGTTAATTTGCGGCATAACACGCATGCCACCGTACGGCACCGGCACGGCAAACGTGCGCCATTCTTGCGCATCCATCCATTTTGACAAAGCAGTTAGCATCACGGAAGTTCCTGGCCGAGCTGTGAGGCTAGAGAGCTGTCTGAGCATATACAAGCTGGCTTCAGTTTATACGTGACTTCCTCGTACCACACGCACCGCAGCACAAGGTCTCCTGCGATGGCCGCTCTCATGTCATCGATCCATCTCTCATAATGCGAATGAAGTCTTGGCCACGTTCCATCGCGTTCTTTTTCAGTCAGGAGACAGCTGGTTCCAGTTTTGGCGCACTGCGAAGTTCTCGGACCGTTATCAGTCTCGCAAAGTAATCGATGGCCGGCCTTCGAGTCGTGGATTTGATGGAGCGGCGCTGCGAGTCCCGCGAGATCGATCAGGTACCCGGCACTTATGTGGCATCCACCCGCCGTCGGTCATGTATTGTTTAGATTGGAAGTCCAATTTCTGGACTTCGTGTTGCCTTCGCTTGGCCATTGCGCATAGGCGCGGGAGCCATGGGGACAGGAGCTTCAGTCCCCGAACTTTTTTGAAACTTAACATTGACCCTATGGGCGCTGGCTGGAAAGAATGGACCCAAAATGCTTCTCGCCCTCCCCTCCCCAACCGAAGAGTCCCATGCCCCTGCCACGGCGTGCTACGTGGCAAATCCGGGTAAAGTACATACATGATATCATCGTGGCTCGAACTCGTGCGCATTTGAAGGGTAGAACCTGAATTGCTGAAGATCTGTTAAGCATCCCAGGATAGTGAGCGCAAGATCCCTGTGAACCGTGCTGACAAACGAGAAAAATGACGACATCCATGTATGCACAGCTCATACAAGTCTTCCAAATCTTCGCCGTAATCCATATTTTGGTACCTTTACTGAGCTGATGAAAAGAACAAAACAAAACGACTGAACAGGCGCAATGACGAACAGAAAAAAAACAGATGAAAAGGCGTAGGAGCTACAGAAGACAGTCAAGGTTAAACAGAATCCTGAAGCTACCACGAATTCGCAATGAGTTTGCGCGGCGTCCATTTGTGTTCCGTGCTTGTGAAAAATGGAACACGCTGCCTTCAGACGTCCCAATGCCAGGTGCCACCAGCAACGCGACATTCAGGGCCACCGGGAGTGTGGGAAATGAGTGTCGATTATAATATGCTGCCTCGTAAGACCAATGTTTTTAATTTTCCGTGACCCTTGTAAATCGAGGCGGATGCCTGAAAATCCATCATATGGAGGGTTCGAAATACATACATACACAGATACATACATACAGTACATACATACCATCGCTTGCAGTAAGGAGTGCATCAGAGCGGTGAGGTTGCTGACGACATTAACTTTCAACTGTCACTGACAGTGGCAGTAATACGTAATATGTAATATGTACGCGATTCATTAAAAAGATTGAGGTGATGATGGGACTGCTGAGCGCGCTTAAGATTCCTTCGTTCCACAACTCTCAGTATTTATGGGCAAATTTGCGTCTCGGCTCGCACCGCGCTGCATTCATTGCATGCCGGCATTCGGACTTCCTGGCACGTCCTTACCGAGGAAATGGCAATGCCGGCAAAAGACATCCCAATCGCAAGCCCAATGCGAAAACGTCCAGACTTCGCCGACTTGAGAGGGAGCATGCCCCAACTTGGCTTCGGTTAGCGCGGCGCTAACTTCTGCCAGACGACCGTTGTCACGAGGAACCCGGCTGCAGTGAGTGCGGGCCCGGATAAACCGGATTTCGGATTCTCGACGCGGCCTTGGAGGCGCTCATCGCCGCTCCGCTGACGGGTTCATCAGAGGAGACAATGACTCGATCAAGGGACAACCGTCCATCATATTCGCCCCCGGCAAGCGGAGGCGACCCGACGCCGACCGAGCCCGCTCACGGGTCGCAAGCGAACGGGGAGGCCGTGGTAGGACGGGAAGGGCATTCGCGAACGGTGAAGCTAGAGGGGGACGGGGAGGTCGCAGGAGGCGAGAAAAAAACGCGAGAAAACTGAGGGGTGGCAGGAAAAGGGACTTGCAGAGCAACAGGCCTCCTGAGAGCCGACAGATTGCTGAGAACGGGGAGGTCTGAGGGAGACAAGGAGGTCGCAGGGTGATGAAAAGGTCACGCGGGGAGAAGACGTGGTAGGGGGCGGAGATGTGAAGGAGAATGGATGGGCCACAGTGATAGTGATAGCCACGGACACGAATGGGTAAAAGAAGCGAGAACAAAAGCAGGAACTGAGGATCATACAGGAGCCGAGATAACACGGTTAACGGATCACAAAGGAATAGGGCGAGGAGGGTTAAAAGGGAACGGGAATATCACGAAGAACAGAAATGCTGTAGAAAACAGAGATTAAAAAGGGCCGGAAAGTGTTTGCACTACGCCGAAGTTACAGTATACAGACGGCGTCACAAGGGAGCAAACAGTGTTCCGGGAAACAGGGGTCCGAAAAGACCTCACAAGGGAAAAAGACCGACGAGAACGGATGATTTCCGACCTCACAGGAGCGCGGAGGAGTGGTCGTCCCACGCGACCACGAAAAGGTCGCGTGGGACGCTATCTTCCTTTTTGCGAAACAACATCGGGCTACTCTGGGACCATTGCTCAGAACAGCAGCGTTTTAAACATGATGAAACCGGCCGGGTTGGGGCCATCACCGGAGCGGATGCTCCACGCCGCGGCTGATGTCCTCGCGGCCCTGGCCCGTCAGCGATCAGCGGCGGCTGCCGGACCTCGCCGCTCCCGGCCGACTCCACGACCGGCACCGGACGGAGTCGAGGGCTGAGATCCTCATCGAGTGGTCTCGGCGACTCAGATCGATCGGGGCTTTCGAGAGGTGCCATTGATCCTCCATCGCTCGGGGGCGGGGGCGGTCGATACACTGAGCTGCCTCTCCGTCCATCTTTCGGTCCACTTCCCGCAGACAGTGCGGCATCAATGTTTCACCCACTGCATTACCTGTTGATGGGGGCGGGCTGGAATTCTTGGAATTTTGCAGAAGCATGCTGCGAAGAAACTGACGCAATAGGGACAGTAGCCATCTTTCTTGCCCGACAGCGGCCCCTCTTTTCTCTGCACGCGCGAAACAAGCCCTCTGTACAACAGGAGCGGATCGGGCGACGGGCGGCTCCGTACGGCGCCACCTTTCCAGACCCCGGGGACGCCCGTCACCGTCAGCGACCCCGCGCTGGCGCGACCCGACGACCCCGACGGCAGCGTTAGCCCCATGTAACCCAGCTGCCGGTGGGCAGCGACCTGCCCTAGCTGTACCCACCACCACCGGTAGCCCGCGCGGGACATCGGTGAAAGAACCAACAAACCAGGTGACAGAGCCTTGGCGACGCAGGCGGATCCGTCAATCCATGTAGGCGCGCTGTGGCTAGGTCTCTGCAGACCCCACCAGCAGTGCAGACACCGTTGGCGAGCGACGGCCTGACCCTGGTGACTCGGGGGAGGGGGGTCGTGTTGGCCCCATGTTGTAATGGTGAGCGATGGCCTGCCCCTGGTGACCCAGGCGACGGTGATGACCCCGTATTGCTCTGGTGAGCGATGGCCATACCCTAGTGACGCGGGCGACAGTGATGGCCCCATGTTGTACTGGCGAGAGATGGCCCGACTCTGGCGACCCGGGCGGTGATTTTGGCCCCGTGTGTACTGGTGATCGATGGCCTGACCCTGACGCGACGTTTGCGGAAGTTGTCGCGGTTCCTGCCGGTCGCCGCACCATCACAATTACGTCGGAAATACCTTCGTAACCGGACGGTCGATGACAACAGCACAGCGGTCAAGCGTGAGCCGGCGATCAGCGCCGAGTAACGAGCGTCCGTCATGCGAATGACAAATTCTCCGCCAGAAATAGGCTGGTGGAAAACTGCGGCGACCGGCAGAAACTGCTGCCGACGTGCGCGACGGCTTTATTGCAGCGGTCCGAAACGGCGGCATTCACTCGAGCTCGATACAACAGTTGGTCGAAATGGCCGCCCCGTTTTAAAAAATTGACGATCACGCTTGAAGTTATTGCAAGGAAGCTATTGCAACGGCTAGGGACAAGAGTGACGTCATGCATGTACGCGGCATCTGCGATAAGCTTTGCCTGCTGCTTAAAATTAACGAACTATGATTTCCCGACATGTATACAATCCGAAGCATTGCACCAGCCTCACAAGGACGTGGTAAACCATGATAACTAATCCTGTACAATGCACGTAATTTAATGCCAGTTTCCCATTCAAATACTTTACGCTTACCTACTGATATTAGCCATATGTCTTATATTTGATGTTTATTCCTATCACCAATGCAAAGTCGCAGCATAGAACGCCGCGAGGGACATCACTTCTTGATCGCACTGGCTCGGTGCCCTTTGCTATGACGTGTGCTCAGCTTCAGTCTACGTATGGATCTGGCGTATAAAATAAATAAATCTCGCCGTCGCGAACGTATCAAGTCGCACAATTTGCGTCCAGATGCACAACTGGCAACGGGTCCCAGCGCTACCATCAGGGTAAGATGAGTATCTCCCAGAAGAAATGCCCGAACAAAGTTCAGAGTTTGTCCCCGTTCCGAACACTGCCAGAGTTAGCACGGCTTCACGGCTTTCGACGCGGGGCTGCGGAGCGGCCTGACGGAGCTCACTAGCACGCCGTGCTCCCGCTCAACCACGGCGAGCAGGGCGGCGCGTCGCGGTCCCAGCAGAGACCGTCTCGGCCACTGTAGGTCGGCAGCACCCGACCAGTCGGCGGCAGCCCCCTCCTCGCTCCAGCGGGAAGAGCCCCGGCTGATCCGAGCGCTGGAAAAATCAGGGACTCCTCTTGAGAGGAGTCCGTATCAGAGTCCGTGTCAGGGACCACCCTGATCGTGACAGGAGCACCCGTCGGACCTTCTCACCGCCACGAGATGATCCCCATCTCTCCCGCGGGACGAGCGCCTGTCAGTCCCCGTCTCCCCTCCATTAGGCCGGCCGGATCCGTCGACCTCGGCGATCGGTTCGCTTCAGCCGGACGGGCCCTCGACGCCAGGCGCGGCCCTCTCAGCTGTCGGCCGCAAACACCTGGCCCTGACCGAGCTCCTGGCGCCCCGGGCAACCGATGACGTCACGGACCGCACCGGGCCGCCGGCGCCCGCTGTGTGCCGTCGTTTTCTGGAGCCGATGACGCACCGGGTATTGATGTCCGGGGCTGTGAGACAGGCTGCGTGGGTGGCATTCTTGTCCGCCCATTCTCGCGCTGATTACGGCTATTTCGGGAACGCGGAGCTCCACGCTTTCAATCAGTGCATTTCCTGCCAAAATACACGCGGGTATTGTCACCGCTCAGCAAGCGTGGGTGATGGACACGTATGTAGGGGAAGCACTTAACCTACAGCCTGTTCGGCACATTCACTAACCCTACGCAGGAATAAAAATAGCTCATTGGGAGACTGGACCACAGAGCTACTGACAACTATCCGCGTCTGTACCTTCCTTTACGACTCCGACAGAAAAAGCTTTACAGTGCGAGTGTATGTACACTAGAATTTGTTAGATTCAAAAACGTATTTTTTAAACGCTTTTTTTAAAACGTATTTTTAAACGTATTTTTTAACGTTCTTCAAACAAACTGTTTGGAAGAAGGGAAACCCTTTTTCATAAACGACGAAAAGCGTATAAAATTCTCCATGATGAAGCGAAGCATCGGTTTTTCTGCATGTCACATGCACGTGACATACATTACAATCTTCACTGACGGTGTTTCATCATGGAGAAACCCGTTGATGAATCCATCAGATCTTCATTGGATATTTGACAAGCTCTCGGCTCATTATCGACTCTCACCGTGTACGAATTTCACTGGTCAGAGCATGCAGCTTGATGTTTTATCAGCGACGAACAGTGGGACCACAGAGTTGTGCGTACATTCTCCAAGCAGGGTTTTCAGCAATATTTGACATTAAACGGGCGACGCCAAAGAGACAAAAATCGCATGTCGCCCCTACCTATCCCAAACCATTAAATTGATTACTTTCCCTTCCCTATCCCGTGAAGGCTGTGACTGTTCACCCTGGATCAGAAAACTGTGAGTAGTAACTCATCCGAACAATTTACACTCATTACATCCGCCACCACTTATGACCGGCAACACATCTCTGAAGGACGCTGATGTTTCGTTTTTCCGACACGGTTACGAACTCGTCACTGCCTATTTTTCTTTCGGAAGCGCCGCGGAGAAAACTACGTCCAGCACGCAAACAGATTCGGCTAGGCCAGGCTGATCAGCCAATCAGCGATCAGAGCGGTATGCACTGTGGGAACGCTGACGAGCTGCAGGCCAGTTCCCAGTGGATTACCGTATCGGGGCGCGCCGTCCCGCCAGGAAATGGTATTGGGCCACGCGCAAACACAAACAAGCCCACAGCTCACGCTTCAGTCGTTAAACGGTGATCTGTCACGACCTGATCTCCAGTGTCTTCAAGCGGAGAAATGGAATTTGCCACTTTTGCTGATTGTGCACCATCTGGTATTTTTTTCCGACTCACAAGTTCACTTCATTGACCACGTCAGCGTCAGTCACCACATGCGCAGACGCGCGCAATGGAACGTACGTCTATAGACCACGTACCAAAGCAATGAGTAATCACTCACAACCATGACAGTAACAACCAGTAAGACGCGTTCTGGACCAGTAACAAGTGAGACCTGCTGCGTTGCTACTTGCATCTTTACTTCCCATTTACTCGTTTTGTAGGGCATGAAAATGCTTACTTACTTATTTCAATACTTCGCATCGGAAGAATTGCAAATTTAAATGCCATGAGCGCCCATAGTATTCTTCGCTGCCGTTAATGAATGGGTTAACAACACCCGTGGAAAACTAGGTTTAAGAGCAAAATATTGGTCCCGGAATAACTGTTACACAAAATTTAAGGAAATGAGCTGTCTTCTAGCATCAGGTTCATGGTTTTGCTCCCGGTAGTTTTAAAGTTATCATTCTCCAGAAAGCGTTACGGTCGGGCCGACTGTCCAGTTCGATTTTTTTCTGGTAGTTGAAATAAGGTTCAATCGGCCTTGAGCCTCGCTCGTAATGACAATCCTAACCGAACAAGTGTACGCTCAATCAACCAAATACACTGGAAAGGAGCTTTTGTGTACCTGTTATTACTGTAAAATATAAAGTTCCTTGTCTACTTTTGGCCACGTTGTGATGTGATGTAAAAACCACCCGCATCATGAAGTTTTCGCTGATAGCACATAGCTAAAGCGCCATCTGATAACTGGGCCCGAGTTCCAGTTACATTAAGCAGGCAGTGTCGTGAGACCTATGTGGCTACGTAAATAACCCGCTATCACAAGACCGGAAAAAATGAGGGCGAACAACACGGCCATAAATCTAGGATTTTGTTTGCCACGGTCGGCTGGCCGCACCGTCCACCAATTTATTGGCTGGGCGAGAGCCCACTCCTCCGTGCCCTTCGACTCAGGACTTCCTGTCCAGCTTCAGGCCTCGGGCACACGGATGCGATGCTGGAACATCTCTCCCGCGGTCTCAGCAGCAGTCACGCGGCAATTCCGGCCAAGAGCACGGAACGCAGAGCGACGTCCCGCAGGGTCCGTTCCGCACTGCTGATTTACTGCGATGTCGCTGCTCTCCTCGGTCGCACTGTGTGCGCTGTTTACTGCGATGTTGCTGCGCTCCCCGGTCGCACTATGTGCGCTGTTTACTGCGATGTCGCTGCTCTCCTCGGTCGCACTGTGTGCGCTGTTTACTGCGATGTTGCTGCGCTCCCCGGTCGCACTGTGTGCGCTGTTTACTGTGATGTTGCTGCTCTCCCCGGTCGCACTGTGTGCGCTGTTTACTGCGACGTTGCTGCGCTCCCCGGTCGCACTGTGTGCGCTGTTTACTGCGATGTTGCTGCTCTCCCCGGTCGCACTGTGCGCTGCTGTCAAAACGTTTCCGCCAATCTTCACAAGTTTCATATGTCAACTCGGCGGAGGCAGAGTACATCTTCGACGACACGAAAAGCCAAAAAAGATATCAAGATCCGGCAGACTGATGACGAGATCCGGTCTTTACAGGCAACACGATCGCTGTTGCAGTATGTCGAAAGAGAGTCTTGGACTGCGTAGTGCGGACACCGCGACCCTATGGGCACCCATCGTAGTGAACATTCTGACGTCGGACCAGGTCAGCGAAGGGTCACGCCGGGGAAGCTGTACTTCGGAAAGACTGCGTCATCGCTGAAAGCGCTGATTCCACTGGCGTTCAAATCTCCAGACTGTGTGTTGAGTGATCCCCTGTTGACCTTTTTCTGATAAAAATGCGCCTCCAGGTAGAGGCTTATTTTAGAGCCAATGCTGCGCGCTGACCTTACCATATGACCTGGATGTAACAGCACTCACTTGCTTTCAGTGTTCATGCACTGTTGCTAATACATTTGTCTTCCATTTCCGACAACGATCTCACCTTGTTTCGCTGTACGTGCCCATTATTTGCCAAGATTGCCATCAAAGCTTAAGTAATACTGAAAAATAACGCCTGCATTTACATCACATACGGTAGAATGCCAGACGGGAATAATATAAATAACAACGGGGACCGTCTAAGGCAATGCACACTTGGATGGATGCTGCCTGACCAAATCTTACTTTCCATACCCACTCCACGCACGACCATTGCCATATCCATTAATGCTGCAGAACGACCTCAAGCTGGGTGACCTCGCCAGCACCCGCTCATCGCTGCAGGACCACCGGCCAATGCCACTATGCTAAGTGGCGCGGAAGTCGCCATTGCTTCCTGCCCGGCTGCAACGGTTTCATGCGGGGCGCACCGTTCTGCGCCGCAGCCGACGCCCCGTGCCAGCAGGCGCGACGGTGGCCGAGCTGTTGAAGGGGAGACGGTGACCTTCGGGCGACGACGCTCGCATGGCGGGCGATCGGGCTTGCGTGGCTTCGGCGCGAATGAGCGAGCTCTGCTCGGCGGGGGATTGGCTGTGGTCGGACCGGGGACCCGCCCGTGCTTCAGGCCGCTGCGGCCGTGGCCCACGGCGCATGCCCCGGCTGCGCTCGGAGGACCTGCGTGTTTCGGAGCTGCGGTTAGAGCCGAGGACTGCCCGTGTTTCAGACAGCCGAGGCGGTACCCGCGGAGCGCGCCGGACCACGTGAGCGCCAGGCTCCGGCGCCGGCCGGTCGGTCCCGCCGGCGACCGGCGGCAGTCGGCGGCCGAGGCTGCCTCCAGGCCGGCCGGCCCGCGCCGCACGTGCGGGCGCCGAGCCGAGGCCGCGCCGGGGTCGGGCCGGGCACGGCGCGAAGTCGGCGTCTCCGACGCGGCCCGCCGGGTCGCGAATCGACCTCGCCGCCGGCGCCGCGCCGGAAGGGCGAGCCGACGCGAGGCCGGCCAATCGATGCGCCGACGGGACGGCGGCGAAACAGGAAGCGTCCGGCGGAAGTCACGAAGGGGTGCGAAGGTCGCGAGGCCCGCCAGTCGGCCGGTCGGTCGGGCGCGCGGGCGCGGGATAATCTGATTCTCGTCTGGCCGGGCGCCGCCGGGAGTGGGCCGTCGGGCGCAGGCGTCCGCGAGGCCACCTCCAATTGGATCACGGCTGGCTATCTCGCGTCCTGCGCCGTCGACGCCCAGCAAAAGCTCGCCTGATGAATTAGGTGGCGTTGAGATTCCCAACGACGAGTCCATTGGAGGAGGTCTGAATGAAATGCTCTGCCTAGGTTACGAGGTGAAAGGCATGAGAGCAACTGGCAATTAATGTCGAGATGAGGTTGTTCGGGAAGAGTTCCAAAAATGGTGTTGCGGTAGTGCGAAGATCAAACATGAAAACGTTTCGTAAATCCGTTAAGATTATCGGACGTGAAATGTTGTTTTTTCATGAAACCATCTCTAAGTTCCAACACAGCTTCCACCAGGAAAAAAGGTCCATTTTTTGTCATTTGGTTGTCTTAATATTTAACATTTCTTCGCAGTTCAGGTACATAATTTTGTGCAACTGTATCGCTTTCGAGGCAAGAGATAATCGTTTTAACTAGACAATGTTTGAACTTTTTTACGGAAAATCAGAAAATATGCTACACGTACAGAAGTCGCTGACAATACCCCTGGAAAGGATCTAATTCAGAATTCTGTTTCCTATAAAAAGCACACATGGTTCAACAAAGTCGGGCAAACCATGTTATGAAACTAATTACAACCTCCATACATGTGCAGCCTTCATAAATGCCAGCAAAAATGCTGAATTTCGTCATCTGAAAAGCTAATTCTATCCTTCCATATGTTCTATAAACGTCAGCAATGGGCTCATTTAAAATGAATGCACATATGCAAATAAGAATGTCCACAGAATATCAAGATCTCGTTGGAAACGCGATCGCCATTCGTCAGCTACGACATTTGTAAATTATGCCCTCTGGGATTCAGTAATAAAACGAATGTAAGTCAATCTTGATTTACTGTAACAGTAATACAATGTCGCGGATATGCCTGCATGCAAAATCTGTAGTATGAGGCACCATGCTTGAAATGTTTCGAGAGCAAATTTAAGTCTTCTTCGCTGATTTCTTTTCTTTTTTTGGGGAGGGGGAGGCAGACTGGCCATTTACAGGACGTCATCGCACCACACTGCCGACCATCTGGGTGTCTGGTGAGATATGTTAGCGTCAGCTGTACGTGAACAAATGTGTAATGCTTTGAACTGCTTCCCCGTGCGTTATTGGGTGAAAGCGTTAAGTGTCCACTTCTTGAAAACAACTTTCGACAATAAGCATTAACAGGGAATGTTTCACCATGGTTCATTTTTCAAGAGTTGGTCGAACAAAGGTGTACTATGATGTTTTTTGGTGCGTTCATTGCTCTGAGAAATCAATGAATGTATAAAATGTACACAATTTGACACGGATGCTCACCTACGTCAACTATTAAGCTGCCATCGATACTGTTCTTTACGGCCCTGATATAGAACAACAAGTCCTTGCAGCGAATTATATTGGTTTCCTGTGGTGGTCGATAAAGTTTAGGCACTAAGTATCCTTAAGCACCACAGGCAAAATGGTGCCTCACAGGCAAACACAAGGGGCCAAACAAAGGGTATGATCAAGGCCGCTTGATTCCACAATGTTCCTTTTGCTAGCGTCGGCTGGCTAGCATTCGCAATGAACGCCAATCATTAGCATTGCAACAAGCGTTAATCAAAATGGTCAAATAAAAATTCACCTCATCCGTTTTCAAAAGCAATTTTCGGAGCTTTTTGCACGAGTCGTATCAAAGCTGGTTTATAACGCCACTCATCCTGGTTTTCAGCACAACAGTCAGACTGTCGACCGTCGACCACTGAACCCTGTAATGGCCACAGCCGTCGAACATTTTTTGTGTGCCATAATTGGCGACGGAGCGCGACGACCACCGCGGCCGCAGCTGCTGTGACGTCTGACGGGCCGACCCGGACCCGCGGCCGAGGAGGAGCCCCAGCTGCCGGCGGCGGCGCCGAGCGGCGCCCAGGGAGTCGTCTGCGGCGCCGTCTCGCCCGGCGGCCAGGTGCCCGCTCGGCCGATCGGCGCCGATCACGGCGCCACCGGATTCGCCGCCGCGCCGGCCGCCGCCGCCGCCGCACGTTCGCCGCTGGCCGGACGTGCGGCGCCTGGGAACGGCGCGGAAATCGGCCGCCCGCCGCCGCGCCGACACGACAAAGGGTCCGCAGCCGTCCCCGCGCGACGGACGACGACATTTCTGGCGAGGGAACGCGGCCGGCGCCGGCAGCCGGCGGCTGATGCAACTCGGCGCCGAGTACGGCACGGCGCGTGGGTCCGCGTCCACCGGCCGGGCTATTTTTGGGAAGCAATCAGTTCCTTGCGTTGGGGCAACGCCGATTAGCTTGTCGCGGCGTGGAGGTCTCGTTGCGATCGTCCCGAGCAGCCCATCATGCCGCTTCACTGGCGTGTGGCGTGACGACAGCGTCTGTGGAGGATACTGCCAGGAACTTGTTCACCACCGCGCCGGGCAACCTACAACCTGTCCTTCAAATAAATGCTCCCCCTGTATCACGTGACTGTATTCTTGGATAGCAGGAAGATTCCGTCTCATCGTTTTTAGGCAGCACGTCTTGAATGTGAAAGATCCACCAGCAACGGCCGAACGCTTTGCTGCAAATGCACGAAACATTCTTGTGTGTCATACGATCCACCGGGTCTGCTTCGCCACCGGCAGTCGGTGGGCTGCTGAAACCGAAGTGATTTCAGGTGTTCGCAGTCATCACATTTCAGAGGTCCTTCGCAGCAGCTGTCTGCGTGCCTCCGTGCCCGCGACTTCCGGCGCCGGCGGCGAATCGACCCCGTGCAGCAGACCGGGCGCCGGCACAGCTCTGTGACGTGTCACACGTCTGTGGCCATAAGTCGCAGGTCACAACTCGGCGACCTCTGTCCCCGCGTCTGTTTGACGCAGGGCGGATGCGATCTACAGCACAGAAATAGCCGACAGGACGGTCATAGCCCGGGAGCCCACTGCACACCTGACGGCGTCCGGCGACAGTGGGGCCCGCTACACATCTGACGGTGTCCGGCGATAGCGGGGTCCGCTACACACCGGACGGTGTCCGGCGATAGCGGGGTCCGCTACACACCGGACGGTGTCCGGCGATAGCGGGGTCCGCTACACACCGGACGGTGTCCGGCGACAGCGGGGCCCGCTACATACCTGACGGCGTCCGGCGACAGCGGGGCCCGCTACAGAGCGGCGCCATCCCGTCGCCTCCCCCAGCCGGTGGTCCCGACGTTTGGAAAGTCGACCGGCCCTTGATGAATGAGGTACTAATGGCCGAGGTGGCGGAAACCACCTGAGGAGGTGGCCGGTGTCTGTCGTTTTTTGCGCCGATCAGTAATCCGAACTGGCCGCACGTGGCGACTCGAAAGGTCACCGGCAGCGATTAGCGCTGGTCGGCCGCCAGCGGTCACCTGTGAGGTTCGCGTCCTGACAGTCTCCGGCGAAGGGCTCTTCGCGGCTAGACGGCGTTCGGTTGTGCCGTTGATCTACTAGCGTCGCCTTCGCCGCCGTAGGTACCATTGACAGTGCAGTTGGCGAGCTATTGTCCTGTGGAGGAGTGGCACTCATGCATTACTACGACTGCTCAGCGACGCAGAAGGAAGTGCTGGCCCGTCACGGATCGGTTCCACCACGAATGATGAGCTGTCCTGTTGTCTCGGAGGGCAGGCACGATTTAACCCCCTCAGGTCCATGCGCGGAAACACCGCCGAACATGACTGCGGTGTTTCAAAGCAGTACCTGTCAGTATTTTACTACCGCAGTGCACAGCTTGACAGCATGTATCCGTAGTCCACTAGGACATACGAACAGGCCAATTGGCTCTTGTAAAGTGAGACCTTTGAAGTCGTTTGAATGTTGCAATGTGCGCAATAATTGAGTTGCCGTGTCCCACCGTAAAGCATGCACGCTGATGAGCATGCAGTGTTCAAATCGAGCTCGACAGCTGCTGAGTGATGAAGACTATTCCAGGACCGGTGACTGGTTTGCTTCGACAGCGATACGGGCTCCACGGTCACTGCTGCGCTGGGGGCAAGGCAGACTTATATCTCACTACCAGTCGGTCTAATTGCCAGAGAAATGCCGTTGGAACGGGGACAGAATTAAGCTAAATTGGGCTGGATAACAGCATGTCCTCGACAAACCCGACATTTTCATTTATATGCTAATATACTTGGGAAACAATATCTTTTTAAACATGCATCTACGGCTGCCCACAGTCAGAAAGCGTTCTGAAATACATCTGAGCATGCAGAAAGGTGAACTGCAACAGTTCCTCAGTTTCCTAAGAAAGTCCCCACAGAGGGGCTGCAAAGCGATTTGACTAGAAACGCAGGGTCAAGAGATACCTATAGGTACATCTTCTGAGGCTCTCTGCTACAGGAGACGTAAATGAAGACCGGGATCATTCTCCCCAAACTGAATTTTCATTACCAGTTGATACAGAGGAAACGCGAGCTCATTCATGTATGTTTTATGTTTCCTGCCTACTGTTTCCATTCAGACATGCTACCACAGATCGCGCTTTTAGTTTAATCGCAACAAAGTTGCTGGAATACAATGGGTTGAAAATACTTCAACAGCTGTGGGCTAAGCCATGTACACATGTGACAACATCCGTCAATGCTTGAATGCAAAACGTTCCATATTTTCCCTGGATGACGCTGGCTCCTGCGCATCATCTCAAAGACATCGCGATGGCGTATGTACAAATTTATTTGATTGATACGAAAGCCACTTTAACAACACATTCGGGAATCAACACACGGACCAGGCTCTCGCCGTCGTCATACGTGGGTACCAAATAATACCTAACAAACAACCCCGCTAGACGAACAACGCAAAACGCCGTGTCCCATAGCGCCCACAGCACTGCTGTGGCTTCGTGTCGCTGTGCCTCCGCCCCGTGACGGATTCCCAACGGGTCACGAGGCCACCTCAAAACGCCCGACCACGTGACTGCCGTGAGCCGTGACGCCCGAGCACGCCACGGCTCCGTAACGTGCCGTGACTCAGGACGACAGGCGGGCCGATGCCCGTGCGTGACTCATGTAAGCGTTGCAGGCCCCGGCGCTGGACGCGGTGACGTCTCGGTGCGCCCCTCTCTCGGCGACGGACGCACAGTGCTGCGGGTGAACGCAGGCGACTCCGCCAGGGGCTGAGGAGAAGAGGATCACGAACGCATGTCCCGGCTCGCGGCACCGGCCGTGATCAGAACGTGCTCGGGCTCCCGGCTCCACCGTGCGGAACGGGACGGGCGCACGCCGGCTGCGGTGCAGGAGCACTCGAAATATATCACTCTGCCAAGGAGCACTGTACGGAATGTTTCAGGTCGCCACAAGATCACTCGAAGTTTTCTAACACCACCCCAAAATCTCTGTACTCTGACAAAATGGCACATTTTCCCTCCCACCACGGCAAACACCCGAGATCACGTGGAATGTCTCCGTTTGGTCCCCGGGTCTCGCTGAATGCCCCGACCGGTTAACGAAACCATGAGAATCTCGCGGCTGGGACCCGGGATCGGGCCCCCGACTGCCCCCCCCCCGGGTCAGTCGGGGGCGCGGTTGGTCGCGACCCGCCCCGGGTTAGAACGAGAGGCGCTGCTCCGGCGGTCTGGCCGGCGGCGCGCCGTTGTTGTTGCTGACGCGCGCGTCGTACGCGGCCGGCCGCGGTCGCCGGCAGCACAGCACCAGCGCCAGCGTCTCGCGGAATGCGTCGCGGAACTCCGTGTTGAAGTAGGCGTAGATCATGGGGTTCAGCGTCGAGTTGAAGTAGCCGATCCAGAAGAGGACGTCGACGAGCACCGGCGGGATGTGGCAGCGGCTGGCGCACAGCGTGGCCGTGGCGTACCAGACGAAGAACGGCAGCCAGCAGAGCACGAAGCAGCCCATGATGACGCCCAGCGTCTTGGCCGCCTTGTGTTCGCGCAGCATGTGCCCGGTGGAGAAGCGCAGCCGCCACAACCGGGACGTGTTGGACGACTTGCGCTGCTCCGACGTCGTGTCGCTGAAGAACGACACGTTCGAGCTCTTCTTGTGCAGGCCGCGCGGCGGCAGCGGCGGCGGCGGAGGCGCTGGAGGCAGAGGCGGCGGCGGCGGCGGAGGCGGCGCCGCTGCCCGCTCTGCCCTGGACGACGCATCGCTAGCCTGGTCGTTCGAGACGGCTGCGGCGGGGGAAGCGGAGGCGGGGGAGGCGGCGGCAGAGGCGCGGACGGCGGCGGCGGCGGCGGCGCCCGGCTCGTCGCGGATGTTGTTGAGCGCCGTCAGCGCCAGCGTCAGCTCCTCCTCGGTGATGCCGTCCAGGTGGACGACGCATTCGGGCGGCGCGAAGTTCATCGAGCTCGGCGTGCGGCTGATGGCGCGATGCTGCCTGCGCGCCTCGCGGTAGATCCGGCTGTACATGCACACCATCACCACACCCGGGATCCAGAACGAGACGCTCGACGAGACCACCATGTACGCCTTGTTGACGATGAACTGGCAGACCTCCGGGTGGCGCGCGCGGAACGCCAGGTGGTCCTGGTACGTGTACCAGCCGAGGAATATCGGGATGAACGAGATGCCGACCGGCGCCGCCCAGGACGCGGTCAGCATGGCGGCCACCGTGCGCCGGCTCATGCGGCGCCGGTACTCCAGCGGCTGCAGGATGGCGAAGTAGCGGTCCACGCTGATGCAGCACAGGTGCAGGATCGACACCGTGCTGAAGAACACGTCGAACGAGTTCCACATGTCGCACATCACGGGGCCGAACATCCAGCGCCCGGTCACCTGGATGCTGGCGTTGAACGTCATGGCGCAGAGCGCCACCAGCATGTCGGCGAACGCCAGCGACACCACGAAGTAGTTGGTCAGCACGCGGATGCGCCGGTGCAGCAGCACGCTCACGATCACCAGCAGGTTGCCGAGCACGGCCAGCACCATGATGGCGCCCATGGCAGCGATTTTGAGCACCTGGATCGGCAGCGGCGCGCCGGCCGGGCCGGGCTCCGACAGCGAGACGTTGGCCAGCGGGCCCGGGACCTCCTCGGGCAGCGGGGACGTCAGCGAGGCCGGCAGCGGAGCGGCAGGGCTCACGCTGACCTCGGCCATGCCATGGTCCGCCGGACGAGCGGCGCCGCAGTGCCGGGCGCGCGGGACGCGCCGCGGCTCCGTCCGTCCCGCGGGCCGGCGCCGGCGCCGCGCCCCGAACGCCGGCGGAGTCTCTCGGGAGGCGAGCGGCCGGTGGCCGCCGGCTGCGGCACGGCCTCTGTTGCCGGGCGCTCGTGGGAGGCGGCGGCCGGCCGGTAGTGGACTGAGCCGGGTGTAACACTCTGCCCGGCTCCCAGGGGCCTTTCCGGCCGTCGAACGCGGCGCTCCGAAATCGATGGGCCCGAAAAGTGGGCCGTATTTCACGCGGTCGAAGGCAGGACGCTATCGGTGGGACGCTCTAGCTCCGGCCGGGCCTCCGCGCTCTATCTCGACCCCGGCCGTCGCCCGTCCGGCTCCGTCGCCGTGGACTGGCACCGGTTTCGGCTGATCATTGCTCACAGGATCGATCCGGCCATGACAACGAGCGAATAACTTAAGCCGGCCGTCGTAACTGGCGCGAGCGCCCGTCGCCCCTCTCGGCCGCGCCGCCACGGCCGCTCCGGAGACGGAGATGGTGGAAGTTCGGCGTCGGGGGGGGGGGAGCGGCAGGAACGTGCGGGCCGAGACTGTTGCCCGGGCCGGGAGCGCAGCACCGGCTGCCGAGAGCTGAGGCCAGGAGCTTGCGACGTCTGTCGACGTCCCCAGCCGGACAAGGCAAATGTTATTCACCGGGAGATGAGCCAAAGTGTTCTGCTCGTCGGTCCCAAATGCAGTGGGTGCCGCACCAGTGTCGGACTCGGGCGGCGGGCACGGCAAGGTCCCGAGTTCTCGACCCCCCACGAGGCAGGGCGCGGGTCTCCCGTCACGGCACCAAGAGCGGGCGCGCAAAAACTCCGCACAGCACGAGACGCAAACACCGCACGGCCGGCAACCGGTTCCGGCCGCGGGGCGGCCGCCGTCCGCTCACCAGCGCGCCGTCACGTCAGCGGCGAATCCGGCGCGTGTCGGTCCGTCGGCGCGGCGGACGACCCTGCCGGCCACCTGGGTCGGCCGGCTGACCTGAGCGACTGCCGGCGGCCTCTCCACGTGCGGTGGCCGCGGCGCGCCGACCATCGATCGGGCGGCGGCGCGCGGCGCGCGGCCGGCCGCCGGCCAGCCGTACCGGCGACCGGCGCTAATTGCCGCCGGCGTGCGCCGCTGCGAGCCCGCGGCTCGCGTGACCGCCGTAATGCGATGCTCGACAGGTAGGCGGATGCGGGGGTGCGGTCGGCCACCCGGCCGCCGGCTGCCGGCCGGCCGGCCCGGCTCGAGACGACGGCCGCCGCAATCAATTAGAGCCCCGGTGACCGGCCTGGCCATTCATTTTGCGGCTGTTTTTGGGGCTGGACGGTCCGGTCCGGGTAAGTGAATTGCCTCTTAAAGAGATCAGGCGGAGGCGGCGCTCTGATTCAGCTGCAGTGCCCCCGAAGTGAACTCGTCTAACTAAAGACGATGTGCTCTCCTCGACCTGACTCGCCGGTGCCACTCAGTTGCTCCTGACGGATTCAGCTACATTAAGCCATTCGTAATAACGCCGACACTTGTTTGGGTGCGCCTGGGTGTTTGTGAATTAAAAAAGTGTTATCAACTGTTGCCCCAGACCAGTTTCTTGGTACTAGTTAGCGCGCTTGCAGTCGGATAAGATAGCATTATTTCCATTCATACTGCAAACGTCCCAGCAGCCATACCAGTCTGGACGGGTCACTAAAAACTAAACGTTTCTGTAGCACTTTCCCCGTGCCAAAATCCTTCGACGCAGGCAACTGTAAGGGAAATGACGCCTTGTGAGCGGAGGCGGCAATGCGATCCGCCATCAACTTTGGAGCTGAGATGGCGTAGGCAAATTGTGGAACGCTTGGTTTGCACTTCGCCGAACATCCACGTACGTGCCTCTGCGCTTAACGGACCGGAAAAGTGGACGATCACAGAAGCACTCCGCAGAGCAAACAATTTCGGCACACGCTTCCCCAGCGCCGTCGTGTTTGAGCGGCGCCGGCTCAAGAGGCCGGTCCCCGGAGAGCGCCACCGGAGCGGCAGGTGCTTCACAGAGCCGAGTGGGGCCGCACGCGCGGCGCCGTGCCTCGAGCGCAGTCCCGCGGCCCTGAACAATTTCGCCGAGTAACGAGAGACGCCTGCGGCGACCTCCGTGGGACATTTACGTGCAACACCCCACGCGACCCCGCCGCCGATAGCAGCCGCCACGATACGCCGGCAATTTCCGGCGCCAGGGATCAGGAAACGACGCGAAGGGATCAGTCGCACCTGCGAACCCGGAACAAAGCACGACAGAAACGGAGCGACGCCGCCCAAATGCTGACCACGACGTGTGCATCGTGCAGTTCAGCTGTAAAGACGCAAAACTAGGGAAAAGAAAAGTGGGTGGGAATGCTACGGCCTTACGGATTGATGATGCAGTCCTTTTCACGCATGGCTGCAACATCGTCGAAACGATGAAACGGCATCGTCTCAGCTGAACTGCTTCAGCTCAATGAAAGCCGATAATCCATCTCTGAAAACTCCATACGTACACTGCGCACTGCAAAAACTATTCAACATACCGCCTTCCATCATGTACCGCCTCATTTGTTCCGTCTGACCCACATACATATGAACAGCTTATGAAATTCGCTCTCCTCTTATCCCCTTCTGTCGCTTGGCACGGAAGATGACTGGTCTTTGTTATGCCGCTCGTTTTCTGATCGACGAAACGCATAACGGCATAGTAAATGCTCATTAGCCGCGCAGACGCCCCGAATTTCTTTTACCGCCTTATCCGAGGAGGTGCTGTGACATCAAACTTTTAGCCGGCCGTCGGCTGAGAGGCTTGTTTTGCACCAACGAGGCTCGACATAATGTGAGAGGCTTGATTTTACATAGCCCAAAAGCCTCTTGCGCGAACAAAGCCTTTTAAGTCTGATCAGCTGCAAGATTGGCTAAGTTTGAACGCACGCGGCTGGACTTCAGAGCTCTTGTTTGCAGGTCACGTCCAGCTGAGAGTGCAGCAGCAGCGGACGCAGATAATTTATACGCACGGCCCAGTCAGCAACGGTCTCATTTGAACAACGCCGGTCCGCCAACGGTGCCTCTGAAGACTAAATAATGAAGACGCATGTCAGTTAGCCTAGACGACGCAAAATTCGCGATGCCTATGCGTAACACTCTGAGACGGCGGCCACTTCTTCACGAGACCAAGCGCACCAGCGCAGCAAGGACAACGGACCACGGCCAGGGACCACAGCCCGAGCAGCGGCCCACCTGCAGCAGAAAGGGCCAGACGAACATCCATTACCAGGGCCATAACTCAGCTGCCCCGCGCGGGCGAGCAATAACGGAACGGACGCGCTGATTCGCCGGCCCGCCGGATCAGCGCGCCACTTTGACTGGCGCCGATGATCTAGCGGCCACCTGCGGCGGAGAAGGCGCGGCGCGCCGGCGGCCCGGTCGGCCGGCGGCCGCGGCCTGGGAGGTCCCGGACCGGCACGCCTTCTCTGCCGAGTTATTCTCGGAGCCGTTCTCAGCTCAATGGCATAGCAGATTCGCCCAGAAATGTCCGGCTCTCGCGCTGGAAATAGACTGGGAAATGCGATTCCGGGGTGCGAGCAAATTTTAGCGGCACGTCGCGTGAAAACGTCCGGGGTTCAGCGAAAGTGGCACGGATTTAAAGGCCGCTTATGCCTGCTGATTAAAAGTGCGACGTCCGGTTTGGCTGGACACTTAAGCCTGAGGAATGCAGTTCCTTGAACTGAGTCGCTGGCGAAGGAATATTCCAGCTATTGGGTCGCACCTCTTGTCTTATTCAGGAGTTTCAGAGCTGGAACATATCTAATGACAGCAGGGAGACAAGTTCTGAAGAAACCAAACCTAATGGCCATGAAAAGTAGAAGCACCCAAAAGCAGCAACAGTAGAGAGAACCTGCAACAATAAACGACCCTGACGCTCAAACGCTTTGCCGTCGCATCACCTGGCAGCAACAAACACCAGCGCTGACGTTCCAGCGTCAGCGCCGGCCGGCTCGGCAACAACCGTCGGCCGCGCGCCGGCCCGTGCCCTGCCAGCTCACGTCCCGGCTCTCCGTCAAGTTCGTCCGGCGCGTGCGGCCGCGCGGGGGGCGGCGACGCCCGCTCCGTCATCGGGCGGCCGTGCGGCGGGGTCGCCGCCTCCGGGCCGGGCCGCGCCGGGCGGCCCTGCCAGCTGGCGCCTCCGCCGGCGGGGCGGGCCGCGCCCGCCGTCCGGCGACGGCACGAAAGGCTCGTCCGTCGCCGGCAGATGGTCGCCGGCTGACCTAGTGAAGGGTGCGCTGATGGCGGTCGGTTAGCGCCCGCTGAATGGCGCCGGCCGAGCGTGATCCGCCGACTCGGCGGCCGCCCTTTGTGGCGGCGCGCGCGTCCGTCGCGCCTTTGCTGTCGCCGGCTCCTGCATAATAAAGGGCTCGACGCCGCAGACGCCGCCAAGAGATCACCAGCGATAGCGATGATCGATGCCGCATCACGCCGGCCCGGTCGTGCAAGGCGCCCGTCGTCGGCGGCGGGCGCGCGTCGTCGCGACCGTCGGCGACGCCCACCGGTGCCCCCGCGGCGTTCGGCGGAGCGGGGTCGACGCACTGTCGCTGGAAGTGGATGGGCCGCACCGCGTCACCGTGTCGCCGCGTCCGCCGCCGCGCCACGGTCGGCCGTGCCCGGCCGCGCGCTGCGGAGCGCGGCGCTCCTCTCTCGTGTCAGGAGGTGGCTTCCACTGCCTCCAGCCGTGTCAGGAGGCGGCTTCCATTGCCTCCAGCCGTGTCAGGAGGCAGCTTCCACTGCCTCCAGTCGTGTCAGGAGGCAGCTTCGCTACTGGCAGGTACCGGGCTCCACATACGAATTCGATGGTTTTCCCTCCCGCGCTTGATTAAGAGCCCATGGCTGGCTAAATGGAATGTAGTGACCATCGGCGAAGCACTATTGGTGTTCGTCCAATACAAACTCCGCCGTCAAAAAGTTGTCCAGGGAAGGCTGAAAGATACAGCTTTCCACAAGCTTTCAGTGTAGACTACGGAGGGTCTTAGAACGTCACGCGAACCTGAAATGAAACTTCTCTATTTTCAGGGTCATTTGAAAAAGGCTGTCGCGAAGCTGCTCAGAATGTCCTCTTATCTATTATGAAGAGTCAACGGCCAAAAGAGAATAAGTCATTCATCATAGGAAATAATCAGTCGGTACAGCTGCGACGGCCTGCTACATTTCTTCTTCCCTCACGCGACTTTGAGCGTCATTAAATGAGGAGGTCAGGATATTGTCAGACACGCTAGATCACCCTCGGGCATGGCTGTTCCATGATGTTACCATTATATGACTAGCAGTGAGGTTTTTCCGCGACTGCTTTCCGGATACCGTTCAAATGATGAATGGTGCGTTGCGGTGTCTACGTGCGTTGCGACCGGAAAGTTTGTTTGCGGGACAGATAATGTCGTACCATACAGGCAGACGCTATTTGGTCTTCCTCTAAAGCCTCAACTACGGGACGATAGTGCAGGGCGTAGGATTACCGCAATTAAATGCCCTCCGATGGTCTCTTTGCTACTGATTAGCTAATAATCACATCGACCATCGAGACAAGGAGCATGGCTCAATCGCCAGCGGACTGCTGGTGTTCTTCAGAAGTCCGTGAGTGATCTAAACAGTCAAACGGTGACGTCTGCAGCCGTGCTTCCTCGCCAGTAAAGCACGCCGCTCGCTCCTGTCACAATTCGCGAAACAACGGCAGCCGGCTACCGAGCTCCGTAATTTCCTGTCCGTGATACGCCGTTACACGTCCTGACTGTCCGTTACAACAACGCTGACTTTGCGTCGCGGCGTCACGGAACAAGGTAATCCAATGAGGCTCTGCGGTGGAGCACTTCAGGTCATGACAGCTTAAGCCCATCGGGTGGGCATGGTGTCCCGTTTTCATCGCCGCGGCGTCTACTGGCGGCTCGGTCCGATGCTTAGTAAGATTTTCACGAACCCGTCAAAACACGGGTTAAAATCAGAAAATCCGGTGAGTGCATAATGACATAACTCTAAAAATGTGGCGGACTAAAGGCTGATTGCTTTTGCTGGAATCAAGGATGGAGCCAGGATCTCGCCATGGAAGGAAACACAACACACCCAACCCCTTAAAAATGGAAAACTCAGGTTTCGGCCACTTTATTTTTGACCTCCGGAAATTTTCTTCATTTTCCGTTTTGCATGCATGAAAAACGACAAATTAGCAGTGCCAAGAGGACGCCATGCCCCCCTCCATGGTTTCCCTTGGCTACACCCCTGGTTGAAATTCTGTGAGAATAGGTTAACCCTAAGTCAATGAACGCCAAAGACTGAGGGGGAGTAAATATTGTCCTATTATATTAAAATATTACATATTATATATAAAATATTGTAATATTTTTTCCAAGGTACCTAGAACACAAATAATGCAACGACATGTAACTTTCAGTACCTTTTCGTGCATCAAACCGGCACATTTAGCATACAACTTGTTATCAAGGTCGTTCAAGGTCATGTCAGCATGACGTCATAAATGCAACCATGCTTACGGCTTTTCCCATCTCATATGAATTCGGTGGCTGTTCGCTTAAACACATGAGTTGTAAGATACTGTTATGCTGCAATACGTATTACGATGTAATAAGGGGACGATTTGTAAAAGCTCCAGACTTTATTCAATGCATCACAGAGCAAACACACCCTTTGCAAATTTCACCTGCAGCAATGGTCGACGTAATTGAATGGCAGAAACCCATTTAAGAATCCAGCCTTTAAGCACGCGGACACCCGCAACCGGAACCCTGAACCCAGGCCCAGTGATGTACGCTGGATGTGTGCACGCCGGCTCGGTGACATCGTTGACATTTATCGCGGTTCAAGCGCTCTTCCAACGAGCGAGCCTTACGTCGTAGACTGTGCCGCATAGCTCCGGTGTCACGCGGCACAGTGCAAGAAAATAATACTAGTCCTGTCGCAGCGATGTCCCGCCGATTCCGTTACGGGTTCTCGACCGCACCTCAAGCGTTTCAAAACAAACAGGCCTTTGAAGGAAAATAAAAAGAAATATTGAGACGGTGCGGGTTAAAAAAAAGAAATATTGAGACGGTGCGGGTTGACAGCAACATCCCCACACAACTACTGCGTGTATCGCGGCTTGTCAGTCACTGCCGGAAACACCGGCCATCTCACGTGACCGTGACGTCGCCCCTGGTGCCTGGCAGACCCTCCGCGACTGACGAGAACAGGTCACGACCCGAGAGCCGCGGCGGTCGGCGGCCTTTCCGAGCTCGACAGCGACACGTGACAGGTCGCCGGCTCGCGGCGGGCTCAGCGGCGACGTCCGAGCGGCACGAAGCCCTGCCGGTTCCCGAAGAAGCCGCTCGGCCGGGCCACAGACCACGACTTGTCGCGAAACCGCGATTTTGATGGACGGCGGCAAAGTGTTCGGTGCGCGAAGCCCCGGTTGATCCGGACATGGGGCGCTAACAAGGCAGCATCGAGCCTGCAAACGCGCTGGGTACACACCACATATGTCATCACCTGTCAGAAATATATATCTGCTGGACTCACGCCACTGAATTTCCGAATGGCGGCAATGTCATTGCAGGAGTTTCGGTTGGAACCCGAAGGATCTCAGATTGATATGGTTGAGCAGACACATGTCGTAAGATGGTTTACGCACAACAACAACTCTAAGACGATTACTTTACTTCAACGGCACACGGAAATGACATAGCGCACGTCTGTTTCAGAGCCACTGAAATCTGAAGGGCCACACAAGCACAGATACATTTAAAAAGTATTAAAAGAAAGCTTTCCTGCACGGCGCGATAAGTCCTGAAATAGGATCTTCCAACGATGAAAATGTCAGCCTCAACCAAAACTACGACCAAGGATTTGGTCAAAATTCCCGCCATGACTGGTTTCAGGAAAGACTAGCTCGACGCTATGGAGCTCGAGTCCTCTGCAAAAATGCCCGGTAATTAATACAAATAAGAAAGAACGCCGTGCCACATGAACCAGGAAATGCAGTGTTATTGCACCACTTCGTACTTTGCTGGCGAATCGTACAATACCGACTCACTGCCTGAAGTCGCCACAAAGACGGCGCTGATATCATGTAAATGAGGCAACAGTGCGGAGGAGCCTCGCTGCGCAGAATTCAGATCACACGTGACCCGCTGACCTACAGTCTGTCAGCCATGTGCACGTCCAGAAATAAACGTGGGTAATTCAGATCGCTGAACCCCGAGCAGTGAGGGTCGCGGGGTCCGTGACGCCGCGAGGGTCGCCGATCGCCGAGGCCTCCTCGCCAGGGGGCATATCCGAGGCTTCCGAGCCCTAACAGGCCGCCGCGCACACGCCGCGCGAGCCGCGCCTCCGCCGCGGCGGCGCCGCCAGGCCCCGGGACCCGTTCTGGGCCGTTCGGCGGCGCTTTACCGCCGTCCGATCGCGGCCGCGGCCGCAGCGCCGCCGCGCCGCCGCGCCCGAAGTACGAAAGCACAGGCCAAGGTCGATTACTGTCTGCTCAATACCCAGCTATGAAATGAGTCCAAGTGAGGGTCGCCGCTGTGTGCCTCTGACCTTCTGCGCCGCTGTGGGCCGGGCGCGTATCGACCTGGCGGGTGGCCGGCCGGGCGGTGACATGGCCCGGCTCCAGTTAACTCCACACGCCCAGGAATGTCGAACGGTTCCGCGAAGGCGCCGGCGGGCTGGGCGCGGCACCGGGCCTCCGTCGCCGATTGGAGCCGGCGGCGATCGTCGGCCGCCGGCCTCGCCGCGACGGGGCGAGGCGCCGCCGCTCGACTGTTTCGACGGGGCGCGGGCCTGGGCAAGGCCGCCGCCGGTGACGGCTCAGAATCGAACGTGCCACCAAACCGCGCCGGGTTCAGGCAGAACCGGCCGCTCGCCAGCCTCGCAGCTGTCCACGTCGAAGTGCTCACTGTCGCCGACATCGATGGGACGGATTGGAACGTCCTCCACTGCGTCACTATTTGCTTTTGGTTTGTTAAAGCTGGTCAGCAAAGGGGAATTGCGTCGTGGCTTGTGCTAAAACTGGCCGTTCGCGCTCCCAGTGGAAAAGTCTGCTGACTAGAGTCTCTTGGATCAAACGCGAAAGACGCACATATTTATCTACAGGTACATGCAATGAGGACCAAACGATCCCCTAAAACGAAGAATTACATTTATACTGAATGCAGCTAGGTAACACTTTCCAAACATATGATTTATAACCGCATCACGTCCTGATCAGTAATATCACACATAAGCATGAAGCATTTACTCCTGTGCATAAACGTATTTGTAGAATGCCGACGGTCTTAATCCGCGCCCGACTGGCGGTCGGCGCCATGCACGCCCAATGCGGGGAGGGGGGGGGGGCGTGCTGCCATGGCTGCATGGCATGCTGCCTCGGCCATTTCCCTCCCTCTAACTCAAGAACGATCAGTCGCACGATAAAAAATAAGCATGTTGTTGGAAAGCCCGTGACAAGTACAACTCGAAACTAATTTCATTTTTAGTTTTGGATAATATATAAGCCATTTGAATCCTATATACGTTTTCTCACAGCCGAGTGCATGAAACCGAGAAACAGTCAGCATCTCAATGGCTGTGATTAATAAAGCCTAGGTAGGGGCACCAACGAAAAGGTACAAGTCCGCAGACGCCGATACACGTCTAAGTTCTCTGATTTGTTTCATATATATGCCGAAACATTGACTTAAAGACGAAGCGATATTTTCGCTGCTGCTCAGCGAGCGCTGGTGCCGAACGCGGAATGAAATTAACGGTAACTAATTTGAACGTCCCCTTATTTTGGCGATATAAGCCTTGCGAAGCAGTGTCTCTTGATGCTAATGTTTCTCGTGATTTTTTATACTTAAAGTTCGGGACTATTCAGTAGTTATCAATCTACACAACTGGAGGGGCTTTATTCGCGAAAGCCCATTTATTTCCAAAACATGCATTTTTTATTTTTGCAGTTTCCTGGTATCATTCGCAACCATGAGAGCCAGCTCTGTCCAAGTTCTGCCATTTTCTAGGCTTCCAAAGTCATCTAATGCCGATTTTATCGGCGGTGCATTTTGGCTCGTAACAATTGTCAGTGACGCGACATTAGGTCAATGGTTGGAGGTCGCTGGTACTTTTCTCAATGACGTTCATTGGATGTGTGCATCACCTCTCACCAAAAATGTTATAAAAAATTCCGTCGATGAGACGGTTAACTAAGTTAAAGTTCATCCGTTACATCACAGAAAGTTAATGGAAGTTAAAGCCAATCCGTTAATCTGTTTACTTTTTAAATGATTACCCAGTAACTGATTTTCACGCCATAAACCTCTTCAAAAGGCGGAAATAGATGAACTGTATCGTTTTCTCTCCAATCATCGCATTGCAATTCAAATGACATTTGAATTTGACATATGAGTATGCGTGAATTCCACAGCTCGATACCAATGCCATAAAAAGATTTCCCATTTGTTTCATTATTTCCTGGACAGCTTTCCTATTTTAACAACTCCAGCACCCCTGGCCTTTATTGAATGCATGGAGAGTTTCCGGACAACGTCTGTATTCCATCTGCAGCTTCCACGCCGTCAGTGGTGTAGGAGATTCAAAACTGATTTAGTTAAATTAGCAAAAGGAAGATTTTGGTACAACAATACGTGTATTAAATAAACAGAAATAAAAATATAAAGAACAAAAATAATAATGTACAAAATAATAATAAACACATTAGTAATATATATGTATATACGTTTAAATAAAAGCATGCTGTAAGGCCAGACCGTGATTCAATGCAGTATGCAATGTGCATTAACTGACAAAAAACAGTATTGAGGAACCACTCACTGGAATGCCTGCATATAACGTGCACAGTAGTCGGTTGGTTGGTTGGTTATTGGGGCTTAGGGTCGCACCGACTACAGGATCATTCGGCGCCCACGTGCACAACAGTCAATACCTAGGCTTACACCAAGTCATGTCAGACATTTTCAATCAAGATGACTGGGAGCCCAACGAAACCTGAATTGTGGAAAAATCAAAACAAAGTGGATGCTATGAAACAACCAATAAGAAAAGATCCCCGGGAATTCAAGCTCCAATTTCAGCCCAGCAGCATCAGTCTAGTTCTCAACCTCTGCTCTCTGTTTGTCTGTCCTAGTTTCTGAACCAAGCCTTAGTTCTGGAGTCCCCGACCATATGGTCCTCCAGGTCTGTCGTATGACTGCGGGCATGGTCTGATGGGACGTGCTTAAGGCTTTGGGTAACCAAAAATCCAGTAGGAGGCTCCTTGTTTTTAGGAGGCAGCACTGGTGCCCCGTTCATATCCTTGAGGATCTCCTGGTCAGAGAATCCAGGCTGGATGGTAACATGTTTTTGTCACGAGAGCTGCGCACTTTGACGGCGCCATTTTTGGTGTGGAAGTCCTCCACTTGGCCCTTGTTGAGCTCCAACTTCTCCCAAAAATGTCCCCATCTTGGCGCGACGCTCAGTGGGGTTTCCTCGGATTTGGATTAAAGACTCACCCTGTTGGTGAAAACGAACCTGGTACACCCTCTGATGGTCTTCCCCGTTCTCAGACTGTCACGGTTTTTCAGATGGTGGTACGCCAATTCTCCTCCTTGTGTGTCCACCTTAAGGTCTTTTTTTATGGCCTTCAGCAACACCTTTCGGGTTTCTGCAGAAAACTCTTTGGGTTTTTCCTTCGGAACTTTGTCCCAACTCAGCATTAAGGAGCTCTTGCGCGAGCACTGGTCTAGGTGGTCGACCTGAGAATCTATCTTAGCCAGTTCTTCCTTCAGTTTCCCATCCTCATTCATGAGCATAGCTACCCCAGACTCAAGGCCCACTACTTCTTCATTGAGAGGACTGAACTGGTTCAACAGGGATATCATATTTGCAGTAGACATTCTCACAATTTCCCAAATGAACAAGAAAAAAGACTAAATAACCAACGACCAAGCTAAACCAAACAGATTAGGAATCCCTAACGCAACCTTCATCTACAGAGCGAAATGTAGACAATCCTGCAGTGAAAGTGGTGCGTATCTAGATCGTCGCCCATAATCAATTTAGGCTTACCAAAATTAATGTTTCATTCCTGTTTCAAAGCTGGTTAAAAATCGGTACCTCAGCCTGAGATTGGGGACATGTGCTTGTGCATGAGTGTCCAACGTATTTTGATGCAATTTTTACAAATAAATTATTTCGGCATTGAAGGAAAGACGAAACGTGTAATTAATTCGCTAAATTTTGCATGCTAGTATTTTAGCAAGACTCCGCACAACACCAAACAAATATCGACGATCAGAAATCCTACTTGTTGATCCAAAACGTTTTTGTTCTTTTCAAAATCTGTTAATTCAGGTACCGTCACGAGTCATCAGTGATCAAGGTTCGTAGTGTCCGGGGTGGCGATAAATGACGTAATGATTCGGCCTGAATCTCGAAGCTTCCCATGTGGCCGGATTTCCTGATGCACTCCGATGACGTCACTTACGTCATTACACCAGTATCTGGAAGCAAAACTGAAGCACTCGACATACTCCATTACTGGCGCCTCTGGCTGTGCAGCGTATCCGACGTGTCAACGTAAAACTCTTCAACGTCCACCATCGTTTCCCATGACTCATATCCCCAAAACCTACAATCTCCCACACGTTAAGAAGCCCGCTCATCACTTGTGCCAAAGTTGACGCTGCAAACTCAAACAAAAATTTGACAAAAAAAGTTAACGGGCGAAAGTTTAACAGGCGTTAAGGGTTAATGTTTACGCTTAATGACCGTTCATGATTTATTTATGTTAACAAAAACTTTAATCTGTTCCACAAAAATAACTGGTTAATCAACTAATTACAGGATTTACGGACTAATGCCCACCTCTTCTCAGCACGTAACACAAAGGCTGCTGCATATTTAAGACAACATTCTGGCCCACAGACCTGGTTGGTGAAAATAAGAATTAGTTCTGGAGGACGCTGATTTAGTTGGTTTACGTCTAATGGTGCGCTTATCGACCAGGTTAGGTTGCGTAGCATCCTCACTTTTTGTCGTATCATTCTCAGATGTTGCGCAAAAGTCGCGACGCGCTGCAAAGCAGCATCCAAAGCACGCATCTCCCCATCTTTCAATACATCTCCAGCATCGCTGCAAGGAGCCTGTTTTTGTGCGATGCATCACAGAGCGCTTTACGCTTTTCTTGCCAGCGCCTCGTCTAATTCCCTCCGTGATTCGATAGCGTTCGCTTGAATCGCGGGCTGCAACGCAATCTTTGATCACATCGTGGTCTTTAAGCTGGCACCAGCAAAAACTGCGGGCATTACGCATTCTCGGATGTACGTCGGTCTCAAAAGTATGGCAGCATCAGAACGCGATCGCCGTTAGGTGGCAGTGCTGTCGGCAGACGAGTGGCCGGGCATCCCTCTGCAAAATTTGCACCCCCATACCAGTGACCTGGGTCGGGTCGGCGGGGCGGCGGTCCCGGTTCGGTTACGAGAGTCATGGTCAGTTATGGCATCGGGGTAAATCCGACACAGCAGAAACATGCGTCTTTGATTGGAGTCGATCCTGATGCTTCAGGCGCAACTCATTGAATGTTAGCAAAAGGACGACAGATCGAGCGAAAGTATTTTAATCTGGCACGCCATGACGCTCTTGCCCAGACACACCGTCATGGAGGAGGGGTAATTTAACCCCCGCCTGAAATCCAAACTAATGGTGATTGGGCCTGAAAGTGACACCATAGGATATTTTAGTTTTCGGTCTTCTAATACCGTCCCCCCCCCCCATTTAGCCTCTTGACGAGTTACATCTTTGGTCAGCTCATGTCAAATGGAGGCACGTGATGACTTATGTTATGGTGTTGGCGTCCGCCATTTTTTGCCGGTTTGGTGGCTTTGAGTGTCTTAGAAACTTGAATACAGTTCGAATATTCTCTTCATAGGTGTGTGGCACGATGTCAAGTGAAAAGTAACTAAGCCATCCCAGGTCATGTCAGGTGAAGGTTCTGGCTGGCGGCTATGCGTCTTTCGACGTGCGGCGGCGCGGTGAGCCGCCGGACTTAAATTCCAATATCTGAAGAAGTTCAGCATGGTAAAAAACAAAACAAAACGCAACAGTTTTACAAATCGCTCATCATTTTTGGGAAGGTACCGTGAGTTTCAGTACCGTGAGTTAAATCGTTTAAAAGGTGTTCAAGAAAAACTAGCTGATCTCCCCCATGACAGGGCGGGTTAAGCACAAGGTAGGCGTCATTCTTTATTGCTAATACAGGTATTCTAAATGGTAAAATTGGATAAGCATTCCAATAAAAATGCGCATTTATAACAAAATAGCGGACGCCGCCCATTTTATTCCAAAAGCGGATCAGGGGTGTCACCAGGGGAAAACAAAAGCCTTTAATCACCTTTCATTTGGCCAGGAGCCCAAATACAGCTCGGGCCAGCATTACCGATGTGCCTCATTCACAGATGTTTATTCCTGCTTTAGTCTATTTAACTTTGCATTTATTCGCCGTCACTAAATGGTAAATATTTGCTTGAATGGAGGTGCTTATCGACATTTCAGTATGCAAAAAGCAAACGAAGTAAAGCTACGGGCATGGGGAAGGGGATGGAGTGGGAGGTGGGACCTCTTTCAGGGAGTCTAGATAAAGATATGAAGGGAATTCGTGCACACACACACTCTTAATATATACATATTATACATATATACATATTTAGCCAAAATCCCACCCGACTTTGGGATCTATGTACATATATATATATATTGTATTTTTTATTATATACTATATATCTTGTATTTTTTATTACATATATAATATATATATCTTGTATTTTATATATATATTCTATAATATATTAATGGGATATATATATATATATATATCCCAAAGTCGGGTGGGATTTTGGCTGCCACCCTTTCCACCGGGACGGCTCACACGTTTCCAGTGGAACTGAGGTTGAGATGTTTGGGCCACTAGGGCAGTTGTGTGATCTGTCAATGAGCGCGAATACACTGTGTGACTCAAATCGGCCAAACAGTTTTGAAGCGCCAGAAGCACGGATACCAGTGCTAAGAAAGTTATTTAGCTGCCACCTCAACATAAATCGAAACAAATGAAATAAATTCCTAATTGGTTTCAAATACGGGTGATGATAACAAACTGAGGCATGACATTTTTGACAGAGCACTTAGATTTTTTGTTGCAAATGGCCCGTATGTAGACATGGGGTTTGTCCAGGTGATTTCTCTCCATTTAGGCTGTTTGCGCTTAAGTGTGCTAAATTTGCCTAATATTCCCAAACGTATGCCTTTGAATTTATTCCATGATATGCGATATTCAGGCGCCACCAAACAAAGATTTATGTCATGTTCTGTCAGGTGTTTCCTTTTTCATTCCGCATGTGACTGACGGAGCCATGCATGCTCTCCTGACTTTGGATGCTCCTATTTTTGATACCGTTTTCACGCGAGTAACGAATCCACTTGCAAGTCTCGCGAAGTTTTGACTTGTTTGCTTTGCTTAACGGCACGACACGACACGAGGCCAGCAGGGATCACGCCAGAAGCCCGCACCCAGACACGTCGCTCTGCGCTTCCTGCCGCGCACATCTGACGGGGAGTCGTAAATAACTTGTCGTACCTCTCAAATTTGGTCCGTGCCTACACTGATCCATGGTCTTGTCGAGTTAAGCGTAGTGAGGATCGCCACGGATGCATGGAAAGTCCACGTTACGGATACTTCCTCGGATGAAATTCTATTTTTCATAGGAAGTCGATTGACACACAATGCCTGACTCATAGCAATGTAATAAATGATAATAAGATATTCTTCACATTACGGTGCATCAGCGCTGACGTCACAGAATGTCAACTGATACTGTTACAGGTGGAGCAGTAGTGGAACGCTCTGATACGCATGTGATCTTCCGAAAACAAAAAGGCTAAAAGGCTAAAGCTGATAAAAGGCCTCTGCTCTGTGTTGGTGACATCCTTCATCTGTATATAAAATGGAAAAGGCATTAAAACACTCCGTAGTTTTGATCTGATCATGCCCTTATAATAGCAGATTTACTGCATTTTTACCCCGAAAAACATCTGTATCAACAATGAAAACTGTTTTGACTACCATTGTTGTTAACTCCCGTGCTTAGGATGCCTACGCTCGACTTTTTGTCCCTTTTCTAGCATACGACTGAACCTTTGAAACAATAAACCTACAGTTGCCATAAACCCTGCCGGGCCGGCTTCCGGATTCACCTCCGCCGGGACGAGGATTTATGAGACCCGCTCCCCCATAAACGATCTCGAGAACTATAAGTCGCAGAGAAAAGTAAAAATATCGTTCGGAAGGCCTCTGCAAAACCAGAAGGAAGTGACCAGGTCTAGTCCAATCCGGTCAATATTGAGTTCACCATTGGTCATCCTAGGTCAAATCACGTGTTCACATTTCAAAAAAACTGGCAGTCAAGGCGCTTATGTTGCTCCGAAGCGGTTTAACCTATTCACGGAGGACTAGACGGTATAGCCGATTCCCGGCAGGGAGTCGCATTCGGCCTCCCCCCCGAGATCTCGAAAACTGCATGTCCGATTTCATCGCAACAAACGGCAATCGATTTTGCATGACGTAAACACTACATTTTTAAAAGACGTTTTCCCAATCCTGGAAGGGGTGGATACGGGGAAAGTCAAAGTAAGGGATATTTTTGGATTTGTTATAACTCTGCAGTTTATGGACCGATTTCGATGATATTGGCATGAATCGAGAGCTTATGCATGGGAGTTTTACCATTGTTCCATACATCCGAAGTTTTGGGAAAACTCATAGCCATTCATTCATAGCTTTAATTAGTCATTTTATACTGAAGAAGTACAAACTGCGTAACATTATTTGCGTAATATTGGCATAGACGGTGCCAAGGACATGAAAAGGAGGGACATGTCATGGTCACATGTTCGTCAGATCAACTTACCACGTATGACCCTAAACGACCTCCAATGACCACAGGTTCACATATGATCATATCACACATGATCCTGAGTGCATTTCATATTGCTTGAAAACGTTCCCAACCATTTAAATTTACTCTGTTTTTAAAATTACATTTTACGGCTGTTGTGGTAGAGGGTACACGCACTGATATTTAAGGTCACAGAGCTCCGTGACCCAACCTGATAATGAACTGAAAATTAATACACAAGGATATGGCACCCGTCTACGTCACATTTATTCCGAGTTTGGCAGTTAGAAAAATAGCACCAAAATTATTCCTCGGAAACCAAATTTTGACTTTGGCGTTGTCCTGACCTTGAAGTGACTTCAGGTTTGTGAAATATTTTTTATGCTTGCCCAACTATTTACCCGTATAAAATCGAAGTTCTATCTTAAAACCCTATTTTGGACAGCCATTTTCCTGTTACCTACAACAGGGACAAAAATGACCTGAAGTGCCTCCCAAAAACGTTGCCTGGCTTCGCCTCTGAACAAAATAGAATTACGAAATTTTGTAGTACGTAGAAAGAATAGGTGGGAAAAGTGACCAGGTTTCGTGAACCTGTACCAAAGATCCTGAAACTGGCACGCAAAAAATCCGAGGAGGAGTGGGGTGGATTTAGCCGCCTTCCCCTAGGGTTAACCCTATTCCCGGCAGGGGGGGCTGAATCCACCCCCCTCGGGTTTTTTGCTTGCCAATCCCAGCGTTTTTAACGCAGCTTCACGAAACTTGGTGACTTTTCCTAGCTATTCTTTCTACGTGCTGTGACAAAATTTCAAAGTTTTTTTTTGCTCAGGGGCGGAGCCAGGTAACGTTTTTGGAAGGCACCTCATGCCATTTTTGGCCATGTTGAGGGTAAAAGGAAAATGGCAGCCAAAAGCAGAGTTTTAAGATAAAACTTAAAACTTTACATGGATGTATAGCTAAATAATTGGGCAATGTGCAGATAAAATTTTTTTTTCATCTGAGGTCACTTAACAAGGTCAGGTCAAGGTCAAAAGTCAAAATTTGTTTTTTGTAATAGTTTTGGCGCTGTTTTTTTCAAATGCCAAACCCGGAACATATGTGACGTAGAAGGGTGCCTTCTATTTGTGTACCAAGTTTCAGCTTGATATCATGTCGGGTCACGGAGCTATGACCTAAAATGTCCGTGCGCGTACCCTATATTGCAATAGCCATAAAATGAAATTTTTGAAATAGAGTGAATTCAAATGATTGAAAACGTTTACAGGCAATATTAAATGCACACAACATCATCCCAAGTGGCCCCAAGGTCACTGGAGGTCATTCAAGGTCAAAGGTCACAAGTTGATCTCAGAAACGTGTGACCATGACAGTTCCCCCTTTTTCATGTCCCTGGCACCGCCTATGCTAACATTATACAAACATTGTAATGCGATTTGTACTTCTTTAGTATAACATGACTAGCAGAAGCCAAAAAGGGTGTCTGCCTCTTTTGTTCATTCAGTTGTTAGAAAACTAATCCTCCTATTTTTAAAACCCTGCGAACGTCCATAAATTTTCTCAAAATTTCAAATTTGCGGACCCATGGTAAAAGCCCTATCCATGATCTCTCGATTGATGCCAGTTTCATCGAAATCGGTCCATAAACAACGGAGTTATAAGAAGTCCAAAAGGACCCCCCATTTTGACATTTTTGCCCCCCTGTATGCACAAATTCTAAAATTTTGAAAATTTCTTTTTATAAAAATGTAGTTCACGTCACGGCAAATCGATTGCCGTTTGTTGCGATGAAATCGGACGAGTAGTTCCTCGAGATCTCAGGGGGGGGCCGAATCCGCCCCCCTGCCGGGAATCGACCATACCGTCTGGCCCTCCGGGAATAGGGTTAAACTGCGAAGAAGGCCAAGTTTATCTACTTGTTGCATAAAAGAGCACCTGGGATCAAATTTAACCATTTCATATGAAGCCGAAAGCGAGGGATTTTTTTTGTAAGGGATGGAGTCAGTGAAGGATTTTTTTATAAGGCAGCGTTTTTCCTCATTGGATAGCACTGCGTTTTGGCTACATCACGCCGCAAATGTGTTTAGAATTCATATTAAGTCCGCAGTCATCATGTTAAGGCCAAACAACGTCAGCCTAGGTCGACCTTTTGACGAATATAAGTCGAGGGTTTCTTGTGTCTGTTGTATCATCTGCCGCATTACCACTGAACAGTCATGGCATAGCATAAAGTGTAACAACATTCGTTCGTGCAATATCCCTTCTACGTCATGAAAGCCAAACCCCTAGGCATTTTCCACGCCTAATCCACACAGATAACGGGAGGCAGCCTCGGCCACAATGTCTTGCATTTGACGGGAAGTTGTTCTAGCGATGGCCAGGATTTTCATTTTGGGGACCAAAGACAAAAGGCCTGGAACAGTGAAAACTTGGCAGAAAGCATTTGGAGAGGAAGTTTTGCTTTATAACAGTGATTGTACGACGCATTTGGCCGCTGAAAAAAAAACATTCAAAGATAGTAAACCGATGAATTATACTTGGCCATGGGTCCAAAAATTTGGCATAAATCGTGGCCTGACACCAGGTCACGGGCAAAAAAGGCAAACCTAATGCACAAAAGACGTGAGAAGCACCAGGGCGTATATTCCACCTTCAAAACCATCGAACTAGATCCCACAACCTCAACTGATAGCGTAAAAACGACAAAAGTTTAACTGACCTAAGGCCACTGACCTTGGCATTTCCAAAAAATCGAGACAACGCAATTGTTGCGTCTGTTGTGTTCTGTCAGTATGGCAAGTTTGAAGTTAATCGATATGTTTCGCACAAAGTTGTCAGTTTGCTGTTTTGAAGTATGCTCTTGCTTCACCTATTCGGGGTCAATGACACGATGTGACCTCGAGTTGAGAAATAAACACAATATGTAAAACGATGCATGAAAAGGTGCCCCGGATTTCATGTATCTGGGCCTCTTAGTTTTCTGATCATCCTCAAAAAAATAAAACAGAGGTTTCATGAAGACCCCGGTCCGGCTATGGTATGACGTTCTGACTCAGATTAAAGCCCCTTATATGCTTCTACTGAACCGTATTTCACCAGCTTTAATCCGGCAGCCTGTGCGACCATGACCCTCCCCTTCCGTAGTTCCAGCAGAGAGGTTTGGCGCCCCGTTAAGATCATTGGTGGCGCGAATGTCACGGTGAGCTTCCAATGATCCATCAACCGCTCACACTGCCACTGTCGATGGCCAGGTTTGGATGCCGCGATACTTTTGAGATCGACTGTGCTGCGGTGTAGTACGTCCCAAGCAATGCACATATAATGGTCGCAAGTAATGACTTTGGGCCAATGATTAATGGGAATGGTCTGCTGTAACAGATTGCGCTATCGGGTCTCAACGTCTAGACGTATCAATGCATTTATTTGATTTCACGGTTACATTTCAGTATGCGAAGAATGCCTACGCATAAAACTGGATGACGTACCGTGACAGAAAATGGTGGCATTGGATCAGTTAAGTGAGTTCTGTTTCGTCCCTTCATTCACTACTATAAGCTGTTCTTCACTATTCCTAGCATGGTTCAAACTTGGCTTTTTTGTCACCTGTGTTACTCCCCCCGCTAATTCGTGAATGAATGAAGCATGTCACGCAAAGGTTAGACTTCCAGTCATTCCATGAATATGGCGCAACTATCCTCCACTTGAGATCAACCTTCTCCAGCTAGTACTCATTTATTTGTCTGCATATATAGCGTACAGCATAATCGCACTGACACATCGCCAAGCAGTCATACATCTCGCAGGAAAAAAGTTTACGCATTGTACGCACATCACTCACCTAAGCATTTTGAGCACACTTCCTTTCCATTACACCATACACATTTAAACCGCAAGCAAAAATCCTACTATATATATATATCCATCTATATATATATATATGTATATATATCTATATATATATACATATATATATATATATATATATATATATATATATATGTGTGTGTGTGTGTGTCTAAGACATTATCAGGACTAATGTAAGTGTCAAACGGTGAAAACCAGAAGTGGAAAATTCAAATGTATACGTGCTAAGCGTTTAAAGATCCCACAGCAGGCAGTTCCCGCCAAAAGATTCCCGCCACTATGGAAAAAAACAATATATGCACGTCACGAAACAAGACGGACACGTCGCGCAGGCGTCAGCACACAAACAGCATGCTCTTGCAGCCTCGCTCATGCAGCACGCTATCATATAACTTTAGGGTGCCTACTCCGTTCACTTGTTTATGTTTGGCTGAAGATCTTGAATATACACGGCCTCCATTACCGAAATCTTTCGCTTGTCACGGGCTGCTTTTGATAGGATTTGGGTGTTTTCCACCATCTGCCGCCGCGTCAACGGTTCGCCATGTTGTTGGAGTAGGCGTGTTAGTGGGCCACCGTTCTGCAGGTGCGTCGTGATGCGTCTTCTGAGAGAGGTGGTGTCTGACCAACATATGCACTATTTGGAAGGAGCGCGCAGTCTCGTGATGTACGTTTGCAAAATTCAGCAATGTTGGCTTCTTTCAGTGGGCTAGCACCATGCGATGCGTTGTTGTTCATCACGAGAGATGATGTTAGTTTATTTCGGTAGCAGACGCCGAGCTGGTGCTGGTCTGATAAACTGACTGCCCTGTCAGTTTCATCCGACATGATCAAGAAAGACGTTCTCGTCACTCTGGCAACCGTGGGATATGGTATGTTTGTAAAAGGTCTTGTGGATGTTTCAATGGTGGAAACTTGTTGTTGGTTGTTAACAAGTTTCTGCTTAACTCTTCGCAGTTCTTGGTGTACGAGATACCAAGAAGAGCTGTGTTTGAGAGCGCGGTGGATTTACGTTTTAACGACACTGGTTTTATGTAGTTCAGCGCACTGGCTTTGTCCGCTGAGGCAGGCTCCAGCGTCAGTTTTCTTGAGGTGAATATCAGTGGTGAGGTCGTCACATCCTGCATTTCTGATAGATAAACTGTTTTTAAATATAAAAAAAATGTGCATAATGCATTTGGGTTATAAGACTATTCTTGCAAAAAAGCACACATAACGGTCCACATCAAATCATACAATGTAATCATAAAACAGAAAAAGGATACTTTCATGTACTTGAAAACCATGTAGGTAATCATACCCCAGTAAAACACATCAGGTTTGCATTACCCTTCAGAAGTAGTCTTCTGAACTGTCGCACGTTTGCACCAACTCACTAGCCTTGGAGCTTTGCACAGCAGCTGCCATGTGTAACGTAATGGAATAAATTCAGTATTATCTGGCAATCTAAGGGAAGTTCAAACAAATAAAAATTCCAGAAATCAGCATCATTCACGTTACAGTCGTCTCAAAAGATTCAATGGCCAGGTTAAGGCACACACAACGTCTCAAGCAGACATCAGGCGTGTGCATAAGGCACTGGGCGTCAGCACGCACCACCACTGCAAATTTACAAACTGACTCTTAACAAAAGTAGCACACAATCCCGTCTGCTTCCATTCCATGCAGACTGAAAAAATGATTGCACGCTGAATCGTAAGCGTCCTAATGTGTTTGTTAGGGTATAGGACGGTCCGCACGATCTGAATGCTGATCAGCTGTCATTACCACTGGCCTCAACCATTGCGACCACTGTGATGAACAAGTTTCATCCATTTTCCAGTACGCCCACATTGCTAAAAACTAGTGTTAAAAAAATGTCCACCAAATGCCTTATATACTCGTATATAAAATTCGGGAGAAATGTAGCTAACTCATACCACATCAACTCCATTGTCTTTTAGATCCTTCTCTTCGCCTTCCAAACACCTTTAGATGGACCCTCAGTCTCGTTTATCTTGTGCTGTACGCGCCAGCAATGTCTATCGCCACAAGGTAAGACAGGCCGGCAGGCTTTGGACCACGCTTTACGCATAGATAGTTATGTTATATATATTTTGAGGATGGTGCGGTTTTGCGAAGGACATGTGTCACGTAAAGTTTGCACCAAGCGCAGTGCAATTCAATTTTTCTCCTAATGGAATTTTCATTACCCGAGGCATAATTAATCGGTGTCTAAGCAAGTCTGAGAGTGGTATAGCATGCCAGTATTGCGGGCATCTAGATGATATGTTGAATTGCAACGTGACATGAATCCCATAACCTGCTTATCGTGGTGTCATGTGGATCATGCAATATCATGTGGCACGAAAATCACATGTTTTGAAAATAACTCATTCTTGCTTTACTATATCAGTACCAGCGGCGCAGCCAAGGAGGGCCAGGGGGCCCCCCCCCCCCTTAGGCCCGCATTTTTTGCGGAAACCATTGCACATCGTCTTCTCGGCAGGTGGTTTTCGCATAATTTCAGTTCATACTGAGCTCCGCCCTCCCCCTTAAAAAAATCCTGGCTGCGCCCCTGATCAGTACTGAGACATTTACCAGGCATTGAAGTGTAATTTGTGCATTTTCATCAAAGCACTGTCGTTGAATTATCATATATTGTGACCTTCCAATACATATGCTAAATAATGCTGGATTTAAGCTTTACTAGCAAAGAACATCAGTGCAATAACTGCTAAATAATCAGAAAAGGAATATCTTCCCTTTAGACGCATAAAAACAAATTGCTTGACATGCTGTACACCATAAAGTTTTTCATTGATGCAGTTGTTTTGGCTGAACTGTTTCCTGCAAGTGATGCCATATTTGTTACCTCTGCAAACCTAGCAACAACTTATGAACTCCCCCAGCATATGACTCCGTCAAATCCAATATGGCCAGCGACAAACGCTGGGAACCTACAGGTCCGTGGAGTTAAAAGTGACAGCTCTAATGTTCTTGATAAAACGGACTCAGCAGCCTATTGTTATGAGAGTATTAATACACTAGATGGGAAATCCAGTGTTATTATACATCAAGCGCATACAGGTAAATTTATGTGGGTGGATGGTTCTTAATTAAAAGTAACATTTTCTGGTTACGTCTACAGCCCTCATCTTTTTACCCGACAGTTTGCCTGGGAAAAGCCAGCTGCTCACCCGTTATCCACCCCTTATGCATGTTATTTTGCATGGCTGTGCCCGTATCCGCGGGTTTATCCATAGGTAACGGGTGGATAATGGATAAACCCCGCCCGTTGAAGGCCTCTACTTTACAATGAGGTTTTAGGACGCCTCTGTCCACGCAGCTGCAACAGGTACTGATCAAGCGAGGTAAATTTTACTATTGGTCGATTGCCGAGATGTCCCTTGTGCTGTGCAAAAGAGAACCTCCTTCCCACTTAAGCGAAGAGAGGTTACAGGGGAATCTTAAACAACACACACATTTGTTACGGTTCCAGGTTCTTCGCTGAGAGGAAAGAAAATGCCATCACAACTTCCAAAAACGTATAAAGCTTGGCAATTAATGTACAGTAATGTCCGCATCACGACCTGCGAGTTGACTGCAAAACGTTTGCGCAACATCGCGTTTTTATCCGAATACTTTTACTGGATCACCACGAAGAGCATCGATGCGGTTCCATTGCACACAATGTCATATCAATGTCTGACAGCGCGAAGCTAATGGCGCACATTTTGTACGAGCAAAAAAGGCAACAATGATTGATGGAATGTAACAAGGAGTTCTTGTGTGTGTGCGAATAAGTGTTTGTGTGGATGTGTCGCGTTTGCAGTAACTGCACGGGTGAATCGCTGGACGGCTAAATAATGCAGAGTGTTTGCGGGAGTCTCTGTGCTGTACATGCGTACGCATCCTCATGTCACGCGTCAGCAGCCCCGTCCCATCTGACTACGTCAAGATGTTTTACCCAACATACTGATAATCAATTCCACGGTCCCCATTTCTGAAGAAATACCTCATTTGTGTTACGTGATGTGGCACGGCGTTTTTCTTTTTCAGCTTCTAGCGTATGAAGTTCATAAAGTACCGTGCTCTAGGGGGCTGTCTTTAATCCGCGCACGACCGTCGGTCCGTTTCGAACATCGGCGACTGGGGGGGGGGGCAGTTGGCCGCCCCCCTAACCCACGAACGGTTGGTCGCACAATAAAAAATAAGCATACCGTTGGAAAGCTTATGACGAATAGAGCTCGAAACTGGTCTCATTTTTAGTTTTAGATAATATGTAAGCAATTTACGCCCTATATATGTTTTCTCATAGCCGACTGCATGGGACCGAGAAATGGCCTGAATCTCAAGGGCTGTGACTAATAACGCATAGGTAGAGGCACCAGCGCACAAGTAAAGGTCCGTGGATGCCGATACACGTCTAATTTCCCCAGATTTGTGCAATATATACGCCACGGCAATTCTCCCGCCAGCTGGCGGTGTGCGCCGCTGCCGTATGCGGTACCAAATTGACGGCAACTAATTTTAGCGCTCCTTTATTTTCGCGTAAAAGCCTATCTATGTATATTTTATTGATCTTAGTGGCTCTTGTGATGGTTTTTCACGCTCAAATTCCAGAAAAATTAATTAGTTACCAATTTACAGAACTGGCGGAGCTTTGTTGGCGAGAGCCTGTTTATTTCCAAAGCATGGATTTTTTCAAACTTTTTGAGGTTCTTGGTATTACTTGCGTCTGTGCAAGCTAGTTCCGCCATTTTCTTCCCATTCTGAGTAATTCATCGCTGGTTTTGACGGTGATACATTTTGGCCCACTGCAGTTATTCGTGACCTGACCTCAGGTCAATGGCTGGAAGTCGTTGATACTTTTCCCAATGACGGCAACTAGATGTCTGCCTCACTCCACACTAAAAATGTTATGAAATATTCCGCCAATTTCCGGAAAAAACGACGATATGTCTTAAAAATGGGCTTGACCTTAGGTCAATGACCTGGAAAATTCCGAAAAATCTGAGATAGCAGATTTGTTGCATTTATGACGATCACTAATTCCCTGAAAGTGTTACTGAGATATCTTGTTTTGCAAAAAAGTTACAGTGCGCTAAACTTTTTTGGACATAGGTCTGTTTGACCTGACCTGGGTCAGGCACCTGACCTGACCTGAGGTCAAAATTTTGGCACGAGATGTAAAATTGATGGGGCAAAAGGTGCACAAAGTTTCGTGGCTCTGGGTTTGTTCGTTCTCTCGCAATCCCAGAAAAACCTCAGGGGGGTTATGTCGGGACTTACCTATGGTTTATTCTGCTGGTGTTATGACGAGTATCTCAATGCCGCTCAGTTCCTCGACATTTCATTGAATGTTTAACATGTTATTCTTTAGTCAGCGTTTTCTTTGTCTTTCTCATAAACTCTCGGACGACTGCACAGTCCCAATAGAAACTAAATAATGTTTTTATCGAAGACAAGAAAAATGTGCGCGAGCTGCCTTGCGACCGCCCGATAAAGTGCAGATTTATTCGTTGAAGTTATTCAAGGTGTACGAAAAATGACCTGCTTGCAGATGCCTGTTTTTTTATTGCCATGCAGACGTTATGCATGCTGCCTGTGTAGACAGTCCCTACGTTGCCAGTCCGTTTCCCGTTCAAATGTCTTTGCGTTACGCGGTCGTGGGTATTGAACAAATTTATTGTACGCCATTCACCATAACGTCGCCTTTCGACTTATCAGGTTGCTCTTGCATGACCATATTGGATATCGAATGAGTGATTTGCAATTTGAATTCACAATGGACATTGGCTGGTAGGGGATTCGTGGCACAAAAATATCTTTTCAGTTCCATGAATACTTCCCAGTTCTTTTCAACTTATAGTTTCCCAGATGAAAGGTTAATCTGCAAAAAATCTTACACCCTTTTCGTCCCAACTGTTAACAACGGTATTCTCGAATATCGTGATTTCCAAAACCCAAGTTTTTTTCCGTGACTTTTTGGCATCCGTCTGGCGTGTACCGTGTTGACAAATCCAGCCATGTTTGAAGGCAGTGTCGCAGTTGACGCCACTGCCGGCGGTCGACGGTCGGCAGTCGGCGGGTCGGGGGCGGCGGCGGAGTGATGTCACGTGACCTTTTAATCCGCGGCGTCCGACCGCCACGCTGTCGGGTCACGCTGACTGGACTTGGCTGCTCTTGTAATACACTGCAGTTTATCGCAATGACATGTTTGCGGCAACACTGAAAACAAGTCACCTTTCTGTGTTTTGAAATGCCTGGAATGAAATGAATGGAACGACAACACAAAATCAGCACACCCAAAAAACAAAACACCTGGAACTGCGCGATTGGGTATTGGGATAGAAGTCTTTGCACCAAGTTCTGTTTGGCACGGGTTCCGCTTCCTAACATTACTTTGTCAAATCACTCGGATCAAATTCATCAAAAAAGAGGTATTTAAGAGCACTTCACTTGCGCTGCAATTTGTCTGCGATGATTAACGTTTGTCTTGATCCTCGTTTGGGTGCAGTGACCTCAACTGTCAAATTCCGCATGTTCTCGATGTCTTTTAACACAAGTTTTTCCGAGGGCCGGAAGTGGTTGTGGACGGCAACAATACTCTTTCGCTGCATATACTCCACATATAAAGCAATGTCATCGGAACCACAGGGGGCGGTCCACCTCTGGAGACCATGTCCCACTCAGAGAGGCCTGTCGCCGACCCTCTCCAGCGCCCGCCGCAGACCGAACTGACGGGGGTCCCCGGCAAAACCGGAGCCGACTGAGCGCGTAACGTGAGGCGCGGCAGTAACCAACTCAAGACGGAAATAGCGCCGCAGAGACCCCGCAGCGCACAAACCGCAGTGGGAATACCGACCCACGCACTACCTTCACCAACGTGCGGCTTTCATTTCACGTGGTTATCATCAACGGGAAATGGGCCAATTTGTCATATATATAGTTAACGCCACAAAAGGTCAAATATTGCTGAAAAATGGCTGATAAATGTGCGACTGAAAAGGTATGACAAACAGAAACAAACGCATGAATTCCGCCACACTGGGAACATGGACTTTTGTTCAGCATTACGTCTATGGATATTTCATCAACGAGACGACAACTTTAATATTGCCCGATTATATTGGCCTGTGGGAATTCCCAAGGCCGTCTGAATAGCAGATCCTAGTGTTCACGGCTACATCATTAATGACTGCTAACTTCTGAAGATGAATGAGCCCCGCCAGGAGGTGTTGCATATTCAGCCACCATTCACCACCATACCAAAACTCGGCGGCTTTGTAAGATCTCCCACGCTTTCATTTCCACCCTAAAATAGTGGGGCCCATCACTGCTAGTTGCGCCGGTGGCGCAACTAGCAGTATGTAATGGTATTGCAGGTTACATTCTGCCGAAAGGTGAAAACTGGCTGGCGTTGTAAAGTTGATTAAAACACGCTGATCTGACTTATGCTTTCCAATTTCACCAACAATAAACCCGAAACGTCCTGCCAAATAGGTTCATGGCAACATTGACATGTAAACTGACAGCATACTTACGGCGAAATCCCTTTTGGTGCTCCTGAGTACAGAACTGTACAATAAAGAAGTATGAAATCAGAACAGTTAGGCAGAACAATGACACATGAAACAAGCAAAGCAAAGAGAAAACAAATAACTGAAAAACCCACACAATATGAAAAATATAACAAAATAAATAAACATAAACAACAGATGGTGGATTAATGTTATCAGTTCAAGACAAATTGTTAGTTCAGACAAAGCTGGTCTTATATAGTGGAACATGACGCCGACTGAATCGGAGTTTTCAGCATTCTGCGATCAGAATCGGGCTGCAAAACCTGACCGATGAACTTCACCTGTAAAATGTGGGAATTCAAAAACATCAAAACACATGATCAGCTGCATCTTCTAATATGTCCAGTCTAATGTCGGAGACTATGTATTTTCAAGCTGCCTAAAATTGTTCGTGATTTGTCCTTTGCTTTGGAAACCCACGCTGGATTTTTCAAATTCCTTTTTCCTCACTGTATCTCTGAGCACGGGACGTATGTACGATGCTAAAAATCTTTGGTATGCCATGCACAGGGTAAATCACGATTTGGAACACAGAACTTGCGAATCTGGATTGCGATCCTTTTTTAAGGATTACTGGTTGACTGAAATCCTTCAAAAAAGGACTGAATTGCCGATTTTAGTGCACTTTTTGCTGCAATCCTTTTCGCAGTCCTTACGTAATGTCGTCGATTTATTACTTGGTTTAATGTTACCGTTACTCACATGGCTTTACGTCTGCGAAGCATTCAAAGCCCGGTTTCAAGGTCACGTTGACTTGCTGTTGATCTACGCTTGCGCAGTAGCTGTTGTGATAGTGGGTAATTCCTTATCGCCTGCGCGTCAGAGAGTAGCCCTGATCGGACACGCACAAAAACTAGTCGGTAGCAATGCTGCCATTTTAGGAGTTTTCCCTAAAACCGGAAGGTTTGTGCCTTTTTTACACCGGTTTGCTTCTTACGGGCCAATTGCCGGGACGCAAACAGTTATACAGTTATAGTGCGATGACGGCTGGGAAAGGAAGACGGGCAGCTGAGAGGGTGATTTCGATGAATTTAAGCCGAAATGGGGTGAAGTTTGCACGTGAAACACGCTGTGCCTAAGCGATTTGCACCCTTCCTTCATTTCCGCAAAACTACTAGCGCTGGGATGCTGAAAATTGGCGGGCAGGAGCAAACAAGTGGCAGTCGATATATACTGCTGTTTCGCTTGTCAGCAGTTTCAGCCTGGTGTGTACGGGACGCATGTGCTGAGGTGCAGACGCCTCCCAATCAGGCCTCTGTTTAGGGAACCGCTGATTTTGGAGGAGCCAGTTTTTGTGGTGGGTTATATATAACCCACCATATATATATATATATATATATATAAACCCGAAAAGTTACAAACACCAACAAGGCCACGCAAGATTTAGGGCATCAGTGGCAAGATGTGAGCATACAACTTGTTAGACTTGAGATCCTCCGTTTGCGGAAATGCATGAAAGGAAAACGATTCATTTCGCATTTCATTTAGTTCATGACGAGGGCGGCAGGTGTCGTTTCATAGGGGTAATCCTGGTACTTGGCGGGTGAACAGATTTGCGTGCGATACCTCTATACCTCTAGTTCAAAGCATTTTTATGATTCCTGGCCACATCGGTGTAGCCACAGTTCAGACAAAGGGAGGGATAATCTGACTAAGTGACTACAATCCACCAAGAATAGGTAGGGCGATTGATAAAAAAAAAAAACACTTTTCGAGCACTGCATGACAAACTACGGTTGAAATCCCTTTTGTTATATTTCAAAGCTCAAGAAATTGCGTCGTCAATGGGAAATATCTATTTGATGCCTGAAAAAAAGAACGGGGAACAAATTACCACTTCTGGAAAACTGCTGTGGACATGTCCCTGCAGCCCCGTAGAGAATACACCTCTGCCTGACCATGCATTGCGCTTCTGATTCGTTTTCTATCGATTGTTATCGTTTCCGGTCTCAAATACCCTCATGATCAAGATAACAATCTCCAAGGTTTTCTGATGTTCCAAGCACAAAGCATAAAACCCGTCCTTTTAAATAATTTTACATTTGTCGACAAAACAATGTGAGAGGCGGCGGAACAGGGAGGGCACGGGCGCACGGTGCCACTCCCTCCTCCTCCCCCTTAACCGGCCAAATTTAACATTAACCCTATGGCGTTGCACGGTAAGAAATGGCTCGAAAATAGCCGCGCACCCCTCCCGAACACGTTCCGTCCGTAGTGATTCCATGGCAGATTTGTGCTTGAGTTTGATTCTGATCCGGATCCGACCCAAACCAAGAATCAAATGGTTTTTGGACGAGTTGCATTTGATCCGGATCAGTTTTGGAAATGTAGCCGCGAATTACGTTTGATTTGCACCAAAATTTGAAAAAAAACAGGCGCGATTCAAATGCTGATCCGGATCCAAACATTGCGATCTTGACTCTGAACCGGGTCAATTATACCATCAACATGATTCAGTGAGATTACATTTTATATGTAAAGCAGGGTGATAAAATAGCATGACAGTATGCTTACGAAGAATATCTCCAGACAGTAATCCACCGAACTTAATTAAATTAAACAAGGACGCAAAGGTACGCCAGATAACGACCTCTTTTTCACAACATCACAAAGTTCAAACTTCCACAGCCCAGCTGTTCGGCACATACCTCCTACCAAGCACACGCCACGAAGGAAAGGTAAGATCAGGAGCGTAACTATGTTTACCTTTGGTATGGAGCTTTCCATACCAAACAAAACTATTGGTATGGAATTCCATGCCAGTCTTTTGAGCTATTCATGTTTTCTTGGTCTGTACAATAAAGTTCTGTACATACGTTATCAGTGTCACATTTTAGGGCCCGTAAGTTTATTATTTCAATGCCAAAATTTGTCTCAACTCTACACCCATGGGTACCATGAAAGGTCTTCATGAAGACTGTGGTCCTTTTTCGTGTAAAAAAAAACAATGAAATCCTCTTAGTACTTGTATCGATGTCAAACACCCACCATGTCAAACGTTATGTGCTGCGTAGGTAGGTAGTATGTGACAGTAGGTACCCATGTTTGGTTAAGTCGGTAGACAGCTGCCCCCGGGACACCTGCATGGTTCGTTAAATCGGCGAGTGACTTACTTAGTGGTATTCAATAGTCATCATGTCACTGGTTCTACCCTTTTTATCCTTATCCACTTACGACGCCCAGGCTAAACAGCCCCTGGGCGTCTGTCTATATCGAATTATACGTCTAACATAAAGTACAACTAGTTATTGTCACTAGTGCGTCGTAAGTGGGAAAACAGTGGTAAATAAATATCAAGACGAAATCAGTATTAAAATGTCATAGTAACTAAAGCTGCAATGTACGGACACCCGAAACTATGACTGCCGTGATTATGTCCTTATTTTAGATACATACTAATTCCTGCCTGTAATCTTAGTGAAGTACCTGAAGCGTAGAGCTTACCTAATCGTATGCAATATTCCATAGAGCACATTTATAGGTATACATGCATGTTATATGTATGTAGCCATCTTCCATGTGCACATATAGCGTAAGAAAAATCTTATTTTTCAAGCATTTTAGAGACAAAGCTTTCATACCATATAGCGAAAAACAATGATATATATATATATATATATATATAACAGGTGTATCGGATATATAAGGTAATATATATATATGAGAAACCGGAGTCAGCTGTTACATGTATGAGACCGCTGTTACGTACGCAACTGCATTGCTTCGTAACAGTTATACGCGTAAATCAAATAGCAAACGAATTTAGTTAAACTTAAGCACAAAAACCTTATCGTCGAGAATTCCATTGCAATTCTGTATTTTTTCGTAGGCCAAATTTTAACGCGCGAGCGGAGCACGAACGTCAATCATACGAGCACTTACAATTAGTGGATCGATATCGTTCATAACAAATTGGCATCCGGGAAATCAGTGTGGCTAACACCACCCTCGTAAGATTTTTGACATATGTTGGAACATATGAACGTGAGTTTGATATCGTAATAAAATGGTGTTCACCATGTAGTGTATTTAATTTGGCACAGCGCTACAAAAAGCTAAGAATGTAGACGAAATCGCAATGCGCACCATTCCACCGAGCAAAACCTTATTTTTTCAGGTTCAAAATTAGCACGGGCAGCACCGCCCAGGGGGCAGTGCCACTCGCTTCTAAGTCCCCAAGTGCTTCCCCATCACCTGCAGAAAATGAATATGACACTTAACCTTTGAAGCCAATCCCATGTGTGCTTGTAACTGAAATGCGTCATATGCACCAACTGCGTTGGAAATCTAGAGTATACAGCACTAGAAAAACTGGTATATTTGAAGATATTTCCAAGTAAAATCAATCCTGTCGGCACACACAGCACAAAAAAAAATAACGCTTCAAAGCGTCTGCGAACACTGTGCTGTAGAAATGTAGTTTCTACTCGCTGGGTAAAAATTATATATGAAACCCAAGCTCAAGCTGCTCAGAACCACCCTGGCGGTGCTCATCATATTTCAGCTCTTTGCTGGGAGTCGAGTCGCGTCATGAAGTCAATCGCCGATGAAAAATGGCGCAAGTTTTCTGAAAGTCAACACACTGAAGTTCCATTTTACATTCAGATAAGCAATTTTCGCGGTTCGGGTTAATTACCACAAACGATCAAAGTTGAAAAAGGCTTAAACGATCACCTTAAGATATCAATACCCCCTTATAACTTTCGGAAAATAAATATTCCCCCTAACACTTTCGTCGTCTGCTTGCGGGAGGAAGCAGACACCAAAAAGTAGTCAGCTGAATATCTACAGTTTATATTGCGTCTGATATTGGCATGGGCGGTGCTCCCCAATGGGCGGTGCTGCCCCTGTTACCCTGTTCATATAAGTATATGTATGTATATATATATATACACTTTATACTATATACTATATATATACTACATATACATATACATATGCTATATACACACATATATATATATATATATATATATATATATATATATATTCAACATACCTAGCAATATATTCAGCATATCCAACAACCTTCTGCCTAAGTCTTCATGTATATATATATATATATATATATATATATATATATATATATATATATATATATATACATGAAAGCTTAGGCAGAAGGTTGTTGGATATGCAAGTTTCGTTAAAAACAACAACGTATGCGGCGTTGGTTATCTTTTTTCTGGGTGTGTTCAAGTTTTCGGATTATATTCTTCTCTTCATTGGTGTGCTCGTTAAGAACGGTGCCTAAGGTCATCATAATTAAGAAACCCCATTAGCATTCTATTCATATTAATATCGACGTTTCGTCTTTCGCAGATATTCTTGCCGGACGAACGCACAATCGCCATCCTAACGCGCTTCGCCTACTACAGCAAGTACCTGACAGCACCAGAAATACCTGAACACATTCTACGGGCCATGCTAAGATTATGCACGACCAAAGCACCATTCATATACCCGCAAGGAAAAATCTACTATAAGACCGATGGCATCGCACTGAGGTCACCTCTAGGTATCCTATTTGCACAAGCCTTTATGACTGTCATTGAGAATTAAGTTCTGGGCATGACCGACGTCCGACTTCACATGTATGTGCGGTACATCGACGACATCTTGGTCGACATCATAGACACCGCTGCACTCAACAAGCTGAAATCACGAATGGAAAAAAACATCAGTACTCCAATTCACCACCGAGGACAGCAATGAAAACAACATCAGTTTCCTCGACGTAAACATTAACGCACCAGACACAAACTACATCACCAGCGTATACCAGAAACCAACCAATGCTGAGAAGTGCCTGAATGGAGCAAGTAAGTGCTCAGATCGTTATAAAACCAGTGTCATCAGAACACATGTACATCAAGGCTTAAAATACTGTAGCACGTGGCCCCTCGTCCACAAGGAACTGCGTAAAATAAAGCAAACACTCACGAACAACTACACCATAGCATCGACTGACAAACACATACAAACGGCCATCACCGAACACCTCAAGCCTGCCAAACAACCAGAACGAGATATGACTACCTTTCGTCTGTACTGCAAAAACACCATGTCATCAGGATACAAAGCAGGTGAACAAACACGGCAAAACATCATCAGACGTAACTGCCAGACAACACAACCATCAAGCCGCTTGAAACTAAACATCTACTACGAAAGTCCCACTGCATCATCACTGATCACCAAGAACAACGCTGCTCACGACCCAGGAACACTGAAACAGACCAACATCATAAACCACTATAAATGCTCCATAGGAGACTGTGCGCTCCTGCGCACTAGTGCGTACATCAGCCTCACAACCACAACACTCAGCAGACGACTATGCACTTACGGAACGGCGGCGCACTCACAATGTGAAGCACCACGACACACCACTTACCAGGAAAACACTAGTACATAACACAAAGATCCCGGCCAAAACACAAAACAAGCGACTCCTCAACGCCCCAGAATCAATCTATATCAGGGGGTATGACCCCGCAATCAACGCACATCAATGCACGCGGAACGCTGTCCCTGTATGATAGTCCCCCGCTGGGCCATAGCATGAACAGGCGGCGATAACCGGAACCCATGGGTGACGTGTGCAGAATGCATATATCTTATCTATACATGCGTCTGCCTTAACAGAATACGGTACACAGAAAAGCGTCCAAATAGTGTATTGTAATAAATGCATTTGCAATGAATACATGTATACAAAAATGCATTGAATACATGGTGTGGGAGCGAAGTTGAATAGTGTTAGAAAGACTTGGACAGAGTTACTTTTTTCTTGGAAATGTGTTGGGATAAGACGTAACGTCGATATCAGTATGAATAAAGATATAGAATGAGTGGCGTAATTGTGCGTTTCTGAATTATAATGACCCTAGGCACCATTCTAAACGAGTACACCAACGAAGAGAAAAATATAATTCGAAAGCTTGCACGCACTCAAAAAAAGATAACCAACGCCGTATACTCTGTTGTTTTTAACGAAACTTGCATATGTAAATATATATATATATATATATATATATATATATATATATATATATATATATATATATATATATATATATATATATATATATATATATACTGTATACATCGTAACATAGTATATGCATATACTATATGCAATATATAGTGTATTGTATAGTATACAATACACTACATATATATGCTGATCCAGATCAAATCACTGTGGTTCAGATCCTGATCCAAATCACCCAAAAGATGTCGAGCACAAATTTTTTTCCAGGGAAGAAATCCGCCAACTCTTCAGCCCGCCCGTCATCATCAGTCACAAGATTTTGTGCGCGCATTTCGTCCTCGTCGTTTTCCAATACATTACGCTTTCCATGAACCAGTATTTTACTCGTTTTTACACTTCTTTTCCTCGCCGGTAAAAGTATGACTGTGGAGTAGCCGGATGGAGGCGGCATAGCGGCCTAGGACAGCCATCTAGCGAGTAAAATTAGAAATGTATTTTCTTTGATGTTCGCTAGACGGCGTGACCGGCATGCATTTTGCTGTTATAAAACCATTACTGTAAGTTTTACTTTAAAACCAAGAATGGTGCAGGCCTTCTACGCTTGCTCTAAGCGGTGCACCGACATGCCGCAGTCTTTCCTCAGCTAAGCCGTGCGTTAGCCGATGTAGTGGTTTCTTGGAAACTTGCTTGCAGGTGATTCCTTCATTTAGGTTCGTATCAATACATTTGCATCTAACATCAAAACGGAGTCAGGTCTGGTTCCAGCTCAGAATGAAATGAGTCGACTTCGGAATCTATTTCATGAGCACAATTCCTTAATATGTTCATAAGAGTCATAAGAATAGTAAAATGACTCAAAATACACAAAATACAAAAACAACATGCCCGAAATACGCAATGCACACAAATAACAGAAATGCCGAAATACACAAAGAAATAGCATAAGAGCAGAGAAAAGATTTCTTAAACTGTAAACATCGGGGTATTTCTGCAAACATGCTGAACCATGAGAATTTTGGAATAATGTTTAACGTTCAGAAAACATTTGCCTGTATTTTGCTATCAGACTATCAGTTATAAGCAGAAAGCAGACAAAACGTGTGACCATTATGTCACAGCACACTACATGGGTTGTTTCCAAAATCATTCCCTTTTGTAAAGAAATATGGCGTACCTAAATGTTTCACATTTGAACTGTACAGGTCTTTATACCACTTTTGATTAAACCCAGAACCATTTTCATGCTCAACAGATTACAGCTTGTCCCTGGAATCGATTTCAATTCTGATTCCACAGGAAACAGTGTGATTAGCCTCCTGAGCGTGACTATGATTTCGTCACTCATCAGTGGAATCTATTCCGATTCCGACTCCGGCCGAAACCGGATGGATTTCGGAATATATTCCGATTCCGCTGGAATCAAGCAGAATTCTGCCGGATAATGAGCTCAGTTCTAAAAAAGAGCGCTAACATTTACGAAAGTACCGCAGTTACGCAATCACGGGGAGGCCCTAATGTGGACAATGGTGCAGAAGTACGTCAACAACCTCGAAAATGTTGCGGGCCAAGGACAGCGTTCTATAATTGTACAATCTGAACGAAACTTTTAGTCCTGGAAAGCAGGGTGGTGAGTAGTGACGCGTCATATCAAAGCTACGACGCCTTTTTAATAGGCTCGGACTCGGCTATTCCCCCCACCATGCATGTCAACAAATCTAACGAACTTTTCAAAGGAGTCACATCGGGCAACCCCTCCCATTCTCCATCCACTGGCAGATGATACGTCGCCTGGTCTATATTAAGAACTAAGCCTCCCTGAACCTACACGGCGACCAGAGGCCCAATATTAAGAACTAAACCTCACTGAACCTACACGGCGACCAGCGGCCCATCGCTTGTACGGTCCGCGACTATCGGTTTGCCGGCCATCTGGGCGTCACGCTGTTTTGAGGCGGCAATTCAAATTCAAGGCCTTGGCATTTTGCGCAGCCGCTATAAACGTCCAGGCAACCGAGATAACTACATACAAAATGGACGACATTAGGATAATGGACGTGGAAACAAAGATTCGGAGCCACGCAGCATCATCAGCGATGCAAACAACGCCCCCGCAGAGCATACGAAATCAAACAAAGCGATGTATGTCACAATAACCCTACATCCATAGAACAGAGAAACGAGTGTAACGTTTCAGCAAATAGATCACTGTAGTGTTTGGATTCAAATAAAACCGTAAGCTCGACGCGACCTGCCTGCTGCAAATTATTTGGCAGAGTCTGGTGCATTAAACTGAAATTAAACTTTGTCTCAACGCATTTGCACACTAAACACACGATAACACGAATACCTAAACGTACCGTTTGCTAGAGTATTTCGAACATACTAAGCTTAGAGTGTTTAGATTCAACGAACCGTTCAAAGTTTGGCAATGACATGCTTACAGCTTAACCGTGAGTTTCCCAGATAGTCCATTTTCGTTCGAGGGATATGTATTCCGAATATTTTTACACAATGTCCAATTAGATTTCTGACGACAACGCGGCTCGTACTTACTCATTAACAGCCCTTTCATTCGTTGAATTTTGCATGAAATTCAAAGAAACCCACGGATTCGATTAATATGTTTTCCAGAGGGCGATGTTACCTACATTTCATCACCTGTTGCTTTTTTCATATCGCTATTCAAGTTCTTGCTTATCGGCATACCTTTCATAGCACCACATACTTCAGTGCTCGAAAACTAAACAAGCTTCCAAATGTAAGATAGCTCTGGACAAAGGCAGTGTAGCTAACAGGAAATGCGAACGTAGGTGTGCACTCCGTGTGGGAAGTGGGCTGGCGTCCGACTGATGGCGGGGCCGATCGGAGCCTGGCGGAATGCCGTGGCGGGGCCGCGTGCAATGGCGATGAAAGTTCGGACACTCCGCCTTTCCGCCCACTTGGCGTCTCGGGTATGGATAGACTTCTCCTCCAACCGGTGCTCGTGTGGTTCAGTGAGCTGAAGGTCCGACTCTGTCTAAACTGCATAGACGTGCGTGGTAAATTGATGAGCACGAACCTCCGAATTGTACCCTATCTGAGTGACGGAGTGGCCGACTTTGCTGTGCGGCGAGTAAATAGCTGGCTGCGGGCTGCCCACAGCCGGGAATGGCAGGCGAGGCGTTTGGCTGACCATACCGAAAGTTAATTGCTTGAACTCTTGCACAGACGTGATGGACGAGAACTCCGCTGCCAGATAAATGCGAGTGCTTAATTGAATGGTGCTGTATGGCCTATGGAAATGTAATTTCGCGTGCAAAAAAATTGAAGCGATTCATGTTAACAGGGCCTTCATAGCCCAGATGTTTGGGCCCACGTCAAGCTAATGCACGGGTGGCAGCAGTATGCGACGCAGTGGGAACGACTTGCGGGTTCCGCCATGCTTTGCATCATTCTCCCCGCTAGATCAGAGGGCGGAGACTTAGACCCATAATCTCAAGGCCATAGGTTTACGGCTTGGGTTCATACTCAAAGTCAAGAGATCGATAACCGTTCGGCTTTGACGAAATCGTAAGTGTGAACAGTGCACCCAAGGAACATCTTGATGGTCGACTTTCCGCGGTTTTCATACTTTTATACAGGACGTGCATTAATTATTCCAAATCAAGATGCTTCCAAGAAATTGCTCTTCAGACTCATCGCAAAGTAACTTAGGTCAAATGCGTTGACAGCACCGGTTTTAGCGAAGGATGCAGGTTGATTCTTGTGGCTGTCTCCCAGTCAAATAGTCCTTGAACGAGCCTCTGGATCATTTGGCTCAGCACCGCGGGATCTGCCAAAATACTGGAGCGGTCTGAATAAACTTCGGCTCAAACGAAAGAAATAAACGAAAAGCATGCAAGCTATTTTTTTCGAAGCAAAAGCGTATTCCTGAGGCTAAAATGGGTAAACGGCCAATTTCCCTATTGCGGCATCAAGTGATCTGAGTGCCTGACTGAGCTGTAGTGTCCACTTTTTAGCCCTTAATTACATTAAAAAATAATGGCTAGAAACAGCATTTCAGAAATGCGAGGATCCAGGCTCAGTAAAATGAAAGACAGAAAACTTCCAGATCCCATTTTCAATTCTGCCCACTAACTGGGTGAATTGCCAAAGCAATGGTGCCAAAATGACGTTACTTATCTATTGTAAATGTTAATGGCGGACTAAGGAAAGCACAACGGGGCCGTTTTGGTCGTCGGAAACATCAATGGCGTAATAAGGGAAGTGAAGCTTGGTTCTTATGCTGTTTCTGCTCGAAACTTTTCCTGGAACCGCCCCTGCCAATGCGTTTTAAACCTTTGGTATGCATGTGCGTTGCATGTATGTTGTTGTCAGACTGAGAAACGTACGATTTAAATCACTAGTATGTATACAAGGAAGCTGCAGCCTTTCAGTTTTCTTCACCAACCCCAGCTCATGGACCTGAACTGCCCTCGTTTTGCAACTGTTTCCGGTTCTCGTTTTGTTTGTGTCAATGGCATGGCATGTAAGAACCTTTAATTAAAGGCGAAAAGGGGAAATAAATGTACCACTACGCAAAAACCATTTCTAGGTATTCTTGAGTGGATGGGCGTGCATTAGCTTTGGGGTGCTTAAAACCTCCCAACCCCGGGCGCAAAGCACCCGGGGTTGGGTGGGAGATTTTAGACCCCCGCTTTCCTGATATTTTTAACATCTTGCTCGTGGTAGTGACTGTGAAATTTCCAGTAAAAGCAAAAGCCATACATTGTATTTGATACGAACGACCACTTCGACAAGGTACACATACCTTTTATTCCTCCAGCATCCGCTCTTGGCAGCCTCAAGAACATCTTTTTGCCTAATCGAATACTCATTTACCATAAATCTGACGTCCTTAAAACCGTGACGCTCAGGTACTGACTCATGACGACGCCGGCAGCCAAACTGCGGGCATGAGACCGAAAAGAGAGATGTAGTGACGCCCCACGACGCCCGACACAGCGGCGAGGCTGACCAGCCCATGCACGCCGTCTATGGCTGCACGTTTCATTGGCCCACTGACGGCCATACAGTTCTGTGCGAGGAAGAGCTTACCGAATACGAACAGTCTGAGCACGTCCAGGATGAAACGGGTGAGAATTCCGAAGAGAAATACCGGGACTACATTACGTTTTTCCTCAAATCGAGAGAGGATAACTCCCAGATGAATACAGTTCGAGAAGTACACCCAGTAGCTCCACCAACTGACAGGGGCAAATGGTTGGGCTTGAAAATCCAATTTACCACTTTCGGATTGCACAAAGATTAACAACACAAAATAAAGCTGGTTCACAGTCGTCAATAGGCTTTCTCAACCGAATAAGTTCAGGGGCCATTAAGAGATCTTCTCGGCTCGGAATATTAGGTAAAAGTAAATGGACAAGCTCTGTCGCGGAGATGAGGGGCAACAACACACGACTGTACAGCTCGATATGGCACCGAGCGCAAGAGACCATCGATCGACACCAGGACTGAGAGGAGACTGATGGTGGAGCTCCGGAGGCCTCTGTGTGTAAGCGGCATGTTTGAGGTGTGACCGCACACCGCTTGGCTGTAACCGGTCCAACAGTTCTTGCACTAGCTTTAGTCCAGTGGTTCTAGCTGGAATACACGGGTTGGGTGGACGACAGAACGTGACTATCGGCGAGAAATTGATTAGCCACCAGTCAGTTAGTTAGTCAGTCAGGATCCTAAAACAAGACTCATCTCCTGCAGTTGCAGAAGCCGCCAGATAATGAGGGAGAACTGACCGGCAAACCGTGCCAGTGGTCGGGGAACGCAGGAGACCGTCCTGACGGATGTCTCACCCAAATCAGCCTAGTTCTATTTGCCGGGTGTCAGGTTTTGTTGCCAGGCGTTTGGGTGGTCGTACCGTGAACCCAGTGATGGGAACCTGCACAGACGTGATGGCCAAGCTCCCCGCTGAGACGGTATAGTGTGCTTTACTGTGCTGTCACGTCCTGTTTTTTACAGAGTGATAATTTTATTAGGGCCTAGGGCGCACTGACTTCGTGGTTATACGGCGCCGTAACATACTTTAAATCATGCCATCAACAAAAGTCTCCAAAACTTACATGCCCCATTAACGTCACATAACAAAAGCCATGCCAAGGCAGAAATGTTAGCTACAAAAGGACGCATACGCAAGATAAAACACATCTGACTAATGAGGTGCATATGCTGCAGAAAAACCGATATCCCACAGAAACCGGAACACTTGTCCCGTCTCGAGCCCATCTCCCAGCAAATCCAGCGTAGCGGAAGGAGATGGTACACTGTGCCCAAAGTGACGCAAACGTTCCGAAGTCAAGCCATTGCATGTGATTAGCACGTGACGCAGTGAGAGGCCGTGTGACCTAGTGCGTGTGACCCAGGCGCAAACGGGAGAGAATAACCTCCTCTCGGCGGTTTTGTCGTGAACCTGAGGCTCATATTCCTACGCGGGACTTAAAAGTTTCCAGCTTTTTCGGACCAAGCACGTCCCAGTCACGTTGCCACAAGTCACACATGTACGACGAAAGCTCTGGGTATAAATTCTTGGCAGACAGTGACATTCGCCGTGTAACACGCCTGCGTGGCACACGCTTTGAGGCTGCATCAGCCTGCTCATCAACCAATATCTTCACGTGGCTTGGGATCCAGCAGAACACCATTTGTTTTATTAGTCGATCTAGCGCTGTCAGTCGTGTCCAAATATCCTGTATAAGGGGATGCCGCGTATAAAAACGCTCCAGGGCGAAAAAGCGCTTAGAGTTTATAAGAAATACGTGTAGAATATCGCTGCAAGCCTCAGAAGAACAGAGTGCCTCACAAAAAGCCACAAGCTCTGATGTATAAACCGATACATGGGATGTGAAAGCAAACGACCGAATATCATGGCCAGACGCGACAGCAGAGCCGACGGCAGTTTCCGTTTCCGAAACGTTGGTGGAAGTTGTGACGATGCCATCGTAACAGGCAATGTGCTTCAGTGTTCTATACCCCAAGTCCTCTGGGACCACGTCACGCTTGCGGATCTGGGCCAAGAGGACGTCTACCGCAGGAGACCCGAGTTCCCAAGTGGACATGTCTAGGCGGCAAGGACGTGCCACGGATCGTAACCGCACGCCGCTCGCTGCCAGGAGGCCGCAGATCCTCACACAGAAAGGAGTGACTTTCAGCGACTGTTCTGCCCGAAATAAAGCTATTGTGCTGGACAAAAGTATGGCTTTATACGTTGGGCGGTCAGGGAACTGCGTTAACTTACAAGCATACCGCAGCCCGAGCACCTTCCGCCGTAAAGCCAGAAGTGGCTCGTTGACTGGCCCAGATACCAGCGGTGGGGACGTTCTGAAGGCACCAATAGCAATCCGCAAGGTAGAGTTGTGCACTGTGTCTAACGTACGCTTACTGGAGTCGCAAGCAGAGCTATATACAATGCAGGCATAGCCGAGCTTGGAACGAATAAGAGATCGCTACAGCAGTAGCATTGTCGTTCTGTCCGCCCCGTAGGACGTGCATGCGACACGCTTTAAGATGTTCAACGATTTGAAACACTTCTCACGCAGGGTTTTAAAATGTTCCATGTGCGTCAAACGCTTACCAAACTGCAGGCCAAGAGAGTGCACTGCCGGATGTGACGGGATCAGTTTCCCGGCTATTTTCACAGATGTATGCCACGCTCTTGCAGATGCTGTTTTGCGGGGTGCGCTGTGAGAGACAAAAACGGTTATTCGCCGAGCACCACATCGTGCCGACAATGTGGTGGCGACGTGTGGACCAGTGATTTCCCTCAATTCGGTATGATAAACAAGAACCTCTCACCACCAGGGCAAAAATCCTTAGAACTTATCCTATTTCCGTCCCAAGTTTAAATTAATTCGAACGTTACGATCAGCCACGCAGAGGCTCGCGTGCAGCTGATTTTCGAACTTTGCTTTCTTAACGCGCCGAAGGTCGGCGGATCCTTCGGTCTGGTTAAAAAGCGGCCGGCCGGGGGAGCTGCGCGGCGGCGGCGGCGCGCGCGGCCCGCCGCCGCCGCCGCGCCGGCTCAGTCTCGGCCGCGGCTCGAACCTGGAGACGTGCGCTCGGCGCCGCCGCCGACGGAGGACGGCGCGGCCGCCGGTGCCGACGTGGCGACGCCGCCGGCGGGCGGATCGCGAGGGGAGCGGCGGCGCGGCGCGGACGGCGTCCCGGCCCGGTGAGTGGCCGTCCGGGGGCTCGGACTCGGGCGGACGTCCCGCGACGCCGCTCAGGTGATCGGGCCAGCCCGGCAGCGTCCCGGAGCCGGCGTCCGGCGGCCGGCCGCGGCGCCCTCGCTGCCGGCCCCGATCGGCCAGCCCGATCCAATCGGGCCAATCAGTTCCCGGCGCCGGGCCGACCGCCGCGGCCGCCACGGGACACTCCTGCCCCTCCATTTCTCCCCGTCACCGGAGGGACGGCCCACAGCGCGTCGTCCGTCCCCGCTCAATCAGCGCGGAAGCGCCACCATTTGGCAATTAGCCCTTGATAGACGGCCACAATTGACTGGCGAGAACAGCGCCGCCGAGGCCGTCCGGCGGGCGGGCGCAGACCCAGGGGCCGGCCCGCGACCGCGGCGCCGAGGACGCATTCGGGCCGGCCCGCGGACCGCGGCGGACAGCTCGGCGCGGAGCCGTGCCGCTGCCGAGCAGTCCGTCGAGCTGACGCAGCTCCTCCCGCGAGGGCTCGAGATCGCCGTCCGCGGCGCGCTACTCGCGGGTCCGCGTGAGGCGAGCGACGGAGGGACGTTGTACGTGACGAACGTGACGTTGTACGTAAGTGACGTTGGAAGTAAACAACAAATCAGTGATGCGCTCTCACCGTCGGGAAACGAATGAGGCCGCCATCACATCGTCTGCTTTTACTTTGTAATGCGAATCAAAAGGGCATCGGTTTCGATTAATCACTGCATCAGGTCATTCCTCGGAAACCACTCAGACGTGGCATATTCGATGTGCTTACCAACGTCACTACCTGTGTGGATGCATTACGGCTCTGGCATTTACAACGCATTATTCCGTTGTTCCCATGCATTCTGGAATCAGAAGACAGTCTTGCTATGGGTGCACAGGGCGTGCTCCACGACCCCACCAATAAATTATTGTATACCTGCTTCCAGTCCACTGAAGGCAAATTCTTCCGCCGGATACCGCGCTGAGCAAGCTCGGTACGTCGCGCGCAGAACCACCGAACAAGCTGTTTCTGGAGCCTACGATTCGGTCACCACGTGTTCACCGCTTTACGTCGCACACTCAGATTTATTCTTACGTCGGATGCAGTCACGGCAGTGTAACCGGATCAGGCTACGCGAACAGGCACACAGATTCAGGACCAGGATTGTCTGAGCTGAAATGGTACGCGCGGAGAGCACACATCTCTGGACAACGTTCAATGGAGCAAACGGTATGGACAATGAAGGAGCCTGACGTCTATTCCCCCACGTGTGACTGTTACGAATTCATGGCCCCCTATTTTAAACCAGCGTCTGATTGTGAACATTGCTTTGCTGAGCCTCTACTTATTTGTCTTGTGAAGTTATCTGAACTGTGTCAACTAGTTTCAGTGGCACTAAATATATACGCCATATATGACACTCTAGGCAAAACAGTCAAACGCCTCAAAAGGTCAAACAAAAGTCGATCATGCTGGAAGATCATCGCACTCATTCCAATAATCTCCGTTCTCCTAGTATCTCCATTACGCATTATTTGCTTACGAATATATAACCCCGTCCATAGCTTAATCAGAGACAGAACTGAACTACCATGTGCAAACGACCCCTTCCAAGTCATTAACTGCGTACATTGGAATGGGCAACAAATGGAAAACTAACAACAATGAAAAAAGTTTCGAGATGAAGTCCAGCTTTACAGTCGCCGTTTGTCAAGCAAATCCAGTATACTTAGCTTTTACGTAACTTCATGGATACTGTACGAAGCTGTTCTGCTTCTAGTGCCTCACTTCATACGATGCAGTTCATTCATTTGCGGGAAGATTTCGATAGATTTCGCCGGCGCGCTTTGCTGAGCCATCTCACTGGAACTCGCTATCAGTGAAAACCTTGCCAACGACCAATTTAACGGAACTGCAACAGCTGGGAAGGCGTAAAATTGATGCGTCAAGGCGATTGCCCTCTCGGGATCGATGTTATCAACGTCACCACCGGTTCGTTTCAACCGACTTGGCACGTCAAGGACCACTTTGAACGTTTCACGGTTAGTCGCCGAACCTGTGGGTGTCTTGTGCAACAGTCAGTTGAAACAAACTTCGCTTAGTTTCTCAGTCGTAGATCTGTGGCTGGCTGCCTCGGCTTGTGACCAGCATTCACGTAGATCATCGTCACGGTTTTACATCATTTGAGCATCTTGTATACGCGCTTTCATAATTTTCGCATTGTCAGAATGAGGCGTCGATGAGTGACATGCGAAGAGGTGCAACCAGTGTCACCATGTTTTATTTTGTTATTTGGGCACCAGAAACATGAAAGACTCTTATACTGCTGACATAGCCATCCTTCGTCGAATTATGTTGTGCAGTACCGAATTATTCTGCCTCCGGGTAAGACAGCCTCAGCGTAAGTGTTCTTAAATTTTCTTTCGATGCCTTCGGTCATGTTCTTCATAAGGTCAACTCATGTCCTTTTCGGACTTCGCTAGCTGCTGTCATATTCAATGAGTATTATATCAAATAGTATACAGAAATTCAGTTCGTATATCAGTATTCAATTAAATTAGTCATATTGTCTTTAAGTCTGGCAACCCGTTCGACTCTTCATGTTTTCGCCATATCTCGGTCGTACCTGTCATATGCAAGGTCGCCGACAAAGTTGTTCAACGCCAACTCTACCATTCCATTTCGTCTAGCCACCTCCCGTCACATTTCCAGCACAGCTTCCGTCCTAATTATTCCTCTGAGACTGGCCTTCTTCCCGTAACCAGTCGGATTCCTCCAGCTACCGATCGCGGCGGTGTCACCTTGCCCTGCCTTATCGACCTTTCAAAATGTTCTGATGTCGTAGACTACTCTATTCTTTTGACAAAAATGCAGTTCAACGGCATCGAATCATCTTGGTTCACTTAGCACCTTTCTGGACACATTCAAAGGGTCCGCTTCAATGACAGGGCAAACAGGGCAAAGAGCACCGGTCAAGATCTCTTCTGAACAGCATTGTAGTTTTCAGGAATCCCTCGTGGACTCTTTTATATAAATCATTTTTTTTCCACGACCTCAACCTTTTCTCGACTGGCGCTGGTATTATTCAATATGCTGACAACGCCCAGGTGCTCGCGAGCGACAAAAACACGGCTTTCTCCAATTCCGTTTTACGCATGGAAATGTTTTGGGTCCACACGGCTCATGGTTCATCATAAATTGTCTGCAGGTCAATAACCGCCGCAAAAAATCATGCCATTTGACACGCACCAAAATATTCGGGACATCACTTCTAAAAAAAATTTAGGTAAATTTCAAAAGGACTCTAGCACTGTCTATTGCGCCCATGCCAAAAGCATAAGACTCTCCTTTGACCGCACACCCACCAGAGAGAAACTAACTTCAGTTCTCATTCGTCGCTGCTCCGGTATGTTAACTTCCCTAACCCACCTCACATTATCTTCTGCAGCCCATCCTGAAATCTGTCATCTCAGTACTGATCCTCATGCATGTCAGACAGTTACTGCTCATCCGTCTACCAAACGTGTACGAAAACCGACTTTGGGACTATCCTCGCAATCATTAACTTTTTGCCTAACGAAATCTTTGGCACAAGAGTTTAATACTGTTTCTGACCAGCTGGAGAATCTCGAAAGACTTTCAGCCGGCGACCTTGCTACTTTTCACGCACTCTCCCTCGCTCGCAAAACCTTAACGTCCGGAGACCCGAAAGACCTCGCTAGCAAGCTTGCACGTAATTGCACGGTGTGCGATCGTGAAGCAGCTGACAAAGCCTGCAGCTTTACGTGTCTCGGTACAACGCCAATTTAGTTTTGGAGTTCAAAGGCTGTATAACACCCTGCCAACAATCATCACAAAATGCCCACAGGCGAGTTTCACGAGCTAACCTACAGAGGACCTCGCGAAGACCCACAGAACGCTCTGAACGAGTATCTTGGTGTAATTTGTTTTTGTCTCTTGCCGTTCATCTTGAGAGCTTTCACCTTTTACCCAACTCATCTATTTTTAATGCTGCGACATTCCATTCTGCATGAATGTCTCCTTTGCCGCCTTTATTACTGATGCCAGATCTTTTTAGCCTCGTTTTCACGTGGATGATCGTAAGGAAATGCCTGATGATGATTCTGCATATACTGAATTAGTTCACACGTTTGTGTGCATGATATGAGCATTGCATGGAAAAATGACGTATTGTCCACCAAATGACGAAAATAATACTTCGACATCATCAGGAGGATTATCGTTATAGGAATGCCGGCAGAAGTAACGGAATGGCAATATGATGAGGACTGTTATTGTTAACTGATATTTGAATAAAATCCTTAGTGTAGCAGGATGGTATACCATCGTGATACTCTCTCCCTTTATGCCGAGAGAAGCTTTAGATTACAGATATACATATATACACACATATATATATATATATATATATATATATATATATATATATACATACATGTAGTTAATCAGCTCATAATGAATCCGTTAATAACAAAATTCAGCCATAGCAAAGCAATTTCCCTTTCGCTTTCAAAAAAACGCAGTGTAAAAGGTCGGATATAACAAAATCGGCTTTAACGAAGCTCTATTTTTGACATAAGTCTCAGTTCTGAGAGATTCAGGGCAGTTTTTGATCAAGCTGAAAACTTCCGATCTTCTGGACGGCATGATGCATGAAGCAGAACAACATACACTCGTACTTTTTTCTGAAAGTTCTGAACCGGAGGCATCCTAACCAAAGATGAGAATACCATTCTGGTGCGGACACCATTTAGGAAGTGCCTTTCTTTGATAAAGGCATATTTGCTTTTGGCCTGCAGAAAATTCGCACTTCTCACTCGCGGTGGTAGACCTCAAGATAACACGCCCTGATGAGGTACAGGCATATTTTGTCCCCCTCCCATCTTCTGATCTACTCAAACGATTGCAACAAAAATTTTCTGCGAACCAAGCTTGCATTGCAAAGTCATGATCTGCAGAAAATGAATGGCTTAGATCACGTCTGCTAAGGTCAAATGAGTCACCTGTCTAGTTCGTAGAGACCCTCCTTTGTACAAAACTATAGAACCGAGGGGAACAAAATTTCGTACAATCTTAGTCCATGACCTTACACCCTGCGAAGCGGCGTTAGCCTAGGTTAAGTCAAACGAGGTTATTCAAAGTCAACATTTGAAAATGTTGCAATTTTTTCGAAATCGACCATTCTAAAGTCTGGTGGGTTGCAAATAGACAGGATATCAACGCACAGCCGTACGTTAGGTAACATACTTAGGCCATCTTCTAGGTTACTTAGGTTACTTAGATCATCCGAGGTCATCTGAGGTCAACAAAATACATCCTCACAAAATGCAACTGAGATCGTTCAGGTGTATCCGGAGAAAAAAACAATTTTTAATTTACGCTAATTGACCCTGGATACCTCAGTTGACTTGACCTAGTTTTTCGTGCTTTAGCTATTCTGCATACATGATTCCGGTTGACCTCCATTGACCTGATACGGGCTACTTGTGCCTTTGGATTGTAAATTTGTCGCATAGACTAACTTCACACGTTTTGCAGCTGGATGCTCGGCGGAACGAATTCCATATACGCAAAATAATGCTCTTCTCTCGGCGTGACACGCGTGCGGTCGTCCGCCGCCGACGAAAGATCGGCCGAGCGACTTCGCCGGACTGCAGTGGCAAAAGTTGCCAAACGATGTGGAAATTTAAAACGGCAAAAGATTAGGAGCTCAGCAGAAGGCACACGACATTTCCTTGTCCTGTCTTCATTGCCGCGGATGTTATGCGCAGAGAAACATGATGGGTGGGCAATTTTTGCACCCAGCTGTGCAAAGTTAAACCATCAGATCGCCATCGTCGGCAGCGTAGTCTGCAGAACAGTATGCACGGGTACGATGAGGACGCGACGAGCAGGCGGGGCGAACGCACGCAACTATTTTTGTGGGGGTGCGTTCTCTCCAGGATGACCGTATCGAGCAAAAACCATGTGACTGCATCTAGCAATACTGCAACAGATTACAGGCAGCTGAGGTAGGAGTTAGAGGTAGCTGAGGAAGCGGGTCCTTCAGCCATGAACAGCAAAACTGGTGGCCCGACGTCGACATTGCCAACGATTCTTAAGAGCAAGGATGACACCAAAGGAAGATTCTTGTCGTTGGTCTTTGTTTTTCCCATAACTTATGATAATCTGCATCGTTCGATTTTAATGTGTTTCTTTTCTGGCTTCGACTTTAACAAAGTTTGCTCATCATGAACTTTAGCGAAGGTCCCATGAATTTGTTATAAGTGGATTTAACTGTCATGGACTCAGTGTTTCAGCCATAGACCATCCCGCTGAAGATGGCTGAAGAAGATGGCCGAAGGGTTAAACGATGAGTTTTCCCCCGCATAAAGAAGGTTGTTTGTCATAAACATGTCTAAGGCCCGCGGGGGCCTATGAAGACCATCACTGACTTAATGGGGATACTCCGGCACAGCCCACAGACCAGGTCCCTCGGGTCGTGACTTGGACGGTCCCAGGAAGCTGAGGAGCGAGAAAAAAAACAGAGGCTGAAAGGAGGAGTCGTACCGCCCTGTCTGACGATAGAGATTTTACCTCGTGAAGAAGGCATCTAGCCTTGTGTGTCGGCTAAGATGTTATCCTGTGAAGAAGGTACCTAGCCTCCTTTGCCGACTGACGCCTCGTTTTGTGAAGGAGGCCTCACGCTTTGTTCGGTGACTGAGACCTCGTCTGGTGAAGAAGACCTCCCAGCCTGGCCTGATGACAGGCCCTGTCTCGTGAAGGAGGCCTCGTCCGGCCTCGTTTGTCGGGAGCGGACCTAGTCCCGCGCAGTAATCCGCCCGCCGACCAGCGCTCGTCAGCGGATGGCGCCCCGCCGGTCGGCCTCTCGGCTAACCGGCGGCGGTCTCCGGAGCCGGGATTAGCGGCCCGCGGCGCTGACGGCGCGGCCATCTCCGCGGTCCCCGCGGCGGTCACTGGCGCTGTCCAGCGACCGGCTCCGGAGCTGACGGGGCGGCCTCCCGTCTCAGCCGGCCTCTGGGCCAGACCCGGTACCGACTGGCAGCGGTCTTAGTCCCCGGCGCTGACTGGCGGCAGCGGTCTCCGGTGCTGACAGGCAGTGGGTCTCCTGTGCTGGCCGGCTGCGGTCTCCGGCGCTGACTGATGGCAGCGGTCTTCAGGGGCGACTGGCAGTGGTCTCCAGTGACTGACAGCAGTTTCCTGTGCTGACGGGTAGCAGTCTCCAGTGACTGGCAGAGGTCTCCTGTGCTGATCGGCTGTGGTCTCCAGTGCTGACTGGTGGCAGTCTCCGATGCTGCCTGGCAGCAGTCTCCTGCGCTGACTGGCAGTGGTCTCTGGTGCTGACTGGCAACAATGGTCTTCGGTGACCGGCAGCAGTCTCCTGTGCTGACTGGCAGCAGTCTCTTGTGCTGACTGGCAGTTATCTCCGGTGCCGACTGGCAGCAATCTCCGGCGCTGTCAGCCTCGACATGGTCAATGCCAGTTCAAATAAGTTCTCTCAAGGTCGATGTGGCGTCGGCAGCTATCGCGTCGTCCACGTTGGAAGACCTCAGGACGACACCGTTCCACGCGCTTAACATCACCAACCCGTTCAAACTCGACGCAGGGAAGTCATTAATCCCACGAAATTATGGACGGTGCGAATTCGTCCCTGATGTTTGGCGGTCGCTCGTAATAAGTGTCAAGAATAAGGCACCGCGAAAGCTGTTCGAAACTCTTAGAACAGCGAATATGCCTCAGTTAATCCAACGGCTCCGTGAGACTACATAACCACCAATACAAGGCTTTGTAGCGTGTGTGACGAGCGCGGTTGTTCGCGTTTCTCTCCAAATTTGAACGTACATATTACAGTACTGTTTGGCACAGTTATTCTCCCTCGGTGCATTTTGCTATGCAAACGGATAGTTATCGATTTACTTCAGCATTTTGCACAAGAAAATCTGCAAGTTTAATCGTGACGCGAGCCCATGATTCGCTGTCATTGCTGAACGGTTCACAAACGCCGTAGAACAATTCCTACAACAGAAACCAATAGTCTCAGAATGGTTATGACGGTAGCAATTGTGTTACAAGCTAACGCGTTCCGAATGCAAGCGGATATTCCAAAAAGCTGGCGCATTTCGAATGCAAATGCATACTATTTAAAAAAATGAGATATTGTCTGGTTTCATGGTTCCAGTGTTCAACGGCAGTGAAGTTATTCGCATGCAGAAAGCGTTATGCCCGGGGCTGCGGTATAGTGTGATTTCCGTTGCCAGTCGATGTAAGGCTCATTCGTCTTCCGGCCTCGATCGTAATTACCGATATGGATCTGTGTGTGCGTGTCTACATACATACCAAACAGGGTCCATCAACTAAACACGAACGAGACAAGGCATTTCTGAAACACGTGCGCTGTTTCCGCATTTGCTGCAAGTAATGAACCCGAATAAAACTGGTATTAAAGAGCGAAACTGGCATACGTGCGACCCTGTTGGTAGATATAGCGACAATTGCTTAAGAGACAGAAGGCAAGGACGATGGAATTCCAGGAAACTACTCAAAACTTGATTATGTAAGAACTGCCTCTTGGAAACCAAATTTCCAAATTTACCACCACCATATTTTTAGTTCCAAAACACACCAGATTTATTCTTCGCTAGTTCCCCGGCAAAGAATAATGAATAATCCCGTTCCTCGGCAAAAGTCACCGCGAAATATTCTTTACTGCACTAAACACATGTTCCCAGTGCAAACAAGTATTCCAGGCCAAATATCATGCCCGACCTGTCTCCTGAAACTGATGATGACTTCGATGAGTTCAGATTTGGCGAGGCTGATGCCGTAAATTCAGTCCCTAGTCAATACGTTAAGGATTAAGTCGGCGTATTTACGGGGTCGTTCCAGGATGTTCATCAATTTGGTGGAAACTCGTCCAAAGCCCATCTCGTTTGTTTCCGCCCCCACATGCCTATTCATTAGCCTGCATCCACAGGCATTTTCATCGTTTTCTGAGCCTGGCGTGGGCGAACAGTTTCGCGAAATGTGTGTCGTTGGCCTACATTCGAGGAATTCCCACGTTTAAAATCATTTTAGGTTTTGGCTGTTTACGGCTGGCTGTTTTTGACGTCACGCGACCTTGCGTTGTGAGTGTTCCGGAATACATGTGCACGAGCTGGTGTATACTTATCATTTGAGGGTGCTCGTAAATTTGAAGGCATATTATTTGAAGCCCATTTCGTCTGGTTCTGCTCTCACGTCTATTTCCCACGGCCGAAGACATCTGCATCGTTTTGTGAGCTTTACGTGGGCTCACCACTTTTATCAAATATGTGCTGTTAGTGCAAGCTCACGGAATTCACACGTCGCAAGTATCTTCGTATTTTCGCAAGTTGTTGTCAGAGACGGGTAATTTATCAATGTCACACCAGCACTGGAGGTTTCTGTAATTTTCTTCTGACAAATCGACTGTTTGGCCCGCCGGCAAAATGAGCGTGTGGCACGCGACGAATCCGTCTTTCCAGGGGTACGCACACTAACGTATCACACACGGAGACGTGCTATAACCGTGCTGTGTGCAGGTCGAATATATCCGCCCTCTGAACGTACCACTTCGCCGGCTGCTCCGGTCGGACGGCGCGCGTTATGGGGCGCGCTGTTGGCGTTGGCGGCGCGGCGCGCGTGGAGTCACGCTGTCCCGGTGCCAGCGGCGGCCCGGGGTCGCCGGGTCCCGCGCCTTTACGTCCGGCCTCACCCGGCGCCCGGCCGTTCGCCGCCGACCGAATATGCAACCGGCTCCGGTTTACAGCCAAACTATTTTACGGCCTAGCGCGTTTCTGGGCCCGGCCCGGCGTCAGCCGTCAACAGGGTCCGGCTTGAGCTGCAGCCGAGCTCGGACTCCAGCTGCCGGAACGCCGTGGGCCCGCGAAGGTGTGCGGCAGACGAGGGAGCCCCGGCCGCAGGCTGGGCCACAGGACTGATCCTCCAGCTTTGCTTAAGCTTCTCTGAGGCCCATCAGAGAAAGGGCATGGCGTGAAGAACCTCGACTGATCCTCCAACTTTGTTCAGGATTTTCTCAGAACGCTTCGCAATGCAAGGCGTGAAAAGTCTCATTGATCTGAAAGTTCCGTCTTATTTCCGTGGCTCCGTACGCATTACGTGTAGTAGCAGCGACAGAGAAAAACGTTCGCCTCACACGCTTTCCTGGGATGGATAAAAAATTGTGTGCCCTTGCTTCCAGGGATATGAATCACACGGAGACGGGCATCACGCGTTTGTCGTTTGATAGGGCTCGGTGTACCATTAAGCCACTTTTTGTTTATACTAAAGAGCGCGGAATGCGCCGTTCGTGCCAAACGTAATCAATTTGGCGAAAACGTTTTACTACGAACAATACTATTTAAATGCGCACAATGCATGAAGTATGATTACACAGCTTAATGTATGATTTTTTATAAAAATACAAGTATGAAATTTTTCATAGTTAAGAATCCAAAATACTGTTTTACTCTACAAATGTATGCAGAGAAAACGAAACGCATGAAACGAATTCCTCAACCCCGATATCAGACACATGCTGAGCGCTTTTTCCTAGCTCTGGGAAGGCGGTTCATTCGCTTCGGTGCTCAATATTTGCCCGCGGGTCAGCCGACAGAGCTTGTACGGACTTCCACGCGGTCACGTTGTATCCTTGACGGTCCGTTAATCTTTCGCCACAAAATGAACCGTCACACGAAATGACACGATGAGATTTGGGTCGCACAGGCTATGTAACACGATTTACTTAGCACGGGGTACAATTCCCAGTGCAAGCCTGACAGATGGTTAATTCGTGTGAAATGTGAAGAGTAGTACTATGTGATCCGGCTATTTGGCATGAAGGAAGTCACACGGTTATGTAACCAATGGCTGCCGAAGTGACTGCCATACCGAAGTGAATAGTGTCATACCAAGGCGTTTGGGCGGACATGGTCGGGACGAGTCGGGTCGGGTCGGATGTGGTCGGGTCGGGTCGGATCGGGCCGGATTGGGGCAGATCGGATCCGACCAGACGGGGGTGCATCTCGCCGCGCATGAAAGGAATAACGCCAATTTCTTTCAAAGGTTGTTCGCCGGTTTGCAGTTTGTTCCCAATGATCCCCGTTGATTTCATAGGACAACTTTCTGCGGCGGTACTTCAGTTGTGGCGCAATGAACTGGTACCCAGTGCAATAATGCTGCAGTAATGCAGTAATGAATAATGCTGCAAGAAGGCTCTGAGAAAATATCCGATGTGCATTTACCTCTGAGTAGCGGCAGGCCGATAGATGGCGCTGCGACATGCCTGCTTTCACCCCCCCCCCCCACTATTCGTCCTCGTTGCACATTGCACACTGACCAGTGCATACCCCTCTCGCCATAAGACCACCAGCTCAGCACACTGAGCGGCTCATGCCTGGATTTACAGCGGGGGCAGGAGCGGGGAGTGGAGGAGGGGAGGATACCGGCCACCTCATGGCACCCAGCCGAGGCACATCCAGTGAGAGAGCTGCCTGACGTGAGGTGTGTCGAAAGAGGGCTACACAGAGCATGTGACCACCCCAGGATCACGTCACCCGGGGAGAAGGCCCCGCACAGGGCGAGCGGGGCTCCCGCAGCGGCGCGACGGCGCAGCGGACCGCGTCCTGAGCCCGCGGCCACGGCGCAGCGAGACGCTCCCCGACAGGCCCGGCGTTTCCTGTGCGCGGCCAGAGACGTCCCGTCGGCAGGCTCGGCCCCGTATCGCCGCGGACTGGCCGAGACGCGGATAACGGCGAGAGACGCTGGTGTCTGTGATCGGGCCGCGTGTCGAGACGCAGGGAAGCGTCATACGGAGTGGGAAATGCGACACCGGAGACTGGGGCAAACATATACTTGACAGGCGTATGGAATGGTTGGACCAGATTCCCCGTTCAATGACTGCATTTCGACAAATCAGCGCAAACGTTCACGCGTACTCCTGTTCCGTGTGAAGAGAAGGGAGCATATGCAGGTTTCAAAAATGTAAATAGCCCAAACATCTTGTGCTCTTGGAGGTAAAGCCAGGGTAATGAAAAGCGATGAGTAAATCACTTTTCTCAGTGAACATTCTGGTCCACAGAATCAACAGCGAATCGTCTCCTGGTGGCAGACCGCAGTCTGCCCGATGAATTCTTCAACGCAGGCACCTTGAACAAAATATTCCCGTTACAAACCGCATCAAACGATTCGCTGACATGAGCTGCATACATCAAGACATAGCGACTCCAGCGGTGTCCATTGGACGCTATTGCCATGAACACTCGTATTTCTTAACTTCATTCCTGCCAGCTTACAGCCGAGTACAAATCGTAAATGTAAAGCTGCCGGGAGCTAAGTCACGTGACAGCGACTCGACGCCGGACTCGGCCATTAAACCACCACGCTAAATGGGTCGCGTCCGACATGCATTGATCGGACATTCAGTGCCCCCCGCCTGCGCCGGTCCCGGCGGAGCGGTCGTAAAGTCGCCGCAAAGAAGCTTTGTTGTCGCTCGCCGGAGCGGACTGCCGTTTCACCGCCCGGCGCGCGGGCCGCCATGCATGCCGATGTCGACGGCGCCGGCCTGCGGACGCTTGTCGGGTCGTCCGAGCCCGAGCTTGTTCGGTCGGATGAGGAGCGGTAGGGCCGCGCCATGAGCCGGCCGGCCGGCGCCGAGTGTTTCTAACGGCCCTCGTTTTCCAGCGTCGGCGGCCGGCGACGTGACGGCGGACGGCGAACGCGGCGGCAGGAGGACAGCCTCACTCGTGCCCACCCGCCGCAGCCGGCCGGTCCAGCGGGCCGCGCGTGAGCCCTGACCCCCCCCCCTCCGAGACTTCCGCCCGGGGGACGCGCGACTTTCCACTGCCAGGCTGCTGTCCCGGTTTCGAGAGGAGGAGGAGGAGGGAGCCCGCCGGGGCCCGGGCCGACGGCCAGCGGTGATGGCCGAGAACGGGTCGGCGCCGGCGCCAGCCGACCAGGGCTACCCGCACGAGGTTCGGCTAGTGCTGATGCTGGTCCTGCCGGTCGTCATCGTCTGCACGATCATCGGCAATATCCTGGTGTGCCTGGCCGTCTGCCTGGTGCCCAAGATCCGCAGCCAGCCGTACACGGTGCTGTACGTGTCGCTGGCCGTGGCCGACCTGTTCGTGGCCGTGCTGGTGATGCCGATCGCGCTGCTGTACCTGTGGGCCGGCACGTGGCGGTTTGGCCGCGCCCTCTGCGACGTGTTCGTGTGCGCCGACGTGCTCTCGTGCACGGCCAGCATCCTGAACATCTGCGCCATCAGCGTGGACCGGTACCAGGCCATCACGGACCCGCTCAAGTACTCCCAGCGGCGCGTCGAGAAGCTGATGGCGCTCTACATCGGCGTGGTGTGGGGCGGCGCCATCTGTATCAGCATCATCCCCATCGTCATCATCGGCAACGAGCACGGTGACGACGACCAGTGCGCCGTCAGTCAGAACATCTACTACCAGGTGTGGGCCACCGTCATGTCCTTCTACCTGCCGCTGGCCGTCATGATCTTCGTCTACATGAAGATCCTGAAGGCGGCGCGCATCATCATCAGCCAGGAGAAGCGCTCACAGGGCCACCTGCCTCGGCGGCCCGAGACGGCCGAGGTGGTGAAGAGCGCCTCCGGCTACGACGTGCGTCTCTGCCAGGTGCGCGACACCGCGCACGGGCGCAAGGACCCGGTGAACAACAACGTCAGCAGCCGGCCGCGGCGCGCTCGCCTCTGCCCCTGGTCGTTCGAGGTGCCGCGCGAGAAGAAGGCCTCCGTGACGCTGGGCATCATCATGACGGCGTTCATCCTGTGCTGGCTGCCGTTCTTCATCCTCGCGGTGATCCGGCCTGTGGTGGCGCACGTGCCCAACACGCTCTCCGACGTCTTCCTCTGGCTCGGCTATTTCAACTCGCTGCTCAACCCCATCATCTACGCCACCTTCAACAAGGACTTCCGCAAGCCGTTCCGGGAGATCCTGTGCCTGCGCTGCCGCTCGCTCAAGCCGCTGCTGCGGAAAGAGCAATACTTGGAACAGTACGGCCACTCGCAGGGTTCCGGCTCGCGCGCCGTCCAGGTATGTCGTTCATTTTCCCCTCTCGCAGCTTCAGCCCCCTAATTTTCAGTGGCCCACCCACCTTGCAATCGTTGTAGACTGATCGAGCGCGTCATCCATCCACGCCTGCACGACTCCGGCTCAAGCGCCGCCCAGATTGCTCCGCGCGGGCCGGAGCGGTCTGCCACTCCTCACCTCAGCAGAGCGAGCAGAGTGGTCTGCTGCTCCTTTCCTTGGCCCAGAGTCCGGGACAGTCCGTCGCCGCTCTCCTTCGCAGTGGTCCCAGCTAATGTTCCGTCGCTCATTGCTCTGAGATCTCTATTGAGGGTTTTGACAGTGGCGATTTACAGCGACAGCCGCCCATTCAGGGAGGCGTCGGCGTGACAGTTCTCAGCGAGGCAGAGCACCGCCCCGACGTCCGTCAATGAGTCCGACTGTCAGACAGCTCGCCCGCTCCGCCGAGTCCAGTCGGGTCCGATACAGCCACCCTGCCGGGAGTCCCTCCTCCGCACGGCGCGTTCGCGGGCAAGCCGCGCCCGTGAGTCCCACGGGGCAACTGCCCCCGCCGGTACCGCCACAGAGCGGGGGGGGTTCGACCGTGAGGCGCCCGGCGGCCGGGTCTTTGTTTCGGACGGCTCGATCCGGCTGGACAGGCGCTCCGCCGCGAGTGGAAATCGGTGTCGGCTCGGGGCGCGGCCGGCGCAGGTGGGCCCCGTCTTCTCGCGGCCCGGCGCGCCCGTCGATCGGCTCAGTCAAATCGAAGCCGCCGCCGGCGCGAGGCGGCGCTGAACGGGCACCCTGCCGCCGCCCGGCGTCCGATATCGCACCGGCTCCTCGCAGGCTGCGAGCTGCCGTTCTGGCACCGGTCCCGGGGTATTTTCATAGGGAAGCCGGCCGAAACACTGCGTCGGAGAAAGAATTAAAGCAGCGACGCTGAAAAAGCAAAGCTGCAAAGGAAGGATTACCCGTTGGAAAAGGGAGGCAAAACGCGATCATGCATCGCGTTTTGCCTCCCTTTTCCCTCGGTATTTAACGATGCAATGTTGGAGACGCATCGGTTAAAACATCCATGGTTCAAGTGGCGAATAATCACTGCACGTAACCAAGTCTGTCTAACGCAGCATGCTACATATCCAAAACAATTTGTGGCAAAGAAGGCGAACTTAAACTAAAATTTAGTCATTGTCCAATCCGATTTCTTTCGATGTGACATAGATTGTTTTCCTTCATTTGCTGTAGGCATCGCAACTGATACGGTTAAACTGACTTCTGTCCCGAATTTGTTTCCGAGTCATCTACGCCATCATCGACAGTGTGGTGTCTGGTATCCCAAACCCGTAGCCGGTCTTAAACGGCGATGTATGCATCGCTGACCGTGGCCGACCGGTTCGTGCAGCGTGCTGGAGATCCTGATATACAATGCTCTTATGTCTATTCGCACCGTTTGATTCACTTGATTGATATAAACAACATATACAAACATACAACGATACAAAGGTATGATATATAGGTATAATATACAACAATATGTAACATGTAACAATATATACACATATATACATATATATATATATATATATATATATATATATATATATATATATATATATATATATATATATATATACACAACTATATACGTAAACATTGTTTACTTCATTCAATGGCAAAGTTGCCTTTTACATGAATATATCTTGGCTGAGCGGACATCCAGGAATATTCCGCAAAACACGGTTTTCACTTATTTTTTTCATTTCATTTCATTTCATTCGTTATCATACCGACAGTATATTTCCACAATGGCAGTCGTTGAAATAATTAAGTTCAGCACTTTGTTGATGACTTCACGCCAGACTATGATGTAATATGATGTCATGCCTATTCGCATTGCTCGATTCGTTTGATGGATGTCAATTCCGTTAATGAAAGTCTCATGTTTTGTTGACACAACCCAAAGCGGATAAAATGGATTTTGACTTGGAGAACACAAAAAACAGGACCGTTGAACAAATATAGCAGGTGTATTTGTCCCATGATGTGCGTGGTAAAAATCAGTGGCATGCGTGGCACAAGTTTGGCAATATCATTCTTCAAAAACAAATGGATTATCAATAGTATCCCCGAGACTACATGAGCCAAACGGTCGTCGAGATTCACTAGGATTAACCTTGTCATAAAATGACATCCTGACAAACAAGAACAAAATGTTCTGAAGTCAAAGTATGTCGTTGATAGCACATCTCATTACCTACATCCAGGGTTGGAAATTTGGTTTTGTTTTTGGTGTCGGAGTATAGTTTTTGTCTTGGAGCACAACATTTCGCAAAGAGTAATACTGGTTCATTGCGGACGTCAATTATGACATACCTGTTCTTTACTGAATGGAGAAAGAGTCATTTGCTTCCAGAGTTACAAATTTTCGACATGGTTATAATGTAGCTTTTTGATAGAGGCACAGGATACAAGGAGGCAAGGATGCAAGGTGGCGCACTTTTGACGTACAAAATGTTTTTGCAGCACGTATTTTCTGGTGTTCTTGAACACCAAAAAACAGCGTCTTTTCCAACCTCGCTACATCACATGATCATATTGGGCATCAGACACAAGGAACTGTTGAATGGAAAAGAAGGCTCGGCAGACGTTTTATTGCCCTTCTTCTAAAATCACCGAAACCCAGCGGTTTTCGAGGAGCCTGAAGTTCGGCCCTCGGCTGAGATGGAAGTTTTACTTATGCATCGGTTCTGGTTAGGTTTCTGGAGCTAATCCGGTGGAAAAATATTCGCGCAGGCCAGCAAATATTCTTCTTATTGAACACTGAGCCTTCCGCCTGAACGCAACGGACGAAAGCTGGGGCGGTCAAATTGAGATTATCGGATACGACGGAGCGGAAGCGGTTTTCGGCTGCAGCTGGGCGGAGCGGGGGTGGGTTTTCGGCTTCCGCGGCACGGAGCGGAGGCGGTTTTCGACTGGTGCTGGACGAAGCGGAGGAGGTTTTCGGCTGCAGCTGGACGGAGCGGGGGCGGGTTTTCGACTTCCGCAGAACGAAGCGGGGGCGGTTTTCGACGGCTGTTGGACGAAGCGGAGGCGCTTTTCGGCCGCCGCTGACTGATAAAGATAGAGGAAACTCTCGGCCCCGTCGACCATCTTGATTAAACACTGGGCCTTCCGCCTGAACGCAACGGACGAAAGCTGGGGCGGTCAAATTGAGAGTACCGAATACGACGGAGCGGAAGCGGTTTTCAGGTCGACGGTCCAAAAAACCGCCGAGACCACCGGTTATTAACCGGCGAAAAGCTGCGGCGCGCGAACAGGCTCACGACGAGAGGGCTGAAAGCGCTCTACGGATGGAAACAACTCCAGGGCCGATTTTTTTTTGGCAAAGGCGGGATAACAATATCAGGAAAGCTGTAGACTGCAGTCAACAAGGAGTCTCAGCGCTGCGTCACCTCCGCGCCAGACACCTCAGGCCTTTAATAACGCATGCACGAGGAGGCTAATTCAATTTCAAGCGCCATAAACCTTGGGATGATTGTTGATGAAGTTTCTTAATTGGATTTACCAGCTTCTACAATAAAGCACACTCAGAGGACCGTGAAGCTGCAAAAAATTCTTTTACGTGAAACAGTTACGAAATCATGCTCCCGACCATCTCTTGCAGCATGCTCCACAGCAATGGATGTGGCTTCCCCTTCCTCTTCAATACCGTCACGCTTCTCCAACGCGAACTTTTTCATCAAATCTAGTCCCAGTCCACGATATCGCTGCTCTGTGCTGTTCGCTGCTCAGTGACGTGGTGCTGCAAAGTATGCTTGTGTTTGTCACAGACGAGCACCTGAACCAAGACATGAACGGCACGCCTCCGGCGTTCTCAGGTGCCTCCCGAGATGTCGGCGCCGTGCCTGTTCAGAGGCCACGTTCCTCTGTCTCCGTCCCGACATCACCGCGCGCTGCCTCGGCCCGCTCTGACGTCACCCCGCCCTGTCTCTGCCGGGCAGCTGGGGCCGAACGCGACACCCGAGGACGGCTGGGGGCCGGCCGCGGCGCCGGAGGACGGCTGGAGGCCGGTGGAGGCCGCCGCCGCCGGCCGCGTGCCGTCCGACATCGAGCTGGAGCGGCTGACGGGCCGACTGCGGCCGCCGGGCGCCGGCGGCGCCTGGAGCGAGTCGGCCATTTGAGCGGCTCGGGCCCGGCCGGCCGCCGGCGCGCACGGAGCAGGCTGTGCCGAGTGTCGCGGACGCTCGCGCCGCGACGTGCTCACGCGGAAGGCGGCTGATGGCCGGGCGAGCTGGAGCGACGCTTTTGCGGCCCCGGGCGGCTCGTGAAGTGTGCTGATTGTGTAAGTGGTCGGTACGATGACGTAAGCGGGATGTTGTCACAGGCTGCACACGCGAGGTGTCGGCAGCTCGTATGGAAGTGGGGCGTCCCAGCCCATTTCAGGGCCACCGAGGGATGGTGACCCGAGGATGGGTCTGGTTCATCTGAAGAGCCGCAGACGGCGTGCCGCGTTTCGAGTTGAGTGTTCTGCGTAGACCGATCAGCGTCCCGTGAATGCTGCTGCTTTAAGCATGGCCTCATAGTGTGGTCTGATCTAGCCAAAACATGCGGTAAAATGTAAATCTGACTGAACTGGACCCGTCAGATAGCGCTATTCGTAGCCGTTTAGATGCTGTGACACACGGTACCAATATGCTGCAGAGTGAGAAAATGTCTGACACAGAGTAAGAGTGATCCTGAATTCCCGAAGGACATGTTTCTGTGTTATGAATCTGCTCTGAGCCTCAGTCTTTCGTTCGTTTTCATTTTTTTATGTCCTCTCAGTTATTAAGGTTAGGCGCGGGTGCACTGCGGGTGCATCACCGTGTTTAGGATGCTATGGTATTTACCGGGGGAAAGAGCTTACCGCCTGCGCATGGGCAGACTCGCGCCGTGATAACTTGTGTTGGTTTAAAATCGTTGTATCCGTCACATATTTCATGTTGCACATTATTGTGTACAAATATGATCTTCAGTTGATCGACTGTTTTGCCAGCCGTGTTCGCGCTCCGGTCTGTGGCGTCGTCTGAAGCCAGGCTCCAGCGCAATCTCCGAGACTGATGCCAAAACCTGCCTCCGTATACCGCGCTCAGTCAATCGAAAACAGCTCGTTTCAAGAGGGCGGGAGCACAGCGGTATCGAAACTGCCTCAACTCGCCGTGACGTGTCCCACTACGCCGACGCGTCGGAAAACGTTCGAGGCTTACCAATACCACTCCGCCAACACGAGCCACGCGCCACGCACCTCGATCACACAGCTGGCACGCGTTCGGACGTCTTGTTCGCCGGAAAAGCTGTCGCGGCTCAAACGAGCTCTCCGCCCGTGGCGGAAGGGCCGCACATTTGCGGCGACGGCTGCCGACGGCCCCGTCGACCGACGGCTGCCGACGGCCCCGTCGGTCGACGGCGGCTTTTTTGCATACGAACGGCCGGCTGGAGAGCGCCGCCGCCGCCGCCGACGTCGGCAACGACGTAGAGCGCGACGGCTCTACGTCGTTGGCGGCGACAGAGGAGACGATGCACGTGCAGCCGGCACGTGTTCGGCGGGGAGCAGAGAGCACACCACCAGCCGGTGCGGGCTGGAACTGGGGAGACACTCCACCTGCCGTCTGCACGAGCGTTTGAAGTGCGGAAACAGTACACTCGGAGTCGGCACCTTGTCCGAAGTGGGGGAGAGAGGACGTCAGCAGACAGCACGCGTCGGTCACGGAGGTCACGGCGCATCGGTGGCCGGGTCATGTCTGTTGGGAAGCAGATGGTATGTCTGTGTCCAACACTTGGCCGCATGGAAGGGATGGCACTCTCGTGGCCTGCACGCGCCCGGTGGCGCGGACGGTACACCAGTAACCGCCACGCAGAGGTTGCGGAGAGGCGGTATGTGCCAGAAGCCGGCAAGTCCGTATCAAGAGGACCTGCTACGCTGGTAGTATAACCAATTTTATTTTATTTTAAAGTGTAAACAACAATTTGCCTATGCTGTAATAGACAAACAAAATCTTCATTATAAATAGCAGACGTGATGTTTTGCAACGGCCGCGCTGGCGGTGCTGGATTATCTGAAGGATAACATGAGGTGCACCATCACGGTCGTCATCACGCTGATAGACTGGGCCATCACGGTCAGCCAGGGGTGTAGCAGCGCGACGAAAAGTGGGAGGGGGACATTCGTCCAGGGGCGCCAACCTCCAAGGGGGGCGTCGATCTCCAGCAGGGGCGCCATCCATTTAGAATGAAATTGGTAGTTTCTTTACATATTTACGGATTTGAAGGTAATACATCGATGCATTTTTATTTAGATACATACACGAGTCTCGCACGAGCGCCTGGTCTATAGATTAGGCACCAAATATATGACAGGTGCCTGATCTGCCAACGGAGGGGGGTGTCTGGCCTGAAAGGGGTGCATGCCTCGTAGACGTATCTGGTCTGTAAGGCGTCCTGTGCGAGCGCCTGGCCTGTAAAGGAGGGCACCAAATATATGAGGGGCGGCTGATATGTACAGGGCGCCTCGCTCGCCAAGAGCGCCGACCTACTCCCCCCCATGGCTCCTGATCTGTACGGAGGTCGTCATCAGAGGTCAATGACCTTTGATGACCTTCGGTGACCTTATTTTGACCTAGGATGTGAGATAGGCCTATTTTTTACGGCATAGGTTGCACATTGCACGTAGTACGCACCTCGCGCTGAGGTGTATAACGGAATGCATGTTGTTTTTACTTCTCAGAAATTACGATCAGATCCGGAAATCTGAATTACTGGAAATGGGCATTAGTGCAAACTATGGAGTTCAGAGGGGTGCAGAAACCTTTTTTAACGAAGTAAGCGGCGGGCCCTAGTCTATATACTTTTTGAACAAAGCGCGCTTGTTTGCCTTTCTGTCTTCCTGTCTGTCGGAAACCTTCGCTCTGGTCCTGTGCCCAAACGGGTTAACGGATCGACATTTGCCACGCACTGTTCGAAAGGTTTCCCCTGCCACCAGCGCATGTGTTAATTTTTGTCGTGTAGCGACCTGTCGGTGGGGTTCGCTGTACGCTTCAGTGGTGATTTTTTGCCCTTCGGGATAACAGGAAACGCAAACAGCGTCAACATTGTTTCGGTTTGGGCGAGTTTTTTCGGCAGCCACCGATCGGATCGCCTCGAGACGCACCTGGAACGAGCACTGAACGGGCAACATGGCACACAGCAAGTTTGAATACGCGCGGCACATGCCAGCGACGGCAATGTGAAAAAGTTGTTTTCATGCGTTTTTTTTTTTAGGACTGGATGTGGTGCTGCCGATCCAGGAGAAAGCATCACGTTTAGTTCAATATACCGCCTTTCGTTCATACCAAAAGCCCAACGGCTCCGGCCCACGGTTCGAGAGCCACGCCGCCTGAAAGCAGATGATGCACTCATTATCAAACCTCTTGCCGATGCCACTGTCACATTGCAGAGAAGATTTTGACGTTTTGCGAAGAAAGTCACACTGACGTAAGTCCCGTCCATTTGTGCTCCATATTAAACGTAGAAAATCATCGTGTTTTATTGTAGTTGTGTAATCTATATTTCTGTAACGTCTTACGTTTCGTAACGTGGATTTACCATGGAGCAGACCGTAACCGTCTCTATCAAAATAACGTATTCGGGCGTCGCCTGTGACGTCATGGTCCTTGACCAATGGGAGGCCGGCGTGGGTCGGCCGTCAGCTGGCTAGCCGGTTATGTCGTCAGTTTGCGTAGGGCGCGCTCTTAGGCTGGCCGTCCACTTGCACTATTCGGCACGTAACCAAATGACCGAATGGCGGAAATGAATTCTGGGACGCCGTCCACTGGTGCTTTTGACTCGCCGAAAGAATTTCCCATGACTTTCATAATGCAGAACAGCAAAACAAACACTTCTTTTCTTTTGATGGATTAGTAATGCATTAATAACAATCACAATGAAAATTAATTGTGCCACATTCATATGCATATCTGGACTGTTCTTATAGCACAGTTAAGTAATTCCAACGATCATAGCTGCGACAAAAAGTTGTCCAGTTGACTACAGCATCCTTTAATTTAGTACTGCCACAACAAGTTCTAATATACCCTTCAATATCACGACAATTTGGACGGAAGTACTTACTTTATTGTCCTCTGTGAGTCGCCTTCCATCAAACACGCTTGCGTCTCAACAGCTGTTTGCCGCCGAACGGCCGAAAAGTTGAGTTTTTTCTACTTTTCGGTTCGGCGCCGAAAAGTTGAACGCGCCGACTGGCGTCTTCGGGCGTTCGGCGTCAGCTGACGAACATTTCCCCTTGGCCCAATGTTAAATTCCGCCATTCGGTCATTCGGCTACGTGCCGAATAGTGCAAGTGGACGGCCAGCCTTAGGGGCACAGGGATCGGGCATTATTTGGTTGTATTTCATGTTTAAATATATCAGTGGAGACAGTTTTATATCTTCGTAGATCCTTTCCGGTTGGCTTCGGCGTGGGGTTAAAATTTGGCAGAGCTCTGAGGGCTGGGACAGTTGCAGGCATGTTGCAGGAGTGGGGGGCCTCGCCAGGCAATCGAGCCTTGGCAGGATTCTATATTCGACGTGGAACAGGACTGGTTTGGAGTAGACCATAAGTAGCTACCAGTTTCAGACTATGCTATTGTTTCATAGCTTTGGCTTCTCATATCTTTGGCTTCTCTCTCTCGTGGTGGTAACTGTTGAAATAACGTAAAAGTGCTCGACTTAACACTGCCTACATGTTGGGTGAACGACGTATGTCGTATAAAGGCATGGCGCCTGTGTCGTCACGCCAGACGCTACCCTGTGGAGGAAGGTTTTACCTGTATATAGGACCTTGGTTTTACCTGGACTTCTAGGGCGTTGACTATGGAGAAGAATGGAAAGAAATCCGCCGGCTGTCACAGGCTAAATTTACAGCCAAATAGACTAGATGAGGCAGGAGCGGCCTAAAGCCTTGGATCCGCTTAGTTAAATACTCGGCTCATTTCACTATCAAAACATTTTCAGTTTCAGAAGGCTCCCTTGGCTACCCAGGGACATTGTGACGCGAAATGGGTAGCCTCTCAAAAGGAATTGAAGAGCACACCGCATAGCGACCTGAATATGCTTCAGAAGAATGTGGGTGTGTTATTCACGGGCAAAGAGCAAAATGGCTATTTCCCAGGCTTTTTACTTTTTGTGTTGGACGTAGATTTGATCATCAAAGCGAAATGCGGAAATAAAATCAATCGCGCAGAGAAATGGGGTCTGTCACGCACAAGAGCGTTCAGCCAGACTACCCTATCGTCATTTACGAGAACCGGACCTCAAAAGTCCAAAACCAGCCAAAGAACCCAAAGGTCAGACCGTGACGAAACGGATATTATTGGAGTTTGTGTTATGTGTTCACAGCCGTGCTTGACGAAGTAAGCGGCAAGACCTAGTCCACATGCTATTTGAGTAAAGTGTGTTTGTTTGTCTTCCCTTTTGTGTTTCGGTCGACAGATACTTGCTCCAGTCAAGCGACAAACGTGCTGACGAACCGACACGCGCCACACACAGTTTGAAAGGCCTCGCGCTCTGCCAAAATACGGGCTAACTTTCGTCGCATTGCGGCCCGTCGTTGGCACCTGATCCGTGCTTCTAGGGGGATTTTTGCCCATAGGGATACGACGTTAAACGAGAATCACCAACAGCGCCAAACATCGTCTCAGTTTCAGCGAGTTTTCCCGGTAACCACCGGTCGGATCGGCTCGAACGCGCCATCTAAGAACGAGATCTGAACGGGCAATCGTGTGGTGCATAACACATTTCAGTGTTTGCGGCACGTGCCACGCGCAAGCGATGACAATGCAAAAAGAAATCGTTTCTGAACATAATTCAGGATCTAGTGTGGTGCTGGCGAACCAGAGGTCGCAGTGGCTTGGAAAAGCACCACAGTGTAGCTCCTTGTACCGTTTTTGTCCTTACCTTCAGCCAAACTTTTGGCCCACGCTTTTGGGCGCCGTACAGCATGAAAGGAGACAACGCACTCATCCAACGTATTATCGATTCCACTTCAATACCGTATAGAGGCCGTCGACGTTTTGCAAAAATTTACACCTGCGTGTAGATCGTTCTTTTGTGCAACATATCCACCCAAAATGTGATCCCATTTTAGTGCGGTTTGGTTACGGTCCATCTTTTCGTGAAGTACTGCACGTCCAAACGCATTTTCTGCAAAAAATCGCTTACTGGCTGCAGTCTTTGGCTACATCTGCAACTAAGCTTCCTGGTGAACGCAGGATCCTATACACTGGATCTTTTGCGCAAAAATGGAATTTTTCACATCAAAGCGGTCATGGTACCAGCAAGCTGTATCGACAACTCAGCGACTCAAAATGGATATCGTCTCGAAGGGCACTGAACACTCAATCGTAATGCATCATGCACGTGCTACAGCAGACAGCAAGTGCTAGCTGATATGATTACAGATCGAGGGGGACTATGTTAGCGCTTTTTTATTTTTAGCATCAAACCAAAGGACGATTACGGCTGTCATCAGCAAGTAAATTGTAACTGCATTACCTCGCGGTATACGTTGCGCGATGCACGTAGTACCTACCTCATGCCGATTATGCATGTTGGTTTCATTTCTTAGATAATACGACCAGTTCCGGAAAGCTGAGTGACTCGACAATGGTATCAGAGCAAACCATGGAGTGCAGAGCGGCAGAGCAATCCTGCTTAACGAAGCAAGCTGCCAGCAGTAGTATATTTACAATGTCAACAAAGCGTGCCTGTCTGCTTTTCTTCTTCTCTTTCTGTTTGTCGAAAATCTTCGCTCTGGCCCTGTGTCCAAACAGATTAGAGAATCGACATTTGCCGCGCACCGTTCGAAAGGTTTCGCGCGCCACTAACACGTCCGCTAATTTTTGTCGTGCAGCGGCCTGTCGTTCGGGCGTGCTGCACGCTTCAAAGGTGATTTTTGTCCTTGGAGGATACTACATAAAACGGGAGCGTAAACAGCGTCAAACATCGTTCCGGTTCGGGCGAATCTTTGGGCAACCACCGATCGGATCCCTTCGAGACGCATCAACTGGAAACGAGAATTGAACGGACAATCGCACAGCATTTAGCACGTTCCAACGCGCGCGGCAGGGCCATGAGCGAACGATGGCAATGACCAAAAGCTGTTTTGGGCGTTTCCAAAGATTGGGTGTGGTGCTTGCAATCCAGAGATCGCGGAGAAACGGAAAAGCATCACGGTGTAGCTCAATGTACCGACATTCGTTCGCACCGAAAGGCCAACGATTCCGGCCGGCGGTTTGGGCGCCACGTCGCCCTGGAAGCAGATGCGAACTTCCTATCGGTTCCACTTCAACATCGCACGGAGGCTAGTGATTTTTTTGCAATGAAAACCGGACTGACGTTTAGCTCGTCCTTTTGTGCTCCGTATCAACCACTCAACTACCGTCGTATTTTACTGTAGTTTGTCCGTAATAGGTTCTTTGGTAAAGTGTTGCATGTCATAACGCGGATTTATCGTCAAAAGTCACTGGCTCAATTCACAGCCAAAGAAAATGAATACCGCATACGCAGCTCAAAACCTAGCATCTGCATTCGTAGCATAGCGTAGCGAAAAAAAATCGTCACATTTCGCTGCCAGAGTCTTGGCTCATGAGGTTGTCTTGGCAACCCAGGGACAGTGACTCGAAATGGATCTCCTCTGAAAAGAAACTGAACAGCATATCGCATGGCGCCCTGGGTGCGATGAAGAATGTGAAAGTGCCGTTCATGGGCAAAGAGCCAAAATGGCTCTTTCCCATGTTTTTTTCTACTTTTTGTGCCGGGCCCAGACAGTCGCCAAGATAAAATCTTGAAAGCAAAATGCAAAAAAATTAAGTGCTTTGAGAAACCGGGTCTGTCATGCAAAAAAGCGTTCAGCAAGCACATCATCGTCGTGTATGGCAATCCGGCGTCCCAAAACCCGAATCATCCAAAGATCCAAAAGGTCAGACTGCTTCGAAACCGGTGCTATTGGAAACCGGGCAGTTCAGCGTTGATAAACCTTGCTTACAGAAGTAAGTGGCGATCCCTGGTGTACATAATTTTTCCTGCACTACATCCTTGCTTATTATCAGTGGGACGCCATTAAAAAATATCCCTGGCGGATCCAAGTGACTTGGCATGATGTCCGCGGTCACGACAAGAAATAGGCTAATAAAACATATCAATTAGAACCCATTGTTACTGTTGCCAAAGTCGGACGCTGGAAATGAGACCAAAACTACATTTCTTTGTCTGCCATAATACATCATGCCAATTTCGTCATAAGAGACCATACAGTCGGCAGTAAATCGCGTAAAATCACGGACCCAACACAGAAATGGGACCATCCATTTCGTAACCCCGCGTAAGCTGATCCTGAGAGCGACGTAGCAACGTAATATTGGCGAGTGGCTTATAATGCTCCATCGTAAGATTCAGCAAGTGCAGGGATCATCAGGATTTGGATTGGTGGATCTGCAATCCTTGATTGCAGTCCTTAAGGATTGCAGATGGAATGAAATCCTCTAAAAATGAATGGATTGCGGACTGGATTTCACTTTTTTTGCAGTCCTTTTTCCAGTGCTTTCGCACTGCCGCTTACGTATAACTTACTTAAATGCAGCCACTACATGGCTCCATGTGGAGGACTGAACGACGCGGTTTCAAGGGCAAACTGACTTGCTGTCAATATGCGCGTGCGCAGTAGCTGTGGTCTTGATAGTAGGCAGAGTTTCTTCCTCTCTGCGCGTCAGACAGGTGCCCTCATCAGACGCGCGCGAGAACAGGTCGGGAGGCTATCGGCGCAGTGCTCGCCGGCCCGCTACTGAGGTCATTTCGGAGACGTCCTGCCAAACCAAAGGTCAGCCTGCTATGCAAGGGAGGAAAGGGGGGGCGAATGAGAAGAACTGTACGCAGAAGTAATAACAAAACCTAATGCAACGATCGAGAATCGGACGCGGCTGCTCGCGAGACTAGCGAGAACCCTTCCATTCAGTCATATTGCTTCGTACCGCCGCCACTGTAACAACGCGAGAACATAGATTGCATGAGTACTGTCATTGATTAAAGTTTTCGTACGGTTCTTAGGGGCTCACAAATGGTTTCCGCTTCCTTCGCTGCAAGTAGATTCGATTCTGTTGGCGCCGGTGGCGTCGTCTCTTGATATGAAGTATTTAACTGCATTTGAAATAGAATTTGAGAGATTCAGAACCTCAAAAGTCCAAGCCGTAACCCATCCCTTCCTGGTCAAGCTATGGTCCATTCCACGAAAAGTTGGCATCTCACATTGGATGTGCATAGAGGCCAGGAAGAACTTGTTGGCCCAGCCCAGTTAAATGTGTAGGCTGGGCGGGATGACAATTTGCATCCTTAATTTGCATTTTGTTTGGCGCTTTTTCATCACTTAGACTCCGTGTCGTCGTAAGTTTTGCCACTAACATTGTTCAGATTAAAAGGCTTTAAACGGTTTATTGGTGTAAATGAAGTGTCTCCTAAAATTGAAGATCGTAAACCAATCGCTGTCCGAGCTATGGGTCTGTGTTTTTCAAGACTGGGCAATGCGTAATAGGCTTCTCATTGATAGAAGTCCAAAAACATGCCCCCTTCTTGCGTGTGCTGGGACGGACACCGGTGTCGGAACGACATTAAATTGTATCGTAGATCGTCACAAAAGCTGAAACTGCCGTGAATGCAAATTCACTGTCATCGGTACAGCCGTTCGTGCTGTGCGTCTGGTTTCAAACCCGGCCATCCACACGCACACTTAGACGATTAATTAAGTTATTTAGATGAAAAAAGGACAAAGTTTGAGAACATTTCCAAATTTGTGGTTGGTTGGGGGCGGGAGGGGGAGGGGGTTACACCTGATTTCGATCCTCCCTAAGACCGAATTCTGACTATTCTGGCTACGCCACGGACCACACCCAGCGAGTTCAGTCGGCACTGGCCAGTGGTGCTGCACAACGAGGTTTTCAGGCGCCTCAGAGCACAGGAACTTCTCTCGGGGTTGGTCGTGTGGGCAGACATTGCCAAAAAGTTGGAGGGACTGTCCCCTCATCAGACGTTGGGGGGGGACATGTTTCCTCTGCCTTTCCCCTGCTCCGAATCCCATATATTCAAGAAGACATTGTTGGCCGTAACGCAAGGGATCGTTTGGGAAACGAGATCATGTCTTTCCTGACAGGATGCCTCATGACAGGGGAAGAGGGACATGAGGAAATATCCTTCCCAATGTTTGCAACTTAATGCCTCCTCACTGAGTACCAATGCATAACAAGGGTCCAAGTTTGTGGTACGATGGCTGACGCTCAACCCCCGTCACAAACAGCAAACAGCGCGGCGCGTACTGCCGAGGCTGTTTCAGCAAAAATTAACTTTTCGAAGAGAGGATTGTACGCTGGATTGCGAACTGAAAGGCAAGCCTTTCGGTTTTGTAAGAATTGAGATATGAATGCATTCTTTTTGGCGCTAAGGCCTTGAGATTAGACCGCAATCCTTTTTAAAAGGATTTCGACGATCCCTGAGTAAGTGACACTGTTAAAATAATGCACTGTTTCTTGCTGAAAGACAGACGTCATAGAAAGACAGACACTGTAGATTTCCTGGGTGTGGGAGCGACCATTTTCGGGCTTGAGGTTCTATCTGCCACGTTTTAAAACCGTTTCTTTTTCACATAGACGTTTAATGGAGCTGAATTTCCACGTGTGAAAAGAGACCTGAATGAAAATGGGGCAACAGTTAGATTCCTTTTCTTCTGAGTAAGTTCTGCAAACCAAAGTACAGACATGTTCCTGCCACTGTCAAGCAGCAGAGTGTTTCAGGTGACATGCGGTGTTGTTCAACCCTTCCAAACGAGAGAGAGAGAGAGAGAGAGAACCAATCGAATGCTTTGAAGGACCTAGCAAAGCGAAAATATTGTAAAACTTCCATCTTTCAAAGGAGATCGCCTTTTCGGACCCGTCTTGTCAGTGCCAACTGCCGACTCACTCCACCGAAGTACAAAATTTCAAGATATGTGCATATTAAGTCATCGCCCAGCGGCCCAGAAGACTTCATGACGTCATGGAGAGCCCTTGGTCCATTTAGGCGCTCGTTGTCCGGAAGCATTCAGCTGCCGTCACTCATCGCCAATGGAGGATGGGTCCGCCCCCAGCCGCCCATGCCTCAGACAAGCACGCAATTTCTGCACGGACGTGAATCACTTTTCTCGTATGTCTAAAAACGATCAGTGTGTCATTTAAATGACTCGACCGGAACAGCTTTTTTTGGGAAAAAGTTATTTGGAGTGCTCCATGCTGTTCGATCATTACGACGGTTCGCCGTCTCATCCGAAATTCTTTGTCACTCGGATCCTGTGACCGAGCAGCCGGTTATCACTAAGGCAGTCGATCGTTCGCCACCCCGCCGACTGGCCGCTACTGCCGCCCAACGTCGGGCTCACAGCGAGGCGACATCCTGGCGCTGTCAGGTGATCCGACAGCTTTCAGAAAACCTGATCCGAGGACAGGCGCCGAGTTTTCCGCCCACTCGGCCAGCCCAGTATTCGACGCAGGAAAGTCGGACACGAAAATGCGCCGAAATGACGTACCTTCCTCTCTTTCTCTCTCTTTGAAAAAGGGTAGAATCACGCCTGTTTCCAAGCTGGCTGCCGCGGTTGCGATCAATTGCTTACCGAGATCAAAGCAAACGACAGCTGGCGGCCTCGCCAGCCAATAACGATCTTACGTTCCTCCGCCCCACTAGCGCGTAAGTTCAGTCCCATTCACCCGCATTCTTCGGGAAATTCCCAGATCCTCGACTGTATCGCAAGAACTCCGAAGCGTGGACAGCAGTGCAGCCGACCGTTGTCACCGTGGCGGAGATCGGCCGGGCGTCGGGAGGTCCGGTTCACCGCTCCCGGCTCAGGCGAGGAGCTCAGTCGGCGCCGACCGCCAGGAGAGCGCCCGCAATCGCCTGCCGGCCTGTCCGGGGCGCAGGACGCGGCACACTCTCACGACGGCTGAATTCCGCCGGCTAGTGGCCTCGAGCGGTCTTAAGGCGCCTGGCGGCACCGCTGGCACAAAGTGGCAGTACTGGCGGGCCTAGTATGCCGTTCGAATTCATTACTGAAAGTTATGGACACGGCACGCTCCTGAAACGGCCCACAAAGCGGAGCTTGACGAACTCATCTGTTGTCAGTACTTACCTTCTCTCCTTCATTATCCTCAATGATGTAAAACTACCCCACCGTTGTTCATTCCCATGCGCTGATTTTCTGTTGGCATATCCCGGACGGACCTTGGTCCTCGAGCAGTTACAATCGCCATCGCTCGCGGCTCCCCGAACGCCGCGTGCGCTCACTCGACGCCGAATTCGCGGCGTAATCGGCGGACGGCGCGCCGCGGCCCGGCCGTGATCAGCGTCACGGCCCGCGCGCCGATAATCGACCGGCCGCAACTTCCGGCGGCGCCGGCGGCCGCTGGCGCCGCGACGGCCGGAGCCCGCCGGCCCGCACGACCGACCGACGGCCAGCGTCCCGGACAGCGGGGCTGTCGAGGGGCTGACGAGGGACCTAGTGTCGCCGGCTCTGGGGTGTTCCGGGGCTGTCCAGGGGCCTGACCGGCTCCGACGCGCCGAAGAGGACTGGACTTTCAGGCCACAGTTTGCCCGTGCGTTCGGGTTTACATGATCATGAGCTAAAGGGTTACACTCTCCGCACTACGACATGCTCAGATCTGCATATACAGCCGCGGGAGAGGTCGCTTACCGTCAGCGTGGTTGAGCTGCAAGACCCGCCTGGATTCGAAACAAAGGGTCTCGTCTCAGGTGCGGTGAATCAAAGCTGCTTTAAGTGGTCGGCATTTTTCCGACAGAAACACGAGAGAGTGCCACCGGGCAGTCGTTTCAACGTGCTGCATGGCGCGATAAAACAGCCGGTAACGATCCCGAAGCTCTACGTGGACCAAGGGCTGTGATCAAATTAGGCCATAGTTCGGAGATCACTTGAGAACCAAGGTTAGATGATAAGCCATGAACAGTGTATCAACAGGATGCACATCTCAATGGCACTTTTACGGGCAAGCTCTAAAATGATTTGTGAACCAGGTCATATGTGACGAGATAACGGTTTCAGCATCTTTCAGAATCACTACGGCTGTTAACATGCTTGGATATCCCAAAATCGAGCCGAATAAGTTAACTGCATAAAATGCCATTACCTGCACGCCTCAGAAATACGGACCAAGCAGCGGAATGTTCGATCTAACGTCGGTCTCGTCTAAAGGCGGTCTCGTCGCCGTTCGGCACGAGACCGCCGCAGCTGGCCTCCTGACTGAAACCGAGCGGTTTGGCAATCACCGTAAAATTCACAACAGTCGTAAATGACTCGAAACGAAAACCGGCGGTCGCCAAGACAAAGATGTAATGTTTGTGGCTCCGGAGGCGCGCTTCACTCCAAGTGTCTATAACTTCATGGTCCTGCGGTATCCACACATTTTTCATGTTTGAAAAGCGCTATGGCTCTGTTTTCTTACAAGGCTGAAGAAACCTGAAAAAACACTGGGAACTGGCATCCAAGTTCTACATTGAACACTGCACACATCCGTGGAATACTGCGGTTACATAAACTTAACCCTATTCCCAGCAGGCGGGGCCGAATCCGCCCCCTATCGGGTTTTTGCTTACCAGTTCCAGGCTTTTTAACGCAGTTTCACGAAACTTGGCGACTTTTCCTAGCTATTCTTTCTACGTGCCGTGACAGAATTTCAAAATTCTGGTTTGCTCAGGGGCGGAGCCAGGCAATGTTTTTGGGAGGCACCTCAGGCCATTTTTGGCGCTGTTGAGGGTAAAAGGAAAATGTCTGCCAAAAACAGAGTTTTTAAGATAGAACTTAAAACTTTAAATGGATGTATAATTAAATAGTTGGGTGATGTGCAGATACAATTTTGTTAATCTGAAGTCACTTTACAAGGTCAGGTCAAGGTCAAAAGTCAAATTTTGTTTTTTGCAATAATTTCGGCGTCGTTTTTTTCAAATGCCAAACACGGAATACATATGACGTACAACGGTGCCCTCTACTTTGTATCAAGTTTCAGCTTGATATCAGGTCGGTTCACGGAGCTATGACCGAAAATGTCAGTATGCGTACCCTATATCGCAAGAGCCATAAAATGAAATTTTTGAAATAGAGTGAATTCAAATGACTGAAACCGTTTACAGACAATATTAAATGCACACGAGATCATTCCAAGGGACTTCAAGGTCACTGGAGGTCATTTAAGGTCAAAGGTCACAAATTGATCTGAAGAACGTGTGACCATGACAGTTCCGCCTTTTTCATGTCCCTGGCACCGCCTATGCTAACATTTTACGAACATTGTAATGCGATTTGCACTTATTTAGCATGACATGACTAGCAGAAGCCCAGAAAGTGTTTTTGCCTTTTTTGTTCATTTAGTTGTTGGAAAACTAATCCTATTTTTGAAACCCTGTGAATGCTCATGAATTTTCACAAAATTTCAGATGTGTGTACCAATGGTAAAAGTCCTATTCATAATCTCTCGATTTATGCCAGTTTCATCGAAATCGGTCGATTAACAACGGAGTCATAAGAAGTCCAAAAATACCCCCATTTTGACATTTTTGCTCCCCGCATCCACACCCTTCAAAATTTTGAAAATTTCTTCTTATAAAAATGTAGTTCACGTCATGGCAAATCGATTGCCGTTTGTTGCGATGAAATCGGATGTGTAGTTCTCGAGATCTCGGGGGGGGGGTGAATCCGCCCCCCCTGCCGGGAATCAGCCATACCGTATAGCCCTCCGGGAATAGGGTTAAACTCGCCAGTGACTCGGGGAGGGTTTAACACCTCCTCCCTGAAGTATTGCTTTAATATCTCCAATACGAATGCAAGCAGTCTCCTGAAAGTTTCAGTACCATTTCTTACATCAGCTGTGCACCTACTAACAAAAATGTGGAAACAAGGTCATCTTAGGCCACCTCTTAATGACGTCATAAGGACGACCATGTTTTGCGATTCGGCGTCCAATTTTACTCCACCACCGTATTATCGTTGCCTTTACAATGCACGGTGACTGTGGCTTCCATTGCATATCACCTGCATATCACCATCATATGGCCTGACATTTCAATATGGAGCACGAGTAACCTCATGCTAAGTTCCCCTATGTCAAATTTGCATTTTTTGATTTTCCGGCCCCAGTCCCCGAGAAAATCATAACTTTTTCATAAGACGTCATCAGCGGCCCAAAAGTAAAAGATATATATACATACATATATATATATATATATATATATATATATATATATATATATATATATATGATAGGGTGAACGTTTAACCAGCGTGTGAGGTGGTATGGGTGATCTCCTCCTAGCCTGCACGATAAAGATCCCTCGGTACTATTCGTGTGGAGTAGGACATGTATCGGTACCTCGGCAAAATCCAACGTAAATCATAACGTTATTTTTTTCAAAAGGCTAAATATAACAAAACTGACAATAGTACAGGCGACGGCTCCCTTTCTCTTCCCCCTCCGCTTCTTGCCTCCGCCTCACGGAGGCCACACGCTGCCGATGTTATAAGCGGCTCCTAAGTTTAGTCTGCACACATACAAACTCAAAGTAAAAAATCACTTGTACTTACCATTCTTTCCCCCTGTAACGTTAAATGGAACACTTGTGTTGTCTTTAAAACTGCCACATACAGAACCTTAAATGCAAATGCAGCCACAACGTAACGTAACGCACAAAGACTTTACACGCGGCGCATAATGGCCAGTAGGCCGTGGCACGCCTCTAAACTCAATATCAGTCAGTCAGTCAGTATGAATATATCTGCCGTGTGCGACGTGCGCGCGCGCGCGTGTGTGTGTGTGTGTGTGTCACAGGACTGCAAGGTTCGGCGCTATCGACTGCCGTTTGAATCAGCCGAATCAGACGATTGGGTGTCCTGACAGACAAGGGGCGTAAAACGCCCTCCTCCCCAGTGAATGGGGGTAGCGAAATATCCCACTCGTTGCCTGGTTAAGCACTGCAATAACGGAAAACCCAATCACTTTACGATTGTGGCTCATCGCTAGCGAAATTATTCAGTGGTCAGATCAATAACTTATCCTGCTCAAGCTAACCATGTCAATAGCCATGCGTATCAGAAAGGAGGATGCACGAAACAACAGCGTTTTTAAGTTATAATAACATTTTTATCAACAATACGAGAGGTAACTAAAACAAAGTCAGTTTTCTCCGTTTAACGGGCACTGGGTTTGTCTTCGCTTGCATGAACTGACATGCACGGTTCGCAGAGGACACCAGTGGGAATGGAAGGTGTAAGATAAACGTGATCATGTCAGGACAAGCCCACGTTCAGGGATCGTAAAAACCAGGAACGTAGGAACATCCAGAAAAGTGTGAGGGGAGGTTAGAGAAGCTTTTCCCTTAGGGCTGATGTCAACTTTCCCCAAAATTGGGGGAAGGGTCCACGGTCCCCGCACCCCCCCCCCCCTGTTCCTAGGCTTATGGTAAAAACAAAATTTTAATTTTGTTACATATTCATAACTTGTTTATAAGCGCAGGGCACCAAACAACTCGAATCTGTTAAACATGAATTTTATGATCGCCTGCAACAGCAAAGGAGACTACGATTCTGTCTGCATGCTTCTGTCACTTGGAGACACCATCTCAACCAGTTTTTGATCCATGATAAGAGTCCCTTTGTAAGTACCTTGCTTCTTGAAACTTCGTCAGTGTGCGATGTTAACTTGGCCTGAATATGGATACGAGGTGACAAAAGATGTGCAGTGAACTTATACTTTCATAACGCTCAATATTACGGCTGAATATTGGCCAGCCAGTGAAACAGATCACGGAAATGAGAGCATATATGCACATCATTTTGTTCAGATTCGACATTCAAAGCACGCGAAGAGTTGCTTGCACATCACGTGTCTCCTGCAAAATGCCTGCTGGTACCAGCCGGTATAAATTTTTCATTTACCACGCAATCTAAATGGTTAATGTGTCGAACTGAGGCCTCTTTCGTCAGGCATCCTGTATAAGGTCAATACTTGAAGGATACGTCAAGCAACCATATGATAACGATAACCAACAGACGGACGCACAATGAAGTAGATTAAAATAATGAATATCGACATTATGCCGTGCCTTAGAACATACGTTCCAGAACTCGCATATGTGTGAGAAGATATCGAGAACGGAATACCAACTGGCCATCATGTGATCGGAAGGCATTCCAGCTAATGGAACTAGACTTCTCGACACACCAGTTTTTTTTTCTCACTCCTTGCCGCGGTCGGTTTCAGAAGCAACCACCCAAAACCCAAGGTTTCTAAAACGCGCTGTTTCTGTCGGTCGGCCTGCTGTTCTGACAGAGCTGTCTCTTTTCAACAACTGGACCACAATGACATCCACCTTTGTCTCTGTTGTAACAAATGCAGCACCAATAATCTTGGAATTTAACATTATGCACATTGCGTGGAAAGAACAGAACTTAAGTTTCTGCCAGCAACACCAATAATTCGGACGTGGTTCAACCCATTCTGGCATAATCTGAAAACGGCACTAGCAGCGTTAAATGTCCACTGAAGTGAAGCATTATTTTGTTGTGACAGTATGTAACACAAAGTAGCAAAAGAAGAAGTGCGTTGTGGCGTTGAACAATACGTGATGTTGTGCAGTTGGATGACATTGCCAGATACGTGTCGGGAGTATAACAATACTGGCTTTGGAAAAGCACCTGGTGGCGGAGTGAGTATTTACCCAGCGGTCTCCGTGTCACGTGGATGATGAGCCCAATGTTCACCCAGGTTCAACACGTTTCAGCCTCTCAAGCGTGCTGAAGAAAACGTTACGTTATCCAATGCATTTATAATGAAGAAAACTGAGCAGTGGAAGCCAAGTTAGCGACAATGTGGAGAGTTACACTAACGGTTACAGGTTTCGCATTGCAACCAGAGAGGCTCTAGTACCACAGAACTGTGGTATTTAGTATGTAGCCATGGTTCAGCGGCTAGAAAAAGAACAGAATGGCGAATGTAAAAGAGCAAAGAGGTGAACAATTTGACCAGATGACCGTGAACAAAATTCCGGGTTTTAATCCTTCGGAATGTCCATTTGGTTTTCGACGCCGCTGACAGCGTTCGAATGGCTACGTGACGGGCATGCTTTCATGGCCTTCGTACCAGCAAGAGCTTTTGACGGTAACATGATAGGCCAAGTGCTGCGATAATGAACAATCACCGGGTGTCTTTCTGAGCATTTTCCAAACATATAAGATCCGCTGAGCCCTGTTTATAACGACTTTTCTGTTTTTTTTTGTGAACTCTTTCGTTACGTCACTGAAGCCAGCTCTCAAGAACTGAACGTCATCCGACGACGACATTATGTTTATCGTGGTACATTACTCCCGCCTTGAACCGTTTCTACTGACTGGATTACTACTAACCTGGCATTCAAGTTTCGTGAACTCAGTGACGATCGACATTACCCCTGCGGTTATGCCCATACATGCCACTGTTTGCTTGGGGCGGAGGAGAGGCACAAACCCAGTCAGTAGCTCTGCAGCGAATGGACCGCTTCGGCTGATTCAAGCAGCAGTCGACTGCCATCGATGACACTGAGCCGGGCATGTAGCATTTTTTAATCTTGAGATTGTATCTCAGAGCACACGTCACATAAAAGGTCAATATTTGACCGATTTGGGCAGTGATGATTTTAGTACACAAGGAGATTGCGTGTATCCTCAGGCCAAAATGAGCGTCGAGGAAAGTGTAAGATACCACTACATATCACTCTTCAGGAAATGGTGGTACTTGAATGTCAAGCTAGGTCATGCGACACAGGAAGTTGAGGAAATCCCGAACATTATTTTCTTACTGCTACGTAGAGGCTAAATTTTCATGGCAACGGTTTGGGCTCAAATTCCTTCCCAACGCTATTCATTTGTACAAAAAATGGCAATGACAAATGTGCTAATTTTTATTAAATCCTCAAGGTCGCAATATCGGCTTCGTCCCAAACTTGCTGGGAAATATCGAGATTAGAAACTGAGCCAAAAAGTGCCCTCCATCATTAGCTTCATGCTATGTAGGCGATCGGGCGTAATAACATTAATGCTGCGTTTCATATTGACAGACAAAGTTCATATTATAAGTATTAGGAATCCAACAGTATCGAAGACAATCAGTGCCTTTTTGGACTGCAAAAAAATAGCGCAAATGATTACATCTGCGCTGACGATCACGTATATGCCCAGGAACTACACACTACCTTTGATGGACGCCTCGTCTTGGCACGCTTCTCTCGTGCTACCCGTGCGCCGTGGCGTCCTCCAGGGCCCAGGTCCGGCGGAGCTCTTTTCACCGCACGTAACGATCGCACACAAATCCAGACGGACCACTCCCGCTTGCTGCGCACGTCAATGGTTAAGCGTTCGCAGCCAGCATATTTCGGCCTGCTCTCGTTTTCCACCAAACCTTCCTCGCAGTACAAGGCACGTGCTCATGTGTATTTTAATTCTTGCATCACGACGTAAAGCAGATTTCGTATGAGGCGTGCCATGTAAGCGCCGGGCAATGCCAATTTGGTTTATCCAAACTTTGGCTCTGCCCCAAACAGGGATGTGAACGCAATCACGTGTCAAGAAGCCTGCAAAAATGACTGCGTTTCGACTAAAGAAGTGGCACGAAAAAGTTAACAACAAAGACTTGTTTTCGTGCTCTTTTTATGGTATATACGGCATGCCGTGAAAACGGTAAAAGACGCTAATTACCACCGAGACCGAAGGCCGAATAAATCTTTCTTCAACTAACAGGAAAAATCAAAGCGGCCGGCCGGCCCGGTCGACCCGGCCATGACGCTCCCTGGAGGACAATAACTTCGCAGCCACTGGCCACTGAATCAGGAAGCTTTCACTTACAGATAGACCAGTGCTTTGAGTTTTATGCATCTGCGCCTAAAATGAACAAGCTTTTAAGTTCCTTCTTGCTCATAATCTTTCCAGGAATAATGCTTCCGTCCCTAGACCTATTTTTCACGGGTGTCTTCGAATCGATCGGGAATAGCAGCAAATAACATTATGGGCTCGCGTGACGTTTAAGTCTGCAATGCTTTGGATGAAAAATGCAGAAGTACATCGATAAGCATCTTTTAGTTCTCCAAAAGACATAAAGGAAGGTAATCACGCAAGCAGCAATGGAGTAGGCCTTATTAGTCTCCCGCACCACAGCGCATCTTACTGGTATTCTCTCTTAGAAAAACAAGCATGTCCGATCCTGAAGCAAGCTTTCGATTGAAAAAGATGCCATTCATAAGCCATCCTTCCTCTGAATAAACTTTTCGGTTAATACTGATAACTATGATAACGATTACAGGTTTCCGAGAAATTCTCAGTCTTGACGTGTCCGAGGCTTTTCTTATTTGATCACAATGTCTTGCTAGGGAGCTATGGAATCCGAGTTCGTGCTAAGCAGTACTTCTTGCAATGGCATAAGCCGTGTACCCTATCGCGCGATCCAGGTTAACGGCATAATTTTGAGGCGAAAGTTTAACGAACCGTCTCGCTGCAGCCCGCGTCTCCTTGTCAGGTGCCCGTCAGTCGGTCAGGTCAGCTGCCAAGTGACCTGCGGGAGAAACATCAAGCGCCGCCGAGGCCACTCGAACCCTTCGCGCCAGGATGGCGAGTGGCGACCGACGCTCTACCAACTGAGCTCCCGATACGACTGCACCAATTTCCCTTACTTCAAAGTCAAACATATGTCAGTTTAAACATCCCTAATAAGACGCACAAAACTTCAAACCCGGCATAAAACTCCATAAAATTCACATAAATATTCGTGTTACCTTAGACCCACACACAACTCGAGAGGTGAAACCAACTCGATCGTTTCCAGCGGTGCGCGATGACCCCTCATAGCGATGTTTTTTTGTTTTTAGTCTATCTAGCAAAGACAGCTAGCACTTTCAGCATTAACTGCTACAAAGCAATGACATAGAAACAAACATAATGAATGCCACGTCAACCATGGCTGATTCCCGGAATGACTGGTTTCGTTCGCCCAGCTATGGTTGCAAATGAACGAATCGTTTCCAGAGAAACTGTAGAGGAACATGCAAACGCTGTTTTCCATGACAGTAAATAAACATGCTTGTGGATGCAAAAACCCATGGTTCAAGCAAAACCACTGCAAACACAAGGACACCAAGAAATTGGGAAAACTTGACCAGCAATCTGGTAACCATCATCAAAATAATACACAGCAGTAATTCCACAACAAAAATGTTTCGTAAGCCAACGTTTAGTTTTTCTCTGTGACGTTTTTTCTGTTTCTTCCAACAATTGCTTCTTTTCATTCGTAGGTCATCAACATTCAAGATGTATGTGGTTCAAGCGCCACGCTATAGATCCGTCCGCAGTACGCTAGGTCCTCCTGACAGAAGTAAAGAAAAGGATAAAGAAAAGAAAAGGGTAAGAAGTAAAGAAACGCGAACGCATCCAGGTCTGTACTTCTGAACACTTCTTAAGAAAAAATAGCAGTGATATGTAATCCTGCTTTAAAAGCATGAGACATATTTCAGGCGAAATCCTTCGGTCTTCCGGCATGATTAATAGGGTCAGATGGCTGTGCCAGCGCTTGTCCGCCTGCGTACGATTGCTTTGTCGGTTCCTGAATCACTCAATTACGAGACAATCCAGCGGTGAGCGATTTCTCACGGCTGTGCATCATGGACATTGTGGCCACTCTCGGAGCTACTGGTGCCAAGTCGTCCCCCAGGACACCTTGACAACACGCCGCGCACCCGCCGCTGGCCCGTACTCGATCCTGCCTGACCTGCTTTGTCATTTTGATCCTCAGGAACATTAAAAAACAAATGTACTGTACGTGATCGAATAACAGGTGGCCCTTGGGTATGCACGGTTGGTTATTAACTCGTTCTGCGCAAAAGCAACGAAGATTTTTTGTAGTACACAGGAGTATTTTAATTTCTTTTCCCCTACGATGCACCAAACCGCTTCACTGTAACCGAATGCAATTACCAAATTTTTGGCCGCGACCAAATCTGCAACGACGTTCCCGGAATCGGGACCGGAAGACGGTGCATGTGCAGTCTGGATATATCGTATTTTGGCGTGTAATCCATCAGTGATTAATTCAGTCCCGCACAACCCAAAGCCACTTGAAATGAAATAACATCTGCCAGAGCGAGGGGAAGGCCTTCCAGGCTCCGTTCACGATTACACGTCGAAACGCCCAATCACAACGTTCGTTTATCACTCACTTGTATCTTTCATACACGTACGTGATTCTGTCATCTCTACATCCGGCTTCCGTCCGTTTTTGTCACACACCACATGTAAATAGTGCGAGACTGGCAGATACGTATGCGCCAAGATTCTGTGCGATAAATAGTCCATACTGATGACGTTTCCGAAAAGTCATGTTCGGGAGAAGTTCATGGTAGCAAGATGCATCATTTCGCATGGACAAGGGGGCTCATGACCATGTGTGGGAGGAGGGTAGATCTCGATTCGTGTAACCTAACCTACCCGATTTCTCCCCAGATTTCGGCCACTGGCCACCACGTCACCAACCAATTCCGGAAACTGACTCAAGTTTCTGATGTTTCGGAAGTGTTTCCGTCCGAAAGGCGGGGGGGGGGGGCGGAGATGTGTTGCCTCCTCTTCCAACAGAAGAGAATGGCCATGGCCCCGATAGCCCCCTGGATTCGCCATTGCACATGGATCACTCATTGTCGCCTCGAAATGGAATCATCAATAGGCGAAAAATCAATCAATCAATAGGCAAAAAAGACCACTATCAACTCAGAGTAAAAAAGTCACAATAAAAAAGCAAAGCAAAACAAAACTAGTCCATCAGCACCATCCCTTGTTTAATTCAAGCAGGGGCGAATAGACCCAAGAAAAGAACAATGCCGCTTAAGCAGCTTCCGCTAGGCAGCAGAGGCACTCCGCCGAACCGCCGGAGACGACGCACTACACCCCGGACGGCTGCCGCTGTACGGATGTGCGTTGTCCTGATCATATCGTACCATATCATACCAGGTATCCGCCCAAGCGCGAATGATATGGGGTCGCATTTTGGGCCAGCGGGCGTCAACCTGCGGCGTCTAACAGACGTCCTCTCCTGCGGCGTCTAACAGACGTCCTCTTCCTGCGGCGTCTAACAGACGTCCTCTTCCTGCGGCGTCTAACAGACGTCCTCTCCTGCGGCGTCTAACAGACGTCCTCTTCCTGCGGCGTCTAACAGACGTCCTCTCTCCTGCGGCGTCTAACAGACGTCCTCTCCTGCGGCGTCTAACAGACGTCCTCTCCTGCGGCGTCTAACAGACGTCCTCTTCCTGCCAAGGCAGAATGTGCTCGCAAGTGACGTTTCCCAGCCTGTCACGACGGCAGAGCAATCTATAGGTTTGCACCCTTTGACCGTTAAGTCGTTCGGCGGTGGCGTGGATTCGCAGTTTTCGGCTCCGGGATGCAAAAACACCTATTTAAGTCTGACGAAGCCCGATATCGTTCTAATCCACGACGTCGTTTTGCCGTTGCAGCATTGATTTACGGACAAAGACATGGAAACATTGTGGAATCCCTTATGCCTGAGGGTGGACCTCGCAGACCCGACAACGCTGTTCGTCGCTGGCGCATCGCAAAACAAACTTCACGTCCGACCAATAATCGGGACGACATTGCGGCTTTCAGCCTCGGGAGGGGCAATTTGCGGTGTGCACCTCCGCGGAAGTGAGGCAGTTCATGACGCTGGAGGCGAACCGAGCGAATCGCCGAGCTGCGCCGTCGACACACGAAGACCGCTCTGGCCGAGTCGGCGTCCGGCTGCCTGTCGCGGCCGCCATGAAGCCGGCCGAACTCTCGCGCGCGGACGCTCGGCGTCGACGGTCGCCGCCTCGCGGCCCGGCGCCGGAGGCAAAACAGGCCCGAGCTCGTCTCGCGGGCCCATTAACGCTGATTGCTGTCGGCTGTCGAGTCCGTGAGCGGGGCTAATCCGGCGCCCGCGACCGAGCCGCGTCAGCAGGCTCCCGAGGTCGGATGGACCCATCGCCCAGAGGTCCGGCGGCGCCCCGATCCTCGCTGAGCACCCGCCGCGTGGTGTGGCAGTGTACCCCTCCTCCCTGTGCATCCGCCGCGGGGTGCGGCGTGTACCCCTCCTCCCTGTGCACCTGCCGCGGGGTGCGGCGTGTACCCCTCCTCCCTGTGCACCTGCCGCGGGATGTCGCAGTGTACCCCTCCTCCCTGTGCACCTGCCGCGGGGTGCGGCGTGTACCCCTCCTCCCTGTGCACCTGCCGCGGGGTGTCGCAGTGTACCCCTCCTCCCTGTGCACCTGCCGCGGGGTGCGGCGTGTACCCCTCCTCCCTGTGCACCTGCCGCGGGGTGCGGCAGTGTACCCCTCCTCCCTGTGCACCCGCCTCAGCATGTCGCGGTGTACCCACCCTTGCGGTACACCCCAGCGGGCTGTTGCGGTGTCCCGCCCTCCCAGCACATCCCTGGCGGGGCGCTGCGGTGTCCTGCCCCTCCCAGCACACCCACCAGTGTCGAGGCGTGCCCCCCCCCCTCAAAGTCCACTCACCGAGGGGCTGTCAGACAATCGACGGTTTCAGTCCGGCCGTCGGTGGGTGTGCCGGCTCCGGCGGTCGGACGGTACGCGCCGTCGGTGGCCGAGGCCGTTACGAGGCAGTGAAATCATCGGACAATGGCCGGCTGGCCGACCCCGCGGCGACCCTGGCCGCTGTCTATTATCCGGCGTCGCCTGACACGTCCGAGCCCTCTGATCGTCCCAATTTGAGGAGATTTTCCGCACTTACGCCGATGAGTCTGTGGGATGCACAAAAGGGAGCCATATGCATATTTCAAGTTGAAATTGCCGTGGCCGGTCCGTGATATCATTCCGGGGGATCATCACGACCCATAAAGAAGCTGTAAAAGCGAGTGGAGTTCAGCGAAAATCTATGGTTTCAAGTTCATGGCCCTTCAGCATCCTAAAGTCGTTTTGATATCAGGAATAGAAACTCCAGGTTCGTCGAAACGCTGAGAAACAGATGACACCACTTTCACACTTAAAGGTAAAAAGGCATGTATTTCAGCCAACAACGAATCAAAGCACTGGTCCCAAGATGCATGCACAACGGGCAGGGCCGCCCGAGTCAACTGAGATCTGCACCATGGCACGATGCGCGGAGAGCTCGACCACCACTCGCAAAGCTCCCCTCTTCTCGTCGACTCGAGTCGTCTCGAGCCGCTTCGAGTCGAGGCGAGCCGACACCTGCCGATGAGGCGGCCGCACGAGCCGGCCCTCGAGCCGCGGAAGAACAGCTGGCTGACGCGAGTGGGATTGGATTACGTGGCCAAGAGACGCTGCGAGCGGGCTCTAATGGGACCTCCACCGGGGGCGGGGCGACACCGACTGGTTCCGGCACGTGCCGGCCGGCCGGCGCCCTGTTTTGCCGGCGGCCGGCGGCATAACTTGGCCAGTAACGCCGCCAGGCGGGGCGCGCATCGGCGCTTTACGAGCGGCGGCGGGGCCCGGCCCGGCGGGGCGACCGTGAATTCGGCCGATAAATTACGAGTCATAGAGGCGGCTGCACGGCCGACCCCTGGCTGTCCGCCCGCACCAGCAGCGCCCCGCGTCCGCCTGGCGAATACCGCGCGCAGCGCCCGGCGGCACCTGAGCGACGCCCGGACGGACGCGCTGCTTCACTGACGGACGACGGACGGCCTGTGGAAGATGCGCAATATTTACAGTGAAGGATGACGTTCTGGTCAGACGGAACAACCGCTTAAAATCGACGCGTTCAGCCCATGGGGTGCCGAGGCATAAATTCGCCGCCAGACGCCTGGAACGTGATGTCGCAGCGGATGCCAAGGTGGGGAGCCCGTGTCCGTGACCAGTCGGCCGCGTGCGATCGAACACAACTCTTTAGCCGCCGGACGGCGGGGTGCACTCCGCGTCTTCCGCGTGAGTGTTCCCAGAGCGGCACAGCAGGGGCGGCCACGACCGAGCACGAACCGTGTCGACCGAGCCGCCCGCACGGGCTGTGCTAACGAAGTAACGACGCCGGGTGGCGGCGTTCGGCCCGATGACGCCATACTCCATCTCGGCGGTGACGTCACACTCCGAGCACGGCGTCCCGGTGCGTCATGTGCAGGTCTCCCCGCAAACAGCGCTCCTGGAGTTTCTGCCGGACGGAGAAACAAACGAAATGAACAATCTGATCCGTCATGCCTTTCGATACTGCCTCCATTCGCAGAACACCAACAGTACGTCAAGCGTGAAACAGTATCTTCTACTGGGAGCAGAGAGGCTGTAGACGCAGCAACGAATCAATATCCAATTTACGCCGATGATAAATAAAAAGCAACGACGGCGTCTTTATTCCCAGACCAATTTATTCGCTAATTGATTCATCGTACAAAACAGGTAGGTAGGAAGGAACCGAAGATGTGTCGTAGTTCCGAAAGCTGTTCGTCCTAATCAATCTTAAAATTCCATTTAGCCGTTTTCCGAAGGTGTTTGGCGACGAAAGTCGCCAGCTTGCAGGGCAGTAAGCACCTGAAGCTTCGCTCCCCACTGTAGATTGCAGGGTAGTAAGCACCTGAAGCTTCGCTCCCCACTGTAGAGAAGGAAACGATCTGACTTATCCAATCGTAAAGTTTGGCACCAAACTGCGCACAATGAGAACGAGAAATTGTGTACTTAAACGTAATGGTGACCTATTTTTCTTTTACGGCCTTGCCTGGAACTGGCTGGATTCCAAATACATCGGAACTATGCCCGCCTTTCCGTAAGCCTTCGACAAAAGTTGCGATTTAGTCTACGGCGATCAGCAGAGAGAAAAAACAAAATATGTATGCGTATATACATGCATATATAAAAGATACAATGATGAATGTAAAAAGATAAAGATTAAAGTGCTAACAACAGCTGGAAATGCAATGCACACCCACACACACACCCACACACACATTTGAACTTTAGACATAGAAGTAACGAAAAAATAGAACACAAAGCGCACCACTTGGATCCACCAAAAAGCTCGTGGGAACTAGCATTTGCCACAATTAAAAATCATATCTAAATCCAATCGATGTCCATAACAGTGAAAACTAAAATGGGACAGTGCCAGGAAATTTAGGACAAAAAGAAACACATTAAATATTTGTGCTGTTTGTTTTTATTTCACGATTCGAAACTTAAACTAATAGGTACACGCAGGTGTCCACGAAAGCTGACATGAGCAATTTATGGCAAGATAAACGATCATCTTCCCACGTCTGATATGTGCATAAAAGATGAGTTTTTTCAGAAGAGGGAACCATAAAGTTATGTTCGTTGAAGCATGCATTTATGTTTATTACGTTTTGCAGAGAACCTTGCATGAGACTCGCAAATTAGGTACCGTCTATAATCATCCACCCAGCACAACATGTACCTAATTACGTTTTCGAGAGTGGTAGATTAAACGTTCTTGGATAACATCACGGGTGGTACATTTTTATGATTCGGCGCCGAGGGCTTAGATTTTTCTATTGTTGAGATCATAAAGCGTTGCTCTTCGGTGGATTTCCAGGGCACGGATAAAACGTAAAAATCTATACTGAATGTTTTTGTCTAAGAAAACTACTTTGCATGCATCTACATTAAATAATACTGCCTACGTAAACAAAACTACATTAAATTTCTACAAAACGTCCTACATAAATAAAACTACATTAAAATGAGGAAACGATAATTCACCAAACCGGTCACAGAACACACCGAATAACCTTGAGAGAAATGCTGCACTTATATAAATCCCTTGCTGACTAAAATGACCACTTTTTGCAAAAAATAGTATAATTCAGGGATTTGACTAATGTCAAACATTATGCATGAGAAAGCGTCTTGTGTCAATTTCCAGTATGACGAATTCCGATGTTCCGGCTCCACTAGACGTGCGAGAAAAAACGACTTGCAGTACAAAACATCTTTGTAGCCACTACTGTTCATCCCCTTGGGTGTCTGAGCCGTCAGTCCGAGCATGGAGAAAACATCACTGCGGGCAATCCCCTCCAGAGGATGTTGAAGTTGGTGCTCGCTGAATCCTACCGCATTCCTGCCAAATGAGACAGCACGCGACGGCACCTCCACAAGCAACGCGTGAAACAACTTCATCGCCGAAAACCAATTCCTGCCCCCGCACCATTTCCGTTCTCCGCCTTTCCGCTTTTTCGCAGCCGCGTCGATTGAGCTTCATGTCGCCATTCCCTTCGGCGTTCGATACCAGGTCTCCCGCCGTCTGTCATCGGACGGCCTCCAGGCCGGGCCGGCGACACGACAAAGGTCACCATCACGGGCCGGCGACACGACAGAGGTCACGATCACGGGCCGCGGCGACACGACAAAGGTCACGATCACGGGCCGGCGACACGACAAAGGTCACGATCACGGGCCGGCGACACGACAAAGGTCACGATCACGGGCCGGCGACACGACAAAGGTCACGATCACGGGCCGGCGACACGACAAAGGTCACGATCACGGGCCGGCGACACGACAAAGGTCACGATCACGGGCCGGCGACACGACAAAGGTCACGATCACGGGCCGGCGACACGACAGAGGTCACGATCACGGGCCGCGGCGACACGACAGAGGTCACGATCACGGGCCGCGAAGTCAGATCACGGGCCGGCGACACGACAGAGGTCACGATCACGGGCCGGCGACACGACAAAGGTCACGATCACGGGCCGGCGACACGACAGAGGTCACGATCACGGGCCGGCGACACGACAAAGGTCACGATCACGGGCCGGCGACACGACAGAGGTCACGATCACGGGCCGGCGACACGACAAAGGTCACGATCACGGGCCGGCGACACGACAAAGGTCACGACAAGACAAAGGTCACGATCACGGGCCGGCGACACGACAAAGGTCACCATCACGGGCCGGCGACACGACAAAGGTCACCATCACGGGCCGCGGCGACACGACAAAGGTCACGATCACCGCGACACGACAGAGGTCACCATCACGGGCCGGCGACACGACAGAGGTCACGATCACGGGCCGGCGACACGACAAAGGTCACGATCACGGGCCGCGGCGACACGACAGAGGTCACCATCACGGGCCGGCGACACGACAAAGGTCACCGATCACGGGCCGCGGCGACACGACAGAGGTCACGATCACGGGCCGGCGACACGACAGAGGTCACGATCACGGGCCGGCGACACGACAGACGGGCCGCGGCGACACGACAGGGCCGGTCACGCATCACGGGCCGGCGACACGACAGAGGTCACGATCACGGGCCGCGGCGACACGACAGAGGTCACCATCACGGGCCGGCGACACGACAAAGGTCACGATCACGGGCCGACGGCGACTTTTTTCCTCCTTTTTTTTGGGGGGGGCTGGAGCCGGCACACGCCATGCCCTCCGCCGCGCGCTCCAGGCACGCGCTGCCGACACGACTCCGGCGTGAGTCGGTCCTCAAGCTCACGCAACCGCGGGCCACAGTGTCCACGGAGACCCACGGACTGGACGGACGCCCCACGAGCGACCCGCGCCGTGCGCCGCCATCCGCCCCACCGCCGCAGTCCCCAGTCAAAACAAACGACAGGCCGCGGGAGGCGGGATGGATGGATGCGAACCGGATTCACGCGGTGGCCACGCCATCGGCCGCGGCGGGTGGCAGGGGCGATTCTCTAATGGTGAATAATCACTGGCCCGCTGGAAATAGTCCGACCGGCGCCGCCGACACGCAAAAGGACGCGGCGACGGGCCGCCGTAAATTCACGGTCAATCAGTCGGGTCGGCCGTCAGCCGTCGGAAGTCGGATAAACGGTGACCGGGCGCCGACGACGCGCCGTCCGTCATTCCGCCCCCGCACGGCGCCGTCACCGGGCGCGGCCGGCGGCGGCGTCACGTGCCGGCCGCGGGCGCCGGCAGCGTTTTTACGACCGCCGCTGGCGCCGCCGCTCCCGGACGCGGCCCCCAGTCTCCGGGCCGGCGGCGCTGGCGGCCGCAGCCGGCCGTTACGGGTCCAGTTTCATCTCGGCGAAACGGGCTGCGTCCCGCGGCGGCGACCAGGCTGAGCCGACACATGCAGACGAGACCGCGACGACGTCTGCGGACTCCGCCGACAGACGGGACTCGGCCGACGTCTGCGGACTCCGCCGACAGACGGAGCTCGAACGGCCGAAGAACATATGCCGCGGCAAACGGCATAACGACCGGCTTCAAGACAACATCCAAAACAGCAAGGAAAAATATATTAAAAAAATGAAGCATAAAGGATCTCTCCGGTAAAGTCAATCAACATGTTAGATGCACTCCCACTCGCACGTCGCGCTGTTGAGCAGCGAAAACAGCGGAGCCGAACAAAGAAGAAATACATCCACTGCGGCTCCCAAAACCAACACCACCATAACGTCATTCCATGGGAGCCAAGCGGTTTATGCAACAACACCGTAAAAAACCGTGATGATCTGGTAGTCCACAACGTCGGCATGAACAGGTGACTCGCGCGGACCTAACCACCTCGGCGCCGTGAACGGCCCTGTTTTGATTGACGTTCGCGCAAACAGACGCGGTGGCCGCCGCATCACGTCGGTCCGCTCAGGTGAGCAAATGGGAGCAGCATCCGGCCGCCAGTCAGGAAGCCGGCGGGCCTGCTGCAATTTCAGCCGCCTTTGTTCGCCGCCGAGCCGAGCGGGAAAGGTTGGCCGTCGGACCGGTCGAGGCTGGCCCGGCCGACGCCGCCAGCGACCTGGTGGCCGGCTGAGATTTCATTCAAACGCGTTGCTCGGAGCAGATTGAGAGGTAACAAGTGCTGTCAGATCCCCCCTGACAAAATTCTCGAAGTGTTGAAGCGATGACAGCGAAGACAGCAGCGGCTAACGTCTTTATATGAGTTCTTCAAAACAGACTGAAAGATGCCAAATGTTGCCTACTTCCGTGCGCAAAATGCTCGAAGGATTCGCTCTTCGGGCAAGAGACGTGCCATCAGCGATGGCTGGTAAGCTACAAGTTCACCAAGGCATTAACTGGAGATCACCAAGCCGGATCAACACCCACTGGGCAAGCAAAGTTGACATCCTGCGTTTCCAATGGATTTCGACGAAACTTCCAAAACAGAACGTTACTAAGATTCGTCTGCGTCAAACTTTCTCTCGACGGACTATTAAAACCGAAACAAACTCGAAAAGATTTTGCAACGCAGCTGAGACGTTGAAAATCCTAACCTTCTCAAAGGACGTTGTTTCCACGCAACTGGACATAGCGAAATGTGAGCCCGACTTTCAATACAACCTAGTCGAGTTCTGAAGCACGGCAAACAAAACAATTTTGCGAACATTATCAATAAAGAGAAAATATCCTTCAAGGCAGAGCAGGAACAGCAAAGGAAATACAGGTTTGATTTATATCGAAGGCGAATCTAACAAAAATTCTGCAGCTGAAACTGATATGATCCGGCGCTGTCAACGCGGAGGCCTGAGCGATGACCACCGAGAAAAACGACACAGCTCCGACCGGACGGCCAATTCCATCCGACCGGTTCAATCGCCACAGCGGGCTCAATCGTTTCCGTAATGGATGGCGGCGCCGCTAAAAACCAGTCGCAATTTCGCGGAGCGCCGAGAGAGTGGCGCCTCGCGGCGACAGATGACGCCGGGGCGACAGCCGCCGCCGGCGTCGGGTCAGTCTCGCCGGGACGCCGACCAGACGTCACGTCCAGCGCCGCGCCTGTCTCCCGGCAGAGGACGGCCTGCTGGACCGTCCGCTTCCAGCAGGCCGCGGCCCGCGGACCGCGGGACCACGTCCGGGGCCGGACGGTGCCCTCGTCCGGCGGCGAGCGGCACTCGGCGGCGGCCGACCGCCACTCAGGCGGAGCATCGCGGCGACAGCGGCCGAGTGGGCTGCCGGCGCCGGGACCGATCGGCCGGCCGCCGCCGCTCCAGCGCGCACCCCAGATCTCCCGACCATCGCGACGGCGGCGGCGGCGGCAGCGGTAACCGACCGCCGACGGAGCGCCGGGACTGAGAGCACCATCAGACACCCGGCCGGGACGCTCTTACTGCCGACAGATAACGGCGGAAACAGCGCCTGTCCGGAGCACGGCAGCCGCCACCAGGTCCAGCCACTGCCGAAGAGCTGGCCTGACGCCGGCGCAGTAAATTCCGGCGCCTTCTTCTGGGGGAATTTTTCGGCGGTCGTCAATAAATAGGGAACGCGATGTCGGCGTTAACGACTGACGCCGAGGAACCGGAGCTCAGCGGCACCCGAGTCCGGCACTGGGCGGCACCCACGTCCAGGCGAGAGGTGGCGCCGGCGTGCCTGGACGGGGGCGAGGGGGGAGCGCCGACGGGCCGCGTGGGCCGCGATCACCGCGACGGCCGACACTTCACCCAGCGGAATGAGGTGGCAACTTCGGAAACGATGCGTCCGCCCCATTCACACATCGTGACGTCACACATCGTGACGTCAGGCGCGGTAAAACAGATCACGGCCGGCGATACGGTTCATCAGCCTGATTGGCTACGCTGGCCAACCTGTGTACGTAAAAGCCATCAAACTACGCCGGCGTTCAGTGAATAATGGCAGAAGAAAAGGTCATCGTCGCAGCCGTGAAAACACTGTTGTCTATGACAACGCGGATTCCCAAGGATATTAGGGAAAATAGTGTACGCGTCTGTACATGATTCCATTGTCTTATGTTTTTGTGCGTGCTCGTGATATTACTCATGACCTGTATAACGTGGGAATAAGCATTCATTAGTGGAGACCATGAGATCGTAAATGCATACATATATACATACATACATGTTATGTTTCTTTAGCAGCACTTACGATTCGGGATGATGGCAGGAAGAAATACGTGATGGTGGACAAAACTCATCATTCCTCACTTGCTACGGTAATGATGGGTGGAACAGAAAGAATCAGTCAACGGGTTCACCATTATTTTCCACAATACATCCTGCTCTGATAATGAAAATCGAATAGGAAAATGACAAATGTGACATTTCCTTTAAAGAAAAATATGTTCGAGGGCATCATCAAACAGCAAGAATTCAGCACGTGTCTCCCCTATCTGCGCAGGAAAATGAAGTAAAGCGGTCTCCTTTCTATGATGTCTCACGCGGCATCATTTTAATTCAACGCCCAGACCGACCCTCGAGAAAAACAGGTACCATTAATTTTCCGCCAGAAGCACTCTATGCCATCAGTGACTCAGCAAACGAGCGTGGGGCTTAACGTTGAGGCGGCGACACGGGTCATTTTGTAAATGAGTCCGCTACAATTAGCATAAAGAAGATATAAAAGCCTGAAAAAGAATAGTCCATTCCTACAGAATGCAATCCCTAATAAAAACTGTGGCCATGGGCTGCAAAAGATCATAATACCTTAAACCCGGCACCAAAGGAGGTATTTCGCCACTTTCCATGACTAGCGGGGCCTTTAACTATCGCCCACATGGGAGTTTCGGTATAACGCCGGGGAGGGGGGAGGGGCACGACGCCCCCGACCATTTCAACACCGTGCGTTCTACAGTGTCGTGGAAAAACTGACGCGTTGCGCGTGACAAGATCTCGCGACTGATATCCCGTTTTACGGTCTCAGGTCAATGGTCAACTTTCAAAGACGGGTCAAAGTTTAAACATTGGGAAAACAGTACTTTTTCCAGTTTACAAACAAATCAACGTTAAAAATTAAACATAAACAATGAAACGAAACGGTTATCATAATGTTCACCACTCAATTATGGGCCCATCTGTACTTCAAATGATTGCATTTCACCCACAGATTCTGATCCAGATCGTAATAGGCCAGTCCTTGTCCAGAGAGGTCATCGGCTTAAATGCGTGCTCGGAGCTGCAGTAGCATTTTTTTGGCATTTTTTTCAGGTAGCAACAGACGATGAAATTAACTGAAGCATGCGAATTAACCGACACTATCGTCGAATGGCGTCGAAGAGTCATCTTAGGTCATCCAAGGTTATCTCAAGCCTCTGACCTAGAACGGCCTCGGATTATCTCAAATCGTGACGTAAATGCGTTAATGCGTTCCCCTGAGTGTCCTGGTCCCGTACCAAGACTGACAAGAGGCGTTTCGGCTGTCGAGCGCCGGACTCTATATAACGCGCTGCCGCCCGAGTTGATGCGGCTTCCTTCGCCTCTGTCCAGCCGCCGCCTGAGGCGACACCTGCCCGAGGTGCCGTCTGCGCCGGACTGACATGCTGTTTTTTCAGACCCTGCTGGATTTTATTGTAACCTCTAAGCACCACAGTGACTCTGGACGGTAATATCCTGTGACAATGACGACTCTTTGTCCGTGTTATATCCTTCAACGAAAGGTCGTAATAGCCGCAAGCTAACTGCGGAATACCTCAATAACAGCCTGTGCCTGTGTCTCTATTTGTGTCAGGTTAATCCCTCACCCCCCAAAAAAGGGAAGGCGACCCTTCTCTCCAGCGTCGCAAAATCACAGTGGAAATCAGACCAGGACTGACGTTTCCGCGGTGATATGTATCACACAGCCCGACATCTTATTCTAAGTGCTACCTGATCCCCTTCAAGTCTGTGGCAACGGCCCATGCAATGCATGTCCCATACACCATTTGACACGGAAATTCTAAAAACGCGGTTTTAAAGAGCTGTGCACACAAAGAAAACTTTGAAATGACTCCGATTACCACAGAATGCAGTAATGCCACGTATGCGAGCTTCACACTAGGAGAACAGCAAAGCATGCTGGTAGTCCCCGTCTCGAATCTCTGGACGACCTTACAATTTACTCTGGTATGATGCATATTTCCACAAATGTTTCAAAGCGATGCATGGACCTAAATGTCCATACACGTCATCCGGAACATCAAGAGGACCACACCAGTTTAATCGCTCAGCTGAAATGTTCGTAACACCACTAAAAATCACCACTGCAAGTAGTGTTGCGTTGCAAGACCTTGCTGCGTAATTTGCGCGTGCAATAATGTCGCAAGAAGATATCTGGTCTCAGATGACCTAGCATGGCGTCAGGGGTGTTCCTTATTGAACCCCTGAGTCATCTTAATACGCCATACAAACCTCAGTCACCACGCAAGGTCACATCACCGACAATGAGCAGTTAAGTAAATTTAAACGTCGAATCGCAGAGCTTCGCTGTCTTAATAACGTCATTTGGGCGTGACCTACGATGATTTCGTGACCCAATTTTTGCCAACACGTGCAAATTTGCTGCAAGAAGTACTGGAAGTCTCAAGATGCTGTGTTTGGCCGTTTGGAAAATATGAAAAATGCGCGCGGGTGGGAGAGGTGAGGCATCTTAAGTCCCTCCCCGTCACTGGCGGATTAAGAATCCCATGGATGATAAAGGAAGATCAGAAAACACGGATGTGACAGGGTCAGTCAAAAAGCACGATTTATCTTTGGAAATTTAGAAGCATTTTGCTATCAGTAATCACTCAGGACAAATGTTATTGATTTTAACCAGTTAATCAGATTCAAACGCAAAAGCATTCTTGCATTTGCAATCATTCAAAAATCTATTGCCATGCAGAATACTGTTCACATGTTCTATCCTAAACCTTACCTAAACCACTGGAGACAAAAGCCAGTGTTTCGTCCTAACATCAACTGATTTCTGGTAAACCTACCTCGCAGACTGTTACCGCTTGTCCCACTTTCACACTAGTCTATGACTGGCCCGATATCCAGGACAACTTGGAAACATGGCAACAGCCTCGAGACGTACTGAATTACACGGAACGGAAACAAAACAAAGGAAAAAGAAAAACGGCATCGTCTCAACATGACTGACTGTCAGACCTCACCCTACGAATAACAACAGGGAGACATCCGTTGAGAAAAGCGGCACAGCAGTTTCAACCAGGGCATCTCCGAGGATCTCGAAAGCCACCTGGAACATTCCAAACACGGGATGGGAAGGGGAACGGCTGAAAGTGTACAGATTTGACTATTGTTACAGGATTTCTGCATACCCCTCCTCACAGCTCCGACACCGAATGTCGCCAACTAGGAACTATGTTCACTTTTTGCAAATAAGTATCACACAGAGTTCAAGCACGGGCGACTGACTCCCTACTGACGGAGATCACAAACCGGCAGAGGGGTTCTGTTAAACACATAACTGAATTGACCCGTAAGACTTCGATCGTGACCATCACAAGCCACACGCCGTGGAGCATCAAAGCCAACAGAACCAATACGGAGATTGCCACAGGTGTGTTCAGCACAAGGCAACAGACCCTTCGCTGTGAACGTTGAACTACGGGCGAAAGAAGCAGCAGTGAGTCAACAGTCCCCTAAGGCACCGACCAGCGCCGGAACCCGACGAACCGGGCGGGAGGGTGCCGGATCGCGTCGGGTGGCCGTGGAACAGCTCCCCTCGCCCAAACGCCACAAGGCTGGAAGAGCTCGCGGCCCGACTGGCAATGTCGGCGCCGTTTTTCCCGGGGCGGCGGCGCCTCAATTTCACGGTCAGCCTGGCCGCGGCGCGCCGATAACCCAGCCGCGGCCGCCGCCTCTGCCAGCCGGACCCAATCGCTCGCCAGCGGGCCGCATACCAAGCTGCCCGGCCGGCCGGGCGGCGCTGTGACGGCACCGCCCCGGACCGCGCCAGGGCCGGGGTGCGGAGCTGCAGGGACCGCCAGATCCCAATCCGGGATGCACAAACACAAACACCGTCCGGCCCGAAACAGAGGTGCAGAGCTGCGGGAGACATCCGACCTGAACCAGGGGAACCGGGCGCTGGCACCGTCCGCATGAAGGCGATACAGAGGCCGGCGGACATGAAACGGGAGCACAAAACAAAGACCGTCCGACACGAACCAGGGGCCAAGAACTGCAGACCGTCCAACCGGAACAGACCACAGATCGGAGCAGACCGCCGCAGAAACCGTCCCACTTCTGCGTACCAGAACCTGCGATTCCGCTCCCGCAAGTGCCCCTATACAACTGCACACGTCCGGGCACCGGGTACAGGACCTGGTGGAATACCTGACTCCGGGCCAGGATGACATCAGCACCACTGTCCAAGCGGCAGCCAAGTGCCGCCGGGACGTCAGACATCGGGCGACTTGATTCGGGGTGGAGAACGGAAAACTTGCCGACCGCAGCAGGTCGGATTCGGCAACCACAGGCATTACACGTCATGCTTCTTCATGAGACTGTTTGGCATAAATCAACATTTATCTCTTCATGATGGCATCACAGCGGTATCGCACGGGATGTGACATCGACCACATCCGAAGATAACGCCGCAGTTTGGCAGGTAACATTTCGTTCCATGGTGCACCGTATTCAAATCTGAGCAACATCCAAGCCCTTGCTGTCGTACCGATGCGTTTCGAACATGTCCCTTTGCACGCAATCCGAACGTCATTACGTGTATCCCACTCGTGGCCTTGCACTTCGATCAACTTGGCGGGCACTCCCTCTTAGGCGTTAGGAACGCAAGGATAGAGACGCGATCACGAGTGATGTAAGGCTAGTCGGTGTCTAATGGATCATCAGAATCCCTCGCGCGCCCGACCGGCATCCCTTCCTCCGCATCTTTTCTCTCTCAAGGGCGGACACGTCCTCGCACTTAGCCGGCCCGTTCCGTTCGGCGGCGCTGAGACGGTCCCCCTCTCGGCCGCGCCGGCCCAATCGCGCTCGTCCGGCCACCTGGCCCGATCGGCATCGATCTCGGCCAAACGGTCCGCGCGGCACCTGGTCCCGTATTCAGGGCACCTCCACGGGCCGGACGGTCGCCGCGCGCCGCCGGCCGCGCGCGCGCCAACGTCGCGCGTCGACGCCGACCCGTGACGCCCGACGGCCGCCGGCCGCCGCGCCACCGCGCCGCCGCCGCCGCAGGACGCAGTGAATGACGGCAGTCGGCAGACAGCTGGGGAGGGACTGCCCGACCCAAGCGCGCACGTACTCACTGCCAGGACGCCGGTCTGTCCCAGCTGGGGCGCAAATGTACCGCTGGTCAGTACCAGGCCAAGTGCGAGTCCATGGCCGGGCGAAGACGAGCAGAGCCCAGCCGAGGTACCAGTTCGCGGCTGTCCACACTCGGCCACGGTACGAATCGCGACGAGCCACGGCACGACGGCGACGGGACCCAAGCGACAGCCGCGCCGACACACCTGGCGCGAGGGGTCCCCGAGACACGCCTGATCTCCGACCCCGCCAAACGACTTCCAACGGTCGATCCCCGGGGGACGGCGGCTGAGCGGACGTTCAAAACAAACAACCGGCGACTCCCCGACGCTGGCGTGCCCGTCGACAAACGAGGGGGAAAATCAAGAGCGGAGCGAATTAGGTGTCGTTTACATACATCACGACTGACGCCAGCCTCGGGTGAACGTGAGGGCTGTCAGAAACTGCCGGCATCGCCGCTTCCAACAGGCAAACAGCAGGCGATTACTTTCTTCGGCAGAATTCTACTTCGCACGCTTCGGCGGAAACAAAACCGGTAAGTCTGCACGACTGCTTCTCCTTTTACAAAACAAAAGGCTGCGCCCGTCGAGAGAACCGTTTCATAATCGCCCTGCATTACGCAAAACCGTCCAAGATGCAGACATGTCCAGTACGATTAACAGAAAAAACAAGCAAGGCAGTTGTTGGATCAGCCAACAGTTTTTGTCATATCACATCACATCGTCAGAATACGGCGTTTTAAAAGGCCACGCATTAATTAAATTCCAGCGATGAGCGGACAGGTTTCAAGGCAACACACTTGGTCAAAATCTGGGGATCTATCCGCCAAAGCACAGTCCTCACACAAACTTCATAACATAGGTCCCACCGGGTCAGAGTATCCGGTGTCGAAAACGCTGAACCAGCTTAACCCTATTCCCGGCAGGGGGGGGGGGGGGCGGAATCCGCCCCCCCTCGGCTTTTTTGCTTGCCAATTCCAGGCTTTTTAGCGCAGCTTCACAAAACTTGGTGACTTTTCCTAGCTATTCTTTCTACATGCTGTGACAAAATTTCAAAATTCTTTTTTGTTCAGGGGCGGAGCCACGCAACATTTTTGGGAGGCACCTCAGGCCATTTTTGACCACGTTGAGGGTAAAACGGAAAATGTCTGCCAAAAACAGAGTTTTGAAGATAGAACTTAAAACTTTATATGGATGTATAGCTAAATAGTCGGGCAATGTGCAGATGTAATTTTGTTTATCTGAGGTCATTTTACAAGGTCAGGTCAAGGTCAAAAGTCAAAATTTGTTTTTTCGAAATAATTTCGGCGCCGTTTTTTCAAATGCCAAACCCGGAATATATATGACGTCGAAGGGTGCCTTCTACTTGTGTACCAAGTTTCAGCTTGGTATCAGGTCGGGTCACGAAGCTATGACCTAAAATGTCAGTGCGCGTACCCTATATCGCAATAGCCATAAAATGAAATTTTTGAAATAGAGTGAATTCAAATGATTGAAAACCTTTACAGATAATATTAAATGCACACGAGATCATTCCAAGTGACTCCAAGGTCACTGGAGGTCATCTAAGGTCAAAGGTCACAAGTTGATCTGAGAAACGTGTGACCATGACAGTTCCCCCTTTTTCATGTCCCTGGCACCGCCTATGCTAACATTATACAAACATTGTAATGCGATCTGTACTTCTTTAGTATAACATGACTAGCAGAAGCCAAAAAACGGTGTTTGCCTCTTTTATTCACTCAGTTGTTACAAAACTAATCCTCCTGTTTTTGAAACCCTGTGAACGCCCATGAATTTTCTCAAAATTTCAGATTTGCGGACCCACGGTAAAAGCCCTATCCATAATCTCTCCATTCATGCCAGTTTCATCGAAATCGGTGGATAAACAACGGAGTTATAAGAAGTCCAAAAGTACCCCCCATTTTGACATTTTTGCCCCCCCTGTATCCACAAATTTCGAAACTTCGAAAATTTCTTGTTATAAAAATGTAGTTCACGTCACGGCAAATCGATTGCCGTTTGTTGCGATGAAATCGGACAAGTAGTTCTCGAGATCTCAGGGGGCCGAATCCGCCCCCCCTGCCGGGAATCGGCCATACCGTCTAGCCCTCCGGGAATAGGGTTAAGGCAATACACGGCACCTTGGAAGCCATCACCAGTAGCCTTTAATCTTCTACGCGCTTTAATCAAGACATAATACTGGAACCTGCAGTCAAGAGAAGCCATGACTGGAAACGATGAAGCGCACTAAAAACCGTTGAAAAGAACCCTTGCACTGCATTCTCGTCGAAAACCACCACAACGCTTGAAAAGTTTACTAAAAGTCTAACAAACAGACTTATAGCCCATCAAAATGAACGAATTCCACCGGCTGTTCGTCGGGCCTCATCGAGCAGTTTTCGACAAACGTATCATTGCGAAGACGCGGCTAACTCGTCAGAGAAGCCACAATATCTTTCTTCGTCGGACTCTTGCCACCGAAAACAGGCAGTGCGCAGTTCAAGAAATTCTGGAACACTGACCAATCGCACTGAAAACGCATATAACAGATAAATAACCATGTTTTCGCACACTAAGATTGCTACAAGAAAACCAAGTCCTCGAACGCCCTGGATTTCCTCTGCACTTCTCCTTTCAATCGCAAAAGTGCATACCCGAGAAAAAAGCTTAAGTAGCCTTCACCTTGCGATATTTCATCATCCAAAAAAAGACCGGAACATTATCACCGACCTAATTCGAACAGCCAACAAAACGTACCGCACCAAAGAATTTCGGAAGCACGACAAAAATTACAAAACAAAACCGGAGGACTTAATCAACTTAAATGAAATCCAAAACGAAAAATGGCGATATACCATATTAAAGTGACGCCAGTGGAACGAAAATTGTAGACAAAAGAATAAAGTACCCTGGCATCATCCCTGACGACAAGTTGAAATTCACACTCATACACATTATTTCTCTAGTATAATTAGCACGACTATCCGCGTAAATGGTCGCAAAAGTTCCTTATTGACAACAAGACAGCTTATCTTTCGTATACCAGTCTAATCCTTTTTCGCTTTACTGCCGTCTCATTTGGGGATTAAGTATGCACGTCAGTTTGACAGATCATGTATTTTGCAAAAAACAAGCGGTTCGAATAACTGATGATGTGCACCGACCCATAAGTTCGAAGCCAATCCTGAATCGCTACACAATTTTGCAACGAGGTCTAGCCAAATGTCGGATGCTTCTTGTTAAGCATAAACTCCTGATTATTCAGCTCCATGTGTCACACCATACCATGTACTGCGTGAACGACAAATACAGAGCAAACCCAACATCTGGGATAACCTGCCACAAATAAATTATAGCAGACTTTTTACTACGTCGCGTTTTGGTTCTAGACTTCGGAATGGCATAGAAGCATCTCTTCTTCCCAGCATTAACAATGTTTAAACTTCAAAGTATACAATAAAGAAGACAGTCAAAACGCATGTTATTTATTCTCAGGGTCGAAATTCGTCATGGTATGTTTTTGGGTGCGTCAGAGTGCATGCCATTTGTATACGCATATGTATGGGGGGACAGTGAGGTAGCGCAGATATGAGTTGTTCGGATGGGTATTATACATGGTTTACTGCATTCCTATTAGCCCAGCACCTCATTACAACGGTTCAGGGGTGGCCTATCAGACGACAAACCTATCATAGTCTTTCTTGGTCGGCCTGTCCCACTGACCGGCCTCTGATAAAATTTGACCGAGCAGTGCCCCTACCCATTGTCAGTAAAAATAAAAAATGTACGTAGTTGGTCCCTATAAGGAAATATACGTGCATAATTTCCGCTACTGTTACCATTGTTCATTACAGCATTCAACCTTAATCTACGCCTTTATGGCAGCCATCATCACTGGCTTAAAATAACGAAACAAGTTGTGGTCAGAAGGTAAACCGACAAAGAGTTTGTGTTTGCCAGATGACAACGCCAGACTTAAAACCAGTAAAGGCCGACGTTTTAGGCAAATTTTCAATCAAACAATGTGTCAGTCATCCAACTGCAGGCATGCAAGATGTGGCTTTTTGCCTTCTGGTTCGCGAACTATCCCTAAAAACGTGATTGGTTGGTTACTGGGGATTAGGGGTGCACCGACTGTCATTTGGCAAAAGGTCATTCGGCGCCCACCCTAAAAAAAAAACGTGAAAGCGAGAGAATATCATAATTATCACATTGCAAGCTCCGCATGAAAAACCTGTGATCGTGGTTTTTACGCCTATTAATATTCCGATGAACAGTGCATTATTAGATAAACTGTGCACTATTGGCATCAAAATCAAGTCCCGCCCGTGCTTCTATTCTCCACTTTATGCCCTCCGAGTTTGAGCGAATATCTTTCAACACACATGCAAACGCAGACAAATGGAAAAATAACCACTGTTTTGAGACGACGAATCACCAAGCATGCCATTTTTTGGAGAGCTACCTCCGGCTTAAACAGCAACAACGTTCGGGGCAATACACGCACATTGTGTACCAAATCCAAACTGTGAAATGTTCATATTCTCAGACTTGTGTAAATGACTAAATCGAACATGAAGACCATTGCCGAACTTTTCCGCTCGGCCAGCCTGCCCAGTCTTTCTAATTCAGAGGAAACACGACTATTCGTATCTTCAATAGTACACTGATCTTTGACATTTGAAACTCGGAAGGTAGGAAAGGTTGGTTCCGCCTGATTTTTCTGGTGCGGCGTTGAAGTACTGGGAATGATGTACAGCCCAAGATACCTCTGTAAGCAAACACGTCGACGTTTAGTACAAGTGCTCGTGTTTGCCTAGTGGCGTTCCATCAGAAAGAACGAGCACGCTATTTCTCCGAAGCAGATTGGAACGGGACGGAACGGAGTGGAACGGAACGGAACGGAACGACCGCACAGAAGATCACGTTGTCAGGGAAACGTCGGCTGAAGCCGGGATCGGTTTCCTCACGGCGTGGAGCTCTGTTTTGACAGCAGCAGTGCGTTTTGCCGAATGATTAACGTTCATTAACGTTCATTAACGTTCTGAATAGAATGTCTTCTAACTTGAGTCCCCGGTCTTCAGACAAACAGGCTTTGACAGCGCCTTTAGCTTTTCGACTGAGAGCACGACTGCACGCACAGCTCAGCGCCGTCCGCTGTGGCCGCACACCATGGCCACCTGTTCGTTTCCGGGTGCGATATCTGGCCGCTCCGATCCCGGGGACTGGGGCTGGCGCCGATGTGGACAATGGCCCACACGGTGTTCGCCTGCCTGCCGCCGTCCCGTTACAGGGAGTTGCTGTTATTTGATCGGGAAACTTGCCCGGGGGCATCGAAAAACGGCCGATGAAGGTGAAAAAACGTGGCTAAGCACCTCGGCCTGTGAATCTGTGTACACTCGCTTGCGCTGTTTTCTTTATCCCCTTCATTTTCCCCTCGGAGCATGGGATAATAAAATGTAATAAAACGCTCAACAGAGTTCTCATGGGTGGTGCCCCTGAGGTGCCGTGAACGCGAACATGTGCGAGATAACACATGTGAAAGCGTGGTTTTCCAAGTTTCAAGTGCGCTCTTTCAAGAACCACAAATCGAGACAACAACTGAGACTTTAATCCAATCTTCCACAAGAAGCTAACCTGGTTTTGTCATTTTCACAGGAAGCGTATAACAGATCCACGAAGAATGCTACGACAGCACAGTACTCCTGGATTATCACGCTTATCATTTCTCAATGTCTCTACTTCTAAATCAGATGTATTTCGCAAGTCCCTAGAGGCCCCATGAACAGATTTAGATACGCCCAAAAGAATCAGACGTCGGTGGCAGCTTTAACGCAACGACAGCAGTATTAGGGTTGTTCTCGAGAACTTACGATGTTTCTTCGACCCGATGCCGGTGACAGGTCCTGATATGCTCGTCGTATAAAAGGGCCTCTCGGTCCTAAAATCTGCTGTCTGTTTTGAATTGGGCTGAGGCATGCGGCATGAGGTAAGGTTCTTCAGTGCGTCACAGGGTCCTTGCACGGTTTTCAGCGCGGAAAATTAGCAGCTTTCATCCTTAATTTCCCGAACAGAAACCCTGTCATGTGTCAATGGAGATGCGACCGCATAAAGCTGAAGAACCCTATGGATCCGAATACCCAGTCTACAACACCAGCCAAATGGCAGCGAGCAGCGAGTTTCCCATTTGACCGCAGCGCGATAGCTAAGGCCTCAAGATTCCAATAGCTCAAGAAAGTATGGCTGCTGATAGGCCTCGTGCTTACAGCACACCAAGCCTGCGGTCTGCATTCTCTCATTTCGCGCGTGCTGTCATTGAATTCATCTGCACCAGTCTGCAGTTACGGTCTTGGATAACCTGGACTACTGAGTAGCACTTCAACCCCAAACTGCATCCTCACATTGTTCCAACGGGCAACAAAGGCTAGCATCCGAACAATGGTTCCCATACCGGCACGTTCTTGGTCCAGTCTTGCGATGCTATTACTCTTTGATGACCAGCGGGCGTCTATATGTGTGACTGTTTCGCTCCCTGAACAGTGACCATGTGACTCGGGCTGTATCCATGGCTGGCGACCGGGGGGGAGGGGTTGGGAGTCCGGACCCCTCAATATTCAGGGATTTTAATATTCGGCCTATGACAGTGAATAGATAGAAACGGTTTGAAATCCTATGCGGACCCCCCACAATTTCCGGAAATCTCAAGCCATGGCTGTATACTCACAACGATGGATAACCACACAAAAGAAATACAAAACAACGTCATACAACGATAACATTTTTTTCCACGTCGCGAAACATGCAAGGACTGAAATGGGGACTGCTAGAGTAGCATATACGAGGGTCACCGATCAGTCTGGTGTGGTAATGGACGAAGAACAGCAACAGCATGGGAGTTTGTTGACGGAATCGGTAAACGCACAATGCCATCATGAAGCCGCAAGTGATGCGTTAACGTTTTACGCAAGCTCAAGAAGAAGGTTAAGGTTCGTAAATGTGTCAAAGCCGTAAAGTTTTAACAATAACGTCGCCAAAATTCATTCCATTCGCTCAAATCTTCAGCTGCCTTAGAAAAGCACTTTACAGTTCGCGAACATATACGGCTACCAACTTTAGTCTGCCTGGTGCGGTAACGGCGGAAGAACCACTAAAACATAAAAATAAAATCCAGAATGAGATGACGTCTGTAAACAGACACAGCTTACCCCAAGGCTGCAAATGACCTAAATATGCTCTTCGCAAGTCCCTGAGGACGGCTTTTGGGTGTGACTGGGCTGCGATAGTTCAACACTAACAGATAGCAACAAAATTAACTTCATCGCTCCATTGCTAGGTCGACCTAGAAAAGTAGTCAACAGTTCTTGATCACATCTGGATAGCTTTCTCATGCACTGCCGGATTCGCCGAACGCCCGTCCACCAAATTACGTCCTCTTAATAGACAACTTGTTGACCTGCTCCCGTTTTTACGCATCGCAAACTGAATTTGTTCATTTCGACGGCTCCTTGTAAACAGCCTTTCACGATCAAAGCGGGAAATGATGTTAATTTCACAAATTCCGCCTTGGCGCGCCTTTCAGTCGGCTAAAAGCCCAAACATGGAGTGCACCGGTGCGCGCCGAGCGGTGACGTACTCGCGCCGCGCGCGGAGTCCAGCCTAATGGACTCCGGGCCGCCGTGTGACGCTCAGACGCCGCCCGCTAATGGAACTCGACACGAGCCTTGGGCCCAACGAACGGGCCGAAACGGCAGCCCGAGACGGGGACCGACCACGGAGCGACGCGGCCAGCACGGCCGCACCGGACACAGGACGGCCGGACCGGACACAGTACGGCCAGACCGAGCACGGCCAGACCGGGCACGGCACCGGCGTACCGGGCACGGCACGGCCGAACCAGGTGAAAGCACGGCCGAACCGGGTACGGCACGGTCGAACAGAACCTGAACCCGCGCTGATCGGCGGCCGACAGCAGCGCCATCTGTTACCCCAGCCAGCGACGTCTGCCGAGCGGCGGCGCATCCTGAGACGCCTGGAGGCACTCAGCTGCGTTCATTGGGAGACGGAAAGGACCAAGCATGGCGAGCTTTGCAGACAAGCGTGATTATATGCCGATCATTACCTGCGAGCTCCTGAAACGCGTCTGAACATCAACGGTCGCCAAAGCAATGTTCCATCCCAGGACGCGTTTTGCACTGAGATATCCAGTGAGTAATAAGTAGTCTTAGAAACCAACTTGGAACATACACACCGTGTCAAAACTCTAGGTTTAAGACAGTACCCTGTGACTTAAAGAGCATATCCTATTAATAACCGTAGTGTGACGTCACCAGTGAGCAAATAATGTACACGTTCATTATCCTGTGCATATCTGTATTACGTCATATCAGCCAATGTCTATCACAAATAGCTTTTAACGAATTACATTTTTTTTTTGGTTCCGGGACTTTCATTCAGAAAACTAGCACTAGAGACATCAGCCCTTTTCTTTTCTTTTATCTTTTCAGACCCATCAAGTACGTTTATGCAAAGTCCATCAGGGGAGAACATTCCCTTCATTAGTCCTGCTTGTATTGACGAACCACAGCATTCATGGCTAATTTCGTAGCGAACAGGCATCCATTCCTTAGCGTCTTCCTTCAAGCCTAGTATCGTCTCCAGGAAAACAAGGGGAAGAAGGCCTCACATTACAGCTGCTGATCTGACCTATCACAGCCGAGCTGAGCGGCAGTGTCCAAAGGAGAACGTATGCATAAAAACCTTGCCCTCATGGCCCTTGTCATGCACATCCGATTTCGTATTACGTTAAACAGACGTTGACAACAGCACAAGTGCACGCGTGCAAACAGTTGCCAGGTGCAACAGCCTTCGTCTACTCAAATGTATCCAAATGTAATGTGCATGTACAATAAATAAAAAGAACCAAAATAAAAACAGTAGATATGAAACAAAAATGGGATATATCCGTACACTTTAGGCCAATCTCGAATCGCGCTAATTTCATCGCCGCCAAGGGATCTTCTCCATCTAACGAGCGACCTAACGTCCCAGGTCAACGCTCGGCGACCAGTGCCGGCAGCGCCGCCTGCTGGCCGACACCCTCCCTCGGACGATAACGAGCCAGCTGTTGCTGGCGCCGGTAAACCCCTCGCGCCATTCCCGACGTGGCGGCCACTGCCGGCAATTGGCACCTGCGCGCCGTCGGCAGGCGTTTCGACGGGGAAACGCGGGAATGACGGGCCCGGCCGAGCAGGAGCTGCGGAACAGTCCGCCCTGCCGAGCAGGAGTTGCGGAACAGTCCGCCCTGCCGAGCAGGAGCTGCGGAACAGTCCGCCCTGCCGAGCAGGAGCTGCGGAACAGTCCGCCCGGCCGAGCAGGAGTTGCGGAACAGTCCGCCCGGCCGAGCAGGAGTTGCGGAACAGTCCGCCCGGCCGAGCAGGAGTTGCGGAACAGTCCGCCCGGCCGAGCAGGAGCTGCGGAACAGTCCGCACGGCCGAGCAGGAGCTGCGGAACAGTCCGCACGGCCGAGCAGGAGCTGCGGAACAGTCCGCACGGCCATCGCCGCTCCGCTTACGGTGGCCGGCGCCCACAGCCCGCGGCACCGACGACATGGTCGCGAACGTTTGTCGGTGCTGGGAACGAAGAAGGTGTAAAAGCGTTCTACCGAGTCCAACTCGTCTTTCAAGACCGCCCGGCCAGGCAGCGCGACTGCACGCCACGGCTTCTGTGCAGGGGACTGATGTTCCGTGCAGGCATCGACGCCTTTCCAGGACCAGTCAACTGACAAGCCAGTTTGAGGACAGCCATTGTCCAGGGCCCGCGTATGAGTCCCGTGCCCCTGCATGCCGCCAGCACGAACACAAAACAAATGATGTGGCGAGCTCAATAGCAGGCGCACGCGTTGACAACTTTTCGGCGTCAATAACACCACCGTCGCTGGCGCCGACGCATTCCGAGACTGATGATGTGTTCACGGGCGGTGCGCGACAGAGACAAATGGTAACGTTCCAAACAGGAGTTAAACGCTATCAATCAGCCGCCGAATATCGACAGCACAACACACCCGGCTGCGTTCTCTCCACCCCGACATACGATCGACTCACAGTCCACTCCGCACAGTTCCGCGGGAGCTCCATACTGGGTACGGCGGCAGCGACAGGTTACCGTCGCCGCACGCCGCACGTCGTCAATCTTTACAGGCTTCCCGGAATTTCGGGAAGTCTTGGCGAATGACGATAAAAGGGGCATCTCTGACTTAATGTAACTACTCACGGCTTTCGGAAAAGACTATCATCGATGGTGAATGAAAGTGAGGACATATACAGGTAAGTGATGGCTAATAATGACCGTAGTCACAACGGTGGACTAGAAAGGTCTAATAAGGTTTAATAATTTAATAAGGTTTAATAATCGGATTTGATAATTAATAAATTGAAATACCGGCTATTCTGGTCCATTTTTGTGTGCTTCGATTAATGTTACTTTCATCCTTATATGACAATGCTACAAAAACACTGCGATGCGGTCTTGCATGTGCAAGAACAATGACTAATTCTAAATGCGTTGTCTGAACGAGTAATTTCGGCTTTACGTCAAATGACAAATGTCAAATAACTTGAAAGCATAAGTAAACTTTCCGTGCGTCAGGCATACTTACACCAACATTACCGACAACGGAAGGTTAAAAGGATGAATGAAAATTACGCCACCTAGACCACACCGGTAACAAATGTTTTGTTAGTGGAAACAGATAATTCCATAAAAGGCTAATTAGCGTCTTAATGGGCAATTTGCCAAATTTCTCCTTGATTCTCGACCTTGATCCTAGAGTTGCAATGTCCCTAATATGTCCATGTTTTATGGTTTTCACACATTTTCTCTGAGAACGTTATCCACATGTTTCCGAGCAGCTGGCTATCATTGCGAGTTCATTTTTATCTCCGGCGCTTGTTTACGTCAGTCATACACGGCTCCCATGAGGACGACATCACAACTCGATGCTGAAATATATACGTTCTCTGCAAAAATAACTAGAATCATTACAATCCCAATAAACGGCTAAGAACACAAAACTTACTACGTTATATGTTATCAAGAGAGGACATAAAAATAAAAATTCTGAAAATGTAAGCCAACCTCAGATTTCGGCAAGAAAGGTAAGCGTTCATGCCCGATGACACCCAGAAATATTAACCAGTGCAACGCGTGAAAACCATCTTGTAGTGTCAACTGCAACACAAACATGCCACAATTTTTGTTGCCGGACATATGACTGTGTCACAGCGTTTGAATTCAGGAGACTAGCACGGTGAACCAGACGACACAGGCCAGCTGGTACAAGCAAACTGTCCGACTCAGAGCGGCAGATTGTTCCAAACAATCTTCCGATAGGGAGGGCATCGAAAACGCACGATAAAAAGTAAATCAAATTACAGAAGACGAAGTGCTGAACAGAACGGTGCACTTATTTTCTTCCCTTGCGTTCTGATTCGCCTGCACGGAAACCTCGACCGTCGGACTTTTTGTCGAACATTTTCTTTTACCGCCGCTGTGAAAACGGCAAGACAGCTACCGGGCAGTGTCCAAAACTGACCTGGTCACGTACCCAGCTACCTCACGGCTCAAAACACCCATGGGAAACAAGGCCGCTTTTCAGAAAGAAAGACGGAAAGACAGATTTTTTGTTGAATGCAAATCAGAAGAACAGTTAACTTGAGTCTGCCACATTCCTTAGTTCTCCGAACCGTTCCAACCTTAAATCTGTCTAAATATGGGCTGTCATCTGCCGTGTGAAAGACTACCACGCACCCAAACCCAACAGTTTACTCTTGTCAATGAGGACGCAGACACAAGAATGCTTTTTCACTTCATGGGATGGCTGCAAAAGGCGTCTAAACCGCCTACTCGCGGCATACCAAACACTTAAATGCGGCACAGAAACAAACGCAGTCAATAACTACCCGCAGGTAAACTATCAACATCAGGCCGGCAGCGTCAGGACCTCATCGGCGCCCCCCCCCCGACCTCCCCCCAAGGCACGAACAGTCGAAGACTTCCCTCTTCCCGTTGGTTTGGCATGACGCAGACATCCATGCGCGGCGTTCATTTCAGGCGCTTCCATCAAATGTCTCCCAGACTGCGGGCCAGCAGCAACAATCGTCCCGGCCGGCGCTCAAGCCGCCAGAGAACTGCCCTCCTCTTCTTCCCTCTCCCACACACACATGCACACGCACACGTACACGCACACACATGCCGTCTTCTGGGGAGGCCTGCTGGCGGCCCCCGAGCACTCCGACGCGCTGTGACAAGGAATGAATGCGTCTGCATGCTGGCCTGAAGGCGATGCCGTCGGTTCGAATATCGGCCCAGATGACAGGAAGGCGTCCCGGCAATTCGCGACACTGACGCGCGATGAAAATGAAGGAGTCTCCATCCATTCGAATGCGATTCCGTCGACTGCGATATTCAGCAACCTAAGGATGGCTGGCGACAACCTGTCCGCCACACATAGCAAGTTCCCAACTTGGCGAAAACAGCATCTGCAGCGTCAACACGAAATGGCGCTGGTTTTCGCACCGGCATCGGTCCCCTATAGACAGCCACGCACAGTTTGCTGCCAACTTATCGCTGTGAGTGACAGGACTGGCACCAAATGTCGGAACAACGTTACGTGCGGGTACTACATAAACTATCCAGGAGTGTGACTGCACGGTATTTAACGTTTGCATCAGTGGGATGTCCCGCCGTCATTCGCTGGCTACGAACAAACAGCTCGGACTAGGCGCACAAACTTTTGGCACCTGCTGCCCTATCAACTTGACGTCGTATAACTTGAAAAGGCTACGGACAAGTTGAAAATTGGCGTAATTATGCCCACAACGTCCTATGGTGACAGCTTGCTACGCGCAGCCCGGGGGCGACGCCCGCCGTCCGGCGCACGATTATCTTTTCTCTGTTCTGCAATCCACGCGTATTTAAACATAACAAACATTAAACCATTCTGCTGGCAATGAAATGAAGAGTCGAATGGTGCGCAGGCTGTAGCATTTCCTGCTAAAACATCATCAGTAGCGAGCATGAAATACCAAAGCGAGGTAAGACAAACAGTATTTACATCACTATGCCTCGGCCGGACAAACAATCACTACCACCTCTCGTACGAACATTCACCTTTCTATTGTACAGTTAGCAGTACCAACATCAACGCAGCTGGCAGGAATGCATGCTTTTAGTGAACTGGCATGCGCCTCAAGGCTTCCGAAAACTCGGCGCCGCCGCGGCCAACGGTCGGCCGTGCTTCGTGCGCAGACATCCGATGGCGGAAAAGTAAGCCTCAAAACTTAAATTCTTTCCAAAAAAATGCCTTCAAATTGTTAGGCAGATCAGGTAATGATGATGATACGTGCCACAATGGGGCAAATTTGTGCAAAAAAATGGGCCGTAATTTACTGGACAATTCTCACAGACAGACTTTTGACGATGAACAGAGACTGCAACTATTGTTACTTCGCAAACCAACGCTTCCAATTACTTCATGACTCCTCCGAGGTCAATCAAGAGACAAAAAAAGCAAGTGATCTCAATTTGCAATTTTGAACTGAGATGGCACTGACCCATGCGAGGAACCAAGCTACTGACACCATGGATGACGCCCATACATAATAATGAGCAGGTTTAAATTAAACACTTAAAACACTTCATGATTACCGTTGCCTTATCGTGATTTCACCATGATATGCCCTCGAGAGTGACCTGTCAAGACACTAACCTGCAGGTTTTAGAGAATACGTAAAAAGGTTTCAGTCAGCTAAACAAAACTTCGAAAAAATGGAAGCATTCGTTGTACGGCAACGACCAAAAATCCTCAGGGTGAGGTTGCAACATCCACTGGGAAAGGTTACGCTGCAATACGCGCGTCCTCGCTTTGATCACACAGCCAAGCTTTGCCTGATTTACAATTACGGAACACATTTTGCCTAATATATCTATACAACATACCATACTCTTATATTAATTAGCCTTGAGGAGAATGCATGAGTCCTTTCGGTGTATGCCCGCAACCATTAACCCACTGCAAGGCCAAGACAGCACTATGAAACAATCAAACAAACAAACGAACAAACAAAGAACGAAAAAGTGGATGAATAACGTCGGACGGTTTCATTCTGTTGCACTCGACCTAGTGATGTTGCATCGAGATCTTGCATTGCTAAAGCTAGTATCTTTCGCCAAAAGCGCACTACGACGACCCATCTTGTTTCTCAGGTAGCTTGCTGGCATTCGTAGATGAAACAAGTGGTTATCAGTTCTTACAACGCTGCGATTTCGTTCAGGTGGACAGCTTAGTTCTGCAGAGCTGCAATGCTTCTGATAACGAGGAGCAAAGCCGAACGATAACTTGGCATCTACAGGCCGAAAGATGACAACCCAGCTTTATCATTACGAGAGACTGGAAGAGAACCATTCGGCCCACGCCGATAATTGCACGCTCGCCAACCTTCGCCGGCACCAAACAAAGCCACCACCACCGAGGAAGACTGGAACCTGCGTCTGTCGAACACTTCCTCACCCCTGGCCGTCTTCACCCGTCTGCAAAGTCTGGCCTAAGGGTCAGGCACTCACCTGTCCCAGCATCTCGGCCCGAGGCAATCACCCATCCCAACAATCCGGCCTGGGTTACTCACCTGTGCGAACACTCCGGCCTGAGGCACTCACCTGCCCGGCCACTCCGGTCCGAGGCCCTCACCTGTTTGTACATTTGCCACATGAGCCGGTTGGTGCGGAACTGCGCCTGCCTCTTGCGCTGCGTGACGCAGTCGCGGATCTCCGGCAGCCGGCGCCACAGCCGCTCCGTGTGCTGGCGCATGTCCCGGTAGTCGAACGCCCGCCGCACGTCTGGGGACGGAGCGGGACTCGGTGACGCCGGACAGAGGCGTGCGGGGCGTCCCGCCGGCCGAGTCAGGTCACCCTGCCGAGCGGAGCTCGGTCGGCCGGCCGGGTCTGTCACGTCCGTCCGATGGCGGGCCGGGTCTGTCAGATGGGTCCGGTGGCGGGCCGGGTCTGTCGGATGGGTCCGGCGGTGGGCAGGGTCTGTTAAGTGGGTCCAGCGATGGGCAGGGTCTGTCAGGTGAGTCCCAAGATGGGCAGGGTCTGTCGGATGGGTTCGGCGGTGGACCGGGTCTGCCAGGTGGGTCAGGAGGTTGGGCAGGGTCTGACAGGTGGGTATGGTGGTGGGCCTGGTCTGTCAATTGAGTCCCGGCCAGGCCAGGCTTGGCCGACGGCGGCCTCTGCATCAGACCACAGACGAGTCACCAATTAGCCTTCACACGATCGCTGGTGGCCATTTTCAGTCGTGTTCAAGTACCAGTTGAAAACACGATGAGCATTTGTCATATGATCGCTATCCCGAAAGTGCAATACATTGTCCTTGTACTTTGTACCTCGTACCTTGTTTATGCCTATACTTATGGCTCTGCCTAATATGCCAGATGGCATTTGCACGCGTCAGGATATCGTTGAAAAATGGCATGACCCTTACCGTTTTCTGCTAGATGGTTGTTATGATCCAGTTAAAGAGATGCAATCTACAACCTGACACTCACTTTTGCTTATGTTCAGAGGGCATTCCATGCCAAATCGACCAGTCAGTGGAGCAATTCTACACGATCTTCTCTCAGATTTTGACCTTATATCTCCCTTCAGGTCGTGTTCGGCACTAAACAAGGCCACGACATTTTTAGGTTCATGAGGCTTACACTTTGGAAGTTACTGCCTTCGGAAGGTTAAGGATTTTGCACGGAAAGGGTGTTTGCTGGACGTCAAACCTTGCCAAATATGGAAGTTTTATCAGATTCGCCAAGTGCACCACTTGGTCCAGAAAACCCAGAGAGTTCCAATTTCGGCAAAATCACATTTCCATTTTCAGGTACGGATATTTGTTGTATATATACATATATACATATGACTTATTTTTTTGGCTTTTTGGCATTGGGACACTTGGGCTAGCTTGACCTTGAGCACAAGAAACGAAACTAATGTAACGCTCCAAAGTTTCTGAGGCTTAATTCCCACAACTAGTAATCTGAGTGAAGAAATGTTTTTTTTTCAGGCGTGTCAGACGTGTATGATTATCCTACAGATCAATTTTGGCCAAAATCCGAGAATTAAGGGTGCTGGGGACTGGTCAATCTGTCGTGGAACGCCAAAAGGTAAAAATACGCCGGTGGGGATGGCTATACAAAAAAATTAAACTGGCTGATTCCAGCTTTCTCTTTTCCGGTTTTCAAACGTTTTCCGTAGCTTTTGGTACGAAGCGACGGGCTCCACAAACAAACGGGAAGACGCTACACGAGGACAGAAAATGAAGATGTCCAACGCAGCAACGCTCTCACACCACGCTGAACACGGTACTGCTGGCGAGCAAGTTCGCTAAAACCAGCTGCGAAGCCGGGCCAAACGATGCAAATACGGCCACTTTCCATGATTACTCTGGCGTGGCACGAGGAACGGTTCGGTGATTTGATTGGCCGACGCCCTGTGTCGCTTGTTCATGATTGCATGACAGCCGCGGGCCGCAAGTTAGAGACTGCACGTCAATAAAATCTTGTCCAGCGGGCAAGAGTCGACATTAGGGGTAAAGTTTCGGCCGCACGTCCGTCGGGCTGTCGCGCACCGTTCAGGCCGGACCAATCAGCGCGCGCTCCAGATGGGCCGGTCGCAAATTGGAACATTTCTGCAGTTTCCCCGTGTCACATCGTTAAATCAGCTGCTGGTGCGGACAGACACGGCCGTGCTCGTGGAACGAGGTATCGGCGATCCAGAGCAACATGCTAATTATACGCGCACATGAAGTTCACTGCGCCGAAGAATCAATAGCCCGGCGTTATCAAGACGTCCTGGGGCTTTGAAACACACAATTCGGAGAAACCACCTCCAACACACTTCAAACCACCTGCAACTTGCTTTCAATCATATGCAACGCGCTTACGAGATGTGGTCCGAACATAACGACCATCACCTCACCAAAAAGGCAAGAAAAGACCTGAATGATCCGTTTTCTCAGCAAACATGCCACCTTCCGGGCTACGGAGAACAGCAGACGTGGCTCGGACGCCTAATCCGAGCCGATCCACCGCTCACCGCACCCCTGAGCCTGCTGACGGGCCCGTCCGTCGGCGCGGCCCGGCCGGCGCGTACAAATCGGCCGCGAATGCTCCGCGAATAAGCAATCAGAACGCCCTCCAGTGTTTCCCCCACGAGCGACCATCTGTTTTCACTAGCGGCGCGGCCCGGGCCGCCTCGTTCGGTTGTTTTGCAGCCGAGGACCGCGCGCTGAGCCGCCCAAAGCCCGCGCGAGCCCGAGAGCTTCTGCCTCGCTGAGCCACAGCGCCAGGCGCCGCGTCCCGAGTCGACGACTGCACCCTGCTATCGGCGGCGCTTTAGGTTCCATAGCACAGGGCAGAGTCTGGGCAAGGGGCATGAGTATCGCATATGACGACAGTACTCCCTATGACTCAATGTGCGCTGAGGTACACATCGCATCTAGCTGCGAGGACCTCGAATTACCACCCGCTCCGTGAGTTCGTCAAGCTTAGGTGTACCTTTATCTCAAGCCAAAACCAATCCACAATCATCTTCTGCCCACGCTTCCTTGCACCCATCGGACTGTACCGCAATGCCATGACACGGAGATCAGCTGTGGACAAGCCACAAACCTGACCTGGTGCGCTTTACCCTCTCGAGCCTCAAATCACCAGAACAAACAGCACGCGGGGGGTACGGCGGCTGCCCACCAGCGCGGCCACAAACCGGGCGGCGGTGTCGAGCAGGCCGGTAATTCGCCAGAAAAACACCGCCCTGCCCTGGAAACAGGCCACGCGGCCAGATTACCGACCCGCAAATGGCCGGAAGCAGCGGGCACGGCCGGATGTGGGTCACGTGACGGGAGGCCGGCGTCGCGTGCGACGCGGCGAACGCAGGCGACGGGGTGGCTCGCCGCCGGTGGCCCCGGGCGGCCGACGCCGGAGGTAAGCGGAGCCTCCAGCGAGAGCCGCCTCGCAACGCCGGCTCGCTGCCATTGTTCAGGTGTCGTCATACACGCAGTTCAACAGCCGTGACTACGCGAATTAACCCTCGTCCCACGAAGCTTTTTCTAATGCAGCCTATCAGGAACGAAATCCGCCCACCGGGCCGTTGAAAACTATGAATTACGAAACGTTAGGGAGAACGCCACGTGAGCAACAATGCACATCAATATATTCTTCTGAGAGACAGACGACCAGGTAACCGTGCGACCCTAGCCAATTTAACGTGATTTTTTAGGCCACCGAATGCAACCTGTCACACCTGCTAAGAGCCAAGGCTCTTAGAGGCTTGGCTTTGGAGGCCAAGTCATATGCCTCCAAGCTGGTCATCAGGCAGGCGCCGTGGCCTACTGGTTAAGCGTCGGGCAGCAGAATCCGGTGCGTGGAAGGCACTGAGCTCAAATCCCAGAACGGGCAACTGCATTTGGCTAGAGGCCCAAAAAGATCAGCCGGTCACGAGACGGCCGTGTTGCGGGGTAGCACGGCACGATGAAGATGTTCCGATGCCAGTTCGGCGCCTGGGAAAAAATCACGGCATGTTTGGGAATGTCTGGGTGGTGACTGGAGGTGTCACAGTCCGACAACAAGCGCAGTTTAGCATGGACTCTGATCTCAATGCTGCGTACTGCAAAAGGTTCGGGCTAAATGTATGTTCGAAAAATGTATGGGGAAATGCGCGTAATCCGGACACATCAAGTATCATCCAGCTGCTCCGTGCGGTCAACTGCTGAGAAAAATAGCTTGGGGGATAGAACCACCCCTTCACAGGGCAACGGTTAATGGCAACATGTGCAGCCAAGGACTTAGCTTTTTCTCATCGTTATGGCCGATCCGAATCCTAATTCTGTCTTCCCGGGACCGTCATTTACACCTCTTATCTTCACCCAATGGCACCAAAATACCCAGGACTGGTCCGAGGAGCTCTGAACAATTCACCGACCAGCAGCCAGATGCAACCGACAAAAGCTCGCTCTGTGCTGACACGAGACGCTTGTAACTGACCCAAACGAGTAGCACACATCTTCACACCGTTACTGTTCGCGATTACTGATCCCTGCTGCCTGGTGCGTTACGCCTGACGTAACGAGCGACACGCGCCGTCAAGCCCACAAACAACGGCGCCGCGCCCCGTCACGCCTTGTTTACGGACGACTAACGCGTCGGCGTGTCGCGGCTGCGACGCCGACCACGCTCCGCCGACCGAGCGCGAAACGAGCAGGATCGCTGCGCGTGACAGTCGGACAGACAACGGCCAACGAGACCCTCACGTGACCGCCCAGCAACTGTGCACTGCAGCACCGCAGAGCGGGAGCGTCAGAGGGCTGACTGGTTACAGCCAGCACCGGCCGACGGCACATGCACTGAAACCTGAGGCAAGATCAACGACCATCACGATTTGTCGAGCTAACTGTGTCACGCTGACCGGTGGATCGTTACGAAATCCGAAAAAAACTCTTTGCCAGCTGGCTCAAGGGCCGAGACAACCCTTGTTCACTGGACGCGGAACTCCGCAGACGGGAGGACCGGAATCTTTGCAACGAGCTGTCCTAAGCCGCGACTACCATCCAAACACTTCTCGGAGCCACTCGGGGCAAAGTCGCCCGAGAAACTCGGAGCGGGCGGGCTCTTCAGACGGATCAAAACCCGACAGGCGGGGCTAACGACTGGCCGACGGGACCATCCGAACACGGACGTCGGAACAACGCCTCTGCCAAAATCGAAAACAGCGAAACTTTCGCCAGCGAAGGGCGAACTACCATCCACAATGCCGCCGCCCTCGAATCGACTTCAGTGCGCCCAGCCGAGGCTCAAAAGACGGGACAGGAGGGACGCGTGTTTAGGCAAACGGAGGTGCAGAAGAAGAGAGGAAGACAGAAATGGGGAAGACGGGGAATGGAGCAGAACATAGGGGAGAGGGACGCGAAAGAGAATGGAATGAATAAGTTGTGAGCTGCACTGTACGGTGATAACCATTTTACCGTTTCCCGAGGGCACATTACTATATTGAAGGTTATACGAAACAATGTGAAAGACTACTTACCAATTTCCCAGAGTACTACAAAAATATTTTAACCACTAAATTTATGGAGATAATAATGTAAGTTATAAATGTGTTCTACAAATATCCAAGTTCACGTAAACCTGTCTCCGCACCACAAAGGAAACGCGTGAAAACCTGCAAACTGCAAGAACCATACGCAGCAAGCATTAAATGGCTTTTCGCTGCCGTCCAAAGCAGTGAAGAATGAGAAACCACGTAAAAAAAACGTTCCTTATCGCCACCGCAGTTGCCGGCCCGGCAGGAACGTCGATTGATGGGCGTCGTGGGTCCCAAATTAGAATAACCTTAGCACCAAATCTAAACGATACTCTGAAGGGTGCGATTCTTCAGAGACGTGACCGTGATTTGAACTGAAAACCGACAGACAGATCGCAATATTGCCTCTAGGATTGTTTTTAAGCTGTTACCAGAGACCGGTCGTTCATTTCCATGTCCAACTAGTACCTGTAATATTGTTTATCTGTATGACAAAGGTTTCAAACGCACACGCTCTGTCGCTCGCCTTCTGTTTGGTGTTACATCTTTTACTGGATAACATTTCCCGCCGAATTTCTCGAGTAGCTGAAGTGATCACGGCCTCTATCTCACTGCAAGCGATTGCAAACGTCTGGCTGGGGTTTTGAGTGCTGAGTTTACGGCCGGTGACATGAAGTTTTCAACCCCAGAATAGATCTGCCATCAAAGCTGACACCATTGGGACGGGATTCAAGTAATTCTATCCAGGAATGAACCACAGTCGAGTCATTCCCTAAAACTGGGGACTATGAATAACTTTCTGTGGTCAAGTTGAATGGGCTATAGCCCAATTATACTCTAAGCTTAAGTCAAAGGCCAGACGCATGGAGAGCTACAAAAGTGATGCATGGATGCTATTAGGCAATGCAAAGACACTGAGGCAAACCCTACCAAATCAAGTGGCACATTCTGCATGTACGTGGGAGCACCACAGCACGCAGCGTCCTTCCCTCCTCCCCCTGTAACGCCAGTTCTGCCATGCAATCGTGATTAAGAACTGGGGGTTGAGGTGTGCGTCGGCTATTAGGACCATGTTGTCCTGCTGTCTAACTGCGTTGATCGTTGCACTCGTATTGTGAGGGACGGTTGAGCTTTCTGGAGTTGGAAACACATTTCCTGCTTTGATTTCAAGGGATCCTATGTGTTTAAACCAGCAAAATCACTCGTTAACACCATATCTGAGGCCTTCTAAATAACGCAACGGGGATTTTACGGGGGCGGGGGAATCGCATTTAAGAAATCTTCAGCATGAAAGCGCTGCTGCACGAACAACACGCCCGAACTGTGTGTCAGCCGCGCCGAACTGCGCTCCCCTGAGCAGGGACCGCCAGCGGGGCGGCGCCTGGCCCGGCGCTCCGCCGCTCCTCCGTCGGCCGCCGGCGCCGGCTGTCGAATCAGCGCCCCCGGCGGCGGCCGGCCGCCCGGCGGCACCGACAAAGCTGTCCGACCGCGCCGCTAAACACCGCACAATTCATTAGCGGGCCGGCGGCCGGGCAGATCGCCGGCGGCCATTGTGCGCCGCCTTTCAGGCGGCGGCCGGCGGTGCGGGCGTCAGCGCCGCCGGCTCGGCACGATAGTCGGCCGGCGCCGGCCGCGGCTGGGCTCGATAGTCGGGCCGCGGCCGAGCCGGCCCGGTGACCCAGTGGCGTGGGCTGAACGGGGGTCAGTGAAGGGGAAGCTGGAGACGAGGTCCCGAATTACCTTAAGTTTACTGCCGTCATCTAAACGAAGTGGATATAGCAAGGGAAGCAGCGGTTTGCATCGTCTCAAACCGTTATTTACGGTGCCATTGCTTTGATTTCACCATCTTAAATGTCAGCGGGATACACCCTTCCACTGTCTGACCGTCAACAGGACTGACCTGATCCCGCCGGACCGTCAGAAGAACCGACCCTGACCCCGTCGGACCGTCAGCAGGACTGATCCTAAACCCGCCTGCCCGTCAGCAGGACTGACCCTGAACCCTCCGGCCCGTCAGGACTGATTCTGATCCCGCCAAACCGTCAGCAGGACTGATCCTGAACCCGCCTGCCCGTCAGCATGGACTGGCCCTCACCCCGCCGGCCCGTCAGGACTGACCCTGAACCCGCCTGCCCGTCAGCAGGACTGGCCCTCACCCCGCCGGCCCGTCAGGACTGACCCTGAACCCGTCTGCCCGTCAGCAGGACTGGCCCTCACCCCGCCGGACCGTCAGGACTGACCCTCACCCCGCCGGACCGTAAGCAGGCCTGACCCTCACCCCGCCGGACCGTCAGGACTGACCCTGAACCCGTCTGCCCGTCAGCAGGACTGGCCCTGATCCTGCCTGCCCGTCAGCAGGACTGGTCCTGAACCCGTCTGCCCGTCAGCAGGACTGACCCTCACCCCGCCTGCCCGTCAGCAGGACCGGCCCTCACCCCGCCAAACCGTCCGCAGGACTGATCCTGAACCCGCCTGCCCGTCAGCAGGACTGACCCTCACCCCGCCGGACCGTCAGGACTGAGCCTGATCCCGCCGGACCGTAAGCAGGCCTGAAAGTGACCCCGCCGTCAGGAGACGCTCGGTGAGGACCCGGTGCGAACGCGGCCCGCGGGGCCAGTTGGCCGCGGTCCGGCCCAGATTAGGTGTCCGGCGCATTGTCGGCTCGTTACCGTCCTTCCCCGCGGGAGGGGACCGGCCCTCGGCAACAAGCGGCAATAGAGGGACCGCCGGCGGGCGGACGGGTTCATCAGCGGCGGCAGAGCGGCGGCCGGCCGGCCGGGCGCGGCAGAGCGTCGCGCAGAGGCGACGACTCGGCCGGCGACGGAGCGACTCCGGCAGAATACGCCGACGGCGAGAAGCGGACGAGGAGGAGGAGCGGTCCCGACCGGTCCGACCAGGCCGCTTTGGACAGGACGTTTAACTGGCTTGTCTGTCAGAACAACTGAGTCCGATCGTGGCTGCATTGAAAGCATGAGCAGCAAAACAAGCGACTCTTTGGACGTGCTTGGCAAAGACCTCATAGATTATTCCGCCCTCACGTTTCATAAACCTAGTTCCAACGTTCTGGGGATAGAACCCAATGTCTGTAACACACCTAGCCCTGATGTGCAACTCCTTATCCCAAGGCCACGGCAGCGGTCTTCTCCTTTTCTCTGTTTAACTTCTAAACGGGCAGGCACCTCCTGACAGGAATACTTCTATGAACGCGCAAACAATGCGCGACGCAGCATCAGGCTTTGAGCCGTAGGGTGAAGCAAACCCCTCTTTCCAGCGCTTCGACTACCATCCCAGCTCCTGCCCAACCACAATAATCCGCGACCTGTTTCAAACCGTATCGGCACGGAGGGATCTGATCGCTCCGAGCGCCGCCGGAACACCGCAGCCTCCTGGCCAGCCCTTCCTCTACCTCGGGACAGACGCCCGACTGACTCACGACACCGCCCGTACATCAGCTACATTCGGCAGCCACGGCTGCGAGCGGAGAAAACACTTAAACGTTCATGGTGACGACGAAAACGAGCCAGTCACTGAATTACGGTGGGTGACCAAGACACGATTATCTGGCTCGATGAACGAAATATCTGAAGTTCATCGCGTACCATCGATGAGGTGGTACCGTCATATCAGTGTCTCAAACGCAGCCAGCTGCCGCAGGATTATCAGTCGACACATGAGTCGCGGCAATACATCTCCTAGTGACGCGCCCGCTTCCAAACTTTTCCGAAACGATATCGTTTCTCATCCATGCCGTGTCAGCCATTCACAGCTGAGGCAGAAAAGCCTTTAAGGATGATTTACAGCGGTCGAACGGTCGCCGTTAATAGTATCCGAACCAGTTCAGGGTCGCAGCATGTCAGAAAAGGCCGTCAGCTACGAAGACGGTTGGAATGTGCTATATGAAACAACAAAGGACCTCAGGTTGTCAGCCAAATGCCGCCCGAATGCGCCCGTTTGGAACAGGCGCGACATTTCCCAAATTCGCCATATCATCCTTCGCAACATTCATCCTTTTCACACACAGGGGGAAAGTTTGTCAATAGTGTGACGATTGCGTCGGGTCCTCAATTACTGCAGTCTTTCTTTCCCGTTGAGTCTGACTTAAATAGCAGTAGTCTTTTCGAGCGCGGCAAAAAAAAACGTACAAATGCAAATCCATTACACGGCCAATTTCCAGCAACTGGTAGGATGTATTGGGGCATAAAACTTAAAAATTTCGGAAACCGCACTGCTGAAAAGACCAAAGAACGTGTCATTCAAACGTGATTAGGAAACACTCGAAAACACAAAACGGCTCATCCCTCGCTGAGTAAGAATGCAGTTCCACGGACGCCTGGCAGCACTTTTTTGCCGTTCGATTTCCAACCACGACACCATCGAAGCGATGACATTCTTTCTTTAACGAAGTCAGAGCACCCACAAAAACCGGCAACCACCGGGGAGAAACACCACCAAAACAACACGGCAACCTACCGAAAACACTCAAGCTAATAAAAGCTAGCCGTATAATGGACCTCCCGTCAACCGCGAGGCAAGCACTTTAATCCGGCCTGCAGTAACCCAGCAAACACAAGCCATACGCCGGCCCGAGAGCGCCACTCCGGTGTTTTGCCGGCCCTGTGTATTCCAAAGTCGCCGGCCATACGCGACACCAAACAGGAAGAAACCGCTTGGGCGGTCCCGCAACAGGGCTGAAGCATGGTTGGCAGACCTGCCGAACCCTAGCTTAAGGGCACTCGTCCGTCCCACGACCCAGGGTCACGGGCCGACTCGCCGCGTCGCCGGCCGCCCCACACGGCTACTGCGGCGGCTCCGGCGACCGACGGCGGTGGCGACTCGGGCGACTGACGGCGGCGACTCGAGCGGCCGGCGGCGGCAGCGGAGGCAGCGCGGGGCCGCTGACGGTCAGCAGTCGCCCGCCGCCAGCCGAGACCGATGGCCGAGCGCGCCGCCCTGCCCCCGCCGACGACGCGTGAAATGAGACGATTCCGGCGCGCGGCGCGTCGTCCGACGGCCGACGTCGAGAGACGCACGTTCGTGGACGATGCCCCCGGGGCGTCCGGTAGCTCGCTCACGCCCGGAAGGTGACGGGGCGGCCGCGGGCCGAGCCGCGGCCCGTGCAGTGACACGAGGTGGTTCGCCACAGCTCAGCGGCGACGACAGCCACCACGACACGACATCTGATGCACTGTGTCTGCCTGGCATAACCCGGCATGGCCCGCCGCCACCTGCAGCCATCGCAGGTACCAGCGGCTGAAGGTCATGTCAAAACGAATCAATCACGGCTTGTTTCTCCTAACGAGGGACGCTCAAGCAGACCTCGCGTGACTCGCCGTCCCCGCCCGGGGATCGGGTCCCGGCGAAGGCGGTTTAGAACGAAGCTGGAAGCACCTGCTCCGAGCCAGCACGAAGGACGGCGCGGTACCTAAGCACCGCGGCGAGGCCCGGCCCAGTGCCGTCATTTTCTCGGGGCCCGGGGGACGGAAATGTTTGTTTCCAGACCGCGAGGCGTCTTTGTACTATCAAGATTTATGAATTCGCTTTGCCGGACATCCCACTTGGCCCGGAGATTTGGCAACATTTCAGTTTCACTCGTCCCCATTTCAAGGAATCTCTGTTGCATAGTCTGATGTGGTTTAACCTCGCCAAGAGCAGCAGAAAAAAACATGCTTGTCTTGAACCGAACAAAACAACTGAACGTGGACTACGAGCTCAGTCGCTACAAACCATTTGGGAAAATGGGCTCGTGCTAACAGGCACGCGACTGTGGACTTTAATTGGATTATACACATTAAATTTCTCGCTATGACCCGGAAAACCTTCACTTTCATAGCAACGACAAGAGCAAGACAGAAACCACACGAAAGCCCGTCCGCAACTCAGTAGCTAATAAACGCCAGCAGATCACGCGCAATCGCCTGGCCCGCCTGATCGCGCGGGACCCAGACCTGCCCATGGTTCCAACAGCCTGCACGCTCGCTCATCAACCCGTCCGACATTTGCCGGTCCGCCTCCTCCCGCCGGTGGCCGGCGCGGGCTGGGCGCACTCACTCTCCGGCCGGAGCGCCTCGCCGAAGTGGCACCAGTCGCGCTCCGTGGGCAGGTCCGGCAGCTCCTCGGCGGCGCGCGCCACCCGCTCCAGGTTCATCTGGCGCAGCTCGGCCAGACGCTGCAGGTACTTGCGGCGCACGCACGCGTTGCGAATGTAGTCCGGTCGGCGGCGGCGCAGCGCCTCCTGGGCACAGCAGACGGCGGCGTCAGTCACGGGACGCACACCGTGCAGAGGGGGCGGCGGCTGCATGGTTTCCTGAGGGTAAGACGTCGCGTGATCGGCACATGGCATCAGACACACCGCGGGAGGCCAGCACACCGGGGGACCGGAAAGAAGACGGCGTCGTCATGCGATGAACTGCTGGGATGCGGAGCCGACTTCATTATCCTGCTAGCGGAAAGCTTAAATACTCGCCACATACGTGGAAGCCGGTGAACGAATACTTCCATCATCGGGTGAAGTGCCGATATGCAATCTTGGACTCTGCCTCCAAGGAGTGCTTATGTGAAGGGGACAGCGGGTCGACGACCGTTCCTTTCCGACGTCCGCTCCGTTCCCGACTCCTGCCGGAGCCGCGCAGGGCCGGGCCGCGCGCCGCCCGTCCCGCCCGTTAACGCCGCCGCCGGGCGACTCATTACGACCGAGCTGTCGGCCGCAGCGGCGTCGCGGCGCCGCCGACGCCCAATTAGCCGGCGCCGTCCGATCGGGCCGTAAACAGGAGTCGGCCCGGCGGCGGCGGCAGGGAAGCCCAGCCGGGTGACACCAGCAAACACGGCCGGCCGGCGGAGCGGCCTGGAGGCTGGCCGGAGCCGCCGGTCAGGCCGTCGGCCCTAAACAGAGGTACGGGGAGGTACCGCAACCGTACGACGCTCAGTGACCCTCGTCAGGCGACCGGACTACGCCAGGGTAAACGCGCTGATACGCGTCAACAGGCCGCAAACTCACCGCGGTCCTGTCACCCTGGTTGTAACGCCGGTCACAAAAGAGGTTACTTACTCGCATGCAGGAGCACCGGCAGAGCCAACCCACGAGGTCATCAGTCGTTTAACTTACCCAGCGTGTAACGTGTACGTTAAACGTGTAACCTAACCAGCGTGTAATTTCGTGTAAGCACGAAGCTGACAGACCTTTTCTTCTGCCTACTAACATCCATTTGTCTTTTACGTGATGCACCGCCACTCGTGCAGTTTCATGATTTTTTCTACGATAGCTTCCAAAGGCGCAGAAGCTGAAGACAGAAACAAGGGCCCCAGCTTTCATTCCGACACCGCAGTGCTAAGCCCGAATCAGCGGAATCATTTTTTACCTGCTTAATTTTCTTCCAACATGTCTTTTCCTAGCATTTAAGCGCCACTCGTAATTGAGAACATCAGACGTGAGATCCAATTCCGCCCAAGGTCATTAAGAACATTCACGACACGATTTCATCTCTGCGGGATAATGCACCATCCATCCTACACGGCAAAGCAACGTTTCCACACCACCGCCAACCACGTCACGTACACAGGATTGCATCCTGACGCCCCTTTAAATGGCGTGTCGGCTCCGGTTTGGAGGGCGCCACCCCGTCCGCCTGCGGGCGACTCGAACGCGGCGGCAAGCTGACAAACAGCCGACGGCCGACGGCCGGCCCCGGCCCCGGCGCTGAAACCATCGGCTCCCGAGCCGCAGCCATCGGCCATCGATCAACGCTGAAAAACGTCCCGGAAAGATAGCACGCGCCGCCGGCCGGCGCGTCCCTCCACCCGGCGCGTCGTCTATCGCCGCCGTGAGAAATGGCGTCGGCCGTGGCCTGGCGCGGTAATTCGCAGTGTGTCCGAATTTCCGCCAGACGCTGGCGCTGGACGACCGGACCGAGGCGTCGATATAGAGAGACGGCCCGTCCGGCCCGTGACATCACGGCAGCTCCAGCAACATCGGCCGAGCCCAGTCTGCTCCGGAACAAACCAGCAAAAGACACGGTCATGTCTGTAGAGTTCCCACAGAACGCTCTCCACTACATCGAGGAGCACAGACTACGATGGGCAAAAAGGAGCTGTAGACGTGCAATCATCAACGCCAGCACTGGTGTTGGTTATCGAAATCCGAATTCCGACTTTTCCAAGGTTTTACGATCTCCGAATCGGGAATCGGTCGGATATAGCACTTACTTCTCGGAACAAAACTGGACAGCGTATTGCAAGCCAGCTGCCAAAAACGGGATAAAACCAAATGTTGTTTAAAATTTCATTCATAAATTTAAATCCAAGTACAGCACATAACTACCATTTTGATACAGTCACGCAACACCATGATTGGCCAAGCTTCTGCAGTTACCATATACAATTCAATCCCACATCTCTAAATGCTCATATCGACATTGCATACACCTGAAATGAAACAAGGCTGTTGCTGGTGAAATTAATCACGATGGAATTCTGTGAAAACTGTAATGCACCACATTTCCTTTAATTTTAATGTCATTATTGTACGCAAACAGAACACAAGATATTCTGCCAACATTTGCCAGAACAAACCTGCAGACTAGACTAAATGATCTTCAATATTTCATCATTTGCAGATGGGCCATAAATGCAGTGTTGTGAAATTAATGAGAGTGCCACACAAACTTTTTGGTCCATTTTCCCACGCCTCGCCCATCGGCACAATGTTAAATTTTGGGATTACTGGGGTGCTCATGTATCCCAAAAATATATAGCATTACCATTATGGAAGGTCCGCCCTATTTCATAGCACTGCAAACCGGAAACTGGCCTAATAATCTGCAGATGACCCGCAGCTATTTCACTGTAGGTGCAAACTGCAAACTGGCGTTTATGATGTGTTTAGCTCAGGCATACGTATTCCCCGTAACACTGGCTTGCTGCATAACTGCATATCGGCGAACCTGTATGCTCAATGTTACAAACAACTTCCCTCCCACCATTAAACCTACCATATTTATTTATTCAAAATGACTGGATCCCCAGCCAAGCCTCTAATTTAGCATCTCGCCCGACAGTATTCACTCTTCTTAATGCTGTCAGTCCCATTCTGCTCGACCCAGGAAGATGCGCCACATTTGTTGTCATATATGGCTGCCCGTTAGCCTGCAGGGCTGCGGGACGGTGAAAAGTCGCCAGCAATATCCGCTTTCCATTTTTCTTTTAAACAACAGTTCTTCACACAAATTCCATATCGGAATGATTACGTAGGATGTAACTACGACATAATGTCACAGGCTAGCAATCGAAGGACAGATATTATTGCAGTGCCCAAAGTTATGTCTGCTACTACTGCACCACTGGAAAATATATCGGAGTTTTCTTGGAAAGACTTGGATCTTGAACAATCTTGGACACTCACATAGCTTCCTCCTCGGAACTTGGTCGGAAATGGGTTCGCGTTTTATCGAAAATAACAACACTAGCCAGGACCAAGTAAACAAAATGTCGCAAACTGCTGAAAAGCTCCCCAAAAAGATTGCTATAATGCACCAATAGCCCACTCAATTCAATGACAGATAATCTTGGTTAGCACACATCCATCAAGAATCCAATGGCCAATATAACTTCTCCAGGCAGGACAATTTCCTCTCCAGAAACCCACTCCCACGAGCTGCGACGACTTCAAACCGGCTGGGAAGATCAACGACCCAATTAGCAAACTTTTCGCCGACAGACTTCGAGTGAACGCCCCTGCACGCCTGCCCGCGGAGCATCGTCCTCTGAAGTGTCCTCTGTCGGGTCAACAGCACTATGTCGGTCAACGCAGCACCGCCTGACGGTCACCAGAGCGCCCGCTGTCCGCGTGCCTCGCCACGACGGTGAGCACGGTGAGCTTCGCCGGGAGCTCCGCAACCGGCACCATCCGCCGGACCAGGCGTCGGCCGGCAGCGTGCCGGGTTCACCAGCCGGCGTTCAACCCCGAGACTCCGCCGTCGCCGCGCGACGAAGGCACGGCGTGTGTAGCGCCGGCCGCAAGACAAGGCGGTTCAGATCACTGCCAACATGTCGACCGCTGGACGCTGAATGAGGTCCTTCATCAGCCACGATCGCACGGCGCAGTGGAGGTAACGCGCGTTCTAGGCTATATGAGCAGCCCTCCAAGGGACTATCGGCGAAAACCAGCTACCCGGTGTTATCATCAACGCACAGCGGCGAACGAACCACCGATACGGAGCCATAGTGGTCTGCTACCAGCGTGCCGCTGGCCGTACCCCAGCCGGCCGACGGAGCCGCGTCAGTCTCGTCCGACGCCGCGGGCGCCGCCGGCCATCTGATCGCACATCACCGCCCGACGGGCCGGTGTCGCCGCGGCGACGGCAGTCGATCGCCGCCATGCTAATCACGCGTCGAGCGCCGGCGGCCGCGGCTAACGGCCGACGAGCCCGGGGGAGGGGGGTCTGGGAGGGTGACTGGCCGGCCACCTCCGGCCGAACCGCGGCCGGCCCGGTCCGGCCCGGCGCGCCCGCGTGGGAGATGCAGCCCTGCGGCCCGAGGTCAAAATAGCCGCCCGGAGCGCGGCCGGCGCGGGCACTTACACGATTAACTGGCCCTCTCGGCGTCTCGACTCGGCACTGAGCAAGGCCGTAATTAAATCACGCCGCCGCGACAGCCTACTAGATTGGCCGCTGCCGCCGCCGCCGCCGCCGCAGTCGACCGAGCAGCGCGCGGTGGCCCGAGACCGGCTGTCGGCGCCGCTCAAAGGCGGCCGCCGCCCGGAACGGCGCCGGCCGGTCGGGATCGACCCCTACGGCAGCGATCACACGCCCATGACCGGAATCTGCCCTGCCGGCGGTCAGACGCCGGCCAGACGCCAGCCGCCGCCCGGCCGAGCCGCCAATGTCCGCGGCACCCGATCGCGGCCGTTAATGAGAGCCGACGACGGCCACTACACTCCACCAGCCAGCCGGCCGTTGGCAACAGGGCCGGAACGTGCCGCGAGACCGGCGCCGGGGAGCGCTCACGGCGCTAAGCGGAGGAAGCGGGTGCTACACACCACTGCAAAGCCCCGTGACGCGAGGCGCGACAGCGCGCGTTTGGAAGCCACAAACCACGACCGCCCGGAGCGAAACCCTGCGGCAGCGCACGCTGGAGACCACTCGCGGGCAGCCGAGAAGCGGCCGTGATCGCCGCAGATCCCGGCGTCAACACCGGCCCGGTCCGAGGCAGCGCTAACGGCGCCCGAGCCGGCCCCATCGATCCCGACGGCGGCCGGCGAGAGGAAGCCGCCGCGGCCGAGGCGATACGATCGGCGGACAAAGCCGCGGAAGAGGGCGGCCGGTCACCAGCTGGCACCGCCAGCGGCGCCGCTTCCGCCGGAAGCCGCGACGCCGGCGCCGCGAGCACGGCCATCGGGCGGGTCGAGTGGCCGGCAGCCGCCAGGCCGCGCCCGCCGGATCATGACCCTGCCGGTGAGCGGCGGACGGAAAGGACGGAATGCAGACGTCCCCATGCGCTCGCCGTTTAGCGGGTCTGAAGACGACCACCGCAAACTTGAAATGCTCTAGGAGTGTTCAAAGAAAATAGCACAATCCAACGTTAAAAACGCAAGCGTAGCCAACCAATGGAAATGAATGAAATCGTTTTCGTGGTTTTTCCGGACGTCGCAACCCACACTCCACACATGCCACGGTATTTGTGCAACACGTCTCTCAAAGAGCGAACGAAATACCGCGCCAGTTTCACCACAACCCAACCCACTCCACCTTTCACCACAGTACAAGCTGACGTCCTCGGCCCGCCCCGACCCTAACCTGCAGCTCACCACGGGACACGCTGACGTCCTCGGCCCGCCCCGGCCCTGACCTGCAGCTCACCACGGGACACGCTGACGTCCTCGGCCCGCCCCGGCCCTGACCTGCAGCGAGATGCACTCGGCGGCGCAGGGCGCGCCGGCCGGCCGGCGCTGCGTCACCGACACGCGCCGGCCGTCGTCCGACTTGACCTCGTCCCGCTCGTGTTGGCACTCGGAGCCGGCCGTGGAGGAGCCGGCGGCGCCGCAGCCGGGCACGGCGGCGGTACCGCGCTGCCGCAGCAGCTCCTGGCTGAGCCGGACCGCCGGCAGCACGCGCCGACACGGCTCGCCGCTCGACTCGGACGAGGCCGGCGCGCACGGCGGCTCGTTGCGCACCGCCAGGAAGTAGGCGACCGAGCGGCGCGTGGTCGGCGGCGCCGGCGGGTGGTGGATCACCAGCGAGTCGTCCGAGTGCACCTGACGGTATGCGGAGATGGTAGTGGTGGGCCGGTCTGGGGCTGCAGACGTCGTGAGGGACACACGGTACATTCAGCGGTACTACCGGCACCACGCTCACTTACATCCGAGATACCTGCCACAGCATGACGAGTGGCAACGGGGACAAAAATACCAGCACAATCAAAATACATACATAACGGCAAATGCTCGCAGCGTCGCCTTGCGATCAATTAACCCGTCCCCGACTGGGGGGGCAGTTGACTGCCCCCCCCTGAGGTTTTTCTGGGATTGCGAGAGAACAAACAAACACAGAGCCACGAAACTTTGTGTATCTTTTGCTCCATCAATTTTACGTCTCCTGTCGAACTTTTGACCTCAGGTCAGGTCAGGTGCCTGACCTAGACCAGGTCAAACAGACCTAAGTCCAAAAAAGTTTAGCGCCCTCTAACTTTTTCGCAAAACAAGATATCTCAGTAATACTTTCAGGGATTAGTGATCGTGATAGATGCAACAAATCTGCTATCTCGGATTTTTCGGAATTTTTCGGGTCATTGACCTAAGGTCAAGCCCATTTTTAAGACATATCGCCGTTTTTTCTGAAATTGACGGAATATTTCATCACACTTTTAGTGTGGAGTGAAGCAGACATCTAGTTGCCGTCATTGGGCAAAGTATCGGTGACTTCCAGCCATTGACCTGAGGTCAGGTCACGAATAACTGAAGTGGGTCAAAATATACCATCGTCAAAATCGACAATGAATTACTCAGAATGGGTAGAAAATGGCAGAACTAGCTTGCACAGACGTAAGTAATACCAGGAACCTCAAAAAGTTTGAAAAAGTAGCATATTTTGGAAATAAACAGGCTCTCGCGAATAAAGCTCCGCCAACATTGTAGATTGACAACTAATCAGTTTTTCCAAAATTTAAGCATGAAAAACCATCACAAGACCCACAAAGATCAATAAAATTTACATAGATTGTCTTTTTTCGCAAAAATAAAGGAACGCTAAAATTAGTTCCCTTCAATTTGGTACCGCATACGGCAGCGGCGCACAGTGACGCCTGACGGGAGAATTACGGTGTGTTTAACTCAACGTTTCGGCGTATATATTGAACAAATCTGAGGAAATTAGACGTGTATCGGCATCCGCGGACATTTACTTATGCGCTGGTGCCTTTACCTATGCGTTATTAGTCACAGCCCTTGAGATTCAGGCCATTTCTCGGTCTCATGCAGTCGACTATGAGAAAACATATATAGGGCGTAAATTGCTTACATATTATCTAAAACTAAAAATGAGACCAGTTTCGAGCTCTACTCGTGACGGGCTTTCCAACGGTATGCTTATTTTTATCGTGCGACCAACCGTTCGTGAGTTAGAGGGGGGGCAGTCAACTGCCCCCCCCCCCCAGTCGACGGTGTTCGGGACGGACCGACGGTCGTGCGCGGGTTAAGAGAAGAGCATGCAATCATGCGTTACGATCAACCACGATTTCATGTTCAGGCACCCAAATCTGTACGTCAATTATCTATTCGAATCTTCCAGTAACACCATACGCACGTATTTCCTATGGGAAGATTTGCTGGGTTATGTAAGAGGGAGAGGGAAACAACGGAGCATCCACTTTTAACACGCCAGTCACAGAGGAATGGAGTACATGTGGCGATCAGGCAGCGGTTCGGGGCGTGCAGGGCCTGCCTCTCTCACCTCCCTGCGGTCCTGCAGCGGTGCGGGTGGTAAGGTCTGTCCCTCTTACCTCCCTGCGGTAGGTGGTGGTGCGGCGGCAGTAAGGGTCGTCTGACGCCGGGCCCAGGCAGGTCTGCGTGCCGACCGAGCAGGCGCCGCTGCTGGAGGACCAGCCGGCGGCGTCCGGCGGCCGCGGCGAGGCCGGACAGCTGGGGAACACCTGGCAGAAGTCGGCCCGGCACAGGGCCTCCTCCAGCTCGCCGACGCGGACCGGCTCGCGCAGCAGGCACTCGGCGCGCCAGGCGTCCGGCGAGCGGGCCGGCCGCGGCCGCCGCGCCCGCTCGGCCGGCGGGGGCGCCGAGCTGCCGCACGGTCCGGGGGAGCCGCCCGACGGCGCCGACGCCTCGGCCGGCGGCCCGGAGGAGGTCGCGGACGAACCGGCGGCATCTGTAACAGAGCGGGGACCGGTCAGACGGTCAGAAGGGAACGCAACAGACAGACAACAGCAGAAACGGGTATCGAATGTCCGGAACAAAACAATGGTCTGTCATCCACACGGACAGGTCTGTGACAACAGCTGGACAATGTATCGAGTGTCTGGGAGAGCGCGGTGATCGGTCAGACGGCCAAACAGCCAGCAGAAAACGGCTGAACAAGCCATCGATTGCCTTTAACGCGGTGGAGATTAATCGGTTCAGTGAGAGGCGAGCAGTTATTAGCTGAGCCGTCATGAACCACGAGATGATGATGGTCCTCAACCTCATCTCTGAAGCGCGATTGTCATGACAAAAATAGCCACAGCGCCCTTCATGATGCATTCAGACGTTACGTACGCGACGCCAGAGACGCGCTGAGAATGAGATCTCAACAATGGACATACGCCTACAGCGGCTCAGCCTACGCCTCGATCGGCCGCAAAGGAGACCGGGGTCATATTTTATCTTCCGGGCTATCACTGTCCGATCGCGGACAATCTCATATTTGATGTCGGCACAGAGTCGTCCAAAAAGCAATAACTCTTGGACGCTTACGGCAATATGGATCTACTTTGGTTCCAGCAACAATATTGATGAGAGAAGCTGCCCCCTACTTCAACATTTTCCAAGCCTTATTAACCATACGAGGCATCATCATCATAACGTCTCCGAAATGTCGTATATCACGATACTTGACGGGACCGACTGGGCAGCAGACAAAGAAAAGATAAAACACCAAACGGCACTTTGCCATTAGTCGATGATTTTAATAACATTCTATGAATTCATCGGTGGCCAATCACATACAATTACAACCAACAACTAAATGTGATAACCGCCTTCTACTAAACCGCAACACGGACTTTATGTGGCGATAAAGTGGCAGTGTTAAAACTTTATCATGGATCGTTTCCACCTTTTCTGCGGAACTACTTCTGCTTCAGCTTTAGATTGTCAATTCATTTATGCCGAGATTGAGCCAGACGCTCCAGGCAGGAATAAAACCAAACAACCAATCAGGTCACGCACGGCATCAATCAAGCGCCGTTAACAAGATGTCGATGGCCATATCATGCAAGGCAGGCCAACGACCCAGTATCAGTTAACTTCTTGTAACTGAGGTAATACAAATTAATTTACATTTACCGTGAATTTACATGCATATACGACCAATGGGTCTCTGTCAGCTAAACCGCCTGATGATAGGCTGTCGCACAAAATCGGCCCATCAAAGCATCGGCTCAAACACGAAGGTAGAAAAGTTGCATTACGTTCGTAGAGCAATGTATAAATATGCCATTAAATTATGTGCAATGTCTAGTTTAACGCAAGGAAGTTTTTAGGAAAATTCTCACGATATATGCAGTGAGGTCTTTGATACGATTAAAATTCCTGCATGAATGCATTTTTTGCTGATTTCTAAATAATGCCCCGCATTCAAACTTGGCCTAAAAACTGAGTAGGATTCAGACATTTCCTTGAGTACCAAGACTGCCGATCAAGGAAGCGCAATTTGAGAGTTATCTTTGAATATCATTTAAGCATGCAAACATCTGGAACTCTGACTTTCATTGATTATATCAGTGGGTTCGCTTGCTTCCGCTTGCTTTGCGCTTAATTCGTTTCCTCTCTTTCCGAAAACCTGACGTTCAAAAAGCTGTCCGACTGGTCATGATGTGTTTCCAGCGACTCCTAAACGAATCTGAGATATGCATTTCCTGGTAAAAACGGCTTGCATCACCCTGGTATAAACATTCTTCTGTAAACCACGCGCTAAACAATGAAGAACATGTTGATACATGAGGGAAATCTAAATCCGCGCCTTCCCTTTCGCAGGAGACGTACGCTACAGCGTCTTCCTCCCCGGCATGTTACTGTCAGACGAAAACGAGCAATGTGGATAACGAGTCGGAGGCGTTGCTGCGCGGGCCAAACGAGTTCGCAGTACGGAACCCGAGGGCGGGGGCGGCGGTGCGTCGCCAGGGCGGTCTTCCACGACAGGGTGCAGCCGGAGAGTCGGACCGACTGGCTTCACCGCGGCGTGCATGATGAATACCGAACTAAAGTTTACCTGCTTTTGAGAATCTGTCAAGACTGATCTTGAGAATGTATTTTCGGACACTCTCAAACGGATTTAAGACTTTTTTTGGTAAAGGCATTTTTGGTATTCGCTAGACAATGAAAAACGTGTTGATGCATGCGGGACATTTAAATCACACCTTCGCTTTCGCAGGGGAGGTCCACTGCACAGTCCTGGCTCCGATCAGTTCACAGCCGCATCCGAATCGACTGCAAGTTTGCCAATCTGTGGGCGATGAAAGGGGCCAAGGTGCTGCGCGACTACTGTGGACCATCTTAAAGTTGTCAGGCGCCAGTACTTCGTCCACAACCAGAAAAACGTGTCACCCGGAAATCCATGTATACAGCGCCGAGAAATTGCCTTAGAGCCACGCGGTGCGCTCGGCAGGTGTGCAACCCCACCGGCAGCCGCCACATGCCAATTTCGTCCCGGTGAGCCGCCACCCAGTACCCAACGGCGTCCGCCAGGTGCCAATTTCGTTCCGCCGCGGCCGCCGTCAGGCACCCGCCGTCGGCGTCAGGTTTCAATTTCGCGCCGCCGAGCCGACGCCCGACCCCGGCGGCCGTCAGGCGCCGCCCCAGTCCTGCCCGGCCGCCGCCCCAGTCCTGCCCGGCCGCCGCCCCAGTCCTCCCCGGCCGCCGCCCCAGTCCTGCCCGGCCGCCGCCCCAGTCCTGCCCGGCCGCCGCCCCAGTCCTGCCCGGCCGCCGCCCCAGTCCTCCCCGGCCGCCGCCCCAGTCCTGCCCGGCCGCCGCCCCAGTCCTGCCCGGCCGCCGCCCCAGTCCTCCCCGGCCGCCGCCCCAGTCCTGCCCGGCCGCCGCCCCAGTCCTGCCCGGCCGCCGCCCCAGTCCTCCCCGGCCGCCGCCCCAGTCCTGCCCGGCCGCCGCCCCGCCCCGGCTCGCCCCCGGCACCCGGCTAACGCGGCGTTACGGCGCGGCCGGCTCGTAAAGGGTGATCAGGCCGGGCGGCGGCCGCCGGCGGAAACAGACGGCCGGCCGCAGCCCGGTCCGGTCCCGCCGGCCGGCACGTCAGCGGCCGCCCGGACGCCGCCGAGTGAAGAGCCCGGTCGGCCGTGCGTCTTGGTTTGGTCGCGACAGGCGGCGGCGGCGGCCGGCCGAATATAGCCGACCGGTTCCGATCTTCAGCGCCGCGCCGCGCCGCGAGTCAATGGGGACGCCGCGTGCGGCTGAGGCGGCGCTAATGGCGGGGTGAGTGCATGTCACAGGCAGCGGCGAGCAGGCTCGTCTGACGCCCGGCGTCGTGTGGCCGCCGCGGCGACGTCCGCCCATCGACGCCCGCAGCCGCGGCGAGAAAAGGAGGACGAAGAAAAACAGATCACGGCGGAGGTGAGATACACGCGGGGGAAACAGGATGTACAGACCGGAATGGGGAGAAACGAAGAGAACAAGTACGGGTGGCTGTAATGGAATGGCAGCAGAACAGATGGCATGTGCGTCGAGAGAAAACGTGGAACAAAAGAAGCGCGAGTGGGGGACGAATCAGGAACAAGAAAATAGGATAAGTCGGATGAGCACAGAAACACAAAAAGTAACGAAGGAGCGACAACATGCGGAGAGAAGCACGCGGAAACCCCAAAAAGAATAAAATTCGGAGCAGGGCAACGAAAGAAGCATATGGAGAAACATATGCGTCACCTCATAACAAACTGTATCGGAACTCGAAGCCTCTCCAGTCCAGCCAACGGTACACAGCAGCAGCAGTCCGGATATAACGCTAATGGCTTCTGGGCGCATCAATGGCTGGTGCGCGGGAACAGCAGATCGCCACACAGGAGTTCCAGACCGCGCGAGCTCATCCCACACGAGGAGCGCCAGTCCCATTCCATCGGCATTAATGTGCTGCACGCTGCTTGCCAAGTCGACTCTCGAGCTTCTTCGCTGGCAGGCAGAGCCCCGCGGGGCCGGTCCACGATTATAGGATGTTGGGGAAGAAATGGAGACAGGGCAGAGGGAGCACTGTCACAACATTTGCTTTAGGCAAATGACCCCCGGGACATCAGAGGCCTGCTGCTACTTCGGTGCGTCCTTAGGTTCATCGACCATGGATGTTTCTGGGAAACATCGTCATCCTAGATGAAACCAAGATGTAAGAGGAACGCCGGTATCTAAGCTCGCTAAATCAACGCAACACCACTCACGCATTTAAGCGCTCATTTTGCACATCTTCAGAACAGCTCATACGCTACGTCAGAAAGCCTTCGCGACGACGCTTACATCCAACGCAAAGGCGATTCTCGTCGCGTGAACGGCTAACTGAAACGCCCGAGGGTCTCCGCGCCCTGAGGCAACTGCAAATCCCCGCACAGCGGCGGCGAATGACCGCTTCAGCGGCGCCGGCTGCAGGTCGGCTGCCGGAGTGGCCGGGGCCGGACCGCCGCCGGCTGTCGGACACACAGTCCAGCCGCAGCTCCCCGACTGACGCGGGACGGACGAGTGACGTCAGGACGGCCGCCCCGACCGACCCGAGCGAAAACGCAACTGGTAACAAACGTCACGACCGGCTGTTCAGTCCATACAGTCTTCCCGTCACAGGACGGAATCGAATCGCTTCGGTGCTCGATATCTGTATTGTACCGCATTGGGCATACACATGTGCGTCATCATCGCACTGAGGTTATTCCCCAAACGGAAACAATTATATTATATGGCTAGGACGCTAAATGGCCTGAACATGATGGAAGTCAAACAAGGATTGGGACTAACGATGCAGGGTATAAGAATAAGATGGCAGGTGCCCAGATGAGCACTGCTACCTATGGTCAGCTGCACTCAAGCGTGAGACGCCTACCGAATGGAATGCAAGGATAGAGATACAACAAGAGCCAAGTGCCTGGTGCTGCAACCATTCCGGCGCTGCGCTCAAGGCAAGGACTCAGTTAAAGGGCAAGGTGGTAAAGGATTGGGAGCGGGAGGATTAAGGTTGAATGCACAAGGCAGAAGACCGCAGAAAATTTAAGGCACACAAAAAGACTTGATAAAAGCCACTGATTGTGATCCTTTCGTTCGTAAACAACGATGCATTACGTGTTGTCTCTTGTCCCGTTGTCCGTTCTGCGTCTCGGCACATATGGTATGTTATTCCTTGATTTATGATCGATTACGTGTTCCTGCTGCATAGTTTCTGGTCAGGAAGTAGTCCATGTAAAGGAATGAGCTGCCATATTTTGTAGTTTCTTGAAAGGAGAGGCAGCAACACCAAATACACCAATCCCGATCGGGTGTTCGGGTCGGTGTTTATGCAACAAGCTATGCTTAGCGCGGTCCCCAATACCTAGCATCACTCCAGTTTCTCATTCGTCCAAAACCCACAAAAATGTAGCGGTAATTGGGGTGGAATTTGAGGGTCACCGGATCATATGGAGATTGCCAAGGCAAAACTGAATACGCAAAATGCAGGCATACTTGTTGCAATCAGTTTCAAACACAGAGAAAGCCGCGTTCCAGCGTCAGTCCTCTGCAGAGATCTCCGTTATGCTAGAAGGACCGGAGGTTCTAACATTCTAGCTCATCTAACGTCGTAAGACAGAGCGTCTCACTGAAGTTATCCCGCTTCATCTGCTCTCTGAAGGGCAGGTCAGCACCCGTCTGCCCTCTGACGGGCAGGTCAGCACCCGTCTGCCCTCTGACGGGCAGACCAGCACCCATCTGTCCTCTGGCGGGCTGACCAGCATCTGTCTGCCCCTGACGGGCAGGCCAGCGCCTGCCTGCCCTCTTCCAAACAGGCCAGCGCCTGTCTGCCCTCCGCCGAACAGGCCAGCGCCTGTCTGCCCTCTGACGGGCTGGCCAGCGCCTGTCTGTCCCTCTGACGGGCAGGCCAGCGCCTGTCTGCCCTCTGACGGGCAGGCGACGCTTGATAAGCGGCCAGCTCGGCAAACTTCCTTCATCTGCGTTTATTAGCCGACACCTTGCATTAGTTATGACAGGCAGGGATCGCCGCCGCCCATGTGCTATCGACATAACTTTATTACGTGCATCGCGCGTCTTCCACCACCTCCTTAAACTTTGTCCTGGCCTAACACTTCGGCGCATAACTTAGGCTGCCGGTGGCATCGGGCTGACACGGCGGCCACGTGAGGCCGGGCAAAGCTGACGACCTGAGAAGCGCTTCCTAAACTTTGACTCCCCGAGGCTGTATAAGGAACTGCGGTCCAAAAAGGGTGACAATCGTGACAGGTAAAATTTACCCAGCACTACAGCTGATCACCTAAAGCCACAGCCCCCAGGGAACGGTAAGCCTCTTGGTGGTGGGACTACCGAAGAAAGTGTCTGATTAAAACTGCTTCTCCTCTAGTGAGAGCAAAACTTTGTCTCAGATGCAAAATGTTCAAATGTGTGTGTCATGTATCAGTTGGAACAGAGCTGCGACCCGATGGAAATAAACGATTCCCGTTCGGAAGCTTAAATACGAGGAAGCACAACTCCAGTGAAAGGAAAGCGAGAAGACCAAAAGATTAAACAGGTTTTATCCGAACCGAGGATAACCACAAAAGCAAATTTACAAAGCAGGAGATTCATTTCACAGCCTTCCTTTGCAAACATTTTCGGCAAAAAGTACACTTCAAATGTCTTTCTCACACCCAACATCAAGTGTTTTACAGAGAACATGCCATGCAGCTCACTTATACGCGTATGTTCAGCCGACATTGCAGAAAAACACTGGACGCAAAAAAGATCGTGCGATTCGCGGCGAAGGTCTTGGAAGCAACGAGTGCGACAGACCCGACCCCGATCGGACCCCGCACCCGAGCTGGCGAAGCTTTCAGCGCTTCTCGGTCAACGGGCCCGCAGACACGACGACCGACCATGGCGGAGCGCTGCAGGCCAGCAAGACCCATCCTTTTCGCAGCAGAGCTCCAATGTGGCGACAGCGTTGCTGGTCGCCTCGCTGCCTCTAATTTCCACGGCAAGACTTCCGCCGCATCGCTTCACGCCGGATTCCGTCAGCAAAAACAACCGCCCGAGCGGGCTCACGACCAGAGCACGAGACTTCCGCCAGGGATTCCCGGGCCGAGAGGGACCGCCGCTGACACCATTAAGATGCAGATTGGCGCCGGGGCGGCCGCATTCCCGGCCCGCGGCGCGCGGCGAGCATTTGCATCGCGTCTGGAGCGCAGGTGCCAACAGGCGGCGACACCCGCTAACGGCCCCCGGGGGATACCGTCGGAGATGCTCGCCCGGCCGGAGTGGGCGGAGACAAACCGCTGCACGCGAGGCGGGGGACGCGGCCGGCTGCGGCGAGGTGGCCGAAATAGCTCAGTTGGGACTGGATTTCAGCGGGCCTGATCGCAGGCCGGCGCGGACGGCGAGTCGCCTGCGCCGCCTGGCCAGTCGAGATAGCTCCAGTTGAGCGGCAACAGAACCAAAGTCGGCACAGGCTCCGGTCGCGAGGTTAAATTGTTCTCCTTTCCACTTCCTGGGCAAATGATTTATGAAACGCGGAGGTTTCTGGGGCATGTGGCTTCTGAGCCAGTATTCAAAACTTTAATGGGCCACTGTGACCATGACTGTGCGGAATAACGCCCTCGCAAACTGAGCATCTGCAACGGATACCGCATGGAATACCGAAATGGGAAGGCACTTAACGTCGACAGTTCGTGTCTCACTAGACACTGGCATTACGGCGAGGTTGAACATGCATCCCGCGACTGGTAAGATGGCATTCCCCTTTCCCCACCGCCCCAAGCACGCAGACATATAACGTCTGCCTCCTGATGACTGGCTGACGCTGCCCCCCCCCCCCGCCACTCACCTCTGACGTCAGAGGACGGGGTGACGCTGGTCGGCGTCGACTCGGCCACCGTGGCCGCCTCGGCCAGGATCGTCTGCGCCCGCTGTAGGTCGGCCGCGGGCGCCGCCTCCGAGGCGGCCGAGCCCTCGCGCGCGTCCCGCATGCCCTCCTCGTTGGTGGAGGACGAGACGAGCGTCGAGTCGGCCGCCGACGAGCCACCGTCGACCGGCCGCCGCCGGACGAGCACCTCGCGGCGCGTGACGCCGGCCGGCCGCTCCTCGCTGCCGGACAGCCGGCGGCGCCGCGTCACCGTCACCGTGCGCTCCGGCGGCGAGCCGACCGCCACGGCGCTGCGGCTGCGACGCGGCGACGAGCGCGGCCGGCGCGGCTCGGCCGGCCGCGCCTCGCACGAGCTGGCTGGCGGCGGCCGCGGCCGCGCCGCTCGACGTGGTGGTCGTCTGCGTGGCCGCGTCCGAGCCGCACACCCGCACGCGCCGCTCGTACACGTGCACCATGGTGCCGGCGGAGGGCGGCGGCGGCAGCGGCGCTCGGCTCCGAGCCGGAGCCGGAGCCGGAGCGTGCGCGGCTGCTGGCGCCGGCCGCCGTCTCCCGCTGACTGCGGCTGCTGGTCTCCCGCTGGCTGCGGCTGCTGGTCTCCGTGGTCGCCTGCCGGCGGCTGCGCGTGCCCGAGCTGGTCGCGCGCCGCCTGCTGCTGGACTCCGTGGCCGCCCGTCGCTGGCTGCCGGAGCCGCAGCCGGCGTCGGAGCCGGACGGGGTGCCCGGCTGCTCCGCCAGCTCGGAGAAGCGGCCGGCAGCCGGCGGCGCGGCGCCGTCCAGCCGCTCCGCGTAGCGCCGGTGCCGCCGGTCCAGCTCGCTCAGTTTGGCCTCGATCTGGCGCCGGCGCCGCTGCAGCGTGGTGCGGATGCGAGAGTAAGCCGTGGTCGGCCACACGTCGTCGTCGTCGTCGTCGTCGTCGTCGTCGTCGTCGTCGTCGGCCGCCGCCGCCACCGGCGGCGGGTCGGAGTCGGACGGCGAGCTGCGGCCCTCGACCCGGAGTCGACCGGCGGCGGCCGCCGGGTCCCGCTCGTCGCTCGAGCACCACGAGATGTCCACCGTGGAGCCGCCCAAGCAGCAGCCTGAGGGCACCGGAACGGCCCGAGGTCACGACCTGAACGGCGGCGGGGCGGAGTCACGGAACGGCAACGACGACAGACGGCACAGGAAGGGCGACGGCAGCTCTGAGGTTCGTAGTCGGCCAGTAAGCGCACACGACATTCAGACATCTATCCTGACGGAGATTCTACGCTAAGCAATACGCGAAAACAGTGAAACCATCCAAAGAAATGGAAAATCCAAAGAAATGGCGTAGTCTTCTACGCCAACGAGCTATGAAGCGGGCTCTCTCTGGTTCACAAAAGCAGTGTCTGAAATGCTCTTGGTATCCCAATGATATTCAAAACTGGACTTGGTAAAGCTTCAAGCGTCTGAGTAAATAAACAGTTTGTTTTCTTCATCTGGACCACCGGCGCAGTCAGGCGTATTTTCGGACCTATTCATGTTACCAGACCGCCAAAACCGTTCTCCTTAATCCCCGTTCGCGGAATAATGTTATCAAGTACCACCAGCTGCGGGTCGGAATATCAGCAGTGCAACATGCCGTCGAAACATTTATGACGGACGACAACAACAGCGTGTTTCAGAAAAACGCCGAATACTACGTGAAAGCGCTGCTGTGGTAAGTGCTGCACCCAGCTGTCATACGATACGCGGGAGCTTCACCGTTTACGTGACCTTTTTTTATCATTTCTGGCAGCAAGAAAACAAGTACAAATGACTAAGCCATGCCCCAAAAAAGTGAAAGCGAAGTTATCGCTCCTGAAAAAGGTTTTCCGTGTAACGACGGTAAAAACGAATCAATATGAGCCTTGTTCAAAGCGAATAAATGCACCAGCACCGACTCACGGTTAGGTCCATGGCAACGAACGCTTTTTAGGACGACAACAAAAAAATATATTACTTTGGAGGGAGTCCTGGCCGATTACGATGACAAATGTGGCTAGGGAGCGCCCACAACACGGTTACGTGGCAGCCAAAAAGATAATCAAGGGAGTAAAGAATGGCCACCAAAAACGATAAATAGTCGTAAGCGGAATTATGTGTCACTCCTTTAAAACCTCAGCAACATATTGCTAATGAATTCACTATCCTTTCAAAAACACGGGAATCCCTATCAACCCCAACCTTCCCCCTCTCCATAGCCACAGCGACTCCATTGGAGATATATGTGACTGTAATAAAAACCCATGACGACGGCGTCAGTAAACAAAGCTTCTGCCGACCGCTCAGTAACGGAGGGATGCCGCTGAGAAAACTAGTGATGACAACGCCGCAATGGCAAAGAATATGGCACGGAGAGAGTTGGAAAAACAACAGGTTGTCTGATAACACATGGTAGCAATAACGCGATTTGACTTTCATTTTCCTTTATGTTTACTGCAGTTAACGTACAGGAATTTCCCAGGAATCCCTGGGAACTTCCTGAAACTTGGCAGGAAACTTGGCATGAGATTTTCATGCATGTCTTTTCCTAAACGGCTTGCATTTACTTTGGATTTTATGCAAAAAATAAAGCGCAAAACAAAAGACGTAATGTTGCATAGCAATTTGGGGCTTACTGCATTCACTAATAATGCGATGCTTTACAAACAATATTCTTGCAGACTTAAAAATGTATCTATATACGTTATACCTAACGACAGCACACAAAATCAAGGGCAAAACTCCATGACATGCATACCTAATAATCTTGGACGTAAATAGAATATAATAACTTGAAAAGGGTACCCGAAACCGAGAGTCTAATGGCTGTTTACTCGGCTATTTCATTGAAATATATAAGACACAACTTGCATTTTGCAGGGTAACTCCATGTTCTAGATATCGGTCACTGACCAAATTTCAGGCAACTCGCTACACTCGTGCCATAAATTGCCAAGGATATCGATCTTGAACATTCCTGGCATTGTTCATGACATTTTTTAAAGGTTATATAACACATGCAAATATATATGCTATATACATAAAGCACTTTCCTGGCATAGTGCAAGAATATATTTTGTCCAACGCGAGATCACCAGTAGTGTTAGCTCGTTATCCGCGTCCTGCCGCAAGCCAGCTTGTAAAGCTACCGGCGGAATAAATTTCTCTACGGTGAGCTGAACACGGCCAGCAGGCTAACCACGCGCCGGAGCCGACCACACGGATGTACGGGAAGCGAATCCTAGCCGACGACACCTCCCGCGGCGGCTGAGGCCGCTCTGAGCCCGCGGCCACACGCCCGTTACTCGGCGCTCTATCAGCCACAGTCCGCACATAGTCAGCGAGACGGAGGCGGACAGGCGACATGAGGCTGGGTCAGGACCCCGGCGGAGGTGACCGCCACTGAACAGTCGTTCCACGGGGCAGCGGCAGGTGGTTTAATTTTTCCAGGGGACATGACGTCGCGACAGGCCGATCTGCCGCCTACTGTCCGCAGGCAACAGCCACTTTCGCGGGTAAATAAAAGCACGTCTCCGTCAAATATTTCCCAGCCACAGCACACCTGATCATCAAATCGGAGCAAAGCCACCTGCAGAGCGCACAGCATTGCATCGCAGTGGCAGAGAAGTGAGAGGCCGACGGATGTTACAACTATCTGATAAAACCAACGAAATAACAAGTGCTCGTACACCGACGCTGGGCGCACAGTCACCTTAACCCGGCAGTGAGTGGGGGTATTCCGTCGTCTTCCATTAACTGAAGGGGGGTTAACGCTTCCTCTCCCGGCTATCTCGAGAACTGATTGCCCGATTTGGCCGATTCGAACGGCAATCGATAGCACCGACTTGGGCAATCCCATGACTTGTGCATTTTAATTTACCTGTTTTTTTTTATTTCCGGACGTTCACAAAACATGGATGTCTTTAGTAAAGTACTGAAAGTTCTAAGAAGCTGCATTTATTCGTTCGGGAGACATCTAAGAAATTCACCAGGAAGGGGGCAATGAATGACAACTCCCCCAGACAATGGCGGGTTGACTCTCTACTGAGGGACTCGGGTATTCCCAAGCCTTCTCCACTCAGCCCAAACTAGTGATCCCTCGCTGTATTTCCTGGCGTGCAGCTTGTGCATCTCACCTTTTCCAGTCGGCCTAGTTTGAAGATCTCCCGCCGCATCTGTAATAGTGCAGGTGGAGGATATCACCTCTCCAGTCAGCTCAGTTTGGAGATCTCCCGCTGTGTCTAATACATCTCACCTCTCCAGTCAGCTCAGTTTGGAGATCTCCCGCTGTGTCTAATACACTGCAGTTAATACATCTCACCTCTCCAGTCAGCTCAGCTTGGGGATCTCCTGCTGAACCTGGTGCAGTGCAGTTGATGCGTCTCACCTCTACAGCGGGCCCACTTTGGAGACCTGCTGCCCTATCCGGTAAGTGCAGCTGGTATATCTCACCCCTGCAGTCGGCCAAGTCCGAAAATCCCCGCCGTTATCTGGCACAGCGCAGCTGGTGGATCTCACCTCTCCAGCCGACCCAATTTGGAGATCTCGCGCTGCAGTTTTTGGATGTGCTGTTGCCGGTGCTCGCCGACCAGACGCGCCAGCCGCCGACTGTCCTCGCCACTGGTCGAGCGCGCCGACCGCTGGCCGCCCCCTGCCGACGGCAACAGCGGCGTCAGGGTGGCACCGGCTGTCCGGTCCACACACGGACGGGATCCTCCCGGGCAGCCAGGTCAGTGGGTCAGGCCGGACCCAGCCGTCGGGTCAAGACAAGGGCGGAATGTTCTGCGAGGCGAGCTGGCTCAGATGTTTTACGCGGTGCCCGCTGAAGAGAGGGGCAGGCTGGCTCACGCCGTTCTTGCGGCGAACAAGAATTTCGATCTGAATTATCGACAGTCAGGTAAGCCCCACATCGGTCCTCACGGCACGACGCCGGAGCAGGGTCGGCAGGCCCCACCATCCGGTCGGCTGAACACAGACATCAAAACAGCCCACTGCCAGGTGAACAGACTCATCACCACCCGCGTCTGGTGCGCTTCGGAAAATGGACGCTGATGCGCCAATCAGAAACGAAAGGAATGCTGTGACGCTGCTGCGCGTGTACGTCAGCGTCTGCAAAGGTAGGTAACGGCAAAGGCGATATTATTCGTCGTCCGCTCTTCGAACCGGTGCCCTCACGTCAAGCAGAGGATAGTGATGTGTCGATCTCATCAAACAGAGTACCGAGCTTCTGCTTGATGAACACCTTGGACATCAGTTCTTTTCACAAAATAGTACCATGCATTGACCGACGGCACCTGAACGTGGCAATTTCGACAAACCGCTGACGTCAAGACCCACTTACCGTAGAGTACAGTTATAAAAAGGTCCTGTCGACGACCAGGGGATACCCCGCATACCGTTTCCGCAGCAGACGCCGAGGCCTCCGCGACAACTAGCAGGAGTGCGTCACGCTCAGTGCGTCACGCTCAGCGCGTCACGGGCACCTCTGCTTCAGCACTCGGAGGGAGCGCCATGATTCGGTTCGAAGCAGACGGCGACTCTAATGCGCACAGCGCCCGCGTCCACGGCCGGGTACGACGACGTCGTCCCCGCAACCCCAGCCGGGACGCTGCAGCACGCACGCAGGGAGCCCGTTCACGAGCGGCCCCGGCCCCGGCCCCGGCTGTCTCCACGCCCAAGACGGTCGCTCGCCGTGGATTTCTGGCATCCCGCACCGCCGGCGCTCCGCCCACTGGCGATGCTTATCTGTCCGCTGCCCGTCTTTCCTTCCGATTGAAACAATGGTGGCAGGGCAAGTTTTCAGGAAGTCTGACACTCGAGAACAAATGACCTTACGAGCAAGTCGTCTGTGTCTGCAAATACATGCACGACCACGAAGATCAAATAAAAGTTCGGACCACAAGTTCCCCTCAATAAACGATCGGCGCATAAACTACATGGTTTCAGACAACCAACATTTCACAGCCTCCTTGCCTTTGGTAACACGTAACATTCAACCAGCAAGATGTTTGGAAACTTTCAGCCTAACTGCCATCCTCGGCGCAATTTTGCTTTTTTTGCGCTCCGAATTGCCACTAAGAAACCAATAACACCACATGCGCAAAGTGTAATTCGATAACAGTCAGCCTGTCATACAGAATATGATCCGGAAATAGAGCAGATTTTTCCATCTGCTCAGGCTGGTAAATCTAATATTTGGACACAACGAATGTTCTCAAAACAGGAAGGTTGATTATCCTCACTTGACTTCCTGTTTCGAGTACGGCAAGTTTTCCTGACTTTCGCTGCCAGTTACCACGGGCTACGGAGAAGACGTTTCAATTTGTTGACGTCAGACACGCGGTCTGCCCCGCCGGGAACACGTTGTTCCCTGGTTTCCAGAGGCACCCATTCCCAGTCCTCAGTACATGCGGTGCCGTGTCCCGGTACCCTCAGCAGAGCGACATTCACAGTTGCCGCTCGACCGATCAGCCGTAGGTGAGGCCTGGACAGACGGGAAAGCAGCAGCGCAGCAGTCCACGCCAGCCGAAGATGGCCGCCAAGGGAACGGAATTCGCAGACGTCTCCCACCCGTGACGGCAAGCTGCGAGCGCCACAGCGCTATGGTCTCAAAGACACGTGCCCTAGCCTGTTCTCACTCGGCGCTGACAAACGCCATAGGGCACACGGCGAGGGCGTTTCGCGTCGTGGCGCAGGCCGTGGTGGGTACAAAGGTCTCACCTATCTCCAGGTGCAAAACTAATAATGGCATTCCCAGAAGCAGTCCGCACCACTGCAACGACAGGGCAACGGGTCTGTGGAATCAGGTTACACGCGCCGGCAGAGCAATAACGGCCTGCAGAGGACAGGCGACTCTCACGGGGCCTTCTCGGCCCTTCAAAGTTGCTCTTCAATATCAAAGACGTCGAATCCATTTGGCCCTCCCCAACGTGGTACGTTTCGGACACACTAACTGGAGAAGATCCTTAAATTCCCACGCTGAAATTTCAGGGTTCCTCGTTGTTTCACAACATGCGGTATGATACAGTGAGTGTCATGTATCCGATGTACATTATTTCTGCAGTATTAAAAGGATTACAAAGTCGGACGGAATGGCCACGCTGAAACACCAACGATGAACAGTGTTCTACGTCCCTCTGAACCAGACGGGTCGAAATTTCAAATAGTTTCGACTTATTTCACATCCAGCCATAGCTCCATTTACTTTCATTTCTGGTCACGTTTCTGGATGCGAGACAGGAAACGACGCAATGATTATAACGCTACTACGTGATTCCTTCTGCTATCCCATTTGCTATTTATTGCTCCTGCCACATCCCGTATTATTGTCACACTATTCATCAGTACATCAAGCGTGCCCGGCAGCGCAAATCCCCCCGTCCGACTGACGAGCACCAAATAAAGACGGCTGATGGCATCACTCCTGCGGGAACACCGGGAGTCGCTGCGGCTGCGCCGGCCTCCGCAGAGAGCTAATCCCGCCGGCCGCCTGGCCGGCGGCGGCTCATCGGAGCGCATGGTTCCGGTGTCGGCACCGACGACCGCCGCGGCGGACCCCGCGTTCGCCTGCCGTCCGGCGGGCGGCGGCGGCGGCGGCGGCGGCGTCCGTGCCCGGCGGGCCGGTACAGGGGACGGCGGCGGGAGAGGAGCGGACAGGACTGCCGCCCAGCCGACGGACCACGCGAAAACCGCCGCTGTCCGTTCAGGTCCGGTCCTGAGGGCCACCAGCCGGCGCGGCGGCCCGCGCGACTGAGCACGGCCTTCAGAGGCTAGTCTCGGGGCCCGGCGGCCGGACGCGGCGAAATCCAGGCCCGCGCTCGCGAACCTGAGGTCGTGTTCGGTGGTTCAAAACAAAGCGACGAGAGATCGCCTGTTCGTGTCTTCAGCCATCAAGCGAGTCGATGTCAGGAAATGGCCTCCGCCACGAAGAGCCTTTGAGATAATGGACGCGTCCCGAGTCAATGGAACAACGGCTTCGCATGCATTAGGACATTTCAATCGCAGCCTAGCAGATCATTAGAAAACCGCCTATAACAGCCGTCAAGACCCAAGGTAACGGTCCCGCCCTCGCTTCCTCGGCCGTGGCCACGACAACATGATTTGTCAAACTAAGCTGCAGTAATGGTTCATGGTATTAACATCGGCCTGTACGTCGAAACAAGACTCAGAAATGGGATTCCATACCAAAGGGAACCGGATATGAAATACATTTCCCGGAGCGGGTAGTGTGAAACTAGTACACTGTGAGGATGGGTGCAGCAGTCTACGACCATGCAACTACACGTCGCTATGCACCGACGTCACCCTGAGTTGAGCCGGACATGCCTTATTGCTGGTGAGATATCAACCATGCGCACCCTAAATGAAACAGGCTAAAATTGGTGTCTTTACTTATGCCATGTTGAGTTTATATATTCAGGAAGGCTTTTAACCTGCAAGCTGGAGTTAGTTCCGCCGTAGTCTAGAGTTTCCACAGGCGGAACGCATGCAAGCAACTTAAGCAAGACGCAATTCAATCAGTCTGCCTGGATGCACACGATGCACCCTATCTTTCCGTTGCCACGAGATTCAGTGCTAATCATAGCTGTCCAACTTTCGGTTCTGATACGTCGGAACGTTCAACCTGGCTATGTATGACGACAGACGCCCTCCTCCCGCGTGGACGACGCTCGGGACGAAGCGACCAGGCCACCGTCCCTCCGCCGGCCGCCCTGGCCAGCTGAGGAGTCCGCCCGTGGGCCGCAGCCTCCTCCAGCATCCCCGGCGGAAGACGGAGATCCCGGCAGCGGCGCCGGCCGGACGACCCCGGATAACCTCAGCGCCGCCCGCCCGGCAGCGCACGTCTCGAGCGGCCGTCTCGCCCGCCGCCGCCAGAGGGTCTCCAATGGAGCGGTCTGTGCCGGCCGCCAGCGCACGAGGAGGCCGCAGGACCGCCGTGGCCCGCTCCCGTCCGAGGAACCGGGCCCGATGTTTTCAATCAGTTTTCATTGCGCTGTTTTTCTCCCTCTCTGAAAATGATGCTGTTTGGGAGAAAAACAACGTTCAAATCCTGCAGCCATAACGGCTATTCCCCGTGCCCTGATGGGGACTATCGGGTTGTCTCGAACTTCGGAAGAAAATCGAGTTTAATGGAGTGTGCAACAAGCACAATGAACTACGATATTCCACGACCTACCAAGCGTATTAATGTCCGGTATGCCTGGATGCTTCACAGGATTGGACTGCAAGATAAGGTAATGAATATTTGGACTGGGGAAGCCCGCAAAAACATTTATGAGTCCATTTTACCTTCTATATTCACGAGTCAAAGCAATATGTATACATTAACGAATAGTGAAACACCAGGGCTTGCCGCTTACTGTGTTAAGCAAGGTTTCCGTGCCGTTCTGCACTCCGTATTTTGTGGTAATAGTAACTTTGAAACACTCTCATTTCTGGATCTAACAAGTTCTGAAATCTAACAAGTTCAGCAAGTTCTGAGAGATAAAAGCAATACGCATTCCGCTGAACAGCCTGCGCGCAACGGGTACCATTACATTGCCCAATCTACGCCACATGCCAATGCCTCTTCAGTTTCTTTTTCGACGGTAAGCCAAATCCGGCTTTCGGTCTGATGCAAAGGGTACGGACGGAAACGTTACAAAAGTCCATTGTGGTCTTTAATTCCTGAAGTGACGTGTGCTGTATGTTGCTAAACGTGCGTGATGCTATGTGACGAGGCGTTCAGTTTCCTTCGAGGCGACGCCCGTTTTGATCTCCGGTAGCCGCTATACCTTATAGCTTGCTGGAACGAAGGCAGCCTTAAAAACAAAGACGCCATTTTTCTGAAAGGATCCCAGGCATTGGGTCGCGCGTAATCAGCTATCTTATTTGGCTGTGAAGCCAGAGACTGCAACCGGCACGTGATTCTTCTTTTGTGAACAACCCGCGTTAAGACATCAGGACTTAACCCGCGCACGACCGTCGGTCAGTTACGATCATGCGAGACTGGGGGGGGGGGTCGTTGGCCGCCCCCTCTAACTCACGAGCGGTTGGTCGCGCGATAAAAATAAGCACACCGTTGGAAAGCTTGTGGCGAGTAGAGCTCGAAACTGGCCTCATTTTTAGTTTTAGATAATATGTAAGCAATTCACGTCCTATACGTATATGTTTTCTCATAGCCGACTGCATGAGACTGAGAAACGGCCTGAATCTCAAGGGCTGTGGCTAATAACGCATAGTTAAAGGAACCAGGGCACAAGCAAAGGTCCGCAAATGCCGATGCACATCTAATTTCTCGGATTTCTTCAATATATACGCCGAAACGTTGAGTTCAAGACACACCACTTTTCGCGCCGGCTGTAGGCGTGCGGCGCAGCCGTATGCAGTAAGAAATTGACGGGAACTAATTTTAGGATTCCTTTATTTTCGCGAGAAAAGCCTATCCATGTAAATTTTGTTGATCTTAGTGGTTCTTGTGACGGCTTTTCATACTTAAATTTTGGAAAAATCAATTAGTTACCAATCTACAAAAACTGACGGAGCTTTATGCCCGACAGCCTGTTTACTTCCAAAATACACATTCTTTTTTCAAACTTTTTGAGCTTCTTGGTATTACTTACGTCTGTGCAAACCAGTTCTGCCATTTTCTACCCATTCTGAGTAATTCATCGCTGGTTTTAATGGTGGTACATTTTGGCCCACTACAGTTATTCGTGACCTGACCTCAGGTCAATGGCTGGAGGTCATTGATACTTTGCCCAATGACGGTAACTAGATGTCTGCTTGACTTCACACTAAAAATGTTACGATTTATTCTGTCAATTTCCGAAAAAACGGCATGTCTTAAAAACGGGCTTGACCTTGGGTCAATGACGCGGCCAATTCCGAAAAAATCCGAGATAGCAGATTTGTTGCATCTATCAAGGTCACTAATTCCTGACAGTATTATTGTGATATCTTGTTTTCCGAAAAAGTTACAAGGCGCTGAACTTTTCTGGACACATGTCTGTTTGACCTGACCTAGGTCAAGCACCTGACGTGACCTGAGGTCAAAACGTTGACAGAAGGTGTAAAAATGATGAAGCAAAAGGTACACAAAGTTTCGTGGCTCTGTGTTTCTTCGTTCTCTCGCAATCCCAGAAAAACCTCAGGGGGGCAGTCAACTGCCCCCCCAGTCGGGGGGGGGTTAACGGAAAGATTGACTGCAACCGAACCGCAATGAAACTCGGTCAAGTTTTGGTGGGTATGGGGGTCTAGAAGTCGGCGCAATTTTCGCTGCTGGAAGCCCATAGGTTCCGTGTGATGCTGAAGTACAATCGATGAGGTTCCAAGAGAATGAGTGACGGAATGAGTTAATAATGCCCTTCCAGGCGGCATGGCACAAACCATGGGCCGGAGACGTCTGGTTGTTCGTACGAACGAAGAACGGTACATGGAGATACACCACGGTGTTTTTTTAAGCCACTGCGGTCTCCGGATCGCCACCACCATACTCAATCCTCAAAACTGCTCAGAAACGGCCTTTCCATGTTGGCTTGCGAGTGGCACGTGCCGTACATGCCAGAACGTGCTGTGCGCCATACGATTGCAATGGAATTCGAACACGATATTCGATTCTCGTTCCAAGCTGACACGTTTCGGGGCGATCCGACCCGTGACTACCGACAGAACTCGCCGGAACAGAGGTGATGTTTGACGCTGTTGATGGTTGTCGTTTAGCGTGTCATCCCTATGGGCTTAAAAATCCCCCTTGAAGCGCGCATCACGCGCCAACGATAGGCCGCAGCGCGACAAAAGTTAACCGATTCACTGGAAGAGCGCGAGACCGTTCGAACTGCGCGCAGCACGCACCGATCCGCCATCGCGTTTGGGCCCTTGACCTGAGCACATATTTCACGACAAACAGAAAGACAAAAAGGCACATTACTCAAATGCTTTATAGATTTTATGCATTATGGTCCATAAAAAACGACTGCGTCTCACCAAAATTTACGGCACCTTACAAGAAATGAAAACCCGCACAGCTTCTTCCTTTCTGGTGAAACTTCAGTACGCAGGCGGAAATGCTCAAACCAGACCAGTACCTCAAAGCGATTGTCTTCCCACCAGCTGAGGCATCAGCGGCTAGCTCCAAACACGCTGCCGCTTACCGCCGAGTGTCCCCCCCCCCGCCCCAGAGCGGCCAGCCGGCGCACCATCCGGCTCTTTTTCCGGCGTCGGCGGCGAGTTAAGACGGGGCTCGGGACGTCCCCGGGGCGTGTCGGCCGCGCGGCCGCGCCGTGAAATTGGACCCCGGCGGCCGTCCGAGCGCCGCCGAGACCCCTGCCCCAGCCGATGCTGATACCGCTGCTATTCACCCCCGAACCGCACGGGGCAGCGGAATGGAACGTCCGAACATGGTGAACTGAAACGAGTCCCACTCGTGTGTGTTCAGTGAAGTAAAGATGCGGACCAACTTCTGGGAGTGCGTGCTCACTCAGGTACAAGACGTTTCCTATTCTATTTTGCTTCTTTTTTAAAGGCAAATGTAGATTTTGAGATGCAGTCGAGCTACGGCAGTAGTACCAGTGTTGGCAACAGGCGTAAGGACGTAACCCGAAGGGTTGTTTGTACCGCAAACCACGGCTCCATTTATTATCAAGGACAACCCTTCATTCGTAGTCGAACAGGGCTTTTCTTAAAAAAAAAAAAAAAGCTCAATTACAGCAATCTAGACCCGTGCACTGAGATTAACATGGAAAAATGGAGCCAAAAACCGCCACAGATAACTAACGCAAAGCAAACCACGCTACGCTGAAACATGGCATGAACAGGATTTCCTTTCACATTAAACACAGGTCTCGTTTCTGGTGGCCCGGCAATGCCATAAAATACAACCATACAAAGAATTACGACTTACGTTACGAAATGCGCAGTTTAAACGATGCACCGAAAAGAAATCGGGTAAAATTATTCCATAACCATGTGTTCCCTCTGATATCTCAACGAGTCAAACTCTATCACTCTAGTACCTGACACTAGCCGACGGCCTTTTGGACAGACGGCAAAACGACCAGACAGACCGTCCATTCAGAATCATCACGCCCGTCCCGGCAGTCCGGCCCACTCAGGGCAGCGGCGGCAGCGGCGCCGACGTTACCGCCTCAATCACGACGCCACTCGGACAGCTAGAGAAGCCGTTCTTAGCATAATTTCCCGGACCGGACGGCGGTGCTCCGTGTGTCGAGCGGCGGCCACCTAATCTGCAGCCGTCCCGGCCACCAAAAGACCTCCGTCAGGCTTATCCGGCCGTCCGGGGCGGACTGAGCGGCGTGCGCCCGCGAGGCGTGCCGGTCAGGCCGGGCCGGGCCGGGCCGGGCGGCGGCGCCGGAACCACCGGCCTCGCTCGCCGCCGCGCCGGCCCGCGCCTGGCGACCGCACAAAACGGAGCCGCCGGCCGCCGGCCGCCGCCGCGGCCAACTCTATTAGGGCCCGGTAATTAATCAGGGTCGGCCCGCCCCCCGCTGAAGTGGCGCGGTCCGGTGACGGCGCGCGCGCCGGCGGCGCCGGCCAGCGCCCCAAGTGGCCGTGATCAATGGCAGCGCTGGGCGGCACAAAACAGCGCGACAGTGCTCCCAAATTCGTAATTTTGGGTGATAAACGACACCTAACGAAGACCACATTTTCATCACCTCTGAAAATTCCATCACCTTACTTCAGTGATACCTCTAAATAGCCGCCATTTTCAATCACTTAACTTTATTTAAACGCCATCACTGGCGAAGCTCTGGCTATCACCGGCACATGAACTCTTACTGCAATGGCCGCTAATTCTTGCTGAAAACTACGCTTCTTAGTCCACCTCTACTCACCATTAATGATATAGCACAAAACACTCAACAGTACACACAGAGTCCTGAGCAATAAATGCTTTACTTGTGTCGTATTCTAAAAGCAAAGGACATACGACGTTATCGGCTCGAAACTCAGTTTATTCAAGTTTTCAAGAAGGGAATAATATTTCAAAATGTGTAGGCATTAGATTTGAAGATAAAACTACAAATCTGTGTCGTTCACACACCTACATGCATTTTTCTTCCCAACTTGGAACACCATGCACTTTACTTGGGAAAATCGTGGTTTTATGCAGAAACACCGAATGTGTCAATGTCATTTTCAAGCAAACAAGAAAACGGGAAATTACGAACAAGAAACTGGTATGGCCTTGAAACAGGTCATGCTGAAGCATTCGAGTATTTTACTTCCAATGTAAACACATATCTTAACAGGATTTACTTCAATGTACAACACCAAAACTCTTCACCTGACACTAAGGATCTAAAATGTACCCAAATGTTCGACGAGAAATGACTGAAATTAATGGTGTTTCGCGGCAAAGTAATGTGACCAGTTTTATTTTAAAAAATTTCAGTGAAAGGAGGCACTCAACAAGTACACAGATGCCCACTATTTGTGATCAGAGCCGCTTCTTCTTCCTGTATATCTGGCTATCACTAACCTTTCCCTCTTTATTACATTCAATTACTAGCCTAAGTTTAGCTGAACATCGTACATCCAGGAAAGGTAAGGCATGCGCAGGTAATATAGGTTAATATTTTACGTAAATGATTATCATGATGAGGCTGCCGATGAAACGCGGCTTGGTATCAACCTCTTGCCCAGGTACTACCCCGAGTATACAAGTACGCATCTTGGTAATTGGTTTCGGCAATTCGGAAATTAATGAGTCCGAGGAGTAACGTTGGTGATGAATATTTTGGGGTATGGTTTAATTTCATTAACCTTCCCTCGTAAAGGGGCTTCTGCATAACGCAGACGTACAGAGGGGGTAGGGGTACGGCCCCCGACCATTTTCACGCCGTGCGTCCACAGGCTTCGTGGAAAAATGGCGTGCTGCGCGTGTCGAGATCTCGCGGCAGGTGTCTCGTTTTTACGGTCCCAGGTCAACGGGTGGTCTTCCAGGTCGGATCCGAAGTAAAAATTTGGCGGAAATTGGTACTTTTCGAACTGAAAGCAATATGAACGCCACGAAATATGGGGCAATGAAGGAAAACGGATATCACAGTATTTGTCAATTAACTGAGTCCATCTGTACCATGCATGAATGCATTTCGTCCATGGTGCCTGAACCAGGCCATGTTAGTTCAACCCTTGTCCAGCTGAGTCGTCAGTTTAAATGCGTTCTCGGAGCCAATGAAGTTTTTTTTTTTGTAGATAATAATAGATGATGAAGTCAAATTTAGCATCTGAATCAGCAAACACTATCGTCGAATGGCATCGTTAAGGTCATCGCACGTCATCGAAGGTTACCCATTAAGCAACTCATAATCAATCCAATACATCCATAATCCATTCAAGGTTATTTAGGTCATTTTCGGTCATGCAAAATTATCTTCAGCCAGTAACCTAGCACTACCTCGGATAATCTAAAAATCGTGACTTTGATGAGTTAGGGCGTTTTTAAAGTCGGCATCAACCACAAAATTTCGTTTTGGGCATGTCGCGGTACTGCAGACTCATCATCTCAGCGGCTGGCGCCCTTCCGCCCGCCGGAGCAAGCCAGGCCCCTGCATTACGCTATCTTTTCATAAAATAAAAGAGAAATTTTATCAAGGCTACATCATTTGATTCCTTGCCACTGAAGCAGCCCGAATATCCAGACTGTTCAACGATATCCATTTTTTTTATTGCATTTCCGGAGATAAGATGCCACGTGTTTCCCACCGTGACTCATGGCGTTTACACCCTCGACAGTCCCGGCCGTGAGTACATGTCTACCAAATATACGTATAATGTTACATAATGTACAATTTGGAGTCGACAGATATATATTTTGTTGCATCTGTGCGCTCCAGCCGTCTTAAAGTGAGACAAAAATGAGGCCGTTGTCAACCGGTCGCGTTGGCGCGGGAAAACGGCTGACATTGCTCCTGCTATGACATCATGGCTTGTTACGTAGCAACCCACAGGAAAATGTTTTACACCACAACATGTGAGAAGGATGCCCCAGGACACCAAGTTTCAGGCGTATCTAACATACCATAAGGAAGTTATCCCCGGAAAATCTCGGGAGATGAATCAAGGTCTCTTTTCCGGGCGAGGGTTAATACGAACGGGGAAGAATTTGAGTAGGACACTGGAAAGGAGGGAACTGGGAGTTAATGATACTAGGCGAGACTTCGGCAATGATTAGGGGGTCACAATTTGCCACCTTCCAGCTAATCGGCAAAGGGGCGCCTTTTGCCTCCCCCCCCTTCCCCGTCTTTCTCGAGAGCCAAACGTTGGATTGAAGCGAATCAATCATTCCTGGGGACTTTTAAAAGTCGTTTTGGTCATTAGTTCTCAAAAATATAACAACTCACCCATATTTCGTTGATATGGATTTTCTCTTTCCTGGAACAGGTCACTCCATGCAATGGTTATGACACAGTTAAAAACAGACAATCACACTACATGCTCCGATGTTCCAATTTTCACACCGCTGGACAGCATTTTTCTCATCATGCACCCAGTCCAAAATGGAACTGTGTTCACTGCAGCGTGCCAGCCAGCAGCGCCGCTGCCGGCCGCCGCGGCACTTCGGCGCACGCGAAATCGTCCCACGATATGATCCCGCCACTCAGAAATGCTGCATGTGCCACGGCTTCCCATTAACGGGACGCAAACACGCGTGCGATCGCGAGCTAAGCTCGAGCCGCGTCAAAGGCAGCAGATGACCGCCAGAGTCGACACGTGACGCATCGATCGGTCGGATCGAGGTACGCAGTCTGACGTGGACTCGGGGGGGGGGATACAGCCGACCACAGTTTCAGTGAGCTGTTATCATCGTGCTATAAACGGACATTTCGACTTCCAGATCACTTAGCAACCACAAGACCAAATGCTTCAGGTGTCGCCCATGCAATACAGCCGTCATCAATCACCTGACGGGGGCTAATGGAAGAATAAGAAAAGTTCAAGGGGTTCATAACTGTGTGCAACGGTCTTCAGCCGGGGCGTCGGGTAATAGACGCGACGACCATAGTGAACTTAATTATCGCTGCCAGGCTGTGGTACGCTCTTTACCAGCTTTCTCTAGTTTTTAGAACAAAATGTGTTCTCTAAGAGGCCATGCATTACCTGCCAACAATATGCCCCACCAACTCCATTTTTATTTCTTTTTTTTAATTTTAGCTCAAACGTGCAACTCTAAACTTTTTCCATAAGGGATTTTCGTTGTCTCCTTTTCCACAGAGCACGAGCGTATGGTAAGAGAAATGCTGAATAAATCCCAACACGCAGCAACACATCCCTTATCTTTAATTGCGTTCCTATTCGACAAAGCATTTTGTCCAAGCTGCAATGTCGGTCGGAGAGAGAAATGTCTCCGGCCTCATCAACAGATCAATAGAGAGTAGCCGCCAAATAGCAAGCCCATCATCAGCGGGAGCAACACGAGAGAACGGAACGAAAACTAGCAGTGCAATGGCAGGCCAGTCTGTCAGGCACTATTGGGGAGTTTTATAATAAAAAGGAATGGTAAAAACATCGCGATCAACGAAAACAGAACAATGAGAAAAGGATAAATGGCTCGTGAAAAACAAGGGCGCGCCAAGGATGTCGAATACAAAGGATGAACTATATCTCAAGAAAATGCGCCCACTTATGTTATTGATAAAGATTCATTCCATACCGTTTAGATGGTTGCAAATAGGTCTGTAAACAGGGAAACAGGTTTTTAGGTACCGTTTGGGGAACCTTGTGCCGCTAAAACTCAATTTCAGATTGCTAAAATGATCTCAAACCATTTCTTTTCTGCAGACGAACAACGGTACGTTTACCGATTCTCTTGTCCAATAAGTTACAAAGGAAACGGTGCTATCGTTACAGCAAATGGCAAGAATATCGGCAATCAAAAGAAGATCTCAAGCAAGAAATTTAACATACAAATACATTCCAACACAAAGTAATTCGTAGCGCACGTCGGACAGCGCGTACGGATGCAGGCACGCATGTTGTTCATCATGTGCATCTGTAAGTTGTCACGAGATATGACATTTCAGTTATCACATACGAGTACATGGCGTGCACAAGGCATGCTATCAATGAGCATCCATTTCAATGCAGCCAAATAGTATAAATGAAACTTGCGTATTACAATGCTAAACGTTTTTAGTGCACGTATATCTTCCGCATAATCTCAGTTAACTTAAACACGTGTTTGACAAATCGCAACTTGCACAATCAACTGTGAGACGGCGAATGCTGCGTGCGCAAAGAAGAAAAGCGCTGAACATTTCAATGTCGCAATAACAATGGTTCAGGTACATCACAACCCCACGAGCACGTACATCGTAATTGAGCAAAACTACTGAAGTCTAGCCCAAACACACTGCAACCGTCTGTTAGCACCGTGCCCGCTGACCACCAGCGGCCCCTCCGTGCCCGCCGGTGTGGCTTTCAGTAGCGTCGACCGGCTCCAGTGGTTGTGGCGTTATCTGCGGCATTGACCGACCCGTCCTGGGGCGCCGCGGCGGTTCAACAGTGCGCGCTCACCTGTTGAACGTCCGCCGGGACCGGTCGCTGAAACGGCCGGACGCCCCGCTCAGCCGGCCGGTCGGAGCCGCCGGGGACAGGGACAGGCCGGGAGACTGTGTACCCGGGCAGCCGCCGGAGACAGGGACAGGCCGGGAGACTGTGTACCCGGGCAGCCGCCGGAGACAGGGACAGGCCGGGAGACTGTGTACCCGGGCAGCCGCCGGAGACAGACAGGCCGGGAGACTGTGTACCCGGGGCAGCCGCCGGAGACAGACAGGCCGGGAGACTGTGTACCCGGGGCAGCCGCCGGGGACAGGGACAGGCCGGGAGACTGTGTACCCGGGGCAGCCGCCGGGGACAGGGACAGGCCAGGAGACTGTGTACCCGGGCAGCCGCCGGAGACAGACAGGCCGGGAGACTGTGTACCCGGGGCAGCCGCCGGGGACAGGGACAGGCCAGGAGACTGTGTACCCGGGCAGCCGCCGGAGACAGACAGGCCGGGAGACTGTATACCCGGGGCAGCCGCCGGGGACAGGGACAGGCCGGGAGACTGTGTACCCGGGGCGGCCGCCGGGGACAGCGACAGGCCGGGAGACTGTGTACCCGGGGCAGCCGCCGGGGACAGGGACAGGCCAGGAGACTGTGTACCCGGGCAGCCGCCGGAGACAGACAGGCCGGGAGACTGTGTACCCGGGCAGCCGCCGGGGACAGGGACAGGTCGGGAGACTGTGTATCCGGAGCAGCCGCCGGAGACAGGGGCACTGTATACCCGGGGGAGACGCCGGGGACAGGGACAGGCCGGGAGGCTGTGTACCCGGGACAGCCGCTGGAGAAAGGGACAGGCCGGGAGACTGTATACCAGGGGGAGCCGCGGAACATCGGAGGACCGCTGCCAGAGCTGTCCTGAACCCAGATCACCGCAACAACCAGAGACATCCGCAGTTGACAGCCGACCTTTCGGCAGGAGGAAGCAGGCTGCTGAGCTGACAACACCCGACCTTTCGGCTCACGGACGTAGCCGACTGCTGAGCTTACCGAGACCCAATCTTCCGGCAGACAGAGGAAGCCGGCTACTGAGCCGATCGAGGTCCGAGTTATCGTAAATAGAGCCGGGCCTTCAGTCGACGTATTGCACAGTCAGCTCGTCGAGGAACAGTGCTCGACCGACTACACGAATTCCTTCCCGAGCACAGCGGGTCTACCGATGCGTTCCTGCCAGCGCAGTGGCACTCGGTCTGGCGTCGTGGCTCAGCGCGTCCACGACGAACAGTCGGATCCACTCCAGGCGGGGCGACGCACCTCGGCGACGCACCCTTCCCATAACGAGGGAGAGGGTCGGCTGCTAACAGGGAGACTCAGTGCTATCCCCACGGGGTTACATGAAAAGAAACCACCTTAGCATGGCCTTCGCCTCCGCCACGTCAGACGACATTTCGGCGACAACGAATGACGCGACCCGACCTCGTTAGGCCAGGCCCCTCCAGCCGGGCCTCGTTGAAGCCGCCGCCATCTGCCCGGTCCGACCCTGGCCGGTCGGCGGGGTCGGCCGGCACGGCGGCGGCGCCCCTCTGCCGCGACCCGCGACCCGCGGGCGGGGACCGGCGGCCACGTGGCGCGCGGCTCCCCGGCTCTACAGACCGTGTCTCTGGGCCGGCCGAGCCGAGCGCAGCGCGTAACCGGCCAGATCCTCCCGGTGCGGCCCGAGAGCCAGTGAAAAGGGCTCGGAGAGACGCGGACGGACGGACTTCGACGACCCGAAGACGACAAACGCGGGTGGTAGGAGATCAAGGAGATGGGCGACAGGAGCTCCGGCAGCTTTGGATGCCTGAACGCGCCGCGAGCACCGGGCGGCGACAACAGCCTCCGCACGTCCCATGGTTACGAGAAGGGTGGCGTCCCGAGGCGCTGTGGAACTCAGCGCCAAAGAGCGCTGGTTCCGCAGCGCCTCCGAATGGCGGCCGACAAGAGCGATCACATACTTTGAGGAATCCTGAAGAATTTCAGAATCAAGCAACGGCTCCAGTATGATGCACAAGTTCTGAAGTTTCTGACTACCTCACACCACATACAAAACCAAAACATTTTGTGCGGTATCTGGCAATCACAATGAAACTATACGAGTGGATCGCATAACGACATTACCAACCAATGCCAGCGCACAGTCATATGCTGCCTACACGCCGATATCGATGAAAAATCTACTTAAATAACGCTGCCGTTGCTGCCGGGCCACTTTGTTCCAATGTCACGCCGCGATCGTCCGTCCATCTACAAAAAGAGTGTAAGGACGGCAATGCCGCCCTACCGACCTGCATCCAAAACCTGTGCCCAGGTAACGTATGGTGGAAACCTGCTTTTCGCAAAATGATACAGCTGGAAGTAACCTTCTGGCGCTTACAAATTTGACAAGCGGTGTCTGACCAGATCAAGAGCCGTACCAAGACTGCAAGTCGCAGGCCGTGTGATACAAAGCATGTTTTAAACCACATCCCGACAGCCCCACTCCCCCCATACACACCAGCAACCGACGAAAGAATGCGCCCACTTACACCATTACCGGCGTATCGAACCAAAAAAAACAGCGTTCTGAAATAAATCGCAAAACAGGTGGCAGTGTGCACTATTACCCATCCGCTACCGTTTCGTCCATTACGTTCACTTCTGTTTCCTCTCATGCAAACTTCTTCGAACAAAAACGGCCCACAGCAGAGTGATCAAACTTCCGCCGGAGACGAAAAGGAGTCTGGCGTATCTCCCACCGGATCCGACTGTGGACGCCCCAAAGGCCCAACGACTCTCGAACGACTTCAAGACCCATGTCGTCTTCACACTGGGAGAATGCACGCGTCAACGATGACGCAAACGACTATCGAACAAGTTCAAGGCCCGTCTCGTCTCGACGCTTGGAGGCTTCCCCCTAAATCAGACAATGGGAACAAACAAGCACATACTCGACACACGTTCTGTTCTCAGGAGGTACCCCTCCCCCGCCACAGGCTACCCCGCACGGTGGATGACGAGCACAATGTGGATTCGTTGTGATTATCGGGGTCTTCTGTACTAACACCACACACAACATATAACAGCAGACTCGGGCTGCAGCTCAACAGATGCCCGCGGCGCAGTGACCTGCCTCCTCCCCCTGCGGTGTTTGGCGGGAGGCGGCCGAGGACTGACCTTTGGTTCCTCTGCTGCGGGAGCGGCGGCCGGCAGACGGCGCCCGTCGCCGCGTCGCTGCCGGCAGAAACGGCGTCAGAGCCGAGCCCGAACGGCGTCAGACGCAGCGGGCGAGTCAGACGAGCCGCCGGGAACAAGACAGAGGGCCCGGCGCCCGCACCCGAGCCAAATGTCAATCACCGCCCAGTGAACCACGGGCCACGGACAATGCCGCGTCATCCGACCAGGACCGATTTTTCCGCGCGCCTGGCGGAGGCGACTGTAGCCCGCGCTTCAATAGGCAGATTCAGAGCCAATCGACGCCACAGTTCAGCTCCATATGCATTTCCTCCCGCGTCAAACTCGGCTAATTATATGGCATAAAAGGGCGCTCGTGCGCGGAAAAGTTTGATGGGTTTAAAGAAGAGGAAGTTTTTGGTGGAAATAATTTAAACTGCCAAAGTGGTGCGAAAGTGATTATGGTTCCCAGTTGGCTAGAATGAAAAAGAGAAGAAGAAAAGGGAAATCTCGGCTATATGACCATCCACTAGCATAAAGGGGGAATGGCGCACAGAAAAAGACACGCAAATGAACCAGACGACACTTCAACGCTCGCGCAGACACCTTCCAGTTCACAAATACCGTCGCCGGTAAATTAGTCGTCTCTTCTCTTTAATCGTCACGGCTCGCGGAGGAGCAGAGTCAAGACGGACGTCAGGGCTGACAGACAGGCGTTAGCAAGGGACAACTCGACGCTGTTACCTGCTGGTCGAGGGCGGCAGCGCCGTGCGGTGGGTGCGCACCTCGCGTGCGTGTCGGATCACGTTGTCGGTGGTGTGGCGCAGCTGGCGGACCAGCTCGACGCGCTCGGCCGGCGGCCACGGCTCCGGCGCCGCCCGCGGCGTGCTGGCCGAGCCGGACCGGGAGCAGGCCGCCGCCGTCGCCGCCGCCTCCGGCGCCGAGGCGCCCTCGTCGGGGCTGGACCTGCGCCGGCGAGCAGGTCAGAGAGATGTCAAGCAGGGCAGGCAGACCGCTGAGACAGCACAGACAGCCGACAGACAGCACAGACAGCCGTCAGAGCAGGCAGACAGACGTAAGGGCTGACAGACAGACGTTAGTCAGGGATAGAGCTACAAGACTACAGACGGCAGTAAGGACTGGTACACTGACGTCAATCAGGGTAGGCAGACAGACGTCCGTCAGGAACCCCGCTAGAAGACCACAGACGTCGGGTAGCACTGACATACAGACGTCCTTCAGAGATCCCCCTACAAGACTTCAGACGTCAGTTAGTGCGTCAGGGACCACACTACAAGAATACAGACGTCAGTTGGACCGACCGACACACAGACGTCAGTCAGAGCGAGCAGACAGTCGTCAATGTCGACAGACAGGCGACAGTCAGGGTCGACATGATACACCATGTGCAGCCAATACGCTTGTTTTCAGACGTGGTTCAATCGAAAAAAGGGCAAGGGTTGCAGAATGCAGACATTCGTATAACAATCATGCTCGCTGAGTGGCCAAGAGATTAACAACGTGGGCCAGTAGCATGTCATGTTCTATTTAGCCCTCTTTGCCCACCCCCTAGGACGGACTAGTGAAAATTCCTGTATCGGCACCTGCAGCATAGAGAACTGCTCTTCCTTCATTCAATATGTTGCAATCCACTGGAGGTGGATAATTCAGCATCAAACTACCCGTAACACTTTTAACACCTGTTCTGACCTGGGACAGCCACGTTGTAACTTGTAAAAATCGATGTCCGTTGTACATGATGGCCTTACTCTCTTTTTACGGGATTTCAAAGCTATTTCCATCGCAATTTTTCCCTGAGTCCTACCGTCAGGTGTTGCCTGACGCCACGAGCGGGTAAAGGCCAACGAGCGTTAGAAGATCCGCACTGCGTGATATAAGTGGGTACGTCAAAAGATACTTTCTGAATGACTACATGTTTGGTGCTTCTGAGAATTACTCAGAAAAATGAGGGCTGAAAATGTGCTCATCAACATTTTTCGGACTAACCAAACCTATTCATGGAAAGTTGACCAAGAGGGATAATGGGAAAAGAGTATGCAGCAAGCTCTCCTGTTCTCCTCTGATACGCTGTTGCACATCGCGGCAACTTCACTCAGCGAAAAACGAACATCGCCTGTTTCATGCGTATCGCAGTTCAAAGTCGCAACGGACTACATTTAATCTACAAATGTTCCCAACAGAAACGCTGAAGCAAACGATGCCAAATCAACATCCCAGTCATAAGTACATGCACGCCAACGGGATTTAACTGTCACGGTGCGGCCAGCTGACTGCAAGAAACCACGTAAATGAGAGAATGAAACGCAACGTTTTACGCATCCAGAGGGCACATTCTGTGTACTTCTTCAATGACGCACAGTCGGCAATACTAGTCCTAAGACAGTGTATATAAATCCAAGTGCTCCATTTCAGAATTTCGTCCGAGTATTATGTTAGTACCTTGACATCTTGTGGTATTTTGTTCACCGCCGGTCTGAGCCAGTACGACCTTGATTGATGGCCTTCATAACGGACAGTCCGACGTGTTTGTCTTCCAATGACAGTTTAACGGTTCAGCTACACTATCCGGTTTCCACATGAAGGGTAGAGCTCTCAAGAGCACTCCAAATATTGGGCTTGAACACGCCAGGAAAAATAAAACGGATGAAGCAATACGCGACGATGTGGACCGGCACTATGATTAGAGACATTTAGAGCACGTGAGATCCCAGTAAACTGACACACGCCTACTTAAGCGAATTTAACAGCCCATACATATTTTCAGCTGAAACATGTCATGATCTGTCTTAAGCTGACATAGGAAACTACCCAGGATGTTTAACTTTGACCATCCATCAAGTCGTTGTTTTCCTTCCGTAGTTTCGCTTTACAATATCCATCCTTTCTTCAATTAAGCGGCCAACACATCGGACAACCGCACCTAAGTCTTCGCCTCAGCGATGTGTTACAGTATGTGTCGACGTGAAGACAACAGCGTGAAGCAGGTTTGGTGACGGCTTACACGAGGACAACGTGAGCACGCATTACTCAAAACGTTCTCACAGGCAGTGTCAAACAGGGAGCAATCGCTCATCACAAAAGGAGGACGTCATCAGCACGCATTACTCCAAAAGCCGCCACTGGTAGCGTAGAACAGGGAGTAACCGCTATACCTCCAATAAACCCCGGCCCACGCCAACCAGGGGCCCACAAGGACCGTAATGCATCTCTTTCACCAGCCCGTCTCACGCTGCTGTTTTCACGTCCACACATATTGCAACATAGCGCTGAGGCGGAGACTAAGGTCGTGACCCGACCCGGCCCCTCAGGCGCACCTGTGCTCCGGGTCGTTGTCGTAGTACTCGAACGAAGAGGCAGTGGCGTCTTCCACGCGCCGCTGCCGGGACCGGATCGTGTTGAAGTCGTAGTCGGAGCTGGTGGTGTCCGTCTGCCGATTCTGCACATCAAAAACATCAGTACATCGGGTCGTGACGGTAAGTACAATGACACTCAAGCGATGCGCAAACTGATGCCGATTACGAACAAGTTTAGAAATGAAATAACAATGTGAGCTAAGCTCTGACACAACCGAAGACGTAACTGGAATGGCCAACTGGTCAGAATATCACCAATACCGCTGCCATTGCTTTTCAGGCTTTTGGCTTTTGCAATTGCAATTGCTTTTCAATTGCAATTGCAATTGCTTTTCAATTGCAATTGCAATTGCTTCTCTTTTCAGAACCCGCCTCTGAAAATCGTCCAAAACAGGAGTTCAATGGACTTTACATAAGCACAAACGTTGCGCGCAAACGTTGAGGGGAAAACCGACTTTCCACTGTTCCAGTCCCACAAAACTAATCTCATTACTACTATCATGATCCAAAACGAGATCCGCCAATCCTGCCGATGATTCACGGAATCTCCAAGAAACGGTACGTGAGGCGTTTTTGTTCCGATCCACCGTCCATCAAGATCAGCAGCCGGCTGGCCGATGAGCGCCGGGCGGCCGGACGGCGGTCGGCGGCTCCGTACCATGTGGCTGTCCGGCGGGGGGCTCCGTACCATGTGGCTGTCCGGCGGCGGGCGGGCCGAGCCGTAGTTGTGGCTGCGCCAGGCGGCCGTCTCCGAGAGTTCCGAGTCGTCCCGCTCGGCGCCCTGCGGGGCGTCCGAGGCAGGCGACTCCCAGGCCGTCCACGGCCGAGCCCGGCCAAACACGCAGCAGCAGCCGAGTACAGGAGGGGCGCCAACACGAGCGGAAACACCCAGCTCAAAACGGAGTCCGCAGAGATCAAAGCGACACTTATAGCGTAACGGTGTATGAGCATCATGCTGGACACGCCATTCGGACCAATTAGAACGGCAGATGTCACAGCGAGTCTGTGCAACATGCGATCACGCATGCGTTCCGAAAGGCCAGGACATTAAGTTGTAAACGATGTCAGGCAAATCCAGCACGCGTGCGGAGCGACCCCGTAAATCTCAATGCACAACCCGGACACGTCATGGCCGGGGCCAGCAGGAGGCCGGCAACTCGGCCGGGCGCCAGGGCCGCGGACCGACCTTTCCTGCCGGCCAGGCGGCGCTCGGAGCGGGTCAGCTGCTCCCTCCAGCTGCCGGGCACGCGCGGACGGTCCAGCTCGGCGGCCGCCGCTGCTCGCCTGTCGACACAGCAGAGCGCGGCCGGTCAGCGCCCGCGACGCAACACGACGCGAAGAGCACGGGCCCGCTGACCAGGTGCTCTGGTGCCGGGAGAGAGACAGGGCAGACTGCAGAGCTTGTCACGGCCCGGCATGCAGGAGTGAGGCGTCGGCCGGAGGACCGAGGAGCCCTGTCCGCGCTCCGTCTGTCCGTTCCCACTCACAGAAGGAGGAAGCCCCGTTGGAGGCCTTCTGTTTCGAAACAAGAGGGGTTCAACCCGTGCTCCGCCTGCCCGTCCCATTTCACAGGTGGCTGTAGAGGGCCCAGACCGTTTCTTGTTTCCGTCAACAAGCGGCGCCCTGCCCGTGTCGGCCGCGTCCAGTCTCAGCCGGCGTCCGGGAGCCGGGCCGGACCAGCTCGGTCTCGGTCTCGGTCTCGGTCTCGGTCCCGGTCCCGGTCCCGGTCTCGGTCTCGGTCTCGGTCTCGGTCTCGGTCCCGGTCTCGGTCTCGGTCTCGGTCTCGGGGCGAGCCAGGGGCGATACGGAGGTCGCCCGTCAACGTCAGGCGTCTCCGGCGCGCGGGTGTGTACACGGGCACGCCGGCCGCCGCGGCGACGTCAGGGGACGGCGGCGAACAAACAGACCGGCGCGACGCCGCCGCCCGCCGATCGGCGACAGCGGCGGCGGCGGCGGCGGCGGCGGCGGCGGCGGCGGCGGCGGCGGCGGCGGCGGCGGCGGCGGCGGCGGCGGCGGCGGCGGCGGCGGCGGCGGCGGCGGCGGCGGCGGCGGCGGCGGCGGCGGCGGCGGCGGCGGCGGCGGCGGCGGCGGCGGCGGCGGCGGCGCGGCGGCGTCCGGCCGGCCGGCCATCGGCGGGCGTCCCCCAGGAGCGCCATCAGCCCACGAAGTTAGATTACACACCATCCGCCGAGGCGGGCGGCGGGGCCGGGTCCAGCTCCGGCCGCCTCCCGGCGTCCCCACGCGGCGGCGGAACAAACAGACTTGCGTGTCGACCTGCTGGCCCGGACCAGTGCGCGGCTGGGGATTCTGTCGACGGCAGTCGTCAGGGGAAACGAGCTGCAAACTCCCCGGTCTCCATGTTTATCTGCACTGCAAAGACCGCGTTGCCAGTCCGGTGAGGGAAACACTGTGAGCTTCCTCCGGCGAGCCAGGATTTTCTTTCCGTCGAATTCCGACAGGCCCGGGACGCACGCAGGTATTCCAGGGCCCCAATAACCTTCCATTATTAACAGTAGCTGGATGCAGCTGTAAACGCGTATTAGGTCCGATGGCTCACACATTTTGTAGCAGATATTTCATTTTGTCTCGGCGGACCGAGAATGTCTGATGTTTTTCTGTCTACTTAGCCGGAGGCACTAAGCTCCCGCGAGCCGAGTCTCAGGCCGGCGGACAACCGGCGCAGAACTTCTACTGACGAGGCAACACAGCCATCCGCTCCCCGCCGGTGAAGCCAGCCTGGGCCGAGCGGTGGCCGAGGCCGTACCTCGATCTGTACGGCGAGCACGGCCTGCCGTCCCGGTCCCGGCTGGTGCTGGCCGATCTGTCCCGGGACAGCTCGCTGGGCTGGGACGGCGGCAGCGAAGTGCCTGCAGCCGACGAAAGACGCCAGGTGATTACAGTCGGCGGCGGCGGACATGTCACGCTTAACGTCCGTGACGCTGAGCTCCGTCGTCTATCCACTGCATTCAAAGACACAAAGAGTACAACGTTGCGAATTAGAAGCAGACCAGCCTATGCTTCATCTGCCCTTTCAAAAAAAAAAGGAAACAAAAAGGTAGGATACAGCGAAGCCCAAACATCACATGGCCGGGAAGTACACTTACAAACGCAACCACAGGAACGGGAAATGTAAAGCATACAACTCAAGATACCTTTCAACATAAATCGTCCCAGAAGAGTGAGGTCGGATGGGAGATGAGATTGCAGACTTTCAGTATTTGCCCACTCTATTTCGATCACAATCACTCGCATCTCTACTCCAATTTCCAGTCCGTACAACACTTCTCACCGCCACAAGAGAAGGCTGTGGCATGTGTATGGCATGTGACACTCAACAAAAATTGGATATCTGAGAATGTCAATAGAAGTCAAATCTGGAGAGAAGGAATGATGATACCGAGTCGAGTTACCTTAACCAAATCCTTTTCAATGTCCAACTCAACGAGAGGTAAGGAAATCCCCCCGACAATGGACAGAGGCCACTATCGAAGGAACTAGGGGGTCTGGTGTTGACGAAAATTCCACCAGGCACGCAAACACGACCCCAGGCGGAATATCGGGCATCACCGACACAATACGCACGTCTCGCTCCACCGTCACCCACTATCTTGTTGCGGCCGGCGGCCGACCTAAGGCCTCCCTCCCCTCCGCGGGGGGCGGGCGGCCCCAGAAAGAGTGATCGATAGCGGCAGTGCCCGTTACGGCCGTCCCACCCACCGGCCCACCGGCGGGCGGCGCCCGGCGGCCCGGCCGGTCACAGTGGCGGACGCACACGCTCACGGCGGCCGCCGTAATCGATCAGCCCTGCTCCGACCGCTGCCCGGTGGCGACAGGTGTGCGGCGGTGGACGGCGAGCCCGACTCTGCTCTCCGCCGTGTGCCGTGTGGTGACAGGTGTGGCGGTGAACGCGGAGCGTAACTGCGGCCGCAGCTGCGCGTGGCGGCATGTGTGCGGACGTGATGGAGTGTGGAATCCGACGCGCCAGCAACATGAAGTCGTTCCGGGGGTAAGCTACGCTCTCCGGCTTAGGCTACGAGGCAGACTGGTAGAGAATGCAGGGTCTGATTTTGACTTTTGAGATTCTGACAAGATTAGATTGATTAAAGCGAGAAACAGCAGACCTATTAATGTACGGTACCGTCAAATGTCGTCAGACCGTTCCTATTCCAAACAATGGTAAAAACTGAAAAGCATTGTGGGGTATAATGTTCCACCAAGGGATGTGAACCTTCCTCCGGCCGTAAGGGCAGGCCATTTCCTGAATAAGCGCGTCGTGAGCCTGAACGCAATTCCTCACAGTTTCACTGTCCGGATGGATTTACAACGATATGAAACAGGATCGCAAGATAAGGTGAGGCGTATTTGTGTATTAATAGAAAAATGTAACCTCCCAAGGTACAAAAAAGGTATGATCTTGTATAGTCTTATTACGAGCACAGAACGTTCCAGATGGCTGCGTTTCCCTCAAGATCAGGAAACCATTACTACACAAACTCAGATGAAATCTGACGCGAACGCAGCCTTTAACGTTATACTAAAGGCAAGTGGCGTCGCTCAAACCGTATTTACGATCTCTTTCGCCCAAAAGTTTAGGCCTGAAAAAGACGAATTATACCAGACGGCTGGGGCGCATTTCATAGAATTCCACAATGCCAATTTCGATATTTCAAAGAGCGAGCCTCCACCTCCGAGGCGCCACGGTGCCGCGGCCCGTGACCAGGCGACTGTCGCCCCCGGGCCCTCACCGTGCGTGGAACAGGAGCGGTCGGCCGCCACGCTGGCAGTCTCCTGCTGGCGCAGCAGGCGCATCACCTTCTCGGCCATGGCGCGCTTCACCCGCTCGTCCTCCAGGTCCAGGCAGGCCGTGCCGATGAAGTCCACGTACCTGCGGCACCGATCTCCGTCAGCCACACCGGACCGGCCGCGGCCAACCCGGGCCGGTCAATTACGTCCGGTTGGCGGCAGGCGGTCACAGGTATCCAGCGGGGTAATGCCGGGTCGTCAATTACGCTAATACCAGGTGTCACATCCCGGGCGAGGCGACTTTATTACGACGCTTAACGTCAGGGAAGTTAATGTCCGGGAGCTGACTTCAGGTTATTGTCAGGATCCGCCCCGGTTGAGCTCCACCTCCAGCCCGGGCTTTCCGCGGACTCGTTACAGTAAGAACACGCCCATGTGGCTACACCCGAGCACGCCGCAAGCTCATTAGTCGCGCGAGACAGGTAAACAACAAGGCCGGGAACGGAAGTCCACGCCCGGCCGGATAACAGACGCCTGCCGGGACAAACACCGCAGCTCGTATTGATGCGATGGCGAGAACGCAACACATGCCGCCGGCGCGCCAGCTTCGGCGCCCGTCTGCAAATCCGACCCTGGCTGCTCGTGCAGTTCGCCTAAGACTAGATACCTACAACGTATCTGAATAGAAAAATAAAAAGTTTTTCCGGTCAACGCAGGACGAAGCAGAAATCCCGCGACATTACTCAACTGAGTAGTCAAATGAGCTCTCCACACTGAGCCAACTGAGCTGCAACTGCTCAAGACCTCCCCCCGGCTCAAACGTCATCGAGACTGAACAGTGTTCCGTCTACTCCTCAACCGGTCCACGTAACAAGCTGAGCCCTACATGACCACGTCCTCCATGCGCTCTTGAGCCAGAACAATAGACCAGCTCTGATGAAACGCAACACCGGGACCAGGGCTCACTTCTGCAGGTCGGTGCGGAGCGGCTCCTCCAGGCAGTCGCCCAGGGCGAGCATCTTGGCCCGGAGCCGGCTGTAGACGGCGCCCATGCTGAGCTCGGCCGCGAAGGAGGCCGCCGGCCGGCGCGCGCGCCACAGGCCGGCCGGCTCCGGAGGTCGCTCGTCCAGCGTCGGCAGCGAGCGGTAGTGGTCTGTCCCGCGCAGCTGGCGGTACAGGCCGCGCACGCGCGCGTCCGCCTCCTCCTCGGACATGGCGGCGCCGCCCTCCGCGTCCCGGTACTGCTCGCCGGTCTGCTGCAGAGCAGGAGGAACAGGCTCGACACAGCAGGCGGCCCGGGACACCCGACAGTACGGCCACCAGTTAACACGCGCCATGTCAAAACATGGTGTGCTTGCCGGAGAAACACGTCGCTGAAGGAAAAGCATCCCAGGGAACGAAAGAGTATTCAGTGTTTTTAAAAGCAGCATCTTGAAGACAATGTTCCTCGGCATGACGTTCTAAACTAGAGGAATTTAAATCCTTAACAAAGAAAAGATGTCTCTACCGACTCGGCGAAAAGTCAAACGGGCATGAAATCATAAAGCCATACGGTGATGTCGAAGTGGCCTACCTGCTCGGAGCCGCTGCCCTCCACCACGTCGCGAAAGGACTCGGTGTCGTGAAACTCGCCGACGGACCGGCGCAGCGTGGTGACCTCGTGGTGGCGGCCGGCGTCCTCCACGACGGTCCGCGTCAGCTCGGTGACGGCCGGCGGGCCGCCGGCGGAGCCCCAGTCGGCCGAGCGCGTGTCGCGGCTGGCCGAAGCCGCCGCGCCGAACGCCTCCTGGCTGGCCGAGACGGCGCCACTGTAGCCGTCGCGGCTGAGCGAGGTGGCGCCGCCGGCCGAGAACGGGCCGCCCCAGGCCGCCTCGCTGGCCGTCTCGCGCGCCGTCGACGACAGCAGCGGCCCGGCCGCGTACAGCGACGAGTAGCAGCTACCCTCGGACGTCTCCATGTAGGACATGGCGGGGGGCGGCCTGCACGTGTCGCGCGTCGGCAGCTGGTCCAGCGACGAGGTGCCCGAGGCGGCGGCGCCGGCGGCTGCGCTGCGGTCGGAGTCGGGCGGTCGCGCTGGGCCGCAGCTCTCCGCCTCCGGCTCCTCGCCGCCAACGAAGATCACCGTCTGCACGCTCTGCTTCGAGGCCTGCTCCGAGGACGGACGCTTTAGGGACGAGCCTGAAAGGGGCAGAGAGGAGTCAGGAGAGGATTGCGGACTGGCGTCGGCTTTGGACAGGGTGACGGGCAGCGCGCAGTGGCCGGGCAGCGCCACCAGCGTGTCGGAGCTGGTGAAGAAGATGGCGTTGGAGCGCCGCTCCTCGGCGTCCGACTCGGGCCGGCCCGACGACGGCGAGGTGAGCGCGTCGCGCCGCTCGGGCGACGGCCGGCCGCGCGCCTCGCGCCGCGGCACGCTCGGCGACGCCGACAGCTCAGACAGGCTGCTCGACTTCCTGGCGGCGAGCCGGCCGCGCCGCTGCCGGTGCGTCTCGGCCGAGACCGGCCGCGGCCGCCGGCCGGCCGGCTCGCCCTCCGCCAGCCGCGGCGAGTGCCCGTGCGGCAGCGAGCGCCGGTGCGCGCGGCGTGCCTTGGCGGAGCCCTCGCGCTGTGGTCGCCACCTGGCGGCGGTCGGCCGGAGGCCAGCCTCCTGGCCGCTGTCCAGCGCCGCCGGCGACGGCTCGTGCGAGCCGCGGCTGCGCCGCTCCGCCTCCTCAGCGATCGTCTCCTGGCGACGCTCCGAGCGGCCGAGCAGCAGCCGGTGGCGGCGGCGCGGGCCGGCCGCCGCCGGCCGCGGCCGGCCCTCCGGCTCGGCGCGCAGCACGCCTGCGTAGCTGCCGATGGCGATGCGCTCCAGCGTGCTGAGGCTGTCGGCCGGCCGCAGCTCGGTCGAAGCCTGGTAGCCGACGTCGGCGGCGGCGTCCCACTCGAGCCGCCGGCTGGACGCTATGCTCGAGGCCGACAGCACCGACGGTGAGGTGCCGCGCGACTCGGCAGGCGGCGGCGCCGCCTCCGAGTCGACCGACGTGGCCGACGCGTCGTCGGCCGGGTCGCGGCCGCCCAGCTGCAGCCGCGCCGCCTCGGCCGGGTTCGAGTCGTCCGAACACCAGCCGGCGGGCGCCGGGCGGCGCCATCGCCGGCGGCCCGACTGCCGCGGCGGCGGCGGCGGCGGAGGCAGCTCGGCCGGAGCGCCCTCGCCGTCGCCGTACGCCGGCCGCGGCTCGATCGGCGGCGGCGGCCGCTCCGGGCCACCCTCGGACGCCGAAAGCGGCTCTTCGCGGTCAGAGTCGCGGCAGGGCGGCGCGGAGCGCCGCGGCGGCGGGCTGGTGGCGCCGTCGCCGGCCTGGTGGCCGAAGATGCCCACCAGGCGGCGGTGCGGTCGCGGTCGCGGTCGGGCGCCGGCCGCCGACGGTCGCCGCGGCCCGGCCGGCGAGCCCTGGTCCGACCTGCCGGCGGCCGGCCGCCGCTGGTCCGGCGGCTCGCCGCTGAAGCTCGCCTCAGAGTCCAGCCCGGCCGCCGGCTCTTCCTGTTCGGCCATAGCCGGCTGGCGCGGACTGAGGTACCGCTCCGGCAAGCTTTCCCCCATCGCTGGTCCCCTGTGTACACTGGACATCAGAACAAGTCTAGATGAAATAAAATAGTGAAGCAAAGCCAGTCAAAACAACAACTGTTTGCAAGGATGTGCCAGCAGAGAACATGGGCAGTTCACATGACCCACATAACATTATATCAGATGTGATATTCCAATTTAAATTTACATTCCAATTCAATGCCAGGTTATCCTACAATTACGTCAGCATATGGCTCAAGCTTAGGTCTCGGCTCAACCCTACGTGCTGGACCACATCACTGAATAAAGTGGAAAAAATCATTTATGGCTCACTTATGGCTCAATCATGACAAATCTAACTTTTTCAAAAGCAGTATTAGAAATATTTCTTAACACAAATGACTACTAATTGCTTTTTGATAGTGGTAACCGAATTTGGAGCTCAACATTTTGAAACCAAAACTTCAAAAAATGTTTTTAAAAAAATGAGAAACTACACAAATGAGTCTCTTCTACATGAAGCAAGCGTGAAAACTGCTGTGTTTGGATTTCAGGTGAAAATCCATGTAAGCAATGGCATAAGCTGATGATGAATCACAGAAATGACCATGGTATATGGGAGAAAAACCCAGTTAAGCCTATTTTCTTTGGTCTCCTGATGTACTTTTCAGAAACTAAAAATTTCACTGCCTAAAATATGCCAGGGGCATGTAAGGATCAATTCCTCTGTAAACCCAAAGGTTTCTGAGTTCAACCAAAATCTGATCGAGTTTAATGCACCTCTGCACCCAATATGAAAAATATGGCAGGACTCTGGACAATGAGCTCTGGGAGAAGCTGGGTGGGCACACTGGTCTGCACAAAATTGCAAGATGTGGGAAACTTGTGCACATGGTCTTCTCTTATAGGATGCAACCAAGAATTATGCTGAACCAAATTATTTCAACATTCTTCAAGGAAATACCATACCATTAACAGTATTTCTGGGGATGAATATCCTGCACCATGGATAAATGTTCCACATACCCTGCCTATACCTCATCACCTTCAATTGTACTAGTGAAATAGTGTTTGTTAGCATGGTGGAAGCCATCACAGTTTAGAAATACCACAAAGGCCAGCAGCATCATTGGAATTTAGAATCCAGACTGCAGGCCATCATGACATTGCCAGATACAGCCACTGTATGTGTCACAATGCTTCCTTCACTTTAACTAGCCAAGGACAAGCCTTGCACTGCAGCAGATAAACATGACACATCTTAGCTGCATTAAGACAATTTGGCACTATGTTGTCCATGAGTCTTCTGTATTAGTCCTTTGTCACTCCCCAGCCAGTTAAGATTTTTGGGTCCAAACATTCGGCTATGCACAGTTTGCACCATGGCTTTTCGTCCTCACAGTGACTGTGATGTTCACAACAGCTCAGGCTCCATCCATGTCCAAACAAGCTGAAGCTCCATTAAACCAGAACCATATGTATGCACAAATCATTGTATTGTTTAGACAGTGCACACAGCAGGATCTTTACAGGTTATCATACTCTGCAGAATGGATCAGCATATCGATTAACTGGTAACAAAAATAAGTATATACTTCACACTTCCCAAGAATGTCAAAGATGACTATTGCAAAGATGTAATTGCTGTCATGAATCTTTAAGATCTGTGCCAGGATCAGGGTTGAAAATCTGGCTTTTATTCAAGTATAATATTTGTTTTGGAGTACAACATTTTGCAAACAGTAATACTGGGTTAAGTCAGCATTCTTGGTGTAAGTCAGTCATGACATCATACCTGCTTCTTAATGAGTGGAGACAGATTCATTTGCTTGCAGAGTTAGAAATTTGTCAACATGGTTATAAAGTAGGTTTCTGATGGAGGCACATTGCCAAACTTTTAGAATATAAAGGGTTTTTGGAGCTTAAATTTTGAGGTGCTCTTCAGTGCCAAAATAGAACACCTTTTCCAACCTTGTCCAGGATTCTGACAAAATGCAAGTTAACCTCATTCTGTGCTAGATTCTAAGCTGACCAAGGTCAGTGTTAAGTCACCTGGGCACCACTTTGCTCCTGAGAGGCTCAATCTTTCCAAGATGACATGCCCAGGTCAAACAGGGGCTGCATACATGGTAACACCCTGAATTCCATCAGGATCCAAGCTCATGTCTGCTTGCAAGTATTTTCCTATTTCACACCCCAGAAGTGTAAGCATGAGAAATAATTGTATTTGTAACATTCATAACAACCATTGTTGGTTATTCAATGGATCATAACCAATTTTCAAGAAGGGAAAGGCACTAAATGGTACAACTGAGGTATGGTATAACTGAGATGATCTCGCGAACGACGATCATCTGGGCTAAACGCGAAGGAAAATAGCTTGCACTAGGTGCCGAAACTGCCTTTCGATGTCACGTGGGCATCATGCGCCATCTAACTTACCTAGCTCGTTTCCAATGACAAGCTAGCTAAAAATCGACTACCGTGTTGTGACTGTTTTGTTTCCTTCTTTTTGAATTCGGACTTGTTGCAGTACTGAAGAAAAAGAAAACTCATATGACGTCCAGGAAACATTGCATGATATTTCTGTCTTCAAATGGAATTTGTTTACATGTTGATATATCAGGGGGCTAAAAGTTTTGTGCTTAAATATTCCTGTATACGCTTCTCCGAAAAGAGCAAGACTGATATTGTTACTAACACTATTGCGTCATATATCCGAATATTTCTTAATGTATGCTAGAAATGCTTCCCGACAGTTTGAGACGAAAAGCACCGCACCATTTTGTCTAACGCATTGCGTCTACGTTGGTAGAATCAGAATCATGGGTAAACTATAAAATTCCCATCAATATTGCGAACGACTGACTGACGCCCGACGAGACGCAGGACTTGACGATAGACCTTGGACACCTGAGCCCAAGATGCTGTATGTCCCAACTCACAGACAAACAAACAAACCATCAATATTGCTCCTCAAAAATAGTGCTTTGGATGCGTATGCACTTGACATATGCGAGGCCACCGGCCCGACGCCCAAACTAAACAAAACTCAGTATTTTAGGCGCAGGCAGGCGATTGTTTTGGCGAAGTTGTAATGTTTACAAGTCACAGAACGCCTTGGATCGGGCTATTTTCTCATTGCGCATCTTTTGGTGCCTATATGGTTTGCCAACTACGCGGATTTCTGCAGCTATGAGAAGTGAGAAGCCTGCGCCTAGAGTACCCAAAACTGAGCGCAGTCAGACTGAAAAGTTGCGATTGGTCGACGTCAGTTCTTTTCTACAGTTTGTCTCACTACGTTCGTATTGCATACCATTTTCCTTTTTTGTGCATCAGAAATGCAATCAGTTTCTGCTGGTTGTGGAAATTAACAGAGGTTACCAGTGGGTGGTACGAATTGATTTCCTACTGACAGATAAACAGGATGGTTGATCCATTGATGATGAAAACCTGGCATTTTGGTAATCAGTACCCATTAATTGCCATCTCAAGAGCATGTCTGGTAATTGTGGTGAAAATAGGCATTGCAGATAATAATTTATGGCCAAGTTGTGGCCCTTCCTGACTATTAAAATCAAATGAGCATATATTGTCAGTTTTTCCTATCTTGCAACTGTGATTTGTCAGTAGCATAAAGGGATGTTTCATTACATTGTTTTCTTTTGTTGTAAGGTAGACCCCTGATGCATAGGCATTTTAATTTTTATTTTATTTTTTATTTTAAATTTTATTTTATTTTTTTTTATGCATTTTAAAACAAACCTAGTCTCAATACAAATCATGGGTATGATTCATGCAGGGTTACAGTGGCATGCTATTGCATTCAAATAAAGATTCACCAAAAGTATATTTTAATACACTGTTAGTTGATCACATGACATTCAGTGCCCTAATGCTGTTGCACTGCCATTGAATTAATTGTTTGATTCATTGCATCACCTATGGAGAACTGAAAGCTATACCAAACTGATAACACACTAGCAAAGGATTCAGATTCACAAGATTCAAGTTGATTTAAATAGATTTGAATCTTGTGAATCCTCAAATCCTGAAAAGGAGGATTCAAACCCTGAAGGTCAGGACTGAAATCCCAAATACTACAGTCAGACCCAGAAAGCCATTATTGAAATATGCTCTTGGCTCAAATTTTCTTCAAATAAACTAAATGCAACATGTGTATGTCATTGCTGACCCCCACATAGAATGGTACCAATGCCCCTTGTATTTCTGACCCAGTTAGAAATGCACTACTGGCAAAATCTTTGATAACAGGCAGCCAGAAATGAGTGAAATTGGCATAAATGTGAGGACTATAGAAATGGAAAATTTTGAAATATCAATGAAAGAGTAAAATCCATTTTTATCTATTCAAGTCCCAAATCTGTTTCAGAATCCACCTGCCTTATGATTTGAGTCTCAGAATGCATGGAATCCTCGGGCTCTGTGCCACACCCAAAACAAAGCAATGACGTCCGTGGTAAATCAGTGGCTGTGCCACTGGCAAAGCAAATGATCTGTCTCCCACCGCCATATTTTACCACCGATGTTTTTGTATCATCACTTGATCACACAAGTGATCGGCCATTGAGCACCAAGGGAAATCGCCGAGTCCGACCGACGACCAATGGTAATCGGGAGCCGGACCAACAATCTCCTGTTTAATGGCCCGTTTGTTTATTCATTGGGATGAAGTTCGGGAAAACCGTGGACTCAGTTCTTGTTTGGCTCCACAAACAATATGATCCACAGCGAAGGAGCTGCATTTCTCCCATTGTCCTGACACGTGTGTGTGGAGGTGTCAGTTCATCTGAAGCCAGGCCTTGTTTGATCTAACTGTCCTTTTGCAGACATGGAAGCAAAGCTTCGGGCTTATCGTGAAGAAAAACGAAGGCAGAGAGAGGCAGAAAAGAGGAAGGAGTGGTTATATGGAATGTACCAGGCGACCTCAGGCCTTCTAAAACGCAGGACACAAACAGAACAAAAAATGGAAGCAATGGTTGCACCAGAGGCAGAGTCTACCGGTGCCCCACTGCTTTCAGCTGTCAAAGGAAGTTCAAGATCATGGATGGACTGGGCCATCCTTGTCTGCAAAATTGGCCTGTATCTGACCTTGTTTGGGATCAGCTGTCATTTTCATTTCGGAGCTGCCTTTGTAGTTGTGACTGCTATACCCATAATCTACTTCAGGTGAGCAATCATTGTCGCACTGTCCATTGTGAACCAAACAATATTTATCCTAGGCATCCGTCTCATGTCATGAATAGACATAAGATGGCGATGATGAACCAGTCTGATTGGGACCATTCTTACAGGACCCCTGGTCTCCTGTTTTTGTTCCAGCACGAGCACGCGTGGCCGGCAGCCGGGTGAAGCCAGTGCCTACTCGGTCTTCAACCCGGGCTGCGAGGCCATCGACGGCACGCTGACGGGCGAGCAGTTCCAGCGCGAGATCATGTACGGCCCGGGCGCCACGTGACCGGCCGGGGGCGCCCCAGCGGGCCGTCCCGCGGCCGCGTGTCGCCGCGACCGTCCGGCCGTGACAGTGCTGGCCTCGATTGCCCGTGCCTGTGAGTTTCCCGGGACCGTCATTGTCACCTGTCCTCTCCTGCACCGCCTTTGTGGGCCGTCCCCTCCTTGGCTGCGCCGGTCGTCTGTCCTGTCCGTAGCTGGGTTAGTTAGCCGCCCCCCCCCCCTCGCTGCCACCGCCACCTATCTTGTCTATGATCCCCATTGCCATCTGTCCTCTCCGTGACGTCTTTCCGTGAGCCGACGTGGCACGACAGATGTGAGGCGTGTGAGCGGTGCCCGACCCGATCGTGGCGGCCTGGCGGCGCCGTGAGTGGGCGGCCGCAGAGGAGGCCTGACCGGACGGCGAACGGTCCGTCTCGTCCGTGTCTTGAGCGGCTGTTCGCCGCAGTGAGGTGGTTTGGTGTGGTGGAGGAACATTCCGTGCGCTGCGATCTCTGCCTAGGATAATGGGTATGGTGGTATGCACGAGGTCTGGCGATTTTCTCCGCGTACTGTCGATCGCCAGGGTACTTCATGTTCTAGGGATTTTTGTTTGTTATTGATTGAAATATTTATGTGGTCACGTGTTATCATTGCATTGCCTGTCTTTCCGCATATTTGCAGCGTGTCGTGCAAATAATGGATAAATTACTTTCGTATTCACTCCGGAACTCGATCGATTATTTTTGTACGCGAAGAATGCGGGTACTGATTGTATGCTTGAGTCGTATGCCGACCATTATTTATTGCGGCAGGTTGTTAAGTGGTGGTGTTGTTGCTCGTAAACGTGATATATTGAGCACTACAAATGTGTATGGCGAACTGGCCGGCGGGCATTGTGAACGTTATGGCTAGGACATGAAGGGTTTATGGGTTATCAGAGTTGATGAAGTGCTTGAAGGTGGCGTAAAAAAATATGCGGAATATTTATGTATCTTTTAAACTGTTCATGTAGGATTTTCCAAGCGAAATAAAGAGACCTTAGCGACCATATCTTTTGGATAACCGGGTGATCGGGTTGCGTTCAAGTCCCGAAAACTCGGTTGCGGAACATGGTTTCTCTGTTCATTGTCCTCTTGCATGTTGTCTCAAATTTGAAGTAACAGTTTGAAAACGGAAATCTCAATATGTTAAACTGCTTTGATTAGGACGGAAAGATGTCACTGATGACGTTCTTGATATGCAGTTATCTGAAATATACCTCAAGGCATCAGCAGTCTATGAAGAGAAAATTATTAGCCCCTAAATTGAGATTATTGATGATGGCGTAATGCGAATTTCCGGTAGCAGGAAATGGCTTCATAATGAAAGCCGGGTTTTTGTGGTGAATTCGAAACATTGTTGTGAAGGCCAACGAAGTTTATGCACTGGATACCCGTGACTTTCCGATGTGTGATAAAAATTCGGAGCAAACAGTAGGGATCAAACAAAGTGCGGTCAGGTCAGCCGGATTTGGATCATTTGGGGAATGGAGCATTGCCTTCAGTAATGTGACACCTGTCAAAGCAAGCACCTAACCTGTGGAGCAGAGGCAGCTTCGATCGTTGGTGAAGAGCCGTCGCCTCAGAAATGCAGCAGAGTTCCGTTCCTGTTGGGATAAAATCCCTGCCGTGCTGTCGTTTCGTCACTCCCAGCCGGTCGATGACCGACCTGTCAGATGCCCTCTCCGTGACGTGTTCAGTGCTGACCAGTTTGCTGATTACCGTCCTCCTATTGACTGGTCGCCTGTTGACGGTTCCTCTGTTGATCGTCATCCGATGACTGTCATATGAACCGTTGTCCCATAAACCGTTGTCCCGTTGCCACATTCACAGTCATTCCGTAATTAGCCGTCCTCCGTTTAACAGTTCTCTCACTGGTTTTTGTTTTATTGATCATCCTCTCAGTACCCGTCTTCCAATTGCCATCCTCCCATTGGTTGTCATTCCATTGGCTGTTGCCCCATGAGCCGTTCTTCAGCTGACCGTCCCCCCACCTTGACCGTCCTCCTATTGACCTTTCCCCTGTTGGTCGCCCCTGTGCCGACTGCCGTAGTGTTTGCCGTTCTGTTAACAAATCTGCTGCTGCTGCTGCCGCCCTATTTATAGCCATCCTATATCCCTCCGTCTGTTTGATCTGCTTTTTTTTCGCCGTCCTGTTGACCGTTCCGCTGACCTTCGTGCCGGCCGTCGATTCCTCCTTGTCAGCTCTGCCGACCCCGGCCGGACGTCCTCGGCCGTCCTGCGGCCGTCCCGCGGCCGCGGCCGGCGGCCGCCGCTCCCGGCCTGTTGACCGGTCAGCTGACGCGGCCGGGGAGGGGCGCCGGAGAGCAGCCGCGCGGCGCCGGTGCCACTCGCCATGCGCAAGTATCGATTTTCGGCCGGCCCCATTGTGGAGGCGGCCCCATCTGAGCCGGGCGTCGGGGATGAGGCCTCTCGCGGCCGGCGCAGTGGACACGGCTGCGCGAGGCGAGGCGCGCGCAGCTGGCGGCCGGCCCGCTGACCTGAGCTGACCCGCGCTGACCGCAGCCGGCTGAGCTGGGCGCCGCGCCGGCCGGCGGGACCGGGCCGCCGCCGCCGCCGCCGCCGCTGGGCGAGAGAGCCAGCGGTCGGCACGCACGTGCTGCGTCGCAGAAGGTGAGTGACGCGGGACTCTGGATGTGGCATGATATTGCGTTGGTGATGACTAGACGGACGGTGTTTTCAGCGTGATTCTGTGAGTTACTGAGTGTAGCGGTAAAGTGCGTACGCGATGAAAATGAAAAAAAGCGTAAGTGTTGGCTTCTTAGCCGCGTTGACGTGATGAGCTCCCGCATCATAGTAAAATTACCCGGGCCATACTACGGCCTGTGGCGTGTTATCGTCACCGTTAACGCATGCGCAGACGTCACGGTGCAGCGCGTGGTGCGTAGGCGCGGGTTTGGGATCAGCGGTATCGCAGTCGCGCAGTTTTCTTCAAATGTTAGCGGTAGCTTTGTGCTGTGCGTGAAAGAAAATGTTAACAATCCGATGGACGCCAAATAACCGGTTGGCCCGCCTCAGAACTCATATAAATACGTAAGTTTCAGAAACAGACCAACATCGGCGGCAGAACTTTTGTCTTTAAGTGGGCAGGAGGGCAGGGTCGTGGGACGCTTTAACACTCAATATCAGTCGGCCAGGCGCAGGGTGCTGAGTCTCAATGTTTCCATTCCGTGCGTGCCGATATCCCTTTACTTCGTGCCCACACACTGTCCAGTGCCAGCACGTCGTTTGCACGCAACGGCCATGCATTTCCTCCTGAACGTCTTTCCAGTTGCTGCTACGTCCTTTCCCATGATATGATTAGCGAACACGAGGGCGTTTCGCTAGGATTTCAACATTACATGGCTGGATTCAGAGGCCTGATGACTGCGTAGCCCGCCAAGGTCCATAAAGCTGAATAAGGGTTTGTTTAGTGTAGGAGACCGTGAAACATCTTGTACTTCATAAAGGCATCTGTTGACGCTCTTGAAGCAACATGGTATATGCAGTGCATCTTATGTCTTATTTAAATTGCTTATGGTGCTTAACTCGCTGATTCCCACCCTCTTTCCTAATGAAGAGCTTCGCCGCGCCACCAGATCTGGAAAACGCGATTTTAGTGGTTTATCCCTAAGGCAACGCCCACAAGCGTAAATCGGATTTCATAAAATCGGGGGATGCACCGCTATCGATGGGGGATGCACAACTGTCTGCCGGATCTTATGTTCTCAAACACTGCCGTTGTCTCTGAACTGTCTGCTGGATCCTCCCCAGAAGTAGAAACACCATCATTGTGTTATGAGTGGCGTTAAACATTTTGTAAGGGTATATCTCATGTGCTTTTTCCCCTCTGCCTCTCTTATTCTGAAGTGAAGACTGGCAACTTTATGGCTTAGGCTATGGCAGAGGCTTTTGCAAACATCATCACGGGAGGGAATCGAAGGCAGCCCTGCGGTACCCTTTACTTGCTAGCCACGTGGCCAGGATTTTCCTCAGGGGGGAATATCAAATTCATTATATGCCACTGCCATATGAGGAAATTTATAGGAACTAACCCACAGGAAGATATAATGATTGTTTTTGCAACATATGCATGTTGCAACAACGTATTCCAGCGAAATCGCTATATATCTAGTACAGACCGCTTGGCTTAGGGGGCATGGCCCCCCATGCCCCTCCTCGTTACGTCCCTGTTACATGCGCACGTTTCCTGAATTAATTTGCGGCCTAATAAGGTGCTGTGGGATGCCAGTTGAGGTCTGAGTGTCGCTGAGAAAATGGACAGTGTTAGCGAAACGTATGGGACTTACGCATGTATGAAGTTCCCCTCCCCACAGCTCCGGGTTTTGTTAGTTGCCAGCTGTATACAGTGATGCGTCCATAAACGCAAGATCGTAAAAGTTAAACTTCCTTGTCCATCGACGTCTGACGAAGTCCTTTCCCACGCGCCACACCTGTTGCACGCTAAGCACCACAGATGACGCCATCGATTGTTGAATATTGCAGACGAAGACGTAGTGACTTCTTGGAGACGACCTGCGATTACTAACGAATATCATGGGACCGTGACACGACCGCGGATACTGCGTTTGCCTCCCACCTGTTGGCAGTGATAACCAGACAAGTAAACCAGATAAGCTGTCGATCGTTGTACAAACACGTACTTGAAGTGTTCTCGCCGTCGACGATGCTATTCGCGATGAATGCTCGACTAGTCCCCGCTGCGTGCTAGGTGAAGTACTTCGTAAATGGGGAACCGGGACTCCTTCGCTTTCCTCTGCTCACTGTGGACGGAACTCTGCCAAACTACAGTGAACAGGAGCAGTGCGAGTCGCTAACACTAAAGTTTCGCCGCTTGAGGCCACTTAGGCTTTCCAAACTGTCGCCATCTGCTACAGTCCCGTGCGATCCGAGCTGCGGATGCCGTCGTCCCGGCCTGACGCAACGATCCTGTCTCTTGCCTGTAACCCTGTGGATGCTCTGTGAACCCCTTCGAACGGTTCTGTGAGTGTGGATGTGAGTGGCGTCGTGACTGGGAGTATTTTCGTGAGGGATCCCATGATCGGTGCTTTGATCGGTCGTGTGTGTGGTCAGTCCCGTAAATGTCCCTGTGAACTGTCTTGTAAGTTGTCCTGTGAACCCTCCTGAACCGGTGCTGAAGCGGTCCAGTGAGCAGTCCTGTGAACTGCGCTGCGATCCGAGCCGCGAGCTGCCCGCTCTCGCGCCTGTGCCCGATCGGCGCCGCTGACCGACCCGTGCGTCCGGCAGGCGGGGCCGTGGCTGCGCTGGCCGCCTTCCCCGCGCCGGACTCGGAGCCGGCGCCGGTCTGGAAGGGTCCGCTGGCGCCGGACGCCGGCCCGCCGGCCGGGCCGTCGTTCGGCCTGGCCGGCCCGGGCACGCCGCACCCGCAGCACAGCTTCACGCCGCCGGCCGGGCCGGGCCCGTTCGCCAGCCCCGGGCCGCCGGCGCCGGCCGCGCCGTTCGCGGCCTCGCCGGCGCCGTTCGCGGCCGCGTCGGGCCCGCCGCCGCCGCCGCCGCCGACCGGCCTCGGACCGCACTTCAATGGCCTGGCCGGGCCGGCGCCGGCGGGCGGCCCGGGCGGCCCGGGCGGCCCGCCGGCCTTCTCTCCCCTGCCGCCGTTCGGCGCCGGCCCGCCGCACGGGCCGCCGCACGGCCCGCCGGCCGGCTTCCCGGGGCCGTTCCCGCCGCACGCCGGGCCGCCGTTCGGGCCGCAGCACATCGGCGGCCCCATGCACGGGCCCGGCCCCATGGGGCCCGGCCACATGGGCCCGCTGCCGATGGGGCCCGACCACCGGCTGGACCACGGGTGAGTACGCTCGGCGGGTGCGTCGGCCGGCCGTCCTGTCTGTCGCGCACTTCACCAACTGCAGCCGCTGATGGCGTCAGATCGGAATCCGGAGCGCACGGTCAGTGGAGAAATGCGTGCTGATTTATAGAGGATTGCGGTGCCTTATATCGTGACGTCGGCGAGAGGTCTGGGTATTATTTGGTCGCCGCGTCTTCACGTGCCTTGCTGAAGTTAAATCTCACCCGATTGCGTTCAAAACTTCTGCTGTGTCAACTCGCAAATGGTTTGCATTCGATATTCAAAGGCATAAAGGGAAAGAATGGTCTGGTACCATCTACGCCTTAGGCATGCTGTTTGTTCGCGTGGCCGACAGCAAGATAATATTTCTCTTGCCAGCGACTGTAAACATAGAACCTGGGCGAGCTCTGCAAAAGGGATTGCAGGGACTTGTCCCCCAGGATTGGGAAATTGTATACTTTCCTATGAAATGGAACGCTATACGAACCTCATTGTCCCGGCCCTTCATTTATGAGCTTTTGGCGGAGCCCATGCATTAATTTTCGTGAAAGCCTCGTTTATGACATGAAATACATAAATAAGAATTTTTGTGGGACGTTGGTGTGCAGCGGGTAAAAGTGGATGCGCTTGAAATTTCTCATGGTTTTTCAAACCACGATGAATCATAATGTATGATAACGTGTGTTTTTAACCTCGATTCAATGAAGCTGACAGTGCTGAAGGAGACAGTACTGCGAATTCAGTGAAGTAGCCTTTCAAGATGAAAGATGTAGAGCAAGTTTTCTCAATAACTTTTCGGGCATTGCATTGCAATTCCCACAGCACAGCTTTTTTGGTAAGTTCAGGAATGGGAAAAAACAGGCTTCTTTATACCGGGAAAAATTTGGGGTTACACGCAAACAAAAAATATATATAGTATGTATATATACGATAATATATATATATATATCGTCATTACAAGCATACCGATATAGGCGTATGTATAGGCGTATGTATATATATATATATATATATATATATATATATATACATATACATATCAACAAAGATGCCCGGTTGTATAAGCGTTTGTGTTTTTGTTTCGTGGCATTCTCAATGTCATTTTAATTCAAGAAGTTTCCGCACCAGGTGCGCCATTTTCATCTGTTTCACGAACCCTGTGTCCTGTGTGCTAAATTAGCCGTGGCAATAAAGTCAGTTTGCTTACCTCTGGCTTCACAAAGCTGTTGTAATTGTCATCGAATCGTTGAAAGGGTCAATGCAAACTGCGGATATCACTCAGGCACTCAACAATGAGGAGGTAACGGCATTGATTATCACGACGTTGTGCTGTGCTTCCTGTTTATGTTCGCCATTTGATTCGTCGCGATCCATATGCATGGAAAGGGGTATATTCGAACCCCGACCCTGCGTCATTATGTGGCCCGTTCACACGTGAGGAATTAGACAGCTGCAAAAAACGTAAATTAGCGTGGTTATTTTTTCACCCAGAATTGGAGAGCATGGCTGAGATTCCTTCAAAGCCGGAGGACGCTGCCTTGCTCCCGCAGCAGAGGTGTTTTGTGAATCCCTACTTGCGCAGTGTTGAGTCCATGACATCGGTTTCTCTACGCACAGAATAACAAGAGGGCTGAGGTGTAGGGGCCGCCAACCGATTTTCGGGAATGTCGTTATTGGATATGTGGTGTCTTCTGAAAAGAATCTTGACATAATACCTTAAAAGCCCTCTCCTTCATTTTTCCCCAGCTTTATCCCCATTATATTTCTGCTGCATTTCTGGCGGTCAGAAAACCGTCGTCAAACGTTCTGTTCTCAAGAAACTTCCTTGCTTCCGCGACTCACCTTCTGCCCCCTTCCCCCCGCTCTCCCCCCCCCCCCCACCCCTACTCCGTAAGCATCGAGTTCGCCTGTCTCGGTTGGTGCACTGCCCTCACTGCTGCCCTGTACTGCATTGCACATTACAACACTGTACTGCCTCCACTGCCGTCCGTGCTGGGCACGCCCCTGCCATTTGCATTGATCGGGCCGGCTGGCGGCCTTACCCCTCCGGCGTTGGGCGCCGTGCTGACAGAGTCTCACCCTTCAGACGCCGCGCGCCCTACCTCGGTCCCGTCTGTGCCCGTCCTCCCTCAACATGCGTGCTGAGCTCGCCTCTGCCGTGGACTCGGTTGTCGTTCGACCCCGCGCGCTGGACTCGCCGCTGTCAGAACCCGACGGCTTGGGCTTGTGACGTTTTCCATTTCGGACCAGTCGGCTGAACGGCATCGGCCTGGCGCTCTGCTGGTCATCTGGCCCCCGTGCCTTGGACCCCCCCCCCCGCGCGAGACGCCCGCCGTTAGTCTTCGCGGCTCCGGCGACTGAACGCGCCCCTGCTGGGGCCACCCTCAGTCCGCACGCGCCGGGCCGGCACCTGCCCGCTCCGTGCCGTCCGTGCCCGGTATTGATAATCCAGGCGGCCGACTTGCCGCTGCCCCGGGCGGCGGCTAGCGCGCCGGCCGCGCGCCCGGGCAGAGGCTAGCGGGCGGCCGGCCGCCGGCGGCCGCCGTCCGGCTCAGTGCTGCCGCGGCGAGGAGTCGGCGGCGGGCGGGCGCCGCGCAGCGCGTGCTCGGAGCGCGGCGTCGGTCAGCGGGAGTCGACAGCGGCCCGCGCGCCGGGGGCCAGTGTCGGTGGTGGTCAGTGCCGGTGGGGGTGCGGTCGGGGCTCGGAGCCGTGTCGTGCGTCCCGGGGCGAGGCGGCGGCGGCGGCCGGCGGGCGGCGTTCCTTTGTACTGGCGACTGCAGCTGAGGTCGGCGCGTGCAGTCGGGGCGCCGGCGGGGTCAGTCGCCCCAGACGGCCGGCCCGCCCGGCGCCCAGCCTCCCGAGCGGTGCAGTGTTGTCAGGCGTCCCTGCGCTGTACGCCTGAGGGCACGCTAGGATGTGGGTTCTTCTGCATTGGAGGAAGCTCACCTCGCAGTAGACCCACTCGCTGCCCGTACAGCCTAGATCTGGAGGGTTTGGCGTAACATGCAAAATCCCGTTCGTCGCTTTTCCGTTGTTCCCCCATCAGGCAGGAGGAAATTTAGGTAGCAAAAAACCCGAGCCTTCAGTTTCCAGCTTTGCAGTGAAGAGGAAATTTTGGCTGAACACCCGGAGCCGTGAGTTATCGAATCTGCACTGGAGTCCGAGTTTGAACAAACGTGGAGCGCTGGGGTCACTTCCGGCTGGTGCAAACTGCTAGTCACCGGACTGCTCTCCGGGTTTCCCGTGTGTTAAATACGCGTAACAGATAACAATGAATCCTCTTGTGTTTGATATGCACGACAGTGATGGTGCCCGATTTCACTACAAAGTGAAGGCGAGGGGAAAACCAACATCGCGCAGTTCACAACTACCATTGGAGATTTCGTGGCTGTGGTTCCGGTGACAGCATAAACTAATGGTTTCTGCTAATACTCCCAGTCTCAAAAACTCTTGTTGTTAAACAGTGATTACACTGGCTTTCATCCGCAGCATTTTGCGATGTCTCCGCCTCGCCCCCGTTGCCAAGGATACGGGAGATGCAAACATTCAGGGGATTATCCGCTTAGTGTCGTTACGTTATTTGATGTCAGGTGCACATGAGAGAAGTGAGCGTCGGACTTGCCCCCCCCCCCTTTCTCCATATTCGACGATTAGTTCCTCGCCGTACTTCCCTCACAGGCCGGGTCGTCTCGGGTCTTCACGTGTCGTCACTGCTCCGGGTTAAAGCCCGCCTTTTTTGCGGCGCCGGCGTGGACCGTTCGGCCCGGGAGATCTGTAAACACGCCGGTGCTCCAGCGGGGCGGCGATTGGTAACTGTCGGGAGGACGGCGCCGGCCGTCGCGCTTTTTGCCCGCACTCCGGGCGACAACCGTTACCGCTGCGTTTTTTTGTTTGCGCCCCGCCCTGCGGCGTCAGCCTCGTTTTCCGCCGGCCTGGCGCTTTCCAGATGCACTGTCGGACGGTGGCGGTCCGAAATTTTGGTCCAGCACCTCCGGACCGGCGCTCCCCGTCCGAGGGCTTGGCGTTCACCTGGGCTCTGTCGGAATGGCCGTCTGGCGTGACGCGGCTATGTTCGTAGCGAAGAGAAGCACTAAACGCCCCGCCGTCAAAACTTCCAACAAAAATACCGGGCTGTTATCCCGGGCCTCGATGTTTGTGGAACAACTGTATCAGGTGGACTCTTTCTCATGTTTTGCCACGTGATTTACATATTCATAATATATTTTTCTCTTCCCGGCCTTGTCCGTGAGTTCCGCCGAACGGATCTTTATTTTCATGTGAACTCTAAATCCCTTGGACTCATCTCTCTTGAGATGGCAGCGTTTATGGGTCCGCCACATATCTCACCAGCCGGTATTAAACTGTTCCTGCACTAGACAGGTCCCCTTGAAATCTTCCGAAGACATCGTTCGCGATGCTGCAGATGAGAACGCTGCTTGTGATCTCATATAGTATCTTTAGTAGTCTTCAAGAACTGAATTTGGAGTCTTCTTTTTGTATTTCAGTTCTGTGAAGCTCGGCCATGATCTTGGCTCGGCTCGACTCGGCTTACGAGCTTAGGTTGCCCCATACGTGTAGGTGGTCCGTTAATTTGTTTGCTTTTGTTGTTGGCTAGTTTTACGTTTCTGTTTAGAGCGTACATTTAAATGTGTGCCACAGTTTTGACCCTGCATTAAATCACTGTGGAAGTAACAACCAGAGCATGTTTTGCACGTGCGTGCTTGAAGCACCTAAAAGTATTCGCCTGTCCTGGTCTGTTGACGTCGTCTCGATTATTTATGCGCGAAACTGACAACTGTGAGGTGGCGGCAATTTAAAGGCCCGAGGAAGAGAAAATAGCGCCCTGTTTCTGTTGGGGAAAACAGTCATTTGGATGACTACAGTGAGTTTCTTTCGCGTTGATATGTTGAACGGCCAGAATCACCCGGAACGACCAGAATTGGGGGTTTGTTGAATATCAGAGACACGGGAGTGGTGCTGCTCGATCCCCCTCCCCCCCCCGGTCAGCTTCACCTCTGTGCCTGTAATCTGAAACAGCCGCTTTCAGACTAATGACAGTACATCGTGGTATGTTCTTAACCACAATCGCCACAAAACAATCAGCGCTTCATTCTGCCACTGAGCCCTTGGCGCTCTGCTTTCTCGTGACTGTGGATCCTGCGCCCGGGATCACGCCATAACTTACCGGGCTCATACCTTATCCGGACCTGTCCGCGTCCTTCCCACGCGGCGATTAAGCTCGAGTGCCGCGGGGCATTAGAACCCGTCAACGCAGAATAGCCAACCGGCTATTCTGCTGGCTATTGGCGTCCCGATGTCCGCGCCGTGTCCGCCCCTGGCGACCTCGCGCATGTGGCCGCTAAGTGTCCGCGGACAGCAGCCTGGCCGGGCAGGGCCCGGGGCCCGGCGTGTCCGCGGCAGCGGCCGGGCCGGACAGGGCCCAGGGCCCGGCCCCGGGTCCCGGCGCCGGTCATGCGGGGCCTGCAGAGCGCGGCTGCATCGATTTTCGGCGCCGCTCGGCCGTCCGCGGCGCCCAGTTAGTTTCTGTATCTCATTGATTTAATGTCGCCGGCGCCGGGCGGCGCTGAAACATTCCGACCGGCCGTGCTGGCCGTGCCGTGCGGCCGACCACTGTGGCCCACTCGTCACACCGCCGACCAGCGCTTCTCGGTAAATGTCGGCATAAATTGTCCGCATTTGACCAGACCCATTACCGTTCGCGCTGTACGGCCGGACAAGGAAACTTAATGGCTTGGCCTAATGGTTGGGGTGTAGTGGCCCGTGATGTGCACCATTGCTTGCTACACAAAGGAAATGCTACACTGAGGGGAGTGGTTCCTTGCCTTGGCTGCCTGCTGTATTAACATCGCTCACGGCAGACCTAATCGTGTACTCAAGGCTCAAAAATTTTGTCCATATCTACATAGTAACTGTCGCGGAATGTTGCATCATAATTACATTCACCGATCTTGATGCCTTTTAATAATTGAATGGAGTCGTAAAGTCTTGCGATCCATAAGTCAAGTCTCTGGTGATATCAGAAAGCATTGCTTATATATACCTACATCGGCCTTCATGAATTAGTTATAAGTAGGAGCTTACAAGATTGCAATCATTAGCATAATTGCATGAACCTCTATCGTCGCTGTCATACTTGCCATTTATTTGTTTAGTTTTACAAAGTCGACAAGAAAAACAGGTTTGAAAGATACCGAGTGTGATATGGATGATGGACGACACGATAGACGGAAGGCTACGACTTTTTGAACGCAAAGCTTCTGATGAAAATATTCCATAAACCCGCATTTAGCTCCCAATCACTTCCATACGACTGGACGGTGCAGCTGTTTCCAGACCTGAAATAGCGTCCCGCACAGGCGAACCCCCTGGAGCCTGCGGACGCGGCGATTTCGTGTCCGTTTTGGCAGCTCAGTGAACGCCGCTCGGTGCCCCGCCCCTCCGCCGGCGGCCGGCCGGGACGATCGTGACCTTGGGACGACGACGCGGCTCTGAGCGCCGACCGGCCGTGCAGCGCGCAGGACACGATGAGCGGGGCCAGCGTCAGGACGGGCGTCGGCGCCGCCTCGGGCCGGAGCGGCCACCCGGCGCCGGCCTGACCCCGCGGTCAGCATAGCGTGATCCCGGCGTCAGCAGAGCGAGATCCTGCCAACAGCGGTGTGCGATCTCCGTGGACGGCGGCGTGCGATCCCGCGGACAGCGGCGTGTGATCCGGCGAAGAGGAACTTATTGCCGCGGACAGCGGGCGTGATCCTGCGAGGCGGGCGTGATCCCGCGGACGGCCGCGTCTGACCCCGCCGCCTGAGCTCAGCGCCGGACGGCGTCGACCGGGTCGGCCGCCGGGCCGTCAGTGCAATAGGGACGCCATCGCGGCTGCGATGCCCGTGAAGACGAAGGGGGAGCGCCGCCCGTCCAGCCGGCCGTCCAGCCGCCTGGCCATGCAGGACCCGGTGGCGCCGCCGCCGCCGCCACCTCCGCCGCCGCTGCCGCCGCAGCCGCAGCCGCAACCGCAGCCGCCGTTCCCCATGCAGCAGCCGCCGTTCATGCACCCCATGATGAGGTACACAGAATGTGGCGCCTCCTGGTGAGGTACACCGAGAGCGGGGTTTCTTGGTGAGGGACACCGATAGCGGGTTCTCGTGGTGAGGTACACTGTGGCATGGGTCTTGTGGTAAGGTACACGGAGAGTATTGTCTCGTGGTGAGATACTCCGAGATCGGTATCTCGTGGCCAAGGCTGGAGATTTTCGAAAATTATTGAGGGTCCACGTAGGATTTCAGACCGTTTCTTCTCAGTCATTGCCGTAGACCCCTGAATATTGGGAGGTCCGCACCCCCCCCCCCCGATTTGGGTGTCTCGGTACACCTCACCATGCTCCTTGCGAGGTATACCGAGGGTGGTGTCTCCTGGCGATTTACGCCGAGAGCAGGGCCTCGTGGTGAGCTGCGCCAGGGATGATGTCCCGTGGTAAGGTATGCTGAGGGTGGGGTCTCGTGACCACACACAGGATGAGGTGCCGTGGTGAGATGCGCCGAGGGTGGGGTCTCGTGGTGAGGTTAACCGTGGACATGGCCACTTAGTGTGAAACACGCAGGGCGGTGTCTCTTGATAAGGTGCATTTGACTAGAATCTCAACATACAGCATGCCCATACAGGTTTTTATGGCGGTGCATGCAGTGTCTGAGCACATGTAGGTGTGTGTGCTGGATTGTGTACACTGTGTCAACAGGATTTTGCCCATGGAAATGAACGCACCCGACGAGGCGCATGGGGCCGCGTTGGGCCCCTGGGTTCCAGCATAAGTGATTCCTGTTCGGTCGTTAGCTTGAGCTCTGTGTACAACTGCTGACGTGAAGAGATCTGCCGGCCTCTCCGCGCCGCATATCCCGGCGACACGTCTCCGGAGAAAGGAACTAACTGGAATGTCCGTGGCCATTACGGCAGCGAACGTCCATTTGGATGCCGCATTCCAGCTGCTCAGTGTTCACTGGCCGTGACCGCGTGGAGCCATTGCGACTGGAATGAGGGGGCGAACGGCGTTCTGGTCTTTTGTTGTCGGCTGATCAGGCCTGAAATGTTTGGGCTTTATTACACCGGCCGGGTGGGTATTTTGGCGGTCTTGTGACGTCAACACTGCGTGGGCAAAGAGAACTCATCAGTCCCGTGATTGCTGGCTATTTGTCAAGGTCGCCTGGGGATTTCTTTATTTACCATAATTATTTTGGGGTCGATGTTTACCGCGGGTCGTGGAAGTGATGCCTTGATTACGTTTATGCAGAAAGCTAGTGGCGTTTCCGTGCCTAGGCCAGATAAAATGGAGTGTGGAAAGTACACGTTACATTTTGAGTATTTCGTATACTGTACCCGATGCTTATGTTGCGTTCCGAATGTTGTTCTTGACGTTTGCGTGTGTCATACCCGTTTCGTTTGTGTCGTTTGCAGTTTTTTTTTATGGAATCAGTAACTGCGCGCGGACATCCACTTTATCTCTTGTCAGTCTATTTCGTTTACCCACCTTTGACAGTAGCTGCAGGTCATGACCTAGAGAGGATGCGACAGGCATTACGGTATGAATTGACACGATCCCCTGCCCCGTCCCCTCCAAACCTGAAGTGATAGAACCACGGGACAAAGGCGAGCGTTTAGCTTGATCTTTTTGCCACACAATGAAACCCCTTTTGACCACTTTAAATCGCACGGGGACCTTGCAGGCGACCTTAAAAAAGTTCATGGCAGTGGATTTTGGCTCCCGTCGGATTCCATTGGTTTTAACCTCCAGGGCGCCTTTTTGCGTAGAACGACTTTTGGCAGCGGCAGGGACTGAAATTAATGCTACTGTGCATATTGGCGCCTCCAGTTACTTCGTGACCACTACCAGATCAGCAAAAGGCCGAAAATATCAGTGGCCTCAGTTCATGAATGCACGGACGTAGCCAAGAGGGGGCCATAGGACCCACGCCCTTCCCCCCTAGCTAGTCGGCGTACACTAGATATGTAGCGATTTTGCAGCAATACAGAACAGTGGTCGTATATATGTTGTAAAGCAATATATATATGACCGTAATGCGAATATTAACAATATTATACATATATTGCGTTACCGTATTTAGATCAAACTGGCGCCCGTCCAACAGCGCACTATCGAACTGCTTTGGTTCAGCACGCAATGTGACGTCTGATTCAGGAATTGTACCTGTGCCAATATTTGAACAACTTAATGACCCTGTATCTGCACGTCACCCGGGGCTGAAACTCGTGAAGAAACGAGAACATTGTTGATCTTCAAAGCAGCTGGATGCATGCACGTTTTGATTCAGTCACGACAACCGTCGTTGGAAATCTGTTTTATCATTGCAGGCGCCACACCCCATACTTCAACCAGCCTGACTACCGGATACACGAACTTAACAAGCGGCTACAACAGAAATCTGAGGTGAGACTTCCTGAGCTTCTCTGGACGTCGGCATACTCTTCGTTGCATTCAACACTAGGCTGCTTGAACCGGAATCTTTTCACGCGAACTTCGGCGACGCGGGTTATGCAGTCGAAAGGAAAGTGGTTCAGAAAGGATTTTGGATTCTAAGAACATCCAGTGGAGTTTAGCTCACCTGCATTCTCGTTGGAATAACGTTCGCCAGCACGGTTTGCAATGGGACGTGCTCATGATGTTTGCGGCGATTGTCGTGCCGTTTAACATTTCATTATTTCTCACCATTCGACTACAAGTTCTCGGTTTGGCATATGCAGCATGGTTGTGGTTGTGTTGGCCTCTAAGTTGTGAAAGGTTTTCAGTTCTGCGTGTAGTCTTATTGTTGTCGCTTATGTTTCCTTCTCGACAGAACGGAAACACGGAACATGAACCTTTTCCTTTTTGCTGTGAGAATTTGGTCTGCGCGGTGTATAGTCTGACGAGCCATTGCGCCGAAAACTACTACAGATGTTCCCGCCAAGACGAAAAAACCGGGGCGGCTAACGTGCTCCGACCGGTTTCCGCTGTGTGGATAAGGCACGATGGAAGCCGTCGACTCCCCGTTTTTGCGCCAGCCGACTGCCGACGGCCTTAATGATGCGGTAGCGAGATGCCAACAAAATGGGTCCCGACCATCACCATTTGTACCTGTCTCGTTGCAGGACAGTGATAGCCTTTGGTGGGACGCGTTCGCCACAGAATTCTTCGAAGACGACGCGACATTGACCCTCACGTTCTGTTTAGAAGATGGTCCGAAGCGATACAGTATGTATTTTTTGGACTTTTCCAGCGGAAGCTCGACATTACTCGTCACGCTTTAAATAACCTCCATTATTTTTATTCATTTGGCCAGCGCTCTGACCTGCCGTTCATCAACATTTTGGCCGTAACGCCCCGTTTCATTCTCTGTGACGCGGCTAACTTGTCGGGTGTTTCTGTTCAGTCCTTCAACTCGGCTGTCGCCGAAACTTTGTCTGATCCTATTGCCAGAAGGCCCCGGGCTCCCGTCACCACACTTTGCCACTTTAATTCCGTTAGTCTGGTGATGTCTGTTCTCTGCTGCCGCTGTGAAATATGCATGTGTGGAGGCTGTTGTAATGTGTGTGTCTGGCGCCGAGGTAATATGTTTTTTCTGAAGACTTGTGCCTGTGGTATGTGTGCTATTCGTGCGGTAGTGCTTGTCACATGTGGACTCTCTGTAGGCCGTGAACTGTGTCCGATCTGACTCCAGCCTGCGCTCTGTGTGTCGTGTGGACCCCCGGGTATCCATGGCCACTGGTTACTCGTCCAATCGGTTTGCTGGCGCCGGCCGCCGCCAACCGGAACTGGGTTGTCTTTGACAGCATCTAAAGTCTGCCAGTGGCAGAATGTACGACCTGGAAACCCGCTAGAACCTTGAAACTCTGAGACGTGCCGTCCCCATTTGTTAGTTCCGTACGTCGGCATAGACTGCAGCTATTATCTGCATTATAGTTTAATATATTGCACATGTGTAGTGCACCGTGTTTGCAGTGTGGTGACTGTTTGCAATGTACATAGGCAACTGAGTTCTGCCTATTAAACATGTTTGTCAGTTAGGTACCCTGTCCGGACGACAAATCTTTCGTTTCAAGGCCAGGAACATTGTGTTCCTCGCCTTGTTTGGCTTTCGTGCTTTCACTTCATTGTCCGGCGTCGCCAGGATACGTAGCACAGCAACTAAGCCGTGTGTTCGGCTCTGTGCCTTGCCACGACTGGTCTTGGCGAATATTGTGTGGACATGCAAGGTGGCGACACATTCTCCAAACTCATCCGCCTCATTACGCGTCGTCAAAATAGGGTAACGCGGTTCAGCAGTATTGTGGGGTTTCAGTCTTTTTTTAGTTTTTGCTCCCCATAATCTGACCCCAGTATGTAATTTCAGTAGTAGAGACGATTAAAGATCATTCGATAAAAAATTATTCGCCGGTTGATAATAACCAGGCCTGTTGTACGGTGACCCGGCATCCCCAAGTGCCACCCACACTTGTAGCTGTGCAGAGCACAGTGAACATTGTGCTGACGTTTCCAAAGGCAGCCTTGCGTTCCTCTCTTGGTGTGTCACGGCCGTGGTACGCCGTTCCAGCCATCGGGAGGACGTTGATTCCGCGCTACTTCCGGAGCATCTTCGAGGGCGGCGTCACCGATCTCTTCTTCAGCCTGCGCCACCCCAAGGAGTCGTTCCACAACACCAGCATCACGCTAGACTGCGACCAGGCCAGCATGGTGACGCACCACGGCAAGCCCATGATCGCCAAGGTCAGCGCCAGTCGATCGGCGACCGCCACCGTAGTGGAGTGCCGTCCGTCTTCGTTGTCTGCTGCTGGGCGAAACCTGGGCTGAGTGATGCTTTTTTGCTCTCGTTTGCATTCTTGACGTGCAAGCTAAACTGGACTTGGGTATCTGTACGAGTTTTGTTATCGTTGTGGTCTGCCCGCCAATGTTGGGCAGACCACACTTATTTCATGGCTCGCCCGGAACATGTAACTGAAGAGGTTTTCCCGTTTCTCTGGTTGGTTAATATTCCGAGATGTGCGTATTCAGGCGGACGTCCCTGTCCGTGCCGGTGGTGACTGCTGCCCGTCCGTGACGCACCGCTGTGCGCCGCCAGGTGTGCGCCGAGGGCCGCTTCATCGTCGAGTTCACCTTCGACGACATGATGCGCATCAAGTCGTGGCACTTCGCCACGCGCGGCGTTAAGGAGCTGATCCCGCGCTCGGTGGTGGCGCTGCACGTGCAGCAGGACCCGGGCCTGGTCGAGCAGCTCAGCAAAAACATCACGCGCCAGGGCCTGACCAGTGTCACCCTCAACTACCTCAGGGTTGGTCTCCGGCGGGCGCCGGGCGAGCCCAGGCCCCGTCAGAATCGATGAACGTCTGTAGTGAGTGGTAGCCCATCGAGGTCGTCGAAGCTCATGGCTTGTTGGAATAGGCAGTTTTAACGATTTCAGATTCGGTGCACAGTAGCGTGCCTTGGAGTATCTTCGAGGGGAAAAAGCAGAGATCCGTCTGCCGGGCACAAGTGCTGTGCCACCTAATGACCGTTGTCTCCGTTGTTGGTGAGTGTCTTCACCACTGACTGTCGTCTGGCACCACGCCGGCAACTAAGACTGTCGTCTCCTTGCGAGCGCTGGCGCCGTCCGCCGTCAGCTGGCGATTGTCCTCTCGCCACTGACGATCGCCGTCTCCTGTCCGTCCAGTTGTGCGTCATCCTGGAGCCGATGCAGGAGCTGATGACGCGGCACAAGGCGTATTCCCTCAGCCCGCGCGACTGTCTGAAGACCACCCTGTTCCAGAAGTGGCAACGGATGGTGGCGCCGCCAGGTGAGTGACGCCGACAACTCTGCTTCGGAGGCGGGCTGCGGTCATGGTGGGCGGGTGTGTTCGGATACGGTTACTTCTTGATGCGCTCGCTGGTGTTGCTGACGGTTTATGTGTTCGAACATTTTTTTCTTTGCATGAACCATTACTGCTTTTTTGTAACAGTCTGTGCACATGATGATGCGTAACATTCTAATGTGTTTGCTTCCTTTGTTAATACGGTTTTAAGTTGCCTGGCCGGCACATATTGACTGACTGGTATTTTTCCTTATCCCAGAAACGTAAAGGCAGATGGTGTGAAGGCTTTATTCGTTTTTCTTTTCATCACACGTTATGTTGTTGCCCAAGTGTGTGTACCCTGTTGACCGATAATTACTTGTGTCCTGTATCTGCTTTCTGTTTCTCGAACTTTGCTTTTGAACATCATCCAATCTAGGAAAGTTTGTATTAACGATGACTTTATTAACGAAGGCTCTTCGCTTCGCGTTTAAGTTGCGTAATTTTATGTTCACCATATCACATTTTGGTTGTTTATGCGGTTGGTATCATGAAACTAATATATTTCATATGTACTGCTTTAATAATCTCGTCGTTCCCAAAAATCTGTTGCATTCACGCTCAGCCTGGCCGGTTTTTCCTCCGTTTGCTGTTTCTCGTCTTTGGAACCCCTCATTGCTGGTCTTCAGTCGCGACGTGCCACGAATCTGGACCGAGAACTTGAAGGAGGCCCTCTATGTTAACGCCAGTAACTTGAGGCCAGTGCCTTAAACGAAGATCTTAAGATTTTAATTGCGCCCGAACGCCTTATTTTGTAGTTAAAATAAACGAAAGAGGGATCCGTTTAATGACGGCTTCAGTTTCCGTGTTCATTATGCACGAAAAACACACTGAAAACATGGAGTGGTAGTAAAAGACTGGTAACATTACATTAGAAAGGTCTCTGTATGCCGGGATATATTGGTGCCTTTAGCATTTATATATATATATAGCATTTATCTTTTCTATCCTTTTACCCTTTTATCATTAAAACAGTGTTATAAATTGCATATGCTAAAAACTACCGAAACGTGTGGAATACGTGTTTTATTCTCAGTTCTTGGACTCTGAAGAAAAGTCTGTTGCTTAAGCTGTTTTCTTTATTCCCTGTAAGAATAATACAAAACGTTTTCTTCCCCTCGCTTTTCTTACTTTCCGATTTCCTCAAAAATCGTCTTTCTAAAGCTTACGTCATACCGCCCTTTAAAAGCAGCTGCAGACATCACAGCTAAAGTTAGCACAGCCCACTAACCCCTGCCTTCCGTTCTGCCACCACAAAACCCGTCGTCGTGCCGTGCTGTGTCGATGGCCGAGTTTCGTTTGCCGTTTCGTTTTCTTTCGTTGATTCGATGTTTTGTGTTCGCCCTGTAGGTGGGCCCAACCGCAACCCTAGCAAACCGGAAGGTACGTGCAGCAGCAGCCGCTTCCTCCTTTACGCCCACTAACGGACAGCTGACGGTAACACGAGCGCATGCGGCTGTTCCGGGCTTTCACGCACGCACCCCGCCGTTGGGAGTACCCACTCCCGAAGTCTTGTAACTAGCACGATCATTTAGTCATTGTCTTTTCATTTTTGTATGTTGTTCTTCAGTTTGCCTGTGCGAGACCTCCGGCAGTCCTCAGCCTTGTGATGTCGGCTTTTTCTTTTGTGGTTTTTTATGCACTGCTGTGGAATTACATAGTGGTGATTTGCGTGCTGTAACTTGAAATATAGAAATGACGCTGCAATCATTACATTATTAGTGCGTTATTGGCATCGGTCACAACGGACGCAGCCAGTTTAAATATTCCGGTAAATAATGGTTTCTTGCTTTCATATTTACTTTATCGTAAGACCTTGTTTTGTAGGCATCTGCGTATGTCATATCCCCGAGAAAGGTAAACAGCTTCCTGACAGACGGATGACGGAAGAGTAATATTTAAAAGGTTTCCGCACTTCCATGCATCATTAAACAGGTCTGTCTCTCATTTCCACTGAAATGGTTGCAAAATTTTGGCTGTTTTTTGGTAGCCTTTTTTCTTGTACCCTGTTGTTTAGAAGTACTTTTCTGAATTTGACTTTCGGTTTTCGGAAACCACCCTGGCGATTAAGGTTTCACTACGCGTCTCGATGCTCCCTATAAGCATCTGTGAGTAGTATGAGTGCTGCTGAGTCAGTTTTTTCGTCAGTCAGATGTGATTTTTTTTCAGCCAGATGCGGATACAAGCGCGGGGTTTGGTCATGATTTACGCTACATTGGCATGGATTTCGGGGCATCGGCGTCTGGTTGCACTCACAAAAACAAAAGAGGGGTGCTTTGATGAGAGGCTCGTAAACATCTTCGCTGCTTCCTTCAGCTGACGCCGCCCCGAACGTCCGGTTTCCGAGCGATGCTTATGAGCTCGCCGCTAGATGGCGTCCATTTCTCGGGCTCGGGTGTCAGCCAGCGGACGGTTTGTCATTGTCTGCAGCTGGCTCATGAGTCGTCCCGGGGATGATGATGTATGATCCGGAGACGGACGGGCCGGCCCGAGCTGAGTGCCGCGGCGCAGGCGGAAACTAACGTGGCGGCTCAGAAGTGTGGCGCGGCTCGGCCGAGTGTGATTAGGCTCTGCAGTCTGTCTGGATACGGCCCCTAGTCTGGTAACACTCAACCGAGTCTTTCGGGCCGTGGCTCCGAGCCTGATGATAGTCAGTCGAGTCTGTTGGGACATGGCGCTGAGGCTGATGAGTCATCCGAGTCTGCGGACACGGTACCGAGTCTCATAACACTCGGCAGTCTGTCAGGACTCAGCCCGATTGTCTGTCGAACTCGGCCCTAGGCTGATGAGATCGCAGACGGTCTGATGTAGGCCCGTACCGCCAGACACGACCCGCCGGGCATAAGACAGCTGATGACGGGATGTAGCTCAGCTCTGGCCCTGCTGACAGTCTGAGCTCCGGGTGAGGCATCCCTCCGCCGCGCTTGACGCGAATCTCCCCCATTTGTATCGATCTGTCCGGGCTGACACGACTCAGATCGGGGCCTGGCGGTGTCCGGGCGATTCTGACGCGTCGCGCGTCTGCCGACAGAGAGCCAGCGACCGCCGAGCAAGCGGCGGAAGCGCAAGGGTGCGGCCGGCGCGGCGGCCGGCGCCGGCGGCAACAAGAAGGGTCGGCCGCCCATCAACCTCGCCGGACAAGTCAGTGTAAGAGGTCCTCCGGCCGCGAGTCCCCTCTCGCCGTCCGGCCGGTGTCTCTGACGTCAGCGCTGACGACAGCTGAGTGTCCGCCGAGCGGCGGCGGCGGCGGCGGCGGCGGCGGCGGCGCCGGCCGGAGCTGGCCCGTGTCTGGGCTGCCGCCCTGGTGGTGGTTCGGACGTCGCCGCCGCCGCCCGCTCGGTGGCAGCCCGGTGGACGGACCCGCAGACGTCGCCTGCGGCGTTCGAGCTGTGATCGTCCCTCGTGCTGTCTGTTCTTGAATAGCTTCAGATTCGCTGCGTGTGTTTCTACGTCGTATGATGCATTCTGTATCTGTAGCTCGCTTCTCTCGTCCGCTTTTAGTCGTAATGTGGATGCTGCGTGTCCGCAAAATTAAGTTTTCCGGTATTGTTCAGTTGAAAGTCTGCTTTTGGCCTACAGCAAAACGGTTTGCACGTCGCATTGTTGTTAATAGATTCTTAGTGGTGTTTTTGCGTTGTTGTACTTGACATTATGACCAAGTACGCCGTTCAGCGCCATCTGTTCCTAAAATTTTCCTCTTTAGGGGCAAATTACATGGGGGAACACTTGGATGACGAGGACGGATCCACACAGTAAACACGACACGGATCCCAGCGCTGTGCCTTTGAACATGTCCGGGCCGTTTTTAAAAGGTATAGATCGTAGAATTTCTCCGCTGTTCATCGAAGCATGGGCTGCAACAGATGTCACTGCCTTGGCCTGCGGCCTGTAATCTCCCGATACATCTCTGTTCGCTCCAGTTTGAAAACAGCGCGGCTACCACTGCTCCATAGTGAGCCCAGTCGTCGGGATCCGTTGTATTGGCAGCTGTCGGACCTCCCCGTGTTCTCCTGCGTCCGGCCTTCGAGCTCTCGTTCACCGTTTGTGGCCTATGTCGTGACCCGTTTCGACACGCCTGTTCTCATGCTCCAGCGCCAGCTCTCACATCGGTTTCGCACCGAGCGCCACAGTTTTCTGCGTCGTGCCGCCGCGCTGGCGCATTCAGCTTCCCCCTCTGCCGCCGGTGCCGCCACTTTCCCCCGCCCCGCCGGAACTTCGACAGTCCACCCCGTCCCCATTGACTCTATGGTGGCTACTGCTGTGTCCGCACACTGTGAAACGATCCCTTCTATCCCCACTGTTTCTGAAATGTTCCGCCTTATTCCTGCTGACTCTGACATGTTGTACTCTCTCCGTACCAACTTTGAAATACTTCACCTGCCCACCCTGAGATGGTCCACCCTGTCCCTTCCCACCTTGTGCTGGTCCACTCCGCTCCTGCTGACCCTGATCTGGTCCACCCCGCCCCTGCTGACCCTAATCTGGCCCGCCTCCCGCTGGCCCTGATCTGGTCCACCACGCTCCTGCTGATCCTGATCGGTCCACCCCGCTCCCGCTGACCCTGATCTGACCCACCCTTCTGCTGACCCTGACCTGGACCACCCCCCGCTGACCCTGATCTGGTCTTCCCCGTCCCCGTTGATCTTGATCGGTCCACCCCGTCCCTGCCGACCCTGATCTGGTCTACCCCGTCCCCCGCTGACCTTGATCTGGTCCACCCCGTCCCTGCCGACCCTGATCTGGTCCACTCCGCCCTCTGCTGACCTTGATCTGGTCCACCCGCCCCCCGCTGACCCTGATCTGGTCCACCCCGGGCTGACCCAGATCTGGTCCGTCCTGCCCCCCGGCTGACCCAGATCTGGTCCCCCCGCCCCCGGTTGACCCTGATCCGGTCCCCCCGCCCCCCGGTTGACCCTGAGGCGGTCCCCCCGCCCCCGGTTGACCCTGAGGCGGAGTCTGACGGACGGCGGCCGGCTCCGGCAGGACGTGATGATGGTCGGCGAGCCGTCCCTGATGGGCGGCGAGTTCGGCGACGAGGACGAGCGGCTCATCACGCGACTGGAAAACGCCCAGTGCGACCCGGCGACGGGCGGCGGCCCCGGCGGCGGCGGCGGCGGCGGCGCTGCCCCGGCGCCGCCCAGCGCCGGCCTGCTCGAGGAGAACAACTACACGTCGTCGCCGCTGACGTCGGGCGGCAGCTGGACCAGCGGCGAGCGGGCCGCGCCACAGGCGTCCACGCCCAACTCGCAGGACTCGGACAAAAAGTCGCCGGCGGTCGGACAGTGATGTGATCGACTGACCGCCGCACGCCGGCGCTGCGCCTTGGACGGGCTGATCTCGCCGGCGCTCGAGAAGGGGCAGTGGTCTGCGGCCGTACGAGCCGCGCCAGCCTGACTGTGGGACAAGTCGTGGTGTGGACTGGCGTGTTTCGATGTTCGTTGTTCACACTGCGCTGTACTGCGGTGCCGTCGCGGCCGGTGCGGCCGCTCCCACGCTCACGGCGTGCCGTGCCGGGCTCGCGCCGCCTGTCACCACGCCTCCGTCACGACCGCGCGGCGCGCTTCTCACCGTCACTCGTCACCTCATCGCCGTCACGGCTCGGCGCCGCGCGTCCGGCGTCCGCCGGCCGGCCGAGTCCGGCCGGCCCTATTTATTCGCGCGGCGCCGGCGGTCCGTCTCGTCGGCTGCGCCCTGTTTGTTGACTTCGGCGGCACGCGCCGGCCAATGTACAAACGGCGAATACAGCGCGGGGGCGCGGCTGTTTGTTTGCGCGCTCGGCGGCGCTTGGCGCGCCGCCGGCCGGCCGACATCAGAGCCGATTGATCGTGCCGCCGCGCCGCCGCCGACACCGGCCCAGAATGTTAACTGGCGGCGACGCGGGCGGCCGCGGCTCGGGTCCGTCACGGAGCCGCGCGGCGTCGCGTCACGGCGCCGGGTCGCTGGCCGTCGTCTCGTCCCAGTCGTCGGCGCGCGGCGGCCGCAGGCAGCCGATGCGCGTCATGAACTTGCGCAGCTTGCCGATGGCGTCCTCCTGCATCAGCGAGAAGCACATGGCGATGAGCGACATGCCCAGCAGCAGGTACACCGCGCAGATGATGAGCTTCCAGTCGACGGCGCCGTCGCCCGAGGCGCGCACCGAGAAGCCGGGCACCAGGTCGCCGAAGCCGACCGACACCAGCGAGACGTAGCAGAACCAGGAGCCGTCCAGGTAGCTCCAGCGCTCCCACTCGCCGAACAGGATGCCGCCGGCCAGCACGTAGCCGGCCATGACCAGCACGCAGCCGGTGATGGGCACCGTAGTCGGCTCGTGCCTCTGCGAAAGCGCGGCCAGGCCCTCCTCCACGCTGACCGAGGCCGGCCCGCTGACATCCACGCCCAGGTAGTCCCGCAGCTGGGCGCGGCGCCTCCGCCTGCGGGCATGGCCGGCGGCGGTTACCATGGCGACAGACCAGACGGAGGCATCACACAGATGTAATGGTCGTCGCGATTGCCGTCTCATCTTGGTATATCCTGCGGCAACTTGCGTTAATTTACATTCAGAATGAAATAACTTGCCGTCTCGCACTGACGCTGGACACAGGGGCAATCTCGGCATACAGAAGATGGGTTTAAAAGATAAATAGCTATCTCAAACACGCACGGGGGCGGGAAGGAGAATCTGCGAGTGCTGATCCCAAAGAATATCATTTTTCTTTCCATTTCGCTATCATCAACAACAGCATGAAGACCGGACGTGCAGGGCAGCCTCGCCGGGCCGTCTCGGCGGGCCCGTTAGCTCTCCCGCTGCCCGGCTCAGCGGCCCGGTCTTCTTTGACCCGACTCGCCGAACCCGCCGGCCGGCGCGCACGGCCGGCCTGACAGATGGGTTGGACAGCGCCCAGACGGCGCGGTGACACCTCGGTGTCGCCCGGCCGCCGCTGCCAAGTTTGTTACACCGGCCCCGCGTGATCGGCGCCCGGCGCCGGCCGAGCGGGCGTGTTCCGCCCGCGGCGGCGCGCGGAGGGTGGGGAGCGGCGACGGACGCGCACGGCGGGTAACGAGCTTCGCTCAGCTCGGCCGCGGCGGCGGGCCGGCCGGCGCATGCCTCATTGGTCACCGGCGTCGTTTGGGTGCGGCCGCTCGTCGGCGCGCGCGTCGCCGGCCGGCCCTAATGAAGACGCCGCCGTCGCCCCGGCCGGCCGAGCGGCTATGACGTTAATGGTCCGAGTTGTTACACGTGACGAAAAATAAACTCGCCGCGCTCAGGCGGCCGCGCCGCTGGGAGATCGCCGATGGCGGGCCGCTGGCGAGCGTCGGCTGCTGTGGTCGTGAAAGGGAGCTGTGTGACGTCAGCCGCTGTCAGACCGTTAAACTCACCGGACCTAGCGACGGCCACCCAGCGGCTCGTCTTTGTGCGTCACCGCGACGGGGTACCGCCTTCGCGGCCCGTCTGTGGTATCCCCCCCCCCCCCCGCCTTCCGCAGTCACTGGGGCCGGAGTGGAGGGCTCGGGGGCCTCCCTGACAGCGGCGATCCCAGCAGCGGTAACCGGAGCCGGTCGGCGCGCCTGACGGACTGACGCTGATGTCTGCCTGGCACGTGCCGCTCTGATGTGCCGTGACGGCCGACCGCCTGCCGAGACCGAAGCTGAGACGGGGAGCCGGGACTCAGCAGAGCTGGGGCGTGGTCCCGGGCCCCGCTGGAGCTGAGACGGGGTACCGGGCCCCATCGGAGCTGGGACGGGATACCGGGCCCCACTGGAGCTGAGACGGAGTCCTGGGCCCACCGCAGCTGAGACGGGGTCCTGAGCCACACCGGAGCTGGGACGAAAACCAAACCCCGTGAGGGACAAGAAGGGAGGCCAGGTCCTGACGGGGCCGGGATGGGGAGCTTAGGGTGGTCGGAGCTCAGTCTTCAACCATGAGTTCCTCAGGAGGATATGAATGTCTGTCCTTTGAAAGCAACGCATGTGGTGAAAATCCGTGAAGCTTCAGAAACCGCGTTCCGAGTTCATACCTCTTTGTCCTACTTACTAAGCTTTTGCGCCCTGGTGAGCATAAAGGTTGCAAGCAAAGCTGTGACGGTCGGTCACGCAGTAGCATGACACTTCCGATAAAGAACAACTTGTTTGCAGTATAACAGCTTGTTATCTGGTCACCTGGGTTGGTCACACGGAGTGTTTCGTAAGGCCAACAACGAACAGACACAGATATGCAAGTGAAAGCTGGCGAATGGCGACTGCTAACCGAAGGTGAATCTGGCCCTCACAGAGCTCCGGCGTCTTCCCATGGAACATCCGCGTTTTGCACTGCAGTAGAAAAAAAACAGCCTGGCTACTGGGATTTTGCGAACACAGCGCTCATTCCTTAGCTGTTCCCCCTAATACGTATGTCACGCATCCGTAGTATCGATTGTTTGCCCGTCGTACTTAATCCGGATCGGGGGAGCGTCGTGCGTTGACCAGCCAACACAAAGGCGTGCCGCCAGAGTGTGACCGGCCGGGCCGGCGCTCCGGCAGCCAGGGACCGGCGACCGCGCCGCGTGCCGATCTCCGAGCGGTTTCGCGCCCGCGGCCGGCCCGCGATCCCCGACCGGCGCGCCACGCCCGGCGGCGATCCCGCCGCGCCTGGGGCGGCGGCGCGGCGGCCGGTGGCGGGCGTTCCGTCCATTGTCGGCGGTCCGCGCGGCGGCCGCAACATTCACCGAGTGACGGGGGAGCTGGCTGAGGCGACGGCCCGCCGCACGGAATCTCCGCGATTCCTCCACACGGCCGTCAACGCCAGGATACCGGACGGCGGCGCTAGATCCACGGAATCTCCAGGATTCTCCCACAAAGCCGTCAGTGCGACGATACCGGACGGCAGCGATAGATTGGTGACGGGCTCTTGTTAACACCGATCACGGCTTCAAAGTCGAGAGGACTTTTCCTGAGCGTCGTGATGATAGGCCTTGGTTACAAGCCTTAAAACCCAGGGAGCGCAGTTTCAACACAAAGCACGCCCCATTGTCAAGCATGACACAAGCCATGTATGAAATGGCTGTTTTTCACTCGAACAAAAAATGCACCCTGCTGACTGGTTGGAGATCCCGTGGGAATGCAGAGTCTAACCCCAGAGTGGTTCGTGTCTTACCGGTACACCTTGAAATAGACGAACTTGAAGAAGTTGGCGAGCACGGCGCCGACATTCGACATGTACAGCAGCATCAGCGGGATGCCGACGATGGCGTAGATGATGGTGCATACCTTTCCCCAGGTTGTGTGAGGGGTGAGATAACCATAGCCTGAAGAAAAACACGTTTTGGGTCAGTGTCAAAGTCTGGGTCAGAGCTGGGTCGAGTCGGCTCGGGTCAGGTCGGGTCTAGATGGGTGCCTGAACAAGTTCTACTGGGTGCAGACCACGGTTACTGAAGACAAACGGGCATTCCAGGTATGTGCCGTCGACTCTAAACATTAGGATGAAATTCACAAGTCAGAAATGTTATACTTGCATGTCCCGATATGAACGTTGAAATTCCTGCTCTTCAGAAAAAGAGCATTAGCTGTCGTTGATTACGTGACATTTCCAAGAAACAGTGTATTTTTATGTGCCTGTATCCCTCTAATAATATCTAAAATGCGATATCTGTATATTTGATTTTTTTCACTTGATTTTTTTGATAATCTTTGCGCCAGTTCAAAGAACTGCTTCTAAGCGATAAAAATCGAGGCAAATCACTAAAATGACATAATCGAAATGAAATAATCGTTGCGGTTTTCGCAGTTTTTAAGTGCAACCTATAGTCCCGTACTTTTTCGAAGGTAGTTGCTTGCTTCGACTGGATAGGCTGTACTGCTTGCTGATCGAATTTAATGTTACTTGTACTTAACTCATCGTACGTCTTACGACTTCAACTCTCATCCAGTGGAATACGACTATAATTACAAACGGGAACTTTGCAGTTGTTCGCAATACCCTTCTCCAAATCATACCAAACGTCAAAGGCAAGTTATCAGATTTAAATACGGAGGGCATATCTCTTTTTATATTTTTCAAGTCGGAGGGCTTATGCGGTTAGCGCTTAGGCCAACCTTGATACATTTAAGTTTACCCCACAATTCATCAAATGCTGCAGTGATACAAAGAGCATAAATCAAAACGTTATAGCCCACATGACATGCGGAAAGTCTTGACATATTTATGTCATCCACATGCCTGGAATTGAAAACGTAGGTAGTGTGACATTATCTTCTACCTCCTTTATGGTCACCATACACGGCCACTGGCCACGTCGTTTGCTGTAGCTGTGTGACAAACAAGCACTGGTTTCAGGTGGTAAACCGTGGTCTTTTCGGGTTCAGTGGCGCGCAAAACGCGCTGCGAAACTCCTCCGGAAATTCCGCGCCGCTGACAGAGGGCCGCCAGGCGTTGGCAGACCCAATGGAAGCTATTTACCGCGCGGTCACCTCTCGCGGCGAGTGTTTGTTTATGCTGCCCGAGTGTTTTCCGGCGTACTCCCAGTAAATGCTCTGGCATTTATTCCGGTCCGGGTCACACTCCGCAGAAGACGACCGACGTCCCCTCCCCTCCCGGTCAGGGACCGTCGACGCCTATGAATAGTCGTCGGTGTTGTTCTGAGCCAATATTTGATTGTCGGCCGACGAACACCTCTCGTCGCCGACACGCCGGCATCGGGACGACGCTGGCAGGCCGCACCGGGTCCCCGCCGACGTCAGGTCGGGCAGTCCGAGTGGGCCTGGGCGAACGTTGATGAGGGGCACACAGTTCATCTCAGCATAGTAGAGCAAACGTCATGTCAGTGAATGGTCCTAATCAGCCTGGATATTAGGTGTGAATAGCACCAGGCAGAGATCCAGGACTTCTCGCCAGACAGCCATCATAATTGATTGGAGATCTAGCCCAAGACGTGTTTACAGATGCAATGGAAATGTTCGTCGAGAAAATATCTTACGGTTGGAAAAACCCTACCGGGGTAGATAAGTCTTACAGCCAACAATCCACAACCGACGACGTCCCTGGGCAATGCCTTTCACTGAACTGAGTCCACCCAGGGTCGACCCGGTCATCCAACTTGTCTGCTGGCCTTTTTCCCACTGTTAACTTGCTCTAGGAGCAATTACCATGTCACAATGTCTTTCATCATCGCCGGTTTGCTGGTCGATTTGCCACGGCCTCCGAGCTGCCCGGCCCGTGGGTCAGAGAGCAGGACGCCCGGGCCGGCGGGCTGAGGAAGGTAGCGGCCGGCCGGTCGGCCTACCGTCTGGTCGGTGGGTCGGAGAAGGTAGTGGACGGGTGGGCCGGGCAGTCAGACCCTTAGATCGGTAGAACGAAGGGGAGCGGACGGGCCGGCCAGCTGGTCGTCTGGTGTGGGGACGGCAGCGATCCGGTGTGTCGGGTAGTCAGACCTTGGGTCGATAGAACGAAGGGGAGCGGACCGGCCGACCAGCCGGCCACCTGACCGGCGGGCCGGCGGACGGAACCGGCCCGGTCCGTCGTGCTGACAGCGGCCGCACGGGACGGCGGGGCCGGCCGGCCGGCGCGTCGCCAGCGGCGCGGCGGACGCGGCCGGCGCCGGCCGGTCGCGCGGCGACGTGACGGAGCGGGCGGCGATGACAGGCGCCTGACAACAGGGCGCCGCCGTGGCCGCCGGGTTCCGCCGTTTCGCCGGCGTCAGAGCGCCTGAACCCGCAAAAACCGCATGTGTGCTGGGATCGACCGCTGGCCATCAGTTCCAGCTTCCGTACCTTACCAGCGTGGTTTCTCCAACAGCGATCCGTTGCTTCACATCACATCACGGAGCAAGCCCAAGAGTCCGTCTGTGATAGGGAACGGCTCGTGAGAGGACTGGACAACGGGGTTGGCGTTGATGCGCTTAGGCTGCTGGCGGTACGCCTTGCAAAGCCTGAATCCAGGAACGTTTCCATGGTAAAAAGTTAGGAGGGTGGCGTCGATATTTTCAGCTTATTCTCTCAAGCGATGCCCATAGGCGCGACGGTTAACTCAGCAACGATAAAGGAACGCTTCGTCCATCACCAGGAGACGACCTCCATGTCCACGGGTCGCCCACGCCGTGTTGGACAGGCCAGTAGCCGGGAGTCGGGGACGCGGTTATCTGCCGGCCGGACCCGCTGGCACCGGCCGGCGCTGATTTATCTCCGCGGCTCATTGGAGCGTCAAACGCGGCGGATAATTAACGACCGCCGCGCGGCACGTGGAGATAGGCGAGCGAGCGCCGCCGGCTAGAACGAGACCGGCTGACGCGGTCGCCACACCGTGGCGTGGACAAATGATGGTCGACTGGGATAATGCCATGGTCATCTTTTCGCGTCTCGATATGCTTTCTATGTCGCTATGTTCACCTTTCGCCGGAAGGAAGCATGCCGGGTTACATCGCAGACGATTCAGAAGCTTGTTTACCGATCCCTTGTCCCGGTGCACCGGTGGAAGCCGCGCTCCTTTCGCAACATCCTGCTGGCCCGGCTCGGTCGCCGTGGGACCTGCTCAGCGCGATCGGATCGGCGCATTATCTCGTCGCGGCGGCGGCGGCGGCGGCTCTTCCGCCCGCGCCGAGCGTCTGCCGGCCTGGCGCAGCGGCGGTCCCCTCCCCCGCGCCGACGACGGACGGACGTCAGCCTGATGACGCCACTGTCGACCCCGCCGCCGCCTTGTGCTACCCGCGCGGCCGCATGTTTGTCCAGGGTAAACAGCCGTCGGTCGGGCGGCGGGCTCCGTCGCGGCCGACGGCGTGGCCCCGTCCCTCCGGCGCGCCAGGCGAACAAAGCGACCCTCAGACAACCGGAGCCGACGACGTGGTAAACGACGGCGTGCTGCGCTCGCGGAATCTGACGCGAGAGGCCTTAGAGAGGACCGTCTGTGTTTGCCCCCGCAGCGGCTTAGGACCCTCGGGTCGGCTGTTGATGACCCGTGCCGACAGCGTTTGTATATCCGTGGAGAGGTCACACAAAGGTCTCGGATGTTTCCACGGAGGCTTCAGCACGGTCTGTTGTTAACCAGGGGAATGGTACGTCCGTGGTCGGCCAGTTGAAGATGCGGAATCTTTCAACAGTCGGATTGTCCCAGCCAGTGTGACGAATTGTGACAGTGCCTGACAGCTGACAGATGCATAGCAAGCAAATCATGTCTCTAATGATCAGTGAACGCAGCTTGAAGACACCGAAAAATAACAGGAGCCAGTCACATTTCCAGGAGAACATTTTGTGGGAAAATGACATCTGATCTGGTATGCTACACGCCTGGATAGAATAATTTGTTTGCTAACAAGTATATTTGACAAGGCGTATTACTGCAAGATAATTGCGATATTTCGACGGGCTGCATTTCATTGTTCGTACAAGAGTCATTTTCTCAAATTTCACAACATTGCCAACAAAACTGTGCTCACGTCTAAACATGATAAGTCACTTTATCAACAGATAGCCTACTGATCTTATCTGGACAATGCTACTGTGAGGACTGAATGAACCCATTTAAATTACATTCCTTTCCCAAGAAATCTCGCATTTCGAGATCTCTCACCAGGGTGTGGACTATGTACTAAGGGCCTACATTTTGATTGCCCATTTAGCTAAATTTGATGGCAAATTAGACATGTAACTTACCATCAAAGGATAAGGAAAAATATCTAACAATGTCTTACCCAAGTCCAGCTGTAGTCATGCTTTGAAAGTTGAAAAGCAGGAAATGGATAATCCCTAACCTGTTTTGGGAGAGAGGCTTCAGGACCCATTTTCACGTAGTCAGATTGTGAGGCGTAACAGCGCAACCGCAACATAGCTTTGCCTTTTACTGTTCATGTCTAGGTTTCAGATCTTGTGCTGCTAATGGAGCCGCCCGTTTTTGCTCCGCATTAGTCGACGTAAACCGTCAGGAAACCGCCAGCTGCCGCCAGAAAGGCGGTCCATTTGCCCACAATCATCGCCATCAACAGAATATCGCCTTAACATAAGCATCCCGCCTCAAATTATGGGGCCTGAAAATGCGATAAAACCTTTGAAAGAAGAGATCAGAAACGAACCCGTTCTGGAGCCAGGTGCAGAACCCGCTGGTTGGATGTAAATACCTGGCGGCGGATTTTTTTTCGGCACGATCGCCTCGAGGGCCGCACCTGTGGCCATCCGGCGAGCCGGAGCGGATTTATTCAGCCCCCGTCCTCGGAGCGGGACCATCCCGAGCTGGTGAGGCCCGCCTGATTCAGTGCACTCGGACAGACCATGTGATACATTGCAACCCCATACGATACAACCCCTGAACCAGCCACGTGATAGGTACTGCTGGGACTGACCATGCGACCTGATGTACTAGGGAGTAGTCATGTGATGCAGTACATCCTTAACCAATGTATGATGCGGCAAAACCGGGCTCAGCCACGTGATACCTCCCACAGGACACTTGGAACCAGCCACGTGATACCTCCCACAGGACACTTGGAACCAGCCACGTGATACCTTCCACAGGACACTTGGAACCAGCCACGTGATACCTCCCACAGGACACTTGGAACCAGCCACGTGATACCTTCCACAGCGCACTGGGAACCAGCCACGTGATACCTCCCACAGGACACTTGGAACCAGCCACGTGATACCTTCCACAGCGCACTGGGAACCAGCCACGTGATACCTTCCACAGGACACTGGAACAGCCACGTGATACCTCCCACAGGACACTGGGAACCAGCCACGTGATACCTTCCACAGCGCACTCGGGAACCAGCCACCGTGATGCAGTGCATTCGTGAACCGTCACGCCGACACAATGGCAGTGATTTGATTCATCCAGGATCAGCCACGTGATGCGTTATCTCGGGACAAGACGTGATATGCGTCATCCCCAGACCCGCCAAGTGATCAGACAGACCCGTCACTGGACTGCCCGCATCCTGCTATGCTCATGTAATACGATACAACCGGAGCCAGCCGCTTGATAGAGCGCTCCCGAGATCGTGGAAATGTAACGATGCACCCGGGACCAACACGTGTAATGAAACACCTTGGACCACCCGCGTGATAAGCCCACCCTGGAGACCGGCCACGTGATAGAGCACAGTGGAGGCCAGCCACATGAAGCGGTACACTCGTAGCCTTCTGGTGATACGGTGAAGCTTGGGTCAGGTACGTGATATTGTGCACCCGCGCGATGCAGTAAAAGCGTGAGCCCCTACTGACTGGCACGCTGACTGGCAGCCACGCGTGGACTGCACCCGGGGCCAGCCACGAGATGAGCTTCCCCGAACCAGTCATGTGATGTGGTGGGCCTGGGATCAACCAAGTGATTCGGCGCGTCCATTACTTGGACAAACAATCCGCATCCTGTTTGGACTGGCACTGCACCTGTGACGGAGGACATGGATAACAGTCTCGCTCCCAGCGAGTGAGAGGACCGTCTTCGGCACCGTCGATGGCCGTGGCGAAGATCACAGGACCAGGGTGGACCCAACCAACTGCTTTGCGACAAGTGAGTAGAATTGAACACGTGACGGAGGGCGCCACAACCGCAGCCAACACTCCCTTCGCGCACCAGACCGACCCGGCCCGCTCACCTATGGTGGAGTAGATGGAGATGCAGTAAATGATGGAGGAGGGCACGGTCCAGACGCTCTGCTCGCTGCTGCCGCCCAGGTAGCCGCGGCGCACGAACCCGGTGACGTTCTGCTGGTAGCCGGCGGTCAGGTTGGCTACCTGACGCCACCACTCGGCCTCGCTGACGTCGAACTGGTTGAGGCGGCACGTGAGCCTCCACAGGGCGCGCGCCGCCGCCAGACGCTGCTCCTCGACGCGCGCCGTCAGCTGGCGGTCGTACTCGGCCTCTGTGTGGCGGAAGACGAACGCGCCGCTGATGGTGTAGCCGAGCAGCAGGCAGCCGACGCCCACCTGGTTGAAGAGGAAGATGACCAGCTGGCGGCAGAGGTCGGCCGCCGTCTGGCGGATGGTGCGGCCCAGCGGCCGCCGGCGCGACTCGGTGCGCCGCAGCCGCTCCTTCTGCCGCTTCGAGTAGGCCGACTGCATGGCGGGCGGGCCGCGGTGCGCCCCGGGCCCGCCTCAGGCGCGTCTGGACGCCGCGGCCGTCTCCGTCGCGGCCATGGCGCCGGCCGGCGCGGCGTTGGCAGGCCGAGTTAAACAGAGCGCCGCCGCGCCGCCGCCGGCGGCCCGACGCAGGCCGCTGCGACGGCCGACTGGGCGTGCCGTCGATGCCGGCGACGCGGGGCGTCGACGGCCGGGTGACGGCCGGGCCAGCTGAGCAGGCCGTCGCCGCCGGAGGCGACACTCGGCGCTGATGCGGGTCGACAGCGGCAGCGCGCCGGCCGGCCGGCGTCGTGCCCGGACAGTGCCGCGGTGTGAGGCGCGGGCAAAGCTTGCCGTATTTATGGGCGCCCGGGCACTGAGCTGAAAACGCAGAAGTACGCGGAACATTAACCCGTAAAATGCGTGCGACGCAAGTCGAGAAAACTAGCATTTGGACCCTGTGGCTGATGCAAAGGTCGTTCATGAATCTGCACATCTAGAAACATCCGTAGCGTCAATCCGCGTGGTCTGGTCAAACTTAACCCATCCCGTCCCATTTGATTTGACCTGACTTAGACGTAACGCGCAAAGAAAGCCAAATCGGATGATTTTAGAACGGCCAAGAACGAGGCTATCCAATGGCGTCACTTTCAGGTCTCAGTCACCTTTAAGTTTGGATTTTAGGAGGAGGCCAAATTGACCGCATGACGGGTCGAGTTAAATATCTTGTTGGGACGAACATCAGAAGAACAGCCGAGTAACTCGATGGCAAACAAAATATTTTGAAATCCGGGGCTGAGATCCTCAGCACGAAAAGATGAACAGAACGGGACGTCTGGTGATAACACGTACAGCACTAATGGACGTGTTCTTTTTTTTGCGTCAGAGCCCGTAATGGGACAGCTGGCATTCTGTCCACCCCGTTGAGAAATCATTTTCACCGAGTTCATTACTCGCATCTTTCTAACCATGACCTTTACTGAGGACGAACGAGCAGATGTGAAGCTATGTGGCCTTTACCGTGATTTTCAACCCTGAAGGTGAATCGCATTTGCAGTCATCTTGAGTACCATCTCCTTTGGATTAGCCGCCACGAAGAAAGATGCAACGTCTCTGGATTCGTTCAGCACGGCTGAATGTACCTCTGCCAGACCTGGGACCGCAGGGTTTCGGCCCTGGTGTCCAGCTGGCTCATGTCGAGGCCGCGGTCACGTGCCTCGGCCGGGAGAGGTGGTGGAGCGGCGCCTCGAGCGGCCAGCGGCCGGTCAGCCGGGCGGTGTACGTGCACCCGGCGGTGACCGGGTCGGCCATGACACCTAGCTGACCGGTGGCAACTTGACCGCTCGCACTGGGTCAGAACCTGATTGTCCCTTACGAGCGTTTGGCGCTTCAGAACACGCTGCTCGGGGGAGGGCAGGTCATCCAGGACGACTCGCGTTTCTGCGCTGGGTCACGATGTTTGGACCGTTCTGGCCATCGTGCTGGTGGGATCTCAACAAAGGTTGGCCTTTTTATGTTTCCTGGATTTGGACTATTATGGAATGAATTTTTAAAATGACTGTTTTCTTTAGTTAGTGTTTGCAGCACGGATGTGTGTGTTTATAGGTCTGTTGCGTACACATTAACTCGATGTTTATTATCACCTCCCTACATCAGGGGCTTATGCCCTCCGACGAGATCTCATCAAAGGCGTCTCATCATAGCCTCGGTTTCATTGCTCGTATTCCGATGAGCCTGGCTCAGTTTCATTCAGGGCGTGCAGCTAGTATAATAAGAATATTCTAAAATCAGCTTTACCCAGTTTACAGCGCTTATTACACCTTGCAAACTCCTTCGTCTTTTAGGGATGTGTCATAAAACCTAGGTAAAGCACAATATAAGAAAAGCATGCACCTTAACAATGGACGGCATTACACAACTGACGACTTACTGCGTAACGTGCCATTGACAGATCACACAGAAAACGTTATAATCAGTCACAAGTGAAAAAGACGATCTTCTGAGCACACTATACATCAGCCCTCGCTACATCGGATGAATCAAGTCTTCTTAAAATAATCGCTCTTTCGTTTTATCCATGAAAGTTCCTAAGATCCAGGTGTATTTGAGGATCTGATTAGCAGGTACTTACCACCACCAACTACTGCTCGCCGGGTTGGGACCATTCGGACTATGAAGAACCACGGTTAGGATCATGAGAGGATCATGAGTGTAATCAGGGAATGCACCATGCAAGGGTATTACACCTTGAGGGCTCTTCCACAAATTAAGTAACGAGCATGAGGGAGGTTCCCACAAGCTTAACGCCGACGTTTAAGAGATAAGAATTGTGGTGCCAAATCTAGACAGAAGCAAGATGAGCTGACATGAGGGCTTTATTCAGCTTAATTATCACGTGTATGCCTGGAACAGATGGATAAACATAATCAATGAACTTGACTAAGTAATAAAGAATACACACAAAACATTACATTTTCCCCCTCCGCCATGAAACTTCGGATACTGAGAGGTAACGCTACCGGGCTGCCGGTCGTACTACACGCTTGGCACGACAGACACACAAATGAGTACGGTAGATAGTCCGGGTCAAGGCCGTAGATACCGTCCGGGTTGATCCACGTCTCGCCGAGTTCCGCATTGCGACACTCACATGAACAATACACTGAGCGGTGCCTGGTTCTAGGTTAACACGAACAGGTAACAGGTCACAGGTCACAGGTCGAGGCGCATGACCGGCTTACGCGGACGCGAGGACTGCCGCAGTGGAGCGCGAGAGGCAGCTTCGATCTCAGGGCCGCGCCGCGGCGATACATGTGGCACCTCGGTCTCGGTTCCCATGCTCTGCGGGTCAGGTGCCACGTCGTCGGCACGACGGGGCGTTCCGAGCCCTGCACTCGGTTCTGCAGCAGGCAGGTGCTTCGGAGTGCTGGAGCCACTCGGGCTAGTCGACTCACAGGGCGGAGTCAGTTCTTCCGTCGGCTGCTGCCCGGATGGGCAAGGAGCGAGGTCTCGAGTGGACACGGTGTCTACCTTTCCGGTTGGGTGCCGTACGTACGCGAAATGCGGGTTCGCTTCTATGAGGACAACTTGATCGACAAGGGGGTCGGTTTTGTTGCGCACATGTCGCTTCAGCAGTACCGCTTCCCTGGACTTGTGAGCCAGGCCGGCGGGATGTCCCGGTCGCCGAGCGTCGAGGGTAAGAGAACAATCTTCCGTGCGGCGTCTCGTTGGTTCCGGTACACAGGAGAGACCGGATCGAATGCAGGGCATCTGGCAACACTGCCTCCCAGAGTCCTTTGCTCAGTCCCTTGCTCTCCAGCGCTAGGGTGACGGTGCGCCAGATTATGCCGTTGTACCGTTCGCACTGCGAGTTTCCCTGTGGATGGTAGGGTGTCGTGCGACTGGTAGAGATGCCAAGGTTTGTTAGGAACGTCTTGAGCTCTGAAGACATAAATGCAGCTCCTCTGTCCGAGTGCACGTACATGCCGATGCATGTGCATGCCGAAGATTGAGAAGAGGTGTGTGAAGCACTTGATGATTGTTCCCGTACTGATGTCTCGACAAGGATAGGCGAAAGGAAAACGGGAAAACCGTCGATGATCGTTAGGATGTACTGGTTGCCGTTTGTGCTTGTCGGTAATGGTCCTTTGAAGTCCACGTTCAACCTCTCGAATGGCGATGTCGCTTTGATGAGTTTTGCATCCGGAGGTTTGTAGAACTGGGGCTTGCATCTCGCACAGACACTGCACTTGGCTGTGATGCGGCGAACGTCGTCCACAGAAAGGGCAGGTTCTTGCTTCTCACGAAGTACAGCATTCTTGTGACGCCGGGGTGGACCAGGGCTTCGTGGAGTTGTTCCAGATGCTCCGTCGAGTGGGAGCTGCGGCACACTGCGCGCGGGAGAGGGTGTCTGCCGGAATGTTTTCTCGCCCGGGGCGGAACTTGATTGTGTACGACAGGGCGAGAGTTCGATCCTCCAACGAAGTATCTTTTCATTCTTGATCTTGCTGGCTGCTCTGTTATCGAACATGAAGGCGACGCTCCTCTGGTCAGTGAGAAGCATGAAGTGACTTGTCAGGAAGTGGCGCCATTTTCTGATGGACTCTACGATGGCGTACGCTTCTTCTCGACGATATGGTGTCTCTTCTCTGCTTCGTTCAGCGAGCGAGAGAAGAACGCCACGGGCCGGCCATCTTGCGTCAGGGTTGCAGCGATGGTATCCTCCGAGGCGTCCGTCTCGACGGCGAAGGGCACGTCATCTCTAATGACGTCGACGACAGCAGACGAGATGTCTTCCTTCAACTGGCTGATGGCGGCGCGACACTCTTCTGACAAGGGAACGACTTTGCCGCGATGAGAGGACGAATCTTCTCAGAGTATGCAGGGATCCACTTGGCGTAGTAGGCGAAGAGGCCGACGAGCCGTTGCAGAGACTTCGCGTCGCGAGGCACCGAGAGGTCCTGGAGAGGACGTAGACGTTCTGGATCTGGTCGCAGAGTCCCATGGGATATCGAATGCCCCAGTACGTTCACCGATGTCTGATGGAGTTTACACTTCTCCTTGTTGATCGTCAGTCCGACCTCCGCGGCGACCTCCCAGAACCGCTTCAGGTTCTCGTCGTGCTCTTGTTTGCTTTGGCCGCAGATAGTGACGTCGTCGAGGTACGCGTGTGTCTCCTTCAGATTGTACTTCGAGACCACATCATTCATGACGCGTTGGAAGGCGGCAGCCCCGTTGGTGACCCCCATCGGGATCCTCTTGAAGTGGTAAAGCTGTCCAGCCGCTTCGAAGGCAGTGTAGATCCTCTCTCCAGGGTCTATTTCTACCTGATAGTAGTCGCTGGAGAGGTCAATGACGCTGAAGTAGCTGTTCTTTCCGATCTTGTTGACGAGGTCGCCGATGTTCGGGAGCGGATAGGCATCCAGTTGGGTGAAGCGGTTGATTGTCTGGGAGAAGTCTACCACCATGCGCTTTTTCTTCGCTCCGTTGTGCGTGACAACTACCTGAGCGCGCCACGGAGAGTGGCTAGGTTCAATGATGTCCTCTGTCAGTAGTCTCTGAACTTCACTTTCGATGAACTTCGAGTCGATCGGGTTGAAGCGCCGTGACTTGGTCGCGATGGGATGACAGTCCAGGGTCAGATGACTGAACAGTTTAGGTAGGGTGACACTGATGCGAGTGAGACCGCAGATGTTCAGGCCAGGCTGATCACCTCCGAGGGACAGTGTAACGTCTTCGTGACGCTTGAGAAACGGCATCCCAAGAATGACGTCGGCGCAGAGGTCGGGGAGGATGGAGAACTCGACGGTATCGTATTCTCGTTGTTCGATGTTGACACTGGTCACACAGTATCCCTTGACTTGAGCTGCCATCGACGACGACGCCATCGACACGGTGGCCGATCGGGGGTGCACTTCAGCATGCAGAGTTGAGATGAGCGTTTCGCTGATGAAGTTGTCCGAACTTCCCGTGTCGATCAGAGCCCTGACTGGATGTCCGCCGACTGTGGCAGGGACAGTGGCGGGTGCATGAGTCGCTGCTGAAGAAAGCGTGGCGGCCAGGGAAGGCTGGATTGTGGCTGAGGACGACTGCATGGACCGAGAAGTCGAGGGTGTAGCCCTTGGTCGGTTCTGTCTAGAACGGCATACTTTTCGCCAGTGACCTTGCTTGCCACATTTTTCGCACGTCGAGTCCCTGGCAGGGCATGCTGATCTGGGGTGCCGTTTTAACCCACAGAAGAAACATGGTGGGGCTGGGGCGCCTCCTTTGGGAAGTACGCTGCAGCCGCCGCAGTCTCCGGCAGTTCCGCGCCGTCCAGATCCAGTTCGGGCGGATGGACACAGGTGGCGGCGGCAACCGGAGTCGGAGCCGGATACGACTCCGCGTTCTGTTGCGCTTGTTCCAGGGTCCTGGCTTGTTCGACGGCCTTGTCCAGAGTGAGGGTCGCGTTCTCGAGGAGTCTGGCCCTGATGATTGGTGAGCGAAGCCCTCTGATGAAAGAGTCCCGGATGAAGGACGAGCGGTTCTCTGCAGCTGAGACAGCTTTGAAGTTACAGTCACTCGCCAGCGTGTTCAGGGTGAGGAGAAATTCATCCAAGCTCTCATCAGGTTTCTGTACTCTTGTGGAGAGGAGATGTCTCGCATATATTTCATTTGGCGGTTTGAGGTAGGCGGCGTCCAGCTTCTCCATGGCGTCTTCGTATGTTGTGCAGTCCTGGATCACATCGACGACGTTCGTGCCGATGTGCAGGAACAACACCTCCAGCTTGTCAGGGGTGTGCTCTTCGATCTGGGTGAGGAAGTACTTGAAGTTCCTTAGCCACAGCTTCCAGTGCTTGCTGCTGGATGGTGCATTGGGTGCGATGTCAAACTTGGTTGGACGGGCAATCTTGTCCATGTTTGCGCTGAATTAAGCTGAATAAATTGTGGTGCCAAATCTAGACAGAAGCAAGATGAGCTGACATGAGGGCTTTATTCAGCTTCATTGTCACGTGTATGCCTGGAACAGATGGATAAACATAATCAATGAACTTGACTAAGTAATAAAGAATACACACAAAACATCACAAGAATTAGGCTCAAAGTATTTAGAGGGGCACTTGTTCAAACAGAACGGGTGCATGGTGCATGGTGCGGAACGCACGTCCCTGTCTTTGGTCCCAGAGTAAGAGGGGAAAGCACACCAAATTGTTGCAAAACTGATGAAGACATGGAGACGATGAATATTTAGCATTTACCACTAGATATTTTTCCATATAAAGCAAAGCTATGATGTTTGATTTCCAAAAGTCATGTGGGAATGTGGCCTCTAGGGAAAGCAGCAAAGATTTTTGTTTCTGTTCAAAGAGAGTAATTGCGCGTGATTAAAATCGTGCTAAGCCAGGGGCACAGCCAGGATCTTCTAGGGGGGGGGGGGGGAGCCCAACGAGAGCTGGAATCATACGAAAACCGTCTGCTGAGAAGACGATGTACAGTGGCTTTCACTCAAAAATACGAGCCTAGGGGGGAGGGGGCGAGCCCCCCCTCTGCCATGGCTGCGCCGATGTACTGAACACAATATGTTTGAAATTAGCCACACCTTCGGAGCGAAAATTTCGAGTTTTAATCGCCGGGATAGTGTGTGAGGGACTCCCGGTGCCGCAGTTTCTCGATTCAGTTTCGGACTCGTATATGCCCGTGACGACGGAAAATCAGCACATATGCAAAAGTTTACTGTACGTACAACACCTGTTACTGTACTGAGAGACTAGCTATTTTCCTGTATTTTTCTTAATAGCCTAAAATAAAACAGACAATATAAACACGCTCTTATTTAATTTACGATACCGTCAAGGATCACGCACCGAGTGATACCGACCCGGCGTCTCCGCCCGTTGTTGCCAGACACGGAACACACGTCAGATTATTCTTGAGGCTACTCGTCTCCCCACGAAATATGATGGATAGATCTGTACCACAGTGGGTGGTAGGCATATCCAAGGGTATGGTTTTTGGAAAATGATTGTGGGTACCCAAAAGGCATATGGGTACATCCACACATTGCGTATCGAGGACGGAGAGGAGGAGGTCGTAACAGGCGTTTATGCCTAAACTTCAGAGGAATGAATTTAAAAAGGTATTACGGCGGTAAACTGCATGAGGATTTGTTACGTAAACCATGGATGACTGTACGGAGGCGACATCTTTAAAGGGAATGTATTTTTTCCGTTACCTCAAAAACAATTTCCGGAGAATATTTATGATTGGTTATGAATTATCATGTGAAGGAAAAGCGCATTTTGGTCATCTTGAACCAATATTTTACGCGTTCTTATTATTTGTAATATTTATCGACAGTGCTATCGGTACTCGAAACACAAATACGCACTCCTAGAGAAAGGAGCCAATCAGCGAGCAGAAAATACATACGTAGGTAAAACTATCACGCACGCGATGCTTACCCAACACTCTGCTTTGCGATACCAGACGCAGTTATAAACGGCAGCGACGATTGTTTTGACACAAAACACCAAAGAATTTCGTCCTATTCACGTAATGCACAGCTGCGGGGGAAATTCAGTTCATAAAATTGCAGCAGTACTTGCCTGAATACATGATGGCCGCCTTCATAATTTCGATGTTCGTCAGCTGCTGGCAGCCTCGACATCGCTGAGGTTAACGGTATGTTTACACGTTTTGTCGGTGATCTCATTGGTGAAAAGGAACTAGGGTAAATAGATGAAAACTTGGGCTGACAGCCAGCGTACTTACCCAAGTAAAATATGAGTTAACGGGAACGAGTTGGCAAGAATGAATGGTACCTACGCTTCGATTCATAAAAATGTCCTCTTTAATCGCACATGTGCAGTTAAAATTCACAATTTGAGTCGATAATAGAGTAGACTATAGCAGTAGTATGGTATATAGTACTAGTATATATATATCTAGTATAATATGCAATATATATATATATATATTTATATCACTAGTAGTAGTAGTAGTATAATAGTAGAGTAGACTATGTAATGGGGGATCCTTGCTCCAGGACCCAGTTTGACATAATTTTTCTTGGAGGGTGGTGGGGAAAAACAATAAATGGGTGGCAATGCAGTAAATAAAGTTCCGGTTATTGCTGATAAAGTTCATTTTGGGTGGTTAACATCATGGGCCTGAGAACATAAATATTTGAATATTTAAATATGCTTTAAGTTGTGGATGCCCAAGTCGTATTGCAGGTGCCCATTTCCACTTTGTGACTGCCAGGGCACCCACAAAGAGATAAGAAACCACACCCCTTGGCATATCTTAGTAATATCACTCTCAGAGTTGCTCTGATCTAGAATGACGTGCAGAAGCCAGAACAATGTTAGACAGTGCCCCGATTGGCATATTCCGCTTGGTTATGTATATTTTGGCAAAAATATTTCTTCAGATTCTGCAGCGAAACGAAACAGAATTTCGAATGCTCCGTTGGCATTCGAATGTCTGTGACATCGAATATGACTATACGACATCGAATGTCCGAATCTGAATATTTGGATAAAAAAGCGGCACCGAATTTTCGCCAGATATTCGGGTTTTGAAATAAACACAAGAGCATTCGCTGAATCTGAATATTTGGTCGAATATTCGAATCAATCGAATCCAAATCCTCAGCTCCACTGAAGCAGCAGAACGTGTCTGACAACGGTGGGCACCCGCTACTTTTCGAGCCATTTCTTTCCATGCGGCGCCAGAGGGTTAATGCTAAATTTTTTCAGTTAACGGGGGTGCGGTGCCCCCGCGCTCCCTCGCCCCCCACCTTCGTCCCCGTCTTCCCGTTCCGCCGCCTATGCTCAGCTCTACTTGCTAAGTCTATGACTTTGCCGGTATAAAAAAGTAAACACATCAAGTAGCCCACATACGTGCGTCTTCAGTTAACTTGCATACACGTGCATGTCTTCAACCAAAAGAAAAAATTTAAGTCCATTTATTCATTTTCAAGAAGCGCGTTTGGCTGCGATGCCTGACGTCATAGACAACCAGGTAATGACATCATCAACTCTCACCTGCGTCCTCCGCCGGCTCGAGATTGTCGTCAGTTAGCGCCCGGAGCGCCGCGATTGTAGCACGTCTACGGTGCAGTACGGAAGCCCATTGTGTTATGGTGTAACGCGAAGTTTCAAGGGCGAAGTGCAGCAGGGCTCGTGCCTGTCTTTGTGGAAATTGAGGAGCGGGTGGGCTCCAGTATCACTCTTGAGGAGTTTGAAGCTTGGGCTTCGCTGGATCTGTTAGGCAAACTCGGTTTGAGTGATCATTGTGATCATGAAGCCAAAATATTGGGCGAAGGGGTCCATTTTCGCAACGTTCTTTGTTTGTTGCATAATTACCGTCCTCCTGTGTTCTGCGCTTGCCACTGATTACTGGATAGTTTCATCTGTGAAACAGCAAAATAGGACAAGTACAACTTCTGTAGGCAACATCAACTTTGGGCTTTTCAATGGCAAAAAAGTCTTGGATTATGGTCTTGGAGACAGAACCTATGACATCAAAGGTAAGTGTTCATCACTGGCAGTTTCCCATTTGTATTGCTGTCTAAAAATTCATATGGTATTTATGTGTTTTTCAAAAAGGTGACAGTAACTGTTTTTAGCAAATCTACTTCATTCATGAAACATGTATTGATATAATGATTGCAGTCATTGTGTTTGTTGCAATATTTGTATTCATTATTTTGGTTTTTAGTCAACATCCACTGGACAGGGTGCATAAGGACTGGCCTGTATGCTGATTTTTTATTGACTGTCCAGGTAGTTTTCCAGTTGACAGCTGTGCTGTCTTTTCATAGTGTTTTGTTGTCCTGTTTATTGTTTGCTCTTACTAAACATTCATTGTCTGGCATATGCAAAACTGGTGTAGTGTGGGGACTGCAGATTGTTTTGTTCAAATGAATGTAGTTTTCTAAAAACATGGTTGACTGGCATCCATATTGGCACATGTTTTCATTCTGGGACCATTGGATTTAAGATATGTTCCATTGTGACATGTCCTAATTGGCACTAGTTCTGGTTTGGAAGTGTAAAAGCTAAGCTACATAATTGCTAGAAATACATCAATCCAAAACAGTCCAAAATCCAGTAGAACTTTTAGTGAGCTACTCATGCTGAGGATCAAGGAACATTGGTTTTGAGATGCATGCCTTGAGAAAGTTTTAGTTTTGTACATCAGTCATACTACAAATTGTTGCAGAGGGCTTGTGGAATGTGAAATACAAGTTTTTTCAGGTCACCTGTTTGTCAGACATGTAACATTTCTCACTAAATTTTGAGCCCTACCTCAGAACCAGGTTTCTTACCTGGGTCTGGAATTGGAGTGTTGATTGGTGTGCAGTGCAAACCAGTTGAGCTAAAATGGGTTATTGTATGCTTTTATGGGAAGAGAGCAATTCAGGGGGCATTGTGAGACACTGGGCAGTCTTTGCATGCATTGTGTTTATGGGTTTAGTGGTGTCCATAAGGGTCTCTTCTGTGAAATTGTGTCTGGAAAATGGTAACATTTTATTCTTCAGAAACTTAGCATAGCAATGCAACATTGACCAGAGTTAGTAAACTGAAGCAACTGAAACAATCAGAATTAATCAAGGTGTGCTATATGTCCCATTGTTCACATTTTGTTAAAAAATAAAGGATATATGAGAGTCAGTTTAGGCTGAAGTCCAGGTCCAGGTACATTATGGTTTAATGTTGATGCATGGGAACTTTGCAGTTGGGTGCAGGGAGATGGCTCAGAAGCATTTTGGGTCATTTCTTTTGAGTCAGTGCCCATAGGGCTTGTGTTAAGCTTCAGAAAAGTTGGGGCAGCTACCCACCTCCCCCCCCCCCCATGCCTGCATCTCTGGTCTGATATTACCTTCCTCCATAGGTTCCTGTAGTGGAAGCCAGGATAAAATGAGAAAATATCAATTTCTTCTGTAAACCTGCTTTACCAATAATATATGCCATCATAGAGGATTAATTTGAATGGTGATAAGCTGGCAGTTATGACAACTCATCTGAACATGCAAGTTTTGTCCTTGGGAAATATGGTGTGAGCTTTCTACATTTGTATTGCATGTCATCAGGCAGACCAGCAGCTAACAAGCCATCACCTGGTTGGTCTCTTTGAATGTGTCTGCAGCTGCATCTTTGATTCAGTCAAAAAGCACAAAAGTGGTATGCACATTTCAGTGGGATTTATCATTAGAAGGATGACAAATGGCACATGTAAGTCAGTGGGAATTTCTCATCATAATAAAAGAAGGTCAGATGTCAGGTATTAAGTGATGTACCATGACAGATCCATCAAGATGGCATGCAGACAGGGCTTTGATTATCATGTGACAGTAAAGTCTTTGCAAAATGTACTGAGTATTAGTCACTATAAAATGGGGGAGCATGACATCGATTTGGTTTACATAAAGTATATGGGTGGGGAGTAATCTAAAAAAATTGCCAAGAGGCATGCAGGATGAAACTGCAGTAGTGTGGCATGACCATGACGTACGCTTCAAAAGTATGCCAGTTAGTTGTTAAAAGTCCTGCAGAATTCCAGGACATTATATCGTACCATTCAGGATTTATCCTAATAACTGACATGTGAAAGGAAGCATGTTTGTTGTGAAATACACTGAACTTATTTTGTACAGGCTTCTGGTCATATATTGTCAGGAATGTGATGTAGTCTCTGCAACTGCTTTCATGAGACTTGATGTTGATTTTGGTGTTTGAAGACAGTGAATGATAACCTAACCTGCTCCCCACTGCACTTATATTAGATGCCAGTGGTTCCAGAACAAGATTGAGAATAAAGGCTGTTTATAGTAATGCTCTGGCTTTTTAACTAAGTAAGGCAAATGGTAGTCGCCACAGCATGCGCACTTTCGCCACCTATATCTCCTTGTTGTGGTGCTCTTTGAATACCTGCATGCATATGGACGTGGTGGGGGCTACATCTATGACCACATGTCTTCTCACCTGGCATGTATAACCACACTGGCTGCATGTACTAACCCGCCGAACCCGCCGCCTGCCAGTCGTTTGCTTGAAGAACGAGAGCGTGTGCGTGTACAGCTGCGGCAGCACGCCCGAGGAGCGCCTTGCCGACCTGGAGGACCTTATCTACACCAACGCGTCCCAATGGGACGAGAAGGACAAATGTCGGGGCAAAGATGACGTGAGCGGTGTCGGCGCGGCCCAGGTGCCGGCCGGCAGCCCGCTGGGGCTGCACCTGTGGCCGCGAGTCAGCACGCTGGACGGCCTCCTCAGGCCCTCCACCCAGGAACTGGACGTCGATGACGTCGGAGCTTACGGTACCGGGACTTGTGCACGCGCTGGGAGTTGGTTCAGCATGGACCGTGCGTGTAGCAGATGTTCATGGCATGGGCATAGTTGCTTTGGTCGGGTCTTTTACGCGGACTTGGTGGTCGGGAAGCTTCTTGTTTGTCTGCTAGTGTTATGCCGCCGATTACACATTGCTAGCATGTCAGGGTTCGCAGGTGCTGGGGCAGGTATGTGATTTTCTGTACTGGAACTCATTATACTTGATGACATGGCGCTTTGTTTTCCCACATCGTTGGTCCTGGGAATCAAACGTCTGTTTGAAAATCCTATATGCCAAATGGGCAGCGCGGAAACTGGTTAGGACATTAAAGTGTATTGCACTGGCGGTACGTCAGAATAGTTAAATGGGTAATTTCACGTCAGATCGCACAGACATGACCCAGTCCCATTCGATTTTGGTGATTTTTGGTACGCTTATAATACCTGTCGAAAAATGGCCATTCATAAATTTTTAGCTCTGAATGACGTCTGAGGGCAAAGTTACGTGTCATGAAAGATCACTGACTTTTGCAACTTTGCGTGGTTCGAATGCCCGCAACTCGACGATGGATTGTCACAGAAAGGTGCGATTAAAGCCATTTAAGAGAGAAATGTTCAAGGTTTCATACGTAAGCTCCTTTTTCCATGACCTCGGGATAACTTTTGACGTGACAAGGTGACATGTAAAAGTTTCGGTTTTAACCATGTTTGCCCACCGTTATCTTGGCGAAAATGCATTACATTATGTCCCCAAGTATGTGTAATAGGCAAAAATGGGAAATTGGAACTTTTCAGCTATCTCAAGTGTTACCAAGTGTCGTTTGGAAAATATGCCCTGAGGCTATTTCATGAAAATTGATTGATTTCGTGCTTTTCGTTTGTCGGATTGTTCTACAATTTGATGTGCACAGTGTCCTGCATCCCTGCCACACGAGCTTGGTTTTAAATTGCTTGAGGGGAAAGGTCAAAGGTCATGACGTCCCGCAACCAATCGACCCCAGTCATTCAGATCTGATGTACCCGTTCTTCGTATGTGCACGAAATTGGGTCTGTCGGCTTTTCTTAGGCCTTCAAGCCAAGTGAGGCAATTTAAGTCGAGCAACGGGGCCGTGTGAAAGCCAGTCGAGGTCTCATAGCTTTTTAAGGGCACTGATTCCGAATTTCACATGTATTGTTCACGTATTAGAGTTTGCACGCATTGAAGGTTAGCACGTATTCCTTGGAACCCTTAAAGATGGCCTCCGGCCAGTTGAGCAGATCAAATCAGGCCAAAATATGTAACAGGCCAGAATGACATGTAAGTCAGCGACCTCTTGCTGGCATGGAATGAACTTAAATGGCTCGATGCGTGAAAAATGGATGTGAAATTCGAAACAGCGCCCTTAATAAAAGCTATGAATGGTCCAAGGTCAAAATAAGCCATCGAAGGTCAGTCAAGGTCATTGACCTCGGTTGACATTAAAAGGCGCTGATGCTTGACTTAAATTGTCTCAGCTGGCTTATAGGCCTAAGAACACCCGACAGACTCACTTCCGTGCGCATGTAAAGAACCGGTATGTCAGATCTGGATGGCAGGGGTCGGTTGGTGGTGGGTTGTCGTGACCTTTGGCCTTTCGTGTAAAGCGATTTCATGCAAAGCTGATGGGTAGCAGACGCGCAGGACATTGTGGACACCAAACTGTAGAACAATCAGACAAACAAAATGCTCGGAATCAATCAGTATTCGTAAAATAGCCCCAGGGTATATTTCTCAAGCGCCACTTGGCAACACTTATATCAACATATCTGAAAAGCCGAAATTTTCCCGGAAGTTTTTTTTGCGACGCTTATTGTAGATACATGGGAACATTTTGTGCTACATTTTCACGAAGATGACGGAAGGCAAACATGGTCAGAACCGGAATGTTACATGCGATTTAATCGGTTCAAAGATCATCTTAAGGTCAGCGAAGAAATGGATGTATTTAGGAAAGTTAGAATGTTCTCTTTGCATTGGCGCTCATTGCACCTTTCTGTGACAGTCTACCATCAAGCTATGGGCATTTGAATCATACCATGTATGTACAAATCGGTAACCTTTGATGACCTGTAACAAACTCAGGGGTCAACCAAGGCTAGAAAATTAAGGGTGGCCATTGTTCCATAGGTACTATAAGCGTACCAAATTTCGCCAAAATCGAAAGCGGTCGGATCAAATCTTTAGTGATTTGACGTGGAATGACCCAGTTGTCAACAAACTATATGTAGGGGCGCAGCCAGGGTTCTTTTTTTGGGGGGGGGTCGGAGCTCATTGAGAACTGAAATCATACGAAAACCGCCTGCTGGGAAGACAGTGTGCAGTGGGCTTCACTAAAAAAATGCGGGCCTTAGTCCGTCCCGTCCTGGGACCGACTTTACTACGTCCCGTCACCCCCCCCCCCCGCGGCTGCACCGACGGCTATATGCCATTCACATATGGAAGAAATATTGGAATGTTTGCTTTGGAAACATTATTTAAGCTTGGTTTGCAACAATGTTCTAAAGTTTGGATGATGTGTTTTGACCATGTCAGGCACACGTCATCGCATTATTGGGTAATGAAACAGAAGTGTGGCTTGAAAGTGGTCCTCATGATTTGCTTCCGTGCGTTTCAGTCATGTGAACATAAGTTCAGTATAAAAAAGGAAAATCAGTTTTTCTTTTGTTCACGTCGTATGCGTTTGTGTATCCACAGTCCGCTTCACGATGAAGTTGAATAGAAAAGTTAGCGTAATTCACGTACTGTGTAGGCCGTCTTTGATGTTTGATGTGCGTTGTCCTGCAGCTTAATGTGGTGTGCAGGCATCTGCTTGTTTTGAGCCGTGGTCAGAGCCGAGAGCTGTGGCCAGTGCACGGTTATTGAACACGGTTTTATGCTTTTTGTGAGAGGAGGGCGCATTGTTTGCAGAGTTTACGGCGAGCATCACACTGTAGGGTGCTCATTCGCCTGCATGGGTGCAACAATCCTCTGTTTTCCGATAGCTCATTCGTGCTTCCCGCGAGCCACGTCACCAACTGACTGAGTCCGACACATCTTGCGCCGCTCTTGCAGTGACCAAAATCTACCAGACGGAGCCGAAGTTCATGGTGTACGGCTTGTGGCTGTCGACCATCGTCATGATGGGCATCGCCATCGCGTTCGTGGTGGTCGCCGCCATGTTCGCCATCCTGAACACGGCCACCAACCCGGTGGAGGCGCTCACCGGCGTCGTGGGGCTCTACATCTGGAACGGGATCGCAGGTGAGGCCCGGCTCTCCTCTGACGGGCGTCCGCGCGGCCGCCCCCGGCGGTGCGGTCCTTCCGCGACCGCGCCACGGCCGGTCCCCACCCGCGATTGCGTCACGCGGTTTTCACCTGTGGCCAGGCGTATGGGGTGTCGACCATCCTTCGTCGACCGTCATCGACCTTACCCCTTTTGACGCTGTCGAGTGTCGCCGAAACTGCATCCGCGTCGTTGAGTGTCATGCGATATGTGTTTCCACAGGGCAAGACATTTCTCTTGTGTACGCCACCAGGTATCTGTTCGTAGTTTCATTTTAAGCAGGTGTTGCCATCCTTGTATTTGCGTCATTTCATGGTCTTCGGTGTCAGCACGTGTTCTGCATCGAGTGCTCTCCCTCATTACTATCCTGAGGAGTCCCCATCCTCGTCAGCACCTGGCCTTCGACTCGTTATTGATGCTGGTCATCGAGGCACCGCTTTATGGTGGATCGTCCGCTCCTGCGGCCGCTGCCGGTGATCGGAGCGGACATCCGAGCCAGCGACGGAAGCCCGGCTAAACAGCTGCTGCGTCCCTGAGCCGGCGACCGAAACCGAGTGTGCCGCTGCTTCGACCCTGAACCAGCAGCCGAAGGCCGGCTGCGCTGCCGCTGCAGCCCTGGATCCGGCGACAGAAGCCTCGCTGAACCGCTGCCGTCGCCCCGAGCTGGTGACCGGAACCCGGCTGATTACTCGGAGCGCCGTTGACCGAGCCGGCCGTGCCTGGCTCGCCGGCTGAGTCACGGTCTGCGCGCGGCCGGCCCTATCTGAGGAGCGCGCCCGGAGGGCGGCCGCCGCGTGCTGCGGGATCAGGCCCGATCTCCCCCGGCGCGTCCTATCAGGCCGCCCAGTGACAGCCGAATCTGACGGGGCCGGCCGCCCGGCGGAGCGAGGGCAGCAGTCTCGGGCGGAATCTCGGACCGCCTTCTGGCTCGACATAAGTCACTTGTTTGTCACGTGGAATTTGCTCGGAGCAGTTATAGGGACCGGTTTCCAGTTTTGGTAGAAAGGCTAGAACTTGAATTTCGTACTGCAGAAAAGGAGGATGGGAAGGCAAAATTGTTATTTTCAACCTGTGAATATTTAGTGTTTTGCTCATTCAGAAATCTCTGTAGAGAAATCGGCGGTGAGTTCGAAACATTGGGTCAACAGTCTGGCAAGTCATTGCCTTCCGTGCTCCAAAAAACCCAAAAACGTGTTTATCGGATACATTTGTGTTCATTCCACAAACGTACATGCTTTACTACGCTTAAACGTGATGCTGGTACTAATAACACTGATACAAAACGGTGTTACAACGAAATTCGAAGATTCGTCAATTCCTTTTATTCTGATTTAGACATGCGGGTCATACTGCGGTGCGAAGCACCTGGGGTGATATTTCTCAACGTCAGCCTGGAGTGCAGTTTCCTTGCGGTCGAGTCGGAGGACCACGGAGGTTCGGTGTTGCACCGATGGAGGGCACCGTCCTGCCAGGCCACCCCTCCGACCGGTCCCCTGCCCGCCTGGCCGGCCTGCCTGGCCGAGCGTCCGACTTGCCGATATCGGCGTATCCTTGTCCCGGAGGTGCTCCACGATAGCGTATCGGCGTGCATCGGCCCGATGACGTCCGACGGGAGGCGTATCTCGAGCGGCCGCGGCTGTCCGCCGGCCCGGCGGCGGCTGCTGCAGCGTACCCGATCGGGGCTCTTCACCAGGAGATCCCTGCTCCGGTGCGATAGGGATTATTTCTGAGGCTTAGACGCCTCAGTGCATGATCGATGGAAGGGCTTGATCGACCTGGATCTGATGCAAGGGAAGAATGCTGGCGAATTCACCCGGCGGCGAAGTTTTGCGACTAGCCGAATGGCATTCAAGCTTCAGCGATGAAAGTACAGTGTTGACCAGCGTGGTATTTGAGTTCGGCTGTATTTAGGTCTGCCACTGGTCGTGAAGGGCGTTCGTCACGGCTTGCAGCGGGCTACAGTATACGCGTCGGCGCTGGGCCAGTGGAGGAAGGCGGCGGCGGCTCGCCTGTGCTGCGGCCTGACCCGGCGCGCCCTGTTGCAGCGTTCTTCGAGATCCTGGCTCTGGTGCTCTGGGGCGTGCAGTTCCACAAGCGGCTCCGACACAGCGTGCTGTGGCGGAACGAGATGAACAACGGCTGGTCCACCGAGGGCCTGGCCAGCCTCGGATACTCGTACTGGTGAGAGAGCCACCTCGGCGTGCCGGGGTCGGCCCTAATGGTTTATCAGTATTGCGGGCGTGGGATGCCAGATAAGTCGGGCCGCCGTCTTCGCCCAGACACGGATGTCCTGCTGACGTCACGAGAACGACTTTGCCCTGGCCGCGCTGTCGGTTGGCTGCGTGAATTCGGCGGAAAGCAAATCTTAGTTCTGTAGTCTTCTCTGGTGTCGTACACGTTGTGTGTATGCGGGCATCGCAGCAGCTCTGAGAGGGGTGTGGTCCGGTGTTGAGCGGTCTCCGGCTGTTCTGCCGCGGCCGCTGCCTCCCGTCGGCCGCCGTGACGCCCGTGACGCGCGCCGCCGGTCTCGCCGTCAGGCTGGTGTTCGTCGCGCTGGTGCTGCACGGCGTCAACATGGCCATCCTGTGGTTCGGCACCCACCAGAAGCGGCCCAAGAAGGTCCAGATCCCGGTCGAGCGAGGCAACACCAACGCCGTCAACATGATCTACTAGCCGGCCGCGGGGCCGGGCCGGTGGCCGGCCGCTGTGATGAGGGCGGGCCGCCGGCTGCCGGAACGGTGCAGACCCCCTTCCCCCGCCTCCCCCGCCGCTGCTGGGGCGGGGGAGGGGGTCTTCGGGCTTTGTTTGCCGCTCGATTTTGCGGTGGCTGTAGCCCGGTGAATGTGGTCTGGGGACGCGGCGCGGGCCAAATTACCATTTCGCTGGGCGTTCGTTGTCGGATCAGTACCGGAACGGCAGGCCGCTGGGTCTGCTTCTGCAGGTTTGGCAGTTTTGTCCCAAGTCTCAGCGTTCCGTGGCTGGGGTTGTGAGAGGGCGCTTTTCCACGGATCGTGCTGTTTGGCTCGGTGCAGCGGATTGTGGATTGGGTTCATTGACAGTCAAATTATCCTGACGGGAAATGTCCGTAACTGATATTCCATGACTCTCGTGATCTACTAGTGACACACCAGTGATGGTGAATGACCAGTGACTATACAGTCCATTTTTCACGAATGCTTCGCGCTGTTACCTGCGCATTGATCTGTGCTTTCCTATCATGAAATGCGTCGTTCCAGTGCCTTTGATATTTATATTACGATTTCCTGTATGGATTGATGCTATGTGGAAGATAACTTCTACCAGAAAGATTCCTGTTATTTCTTTACAGTCTTTGTAAATACTCAGTCATTTTTTGTGACTTCATTACAAGCGTCGATTTGATTGCTGTACAGTTGACTATGCCTTTGTCCCCATATGTTTGTAAATTGTGCTTTTGTTGGATCTTAAACGTTCTTACTTCATCAAAAGCCTTTTAGTGAACTGCACATTCCAGTGATCTTAGTGAACCTGGGGTGTGGAGTACAACCCCCTGTTACTTGGTATGTTTTGATTTGTGCATTGATGTTGCGTTAGATTTTCTGGATTTGTCCATTCCCGGCAACTTGCGAATATTCACGTTTCACGTCATAATTATTTTTGGTCGTTTTCGTTCAACGTCTACGTTGCACATCCCGTGATTGTCAGGGAATTTTTATAATCGCAGATGATACCAAGTGTGCTGTCTATATATGTCGCTGCCGTCCTTTGATTTGTGATCATTGATTTGGAAGTGCCCTGGCAGCTCGTAATCAAGCTCGTGTCGTCCCAGTCGAGTGCCGTCCGGTGCCGTGTTCTGAACTGGCTCGAAATGTCGACACAGTGTGCCGTCCCTATGCAGCTCTCCGTGTGTTCATACATGTAGATTCTTCCTGCCTGCTGCCATGATATATCATGTAGGGACCATTGATGATGAACAAGCCAAACTTCCCGCCATTTTGCATGTATTCGTGGTCCTGTGGCGTCACATTGTAATAAGTCTTTTGATCGTGGTCCTCCAGGCGATTTATTGGGCGTGGTCGGCGTAACCGCTGAATGAACCATGTCTCCGGAATAAATAATCCGTGACAGGTATGATTTTCCCTTTTTGAGTGGGGGACGCATTGTACACTTGTTCATGTTCCGCTCCATCAGCTCATCATCTTAACATTTTAAAGTTTATGTTGTTCAACCACATTCAAGACGTATGGCAGAATCTACCAATATCTCGTATGTTACGCGAACAGTGCATGAAACGGCGTGCTTCTTGCCGCCGTGGATCTTTTGAACTCGACAGCATTTGGGAGTACATCTTTATCAGCAGCTGTGACTGGGCCCTACACGTCCATTCGGGGACCAAGACGGGAAACCCATCCGGGCGTCGAGATGGATGCTGCAACACTGCTCAGCGTTACAGCCGTAACAGAGGTGTTACGACGACCCTGCGAGGGAACCTTCCTGCTTTGGTTTTCAGACGCCTCTCCGGCCTAAAATCGAACATTCTCAGGACACGGACCGTAGAACCGTGTGTGATGTTTGAATGTTTGGACGTGAGTAGTTACGGTATCCTCTGGTGTCTCTGACTTGAAGGCCGATTAACGACGTTTGAGACTTGCGTATCACAGAGACAGGTAATGTGTTGTCCGTAGTCTTGGGATAATGTAAGCTGGCATAGGAATGGCCTCGTACTGCGAACTACAAGAGTTGTGGAATGTTAGTGGCGCAAGCCTGATTAATTTTGCTTTGAAAAAGGCAACGCTCGTGCAGTAACGGCTCAACGAGATAATCCGCAAGCTTTCAAGAAGCATGCACATCGGTGAACACCACAGAAAACCCAACAAATAACTGTCACACAAAACACTACGTCATGCAATAAATTAAGTACTTTACTGGAAGCGCTGAATGCCGACCATGGCAAAAGCTGCACGTCACCTTAAACTTCCTCACAAGAGTGGATCAATTTGGGCTCAGAGAGTCGTGACGTCAACAGGGACGGAGCGTCACGCCAACATCTGTATCCGACCACAACCCAAAAGACTCGCGTGCATCTAATATCTCTACGGTGGAACTCGGCGAACGCGCCCGGGAGCGGCCGGCGGGCGTCAGTCGTCCTGTTTCCAGTAGCGCAGGTCGACCCTGGGCAGCTTGCGGCAGCGGCGCACGCTGTTCTCGGCCTCGTCCGGCGCGCGGAACGCGTGCCGCTGGATGCGGTCGACGCTGCGGATGTTGTCGCACAGCACGCGCGCCCAGCTGGTCTTCTTCAGCTGCTTCAGCTGGCGCCGCGAGAACCGCCACGGCCGCTCGGCGCCGCCCAGGTCGTAGAAGAAGTTGTCGCCCCAGCGCAGCTTGATGAACTGGTCGCCGACGATGCAGCGCATCGTGGGGCCGACCACGGCGCCCGGGTGCGGCCGCTCGGCAATGGCGCCGATGAAGAGGTCCACGTCCTCGACGTCGGCGTAGACGGCCTCCAGCCGGCGCACCACGCTGGCCGGAATCTCCGACTCGAAGTCGGCGAAGTCGCGCGCGCGGCGCAGGCCGCATCGCTGCCGCATGCTGTTGTACGTGGAGATGCCGTGGTCGCGGCCGCGCTGGACGTTCAGCGCGATCAGGTCCATGCCGAAGTGCTGGCCGCCCTCCTGAAAGAGGTGGTTGGTGAGGTCGCCGACGACGTTGGCGTCGCACACCTGCGGCCGCTGCATGACCAGGCCCATGGCCAGCTGGTCGAGCATGCCCTGGTAGATGGGCTGCGGGTAGAGAAAGACGTCGCGCAGCCGGACGCGGTGCGACGCCGCCGCGCCGGCCGCCGCCACGTGCGAGTGCATCTCGATCAGCTCCTGCACGAGAGAGTGGCCGAACCGGAAGGCGGCCGTCGAGAACTCGGTCGAGATGGTCGGGTCGAGATCCTCGCTGTAGCGGTCCGAGAACTGGCTGGTCCGGTCGACGTCGATCCGGTTCTCGAGGACGTACTCGCTGCCGACCACGATCGGCAGCCACTCACGGTACGTGATGTGCTGGATCTCTGCGCCGACCACCTTGCGCGCCTCCTGGAACAGCCGTTCGTCGTCCCAGGCGGGGTTGAGCGCTGCCAGCCGGCCGGCGACCCGGTTGTGCTCACGCAGCCAGACGGTGTGCAGCACGGCCAGGCTGACCTGGTCGTTGACGCGCACGTCGCCCGTGAGGAAGCATGGCTCCGTGTCGAACTCGCTGAAGCAGGGTAGCTCGGTGGGCAGCTGCGCGCCCGGCGGGTCGCCCGGCGGGATGTCGCCCGAGCGCGACAGCAGGCGGCCGCCGGCGAACGCACGCAGCTGCCGCGTCCGCGACGGCCGCGAGCCGTAGATCATGCTGCCGTCCACGAAGTTGGTGAGCACGTTCATCTGGGCGGCCGGGCCGGGCTCGCAGCCGGGCGTCGGCGCCGGCAGCGAGCGCACGAACTCCATGCAGCGCTGGCCGTGCGCGCTGTAGAACGGGTCGTCGGCCGGGATGTCGATCGGCATGCACTGCGGGTGCGCGCCCGGCAGCGGCCGGCCGTCGGCGCAGCAGTAGATGATGCCGCCGGTGCTGTTGAGGAAGACGGGCGTCAGCGTCATGTCGTGGTCCAGGAACTGGCCCCACTGCATCACGGAGAGCGTCAGGTTGCCGATCACGCCCGGCTGGTCGCCGATAACCGAGTGACTGACGAGACGCGCTGACGGCAGCCGGCCGCCGACGGCGGAGGTGGCGCGCGCCGCCGTCACGCCGTCGTCGTACGTGTTGTGGCCGAGCCGCAGGAACGGCTGATCGGCGGCGCCCCAGCGCGACTGGCTGCGGTGGTTGCACGAGCCGTCCTGGCTGCGGTACCGCGCCGCCGTGAAGTTGCAGACGGGCTCGGCCGTCGGCGGGCAAAGCTCCTGCCGGCCGGCCGGCCCCGCGCGCTGCGGCAGCCGGTCGGGCGCGCGGGCCGCCTCCACCCAGAGCAGCGCCTCGCGGCCCAGCTGCTGGGTGGCCGCGTCAGAGGCGTGCCGGCGGCCGTGGTGGGCGGCGGCGGCGTCCCAGCTCGGCGCCGTCCTGTACTGGTCCAGACGCTGCACGCGCCGCTCGGCCCAGGCCAGCGCCGCCGGCAGCCGCTCGGCCGGCACCGGCACCCGCTCGCGCGGCATCGGCGTCAGCAGGCCGGGCGGCATCATGTCGGCCGCCAGCGATGCAGACACCAGCGCCATCTGAAATCCAGGTTCGTGGGCGCTCTTAGTGGTGACGCTACCGACCGAAATGGTAACGACGAAGTGAATTCTATTTCACAGCGATGGAAGATTAAATGAATGATGAAGCACCATTGATAAGCACGAAATTTGCTCCAAATTTTCAAAAGATGAATATAATTTTTTGCCCCATAAGTTTCTGATGCGCTGAGTTCTTGATGTGTTGGGTTTTCCAAAGGTTATGGAAAAACGCATACAACATCAGCATTACCGTTTTCGACGATCCCAATCATAAAGTGACAAGTTTGGCTTCTAGTCAAGAATAATTGAAGAACTGCCGCAATGCTTTATGGTTACAAGTACTTACATAAACACAGAATTAAATAAAAACACGAAACTTATGGAGTTACGAACGAAAAACTATGTCTGCCTACTGTTACGGTAATTTCACAGCACGTCAGTTCTTACACTCATTATACCGTTTGTAGCAAAACTCTGCAAGTTAGCTCAAGTCTTCACTTACCAAAAATATTTCGATCATCTCGCACGTAACACTGGAGGCCAGGCGAATCCCGTTAGAACATATCCCTGAAACGTAGAATGCAGCGGTATTCTACGTTCGACTTACCGCGCATTAGTTTCATCAGATACGTTACCTGCTACGACATGGAAAAATCGATACCATCTTCGTATCACATATCCGCCGCCAAGCGCAAACACCCGAGATGGTCCCGGTCATCACGCGTTTAGCAGAAAGTGTCTGGGATAAGGCGCGCGCACACACACCGACGAGGCGTGTGACACAACCTTAGAGAATAACGACATTCGATTGGGTTTCACTGGGCTTGGCTTCGGCTAGCACTCATCAGTGCCCCGTGGGGGAAGGCGACTGATCATAGTACAGCTGATTACTGATTTAACATCCGAATTTTATTCGAGAGCGTTCCACACCTGGGAAATCGTTTGTCTGACGATACACCTAAGGCTGGCCATGCCTCGGCACTGAAATGCTCAGCAGGAATTCCACAATTGGGGTTTTATTGCTGGGCTTCGTGCAATGCGTGCACCTGCTCCACCAGCATTATGGTTGTTATAGGTTCCGATGTCAGACACACTGGAACCTTGAAGTTCGGGTGCATGATGACCATCAGTTCACAACGAGATAAATACCTCATCGTCAGTCAAAGAAAGTGTTGTCATTGAGGTGATACCGTTTTATTCATAACACTGCGCGCATTGTCCATCGGCGGTGGCTCACCTGTGCACTGACCTCGTCGAGTCAGCTGGGTCACCCGCCAGCGCCAACACGTCCGGCCACGTTCTGGGCAATTCTGAGGCAGATGACCCGTCTGACTTCTGAGGAGGAGACGATCCTCCCTGCTGACTGCTGACCACCGTCTGACCTTTCAGGAAGAGCCGATCCTCCCTGATGACTGCTGACCAGCGTCTGACCTGTCAGGAGGAGCTGATCTCCCGGTGGACTGCCGGCCGCCGCCGGCGGCGGCGCTGGCCGACAGTTGACCCGTCCGGCAGCTTTCCAGCGTCGTCGGCCGCGACCGGTCGCTCCGCCGGGCCAAGCACGACCCGTCGGCCGGCGCCGCTTTGTAGGACACGGCCGCGCACGTCCGGCGCACAACCGAGAGGCCGCCTGGGGCTCACCAGGGCAGTGGTAAGCCGAGTGTCGGCTCCACGTCCGGAGCTGGGGCTAGGCTGCCGTTTACTGCGGATGAGACCGCGGTCCCACTCTGTTGATGTCGACCCGTGTTTCGTGCCGAACTGCAGTTTATCCCGCCCCTCTATTGCGTCAACCTGATCTCTGCCGAGACGCCGCCAGGGTAGCATTCTCGTGTTCCCAATGATATTTTCCAGTCAATAGCTCCACACATTCGGAGGTATCTGTTTTTCGTGTTGTTCCACATAAAACAGAAGAGTTCAGATTTCCAAGAACTGCTGGCATCTGCTCCCCTGCTCGTTAGGAATATGCTACTAGGCATGAGGCTAGAACTGAAATTAGGGATTGGGCTATTTAACGACACTCTCAACATCCAGAGTTAGTTATATATATATTATATATAACATGTTATATATCTTATAAATGCTGCTTACTAAATTCTCGACATCCAGGGTCATTTCGCAAGAAATACGGAAAAGCTCGGTTTGCAGTTGAGGAATTTTCAGCGCTGATTACAGAATATGTGCCCTGGTAACAAGGGGACTGACCGATTTTTCGGTGAGAACCTAATCTGTCGCAATCACGCAGAGGCGCCTGGTGCGTCGGTATTCTCGTTCAGGGCCACCAGTCCTCTTGCGTCTGCAACCGTCGTCCCCGTTCGTCTCGTGTTTCTTCGATTGGCCTCAAGACTTCAAGACCTCTTTGTTAAAAAAACGTTTTTAGTACCACTTCATTTTACGAATCGTTTCATCTAAACCACGACACTTAGTTATCCATTGTCAATCCCGTTTTTGACGTGTAAATGTTTGTTATTCAGCTCAAGCTTGGAATAATTATGTCCTCATAGCCCTCGGTATCCTCGATTATGGAATGACTGTCCTACCCGTCCCGTATCGGCTCTGAGCAGTCGCACCGGCGAACAGCAGGCCGATCGGCTGGTCTTAATGCAAGCTTTGCCTGATACGTTGCAGGGTGATTCTGCCAAAATCAAGTCGGTGACCAGCACGCCGACACGTTCGCAGATTCTTCTGGCCCAGCCAGCCAGTCAGATTGCGTTCACGATGCTTATCTCGATAACTGCTGCAGGCATTGTTCAATTCCTGCACGTGTTGTGGGCCAGTGCCGTGGTTTTGACGGCTGCAGTATTAGACAACACTGGTTCTTACCACAGCCTTAAGATATGCGCAGCGGTAAAACTTTGGTGCATGAACATTTTAGGGCGCTACTGACCACGGCACTCGAGCCCCGCGTCAGCCGTGTTAGCCAAAGACGCCCAACATTGAGCGTTTAATGTGTGGCCACTGAGTGGGAACGAAAGCACCCTGCTGGAGTAAATGTTGCTTACTTTCATCACCACCGGATCGCACTGAAATGACATGTGAACTGTTCTCAGTGGCCTAGTTCTGTAAAGTTGTGTTTGTTCCGGTGCAGTTCCTTCCCTTCGGTCTGGGCTGACGGCACCCGTTGCTTGGCAGATATAGCCTGATGAAGGAGGCGGCCAAGGAGGCCAAGGAGAAAGAGACGTCGATTGATTTGATGCGACTCATAGCGAGCCCGATTCATAATTAATAATCATGGATCGTTATTGCATTGCGCGCAGTGCTGCAAAGCCTGATAAAGCGTTTATGTCGTCTTAGTACGTTTATTACGTTTATTGCACTTACCACTGCTAACATCCCGGGCACAAATCAGTTTCACAAGTAATGACGAGATTATCCATACGGCAACCTAATGACAAAATAAACCGCACACATCTTGTTTCATATGATGCGAGACAAAAACGGTCCTTTGCCGATTATATGAATTCCTTAAAAGAATCGAAATCCCGAAATAAATCCTCGGATAACTCAGATCACATGATCATATCACACATGCACATTTCACAAACACCTCCCATCACGCAATTCGGTTCATATTAGAAGATTGTTTTGTTTTTCGGAGTCTGCGGTGTCGGCGGCGGTCGGCCGCAGGATGTGACTGGGCGCGCGGGCCGCCTCCACCCAGAGCAGCGCCTCGCGGCCCAGCTGCTGGGTGGCCGCGTCAGAGGCGTGCCGGCGGCCGTGGTGGGCGGCGGCGGCGTCCCGGCTCGGCACCGTCCTGTACTGGTCCAGACGCTGCACGCGCCGCTCGGCCCAGGCCAGCGCCGCCGGCAGCCGCTCGGCCGGCACCGGCACCCGCTCGCGCGGCATCGGCGTCAGCAGGCCGGGCGGCATCATGTCGGCGGCCAGCGATGCCGACACTAGCGCCACCTGAGCGACAGTGGCGATCAGTGGTCAGCCTGATCTGTCGTTAGACTGACTCAGATTGGTCTGAGCCGCTTTGGCCCCGCTCGAGTCTTCAGCCTCGTAGTCTTGGCAACGTAAACTCGGCACAGATTATGGAACTGGTCAATGCAATAGCAGGAACATGAAACCCAGGCAGTGCTCACGATGTTACTGATCACGGTGCTGGACTGGTACTACAGCCATAAAACCACTAACAGAGGAACGAAATAAAAACGAAACAAGCAAAGGAAGACGAAACAAAACAGCCAGCAATAAAGTCTAACAAGGCATTACTGACTTTCGTCTCAGGCTTCTTCGTATCAGCACCGAAAGGCAGGCTGCCAGGCTTGTTTAAAGGCCCCGAGGACGCAGGACTTCAGGTCCGGTCGCCTCAGGCCCGGAACACAAGACATTGACAAAAAGGGCCGGCTTGTCTAGGCGACTTAACCTCTTCTATCTCCGATACAGTGCATGTATTTCAGGCCCTGACTTACCAATATAATTTGCATCATTTTCGGAGGATGAAGTGGTAGAATGAAGTCAGAACGCCTCGCTTCTTCGCCTGTGCAGTCAAAACCGATGGGTCTAATAACCTCATTTTTTCTGCACATGCCCTTCAAGAACCATATCGCAGAAAAGTTGAAGAATCGACAGAATGCATATGCACCATGCATTGCAATGCGCTTCATTGCAACGCACTGAAGACAGTCACAGAAAAATCGCGATAAGGCGCGCACTTAAAGATTAGCGTAAACTTTATGAAACGAAATGTGCAAGGAACATAAATAGTACTGCATTACAATTACAAATGCAATGCAAGTACGAACAGTAGCGAAGGAACAAAAGCAAACCATGTAACGTAAGAAGTGGGTGCTTTGGACGATCGCAAGGCAAACTGGAAGATTTTAAACGCCTCGGTCATTTTTTCATATGATTTCGAACCAATTATTTCGTACAGCCCTTACGGTTCTTTCATTTCCTGTCTTGCTGAGCACAGCTCACAATAGTTGCAGTGCCCCAGATGGCTTACCTTTACCAACCTTTAGTACATCTTCCTTCTACCCAGTAAGCTTTACATCCTTCCCCATTCTGATCTACCTAATTCGTTCTTTGCCATTCACTAGCGCTCTCACTTATCTTTTACCCATTGCGGCAGGTAATCTGAAACTCCTATGTTCCGGGAGTGCATTTCCAGGTAAAATGAATAAATGAAGATAGGATGATGTAAAATAGCACACGGCTGTCGGTACAAATCTTCCACACAAACCGTACATATCAGGAACTCTCTTCGGCCCAACACTGGGACCCTAGGCAATCCACATACGTCCGTGCCACCCGAGACAGATCACCCATCCCAGTTGAATCGTGTGTCTCTTCGTTAAAAGGTTAACCACTCCGGGACTTATTTGCTTCTGTAGTCGCGAAAGTTGAACGGACCGTTGGCTGTTGAAATCCGCCTGAAATCCGCCATTTGCCGGTACGTGTAGATTCAACGACGGGAGGACGATCGTGGGCAGCTGGCACTCTTCTGTTCTTCGCAATCGTGCACACGCAGTTTCCGACCAGATTTATGCAACTTTGTGTACTAATATTTGCCATCGCAATTTTCGACCATTAACGACCATCAGCATGGGAAGAACGGGGAAGAGAGAGGGTTCGAGTGAGAAACACTTAAAAACAAAGGGAGGAGAAGAAGAGTCTGTTTGATTCAGACCACTGTTCAGGCCTCTGCAGACCGGTAGTCGATGGAAGGCCACTGCTTGCAGAATTCAGGTCGCCTCTAAGAAATGTCAAGCCACGCTGCAGGCCTCCACAGTTGCAAAAACCTGGTTTTCCTCCTGCCAGAGGCATCCATTGCACGATGGAGAAATCTCACAAACTAGTTGTGCACCCAGCAGATACATGCAAATTAGATGTAAGCGTATCTCAAGAAGTTGGCATTAGTTACCCGTACAGCATTTTTAGTCTAGTGTCTACTGCAAGTTACATAATAATTTGTACTTGTATTTATGTAATAGTTTGTAATAATATATATATATATATATATATATATATATAATATGTTCTAATAATTTGCGCTTGGTTCCAGCTTCTGAAACGTTAGACCTACGGAAACTGTAAAAACCAATTCACTGATGCGTGTCTTAAAAAGATGCTTCCTCGTGCCTCGCTAACAGCCATGATTTAAAATGCTTGCATTCCCAAAGAGTAAAAACACGGTGCAACTGCAAAACTGCACGATCTACATCAGACAAAAGTAACTGGATAGAAGTTTTGCGAGCTGGAGGCAAGGCATCTTTGACCATCAGATGGCAAAACACTTCATAGTTCAACCATTTACTTTTAAATGCCAAGGGAGGTTATTTCAGAGTAATATACCCGACGAAAAAAACGACGGAAATGTTCGTAAACAGTATTCTGCTTGACCTATACGGAGGATTAAATGGTTCCAACGAAGTAAGACTTTTTTCTCATCATCTGTCCATAACCCGACCAAGCTGATTCAGAGTCCGAGGCTTGGGTAAATATCTCACCGTGCCGTGCGCCGAATGTTGTGTTTCTCAGCTGCGTCAGCCTCCGAGCTCGGTCGGCAGCAGTCTGACGATCCTCCGGCCTCGGCAGAGTAGACTGCACCGAGCCACCTTTCTCTGTTGTGTCATTGCGACAGCCAGACCTGTGTGCCACCGTTCCTCCCCGCCCTGCCTGACGAGTGTGCGATGTCGGCGACCCAGCAGGGCTGCACAGGAGTCCACAGGAGTCCCGAGAACCTTCCGCAAGATGGCAGTGACGTCCCAATTCGGCTCAGGCCTTTTCTAGAACTTCGATCTGTTTGATTCTGTCATCAGCGTGCGTCACAGCCAACAGTGAAGTTGGCCTGCTTAAAGTCAGCCGCTCTCTCATCGTCGTTAATCCCGATCGGCATCCCTAAACTCCCGGTTTTCCGGCATGGTTGTCATTCTTCTATTTTGCATGACCGATCAAACGTACAATATCTGGGATGCAACTCCGCTGCTGTCTCCTATCCTCCAGTGCTACCAACGAAACCTTTGGCTGAAATCGGGAGCATAATCAGTCGATACGATGAAAAATTCGACAGCCGCTGATGTTCAGGGGCTTGCCAAACGACATGGAATGACAGGCCGAGGACAACCTCTGACCAGACCTGGTCAACAGACGTGGAAGCCAGAGCTGGCCGCTGTGAACCGTACAAGACCGACCGCCGAAACTGGTCGGTGGTCTGCAGACGGCTGCTGCAAACACCCGGCCGCCGGAGGACCGGTCAGCGACCGAGGACCGCCGGGTGGAAGGCTGCCGCGCTGTGAGGGACTTGCGTGGCCGGTGTGTCGACAGACATTGTCTTCTCCGTCTGGTTCCCCGTAGGCGAAACCCAGGCGGGGCTTTGATCGCCCACTCGTCACCGGAGCAAATGCAGAGTCTCATCTGCCAGCCGCCATTCGGTCGAAACTATTCGTCGGACGGGATTACGGCCTGTGTTTTGAGGCAGGTTAGCGTCCCGTGCTCCTGCCCTGGCTCCACCGGCTTTGGACGAGATGACTGACAGCTGGAGGCCTCGATTAGCGCAGGTTGTCGATGCTGCCCTAGGACTGATGACTGGAGGGTTGATTACGCACTACGCTTATCCTCTGAATTCAGTGTGGAAGGAGTGATAAGATCAACAAGAGCGACAATAGTTTCGCATCGCAAGGCGGAACAGCACACTATTCGGGTAATGGTTGTTGTGACAATGACATGCGCAACATCTCATAGGTGTAAAGGCGTGCATTTGTTCTAGCGGTTACATCTTCACGTTGACAGCAAGAGGGGACTGCTTTGCATTTTAATAGGTCACAGGAAAACTGTGCGAATTACCTATGCACTGGCAAAATGCCTCCCATCCTCGGTGTCTCCAAAGATCTAACGGGAACACGACGTGCCAAGCACAATGCTGAGCCAGAATGTTAGGATGGGCTGCACTACAAGATTAGTATGCAGAGAAAGCCGCATCAAACATCACCGTTCGACGCTCTTGCGATAGGCGGTGCGATAGTGGCCGGCCTGGCGATGTGACGCCATCTAGCGTGCGGTCGGGATGGCCGGAACAAAACGTTTTGACATGCCTCCGTCACCGAGCCTCATCAGGCACATTAACCTCGTCAGATTCGAGCACCGCTCTCTCGCCACCCGTCGGGGGGATCGAAGGGAACCTGGCACGATGTCTGACAGACGTTTGACGTTTGACATCAAACGTCTGAGGTCTGACACCAAAGGGGCGTACAGGAGGAACCACCAAGACATAAGAACAGCAGATAAGGAGAACTCTCACGCCCGCTGACCTGTTATCTTCGACAGGCGGTGCGTTTCGCGGCTTACAAAATGGCACTGTCTTCGACAAGCATCGCCCTCACGGCTCGCGACAGTCGTGGTCCGTGACCGAGGCGTCCTCGATCTCGACCGCCGCTTCCGGCGGCTGTCCACAGCCCTCCTGAGCACGGGACACCAGCTCCAGCGAGGCCTTCGCAGCTCCGACGTCCCTGTTGCTCCTGTGGTACGGCGTCTCGAAGAAAAGGATGAAGCCACTTGCGCACAGCACGTCGATAGCTGTGATGAACATGAAGAAGTCTGCAGAAAGCAGCAAATCAAAATTTGTTTCTCCTAGAGAAGTAACGTTCCACATTTGTGGTGCAGGCACTACTGCAGTTCTCCCGTCTCACGAAAGCGCAAAAATTAATCATGGATTACGAGCGAAATATCTCGCATGTAGCACATCGTATTCTTCGTGAAGACCAAAGCTGAAAAAAACGTCAAACGATGCTTTTCACCCGTTCCTTTCCTACCTTAAGATATGTCAGTCCAAACGCAAGGCGAGGGAGAACAATTCGAACGCCATAAACATTCATAGTGGAAGATAGCCTGAGGAGAATTATCGGACGAGAGACTCCGCTACCAATCAAGCATGGCATTTCTGCGGCTTATCCTCCCAGACGGCACAATGCCCGTCCTACGCCTCACTCACAGGTGTAATCGACGGCCTGAACGACGCCGGCAGCGCCGCCTGCCGAGCACGTCTCGTAAACTTCGTCGGCTGCTGGCAGGTGGCGGCCGAGAGCTGACGACACGGCCACCAGCACCGCTCCCAGTATCGACCCTGGTCACACAGAGAGGTCACAGGTCAGCAGCGGACGACATGGTCACCGGTACCGCTCCCAGGATCGACCCTGGTCACACAGAGAGGTCACAGGTCAGCAGCGGACGACATGGTCACCGGTATCGCTCCCAGGATCGACCCTAAATACAGCCAGAGGTCACAAGCCGGTAGCCGAGGACAGCTGTCAGCCAGACAGTTGTCCTCAGTGTGACCAGACCCCTCGTCGGTCTGGTCACAGTCCTAATCGACTCTGCTAACCTGATCACGCAGGTTATGCTCACGCAGACCCTGCTAACGATGATGTACGCAGGGTTGCACATCACTACACCAGACGGGGAATCATGTGGTACAGAGGCGGAAACGGACGTGGTATCCGAAGTCATGGAATTTGGCTGTGATCTCGGACGCGTAAAGGTTTGAACGCAATCTGAGGGAAAGGAGCAGGCTTAATCCACATTTCCGGAGTCCGGTGGTCAACAGTATTTCAAATTTTAAGTCCTGTGACTTGCGTTCAGAAGAGGTAGCCGCAGATGACCATGTGCTAAGCTAAAAAACGACGTTTTCTTATAGCTATTACATCGCAAATGTTCGACCATCGGCAAACAATGCTAACATGCTTGGATCAAAGACTACATCAGGACCTCATGCTGACCGCCGAGACCCTAGGGCTGCACCTCGCATCTTTCAAACCCACATAGAATACCTTGATGCTGAGGGCTTACCGAGAGCTCTTGGTAATGGGAAAGATCATCTTAGGGACTTCCGACGATGCCCTGTTCCGATTCCACGCCATCATGCCAGCCTAACGAAAGAGGCCCCGTAATCCGTGTCTTTGTTACGTTTGCTGTGGGACTAAGCTCACCATTGTGAGGAAAGCGCTTTTTGATATGATGTCTCACTGCGTTAGCCATCGATCGTGAGCCTACAGAGCCAATGCGGCGCCCTCGCTGCCTAAGCGCAGGACGATCGAACTGGACAAATCGACACAAATCTATTTCGTCGGGGAAAAACTCGCAGTCTTGTTTCGAGGTATTATAGCCCCGACTGCGAGCGATTGTAGAGGTGGGACTCACGGTTGTCTGGCAAAGCCCGTGTCAGCCCCACGTCTTGAAATCGACAGCCCTGGACTGATCTGGGACGTTCAAAACATCATCACTACCTGGCCAGTCAGCCTCACGTGTAACCCCTCCTGCTCCTTAAACACCAAGTCATGCGTCCACTCTGCAAGAGCCGCTACAGAGGACGGCCAGTCAAAATTCGGAGGGGCGGAAGCCCCGTTCTGGGGGTTTATTTCGGGTCGCCCTCCCGGGCCGGCGCGTCCGCTGACCTGGCAGGAAGAGCAGGGAGCTGCTATAGGTCTGGTCGGCCGGGTAGGACGCCTCCACGCCCAGCTCCAGGATCAGCGGGTACAGGCCCACGCCGAGGAAGCCGATGGCGCTGACGGAGACGCCGACCAGCCACGGCATCGAGTGGTACCGCAGCGCCTGCCGACGCCGGTGTACAGCGGTTACACCGCCAGTCAGAAACGGGGAACGACCTGAACAGCAGCTTAGAGACAGCAGGAAAGCAACAACCGTCAGGTAAATGATTATAGTTGGTCGGTTGAGAACAGAGTGAACCCTTCGGAACGATCGCAACCTTGAGTCGCAAACGCTCATGTTTGTGTAAAGGATCTGAGGAAAGAACAAGAAAATCGAGCATTTTCTACTTGGTCTTTAGCTTTTTCTCAGTCAATCTTTACGCCTTACCTGGCAGAAAATAATGAGGCTTATGCATATTATGGCGAATGACACTTTTACAATCTCCGTCACTTTGCCTGTCTTCATCGCCATAAAGCTGAGCAATGCTGCACCCGGGATGCCCCATCCAAATAGCAGAGCGCCACAAAGACCAACAAACTCCTGTAAATAGCATATCGGAGTCATTATTTAAGCTATAAAGTAGTGATAACGAAACAAACTTCTGCAACGTTTTGGTGCCCGAAAGTGTATTAATTTACATGGAACAAGGGGATCTTGGATTCTCAATCACCACTGCTGGTACATGCACACATGTGTAGGAACAACTTCATATACAGACGTATCTGGAGTCCGTTATTTAGAGCTTGATAATCTCATCCTTGGTCGAACACAGCGTATTCGTGTAAAGCGGAAGAGCGATGTTGCAAAATCACATCATATCCCGCAACGTCGTCTTGAAAGCATGATCATCGGAATGTCTAACGAACGTTTGCGCGAAAATGATCACAAAAATTCCCAGCATTCAACACTTGTTCTGTAATGCCAGTAATAGCCCCAGGAACAGAACCTTTGTCCCAGTACTGACAGGCGTGTAACTTTGCCGGCAGAGCCTCTGCCCCAATACTGCCCGGTATGTGTATATCTATGTACCTATCTATCTATCTATCTATCTATCTATCTATCTGTCTATCTGTCTATCTATCTATCTATCTATCTATCTATCTATCTATCTATCTATCTCTCTCTCTCTCTCTCTCTCTCTCTCTCTCTCTCTCTCTCTCTCTCTCTCTCTCTCTCTCTCTCTCTCTCTCTCTCTCTCTCTCTCTCTCTATATATATATATATATATATATATATACATATATGTATATATGTATGTATGTATATACGCATATAAGCCCGGGGACAGAGGTCCTGCCTCGGTACTGACCTTCCGACTTCCCAGGGAAAGGAGCCCCTGCCCCAGGACTGACTGATGTATACCCCGAGACAGAGGCCATACTCCAGAACTGACCGGCGTATATCCCCTGGGACAGAGCAGTTGTCCCAGCAGCGTGACGATGCAGTTGAGGATGCCGATGGCCGTGCCGAAGCAGACCATCAGGCAGAGCACGGCCCGATTCGTGAAGATGTCCCGCAGCGTGGCCAGGAACGGCCTCCGCCCGGGCCGCGCGGCGGCGCTGGCGCTCGGCGGCGTTGGCGGACTCGACCTGCCGTCGGCCGGTTACTGGAGGTCAGCGGGGCAACCCCGACCTCCTGGCCTCCCGACCCCTGACCTGGCCTTCTGACCTCCCGGAGTCCTGACCTGACCTCCTGGCCACTCAAACTCATGAGCTGACCTCCTGACCTCCCGAACCCATGAACCCCTGAGAGCTCGCTGTGACCTGTCTTCCGGCGTGAAGGGGCCAAAGCTCATCCTGATCTGGGGGTGTCACCACCCTAGCTCTATGCGGCCCTCCAGTATACCTCACTGTCGACTTGGCTTCCTAACAAATAGAGGTTGGGACTGGGACTACAGTTTTTGTGGAAGATTTTTAATACCTTATTTTTTATACCTTATTATACCTACATTATTTTGTTCATTAGTTCGATAAGGATATACATAAGGATATACATAAGGGGATAAGGACAGTAATACGTGCCCCTATTTTGATCCTGTTGTGTCTGACTTGACATTTTTTAACATTACTGAGCACCTCCTAGACGTACTGGGTAGTTCAGATACAAAAGGTTCCCTCTCAGATCAGTGAATTTTGAGACGCCTGCCTTCCTCTACGAAGGGTAAAGAAGCCGCAGTTCTGCGACACACCTACCTGGTGATTCCGAGAACGGCCACAACGGCTGAGACTAGGGCCGGGAAGACCCAGATGGTGTTGATAAGGGGGACATCTGAGGGCTCTTTGACGTAGAGAGGAGTGGCGGAGAGCCCCAGCAAGCCACCGACCGGAGCCGCTGTTGTCACATAGACAGCATTAGAACAGCGAGAGAGAGAGAAAGAAAGAGAGGGGGAGAGAAGCGTGATAGAAATAAAGGAGAGAATGGGATAGAAAGAGGAATTAACAAAGGTACAGAATAGAGTCACTAGCTGCTCCACTTCCGTACCGCATTAGGCCGATGGAGATCGCGAGGTTAGTTCTTGAGCCGCTAATTGGTTTGAGCGGATGAACACGACAGCCATACGGTGCTCTCACCCAGCGAGGCCAGCGCGGTGGTGAAGGTCCTCTCGTTCGGCGGATGCCACGTCTGGGAGAAGCGCGTGGGGATCATCATCGTGAACGGCTGGGAGACGGCCACCAGGATCTGCGGTCACCGTTCGAATCCAGGTCAGGCGGGACAATGGCCCGTGCCACCGCTCAGCCTCAGGTCAGGCTCATTTCAAGCTCAAGTCGGAGCCGAGCTAAGGTTAGGCTGAGGACACACCGTACTAAAACGGGACCCCAGACTGGGCTCAGGCCATTTTTTAGTCACACGGAGGCCAGGGACGTCCATGACAGCCAAGTCAAGCGGAGGTGAAGCGAAGACTAGGCTGTATCTAAATTTAGGTCGCGGTCAGATAAGAGAAGAGCTGTGGCGAGTCTGAAGTCGGGTTTGGGCCACAGCTGGGCCCATGCTGAAGTTAGATCCAAGTTTAAGTCGGAACGACCTTCGGTTGTACTCGGGTTAGGCTCGAGCCCTGCCCAGCTTACATAGGACCTTAAGTTGGCCTCGGGTCAGGTTTGAATGTTCCTGGGCCCACAGACGAATTAAGATCATCCTTAAGTTGTGATGCATGTCGGGGCAGACTAAGGGTCAGCCCGACATGGTTGAAGCCGTCCGTTAGCGGTGCAGGGTCAGTTACTGATATCGGGGAGGGGGTCGGAGGGGCACCATTCAAGGGTACTTACTACCTGCTGCCTTAAATCTAACCTATCTAGGCCTGCCAATATGTGCATGAAACCTTCGACCCTATGCCGCGATCCATACAAGACGTCGCTCACTCGGGATGATTCCTCCGCATGACTTACTTTCATCCAAAGCGACACCACTCTACGTGCATGAAATTGCAAGGCAAACAAAAAATGGGTGTTATATGGACATTCACGAGCGACTGCTGACAGATACGAATCAGGCTCAGAAAAGGGGTTGTTTTCATTGACAGTTCTCAGCAGCTGGCGCTGTTGTAAGCCGCGAGAAAATGAGCTGCCGGCGGAGAGCCTGGCCGCAGCAGGTGACGGCGAGTCGTGAGTCCGTCCCGTGCCCGTCGTACCGATCCCAGCAGGGTGATGGTGTATCGGAGGTCCACCGGGGTCACCGCGTCCCAGGTGCTGACGCCCTTGACGGCCATGCCGAGCCCGTTCAACACGGCTCCGATCACCAGCTGTGCGAAAAGGACGGCGAGCGTTAGCGGTTCAGGAAATCCTTTGAGAGAAGTAGCGGAAAAACGGCGACCAAGAGCGAGAATATTCACAGTTTCGTTTCTTGCTTATCATAAGCCTGGTCTTAGTTTAGATAGCTGTCTTTTGTCCTCCTCTAATGTCGCTTATGGTTCATGATCTACTTAGGAATTAGTATATGCCACCCAAGACACCGGATTTCCTTCGGCACGCGACAACCGTGACGCATGATGTGCTACGTACGCCTCCGACTGTTATTCAGATGACGCCAGACGCCCTTCTTCGCGCACATTAGGCCGCTTTGCAATCAGTCCGTTGGTGGAGTGAATGTATGTACTGCTCAGCAAGTACACTCATTTTGTGACAGTGTGACTTCTCTGTAGCGTTTCAAAGCCGACTTACCACCCACCGAAAGCTCCAATTATCCACGGCCCATATGACGAACGGTGTGACGAAGAAGTGGATGACCATGAAGATTGTCATCTGCAGGTTGATGTCGCTCAACCCGTGGTCATAGTAGTTGGCAACGTAGCTGGCCACGGGCGAAAATGACAGCCATGCCTGCGGAAGGGGACCGGGGATTTCATGGCGGCAAACACAGTGCAAGGCTTGAGCAATTTCGCTAGGTGTCAACATGCAGTGCACTCGCACGGCTATGGTCTCTAATTTGATGCTTCTGAAGCAAGGCTCGTCATCTCAGGGGAGGTTCTAGACCTCCTCTTTTCAGAGATGTTTATATTGTCTCGCACGATCTTTCGTACGGTCAGTCTAACGTAGGAAAATTATCAAGTGAGCGGTATTTCATCAGGCCATCGTACGTCTCAGGCACTCAGTGTCCATGACAATGTCTGCCATCGAGCTAGGGCGATGTCTTGCTGGGTCCCAACCCGGGGCTGCTTGATTTTCTCACAGAGCATTCTGCAAAGCCACATTGTAAAGCATACGCGCGCCTCATCGTAAACGTTATCCGATACTTGTAGGCTATCTCTTGATGATCGGTATTAAAGTCCAGGTATTTTGTAGTGCAGGAAAACTGCAGTCGGGCAAGTGGATGGATAAGATAACATTGATATGATAGGCCTTGAAACCGTCAGACAATTTCGCTGACCAACATTGTCTCAGGTTTGGAAGTTTTGCCAAGTTCCGTGACAGAAGGAAACAGGAGGGAGGGAGAGAGCGTGGATGGAGGAACGGACAGTGCGAAGCCAGTGGCGCAGTGACGCGTATGCCAACAACCTCACGGCTTGGCATTAAGATCGCGTTTGACCTAAGTCGTTTGGAGAGTTTCTTCTCATCCTCAGCGCGCCATCATTCCCATCCCGTCAAGCGACCTGCGCCCGCGGCTCGAACTGCGTGTGATCATTGCGAGATACACCTTGACAGGACAACTACCGATTGGCGAAGGTCTCTAGTCTCAGGTTGCTAAGAGTCTGGGGAATCCCATATCTCCAGATGATGGTGTGGACTTGCGTTACTAGCGGTGAAATAATTGTCTTCGATGTAGAATCCCAGTGCCAAAGCTCTCGACCATTTGTTGGTTTGGTCAAACATTTTGCACGTTTTAAACGATATTTGCTATTCTACGGGCTTCCTCATTTTCCAAACATTCCAGTATCTTACCTGGAAATGATATCTTCATTTGCATAAATTTACTATTAAAACGACAACAGTTACTTTAATAATTCCAGTCGCTTTAATGCATGTGGATTCGCTGAGGGCGAAGGCAACGTGACGATGAAGGTTCGCCTTTTCAGCTGATTTCGACTGTTTGCAGTTGCTGTGTAACATTCAAACTATACTCGGATCTGATTGGTTCCTTGACGAGGCCAGGCATATCTGTGAGGCACGTGAAAACTATTGCCTGCAATGACCAGCCGTTCGAAGAACTCTCTTGATAACAGAAATAATCCGTCCGTGCTGAAATCGTGATTCGTGGCATACAAATCCAGTTAGTTTTAAATACAGTGGTGTGCGCGCCAGCAATTTCGTCTCTGGCCATCCATTTTCTTATAAAATGAAAACAATAGTATACTTTTTCTGCAGAACGACAAATTTGGCCGCGAAAATAGCTGTTGCTTTTTCCTAGTGGATTGTAACCTACGACTACCGCCACGAATACTGTTGCTATTTGTTAATGGACATTACTTCCGATGAGAACAGCATGCAGCACTCTGAATAGATCTCTGTTCAATGGTTATTCATTTGTTTTTTAATGCTGACACAAGGAAATGGGACGGAGATCGCCACACCACAACCTCTTCAGCCGGTATCCGCCTCAGCGGCAGCCCGCTCACCGTCTCGTTGGTGACCTGCGCCGTGACGATGACGAAGAGGTAGAGCCAGCGGCGCCGGTACACGCGATACGGCCCCCCGTCTGGTGGAGCTGCCGGCACGGGGGCGCTCATGCCGGGCCTGTCACGGGAGCGGGCCGCAGACGCCACGAGCCGCCGGAGCAGAAGCGGGAGCCGGGACGCCCCGTGACCGGCGATCGCTCGCGATAAGGCGGGGGACCAGAGCTGACTGAGAGCCAGACACGCTATCACGTTTTACAGCTCGGAGCACGGTCACCAGGCGAAACGCGGTGTCGGTTCGTGTGGCTCGTCTTTATCTGGTGAAGTGGCTTCCGGATATCTTTTAAGCTGCTGCGAACACTTTTACAAAGAGACGCTCAGAAGGGGAGCCGCGAGCACTGGTTGGTTCTGCGCTATCACTGCGGAGAGCAAAATCCTACACATGCGGCATGAACGAAGAATGCTTCAAACAAAGGACACGTGCCGTACTGAGAGGAAGCTGAAACTGAGAGGATGTATTGAGGGGCAGTGCTGACAGGAGGTATATCAGCTTTTCGTGACAGCCAAGATCGTCGCGCGACAACAACCTTGATGGGTGGAAATAAGCGATTCGCCGGTTGAAGAGAAAAAACACCATACGGTTAATGCTAAAATTCTCCGAAGTTGGTAGGGCGAAGGTTTCCTGCTTACTCCTTGAGCAGCTACGCCCATGCCCTCAAATGCGCATTGTTGGAACAGTATTACCACAAAAAACACCAGTGTGACATTAGAGGAACCATGAAATAGCAGTTCCTGCTCCTTCCGTTTTGCCGATGCCTTGCGCTCCTCAGTTTTATCCAAACCCATCGATGTCTCCATTTCGATGCTCTCGCTCTCTTACCCCTCCCTCTCCGTTCCTGACTGCGCCCCTGCCCCGACGCCGGCCGGCCGGCAGGACTCTGCCACGCGCATGCGCACAAATCGTCGCCTGCGTCGTCGGCTACAGTCGCCCGCCCGGGTCGCGGGTGCGTTGCGCTCCGGAAAGCCGCGATGATGGAATCTGCGGGCTCCAATTCGGAAACAGCGCCCACGCCGACTTACAGGGCGTACCGGCGCCGCTGGCTGGTGCTATTTGTCATCGTCGTTACGCAGGTGGCCAACGGCGCGGTGAGTGCTGACTGAAGGTAACCAAGGAGGGGAGGGGCACGTGGCCGTCACTCACTGTGCGTGGTCGTAGGAGCGGATGGGAAATGGTTGGGTGAACTGCCATTGTTGTATCTGTAGTAAGATGCGCGCTCACACTTGCATAGAGATTTTTGGCCTTTGGGAGACCGGATCCCACGTTGACTCACTGTGCTTGAAAGGCATAGCCTGCGGAGGGATTTGAACCTGGGACCAGCTGAATGCCAATCATGCGATGTCGGCCAACCGTCACTGGTGACTATGGAGCAATGTCAAGCAGGGTATGTTAAGGGATGCGTTTTCCCAGTATCAAAAGGCGAATATCGAAAGGTATTTCTCCAAGCGGGTGCAGGGAACTTGTCCGTCAGTAGCATGGACCCGCTTTTGAAACGCTGAAACGGTGGCTTCGCGTCGCTGTGTTGTGGACAACTTGCACGTTTCCATTTGTGCCGGAGGGATGATGTGGTTCTGCCGCATCCAAGTGACCTCGACTTGCCCTCCAACAGGCATGGCTCTCCTTCTCCCCCGTGGCCAACTACGCGGCTCACTACTACGAGACCACGCTGGACAGGATCAACTGGCAAATGACCCAGTTCATGATCGTCCAGCTGGTAGTCACGCCGTTCATCATGTGGGCAGTCGACCACTGGAGCTTCCGCTGGGTGGTGAGTGCGACGCCCCGGCCACGGCGGCTGCGCCCATACCTTGTCACGCATTCCGTTGACAGTAACCATGGGCAGATCGGGTGGAGTATCTGCGGAGGGGCCTGTGAAGCCGATCTGTCACACTTTGTTGGCCATCGATGTCCTGTTTAATTTCTCGTGGGCTTGCCTCGGAGGACTTGCCTGCCACCAGTAAGTCTCCGAAAGCAGAACAACCCATCATCGCCTGCCGAAAAGAGATGCACTATCTTTTTTCAGTATCGACAGACCAAGTTGCCCGACTAAATTTTACGTAGTGTTCTGCCACCGAAGTTGCCCTGGATACAGGCGTCGTATACCACAGTTCATTAGAGTGATATCGCCACTCGGCCTGGGTGGCCTGCGAGGTACAGGGCAATCTCAGCGTAGGGACGATACCGGCGTCGCCCGCGTTGGTGGGCCGATCCCACTGCCGCAGACGGCGGAGTGTGTCCCCCAAACGCCGGCCTTAGAGGTCCACGCCCGGGGATTAGCAAGAGTGTTCAGGAGATCGGCGCGGGAGATTTAACGATGGATGCGGTTTTCAGCCTCCGCAGCGGATCATTAACGTGTTCCATGGATCATTCCGTGTTCCATCATTGACATGTTCCATGGAACAGTTTTTTGGCTGTTTTGTGTTGTGCTGAATGAAATCATTTGAGAAACGATAGGTTTCTTGAGGAAGGGCGTGTAATATTATGGACATTTGTATTATATGCGGCCACAAAAACTACTGCTTACACACTTCATGCCCCATTTGTGCCAGTCTGAACAATTTTTACTCCCCTTAACCGTTGTTTGGAAACATTTTCGTGATATTTCGGCCTCATTAGACAGCCGTCTTGGCAACGAAACATCTAAAACTGTATTTTGCACTCCATTGTTCGGCTTGAATTTCTGCTGAAATGAAATATGAACACATATTTTTCACACCTTTGGGAGCCGGCGCAACACTTTCGCGCGAAATACCCGCAACAATGCCGAATGAGTACCTTTCAGCCTCAGAATCATTACCGCTTGTCCAGTTTTCACACGAAAACACACTAACCTAACAACACACTAACAATTGGAACCACACTAAAAATAGCTGCTGGGGTGGTCTGCCGTTACAAAGTGTCGCCAGAAGCTTTCTAAGAACAAGCAAAATGTCTGAATCGCTTCTGTTTCAGCAGGGCTTTTTGATAACGCAACAGTGTATTTCAATGACCATGAATTCGGATATCTCTCCATTTGTATAACGCGTTCTCAGGTTGTGGTGAAATGTATTTGTGCTAACGCCGATAACCAATGACCACACAGATGTGTTCAAGTTCGCAAAATGAGTGATCGAAAGCCCTACTGAGTCAATATCTGCCCTCACACCACCGTAGCGTTGTTGTAACTCTTCACTCGTAAAAGTTTAAAGTCGGAGTCAGAATGATTATTTTTCAGAGTTTGCGGGGCTGTCGCTCTACCTGCGGTGCGGTCTGCTGCGCACATGCCATCAGCTGCTCCGGCGGCCTGCTGAGGTTTTTCTGCTGTCAGGTGGTGATCGGGGCCGTCCTGAACGGGCTCGGCATGGCCATCAAGGGCGTCAGCACCTGGGACGCGGTGACCCCGGTGGACCTCAGATACACCATCACCATGCTGGGATCGGTACGTTCCCGGCGGGATGCAGGAGTTAGGACCTACCTGTCACGCGTTGCCCTCCAGGCAGTTCGTCGACATTTACAAAATTCATTGTCTCCAGCATTTTGTAAATGTCTGGTGCTCTGTTCTCCAATCTGCATATGTTTTGCTTCTATTATATGCTCGTTTAATCGCGGAATCATTTGTAGTGTACATTGGACGTTCTCAGGTTAGTGGCTGTGCTTGTGAGAAACCCTTGCCCTTTTACGGGGCCATTTCAGAGTCGTGATAAATGACGTGAGACAGGAATATGTCATGTTTGTGCCCTGCACGGTACGCAGATTGAATGCGTCTTGCAGACATGTGTCATGAGCACATTAAAAGTCCTGCTCTTTTGATAGCTCACTCGTACTTTACGTGCATCAAAGCGATAACTCTTAAGGACGCTTTCGAGGTGACAGTTGTTTGCCACGTGCGAATGTTATCTTGTCCTTAATCACGTTGACAAGGCAGTTGCTACAATCAAAGCGTGCCTCCCAAAGCTTGTTCCCACTTGGATTGATTTGGTTTCTGGTAATGCCATCGTGTAAGAAACAGCATACACCACAGTTTTATGGCAAACAGCGATACTTCCATCGCAAATGAAACAAAGTTTGAGACTCTTCCGTCATTTATGAGATAAGACCTCAAGTTAAACATTGTATATCATTGATGGTATTCTCCCTCATTTTAATTTTCAAGCAATTAGTCAAATCGCTACCGTTCGGCAAAGCTAAGCAGCATTTCCGGCCCCAAAATTTTGTTCTCTTAAAATTTGTTGCAGATGTTCGAATGGTTTCGAATAAGACGGCGATGCAGGCAGCGTTGTCGCAGGTCAGATATTCTGAAAGCAGCTTGCCGTAACGTCTGTGTTCCGTTTCAGGTCATCGCGGCCATTGCGCAGCCGTTTACACTAGTCATACCCACGAGGTACTCACAGGCGTGGCACCCTCAGAACGAGCGAACCTTCAGCACTACGCTGTCCTCATTAGGTGAGAAACTGTGAACGAATGTTCCTGCTGTCGGGTTGCTGCTTTGGCTGCGTCACTATTTTAAGGCCATGATTGATGGCTCAGACTGTGGGCATTAACTCGTACTAATTAGTGAGAAGATAATGAAGAGTAGAAAAACAGCTACACAGCGCGTTTACCTCCTGCGCGTCTGAGTCGTTGGCCACGCTTACGTGTGTTGCATTTTTTGCGCAATGTATCTGTGCCACAGGTATCCACACAGTTCGCTTGCATACTCCCTTCTTCTCTCCCTCTCAGCCAAACCAGCTCAACCCATAAGCTCCTTTCGAAGGGACGGAAATGAACAATTGTCCCTTGTTCACCCAGATCTGTGCACTGTAACTTCATTTCCTATGTTAGCCTTTTAATACTACCGCACTCCACCCCTCGCACCCAGTGCCCCGTTAATCATGTGCCATTGTGCGTGATAAAGGTGAATCCATTGGAGGACAACTGGTATTTTCGAGGACATCAAGGGCAATTTTTTCTGCAGACCACGGCTACATGCAGTTAAATCCGCTTAGAAAGAATTTGTGGGAACATTGTGAAAAGTGGTTATAAGCAAACTTCGTTATAGCCGAAGGCACGAAACAATCACACATTAAGTTCATACGGTATGGGTTACCAAAAGTTCTAAGAAAAGCAAAGAACAACGACAAGAGTTTTGTTTTGATGTTATTCTTGCTCTTAATTCATTGCTCTTAACTGATGACAATCGTCGGGGTCGGAATCTTGAAATGTCTAACAATTTTGCTCAAATTTACCTTTCTTGGCCGCAGGACCTGCTTTCTTAGCTACCTCTAACGTTTCATTCTTCTCTTGCAATGCACGTCTTTTGTTCCTCAGCAGAGCATCGTGGAACGAGCACATCCCCAGAAAAATACTCGGGTGCGTTCGCCTCCGTTCGTTGTATCCTTGTCGTAGCCACGCATATTTTTCTGGTGTATTTGGCTGCCGACTGCGCTGCCGACACTGCCGATCTAGTGATTTAACTTTGTACTAGTGGGGTACAAACCTTTCATGTTTCTCTGTGCATAGCATCCACGGGAATGGAGCCAGGATGAGGGAATTTTGTGTGTCTTCTGCTGAACTCTTAATCTTTTCCGTTCCATATTTCAACATCGTTCGGCAACTTTTTCACTCCAGCTCGGCGAATTCAAAAAGCGGGCCGATCTTTCCGCACGCATGTCGGGCCGAATGAAGGGCATTTCGCGCATGGAATAGGTTTTGTCGGGAAGTCAGCAGCAGAACATTGTGGAGAGTCAATCCGTGCGATAAATTTACAATCCAAAGGCACAGGCAGCCCGTATCATGTCAGTCGAGGTCAATCGGGAACATGTATGAAAATCCAGCATTCTGCAAATGGATGACATGGGAAAGTGGTGGGGACCTTGACCGAATTATAACTGCAGTTGCCTCAAAGCACAGGAAAACTAGGTAAGGTCAACAGAAGCACCCAAGGTCGATTAGTGTCAATGAAATATTGTTTCATTTTCTGTGGATACGTCGTAAAGATCTCTATTGGATTTTCGGAGCATTTATTTTGTTGACCTCAGATGACATAGGATTACCTGAGATAAACCAAGAAAGTGGCGTAACGTAGGGCTATGCAAATATATCTCACGTACTAACACCCCACCACGCTGTATTATGATCGATTCCAACGAAATGCAACATTTTCATATTTTGGCTTGGGATGACCTCGTTTGACCCGGCCTAGGTCAACGTCGCTTCGCGGGATGTAAGACCATAGTAAAGACTAAGGTCCTACAAAATTTTGTTGCCATCGGTTCTGTAATTTTGGTGAAAGGAGGAGCTTTACTAATTCGACGGTTGACTCAGTTGACCTTAATGAACGCAATCCAGGTCACTGATTTTGAGGGAAGTTAGTCAATTATGCAAGCTGCTTTTCCACAAAGTTTTGTTGCAATCAGTTGAGTAGATCACAAGATAGGGAGGGGGCAAAAGATGTCCCCGCCCCATCAGAGCGCTTTATTCTGAGGCCCACCGACGCGACTTGTCAGTGCAAATTTTCTGCAGGCCAGAATCGAATGTGCCCTCACCAAGGAATGGACCTCCTTTGGTACCCTGACCAAAAAGGTGTCCTCATCTTTGGTTAAGGTGCTTTTGGTTTAGAAATTTCGGGTGATAAACAAGAGTGTACTGAATAGCTCTTACTCTGCTTCATGCTGTGCAGAAGATAGGAAGTGTTAAGCTTGACCAAAAATTGCCATAAATCTCGGATTCGTTATAAGTAGATTTGACGGTAATTATCTGCCGTCTCCGAGGAGCAGATGGAGTAGTCGGGAAGCGTGAAGTCTCTGTGTGTCGGCAGGGCTGTTGTCTTTGTCGTGCATTCAGTGCTTTCTCTCGAGCTGGGCAAAATCGTCTCTGAGAAGATAAGTGGCGCAACGATTTCTTAATGCAGTGACCTATGCATAATGTGTACATTAAAACCAATCGAGCAGCCATTCTGGAGATTTCGAAAATTTCCATAGCATACGTCAGCACATTGTCATCTGTGGTAAACCCACACTCTTTTTTCCAGTGTTTCACAGAAACCTCTTCTGAAAGAAGTTTTGCAAAAGACATTTACTGGCATTGTTTTCGGGGCGTGGGCCGTAAAACGTACCCAATTTGTCGAATGGGGTCTAATATTGCTCTTTAATTGCTTTTCGAACGTCATGTGAAGTGTATGATGTACAAAGCCTTTTTAATACAAACCATCCAGCCTGTCTTGCAGATCATGAAAATAAGGCATCAGGTGAACTTACATCAGAACTCACATCACACATAACTGAACTTTACGATTTTGATTCTGGTTTGTTACCGGTACAGTGATCAGCTGGTGATGAATGTGGAAAAACTGGCCTACTGGTGTATGTGCAACATTTTGTTGTGGTCTTGCGGATCCTTTTTAAATTCGCCCAAAATTATGACATTGATATACATTTTAATACTGAATGGTACGTTCAAATTATAATTCTTGCTGCCACTTGACTTTGTACTTTGACAGACTGAATCCAGCAGTCGGATGAGATCCTCTGCATGCACAGTTCACGGGCGCGGCTGACCTTGTAGGTCAGCTGTCCCGCCGTCCGCCAACGCTGCTCTCCTGCCGCAGCGAACCCGATCGGCTGTATGCTGGGCATCTCGATCACGCCGCTGTACGTCCGGGGGCCGGCTGACGTGCCGCTCATCAACACCGTCTGGGCGTTCCCTGCCATCGTGGCCGCCCTGGCAGCCGCGTTCGGCATCACCTCGTGAGTCCCGGTCGTGAGTCCTCCGTCACCTCGTAGATCGTCAGTCGTCAGTCCGGCATCACCTTGTGAGTCATTGGTCGTGAGTCCTCCGTCATTTCGTGAAGCCTCAGTCGGGAGACCGGCATCACGTCTTCAGTCCCCAGGTGCAATTCCTCTATCACACGGGGAATCCTCTTCACCTCATGAGTTCAGCATCACTTCGTGAGCCCCACATCCCTTCGTGATTCTTACATCTGCTCGTGAATGACCGGCCGTGAGTCCTGTATTGCCTCGTGAGTCCGCGTCACCGCGCGAGTCCTGCAGCTCACTGGCCCTCTTTCGATTATCTGGACGGTAACTGTCCCTACGCTGTTTGTAAATGTGCTGAGCTGAATGTTCCAGGTCCCACCTGATGCCATACCTGAACCCCACAGGTTCCTGCTGTGATCGTACCTAACCCCGGCAGGTCCTCGCTGTGACCGTACCTGATCCCGGCAGGTCCGCCTCGGCAGGTCCCTCCTGTGACCGTACCTGACCCTGGCAAGTCCCTGCTGTGACCGTGCATGAGCCCGGCAGGTCCCACCCGCCGACGCCGCCCAGTCCGAGCGCGGCTCACGTGCAGCGGCCGGAGCCGTTCCTGCGGACGATGCGGTCCTTGCTCTCCAGCCGGGCGCTGGTGACGCTCGCACTGTGTTTCGGGCCGGCGATCGGCGCCATGAACGGCGTGGCCACCCTGCTGGGTCAGATGCTCTGCACCACCGGCTACTCGGCGGTCAGTCGGCAGAGGCCGCGGCCACCCACACACCGCGCTGCAGGGATTGACAGGCCTTAGATGCACTGGAATGTTTAGAAAACGCAACTTTTGCATATCCGGAATAGAGGAAACACAGGCAGTGCCGAAGTGTGCTGCAACATCCATGTTAAATTTGCGTTCCTTAAGTTGAGTTAGTTATTCCATGCTACTGTTTGAATTTGATCCGAATCTCCATCGTTCTCATTCATTTTCTGATTGATTCCACATCTGAATTCGGTACACGTGTTGCAGCTCCTCTGCAAGGCGTGCATTTTTTTTCACGCAGGGTTTTGTCGGCATATGCGGTGCGCTTCTATTTGGATGTGGCATTCCTGGCGCCATTCTGCTCGGCATGATCTCCATGAAATCAGGGAGTGCTGTTCAAACGGTGAAGATATCCTACTCAGCGACGGCCGTTTGTCTGATCATCTTCTGCCAGGTGAAATGATTGGTATGAAAAAAAAAACAGTGAAATGGATGTGAATTTGAATGGAAGAAAAAAATAACAGTGAAAAAAGAAGAAATAAAATGAATGAAATGACGAAAGCCGCCTGCTTTCGTCTTTCGTGTATGAAAAAATGCCGACTTTTTGCCCAACTGAACGCTGCGTTTTTGTTTTGACTGTAAGATTTTGCATAAGAGGCAACGATTTCACGGGATGCTTGTTCTTATTGAAAGCAAGAAACGGAAAGTACACTGATCAATCACGAAGGGCGTCCTGTTGATTCATTAGTGTGGCCGAACTAGACTTCAGACGTTTGTGGCCCACTTTGACCACTAACGTCCGCTCCTGCATTTATTAATAAGGACGGCTTGGTTTTGCTGTTTGGGTTTCTGATGTACCGTGACATGGTAATGAAAACTGTGATCACCTCCACGTCTCACCAGCATGTGACGTGGTGTCCGGACATGGTGTTCATCATGCTGGCCAGCTTCACATCTTTCCTGCTGTAGGCAGTGCACTCGTTACTGGACTCATTGTTGGTCATGGTACCAGTCTGTTGTACGGCCCTGTTGTTACAGGCGGTACGATACCCAGACCTGCAGTGGCTGGTGGCATTGTCCATTGGCCTGGTTGGCCTGGTGGGAGTTGGCACCTACCCCGTGGTCATTGAACTGGGAGTGGAGGCCACGTACCCAATCGACCAGACGTACAGCAACTCACTCATCTTTATACCGGGTTAGTCATACGTTTGTGGAATGCTCTGGTGTATCACAATTTTAGTGTTCGCCCATCAACTGATTTTGGTTATAAGCAAGAAGTTTTCCTTCACATAGATGTGATTTTCCATACGATACAATGTAATGCAATACCATGTAATTATTTACCTGAGCGCCCCCATTTCGACAAAGTTTCATCTTCCGCGTGGTAGGTGCATTATAGCAATACGTCAAGGAGGGTAACGAGCGAGTGAACACATGATATATGTTTGCGTTCACCAGGGTGTAACGTGTTCTGGCAAGGGGAGGGGGCACCGGCCAGTTTGCGAGCCATTTATGCATATCATGCAGCGCCGCAGGGCACGTTTAATTTCGCCAGTAAAGGAGAGGGCACGGTGCCATCGTGCCCTCTCCCCTCGCCGTTCCGCCGTCGTCGCAAGCATAAGACAAGCATAGTTGTCCTATGCTTGCGACAACTGCATCAAGCAACGGGAAACGAAAGTGGTTTCTCAGACGGGAGTTAAAGTAGCCCGTTGGTTATCGCTTATTCCCTGCTTGACTTTTGATGAGAAGCCCGTTGAACGCGTTGTAATGACGTAGGCGTTCCGATGGCAGTCCTCTGCTGCACCTTGCGGTGGCGTCACGTGTCCGGCGCCTCACATTCTGTGGTGACAGTCTCTGAGCCTGTCTCAGCGCCGCTCTGCTGCCCGCCGCGGTGACGTCACGCGTGCGGCACCTCAGGCTCGCTGGTGGGCGCGGCGCTGGTGATCCTGGGCACGGTGATGGGCCGGCCCGTCTCGCCGGAGGCTCGGCTCAGAGAGGTCTGCACCGTGGACGGCGCCGCCGGGGCTGTCGAGCCTCTCGACTATACCTGTGAGCACGCCGGGAACACTGTGCCATCGCGTGGGGCCGCCGTTTCGCCCCTGTGTTCCGACGACGTGGAACCTCTTAGTGGATGTTCTTGGAAGTCCAGTTTGAAACCACTCGGCCTTACGTTTTCACCTCCTGTAAAGCTTCTGGAAAAGTATGTGAACATGCAACCCGTTCAAAAGCCTATCCATTAAGCTCCCCTGTAAAGCCTATTTTCCTTGCCCATTCAATGTAAAACCTATCTGCTTGATTTGTTCATTGTGAATTCCATGAATATCAGTGCATCACGTTAATAAAATGCAAATATGCGTGAACAGGAATGTTTGCGCATACGTGATGCTGATACTCTGATACTTGACACGTAACTCTTCCCACTCACGGCGTGTTTCGCTACATTGTCCGCTGATAATTTACCAACTCCTGCTTGCTCCGCCGCCAGATTACTACATGCTGCTGACGGCTATGATAGCGGTCTCCGCCATCTGCTTCACCCTGCTGTTCGACACGCCGTACCACCGCACCAACCGGGACACGGGCGCAGCCGGGCCGCCGTCCGACACAGAAACCGTCATCAGCGCCAGAGACGCTGCCGACACGGCGCAGGACGGGCCGGTCCCTGCGTGAAGGAGTTGACCTCGGACGGGCCGGGGCAAGGCCAGTCCGTGTGTGACGTCCTGAACGTGACCCAGAACGGGGCGCAGGACGGGCCGGTCCCTGCAACACGGACTTGACCTCGGACGGGCCGGAGGCAGGGCCGGGCCATGTGTGACGCTCTGGATCTGACCCAGAACGGGCTGGGAGGCAGGGCCAGGGCCGAGACGTCGTTAAGACGCGGGGAACGGAGCCGCAGCGTTTCGCTCTGATTTGGTTAGTCTGGCAAAGCCGCCGGCATGCGTAGCCTGTAACTCTCGGCGGGTGACGGCCGGCGAGAGTTGGGTGCAGGGCCCGTTTGTGTCGGTGTGGTGGGCAAGTCCCTCGATGCCGAGACAGTCAAACCAAAGACCAGCGATGCCAGCCGAACGAACCACGTACTACTCACATTGCCGCTCTTCTTTAGACATGTGATTGTAAGGTAATTGTGATGCAGTCAAATGTTCTGTTTAAAGCTGAATGTAGCCGTATTCGTATGTATAGGCTAATGAAGTATAAACGATGTTTCCAAGAAGGTTATCATTTCAGCAAAGAGATTCTGCCCAAGAACCTAACGAGGCTCCATCGGTACGCTGCATGTCAGAGTCCATGCTGTGTCCGTGTTGACAGGGAACATATGTGGGAGTTCATTCCCGTCGCAATTGTACCGCAGGCTTGTGCAACATGTCGTGGTGCTCACATCTCAGGCGAACAGTCTTATGTCCACTCATCGTGTTCCGACGAATAGTGGTCTGTGTTTTTGCGATGTGTTGCAAGCGCCATAAATAATGGCGATCCCGTTATTGATGTGGTTTAGGGTGCGTTAATGCTGCCGATGGCCATCAAGAAGTAATAACGCAATGCCAGTATAACTGCTGCGATTGACTTAGGTCATGAAATATATAGACCATGCTCTCTTCAGTTGTTCTTTCGGGCGAGTCCATTTTTTACCGTAGAAACTAAACGGATTAACATGGAACGGTTCTCTCGATAGGTGCTCTTTTAGTCACGACAGCAATGAAAAATGGTCTCAACTTTGTTTCAGGAAAATACAGGTCACGTGCAGGGTCCTCACGGATTCCGTAGAAATTCTATATTGGCGTCATGCAACATTGATCTCTGACCTTTCGTCCACAGCTCAACACTGGATGTCTCTGTCCACAGCGGCACACAGCGGCAGCGCCTATCCTTGTCTCGTCCACCAGGCTTCCAGAGATTACAGCCACATCCATGTCCACAGGGTTACGCAATGTGGATCCTCGTCCACCATTCCTCAAAAAGTTGTGTAGACATCTTTGCCAGCATCACATTGCATGGATCATCCTCCATGGCACCGCGAATGATCACAAAAACATTATCCGTCCGTAGACTGACAAAGCCATAGTTTTAAGCACAGCTAATGGGACGTCTTATTTTCTCTAGCTGGATTCTCGCAGATGCGTATGCGTAGAACAGATCATGTAAGATTCTTATTTCGTTGGACCTCCTGCATTTGTTGAGGGTCATGTCCCAATCTGGATAATGCGAACAGAAGATTTCTGCCGGAAAATCCGGTGCCAGAGACTTGATACGGAGCTAATGAGCAGCGAACAAAGCATTACGCTGCGATTCTTCACAGAAGCTGTGCTTGTACCGAAGAAACAGCATATTCTGCCTATCAGGGTCATAAACTTGCGCTAAAGCATCTACCCGAGTCGACAGAGCCCTCTAATACCGTGTAATTGGTAAGCACTGGCTCACTGTGTTGGTTAAAAACCAGCAGTGATCATCAGGGTCCGACACTGAGGAACGAAGGCCGGTGAGGGCGGTGGCGTCGCACTGCCTGCTTCCGGAGAACAGCACCGGAACGCACTCAGGCACGGACAGTCGGTTTGGAGTGAAAACCTGGGCCAGGCAATCAACTCTCCCGGCCTTGTCTGCGCGCAGACAGCCGTTTGAAGTTGTCTGATCAGACCTTTGTTCCCCTCCCCTTTCCTGTTCCCTGTTCGCCAGGTGTTATGCTGCAAGTTTAGGTCGTATCCTGCGTATTTCTGTCGTCGAGACATCTCCATAGGAAAATGCTTCCTCCTCGATCCGACATCCGCATCATCGACACGCCCCAGCCTTGGGCGTCGCTGCCGCTCGCTGTCCTCCCTGCTGATGACTCTGACGTCGCCCGCCGTCCGTTTCGCTGACGGTCGGCGGCATCAGTCCGGCCGACTCCGCTGCCTGCCGTGACCGGCGACGTCATCTTCAGTCGTCGCCGGCCGGCGAAACGCCACCTTCCTCCATCCCGCCGTCCCCGAAACCCAGACGAAGGCGGCGACGATGCTGATCTGGGTGAAGGTCGCCGTGGGTGTGCTGGTGATGGCCGTTTTCTCGCTGCCTCTGGTCACCGTCTTCAAGTACCGACACCTGCGTGACGAGCCGATGGCCGTGCTGGTGGCCTACCTGTCCGGCTTCGACTTCCTCTTCGGCCTGGTGCTGTCGCTGCTGGGCCTGCTGGAGATCACGCTTGGCTTCGTGCCGGCCTGCACTGCCTTCCAGTTCATGGTGGTGGCCACGGCCGGTGCCGTCAAGGTCTCCACGCTCTGCATCGCCGTCGACCAGTACACGGCCGTCACATCCCCGCTGCGCTACTACGTGGTCATGGAGCGGCGCCTGCGCGCGCTCCGGCCGGCCAGCTGGCTCATGTTCGCCTGGCTGCTGGGCACCGGCGCTGCCTTCCACTGGGCCGACTCGACGACGGTGGCGCAGTTCTCGGACCCGGCCGTCAACGCGACGGTGCTGTTCCCCGGCTGCCGCTGGGAGGCGGTGCTCCCCAGCACCTACATGTTCCTGTTCGAGGGCAAGGTATTCGCCGTCAGCCTGGTGACGTCGCTGTTGTTCCTCTTCACGGCGGTGGTCGGCTGGCGGCAGTCGCGCTCCATCCAGTACGCGCGGCACGCGCTCGGCGGCGGCGCCGTCTCCGAGAACGACCGTTTCTTCGCCAACTTCCAGTCGTTCAAGAACATCCTGAAGCTGGTCTCGCTGTCGCTGGTGATGGACGTGACGACGCCCGTGTTCCGGCTGTACCAGCGCTGGCACTCGATGCCCGAGCTGGCCAGCCTGGTGCACGTGCTGCGGCTCGGCTGCACCATCTTCGAGGGCGCCACCTACGGCCTGATGAACCGCAGCCTGCGCAACGCCTACCGCGACCTGCTCGGCCTGCGACGCCGCCAGGTGGCGCCTCGACGGCGCGTGGTGGCCACCGTCGACCACGCCTAGCCAACGGCGTGCCGGCGGCTGCCGCCCGCTCGCTGCAGCTCGCCATTCAGCGCGGAGAGCCGACAGGCTCCCATCAGGAACGAGCTGCAATCTCACGTCACGGAAAGCAAAAACGTTCACGAAATTCGTACCGGAAACCCTCAAAGCGACCTGAAAACGGAGGGTAAAGTAAGCTTCCTCGTATCAAAAAGTAGTAGGAGCCAGAAGGAAGCGTGAAACACGATAGAGGAGGCAGGCGCCCAACTCAGAGTAATTGTTCACATTGAGTGGATCGGTCCCAAAAGACCACATAAAATCACGTAGCAAAAAATAAAGAAGCACTTGTTCCTGCTTCCCTGAGACCGCCTGGCAATGCTCCAGTGGACTGCCAGCGAAAGCATGGAAAGAAAGGGGAGAGGAAATGCGATCAAGCATTTGCCCTTCGCGCAAAGAATCTTGACCGTGCAACCGCTCAGAGTGATTCTGCGAGAAACCAGTCACGTGCACTCGACCAGACCGGGCGCTTAACCCGCGGATGGTGATCCGTAACAATGCACGGCCTGGACACGGCAGCCTGAGGCCTCTCGTGGGACGGAGCGCCGGCGTCGACTGGTCTTCGGGCCGGGGGAAGAGCCCGCCGCACGTCAGGAACGTCTCAGCGTGAGGACCGCGGTCGCGGCCTGCCAGGACCGCAAGAGGGCGTCAGTCGCAACAGGAGACCGCCAGGGGGCGCCGATCTCGGCACAGGATGCCGATCTCGCCAGGGAATCAGCAGCAGGCGTCGGTCTCGACGGGGAACCGAGCTCCACTGGATCTCCTGCTGACTCGCGGTGTCCCACTTGACTCCCCAGCTGGGTGGACACTGCTGCCGTTTGACGAAATGATCTCCACCGCGTCACCATTCACTGTATATTTGTGTTATATATTCACCCTATTCACCCGGGAATGCGTGAGACGTGTTAACTGTCACTTGAAGATCTGCGAATGCTCACCTAGTTCATTTCACCCTTTTTTTGCATGGGGTCTATACCCCTGACTGTACATACCTAAAGCCGTTTGGTCGCGTTCATGGGTGTCTAAAAACCTGCGCGGATGTTTTATCACTTATCAGGCGAAGCTGATAAGTGGTGCAGATCAGATAAGCTCGGCATCTCCCAGATCTTTTCTCCGTTGTCTGACCGACCGATGTGACTGTTTATCTCTTGGTGTCAACCGTTTCTTGCACTGCAGAGTTCGTCCCACGCTCGGCGTGATTCGTGTTGCAGTAGGATGTATCCTAATCACGACGTTAAACAAGTGCTGTAGCGAATAAGGGGCGTGTTAGGCATTCCAACACAAAGTATTGCATTTGGGTCATATCATTGACGTTGGTCATTACATTTCAGGATGCTGGCTCTAATGAGGAAGAAAAAAACACCCGATGTAAGATCCGTGGTGTTAGATACACCTCGGAAATGAACAAGTCAAAGCGTATCTGTTCAAGTTTAAACGACCTACAAAATCGTTGCTTGTTCATGCCGCATGTTGATACGACAGGCAGTTGGAAATGGACGATTTATGTGGATGTATGCACGTAGGCGTGTATTTACATGTATCGTGTAGAAAATATCGGAATCCCTGAAGCAACGACAGGATTTACAATAAGTAGCCACAGCTCAGAACATCGCCCATCATAGGATACGCTCGGTCTTAAAAGATTTGGTTTATTGACACACATGTGATTTTGGACACGTTCATTTGTCATAAAGCGAATGACGTTCAACACAGGACTGTATATGTTCAATACACAGTGTCTTGAGTGTTGCGGAATACTGCCATTTTCTGTTGCGGTAGAAACCAAGATATTAACCCGCGCACGACCGTCGGTCGGTTTCGAACATCGGCGACTGGGGGGGGGGGGGAGTTTACCGCCCCTCTCTAACTCACGAACGGTTTGTCGCACCATAAAAATAAGCATACCGATGGAAAGCTTGTGACGAGTAGAGGTTGAAATTGGTCCTGTTTTTAGTTTTAGATAATATGTAAGCAATTTACGCCCTATATATGTTTTCTCATAGCCGACTGCATGGGACCGAGAAATGGCCTGAATCTCAAGGGCTGTGACTAATAACGCAAAGGTAAAGGCACCGGTGCACAAGTAAAGGTCCACGGATGCCGATACACGTCTAATTTCCCAGATTTGTTCAATATATACGCCGAAATGTTGAGTTAAAGACACGGCAATTCTCGCGCTAGCTGTAGGCGTGCGCCGCTGCCGTACGCAGTAACAAATTGATGGGATCTAATTGTAGTGTTCCTTTATTTTCGCGAAAAAAGCCTATCGACGTAAATTTTATTGATCTTAGTGGTTATTGTGATGGTTTTTCATGCTTAAATTTTGGAAAAATTTATTAGTTAGCAATCTAAACAATTGGTGAAGCTTTAGTCGCGAGAGCCTGTTTATTTCCAAAATATGCTACTTTTCCAAACTTTTTGAGGTTCCTGGTATTACTTACGTCTGTGCAAGCTAGTTCTGCCATTTTCTATCCGTTCTGAGTAATTCATCGCTGATTTTGACGGTGGTACATTTTGGCTCACTACAGTTATTCGTGTCCTGACCTCAGGTCAATGGCTGGAAGTCATTGATACTTTGCCCAATGACGGTAACTAGATGTCTGCTTCACTCCACACTAAAAATGTTATGAAATATTCCGTTAATTTCCGAAAAAACGACGACATGTGTTGAAAATGGGCTTGGCCTTAGATCAATGACCTGGAAAATTTCAAAAAATCTGAGATAGCAGATTTGTTGCATCTATCACGATCACAAATCCCTGAAAGTATTATTGAGATATCTTGTTTTCCGACAAAGTTGCAGTGCGCTAAACTTTTTTGGACATAGGCGCTTTTGACCTGACCTAGGTCAGGCACCTGATCTGACCTGAGGTCAAAATTTTGACACGAGATGTAAAATTGATGAAGCAAAAGGTACACAAAGTTTCGTGGCTCTGTGTTTGTTTGTTCTCTCGCAATCCCAGAAAAACCTTAGGGGGGTGGTCAACTGCCCCCAGTCGGGGACGGGTTAACAGAGTACGCGACATAGCAATGCCAGGTACACACGACAATATACTTACTATCTCATGCATGGAAAATGATAGACGAAGTTACATCATAAAGGGTAAATAAACCGTTTGTCATAGTTATTGCGAGGGGGCAGCTACATATATGTGTGTATATATATATATATATATATATATATATATATATATATATATATATATATATATATATATATATATAGCTGCGGATGGACCGTGGCTGGCTGGCGGGCTGACGACCTGTCCAGCTCCTGAAACACGTGGAATATGGGACTTACAAAGCGCGTGGAAGTTCGAGATTGTCGCGACATGTCGGAAATGGTGTCGTCACTTGTTGCAATCGCGACCACCAGAACAATACACGTCTGGACCGTGTTCTGTGGAGAGGAGCGTTCTCCTCGCGTTTTTTTCGGAACCAGCTGAGGTCGCTGGTGGATTTTATTCCGTTTCACGAGGAGAACAGGCGTAGCGCGAATACAAAGCAATAATGGTGGATGGACACATGTTCTTTTCAGACCGTCTGCGCTTTAACTCCAGCGTCAGGCACTAGAAACTAGCGCAAGACGCTGCGACACCGTACACTAATCCAAGTGGAAGCTCTTGTTGAGTAACCGCATTAAAAAGACTACAGCCAAGAACAGTGGACTCCAAAAAGAACACAGCCAGGAACAGTGATCTCCAAAAGAACAAAGTCCTAGCGCTGAGAGTTCGACTCGCTCGCTCAACGTTTGAGGGACACATTGCAAAATGGAGATACATCACAGGAATGGACATTGCAAAATGAAGATACATCACAGGATGGACATTGCAAAATGGAGATACATCACAGGATGGACATTGCGAAATGGAGATACGCCTCAGCAACATTCGGCCTTTCGCCGGATTTTTGCAGAGTTATTTTGCAAATATAACGACACCGTACTGCCCGCATAGACAATGGCACACTCGTCAACGCCCGGAGACGTAGTGCTTGTCTTTAGGTAGACTTCATGAAAAAACAAAGGAAAATGGCAAAGTAATATCCATGCCAGCATTTAGCTGACGAAACACAATATTACATCTAATGATGTAATCAACATAGGAAAATAAGCCGAGTCCTGGCAATTTATCCCAGGCTCACTTGGGCGATTGGCATTTATAAGTAGCTTGGAGATGAAAAACGATTAAAAATGTCCGTTGCCGGGCTAATGGGGATGTTCAGCAATGCATGGATGTCGGAATTCTTTGAGGTGCTTTAGAGCCATACCTAAGAAGGCATGCCAGACAGCTGGCTTAACGGAGTGTGAAAAAAGCGGAGAAATGATGGGAATAGAAATGAACGTTTGCTTTGTCACTTCCAACACCGCTAGAAAATGATAGAGCTGGCCCACGTTCCATTTCCACCCCTCGCAGACTGATGGAGCCAATGTTTTTATAATTACCAAGAGGGCTGCAGGCTGAGCACAGCATGGTCACCGATGCATATTGAATGTACCATCCTTGTGTGTTTACATTTCGCTCTAAGATGAAATGAAGTTCAGACCATATAGCCTTTGGCATGCTATAAACGACTTTCAGTGTACCATCCTTGTGTATTTACATTTCATTCTAAGATGAAATAAAGTTCAGGTCATATGGCCTTTGGCATGTTATAAACGACTGTATAATTTCTGGTCTAAAGTAAGAACAGTTACATCAGGTAACAATAACTCAGCTGTTTTGTCTGCGATGCTGCTACAACGGCACAAAAGTACAAAACATTTAGAAAAGTAACTCCTTGTATTTAAGAAAGAGGCTGAAATGGACTTCATATGATTCGACCAGTTTGTTTACCTGATTTATCAGCTGTCAAACTAACGCTTTTCCCAGAACCTAGAAATCATTCACACACCTCAGTTCAAGTGGAAAACATGACCCGTTTCCCTTCTCATGGTCCATTAGAAAGGTCCCAGTACCACTGGCCGTCGGGTTGCCGCACTTTTTTCTCGGCAGCCGTGAAATTTAGCGCATGCCTCCGCTTGTTTCTCTTGTGGGTGTCCGAAGCGTTTTCGTCGAAAATTGTTGCGCTGCGGCTCCTGGATAAGGTCATTATGGCACGCAAGACGTCGTCATGTGTAATGCTTAGCATATTTCTTGCCTCGTTTCCAGACCTCATGGTGTCTATCCAGAGGCACACTGACGGGTCTACCCGCTCACGCCATCCGTCAGAATGGTAAAACGTATCGCCAGACGCAAGCTCTGGAGGAAATACTTAATTTCTCAGTACCTGATTACCTAAAACCACCTTCCGAACAAGTTCCCGTTTTCGGAAAGATGATGGTGCGTTGTAGCACGGGCGGTGAGAGTGAGTTCCGGCGTGTTATTTCGCCGTGTCCAGTTATCCAGCCATCGCCAGAATCGCTTAACCCTCGCGGGACCGCGACCTGCCAATGCGACGGCGGGGCTCCCCGCCGCCACCTCTGGAACTGCCTCCTCGCTGCAGGCTAGTCGTAACGTGTCCCTGAAGCCGGCTGACGTGGTTCTACGCATTTTGCCACAGCATGCTGTGTCGTCGCAGTGGTGCAAACGACACAGCGCGCGGACCGCAAGGCCCATGCGGTCGCCGCGACACGGAATAAAAACGCACCATGTTTCGAACGCATCGCTTGTGCTACAATGTATACAAATGTAGTGTGACTCAAGGCATGAACTTGGTACCTAAATTCTAGCGACAGTTTAATGAACTGCATATTCGTTACTTGCGTGGCTGGGAATCACCGCGTGACGTGCAGCTCGCCAAACACTGTTCAAAAAGGCTTCCTCTGCTTTAAATTCACGAAAAACCAAAAAACAGATTTACGCAAAAATCAGAAATTGACGGAAGGAGGGTCTACCTAGGATTTCCTAACGTTTTTTTCCAGTCTTTGCCATAGGCGTAATGTTGAAATCCCTGAATATTGCGGAATCCGGCCCCCCATACCCCCACTCCCCGGGATCGACAGCCGTGGCTAAATCAAAAAGTTTTCGGACTTGTTTTGCTTTGAAATCGTTACACGTATAAATACGTGAAGGGTATGATGGAGCATGTCTCCTTTTAGCTTTTGAGTCGAACCGAACTCGAATTGGTTTGCTGCCTGAAACCACTCGTCTTATGTGACCCGCCAGAGGGTAAACAGTTGGTTGGAAAAGCTATATTTTTCCGTTGCCAATGCAACACTTACATTGGAATAATGCAGCATGACGTCTCTAATAACGCAACTGAAATTGCTGCCGACAACACTAATAATAAATAGGAACCTCCGTATCATTGCTGACCATGGCGTTGCTGCTTGGGTTCGGCCTCCCATAGGTAGGGGCTGGGATCTGCGAAAATTATTGGGGCCCATGTGCTAGTTTCGCCTAATTCTGATACGTTTAAGGTCATTCTTTCCTGCGCCACCGCAGACCTGATGTTAAAAATACCAAGTTATTGGGGTGCGGGCACCCAAACGCCAAAGTTCAACCCATGCCTTCAAACCAGCATGAAAAAAGGCAAAACGAATCGGATATCTCATTTCATTTTTTTGTTATCAGCCTGCTACCTCCTGAAAAAATTAGAACGGTGCAAACAGAGCTTCAGATCACAACCTACGACATTTGCGGCCGCACTGAAAACCACTGAATACTGTTCCCTTCCTCAGAAATTAGTTGCATCAAGTAACGAGCAAGTAACGATCCGCATCTCGCTAGATGTCGACACCTAAATGGGCTGTTCGTTTTGCCGAGCACGGGCCCTGCCCGTATTGATCAAAACTGCCTAGTTTCCTTGCATTTAACGACATTGGAACGTGACTCTTGTATTAACGGACACGTGAAATTAATCTTGTTGGAAGAAGCCACACGAAAATACTACTTAAGGGAACGGACGCGTGAAGGCGGTGTTTCCCTGCCCACGGCGCAAGCCGCCCAGCGTTCGCGGCATCCACCATTGGACCGTCACACCCAAGCAAAGTTTTGGCGAGATTGGTGTGCGCGTAGGTATCTTGCGGCAGTATTAATTTATATTTTATTCATGTAAGCTAACGGGTGCGTTTAATAGTGCTTCTCAACATCGTGGTCATGCCGCGGGACATTATATTTTTGTTCCTGGAAGGTTTTAAAAGGTAACACAAGTGATCGAAGGTTCAACATCGGCACCAAGACCAACCAAGAGACAGACTCGCGATGTTAACTTGCTGTCAGTCTGAAGAAGCTAGAGAACAGCACCGGATTAATCGAGAAATTGAGAAGCAACTTAAAAAGGACAAGAGAGATGCCAGGAGAGAGCTCAAGCTGTTGTTGCTGGGTAAGTTGGAAAGTCTGATTGTTGGCTCTTAAATGGAAGTTAGTTGCAGTCAGAGGTGTTCAGATACCATTACGACTGTTCACATAGCTGAATGATTTTACTGAGGTATCCTGCAGGGAAATAAGTCCGAATTGGCACGAAAAGTAGGGCATTCTTGTTCAGTTGGTTCTGAAAGTTGCTGGTGCCATATGATCATGTTTGGCACACCTATACCCTGTTTTTGTTATTGAGGTAGTGTCAAGCAGCATGTAAATACATGCCATTGTAAACTGTTGCTGCATGGTGTCTGGTGTATGGTATGGTTTTTGCTGGACAATTTGACCAATGACAGAGTAAGTTTATTTCTACCTTTGGCTGTGTATCACATGAGTTGTAATACTCATTCTCATGAATGAACTTAATATTCCTAGAATGTTGCAAATAATTATTGAACTTTTTGAGTAAGTTCTCATTGATTTCACATGCACAGCAGCATGTTAATGCCTCTAGGGCAGGCACACTGAGCAGTTCCAAATTCCATTTTACCATTGAACTATTCTGTTCTTTATTGTAGGAGTAGCTGCTTTGTTTACCCATGGATAGTGGGCGTGGATGGCTCACTGAAATGAGCCTCATGTCTTCAGCCAAAAAAAAGTATCAAACTTACTGCATGACATGAGTGGATAGTAATGTCATTTGTCAGTTTCCCTGTGATTATGACATTGACATGATTTTTGTGTTTTGTAAATTGCACTAGGTAGAGCTTTTCCATCATCCTCTATTCTGTCTGTAAAACATTCATTTTTGTTGCATAAATTAACATGCAAAAAATGTCCATTTAAAAGCTGCTTTATATATGCTATTATAGAAGTGGCTGGACCATTGTTTTTGAAAACATGACAGATTTGGGAACTAATTGTGAATCCTTGTTCTGTAAATACCATACTGTTTCTTTATTACTGTGTATGGTGTTATACATAATCTGTTCCCATGTTTCTGTACCAGTGGAAGTTAATGTTTCCTTTGTGGATGCATTTGTTTTGAATTTAAGTTGGTGTGGGCAGTTATACCTAACTTGTATCATTCAGGCTTTCTTCTTTAGGCCTTGGTAACAGGTATTCATTCCATTTGCCCTTTATCTCATGTGAGTGAAGTGTTCTTGAGTGAAGTGAAGAGGGCACTTTTGTTGTTGTTATTCATTGATATTATTTCCTTGGGGGTAGTCACATAGCTTTTTGTGAGACCACAGGAAGTACACATGCCAGAATGCTGGGAAAGTAGCATTTGTGACAGTGGATGTGTAAGGATCTAAAATATCGTATCTAGGTCATGCATTTCATAGCATTTAACATAAATATGATGTGTGTGCTGGTTAGATTTTATTCAGGTATTTAATGCAAGACTACATGGTCAGATTATAATGGATTTGCAATAGTTCATGTACCTGCAACTACATCTGCCTCAGTGCCAGCAAAATGTTTTTATTGGGTTTTGCAAACTACTTCTGTAATAGTTTGTTTTCATGACATGATGTAAGGGTTGTCTTGGAAAATTTGTTAGCCATGAAAGCAGCTGTTTTTTTTCTTTGGCTCTTGGTGGTGCCATCTTTGAATTTCCATTGTTTGGACTATGCCATCTTCAGACCAGAAAGAAGGAAAGATAATCATGACATTTTGATCAGATAATTGAGTAAATTCAGTGGAACTGTTATAGTAGTCCACACTGTTATAGTAGAACTTCTGATATATGATTTTTATCAGTTCAAATAAGGGAAAATATGGTTCAGAGATGAAGCAGCTAGTAGGTATTCAAAAGTTTGGGCTCCAGGTGTCAAGGTAACACTCACCAGTGACCAAAGAGGTTATCATTCATCCCAGTTGTATCAACAGTACAGTGCAAATTACAGAACTCATGCATGTATACTTCACCTCATTTCTGCTTCAATGACAAAAGTATATCAGTGTAGTAATGGGAAAGATATGGGCAGATGTTTGTTAGGCATTATGAGAAGACAGACAGTCAGTTCTAGCCTTGTTATTACAAACCATGCCAGAACTGTCATAGACTGCCACAGGATTTTGCTAAATTTATGCTTTTATGAAGGATGCCATTGAAATTGGTGTTAGACACAATGATTTGTAAGTAAACATGCTTTTCTTACATCATGTTGCAGGAGCCTACAAGGCAGAAAAATGGCACACAGCATGGGTTTTGCAATTCTTGTGCAGTCTTTGCTCCCTGAGTGGACATTACAGGCAGATGTATCCTGTTTTGTTTTACATATTTTTAGCTATGCTTTTTTTGTTGTGGTGTGGTCCACTTCATAATGCAGTTCATCATAACTATTGTACAAATGAGTTCTTTCATCCCTTGAGTATGGTAATGCTGAATCTGAGGGCAGCAGTCCTTGCATTTTTATATGATCTTTGCACTCATGGTCCTTTTGTGTTTCTTATGTTTCCCACTGGTGCCCCAAGGCTTTGTGCACACCCCACCTGAAATAGCTGGGATCAAACTGTTTTACATTTTAAGTCATATTCCTGGGAAGGATGAGCAGAAGCTTGCTAACCCACATGTGTGTGCTGGGTTATGACCCATTCATCTTTTGCTTGTGATTACCTGGTGAGGAAGGGAAGTTGTGTGGTAAGGGTGGGAAATGTCAGATTCAGTTTTCTTTAGAGGCATCTCTTTTTTGTTTTTGTTTTACTTCATTGATGGCACTGACATCATGGTTTTATGTACCTGCATGGAAGGGTGGGCTACATTGTCTCAAACATTTCAGTGCTTTATACTGTAAATGAAGATGCAAGCAGAAAGGGGGCCATAGTAATCCAGTTTAGGATATGTGCTGTGTTTATGAACTTGGCCCAATGTCCTTTTTTATTTTGACTTGTATCTCATTCACCTAAATGGAGCAGTAATATTTGTGTTTTGTTTCACCACCCATGAGACTTCCAGGCATTGATTCTGGTCAGATGTTTAGTTTGTTTAGTTAGTTTAGTCAGATGTTCAGAGGTCTTGTAATCTGCCAGGTGCATGCTGTCAGTTTGGTCCTGTTATTGTTGGAAAGATTTAGTTGTGCTATTTGGCCATCCTTGTGGATGCCAAATATTCAAGTGCAAAGTAAGAGGTGAAAGCATACATTGAACTTTACTGAGCAGTGAACATTTTGGGGTTTGCATTGATTATTTGCTCATTCATTCATCTTTACTGGAACAACTGAAAACTGTATTTGTAACTCTGAAGCATGTACACATGTTGCACTGTAGGACTTCTTGGTCAGCTTTGCCGAGCTGTTGAAAGGCCTACAGATTACCAGTAAGAGTGCCGCTGTTGAAAGTGTGGGATTTTGGATCTCACAGAGGGGAGAGGCATTTTTAATGGTTTGAGGATGCTCGCACATTCATTGTCTGGGCTGCTTTAGGTTGCTTGCCACTGACTTAAGAGATTTCATAGTTTTTCATCATCAGTTCACTGGTTTGGGAGCTGGCTACATTTGGGACTTCTCAAACACCCACAACGACACAGAGAACACGACCTGTCTCCGCCGGCACCGTGCAGCGTGATACCTGTTTTAAGTCGGTCTCGTCAGCGTCCTGACAGCAGCCTTGTAACAGCTAGCGCTGGTTGACGGAACGGACGGCGAAGCTGCTGGTTCAGGCTGGCTGGGTTTGATGTGGGTCACCCAGTCGTCCCATCGTGAAGTCCGACCATCCAACATGCCCCCTTCTCTTCTTCGATTGGCAGACCTCAGAGGGCGCCCGCGGGCACGACACCGGCTCGGCCTCGGTTTTGTAGTGTCTGACAAATAATGCAGACAGCCGGAACTAGGCTGGTTCTGGATTGCCTGGTGGCCATGCCAGTGCCCATTAATGTTATTTCGTATATGTCCTGTTTTTTTTATATTTCCGTGATCTGAGGTTGGAGGTCTGGTTTTGTCATGTGCAGGGCAAGCTGCATTTGTTTTTTTATTTTAAATCCATGGGTGTGGAAACCCAACTATATATGAACGCGTATGTTCTACATGCATGTGACTGCCAGTTGGTAAATGTTTACAGCTGTAAAGAAATTGTCGCCAACGCATCAAGTTGATTTGATGTTCCACGTTTTCCTCTGTATCGTAAAGCATCAAGAGGTCGAATATGTCAGTCCATTTATTCTTTATGTGAGTTGTTAGACATTCAGAAAGACTAGATTTCCGCGATTATTCTCGTCAAATTGTAAAGAACAGTAGTTTTGCGTAACAGCTTTTATGCGTAACTGATAATATGTGATTCGGATCGAACACGTTTTCCATGATACACATCGGTGAGCATATATCACCATCCGGGGCCGTGAACACGCTCTGACGTTCTCCCGTCGGCCTAACCGTCAGCTGACTAGCGGCAGCCGAGTACAGGCCACCGTCTGATTGTCCGGTATCACTGGGATCCGATAACAGCGTGTGATCCGCGGCCGCCGCCGTCCGCTGTCGGGCCGGCTCTGGCCGGGTCGGTCTGCAGCCGGCTGTTTCCGGTCGGTCCCCTCTGGACCCGGTCTGTCGCCTGGGCGTCCGGTCCGGCCGTGCGGTCCGGCCGGATCCGGCCGCGTGCTGCGGATCCGGCGCCAGGATGCGGCGTCCGGCCGCGTGGTTTGTCCGTGGGGCCGGCCGGCCGACAGACCTGGGCCGCGTGGTGGTCGTCATCCCCAAGATGTGCCGCTTATTCCGTGCGGACGCCGGCTGGCCGGTCGGGCGATTACCGCGCTGAGCGCGCCGGCGGCCGGCGTCAGGCGGCGGACCGGGCCCGGCCGCCCCCCGGCCGCTGCTCTGGTCCCTCAAAGCTTCATGGCATGCGGATCGTGATCTGATCTGCGGCGTGATATTCCACATCGGCTGAAAATTGTGAAGATCTGCGTCACGTGCTAGGAACCGCTTGAGCAAGACGGAACCGGGACGGACGGCCTCGTTTGGAAAACCCCGGGTGTTACGTTGAGGACGCCAGCTTAAAATTACGTACAATCATTATTTTTTATTGTGGGACGGCGGCCAGCGCCTCTTTATTTCCATAAGTCGGCAGCCGGTGACGCACCAGCCATTAAATTTTCAGGCATTAACGTACTTTGGTCGCGTTTATCGCTGTTTCGACTTCTCAGTCATTGCGATATGCGGCACTGTTAAGCAGATTAATTCGTCGGTTGTCTCTGAAGTGAGTTTGAGCGGAGCGTTAGTGTATGTTGAATACCGGATGTGCGGTGGTAAATGCAGTGGGTCGGAGCGTTTTTCTCGAGAACACTAGGCCCTTGGTTCAGTTCGCTGCAGCCGCGTGGAAGAACATGGCACAGGAGGACGGTGGTTTGACACATGGCGCTGTGCTGCATCGTTTGACAGCGCGATCAAGATTAGCTGGGATTTCGGGGCGCAGGAGACGGAAACCAAGAAATCTGTCAGGTCCGAGTGTGGTGTTGAAATGGGTACCGTGAAAGTTTTTCATGCTTGACGTTTGTGAATGAGGCACCTCATCCATCCGTGAGGAGATAACATCCCTTATGTTGGTGAGGGGTCTGGCCTCCACAACGCTGCTTCTTCGTTGGACCGACGTCCCTGCGTCTCTCCCACAGGCACGGGCGAGTCCGGCAAGTCGACGTTCATCAAACAGATGCGCATCATCCACGGCGTGGGCTACACCGATGACGACCGGCGCGACTTCACCCGGCTCGTCTACCAGAACATCTTTATGGCCATGCAGAGCATGATCAACGCCATGGACCTACTCAACATCGAATACAAAGTGGCTGAGAGCAGGGTGAGTTGGCGAACGGCGCCGACCGCCGCGCCGAGCCCTACCGCGGCGGAAAATTACACTCCGAAACGGGGGTAAAACGCCGGCATTCCCTACGTCTCCGTGAGTCGGCAGTGTTCGCGTTTTGCTGGTGTACTTCGCTAGGTTGGTTGCTGCGCTTCAGTCTTGGTCAGTCTTCACGGGGATTACCTTGCCTCGACGAAGAATTTTCATTCGCTTGCAGCTTGCCGATTGTAACCACGTGGTGGCCATTGAACTTTCGGTGGCTCGATTTACGCTGTAAGTTCGGACCTTGCGTGGACCGCTCAGTCATGGCCACGTTCTGCCTGTTCCTGTTTTTTTGTTTCATGTCTGATTTTGCACGACGCCAAAACGCTTCCTGGAATCTTCTTGGGCGGTTTGTGCGTGACGTTGATGGCGAAATATTTTTAGAGTCGTGTAGAGTGTTAAAAGCTACTGAATTTATTCCTCCCATACAACTTCATAAAACTTACGCAGAATTTTCCATACTGTGGATGTGGGGCAGTGGACCGCATCTTAGGCTTCCTCCAGCTATGAGGAAAGATACCATGGCATCGAGCCGCACGCCAGCATTCTCTGCGGTATGTCCGGGATTTCCGCCCCGTGTTGGCGACGGGAAACCGGGGTTCCCGTCGCCAACACTTCCGTGGGGTGGTCTCGGCGGCCGCCACTGGCTGCCGCCCAGTCTCCCCCCCCCCCAGAAGGTGTCGACCCTTCCGGTGACGGAGCCGATCTTTGTGCCACAGGAGCGAGCTGAACAGGTGAAGAGCGTCGACCATGAGACCATAACAACTTTCGAGGAGCCGTACATCACGTGCATCCGCGAGCTCTGGAAGGACGGGGGCATCCAGCGCTGCTACGAGCGACGCAACGAGTACCAGCTAACCGACTCCACCAAATAGTGCGTATTCAGGGAACCCAGCTTGAGGTGACGGCCGATCGGCTGTGCCAAATGATGGATGCCCGTATCGTGCTGTCCAGAGCGGCGGCTGAAAGTGGCACCGGGCGGGCTGACTGCTCCGCCGGGCGGAGGGGGCCCCGGGATGTGTCGGCCGCGTGTCTCTCAGACGGCGCTGTCGGCCGTCGGCGCCGGGCGAGTCGGCCCAGTGCTGGACGGACGGCCGTCGTCACGGCGCGGCCGGCCGGCGCGGCTCAGACGCCGCCGGCGGTCAGATAGCGGCCGCCGGGGCACGCCGCCGCTGCCAGATAGCGGCCGTGCGACATGGCCGCCGACCGGGCCGTGCACGTGATCGGCGCCATAGAAACTGGGGAGGGGCCGCGCCCGGCACCGATAGCGGCGTCCTACTTGACTTTCGGTGGCAACTGGCTGCGGTGCGGCCGACGGTGCGCGCTGTCTGCGTGACGGGCTTCCTACAGCAGAAACTGACAACGCGAGAGAGCTAGAGATAGCGTGTCAGGGACGGGGCGTGCTACAGACGTGATGCCCGCATTTCTAGATAGAGGCCGGAGGGTGTCGGGAGTCCCAGGGACAAAATGGTTGTCACTGTGACCAACTTCGTTTAAATATATATACATACATATACATATATGTATATATATTGAAATCGTCTTGGTGTCAGTTTGTACCAGAAAGACATAAAGTTGCAGTTTAAAAGCTAAGATGCATGATATACTGTTTACTTATGCCATCTTAAGAAGTAAGCTCATCACATTCCAATATTGGTCATCAGGTGATTTTACCCACACCAAGATAAGCAGCAGGTCCCCACTCTGTTGATACTCAAGGTAGAACTGTTAACACGAAACTAATCTGTACGTGGATGAGAAGTGTTTCAAGTGGTGTCGTGTAAGAACATTCAAGGTTATGGTCACTCAGCAACTTGCCAACGAATATATCAAGGTTTGGTGCGTGCTGACATTGATTTATGTTCGCTGGGGTGAAAGTTGAGCATGGGTCTTGGCTCCTTGTTTGGAACCATTGGAGGCCTTTTTTCAGCAGACAGCCAGGAACTGGACAAGCATGCATTTCTGCCGATAAAAATGACAGTAGTGTTTTCTGCTGTGCCCAAATGGCGTCATCATGTAACCTTTCGACGTGTCATGACGTCTGAAGCTCTGGTGTCTCCCTGTCGCGGCCCTGGGGCGCGGTGTTCTGCGGCGCTGTGTGGCCGTGCTGCTGGGTATCAGCGCGGCCCTGCGAGCCTGACCCGCGGCGAGCGAGCTCCGTGCCGGCCGGACGCGACCCGGCGGCGGCGCTGACCGGCCGCCCGTCTGCCTCCAGCTACCTGACCGATCTGGACCGGATAGCGTCCCGGGACTACCTGCCCACCCAGCAGGACATTCTGCGCGTGCGAGCGCCCACCACCGGCATCGTCGAGTACCCGTTCGACCTGGACTCCATCATATTCAGGTCAGTGGCGCGTCAGGGAAGCGGTGGGCCCCACTGGGACCGGGACACTTGCAGCCACCATTTGTCACTGATGTCTCCAGAATGGCAAGGTCCCTTCTGCTGACTGATTGTGTCGAACGTTATGCAGCATTTGCGGACTTTTGGTTCTGTTTCTGTTGCTTTGTATGAAGTAGGCGTCGGCTCCTTGTGCGTTGAATGTGTGTTTGCAACCTTTTGGTCGTCTTGCGTTTCTCGCCGCGTGCTATTCACGATTCATGGCTATCTGTGGCCGGGATAGGTTGTGCTGATCATACGAGCAGGCTATCCTCGGGGTTAGATGCCCCACAGTGTGCCCTGGCCTCACGCGTGACGCCTGACTTGGCGGTCTGGCTCCCCCCCTGACCGTGGGCTGTCCGGGACGTGACGGCGACGGTCGCCGGCAGGATGGTGGACGTTGGCGGCCAGCGCTCCGAGCGGCGCAAGTGGATCCACTGCTTCGAGAACGTCACCTCCATCATCTTCCTGGTGGCGCTGAGCGAGTACGATCAGATCCTGTTCGAAGCCGACAGCGAGGTGAGCGGGCGCAGGCGTGTCGGTGGAGCGGTCGGCGAGGCCGGGGATTGATTTGAAGAGAAGTCATTGCGCTGGCCGGCTGGGGCCGTTTTTCGCGCGATTTAATGTCAAGAAAGGAGAGGACTGGTGGCCCAGAATTCGGTCTGGTTAGCAGGTGGGCGTTGTGTGGCAGAGTGGCGTGCGTCGTTCGTGCGATTTTGGGTCCGAAAGACTTTTATAATTCAGCGTTGCGTGATGGATGGTTCACGTGGATAGGGTGACATTTAACTAGTGTTGGCATAGATGATGTGCCGTTGCGTTCTATACGATTGGAATGTGACCATGTCACCTGGGAGTGGATTTATGTGTTTGCAGGGTATCCAGAAGGCCAACGTTGTGGTGCGAAATCACAACAAAGGAGTGGATTGATTTCTTTGTGGTGTTTTTCTGGGCTTATGTAGCAACTTGTTCACTTTGTTGTGCTCCTGGTTTCGGTTGTTTAGATTCTGCGAGAGTGCCACGTTGTCAGTGTTGAGTGCCACTGCACTGATACTCGCCGATTTCGACCAGAACCGCATGGAGGAGTCGAAGGCGCTCTTCCGGACGATAATCACCTACCCGTGGTTCCAACATTCGTCGGTCATTCTGTTCCTGAACAAGAAGGACCTGCTGGAGGAGAAGATTATGACGTCGCACCTGGTGGACTACTTCCCGGAGTACGACGGTGAGTGGCGCCGCTGCGGGGCTTCGGAAGCCGACCGGACGGGCTGCGGCCTCGGGTCGGCCGCCGAGGCCGTACAGCTGCCGGCCGTCGACACGTGACCGGCCGGCGACCCCGCCGGCTGTCGGCCGTCGGACGCGCGCCCCCCTGTCTGCCGTTGTGTGGTTGCCTGTCGCCGGGGAAAGGCGCGCTGCGGACGATGATGCGGTGGACTGGGGATCTGGGGATTGTTGCGGGCGCAGGTACCGTGGCGGGCCGGCGCCCAGCGGTGCGCGCCCTGCCGCCGGAGCGCCCGATGACCCGCCGTGGTCGGTGAATGCAGGCGCCAAGGGCGACCACGTGGCCGCGCGGGAGTACATCCTGAAGATGTACCTGGCGCTGAACCCGGACCCGGACCGCATGTGCTACTCCCACTTCACCTGCGCCACAGGTCGGAGCGCCGCGGCCGCCGCGGGGCGCCACGAGCACACTAGACGCCGGCGCCGCCGTGTGGCGCGCCGGCCCCGTCGGCGCCGGCCGGCGGGACTAGCCGGGCTCGGTCGTAGGTTCGGCGCACGTAGCGGCAGCCCTGCCCCTGTGTCGCCGGCGGCCGGAGGGCTGCCACGGAGTGACAGCGTAGAGACGGAGTAACAGCTGGTGTGCGCACACTGCTCCCGAGTACACGGCAGACTGGGGAATGCAGAATGATTGCCGCACCAGTGCCGACTGACTGGCTGGCCCGGCCGCCGTCGCTGGACCGACTGCTGCGGCGGTGGTCCGGGGGCCGCTCCGGGCCGGGTCGGTGCTGGCCGGCCGGACCGGGGCTGCGCCGGACGCCCGTCAGCCCCGCGGCGGGTGGCCGCGCCGATCGATGTGCCGCCCGGCCCACACGGGCCACCGCGGCCTGAAACAATACACCGCCGCGCTGGTGACAAAACGCAAACAGACCGGCCCGATTCCCGACCGGCGGCCATCACCTTTGTCCAGCGCCGAGGGGAAACGGGGCCAGGGTCGTGATACGGGGCACTTCTTTAAGGGCATTTTACCCCCTGTGTTCAATCACCTTGAAGCTGTAGCAGCTTGATGTTCTGTAGACAAGCCGTCGTTTCTCATACCGCTGGCCGTACTGAACAGTGAACCATGCTGGCCACCAGCCACGTCACGGAAAGTTCCGGGCGTCTTGTTCGACGGGCGCCCAGTGCTGGTTTGCGGCGCCGATGGTCTGTACCGCACTATCGGCGGTCTGTTTCTCTGGCGGCCCGTGGTAGCGGTGGTCTGGAGCTGCGGCGGTCCGTCGTATCGACGGTCGTTACCACGGTATCGACGGTCGTTACCTCTGTTGGCTCAGGTGCCGGTGGTCTGTACTGCCGCCGTCCAGGTGCGGACAGTCTGTCCCGCCGGCGGTCAGCAGCCGGTCGTTGTGTAGTCCCGCCGGTCTGTAGCGCCGGCGATCCGCACTCGGTAGTGCCTCTGACCCGGAGCGCCGTAGCCGGCAGCCGAGTAGCCGTAGCGCGGCTGTAGCGAGCCCGGCCTGCACAGGCGTCGACCGGCGGCTGACCGCCGCCCCCTTTCCTCGCTGCCTGTAGGTCCGCAGCGGGACGCCATCGCCGCGCGCGAGTTCATTCTGAGAATGTTCGTCGACCTGAACCCGGACGCCGAGAAGATCATTTACTCGCATTTCACGTGTGCTACAGGTAACGTGTCGTCGTGTGTCTGTCCGCGTCCGCGCATGGCTGGCCCGGGTGTGTTGTGCGGCGCCGGTGTCGGCCGCGGACCGGCATGAGGACGACCCTGGCCGGGGCCGTCCGGGCCGTGGGGTCGGGGCCGACTGTGCACGCGTGAGCCGCCGGGCCGACTGGGCGGTGCGCGGCTGCCGACTCGCCTATGCACGGCTGACCCCGCTGTCTGCACGCATGCCGGGACGTCTGCAGACACGGAAAACATCAAGCTCGTGTTCTGTGCCGTCAAGGACACCATCATGCAGGCGGCGCTTAAAGAGTTTAACCTTGCTTAGCAGGACGGTGAGTGGGTCGGGCTGGGGGCGGGACGGGGGCACGCATGCGCCGCCCGCTTGGGTGTCGGTCCGCTTCGCTGGCACCTTGCGGTTGCTTCGGCACGCTTCGTTTGTTTTGGAAGGCATCACCCGGTATGGGGTTGGCTGCATGATGAGCACAGGGAGCGTTTTCGAGGTGTTGCTGTTGGTTTGTTCAGAAATGCTGAAATCCATCTGTGCGTTGACTGAAATCCGTTTTGAGCGTCGTTTAGCTCTGTTTGTGAGGCAAAGTATTCAGAACTATTCTAGCAGTTTGGGGAGTTATCGAACTGTGTTCAGCGGCCATGTTTTTATGGAGTACGGCACGACAGTTTTGCTAACTGCATCTGGATCGTTGTCCGGTTTTGTGGGCTGATTTTCCGGCCTCGGACAGTCAGAAAGTTGGCATTTCTTTTGTAACGTTTCCCGTTTTCGACCCGTGGAAAAGATCACTGGCCGGAAAAGCCGAAAAACGGTTGTGTCCTTTGGCAACGCCTTGGATTTCAGCATCCCGTCCGTGAAGTTTTCCTTTTCGCGCAGAGAATGCTCCCTAATTGCATGGGTTTCCTGCATGTTTGGCTGTCTTTTTCTTTGGTGTCCGTGCTTCTGGTTGTTAGGTCACACTTCCTAGTTTGTAGTTTCAGTGAGCGTTGGGCTCTGTTTATTTGGGCCGTACTACGGGCGAATTCAGTTCAGTGCAAATGAGCTAATATGGAGTCGCTCATTATTCCGCACCAGAAGTCGCGGCAATCGGTCCCCGCAGTTAACTGCGATATTCTGGTAATCGCCTTAGACCTCTCCAGATTCCCTCAGCGCGCTTGATAAGGCGCTTACGTCAATCAGCGGAATCCGCCCGAAACGGTGGCGGTGCCGAGACGCGCCGAACCGCGCTGCCCTCGTCTCGCACCTGGCAGCCGCCGTATCACCTGACCGAATCACTGGTTTATTTGTCGCCCGATAGAGGGCAGCACCCGACGTCTCTCTTAAGCTGAGACTTCCTGCATTGCGTCGTCGAGCAGGTCATCGTGAATAACGCTGCAGTTCTGCTCATTTTTTTTGTTGAGTTTCGGCACGCGTCATTGCGTTTATTTGACGTGACAGCCGCAGGGCAATGTGCAAAACATGGCTGACTGCCCTGAAATCATTGTAGTTTTGCAGTTTGACACGTTGTCATGCTACGTGTCCCGCAGGTCGTAGTTCGTAATATATATATATATATATATATATATATATATATATATATATATATATATATATATTAATATTATCCCCAGCCCCTGCGTGAGATGACGAACACCTGCCATGTTACAGATACGGAGAACATTCGGTTCGTCTTCGCCGCCGTCAAGGACACGATTTTGCAACTAAACCTGAAAGAATACAACCTGGTGTAGGCGTCCGCGCGCGCGCGGCGAGCGCCGTCGGCGCCCCGCTCTGCGCTTTCACGCCCGGCGGCGCGGGCGCCGCGGCCGCCGGACACAGCCGGTTTTCATACCATTCCTTGGTGCGCAGAGCCGGCGACGACGGAGAGCTTAGTGTAGAGGCGGCCGGGTCGGACCGGACCGGGCCGGGCGCCGGCGCGCCGGCCGGCCCCGCTCTCTCGGCGTCCGCTTACATTGTGATGGCCGCCGCCACCGGCCGGCGCCTCTGTCCGGGCTAGAGACTAGGCGAGACGCTGCTGCCATAGCGCCGGCGACGCTGCCGCCTCGACGGCGCACCCTCCCCCTCAACGATTTCAGTTCTTTTCGTGTGCCAAATACGTTTCGGATCACCTGGCATTGGCGAACGGTCGCGGCCCGGCGCCGCGGCGCGCCGCCGGCGGCGGCCGCGACCCAGGAGCGCCCCGGCCGCGTGCCGGCGGAGTCAGCGGCCGGCCGGCCGGTGCCCAGTCAGTGTGGCGGCGGCGGCCGCCCGGGAGCGCCCAGTCAGTGTGCCAGCGGCGCGTGCAGCGGCCAGAGGCGGCCGGCAGCGGCCGGCGCGCCGCCGCCCCCTCGCGCTCTGTCCACCCGTGTAGTAGCGTCGTTACTATGATAGCTTTATTCGTGTAGTCACCGGGCCGTTCTGTTGCGGCCGGCGCAGCGGTGCGCCGCCAGTGCCGGCGACTGCCAGACGGACGGCCGCCGCGCCCTCCGTCCGCGCGCGCGCGCTCGCTCGCGCCGGATAGACGGCGCCCTCACCCGATCACTGTATAAAGCGCGCGCCGTAATCGTGTCCGCTCCGCCGGTCTTTAATTATCAGCCAATGCCTTCTTTGTTTTGTAAGATGGTTTCTTTACGTGTTGTAAGTCGGCGCCTGTGTGCGCGGTGTGGCGCCGCCGCGGCCGAGAGGCCGCCGCTTGCGCGCGCGTCCCGCGATGCCGATATCAGCCGCGCGCGCCCGACGCCTGCCCCGGAGCGCCCGGTCGCCAACGCCGGCGGCCAGCCGGGCGCCAGCCGCGAGTGATAATGGACAGCGCCGCGCCGTCGCCCAATAGTCCTTCGCTGTGTTCCTGTCCGCGCCCCTTTTATAATTGGCGGCCCGTTGGGTTTCCGCCGCACGCGTCGGCGGTGGCGGCGCGGCGGCGGCGCCTGGCGCCGGCCCGGTGCCGCCCCTGGCCGGCCGGCGACGCGGCCGGGCCGGGGACGCCGCCCGGCGGCGCGGCCGGCGCCCGGGCCGGGCCCCCTCTGCACCGTGTCTCCCCCCGTGCAGACCGGCCCGTGTGGCCGCGGGGTCCCGGCCCGCGCGCGGCCGGCGCCCGCCGCCGCGCCGGTCCGCCGCACCGATCCCCGCCCTCCCCTCCCCCAACACACACTGGCGCAGAGACACGTGAGAGCGAGCGAGAAAACATTATCGTATTGTTAGCTGCCATGCTTTGTAACTACCAATTATGGAGGGTTTGTGTTCAAGAAAATTAATATTTATTGATCTGGTGTTTTTGTCTTCGTGACCAGCGGGAAAACGGCGAGCGACGAGCCGCGGGCGATGCTGGGCCGTCTGGAGAAGGCTGGCCGAATGAGGGTGGTAGGTTGCACGGAAGGCAGCGCTTACCGCCCAAATCGGGACTTGATCACGCGCTGTTGAGAGTCAGATACCCTGCCACTTACGGCAGACGGCAGTCCGAGGCGTGACCTCACACGGCAGGCAGCAGTCTCGACACGACACATGGCCAACTCCGTCACCGGCCAACACCAGTCTGAGAGCGGGCCTATACCAGTCAGACAGCGGCCGACACTGATCTGAGAGCAGCCAATACCAGTCTGACAACGGGCCGATACCAGCCTGAGAGAGGGCCGGTACCAGTCTGACGGCAGGTCGATACCAGTCAGAGAGGGTCGATACCAGTCTGACAGCGGGGCGATACCAGCCTGAGATCGGGCCGATACCAGTCTGACGGCAGGTCGATACCAGTCAGAGAGGGCCGATACCAGTCTGACGGCAGGTCGATACCAGTCAGAGAGGGCCGATACCAGTCTGACAGCGGGGCGATACCAGCCTGAGAGCGGGCCGGTGCCAGTCTGAGAGCAGCCCATACCAGTCTGACAGCGGGTCGATACCAGTCTGGGAACGGGACGACACCAGTCTGAGAGCAGATCAACAGCAGTCTTGGAGCCAGAGACGCGGCCGGAATTTGAGACTGAACGAGAGTTTGTCAGGCAGGGTTCTAAGACCGAGGCGGGAGCAGAAACACTGGACGTAAGCTGGGGTTTGGACGGCAGGTATCTGTGGAACAACATGGGAATACATTGCTAAGTCTCTGATACCCTGCTTGTAGGGCAGAACAGTTTCAGGAATTGTGTTGCCCTAGCGTCCCTCGAATTAGTTTTTTAGTTTTCACTCAGAACTAAGTCTTTGGCGGCTTAAAGTGGTTCAGAAGACGTTAAAGTGGCTCCCGTATTACCAGTCGAGTAGCAGACGAGACGTTTCTTCCGCTACATTCTTATACCGACTGGCGAAGTTTCAAGGAAGTGCGTGGTTTTGGGGCGGAGTGCTATTGATTGGTCACCGCTCATACTCGGCCGACAGAGCCCGGGTCCTTGCACCACTCCCTTCTCATTCGACCCGCACGTTCCACTCTCGCACCTCCTGCACGTTCCGCGACCGCTCGGCAGATACGCCCCGAACCGTCTCCGTACGTCCCGCTCCAGTTCCTTCTGCACGCGCCGCTCGGCTCCAGCAGCGCGTCCAATGGCGCTTCGTCCGAACGTTCCTCTTCATCCGCACGTTTCACCCCGTGTCGATGCGTGCCCGTCTGACCACGTCACTTCGTCTGCGATTCTGCGCACCGGCTTGTTCCTAATCGCGTCACCTGCACGTTCCATTTCCGTTCCTCCGCTCTCCGATATGGTTCTGTCCGGTCTGAGTTCCGCTCCGTTGAAACCTACTGGTTCCGCTGCCTCGGTACGTCCTGGCCATGTTCTGTTTCCGTCGTACACATGCGGAAATAGTTTGTTTCTTTTTTGCCGTGGTATTAATCAACCGGTCTGCTGTTTTGCAGAAAGATCAGCCCTGGGCTTCATGACCTGAGTCCTTGGGAACTGGGTGGGCTAACCATCCATCCCATTTTCAAAAGTCTGGACGGTTCTGAGTGATATTTTAGCACGAGACATGCGGCTTTTACTGACAAAAAATAGTCTAAAAATAAATTTTCCCTCACCTTCCCCACCATTGACTATCGGAGATCCTCAGTCGCGCTGGGTCGTCATTAATGCACATGTTCGTTTTTTTCGTGGCTTGGCGTGAGTTCTGATTAGCTTGATTGCTTCCAAACACCACTATCGATCGCCGCCGACATGTTGCGTTGGAGGTTATATGCGTACTGTTACAGTGATTTGACGAACGCCCGGGAAGTGCCGACCATTTGTGTAACCGTCCTGAGTTTCAGGTACAAGAACTCGCAGCGTGGCCCTTGCGTTATTTGAGAAATAAGTGAGCCAGAGGCGACCCCGCCGTGCTTATTTCCAGCATAATGACCACGCCCGAGATGCGGCCGACGTGACAGCAACCGTTCAGTCGGGCACATCCCGGCCCCGCACTTCGCAGCCTGGATGCTGGGATGCGCCGTGTCTTTTCAGCGCCACCATTCCCGTGACGACTCGTCCACTACAGCCGTACGACGAAAGTACTTCACATCTGCTTTAACCATATTTCCGGAGGGCTAGACGGTATGGTCGATTCCCGGCAGGGGGGTGGGGCGGATTCGGCCCCTCCCCCGTGAGATCTCGAGAACTACTCGTCCGATTTCATCGCAACAAACGGTAATCGATTCGCCATGACGTGAACTACATTTTTATAAAAAGAAATTTTCAAAATTTTGAAATTTGTGGATACAGGGGGGCAAAAATGTCAAAATGGGGGTACTTTTGGACTTCTTATAACTCCGTTGTTTATCGACCGATTCCAATGAAACTGGCATGAATCGAGAGATTATGGATAGGGTTTTGACCATGGGTCCACAAATATAAAATTTTGAGAAAATTCATGGGCGTTCACAGCGTTACAAAAATAGAAGGATTAGTTTTCTTACAACTGAATGAACAAAGGGGCAAAAACACTTTTTTGGCTCCTGCTAGTCGTGTTATGCTAAAGAAGTACAAATCGCACCACAGTGTTTGTATAATGATAGCATAGGCGGTGCCAGGGACATGAAAAAGGGGAACTGTCATGATCACACGTTCTTCACAAGTTCTTCAGATCAACTTGTGACCTTTAACCTTAAATGACCTCCAGTGACCTTGGGGCCACATGGATTGATCTCGTGTGCATTTAATATTATCTGTAAACGTTTTCAATCATTTGAATTCACTATATTTCAAGAATTTCATTTTATGGCAATTGCGATATAGGGTACGCGCACTGACATTTTAGGTCATAGCTCCGTGACCCGACCTGATATCACGCTGAAACTTGACACACAAGTAGAGGGCACCCTTCTACGTCATATATATTCCGGGTTTGGCATTTGAAAAGACGGCGCCGAAATAACTGCAAAAAACAAATTTTGACTTTTTACCTTGACCTGACCTTGTAAAGTGACCTCAGATGAACGAAATTACATCTGCACATTGCCCAACTATTTGCCTATTCATCCATATAAAGTGTTAAGTTCTATCTTAAAAACTCTGTTTTTGGCAGACATTTTCCTTTTACCCTCAACATGGCCAAAAATGGGATGAGGTGCCTCTCAAAAACGTTACCTGGCCCCGCCCCTGAACAAAATAGAATTTTGAAATTTTTTCACGGTGCGTGGAAAGAATAGCTAGGAAAAGTCACCAAGTTTCGTAAAACTGCGTTTAAAAAGCCTGGAATTGGCAAGCAAAAAAGCCGAGGGGGGACGGATTCAGTCCCCTCCCTGCCTGGAATAGGGTTAAAGGCTGTGTGCGTTACATCCACATTACGCCTCCGGAGGCACGTCGGCTTCAGTTATGTACATCCGCGGCAGCCTATTCAAGCTACATGTCTCAAGTTTTATGGCTTTCCTGTCCGGTCTTGTTGTTGCGACTGCTCTTCATGTCTCTCTGCTGTGATCTAACTGGAGCCGGCAGCATGCACCGTGTGACTGTTTATCTTGAAACTTGTGCTCTCAAGTGATTGATGAATGTTTGGGCCTTAAATTCTCACATTTGTTGGAGTGTACCCCCGCCCCCCGCCTTCCGGTCCTGAATACTAGTCAGACACGTCATTCGTGGTATTTCCTTGTCGGCTTCGTTGGTTGGTCCCCCACGTCCGCATGGGGTCATAAGTGTCAGGGGCGGTCAAGTTGTTCTCTTCCGGGATCCGGGCTGCAGGCCTGTCAGAAACGTGCACGAGCTTCCCGTTTGTACCACGCGCCTGCATGGCCTCAGGAAACACAAAGATTGGTCTGAACGGGCGTTTCAAACCGGATGTTGTGAAACCCTGGTTGGAAACTGCGCCCGGGATGGTCTGCAGCCCGCCTGGAACCGCCGGAGGCTGCGCTCCGGCAAAAGCTCCCAGCGTGTCGCAGACTGCGGCCTCGTGTGTGTTGTCGCTCGGGACTCGACCCCAGCGCGGCTACCGATATCAGGGAACTACGGACGCCCGGCCGTGGTCAACATCTCACGAGAGGCAATCTGGGCCTCATCTCGAACACGAAGGGACGGACATGGGATATTGGATGCTGTCGTCGGAGAGGGCGGCCTTCGACGCAGAAAAGCCGCGCCGACACCGGCGGAGATGACTCCACCGCCAGCACGGTCCACTACAAACGCGCCAGTGGGGCACCTAGCTCCTTGATCACTTCCCGTTTCAAAGCGATTCGTTTGAAATGGATGATGCCGGATATTATTTATTTCGTTCTATTTCATTTGCATTTATATATTTGTTTGATTTTGGTCAAGCGCTAGACGCGCCGGCGCCGGTGCGCAAAATGCCACATCTGCTCTTCGTGAGTCGAAACGTGGCCTTACGCTGGGCTTGGAATGTCCACTTCCGCCGTAGAATAAAAACCCGGTCCCCCGAGGATTGGACGTTGTTGCCGCTGTCTGCGGCGTCGCGCCAGTATTGATGCGAGGCGCGAACAGCCACCGGCCGTTGCCTCGGTGAAGGAGGCCACGGTTGGGTACCGCGAACCCGGCTGCAGGTGTTTTTCTGCGACTTGTCGGCTGCACTGCCGGGTCTCTGGAAATAGCCGGTCAGGACGAAGGCCGACACCGGATGCGCGGCATCACGAAAAACCAGAGAGAAGTAATACCGAGAAGCAAGTAGAAATAATCTCTTTCAGTCAGGTAACATTATCCGAAAGAAAAGACCGGAAATAAACTGAACAGACTAAGACTGCGTAGACTGAGCGCGGCGCTGGTACGACTGCAGTGATGTGCACTGGACTTTTTCGTCGTTTCCCTATCCTTGTCTTCCTTTCAGCAGGTGTCCCATGTCTGAGAGCATCGCCTTACCGAATGTAGGGCTCGTCTGGGCATCTGCTGTCCTATTGTCATCGCTTTTGTAAGTTTGCTCATAATTCTGGTCTCATGTCATATCTCCTTGTGCGTAATAATCCCGCTTCACAAAGATGCGCAAGTTGTTTTACGTCTAAGAAAGTCCACTTGTACTTTGAAAATCTTAAGCTTAAGCGCTTCACGTTGATGGCACTTCGCAGGTGGACGTTTCGGTTAAGTGGCGACTTCTGAAAGAGCTTCGGTCAAAATGGGGCGGAAGCTAACTAAGGACTTCACGCTGCCGGGATGCTCGGGTGGAGGCTGTGCGAGACCTTCATCACGCATGCTTGTCTCGCTCTAGCCTAGGGCCTGACGCGAGGCGGCCGGCCAGTTTGACTACCGCCGGCATAGGCGCACCCAAGCCGTACCGGCCCCGGTTATATTAGACCATGGGTACAAAAGAAAGAAGAGACAGTGCGTCCAATTCCGAATATTCCATGTTCGCACATGGTCATGACTTTCAACTTACGTCGTTCGCCGATACAAAGCATGCATTTAGACGGGCAAGCAGTGCTCGGACCGCAGGTCGTCTGCGCGGGGAAATCTGCATTTCATTCGTGTTAACGATATTAGTGTGTGCGGCATTAACAATGCGCATTTGTGTAATTCTTCCTCTCGTACTTTCTCACACCTCATGGGGTCGCATCCTGCCTACAGCCGTACCCAGGAGCTCGCGCGGCCGCCAGCTTCCTACACCAGAACGCCGAAAGAGCAAAGCCGCCTGCACGCAGCAGCACAGAGCCATCCCCCAGCCAGCACGATCGCCGGGTCTCGGCAGTACGAGTCCCCGTGTATTCATGCCACCAGTGTTCATACCGTCGACGTTTTCGCACTCCTACGCCAACTGTGTTGCCCTCTGCCGCCCAGAGCGCCACGGACATCTGCTGGGCGTTTCTTAGCTGTGCGCAGGTTCAGCGTCATCGGCGTCTGGTGACGAGGTCGTTTACATGAGACACTGCGTCATTTTGAAGCCGTTGCATCTGCCGCGATCGGCGGCGTGTGAAGCGCGTAATCCTTCGAACGGCGGCCGGCCGCCGGCGCCGGGCACACGTCCGTGCTCTGCCCGGCTCCCGGAGGCGTTTCATGGCGCGCCGGAGCCGGCGGCGCCGTCATCCGGCGCCGTTACCGACTTACCACGCACTCTGCGGCGCCGTTCCCGCGGCCGGTAATCGCACCATTCAGCCGGGCCGCCGCCGGCCGGGCCGTTATTGGTACAAATTGGCGGCGGCCGGGCCGGCCTGCTGACTCGGCCGCCGCCGCCGCCGCCGTCGACGCTCGTCGGACCGTCGACGGCGGTGGATTGGCGGCGCCGCCGCCGGCCGGCCGTGCTGAGGTGGCTGCCGTCGCCGGGCCCGGCCGGAGGAGGCCGCCGGGCCCGCGCCAGGGACGTGCGCGAGCTAGGCGGACGGCGTCGAGAGGGGGATGGCTCTGTGCTGCTGCGTGCAGGCGGCTTTGCTCTTTCGGCGTTCTGGTGTAGGAAGCTGGCGGCCGCGCGAGCTCCTGGGTACGGCTGTAGGCAGGATGCGACCCCATGAGGTGTGAGAAAGTACGACGACAGTGCGTCTGTTATCTTCGACTGAGCTGTCGAAGGTTTCTCCCGTTATCAGCCTCATAAAAGTAAAATGTTAGCGGCGTGATCTGGCCGGGTATGCCCATTGCTTTGGGAGGATAAAGATCTGCCCCTAAAGGCATGTTGGTATCCGAGTATAGTAACCAGACTTCGTAATATTTGTTAAGTATAGCCCAGCTGAGGTATTGTTACAGACACATTACTTGCTGCAGACCCTTCGGAAGTTTGGCCATCGGCGTCGTAAGCGGTGCAGTACCAAGTAACGGTGTCTGGTTCAGGCTCCAGCAGTTCAATAGCGCATGCGGGCTGCGATGCGACAGGCGTGGGGGGTGGGGTGGGGAGCTGTAGCTGAATAGTTTAGGAACTGTCTTTGAAGGCGTCTGTCTAAAAATAATGTGGGGATCCAGTCGGTCTGGAAAAGCAGTTTGTTATTTCTAAACGCGGAATTTCATTGTTTTGCTTACGGCATAGCTTAGCAGTGATATGCAGTTAAAGTGCATGAGTTTTGCAAACATCCCCTCGTTTAGCACGTTTATTATCGAAATGATATCATTGTTATCAACACAGGCAGCTTGTAGCGGTGCACGAAAGAAGCGTGATGTGCTGTGACCCGTTTGTTCTCGGCGGCGCCGACGGCACGCCGTGTCCTGCACGGTATTTGGCAGTCGTATTTAGCAGCGGCGTTCCGCCGGCGGCGAGTTCCGCCGCGGCGGGCGGCGTGTTTTTCCGAGTCAGCCGGGCGCAGACGTCATTCGTCTCCGAGCTGACCTAATTTGACTCTGAATGGGTGCGATCGCGAAATGAGCTGACGGTTGGTGCGGCTGTCGTAATGAGATTCGGCGCGCGCCGCCAGATAAGCAGCGGGCGACGTGGCGGCGGCGCGGCGTGGCGCGGCCCAACCCCGGCCAGGCAGCGACAGACGACTGGCGGCGTTCAGGACGGCGGGACAAACGGGATTCAGGGCTCGGTTCAGGATTGTCAGTGCCAAACGCGGGGTCCGTCGGCGACGAACCAAAAAGCGAGCTGCCGTGACAGCGACAGAGCACCGCTGTCGCTGACCACCAACCACCACCGTTCAAATTAGCGGCTGAGACAAAAGCTCCCTCTACCAAGGCATTCTGCACAGTGATGAATGTGCTTGCTTTGTGTGAGTGATGTGCCTCCTGGAACCACTTTTTTGTTAGAATGATGTGCCGTTTAGAACCTACTTTTTCTCGCTGAATAGCGACTGAACCTCTTCATACTCAGCGCTGACATTTCGAGATATTTCTGCTCTGGGGGTGTTCTGAGTTTTGCGTTGCGTTGTGTGACATCGTAACATTTAAAAACGATTTAGAAACACTCATTCTGAAGAATATGTTTCAGCGTTGAGACCGTGCCGTCAAATAGAGGATGGATTTCTAAAAAGCCAATGAACATGCCGGCGACTGGGACCCGGAGTGAAAACGCGAATCAGCTTTTCGGCATCGGGACATAATAGGGAACGAAATAAATGCAAATTCAGGCACTGACCATCTGAAACATGCATTTTCGTGATAAGTCACGCCTGCTTTGGACCACTTCCTTCTTCCGGAAGGCGTGCAGGGACTCCGTGGGTGTTGTATTCATAGTGCCTAGACCATTCATGGTAATTTCAAAATGGGTGTTACTTGGAAAGGAATAAAATCTAACAATGGGGCCGTTGCACCGGCTGCTGCACCTTCCGTTCAGGCGTCGTCAGTTGACGGTCGGCCGCGAAGCGCCCGACCGTCGGCCGTCGCGCCCGCGAAGCGCCGTCCGGGATGCCCGGACAGTTGGGCGCAGTGCGGGGGCCGGTCGGTGGCGCTGATAAGAATATCCGGACAGTTCGGCACATCCCGGGTCCGCTGATCAGAGCCCCGCTGCGTTGTTGTCGGCCGGTCTGAGGCCGCGCCGGCTCGGCAGCCGGGTCTCGGGGCGCCTGCTGGGCGTCAGAGTCTGCTGCGGCATCCCGCTGACGTCGCTGACCGGTCTGAGGCCGGCTATCGAGTCACGCACTGTCGGGACGCCTGAGGCCGCCGGGTGCCGTCGCCGCCGGCCGGTCCGCCCACGTCGGCCGTCCGGACGCCGTTCTCCTGACCCGGCGGCCGGCCGGCCGATCGGCGCGCCGCCGCGCTCATATCGAGCGGCCGCCGCTCGAGCAGTCTGCCCCGCGCGCCCCGCGGCCCCGACCCCGCATCGCCTCCCGCTTGGCGTGGCAGAAATGTCGCCCGCTTCGCGCCGGCTGCGGCCAACTTTATCGGGCGACGAGCGGCGGCCGGGCGCGTCCGCCACGGACCCGGCGTCCCCGCCCGGACGGCAGGGCGGGCGGCCACGGCGACCCGGCCTCGCGTCGCGCCGGGCCGCCGGCGGCGCGGCGCGTCTGTTTGTCAGGCGGCCGCGCCCGGCTGAGTCCCGGCTTTTCGTGGCGTTGACCCCGAATTTAGAACGATTGCCGAGCGACTGCTCGGAAAAAGTTCGTTTGATGTCGAAACATTGCGGCCGTCACTGAAGTTGGCGTCTGTCAACGCGTGCCGCTGCGAGGCTGGGTCGCGGGGTCGCTGCAGCTTGCAGCTTGCGTCGTGCTGCATTGCTGCAGGCGCTCCTAACATATTATTCAGTGGCGCGGAATGTAGCCTGGTGGTCGTGGGCGTTTCAGCGGACATTTGTCCTGTGCAAGGGGGTTGCCATGTTGACGAAAGCAGCGTTCGTAAGCGGCCGCCCACGAGTTGGAGCTGGTGACGTGGGCGCCGCAGCAGTTTGCGACTTTACGAGCGGCAGTAGCCGGCCGACACGCCCGTCCCGCCAATCGAATCGGCCGAAATCGGTCCATCGTCTGACCGTACGGCCGCCGGACAGCCGTCAGACGTCGCCGGCATGAGACGGGACGGAACGGGACCTAGCAGGGTAGGCTAGGCTAGGACAGGACAGGACAGGACAGGACAGAGCGGAACAGGGGAGGACAGGACCGGACAGGATGGATGTGGACCGACCAGGACAGCGTAGGACTGAGCAAGACAACACAAGACAGAATAGGACAGGACGGGACGACACGATACGTGACGGGACATGACAGGCAAGGGTTGCGTGGTTACGTGGTAGAAAAAGGAAAGTCCAAGATTGTATGGGAAGGAAAATGATTTCAAAGAAAGGAAACATTAGGCCGAAGAAGACGAGGCCGGATGCAACAGGACGTGACCGGGACGGGATCGACCCGTGCTCCGAGCCTGGACGGCGACCTCGCCGGCGTCGCAGCTGCAGGCGGGATCAGACGCTCCGAGAGAACGCCGCCGGCCGCAAATCCCTGAAATATATGGCGGCCGGCTGCCGCCGCCCGGACGGCACGTGTCCCCGTCCCGGCTGCCGCCCGGACGGCACGTGTCCCCGTCCCGGCCGCCGCCCGGACGGCACGTGCGCGGCGGCCGGCTTTGAGGTCGGCCCGGCCCTGGGGGCGATGCTCGAGGTCACCGTCCGCCGGTCATTACCGCGACTTCCGAGCTCGCTAGGGGCCCGGACGATGGAGGTCCGGCCTGGGATGAGCGCGAGACATGTGATGTGGCCTGCGGTTCGCCGGCGGGTCCGGCGGGCACAGGGACGCCACTACTCGGCCGGGGCGCCGAGCGGACCTCGGCCGCGGAGAGGCTGCTCTGCCCGGCGCTCGGTGCCGCCTGGCCGCGCGGCGGCCGTGATGCCGCGTGCTCGCAGCCCGAGGGCCGCCAAATCGGGCCTCCCATCGACCCATCGGCGCTGCCGGGCCGTCCCATCCATTGTCGGGCCGGCCATGTCTTTGCGAAAGCACCGGGCCGGCCGCGGCGCGGCGGCTGCTGAATTAGACAGAGGGCCGGCCGCCGGCCGCGGGGCGGCGGGCCCGCGGTGGCTGCAGGTGATGAGCACGGCCGCTCCGGCCGCCGGCGATGTGCGGCGCCGCGGGGCGCCGGCCGTGCGGTCGGCAGCGCTCGACGTCCGCAGCGACGTTTCCATTGAGCCGTCACGTGCACGCATTTGCCCATCTGGGCTGCGGCGCTCGGTTTATTTGCAGCCGTTGGTTCCTGAACAGGGCGGCCGCCGTGGCTGTGACACGCCTCGTTCGCGGCGCCGTCGCGGCCCGGTCTCGCGAGCTGTCAGCTTATCGGAAGGGAGGGCGGTGTAATTCACCGTGGTCGCCGCCCGGGGAGCCCGCTTTGAGCTGAATAAACCAGCTCCCTGTTCAGAAGACTGACGAGCTCTGAAGCCCGGCCTGATTACGGCCATTCGCAGGATTACCTGCTGTCTCTCCTGAGCGGATCCCCGATGGCCGCACAATGAAGCCTTCTGAGCGCCGGTATCTGTCGGCGGGGGCGGCGTACAGTGTAACTCCGGGGGCTCGCGGCGTACCATCCAGGGGAAAGGTACGTGCGAAGTAAAAATACATCTGTTGGCAGCGAAGTACGTAAAACGTCCTGCTGCGAGCAAGAACTGGGCAATGTTCTTACCACGTCGCCGAGCCAGAATGTCTAAACGAGGGTGATTCTTGCCGGATGTCATTCTAGCGCTCATTCGTAGGTTGACGCCTACTTAGGCGAGATACATTATTTTCTTGATTCCTTTTGTACATTCTGCCACGACAGGCAAAGGCGTAGGAACGGGAGGCATGGTCCCCACCTTTTTGGAAATTGTACCATTAGCCCCATGGGGAAAACATCTTCCCCTCCCCGACTGTTTTAGATACTTCTACGCTCGTTATGATAAGGCAAGGTTTTAGTTTTGCTTGCTTCAGTGCCGACACGAGTAGTCCCTGACGTGTTTTTTTTTTCGCCCACTGCTCGGAATCAGGCGACCAGGAGTGTTCCCGCCCTTCCCACCGCGGAGTTCCTCTCGTAAGCTCCCAGAACATGTCATTAAGCTGTCAAAACAAAGAGTATGTCATGGCATGACATTCCACAGATAAATGGGGAAAAAGATGCGCGACTGTTATGCAGCAGAACCATCTTTCGTCGGCGGACTGTGATAAACGCCAAGGCGGAAAGTAATCTCAGTCAAGTCGCTCACGACTGTCAGCTTTTCCTATACCATAAACTCTACCTTACGGGTTTGTGTTAACCAAAAGGACTTGCTCCGAAAAGATGTGCTGAAGCAGTGCTCCTGGTCTCAGTAGCATGCTGCTCCTAGTAATTTATCCGCGTCGTAAGTTTGTGAAGGATGTCATGAGCGTGGCGTCGATCAGAGCGTCAGAAAACAGCAGCCAGCGAGCGGCGTGACCGCGGGGTCGTCGGACGCTGCGGCGCTATTGAGCGGCCGCGTCGTTCGTGACCGCCGGGCCCTGGACCGTGCCGACCTTCGTGCCGGCGGTCTCCGAGAAGCCACGGACGATCACGAGAGCTGCGGCGCGCGCCGCGGAGACGTCGCTAGCTCGGGCCGCGCCTGGCCGTCTGAACGAATGGACCGTGCTGGTGACGAGACTTCCTGCAGGCGTGGACGGCTTGTTATCAGGTCCCGCTCCTCTGCCGGTGGACGGGACGCGTGAGGCCCGGCCGTGGTGGCAGGACGTTGGCGTGTCCCGGCCGGCCGACGGTGCGCCGCGGTCGCCCCGCCGCGCCACGCTCGCCGCCCTCTGGGACGGCCGGTGCGGTCGGCTGATTAGGCTGACCGGCCGGCCGGCCGTCGGGACCGCCGGCCGAGCGTGACTGGCCGCCGCCGCGCCCCTGACATTGTCCGACCGTCCCGTTGCCCACACGGTCCGATCGAGTGCTGCGTGACCCGGCTGGTGATGCGCTGGAAAAGTCAGGCGCAGCAATGATGCGGGTGGAGTGGCCGTCATATCGTGAACGTACACACATTCATATTAACGCACATACACACATACATGCGCCCTTGCATACATACATACATAGATACGTACATACATGTACCCTTGCATACATACATACATAGGCATGTACTTACATACATGCATACATATATATGCACCCGTCAAGTGAATGTCCCACCTTTAGCATACGGGTTGAACTGAGATGGGATGTAACTTCTAGGCTAACGATTTTTATTATACGTTGTGTTCCAAACGTCCATATTTATAACGCTCTCGGCGCGGTTTGCCGGGCATTTCCGCCCGTGTCCTGTTCATCCGTGCTCTTGTGAACTGGTGCGTTACGGCGCGGGCGGGTGCAGACCAGTGAACGTTGTCACAGACCTGTGCTGCGTCGGCCGGGCGACTGTGGAATATAGTTGGTATGCATCACATTTCCTGTGGGGCATGTCTGGACAAATGAGGGTAAACCGATTTTTTTGTGAAAAGTGGACGAAGGCGGAACATTTCATATGACCGAGTTCCACCGATCGCTATTCTGTCGAGTCCAGTGCGTGAGCTGCCAGCCGTCGTAGCCGGCCAGTGTCTGGCGGCGACGGGGCAGTCTATGTCTGCTGTAAAACAGCGTAGCGTAACACTTGTCGACTCGAAAAGGAATACTAAAGATCTGCAGTTTGAGACGGATGCAGGAGCTTGCGTTTATCTCACGGACACGTATCTAAATCACCATCTCCTCGCGTGGTTCACATTAGAACGTAAGTATCCATGTCGACCGCTGCACCGAGTCTACGCGACCCTCAGGGTTGTTGGATCCTGTCGGCGTCCTGGCCGGGCTGATGGAATTTGACGGTCCCTGAGCCGTCCGTTGGGACGATCTGCGGCCGCTGGCGAGGGCGGCTGTGCACCCTGCCTCGGGTGAGGTTGGCTCTCCAGAGGACCTCGGGCGATATGGGCGACAGACGCGTTTTGTTCTCCCAATGGTCCGACACAAGGCTCAAATGTCCGCCGAAAAAGTTCTTGGGAGTGGAAACTTTTTCATCAGATTCATATTTTACGTGGCACGTTTGTGAAAGCCTCTCGCTAAGCCGCAGAAAAGCAGAACGTCACGTGAAATAATTTGCGCGTGGCACCTAGCGCGTTTTTGCGAAAACATCGGAGGAACAGCAAGTTCTGAGAACAGTCCATTTCCTCTTAGCCGTGTGAAATGCGTTACTGAAAATGCAGCATGCACTTGCTCCGGAGTCGGGAGATGTATGAGCATGTGTGGGGTGGGAACCGGCAGTTAAGTGTAGAACATTTCCAAGATGTCATCAACGGTCGTTTGCAAGTCATAAACGCGTTTCGGCAGACCTCCTGGTACCAGCATTTTGAAACAGCTGCTCACGGCAAATTGCGTTACTGCGGCAAATTTGCATTGCATAATACAACAGGCATCACGTTATGTTGGAAGTGGCGGGCATTTGGTGTCTGGCTTATTCAGGAGGTTCTGGTGACGACAGACTTCCGGCGAAACTGAGCGCCTCATGGGTCCGAACAATCTGTGTCAGAGGCTCACCGGCCCCAGGCAATCTCGCTGGATCGCGGGCCTCATACCGGCTCCGTGGCGCCTCTGATGGTCTCGAAATATAAACGGCAAAACTAACGGCAAACATCCGCTGTCGAAATGTGCTCCTGGGTGGTTTTGTCGCCTTTCGTTATGAGTCGCGAACGCTCGCTGCGTGCGCACCAGGGATGAAAACTTGGCTCGTCAGCGCTCAAACACCGTCGTCGCCGGATCTGCGTCGTCCCGAGTTTGGACGTAACTGGACCCGTCGAGCGCTCCCTTGGCAGAGACCTGTGGATCTGGGACCGGGAAGCATGCGAGTTTATTTTTGGCTGCGTAATCGCTTGTTGTCCGGTGGTCATCTGCCGCTGCTTCGCAAGTAAGTGAGGAAGCTGAATCTGCAGACTTGTAAGTATTCCACGCCCATTCAGATTCAGATTCAGATGAAGCTTATTCGGATTTGGGGACGCCAGGAGAGAGTACTTCAAAACCCGTCGTGATTGTCTGAATCGCAGGACTGGCAACAGGTGTGGTTCCTGGTTGGTTCGTTGCTGATGGCCGTTCATTATGACCCCTGGTATCGAGGTCGTCGGCACCGCAGCACAGTGCATTATCACACCGTGCATGAGGACAGCACTGTTAGATCTAGATTAGATTTAGCTTAGACTAGAAGCGGGATCATACACTAGAACTGATCGTCACTCTGCAAGGTCCTGAATGGAAAGGCCGAAACATTCGATCGGGACTGGACTGTTATTCGCGGTTGCCGACGCGCCTCGGCCCTGACGCCACGCTATTGCTCAACGATTGGTCTCACGTCCGGATCGTGAAGGACTCGAGTTGATCGTGTGAACCCGCTCGACGCAGTTGCCGTTGTCCAGGATTGGGGCACAAGCGGGGCGGACTACAGGGCAAGTGCTGCGGAGCTCGGAGACTGCAGAGAGCCCGCGTCGTCCCGTCGCCGCGGCTACGACGCACGCGATATTCCCGTCAACGCAACCTCTTCAGCGGCCGTTTGATGTCGTTCGGCCTTGACATTCAGCCCACTTGGACGCGGCGCGGTGCTGCAAATCGCGTCCTCTCCCCGGTCGCACATTTTTCTAATCTTATCTGGCTTGCTCAGCCGTTTCAACTCGGGCGGGCTCGTTTTTTCCTCGGGAATCTGTTATGCCGGCCCCCTCCCGGCATCTGGTCACCCGGCCGGGCGTGGACGCGCGCCGCGTGCCCTTGTTGCGCGCGGCCGGCGCCGGCCGCGCAGCGCCGGGATATGGATCGCCGCCGTCTCCGCGGTGCAAGAGCGGCCTCTCGGCGGCGGCCGCGGCGAATCGATACTGCGCGACGGCCGGCCTCAGTTGGCCCGAGGCGGCGCCGCCGGCGGCCGCGGTCACCGGCCAGCTGTCGGCCGCGCTCCGTCGCGCCTGCCGCGCCGCCAGTATGTGCCCTCGCCGCCACGGTGAGTGGTCGCCGGCCCCCTCCGCCGCCGTGCGGGCCCGGCCGGCCGGCCGGCGTGCCGGGCCGTGCCGGCGCCCGGGGCAGCATGACCGTGCTTGTGCATGTGCGTGTGGGTGGTCGTTCGTGCCGGCACCGCGGCGTCGCCGGTCCGCGCTGTGCGGGGGACCGGTGGTGTGTAATCGTCGTGCCGTGCGGTCGGCGCGTGCTGCGGTCGCCGGAGCGGCTCCGGTTGGACCGCGGCGCGCCCGGCCGCCGGTTTGTACCCCCATCACGCGGCCGCCCGGTGCTTTGGCCCTGCTCTCTGTCACCGCTGGGAACCGTCAGTAATCCCATCGAGCGAAATATGGGCGCGGCGTTCGGCGGCCATCCCGCGCGATAGCTCTCCGGGCCCGGCCGCTCAAAGCGGCCCGCGACCGGGCCTGATAAAGTTTTCGCTTGCCAGCCGCGCGTGAAGGGTGAGATAACGCCGAAGTGTGCGAGCTGGGCGGTCCGCGCGATGACCCCACTCTCGGCGATTTGCGGCAGTAAGCAGCTCAGGCTACGAACAGTAGTTCGAATGCCGAAGGGCTCTTTCTGTACCACTCGGTGCCGTCAAGAGCGCGGTGACTTTTCATCACGTCTGGCGTCGAGCGCCGGCTCTGCCGCCGGCCAGCCCATTGACTCACGAACTGCGTCGGGCGTGCCACGTTCTCGCCGTGTCGGCGCGATGCTAGTCTCGCCTCCGTCTCCGGCGCTCGCGGTGGCGGCGGAGCGTCGTCGTTGACTTTGTCCCGGACCCTGAGACGGATGTTGCGGTCCGCGTTTGCGTGTTGTTGATTAACCGGGCCGCGGCGCTGGGGAAGCCTCGGAACAAACACGGGCGCGCGCCCCGGCGCGGTGTCGGCAGGCTGGCGGGTTTCGCCTGGAAATCCTACCCGACGGCGAACCTGATACCAGCTGACAACTAATGGAATCGCAGAGATGGTTTCTACCCGGATGGCATAATGTAGAAGCGTTTTTACCGCGCGTTAGACCAACAGTGTGCAGTGAACTGCACTGGGCCCCGGCAAAGAGCTGGCTCGCTTGGTTCGCGGCTCTTGCACCCCTTCCAACGGGACGCATTAGCCATCGGAATTGCAGACAAATCCATGCGTGCCTCCTGGTGAAAAGCACTAACGACTGAAGCGCACGACAGGTAACAAATATCGTCACTCTTGTTAATGGCTTATCGCGGGACGCGTCCTTCGACTGTTTGCTTTCGGCCACTGATGCCACTGATGTGGGGAAATTAAGGGAAGCTTTTGGTTTTCGGGAAAATCCATCGCCAAACCTCACCCACATGAAGCGGCTCTCTAGCTTTTGAACGGGCGGTGGTGGTAACTACATCGTTAATTGGGCTAGTGGGAAGTTACCGAATCCTGCCGGGTCTCAAGAACGATTTACCATTAGCAGTCTGTCAACCTCGACGTGCTTAGGTTTAATTCTGTGGGTGATGTACCTGGCCGCCCCAAGCCGATATGCGTCTCCAACCCAAACCAAGTGTCCCGGCAATGATTGGTATTGACAAGCTGGGATTTACAGCTGGGGGACATTAGTACCAGACGTTAAACGCTTAGAGCAGGTGCACATGTGAGTCGCACCTCTTGCAACATCGCATGAGGCATCTAACAAACCTCGTGATAAAATCCTGTGATGGTTCGGGTGAAACAGATGTGTAAGCGCGAGGAGGGTCAGTTTGTTTTATTTGGCAAACTGTTTGGCCAGTTTGACCACATAATTAATTTGCATCTTTTTCATGTGGCAGTGTTTTAGCTAAATTGTTGGAGACTGCAGTCGATAGAAATGCGAGACCATGACATTGAAAGTACTTTTACATCCGAAGCACTGGGAAGTTGGCACAACCAGGTAACATGAGCGTCATACTCATATTGTTCGAAAAATCCGAGTATGTTGACTCTTCGGCCTTTATTTAACTCATTGTCACTTTTGACTGGCTGTTGCTGGAATATGCAGTGCTGCGCGGTTTTTGTGAACTTGCGGATGTGCTTATCCCGGTAGTGGTGTTGTTTGCATAGTGCAACGCATCACGTTTCCAAATACTTTGTGAAACCGAGACCGGTTGATTTCTGAATTGCATAGGTCTGTAGCCATTTTTTAAAGCCAGTTGACGATTTTGCTCGGTTTTTTTAGCCAGTTAAGTAAATACGTATACGTTGATAAGCCTATCATTGGAATGATTAAGGCAGTTTATAGTAATCTCGTTTCGATTTGGCTGTGTCACAATTTGCGGTCACCATAGACTTGAGACAGAAGCATTCATATCGGCGTGGACCTAGCAGTTGCATCGCCGTTTACGCGCTGTCGTATCATCTTCAAAGGGAGACAGCCAAGCAGATAAAACAATGCGAACATGTATGAGTACAAGAGGAATGCTGTACGCAGGTCAAACAGACACAGCGTTCAACGTACAACATCTTTTCGACGAAGGTTAGTGCCGCTGCATTGCCGTAAACACACCTAGCCCAAGCCGACCCTGACGCACCATACTCGCTGCGCTTTGAGCAGTATCAGGCTTATAACGTTTTTACCGTTTCTCTTCAGCTCAGAACGGCGATAGGCGTTGTAACTGCGCCATCCAGTCACACGTTTTCCACGTGGTAGTGAGGCTGGGGTGCAGCGTGTGCTAGTTGGCTAAAACAGCACCGCCAACACAACATCCGTCGTAGTGAATGTGTGCTAAATCACTCACGTTGACGATGACAGTCGGTAGCCCGGGGCGTATATGGCTCTCATATGCCGCCAACAGTGTCCGGCGTGTCTGGTAGTCCAGCCAGATGCAACGGGCGGGATGGTACCGCTTTCACGGCGCCGTCGCAGCAACAGTTTCAGACCGTGTATTCGGGCAAACGTTATCTTCGCTCTCCATTTCTTGCTGGCGTTTGTTTTGGCCGCGCGGCGCGTGAGCTCCGACGCCAGCGTCGCGTCGGGGCCGGGCCCGGATCCAAATCGAATCTGCCGCGGCTCACTCGGCGGCGGACGGCGCTGCTCGAACGGCCCAGGCGTTTCCACCGCCGTCGCCGCGGCCATCGCTCATGGGCCGACTAATCGGCGCACGACTTCGCGGCCGCCCTGGGCCGGCGGAAAGCGCCGGTCGCGGCCGCTGTCGATCATTAGACGGTGTTTGTCGTGGCGCCGGGCCAGACGGCGTGAAGCCGACGGGCGCGCGGTGTCCGACACACTTGACGGAGCTCGGCTGGGGTTCTCAGGCTCAGCCGCACGCCATTCTGACGTCAGGGTGGTGACGTCGTCCCGTCTGGCGTCACGGCACGCGATCTGTCGGGCTTGCAGAATAACATGAGCCGAAACAGAGATGCGACGTGACTGAGGAGTATTGCCGCCCTTCCGCCGCGTGTCGGGAGGGAATGACTACTTCTGTTTGACACGCGGTGTTACCTCCCACTATTGCGATCAGGCCCAGCGACGGCGTACTCGTAACATGCCATCGCTGTTCGCCTAAACCTTTTTTCACTGATCTCTTCTCGGCCGCTTTGTGGACTGCCGGCTCGGGTTCTACGCGATGGGCTTTACGCCGGGTGCGCTGACATAGCTGGTTAGCTTTAATCAAAGTTTTTACTTGTATTGGTCATACTGGTTTTAAGCCTTTCTCTGTGTTGATATAACACATCTGTACGGCATGGAAACGTCACATATGCACAGGCCGGTCACTTTGAAAGCCTGCAGACCGCAAATTATAAAGAACGCGATTGGAATTTTTGGTAAAATTCACCGGAACGTTGTGTTGTGCTGTTCAGCTGTGAACAGGGGTACGTTGGGCCTGATGTGGCGCCGGCTCGTTTTGGCCATGCACGTTTTCGCGATATAGTCTTGTGAAAACCTACTACCTACTACCAAAGTGCTTTGCTTAACATGTCCTGGGTGGTGCGATGATTCCGGACGAGGACTTAGCCAATCACGTCGTGTCAAATCCGAACTTGGCAGAACCCATTTGTAGCGTTTCCGTTGCGCTTTTGCTGCATTTTCGTTTCAAGTTCAGTTTCATCGTCGGTGCGTTGGTATGGCATTCGAATCCCTTCATTCAAAATTTCCACTGGAGTGCCACCGGTGCAGCCCTGTGCTACGCGCCAGTCATCTTGCGCTTGCTCGCCCGCACCGCCAAACCGGATTCGTGTGCTTTGTCTCGTCGAAAGTCATTGTTCAGTGTCGACTTGAGGCAGCTCTGCGCGCTGTGTTAACGAGGCGGCCGCCTATCTACGGACAAAGAGCAGTGCCAGGCGCAAAAACCCATTTTGAGAGAGGGCGTGTGCCCTGCTTATGTAAGGCTGTCTCCGGTTTGGACTGGCCAGTACCACTTACCCGAGCATTGCGAGGAAAACGGTCGTCCGGTCGCCTGTCGGCCTGTTTTTGTTGTGTTTACGCACCGAAATTTTGGTCCACCCAGATGCATTCCATTCCCAACTGGGGCCTGCGAAGTCGCAGCAAATTGTCAAAAAAAAAATTTCAAAGCGTTTCAAAGCGTTCGAAAATTTTCAAAGCGTCTGTCTGCAGCTTACATTCCCAGATGTCCTGGGAATGTATGCTGTAGACAGACTTGTTTTTATGGCTTCAGTTTAAAGCAATTCGAACCTGATCACTGTCGGTACCGTCGTTTTCTGTTTTTGCACACTCGAGAGCGAACCTGGGACAGTCTCCCAGGGCGCATTTTCATAAAGACGGATCTCTTCCTCTCTCTCTCTTCCTCCCTCCCCCCTCCGTCCCCTCTCTCTCTCGTCTTGTTTTGTAAGCGGACCCTTCTACTTCGTACCCATCCGTCGCTCTGAATCGGAGGCGCTTTGCCAGCATAATTTAGGAATCGATGCCGAAGAGCTGGGATGTCTTGTTTATGCACGTCTCGACTCGACGGAAAACGGGCCCAGGTTGTAGAATTTTACGTTCCCGGGCCAGCGATGTTTCCACAATACTCCGACGCATCGCACCAATACGATGAACATATTCTCATATCGTAGCTTTTTGCTTTCTGACCGTTTCAGAGCGAGTTGTTGGCACTTTAGGTATGGTTTGTCACGGGATGTTGAGCAGAAAAGTGGAGGTTTTGAAGATATCATTTCGTCAGCGTTTTTTCACCATGATACCTTGTCACCTTGATATCATACCCTAAATTGAGCAATTTTGACATGCTTATTCTCAGCAATATAAATTAGAAAGTGATATCCGTATTTCATTCGCCAAATCTACCTTGCTGCGGATTTATGTTCTGCGGTTGCACCGAAATCGCCTATGTTCGGGGCGTGTGGGGGGTTACGCTCAACGATATTAACAGAAAAGGATTGGTCGCATCCCATTTGTTGAATGTGGCTAAAATCGTACTCTTTGCACGCCTAGCGCGTGCCGTAGTGCAAACGTCGGAGTTGTAATACAGAAATGAAATGCTCAAACATTATGGCGCAAAGCACGACTTTTCTACGTCGTGCTTTGCGTCACATTTCTACGTCGTGTCATATAGCCTGATAGCTTGAGATCTTGAAGAATGTGTCACTTAGTCATCTACCATTGTTTCATTGGTCCATTTGGATTTGGATGATAAATAATCGAGAAACTGGGCTAATCTGGTAACTTTGACAACCAGCTTATTGCACCGATCATGGAAGACAGATAACCAGACGCTTCAAACTTGTCGAAATAATCCAACAACTATACGCATTGCACTGATATGGAAAAAAGCGAACAGATAGCACACTAACGTGGAAAAAAGGCGAGACGCAATGTAATGGTATGGGGGAAGCAGACAGCCAGGCACTCTGGATTACTTAGGAGAAAAACCGGACCGTCAGGCAAGCTGCTGATAGTGCGAATGGTTTTCGCCACTGTTCTCAGTGTAGGGCACCGAAATGCCCGATATCAGCAAATGTAGAATCTGCGTGGAAAATGAACACATGCGAACTGTCGAAAGATACCATGAACAGAGGTTGGGCGCCGAATGACCCTGCAGTCGGTGCGCCCCTAAGCCCCAATAACCAACCATGAACAGAGGTAATGCGTACAAATTGTAGCCGATGTTATGTGCTTAACATGTTCTTTTGCCGTTTGACTCATCTGCATATGGCGATGGGTTTTTGGAAGGGCTCAGGTCCCTCCGAAAGAAGTATATAGAAACCGGAGCCATCCAGTGTGTTGATGATTTAACGCCACGTCCGGTTCACTCGCAGGCTGAGGCGCCTGATAGCCGAAATTCGCCTCGCCTCCTCTGGTGCGCCCTCCATTACCGCGAAAATCTGCGGGCCCAGGTGCATGACCTGTTGCTTATTACTCGTTATTTGGTCAGCAGTTATCTCAGCGGTGCACTGACTGCAGACTGCACTCAACATCTCGTAACTTTCACAAATTACGGCTTCTGCTGTGAATGTTGTGGCTGTTCCAGACATTACCACGCTTGCTGTGATCGGAACCATTTATCAAGAGACAGATGTGTTCGTGCGGTTTGTCGCACCTCACCGTTTTCAATCATCGCGCCTGGTCTCGGTGATAACCCGCGGGTATTGTTCATGTCAGGAACCCATGTTCAGCCCGCAGTTTATCTCACTGCCGCGTTGTTAATGGCTTCAGAGTGCCGGAGTAACCGCATGGGACCCCATTTACGCGTGTGAGCGCGGGTCACTTTGACATCCTGCCCGCTGGTCTGGACGCGAGGGAGCCATGGCTGTGTGCCGTTGATTGTTGGGGCCAAAAATGCTCTCTGATGCCAGACTTCCGTGGCCGGAGCACGTTGCCCGTTCTGAAAATCTTCTGCTGTTGAAAGAAAGGTGTTACCTTGCCCTTTGGCATGTTCTGGAGGTACCGCTTCATTTATGTATTTTGACGGGTTTGGGTCCCCATGTGTAAACGCATTAGTTATGTGTTATGTCTGTTCATGATGGTTGCTATTGCGCCGATGAATTGACATCGTTCAGTTTTAATGCTCACCTCGAACATTTACTGGAATACGATTCTTGTTCTTTCATTCATTTTCTTCCCTGGAATTTGAGTGTAAAACGCGGTTGTAGAGAGTAATTTAAGGGCGGGTACTTGCTCGCCTGCTCCTCAGGGTTCTTCTTAGCCCTCCGGCGAGCGCATCTTAGTGACGCAGGGAGGTGATTTGGGGAAGTCGATAACAAGGGAATTGTATATCGAATGAATGCAGATGTTAAGACCAGGACACTTGCCAGTCACACTCCAATGCATTTCGTGTTTTCTTCAGAGGCTAACAGCCGTATGGCGTGACATCTGCTGGTAACTGATGTACACAACTGCATCCTACTCTGATATTTCTTTGTGAGCATTTTCTGGCGTGTGATTTCAACTATCTGCCTTGAAATACGGAGGATGCAGCTCATGTGCTGGCTGTAGACTAGGCATATAGCGATGCCATTATTTTACGATGGTCATTTGGAGATCCATAGCATGCCATTTGCATTGTGTTATCATGCTTTGCCCGCCCCAGGGACAATGTTTCAAAGTGCTCTTGTTATGATCAGGACTTTTTGGTTGTCGGCCTCAGGCCGTCGAACTGTCGATCGTGCTGTTCTGTTGGTCGCCCCAGCGTTGTAGTCCTCATGTAATAGATTTAGAAGCGTAAGCCGGTGGGTTGGTGCTGTCTCACTAAAATGTATATTCTGGTATTGCGACTTTGCCTAATAAAAAAGCGTATCGTGCCGTCAATGGCCACATATTGGGAGGAACTCACGGAACTCTAGGCTAAAGTAGTTGCGGTCTTAGATGGGGACGGCCCGAGTGGATCGGTGCTGTTTCGGTGCGTTACTGAATTTTTTAGTGAGTATAACTATCTACTGAACACGTTTAGGACCAAACGTATTAACAACTGAAGGTCACTATTAGGGCAGGGGAAACATCAGGCGTTTGCTCTTGGGGTTTCGAATGAAAAAGTGAGTAAGTATGGTCGTCGCACACCAAATCTCTACATTCTCTGGAGTGATCTTTTCGTGTTCACCCTGCCTGAAAATTGTTATTGACAGTTGGGCGCAAAATTTTCGTCAGACTATTGGCATTCCAACCTGTTACGAACCATGAAATTAGATTGTCTGCATTTCATGCTCGCTTATCATTGGCCCAGCCTCGGATCAGGTGGGTTTGAAAGTCTCTCGGATGCTGCCGTTTAAGAGAAAATGGGCTTTCTGTCGATATTTCTGCCAAATGCATGAATAGTCGACCCCAGAGAAATCTTCGGTGTATCCGTGTGCGTCATACTCCCCATTTACATGCGTTTCGAGCACGTGCAGCTCACATTTCCCTGGAGTTCGGCCCCGCACAGAGAGCTGCCGCGGCCGGCGGACCGGACTGAAATTGGCACTCGCGGCTTCTGGAGCACCCGGCACGCCCCGTCCGGCCTCGCAATGTCGCAGACCTGCCGCCCGCCAAAACTCGGCTGGCCGTGGCATTGCCGCCAAATGCCACCACCAGGAGCTGTGGAAGGTTTTGTCCGCGCTGCGATACTCAGGTGAAATGGCAGGCGTAAGATAGGGAGAAATAGTTGTGGCATGGAATTGAAGACGGACATGATGGAAAGGAATTTTCCTTTTTGCTTCCGTTCGGAGGTGTCGTTGATTCGACTGATGAGCTGACGTGGTTCACCTGGTGCCCGGAATGATATCGGCTACGTGACAAAAATTATTTGTTAGACAAACATGTAGGTGTACAACATTTTTATTTACGCGCGAGAGGTGATGAGTCTCTTTTTTAATTCGTAAATGCCGCTTTTTCCGAGGTAGCCTTACGTAACTAGCTTTCACGGAGATAAATTCACGCGACCGTATTTGAGAGCGCGATTAAAAATGTAGGACATCGCATGGTTCACGCGTGTGGGAAACGGCCAACAACAGGCGCACCCAGACGGCAGGCACTCGATAATTCACATTCGCTACAGGATCACATCAGCATGCCGACATGTAATCGGACTGGCCGAGTGCGTGTCGTGGCCGATACCCCTGTTCATGGTTTATTCACGCCGGCGCCGCTGCTCGCGCCGGCGTCGGCGGGGTCGCACGCCCCCTCACGGCGCGTGCCGCCGCCTGTTGTCCTCTGCTGGGCTGGACGGCCGGCCGCAGCTGGACGGTTCCCATCGCTGGCGCCGAGGTGTGCCGCCGACCGCACCGCCGCGTGACGGGTGACGGTTAGCGCCGACGACCGCAGGACGACTCCCCCGCCTTCTTCCTTTTAGCTGAGGCCGCAGGCCGCCAGCCCTCGGCTTCCTCCGTCCATCTGAGTAGCCACATGGAATTCACCGCAGTGAACGACGAACGTGTGCTGGCGGGCGGTATATGCAGGACGCCTCCTCAGCAGAAGTGACCACAACGGGAACTTGTCAGCTGGAGGTAGCCATACGCCGACCACTCGGCTAGCTGTGATGGTAAACGCAGACCGACCTCCCCAGGCAACAGTGGGAACCGCAGGGAGCCGTCCTCAGCCGACAATAGTAATGTTATTACTCTGAGATGAATCATTGGTTTACCGGTTGGTGCCCGTTCCAGTCAGACGTTCACTGACGTCATTATGAGATTGATAACGCCTGCGAAAGTTGCTCGTAACTATTCCGTCAATGCTTCCATCATTTATCAAAACGCGGAAGGCCAGTTTATGGATCTAGACGTCTGTTGCTCTTGTATATTCGTCCTGTATCGGCATTTGACATATCCAGTTTATTACATTTGTGACACCAATGGAATTACGCAGACCGCGTCTATTCCATAGCGCTCTGAGGCGAGAACTGGTTTGCAGACGAGGGCGTCCCACGGTTTTCGGGTTTGTATTTCATGCTAATGGTGACTAGCATATCGCGAATATGCCTCCACGATGTCAGTTTTGCCAGCAGCCTGGTTACAGGCGAGTTGTTGAAGCGTAGAATACGTTGGCTGAGCCTGCTGTGGATTTTGTCCGGCTCGATTTGCATACAGGGATGAGCCCCAAATTAGAGTGATCCACTTGAAATACATGGGACCCCGGCTCCGGCTGTTGTTGGGAGTGCTCCCTGATCCCACCACACGCCCCGCTGGGGATTTGCGGAGGCCTGAAGCAGCACGGTTTGGCGGCATGGCGCTACCCAATGTCGATTGACGGTGTTGAAATCCATACCGGCGTTCCCATTGACAGCGACCACTCCAGCGATGCACATCATTATCAGGGATTGTTTAGCAAATGTCAGTCGAGTTCAGGCTCCCAGCGACCACACGAGCCTAGGGGAAAGGCCGCCCAGTCTCGTGCGGACTTCAAGTGACCGAGTCAAACGGCCCCGTCTCCGGCCAGTCCATTCGCTTCGGCATTGGTGAGGATCTGAAGAGAATCCAGCTGCCGTGGGCGCCTGACATTTAGACCGGCCCGTCGACCGTCGTCCCGTCAGGGTCGACGTCTGTCTGCGATAGGTAGGCTGTCCCGCCAGGCAGTGAGCGTTCCTGCCATGTAGACTGTCCCGCGGAGCATTGCCGCCGTGAGGACTCTCCCGTCGAGCAGCCAGCATTCCCGCCATGTCCTAGACTGTTCCGCGAAGGATTTGGCATCCCGGCTGGGCAGACTACCCTGCCGAGCAGGGGACGTCGCTGTCAGGCCTGCTGCCGGCCGTGCAGGTGCCGCCTCTGTCGGGCAGACAGTCCTGCCGAGCGGCGCAGGTGCCCGCCCGACAGAGCGGCTGGCCGTGCCCCCGGCGAATGGGCCGTAGGCGGGCGGCGGGCGCGGCTGCCGCGCGATATGGACCAGCGCCGGTCACCGGGGCTACCCACTCCGCCCACCAGCGCGGCCACCTAATGACCCGTGTCGCTGCGCTCATTCGAGCGGTGGTGATGTATGGCGCGTGAGCGGCGGGCGCGGGTCAGACAGGCCGGACGCCCCTCCTTGGGCGGGCCTCGGGTGCCGGCAGCGGCCGTCGTGACTCGAGCGGCTCGGTGCGGTCGTTTTCTGCTTGTGTTCGGCACGACGCGCTTGTAGTTCGTGTTCGTGCTTATTAGAAACACGCTTTGCGCCGCCAGTTTGTAAGTGTATCGGTTGTGCGGCGTGGCGTGGGGGCGTGTTTTGCGGCGTATTCATTGATAGGTTGAATTCATCGAGTTTTCCTCATCCATCGAGAGGCCTTTTGCGTGCCACTTATTCGGGGAAGTGGCACGCAAAAGGCATGGTTGCAGGACCTCCGTCGTCGTGACCATTTTCATTCCTTCATTGCTGTCGATGCGATGTGACAGATCGATATCCAACGCGCCATCACCAACATTTCATTTGGTGACGCCATTGCGTGGACTGCAGCGCCTGGCCGGTGGCGGACGCCGCGCGCCGCTGTTGGTGCCTCCTCCCGATGGCGTCAGACACAGGCGGCGACCAAATCACGGCTCGGCGATGACGACTGATGCACCCGGCCCGAGCCCCCCACCTCGGCGCCGCGCGGCGGCCGGCGGCGGCAATATGGCGGCACTTGTCCGGCTCGTCCGCCGTTCCCGGGATCCCGCTCCGGCCGGCGATATTGTGCCCGGCGTCTTTACGTAACGGCGCGCGGCCGGAACCGGAGCCGGTCCGGTGCCGCTCGGACGGCCGCGGACGTCTCTGCGAACGCCCCCGGCCCGCCGCGGACGCGCACATCACTCAGGGTTCACGGTTCCCCGGCCGGTGCTCGGTCGGTCGCCGAGGTCCGGCCGGTCGGCCGGACCGTGTGGGCGGCGCTGGCCGGCCGGCCGGCCTTCGCTTCAGCGCCCACTGTCTGGGTCACAGCCGGCCCGCCTGTGGCCCAGACACCGGTCCGGTCCCGGCCGGCCGGACCCAACCGAGATGATTTTGCGTTTCGACGCGCGTGCAGGTCAGTCAATTCGGCAGCCAGTGGCAGCAAAGAAAGGAAGAAAAATTTGCGCGGCATTTCCATTGTTGTGGGCATCCACTTGCAGTTCATTAAATGTCCTCTTCTTTTTTTGGGTCCGTTTGTTTTCTTCACATGAGCGTTTTATCAAAACCTGAAAAGCCAAATGGCGGGCACGACGAACATGAAAACTGCAACGGGACCTATTTGCTGGTGTGCTCAATGTTCTGGATGTGGAACCACCCATCTGTGGCGCTTGTAAGGTCCGGCTTTTTTAAGCTTAAATCGTTTTCGACTGATGGCGAACTATGTTTTAGCGTGCCCCTTGCTACCGCTTCCCTGAACATCAGAAACTACCGTTTCTGAACGTGAGGTGCTGAACTGGTATAATAATAAATAAAGCAATAAAAGGCACAGGAGACATTGTACGAGGCCACCATTCCCGGACGTAAGGTGCTGAACGATGCAAAAGATACAGGGAATATCGTTAATTTCATACCGCGGTTTGTACCGTCTTGCAAAATGCTGTCTGATGCAAGTTATGTTCTTTTTCATGAGCTTGCAAGTATTTTTATGCAGTGTTTGGTTTTTAGAACTCGACATTCTTGTTGCCATTTTTTGTTCCACATTGGCTTTCAAGGGTCAGCTTTTCCCGGATGTTATCCATATACGCACTTTTTCAGAAAACTGATCGGCATGGTCATCATGGGCTGGCCACTCAGAGCCAGTGAACTGGAGATCCTTCTCGGCGTGGCCCTTCTAGCCACGCTAGTTTCAAGGTAAGGCATCCGAAATGGATCGGCGAGGTGACTCGTCCAGAACCGAGACGACCGAATTCCATCGCCTTTTTTGCATCCCAACCTTTTTGTTTTTTGTTTGCCAACTGCACTGCATGCCCGCTTTCGGTCCAGTTTAGCTATTCCAGTTAACATTGGGGGCACTCGTGACAGTACAACATTCCCAGGAGTCTGGCTAATTTTGCGGGAAGAGATAGCATGCCTTGTGGTTTCCGTGGAATGCGACTTGGAAAAGACTAGCTGCGTTCAGGTGCTACGTAGTAAATCTGAGTTGCTGGTGGGCTGGACGACAGAAGAAAGTTCATTTGCAGTCCGCCCTCCCTCTGTATTCGGCAGTTTGCGTCCGGCGCCCAGCAAACTCCGGTGGGTCGCAGAGGAGTCGCCTGCAGATTGGCCGTCGGTTGCCCGGCCTGAGGGCTTTACTCCGATCTGGTGGCGCGGGAGGGACCGAGAGTCAGGACGCGTTGGTCTCGCCAAAGCCGGAGGCCGAGAAAACGCTACATAGGGGACGCCGGGGACGGTCATCACGCGCATGAATCCGGCACCGCGAGACCGCTTTGTGGCGTGTAGGCCCCGTCCAACATAAATGTTTAAGCCATTCTGCAATTTAAGCCATTTAAGTCATTCTTCATATGTGTTATAAGCCATTTTGTGTGTTGTAAGTCACATGTGTTCAACCGTTCTGTTGAACGGTTGAACACATGTAACCAGAAGCCAACACAGAAACCTACGCGTACCCTTCATTGTGTTTGCGTTCGTAGATGACTCCACGAGCCACAGCTTGATTCCGTTGTACTGGCATGTCATGAAAGACCCTTAAACCCACCCGGTGAAAAAATAAGGAAGCAGAAAAAACGGGTCAGAAAGACATAGGATTCGGTTTCTTCTTTGCATGGTTCTTTTTGAGAGTTCCTAATGTGTATCCTCAGAGCGTCTTTCCTCAGAGGCTGAACTGATATTAAGGCATCCTTTTTGGTCATGCCTGGTAGAAATAATGTAATGCGGCATCGAATGCATTTAAGGCCTTGGTTTTGGCTCGTCCCCAATGGAGCTTGACTTGCGACGCAGCCTAGTTGTCATCTTGCTTAGTATGGCCATTTGTATTCACCTTACAAAATGTTTGTATAAAACAGTGCCTTATTTCAGTTTGCTTCTGGCTCATTAAACTGGGCAATTCCGGCTTCAACATTTTCATGGATGAGAATGTCACCCCGGCCCATTTTCTGCTTGAGACCACTTGGTAGCGTTTAGAGCACAAAGCGGGCTCGTATGACCTTTGAACCGGCTCAGTTTGTCGAAATGAAGCATCGCAAAGTTTCCCATTGGGCATTGTCACTATGCTCTACTGGCTGCATTGATACGGGGGAAATACTTGAGAAGTTTGACCGAAGTTTTGCCCTTAGTACCTCGAAATGTAGCAATTTATCGTCAATGAGAGCGTCTTAGGAGCCCGAATCCGGTCAGGCCTCTTGTTAACTGCACACTGCAGCTGCGGGTACATGAGAAACTGTGGCATTTTTAGGTCCCATGGGCAGTGCCCTCGCAGTGTGGGTACGTGTTGCGGGATTCAGTTTGCCTCTCGAGCCCACGTGGGACTTACTTTAAAGATACGACATAGCACAGATGAATTATGCGGCACCCAATAACCATAAATACGGTGAGCTTATTTACGAGTCAACTTTGGTGTGCCTAGTAGCGCTGAAGTAAATGTCGTTGGTTAATGCAGCAAATTTATGCCCGAAATTTGGCGAAGATCTGTCGCTGGAGTCTGGCGATTTGGCCAAGTGGTTTGCCATATCTTAGGCATATGATAGCGTCTGGGACGACGCGCCCGGTTGCTGATAGGCTGGTGCCAGCCCGCTACATTAGACCGTGCTCTTGTCTTAATTTTGTTAAACGAAGATGCTTTTTCTGGGCTTCAACTGGAGACTCCTGTAACTAAAAAATAATACTGTTACAGTTAAGTTCACTTAACTGTAACACAGGTGGTTGTTGAATGTCACGTAGTGGCAGTGCAACAATGTAGAAAAAATACAGCGTGCGTACCACATTATGGATTACTTGGTTCGCACCATATGCGTAGCACCATCCCGCCTTCCCAGTGTTTGTCAACGCAACGGCTGCTCAGTGTTTCCTTCTATCCATTGGTACTTACCGCAGCCTTTTTGTCTATGCGTCGCTGTGCCGACCGTGCTTGCAAGTACCACTAACCCGTCATCTTGTTGCGTACCCGCACCTTGGCACCTCGACCTACGCCCAGTCGCCGCTTCCCGGCGACACCAGTCCACCATTTTGCGTTCGAAGCACCAGTCCGGCACCACGAGCAGCGCACTGAGCCGGGACAGTGGCAGCAGCGCACTGAGCCGGGACAGTGGCAGCAGCGCACTGAGCCACTGAGCCGGGACAGTGGCAGCAGCGCACTGAGCCGGGACAGTGGCAGCAGCGCACTGAGCCGGGACAGTGGCAGCAGCGCACTGAGCCGGGACAGTGGCAGCAGCGCACTGAGCCGGGACAGTGGCAGCAGCGCACTGAGCCGGGACAGTGGCAGCAGCGCACTGAGCCGGGACAGTGGCAGCAGCGCACTGAGCCGGGACAGTGGCAGCAGCGCACTGAGCCGGGACAGTGGCAGCAGCGCACTGAGCCGGGACAGTGGCAGCAGCGCACTGAGCCGGGACAGTGGCAGCAGCGCACTGAGCCGGGACAGTGGCAGCAGCGCACTGAGCCGGGACAGTGGCAGCAGCGCACTGAGCCGGGACAGTGGCAGCAGCGCACTGAGCCGGGACAGTGGCAGCGCACTGAGCCGGGACAGTGGCAGCGCACTGAGCCGGGACAGTGGCAGCAGCGCACTGAGCCGGGACAGTGGCAGCAGCGCACTGAGCCGGGACAGTGGCAGCAGCGCACTGAGCCGGGACAGTGGCAGCAGCGCACTGAGCCGGGACAGTGGCAGCAGCGCACTGAGCCGGGACAGTGGCAGCAGCCGCAGCACGGACACCAGCCGGCCCCGCGCCAGTGGAGCGGTACCATCCCCTCCCTGGCCCTCGCCGCAGTCGGCACCGCACCGGGAGGTCCGTCCCGACCCCTACCGACCTTGCGTCGCTTCTCGCGGCCGCCTGACGCTGCCGGCCGTCGCAGGCGGTGAAATTGTCGTCCAGCCGGGGTCGTCGCTCTCGGCGGGTAAATCTACGGACAGGAACGAGGGGCGCCTGTGGCCGGGTGTAAACGACCGCCGCCGTGTTGCGGCTGCGATGTTGCTGGGCTCCTGGCGGCCGGCCGTGGCGCGGTGACGCTCGCGGCGAGGGCTCCGTCACAGCGGTCACAGCGGCCTTACGAGGTCTTCCGCAGAATACGGAACGTATTCCTTCCGGATTTTACCATCGCCGTCTTGTTCAGACAAAGTGCCCATTTCGAAATCATTGGCGTAACGCCGTCCACGAACTTCCAGGAAACCTTCCGCCTGTTGAGTAATTCATGGGGCACCGTGTGAGAGGAGTCGGGCGATAGTGACCCAGTCGTGCCTACAGCAGGGGAGCAGATAGTGCGAGATGCACGGAGAAGGGCAGACGGCACGGCACCGTAACAGCTGCGTTCATTTGGTGAGGGGCGATATCGGTGTGGAAGGGGGGTTCGGGAGTTGTGTGGAGGAAGGAAGGAAGGAAGCATTGTCAGGAGAGAGGGAGGCTTGGAACGTTGTCGGTACGGAGGGGGCCGGGAATGTTGGCGATCCGAAGGGAGGCTCGGGAGCGTTGTTGGCCTGGAAGGGGCCGGGAATGTTGGCGAAGGGAGGCTCGGGAGATGGTTGGTCTAGAGGGAGGCTCGGGAGAGATCCGTGAGGAACGCTGGGCTCTTAATGTGCCAGGCCGGGATCCGTGTGAGCTGTTCCGGCACAGTGAATGTCTGTGGAACTGGCCCGGAACCCGCGGCGATAAAAAGGAACCACCGTCCTCACGTCCCTTTCTCCAGTCCGCACCGCTGTGTGGCTCGGATCATAAGGACCACTGCGTAAGCAGTGGAACAGTGGGTAGCTGGGGATAACGAAAAGCAATTTAGCTCGCAATTTGGGCGCCTAATCTATGTACACGCATACATAAGAGTACATCACTCAATCATAAGTGCTGATGCATATCAGACTGTGCTCATAGGCCGAATAGCATGGATGGCATAAGAAACGACTTAATTATCGGACGTCGTGAATAAATGTTCATATTGATGCATCGGGCAGCTTAAATGAATCCTATTGTCTTCGCATTATGATTAATACGGGCCAACTTTTCAAGCTGACTCCGTTCTGGCCGGGCGTGTGGTTTTTGTTTCCCTTCGCGCGCTGCTGCGAACGTGATTAATCACCGAGGGCGCCCCCGCCTCCGGCCGTCGTTCGTACTCCGGTCGCCAGCTCCGGCGGCAGTTCTCTGTTTTGCCGCCGCCTCTTGTCATGGTTCTTCCTGACGCCGCCGACTCTAACCGCGACCCTCACGCTGGCCTCTGCCTCTGATCCGCGGCTGGCACTCTGGATTTGATCGGCGGCGGCGGCTGTCACTCGTACCTCTGACGGCGAGTCTCACCCGGCCTCTGCTTCAGACGGCGGTAATTTTCACTTTGGCCTCTGCCTCTGACGGTGGTTCTCACACTGACCTGTGCTTCTGGCGATGGTCCTTACCATGGTCTCTACCTCTGACGGTGGTCGACACGTTGGGTTCTGCCTCTGACGGTGGTCCTCACCATGAGGTTCTGCCTCTGACGTTGGTCCTCACCATGGGCTCTGCTTCTGAGGGTGGTCCTCACCATGGGCTCTGCCTTTGATGGTGGTCGACATCAGGGGCGAAACGTTGTGTTTTTGATTGGGGATGCAAACACAGAAAAACCTGGCCTAACCTACACCCAAATATGGTTTTCTCATCGGATATGGGCCACTTTATTTTGTCACGTTTGGATTTTAGTCATTTCTGCGACTTTTTTCTGTCCGTTCAATTATTTGTGTGATTAAGTGGTTTCTGATTTGTAATTTGCCTGCTTGCCTGACTAAACTGTCTGCGTCGTGCATCAACTGGCAAAGTAATTTCTGGCGACGCGACACATATAGTACGGTGGTTTGAAACGGAAGCTAAACTTTTTATTTGATATGGCCCACCCTTGCTGGCCTGGAGGCGTGCATCCTTTTCCAGAATCGAGCAGTGGAAAGACGATATAAAATAGCTTTGAGCATGCGCGCTGGCAATCTTAAGGCGTAAAACACCCACTCCTGGCGTTGCAGTCTCCGCACGTCGCGCGGCGTCGGCCGCCGCAGCTAGCACCAGACGGCGGCCGGCGGGCGGGCGAAAACGATTATGTATCGGAATCGGAGTAAAGTACTTCGAACGACTAATGAAATCAGTCCGTACGGCACTTGGGTAGTCTAGACCGTAGATATCATCTGTGCAGTTTTCAGATAAATACTCCGAATGGATTAGCAGTTACAGCACCACAAAGAGGTCAGTTTTCGAGCACTGCGTCATTGGAAGAAAATGTGAAAACCAAGAGCGTTTGCGGTGTTGTGACATCACGGTACTTCAGCCGGCACACGCAGCTAGCTTTGGAATCACCAGCGGCGATCCTAGCAGTTATGGTGACTTACCCCGGTTACTGAAGTTAGCATCCATTATTCTAGGATGACTATAGTCTGCACTTCTACCGGAACGTCACTTCCCACTAATTTTACTCTCTTCTTAGTCGGTACAGATTCACGCTTGAATGCTGCTGACTTCCAAAACACCAGACCGTCAGGATGCCGCTGTTTACCTTGATACAAAAGGATATGCAGTATTTTATGTGTATTTTACGGCATCTCCACCATTGAGCATTGACGTATTGGTGAAATTTCGGTTGTTCATGTTGCTGCAAAGGTTAATTCCCTGGGAGGAACAACTGAAAAATTGCACAGGTAAAATCGTGCCGCAGAATGTCCCAGACCCATATGAATTGATTTTATAAAGCATTTGGAAGTATTATTTCCTGCTACATGGTGGTGTGTTGGCTGCGACGACTGATGCTGCGCGGTCAGTGGAGACTGCAACGCCGGGCGTCGGCGTGTTTGCACAATGCGGGCGTGCATGCCCAAAACCTCCGACGAAAAATTTCTAACGACTACCATTTTAATATACAGACCAGAGACCAAGTGCTCACACCATGGCCATGTGCAAGCTTTTTTCGAACCACCCTAAATTATATAGGAGCTTGGTTACGTGAATGGTATGCAGTAGCACCACAAGAGGGCACTGCAACGCGTAGCAGCGTGGGTGACTTCTAAAGCATCCGGATTTGATATCTACCTGAGGATATTTGAGCTGGCCTGGTTTTTCTGAGCCAGGCTAAGCTCAAGCCATGGAAGGTCCCAGTAATTTAGAGAATTTCGGCATTGCTTCGTCGCATTTTTTGTTCTGATCAAAACTTTGCAATTGTAGGTTCTCAATTCAAATTGAACAATTTTGCTAGTAATGTTGTAGAGTTTGCTTGTCCTAAACTCGACGATACTAGCGCCAACAACGTGATGTGCTAGTTCTGACATTAGTCATGCACGGAGCATTGAATCTCAGTCTGACTGTGTGCACAGAACTTAAGCGGTTACACAGTATTTTTTGTATGTGAAATATTATGTGCAGATAGTCTCAGGTCATTGCTACCGACTGCTTGCAACAAAGCTTATTTTAGTATACAGCTACACGATGGTGTCGTTTTACAGAAGCACTAGCCTTTGCTAGTTTTTCAGATTGTTCAAATGTTATTTCATGTTTTATGAGAATTGATAATGGTTTACGCATCTTGATGCATCATGCATTACAGCCATGGATATGGGGACGCATGAAGGGCAAGTGCTCATAGAATGCCATAGGTGACAAGACAGTAAAGCCAGCATTGTTTCTTGTGAATCCCAAACGAAAATGTAGCCCGAGATGCATGCTGTTTTTTAAATTGTTAAAATGATTTAGAAAAAGACGATGCATTTCAGTATTATAGATCAGATACCTTAGAATATTATACAGAAAAACTTGCCATCCTAACTTTGTAGATATGTTCGGAGAGGATCGCATGTGTTGTGGAAACTAGCATTGGTTTGACTATGGTAACATCAAAAAAGCTGGAGATGCACAGTGGTGGGTTGGGGATGTACATTTTACAGTTCGAGATGCACGTACGCCCCCATATACATATATATATATATATATATATATATATATATATATATATATATAATATACACCCATGGTTGGCACTCTGGCATCTTTCTTGACGGCTGCTCTCGTCCTGGCTTCCATCTCTGACGGCCACCGTCAGAGCGACTTCTTCCTCTACCTCTGACGGTGGTGGTCACCCTGGCCTGCACGTCAGACGGAGTCGCTCACTCGACCTCTGCCATTAGTGTGGACGGCATCAACTACCGGGAGAAGGAGAAGAGAATCCTGGACAACATCCTGTCCAGCGGGCCCAACGGCAACACCACTGGCTACGACAAGCGCATCCGTCCCTCCGGCGAGAATGGTACAGGTGAGAGGTAGTACGGCCAGCATGGTCCTCGCCCGTCCCGAGGCAACCGTCCTGCCCGCCTGGCCCGTCCTATGCGCCCCGGCCGACCGACAGTTTGCGCCGACGTGCTCCGACCTCCCGCCTCGTAGGGTGACGCGTGTGGGAACATGTGAGCTGGGACTGCGGTCGAGTGACACTCCCGAAGTCTTGTGTGAGTAGCTTCCTTGACTGTCTGGTGCCGCTGGATGAAATTCGGTAGGAAAACGTTTATGCGACTTTTTCTCGTTACTCTGTTGGCTTGAGGAACCGCACTTGAGGCATCTACACATGTCCAGAAAAAAACAGGATTTTTTACGTCGCCTTGGTTAGAAATGATTCCATCGAGGTAAGGCGGAGCTCAAACATATCCTCGGGCTTATAAGCTCACAGGATAATACGCTGTAATTGTTTGTAGAAAGGGTTTCAATCAGCGTTCTTCTGTGGCACTGACATTGACCATTGTTTGAAACAGAAGGACTGTGTTTGGTCGTGGTCGTTTACCCGCGCCCGTCTCCTATACAGCCCGTCGTTTTTTCAACTCAACGACTTTGTTATTGGTTTTCTCCCATTGACTTATTCTTTAAGCTGCAGTGAACTAAGGTGAACTCGCGGTGGGCAGGATTACCAGAGGTCGGTCACCAGGCCATGTACATGCGTTCTGTCCCGTCCTTGGCGTCCCTCGGCCCCGTCCGCGCCCTCTTCTCCATCCTGTCACAGTAGGGTCGTTATAGCTTCGTGTTAACGTGAGCGCGTGTTTGTACTCTAACTGCACCAGGCTAGCGGTCGACCGGTTTGTGCCGCGGCGCCCATCGTCGCTGTAGATCGTCCATCCGAAGCACACAGCTCCTGTGTTTCATTTGTAGTGTGGCCGTCCAAAACGACAGTAGCTGATGTGAGTTCTGCGAATTTTCCATTTGCGTGTTGGATTGTGTTTAGGACCCCGCCTGTTTCGGCGTACCTGATTGTACACAAGGAAGTTTTTATTTGAACTGCTACTTTGTCTTGTCTCTCGATTGCCCTCACTTCACCCTAACATTCAGCAGTCGTTTGAAGTATTAGCACCATTCCCAAAGGTTTTGGAATCGAGAGGAGTGACAAGAAAATGATTCTAAGGTTGCAGTGTCTTGTCAGTTGTTAAATCCCAGTTCTTCCGGAATGGTTCGCCCTCTTAAACGGAAACTTTCCCGAAATCTGCGGAAAAGATGCTCGTCTAACCACGGTACACGACCTCGCGTTAATACCAGGCACCAGTTAAAAGTCCTTAAGTACTTGTTAAAATATGTCTTTGATGTCTGATTCCTTTCCGGGAATGCTACGACTGACGCGGACTTCCTGTCGACAGAGCGCTTTTCTGGCCATGTCTGACTGAAGTTGGCTCCGTACGAACTGCTGCTGACGTGGGGATTGAAGTCATCAAGGGCGCAAGGGTTTTCTCAGCCGCTTTGAAGGATTCTGTTCCTACCGAAACGGCCTGAGGCAGAGTGTTACCCCAGATATGTTTGATGCGGCCGTGGCAGGGGGTTTCCAGCTGGCTGATCAACAGCTGGTTCATTTCGTAGGTAACTGGGGCCCTCGTCCGCCGTCCGCATCATCCCCATCCCAACCCTCTTACGGGAATATCGAGGCATCATTAGTCTACGTCCGGAAAGGAATTCATCCTACCCTTCACCCCGGCCCCAGCAGACCCGTCACCCGTCCCCAGCAGACCCGTCACCCCGACCTCAGCCGACCTGTCACCCCGGCCCCAGCCGACCCGTCACCCGTCCCCAGCAGACCCGTCACCCCGACCCAGCAGACCCATCACCCCGACCTCAGCCGACCTGTCACCCCGACCTCAGCCGACCCGTCACCCCGACCCTAGCCGACCCGTCACCCCGACCCCAGCCGGCCCGTCAGCGGCTGCTCCGCTGACACGGGGCCCCGGTGCGGGTCCGGCTGTAAGTGGCGACGACAGAGCCGGACGGCCTTCGACGGCCGGCCGGCGGGAGCAGCGCTCCGGACACGGCAGACGACCGCCATTTGGGGCCCCGGGGCGGGGAATCCGGGGAGGTGCGGCGGCCTGGTCTCGCCCGCGGAGATCACGGGTTGGTCTGCAGTGACCTCTGTCGCAGCTCGGATGGCGCGCAGAGCTCGCCGCTTGGCTTGGGCTACCGATTGGGTTAAGGCTAGTCGACAGATTACGCTTCGGTTTTGGTGTGGGCGTCGGATTTTTCACGCGTTGACCCTCGTATTGTCGTGAGGTTTCCGCCGTCCTTGGGTCGCTGCCTATGTCGACATGCTGCGACGGGTGTGGCAGCGAAGACTGCCCGCCCGCCTTTGGGTTTCTTTGTCCAACGTCACGACATAACTTTTTTGTGACGTTTGTGACTCCCCGAGACCACGATTTCGCCGGAGTGAACTGGTCTGTGCCGCTGTGACGACCTGAGCTCAGCCCTCTTCTGGCTGAGTCTGGTCAGTGGCCCACTGTGAGCGGCCTGAGTTCAGCCCTCCTCTGGCTGAGTCTGGTCAGTGGCCCACTGTGGCGGCCTGAGTTCAGCCCTCCTCTGGCTGAGTCTGGTCAGTGGTCCGCTGTGACGGCCTGAGCTGAGCGCCCCGCCGGCCGGGTCCGGCCGACGTCGGCCGACGTCGGCCGACAGCCGGCGACGGACGGGCCTCTGACGAGGCGGCTTCCCGGCGGCGGAAGCTGGCCGGCCGGCCGCCGCTCCGCCTTAACCAGGCGCATTGATTGGCGGCGGCGCCCGGGGCGCGATTCTGTCACGCAGTGACGAGCTATTCGGGGCCGGCCGGCGCCGCCAATTGGCCGTCAAACGCGCCGGCTGAATACGGCCGGACGGCTGCTGAATACGGCGCGGCCTCGGCCCGGCCGGCAGCCGGCGGCCGCCGGAGCGCGCCTGGCGCCCGTAATTCGCTGACTTGTCGAGAAACAAACGCCGACATGTTAGCTCGGGGCCGGTGTTTACGAGCGCTTTCGCTGCAGCTTGTTTGCGCTGCTTGCGAGTTTGTTGTCGTTCTGAGTGGACGGAGTCATTAAACGGATAAAACGAGAATCGGAGGTGGTCAGGCTGTCAGGAAACCTCCGCTTGGCTGCATGCGACATCAAGTGAATCTGATTGTGAACAGGAATGGATGTTTCTGGACGTTGTGACGGCTCTGCAGGGCTTAGCTTGTTTCCTTCCAGGCAGCGCTTATAGACCCCACTTTGATTATTTGAACGGTGGAGGGTCCCCTCTCGATCTGTACCTTAGTAGTAAAAACACCATCCCACCACACAATGATTCAGACTCTTAATTTTTGACGTAATTGGTAGTAAATTCTCGCTGCAAACTGCAAAAGACGTTTGTCGTCCTCCGGTGTAAACCCGGCACCGTTTGCTGTGTGGGTATAGTCTGATGCACCTCGTTGCGGTCCGTGCCACTGTCAAGGCGGACAGTCCTCAAGTCGAGATGTACCTCGCCGTGGACGGTGACGCTGTCAGGCGGGACGGACCTCAAGTCGAGGGATACCTCCGTTTGTATTCTACTGGCCCGTGACGTTGCTGAACCGGCCGTCTGTGGCGACCGACGGCGAGGAGACGGACTGTCCGACCGACAGTCGTGCTCTCAAGACGGACGGTCGGCAGCGACACCAGATGTCGGGTGTCCGGCAAACGAAGCCGCCTTGCAGTCCGCGGCCTGTGCTGACCTCCGGTCCGGTGTCTTGCACTGTTAGAGAAAACGTTTTACGGGGAGAGCTGCGCGAATGGGCGGACATCAGACAGCCGTTACCGTTCCGACTGGTGCGTACCTTGAACTATAACGACCGTCCGAGAGGCGCGCCTGAACCCGGAGTCTTCCACATAGAGCGATTCCCAGGTTAGACGACTACACGAATGAACTAGCCGTCGCGAGAGAGAGAGAGCAGTTTTTGAAATTATTTGGCATCGCTGCAGCAGCGACTTCGACCTTGATATGGTGTGATTGAGCAGGGAAGTCCGTGAAAGCTCGAAGGGAGCGACCGGCTCACTGCATGACGCCTTCTCTTAAATAAACGTCCAAATGGCATCGTTGCCCTGAAAGAGCGCCCGTTAAAGTGAGATGTACGTTCCAATGAAATAGGCATCCAGGTAATGCATTCTTCCTCATGACAGAAGTGTCCAGATAACGAGAGCGGGCCCCCTAGCTCGTTGGAATGAAGGAGCCGCTCCAAGATAGTGGCCGTCCGAAGGAGGTGATAATTTAAGGAGACACGTTGAATCGTCACCCTGGGTCCACGGGAGTTCTGCCTCGTGCCGTCGTCGTCGGACGGCGGACGATGCATTGAATCGATGTCGGAGATCCTCACACGGCCTCGTCCGCGTGTCCAGCCGTGCCGCGGCCTCCCTCTGCGGCCGCGGGGGCCCTGTCCGGTCGCACAGTACGTGGCCGTTCGCGCGTCGATTTACGGCTCGGAGAGCGCCGCAGTGCGCTGCAAGCGCCCGAGGCGAACCGAGCCGGATGAGAAGTCGCGAGGCGCGAGCCGTCCGGAGGAGGACTGCCGTCGAAAAGGGAGCTCCCGGCGCGGCATTGTTCCGGTAATGGAAACCGTAATCTATTCCGCGCCCGGCGATGGCCACAGACGCGAAGTCGCGACCTTCGGCGTCGTCGGCGTCTGGGATGCCCTGTCCCGCAGTTTCCTCGTCGTTTGATCGGCGTCTGGGTCCTGTGGAACTGGTGGGGAATGATGGCGTCTCGTTCGTCAGGCGTATTACGAGCTCTGTCGCCGTTACTCGTATAGCTCGGCGTGACAGCATTGCGAGCAAATGAAGTGAAGAGTGAAATCTGCTTATAGGCGACAAGAAAAAAAGGTGAAAAAACTGGCGTCGGTGCGCTGCAAGCTGTAGAAAGAAGGAAGATCACGAAGGAAAGAAGCACTGACAAATTTTTGCCCATAGACTGTCTTAGATGTTCGTGGAAAGATGGGAAGAAGGAAGGTAGGTACAAGTACCGGCCTGCTCTAGAGACAATTATTAATATGGGCTTATTTGGTGAAAAGAAAATGACATGTCCTTCCTCCAGGAAAGGTTCCACAGATTACGTGAAATCTGCCCTTATAGTTGCAAGGGCTCTGGAGGGAATTCGGACGGGTTAAGCGCGTGACGGCGTAGTGCCGACCGCGATCACTGTCAGGGGTCGCGGGTACATATGAGCTGAGCTGAGAGGACTCAGGGGCCGAGAATTCGCCTTCGATTTTCCCAGAATCAGGGCGGCAGCTGCGCCTGGCCCAAAAATCTCCGCGGCATACCCCTGCCTCAATCTGCTCCGCCCACTCGCCGACCCGTATGACGTCATCACGGAGGCCCACCGCCAACTGCCTGCTCTCCACATCCGAGTCACGCCTGTTCGACCGCGCCGACCGCCTGCCGACATCACCCTGACGCCAAGTGACGTCACGACGCTCGTAATCAGATCCGCACCAGACCCCACTGTCGGTGCCGATCGCGTGCGGTCTCACGCTTCATCGCGAGCCCTCACGCCGCTGCGGCCAGCTGGCCTTCGCCCCAGTCGGGACCCTGAGGCCGCTGCTGATTGGGGGCGCACCACGCTCGGCGGCGGCGGCGGCGGCGGCGCTGCAGCGTGGGCCCGGCCGGCGCGGCGGCGGCGCCGGCACCCAGGGGTGTGCTCACCGCCGAATGGATCGCGCCTGGCCAAAACACTGAGCGTCTCTCAGCGGCAATATTGCCCCCGCGAGATGGAATTCAATCCTCGGAATCTGTTTCTGGCAAGGCGGAAGCTCACCGCCGGCGGCCGACGCCATTTATTGGCCGGACGGGTTCGGAATTTGTGTTGTCGGGCGCGCCGTGCACCGCTTTGGCGGCCGGCCCGAAAGGGAGCCCGTTTGACCTTTGTCAGCCGCTGACCTCGGAGTTCTCGTCGACGATGGGGACAATCGGGCGGCATTAGGCGCTTGAACTGGCTGACGGCTGAGCGAGGGGATGGACTGACCGAGCTGAGCGTAATGGCAAGGTTCGAGATCCGCGCGCGGACGCGGGTCGGCAGACGGCTTTCAACTTTAAGCGGAACGAACGGCGATCGTGCAGATTTCTTGATCGGGGTTATTACGGATGGAATTTCTTCCAAAACCGCCAGCTCGGCGACCCTTCCCGTAACAAGGGTCGCCGCGGGGACCAGATTTGGAATTTTGCTCGGCCAGGTGTGTTTTTAGCGGGCTGGACGCGTCCTGAAGTGGGACGAGCGGCAGACGTGGCCAAGGCCAGTCAAACGGGCTGCACCCCGCGCACCGCTCTCAACCGGGACTGAAACGCTTTCAAACGGATTGGGGACACCCGCTCATACGCCGTTTTGGGGACTCCATATCACTGTGGGTGCCCAGCTGATAGGGTCCCATGTTAAATTCACAAATCATCAGGACTGCTCAGTGAACATTGGCAAGCCGAAGCACCCACAAAAGCACAGAAAGCTACGTTCATATTCTCAGCTACTCATGGCGCACACACTGACTCACGGCTAGCGGGCGCCTCGCCGCTGCTGCAGCGCGTCGGGGCCGGCCTGCCTGGCCGGTGGTCGGGGCCGGGCTGCCTGGCCGGTGGTGGGGGGGGGGGGGGGGGGGCTGCCGGCGGTGACAACAGACTCCAATATCGGAGCCGTCACGGGGCGCCGCGGCGGCGACAGAGTGACTGCACTGTTGGGCGGCCGCGCGCCAAAAATACGACCGCGATCGGCCAGCGGGGCCGAACGGCAGGACCGAACGCCGCTCATTTGGTTTACTGGGCCCGGGCCCACGCGCTAAGCTCGGCTTATGACCCATTGCAGCCGGCGCCGGCAGCTCGATTAAGTATATTTCAGGCGGACGGAATGCCAGCGTGATTCGGGGCCACATTACAATCTGCTTAACGATGCACAAATGCGTGGCCCGAATGTGAAGCCCGTGTAGCGCTGACAGACCCAGGTTGTCGAGCCGAAGAGTGGGATAATGATTTTTTAAGATGTTGTTCATGGTCACCAAAGAAAGTCCAGGAAAGGCTGAATTGAAAAACAGTTTGGAAATATACGTTTTCGTTATCGTTTGATTTTAGTTTTCGGAACTGTTAGGTTATGTATGCTTGCGAGTTTTTGTGCGATCCATATCCTTCATGTGTGCACAAATAGTAGATGTAGTAAAACATCCGCAAACTGGAAAAGTTATTGGGTTGCATATGACGGACTGGGAGGGACGAATTGCATGCGAACAACATGCCGTTAAACTGACGCTGACTACAAACAAAGCTCACGAAATTAATTCGCGTATAATGGCAGCATTCCCGGAAAGGTTTCAGTTTCGTGGCTTTGAACGAGGATGCGACTGTTCCCTCCCGATGAGAATTCCGTGGCTTATCATATCTACTGGCCAGTCAGTGTGTTTTGAACCGAAGTGCGTATTATTATGTGGATTTGGCTGTTGTCAAAAATATAACGGATTCAGAACCAGAATATTAGGCAGGCCATGTATCCAACGGTTTCATTTGTGAGAATGCGACCCACCTCCACCCCTGGCTAAGTACAAGCATTAGGCGTAGTCGTCAGGGCATGCCAAAGTCGCTGACATATGTCAGTTGACCTAGTGCAAGCCTTTCGAACCAGTAGGGCCATTAGGTGATTAGTCTATTCGTGGCTTGCCTCATTTTGCTCTGGCTGTTATTCGTGGTACCAGTTTGTTCCCTGTCGTTGCCATATTTTTAAAATGGTGACTACGAATCTCGTGACACCGGTTGGCCTTGTGTGTGTGTGCGCCATCAACCGGGTCTAGCCATTTGCATAAAAATCGTGTGTCGCCGTTTTGCCGTCATCCGAGGCCGCGTTTTCAGTGCACCGTCTTCCCTCAGCTGTCCTCCGGGAACTGTACCGTGTGCTTTGCATATGTGACTGCTGTGCGCCAACGACTTCGTTGTTGCTTTCGGCCGGCTGTGTGGCGAGTACGGCGGGGCCGGCTCGTCGGCGGTCCCCCGGCGCCGCTCGAGTGGGCCGCTAGCGGGCGCCGGCCGCTCCGAGCTCCGGCCGGCGGGGCCGCCGCGCTAGCGGGCGGCGCCCGCCGCCGGCTGAATGTTGGCTCGGGCTCGGCTCGATGTTGTCTCGCCAATTTTTGGGCCGGGAGGCGGCCGCGCCGCCGCGGCCGTCGTTTTTGTCTAGCGCCGTAGACGGTGTGTAGCCGGCGGCGGCGCCGCTCGCCGCCGCCGGGCACGCTTGCGGCGTTGTTGTGCTGCTCCGTGACGCTGTGCCGCCCGCTTCTCCAGCCGCCGGAGCGGCCGGCTGTGACGACACGCGGGACACGCCATCGGGCGGCGCATGCGCGTCTACACGCTCAAGGCATCTCCGACACGCAGTCTGACTGTCCACGCCCATTTGTGCACGCTTACAGAGACACATGCTTACTGTGACGGCGCCCGCGGCTGCGGGCGCCCGAGGCTGACGGGGTGCCGCCGGCGGCCGTGTTGTGACTGTCGTGTGATTGTGTGCGGCGGGCCGCTGGCCTCGCCCCCTGCTGATCGGTTTCCGTTCTTCCACCTAGACGGACCGGCCGTAGTGGCAATAAATTTGATGATCCGTAGCATTGCTCGCATTGATGATGTCACTATGGTAAGTGCCTCCGATCACCGTCGCCTAGTCCTGGCCTGGGCATGGAGCGTCCGCACCCGCTGCACTCGCGGCTGTCCGCTGTCCGCTGCCCCGTGTCCGGTGTCCGGCGCCCGCCGAGGCCGGCTGGCATGGCGAATGCTGCGGCTGCGCTGCTTCTAGTCCCGCCTGCAGACCCCGGCCGGCGCGCGGCGTTCTGTACATACTCCACAGTCTGGCCAGGCGCCGCTAGGGGCCGGCGTAGGGCGGCCGTAGGTCCCCGACCCCGGCGGCAGCAGGGCGCCGCCGCGCCCTGACCGAGCCGTCCGTAGCGAGAGCGCCCGGCAGCGGCCGGCCGCGGCCCTACTGACGCCGCTCTCTGTGTCTGTTTCGCGCCAGCGGACCAACCCACAGTTGTCTCTGTCAACATCCTCATCAGGTCGATCAGTAAAATAGATGACTACCGGATGGTGAGTTCGGTGTGGCCCGGGGCGCGGCCGGCCGGGCCGGCGGCCGGCGACCGCCGCCTGCCGGCGCCGCCGCCGGCCTGGCCGGACATGCTGGACGGCGTGGCATGCGCATGCGACTCACGGCACCGCCGCCACGGCGAATCTGTTGTTTTACCGTCGGCTGCCGCTTGATTGACGAGCCTGGCCGGGGAAATGTGATTTGCATCGACGCGGTGGGGGCGGGTGGGAGCGGGTCCGCTGCCCAGTAGTCCGGCTTCGATTGGCCTACTGGCGGCATCGACCGGGATGCCCTCCGCCGCTCTCTCTCTATCTCTCTCCCTCGCTGTTCTTCTTCGTTCTCTCCTTTCCACATTCCCCGCATTCTGCTATGAGTATGGGCTCCCTCTCTCTCTCCTCTCTGTCTTCATTCTTTTCTATCTCTCTCCTGCCTTACTATCACAATTTCCTTTCCAAGGTTTCTCGCTTGATTTCTGTTCTCTGAGAGTTGCTTCTTTCGCACACCTCTTTCTTTCTGTTTCTCCGTTTCCTTTCAGCTCCCTTCTTTTTCCGATCTGAACGCTGCACACGCTGTTAGTCGTGTTTCGTTCCGAGCACATCCTGTCCCGTTTCCCGTGTTTGTTTTTGCTCGCGCTGCCTGCGCTTCCTCCAGCCGTCGCTGTTCTGTGGCTGGGACCGGCTCAAAGGCGACCTGTGCGGAGCCGAACGGGCCTCAACGAATCCGAACTGGTCCGAACTGATATGAATGGGTCTGGACGGGCCTGCAGGGGTCTGGACTGGGCCTTACCAATCTGAACCGGCCCGAGCGGACAGAGGTCGGTGTCATCCGGCACACGCCCGGCCTTGAAAAGACCCCGCCAGCTGCGCGAACCCCGACACCCCGGGACAGATGGGAGCTGATCGGAGGCGGGCCAGGCGGGGCGGCTGAAGCCAGTGACCCGACGCCGCTCGGTGATGAGCGGTGCCGGGCTGAGGGCCGCGTTACATCAGGCTTCTCTGTGCCAGGCCGTGGCGCTGCACAGGACTGAACGCTGCAGCAGTTCGCGCTGTGCGTAGCGGTCGCACGGCAATGAGCTGCATCAGGCCGACCGTTGCACGAGACCAAAGGACCGCAGCAGACCAAGGTACACCGGACTGGGTGACTGGATGTGGCCTGACTGGACCAGGCGGATGGACTGCGTCTGAGAAGGCCACGCCAGCCCGAGCAACACCCAGCACCAAGCCACACTGGACGAGGGAAGTGCATCATGCCATTGGTTGTATCAGACTATCAACCCCTGCCAAGCAAAGCAGCTCCAAACCAGTGGCTGCATCGTCTACAGGAGCGGGCCGAGCGGCTACCCCATGTGTAGCGGTCGCTCAGAACCAAACCGCAGACAGCTGGGTTTGACCGGAATAGCCAGGACCCAGGACAGAGCTGCCAGCGCCGCCGTCGCCGCCACTGATGCGCTCATGCGCGGACGCCTTCAGTACACATATGCATACATGCATGCATGGTCCGCCCGGCTCGTCTGCCAGCCGCGGGAGCTGGCGGCGATCAAAGAGCGGACCATTGGCGTCCGAGTACCGCTGACGTATCTGCCCGCCGCCGAGCTTCCCGGCCGTCTGCCGAGAGCTGAGCGAGCCGCCGGGCGTCGCGCCCCGCGGGCTGTTCGAGGCAGGGCATACCGCGGCCCGACAGAACAGACACGACCGAGCACGGCCGGCCGTCTGGAGCGCCGACAGACACAGCGGTTCCCCAGCGCGCGCCTCGGCCGCCGCGGCGCCGACTGGCGAATCGCCTCGGGCGGCCGGCCGGACGCGCGGCACAAACAGGCGCCGGGCGGGGGCGCCGGGCGGGGGCGGCGCGACGTAAACAGGCGGCCCGGCCGGTCACGTCTGCGGGCCGCCGGCGGCGACGGCGGCGGCTGTCGGCCGCCGGAGCCAGCTGGCGGCGCCGCCGGCCGCGGGTCGCTGCAGCCGCTGATCGACACTGAGGCGGGCGGTCCTGTTTACCGGCGGCGGACGCGAACGGCCGGCCGGCGGACGTCCGCTCAGGACGCCGGCGCTGACGGCTGAGATGGCGTAACGTTTGAAGAGGCCGTTTGAAGCGGGAGACGGGGATGTTGTGCTGGAAGTGGAGCGACAAGACGGTCAGTGAGACTCCCTCGAAGCACTGTTGAGTCTTATCAGCAGATTTTATTTCTGGGTGTCACGGACTGGTCTGATGGTACGAGCAAGTTGACCACGGAACAATCGACCCATCTCAACTGATCGGTGGCGGCCCCGACCGCACCTGGTCCGGCGGGCGGCCCGGACCGTACCAGGTCCGGCGGCCGGCGCGGCTCGTGCTTCGGCCGCCGGTCCGGAGAGCCCGCCGACTGCGGCCGCCGGTCCGGAGAGCGGCACGGCCCGACGCGGGAGCTCGCGCGGCTCCGACTCCGGCAGGGCGCCGTTCCGGGTCCATTTGTGGCGCGCTGCGGGCGCCACTCGCCGCCCCCTGCCGCATTCCCGGAGCCAGCGGCGGCCGCGCGCCGGGGCGTGCATTAATGGGTGGGATTTGGCGCTAAGTGCACTCCGCGACGGCGGCTTTTTATGTGTGCATGCGAATGAACTTAAGTAGTCTGTGCAGCGCCTTCCGCTCGCATGGCTGCGGTAAGTTTGGAAAAGCTCGTGGCGCGGTGTAAAATTTAATGCACTTTATGTTACTGTACCTCACGGACGTAAGTAATTTTCGCTATTTAAATAAGCGTGCGCTTTGCCAAAGAGGTAACCTGGTGCAGTCTCGCTGCTTTCTTGGACGCGAGCATATTTCAGCAAGGCGAGTTTTTGCGTTGGTGTCTCTGGTGTTTCCGGTAATGACGTCACTATTTTGCTGTTGCTGGGAGTAACCGGGGGCGCTCCGTCGTACCGGCTGTCGTCTTCAGTGCTCACGTGGTCACAGAACGTTCAGATAGTGATTGATCCGCGCTCTGGCCCCCGTGGCGCCCATTCCTCCGTTCATGTTTGACATGCGTCTCCGGGACCTTGCTGCGGTCAGCCAGCGATGGAAATTGCCGGGCCCATCAGGTCTTGGTGCCACTGAGTAGCTCGCTTTCACTGGTCGCCCTCATGCAGTGGTACCCAGAGTCTAAGACTCCGTGTCCGATTTCGGTTGGATGGACCGCAGTAAAGTCCTACATGCACCCCTCCCCTTCTTCCGACGTCTCCAAAGTGGCCCGCAGGGGTTCAAAGAGCGTCATCCGGGCGCCGGCAGCGCCCACTGCCTGAGCTCCGTCCGTGTTGCAGGAGTACAGTGTGCAGCTGCTCTTCCGAGAAAAGTGGATCGACGAGAGGCTCAAGTTTGACGACATGCGGGGTACGTGCCTCGGTGTTCACCACAGGGGGTGCCGGACGTTAGCAGGCGCTGGAAGTTCCGGAGCAGGCTGCTCGGTGAAGTTTCGGAGTTGCTGGTATCGAGATGATGTGATTTGTTCCGTATGACGGCTGAGTTGGTTGCCGAATGTGGAGGCCAGGAGGGGGCTCAGTGCTTACGGCGGCGGCTTAGTTGGCTGGGCACGGAGGTCAGGGGAGTCGCCCGCGTCGGGAGTTGTGTCGTTTGATGCAGGCGTCAGCGAAGCGGAGGACCAGGTGCTGGTGTCGGGGAAGGTGGTCACGCGACGCCGAGGCGTCACGCGCGACCGCTCTTCTTCCTCGCAGTCTTGTCGATTCAGCCGTCGGCCTGGTGTGCGAGGCCAGAACAGGAGCCGAACGGAAACGAAATCGGACCGCGTCCACCCGCCAACAAGGCCCCGTCTAGCGGCGGGTCAGCTCGTCTGACCCTGACCTTGACCCGCCTCCCGCCGGCAGGCCGGGTCGGCTACCTGACTCTCACTGACCCGGGACGGATCTGGATGCCGGACCTGTTCTTCAAGAACGAGAAAATCGGCCACCTACACGAGATCACCATGCCGAACATGTACATCCGGATATACGCCAACGGCGGCGTCCTCTACAGCGTCAGGTACCGTCCACTGAAACGCTCGACAGTGTCGGGTGCCGTCCACTGAGCTGCTCCACGGTGCCGGGTACTCTCCACCGAAACACTCGATGGTGTCGGGTACCGTCCACTGAGCTGCTCCACGGTGCCGGGTACTCTCCACCGAAACACTCGGTGGTGTCGGGTACCGTCCACTGAGCTGCTCCACGGTGCCGGGTACTCTCCACCGAAATACTCGATGGTGTCGGATACCGTCCACTGAGCTGCTCCACGGTGCCGGGTACTCTCCACCGAAACACTCGATGGTGTCGGGTACCGTCCACTGAGCTGCTCCACGGTGCCGGGTACCGTCCACTGAACTGCTCCACGGTGTCGAGTACCATCCACTGAGCTGCTCCACGGTGCCGGCTACCATCCACTGAGCTGTTCCACGGTGTCGGTTACTGTCCACTGAATTGCTGCACTTTATCGGGTGCAGTCCATCGAATTGTTCCGCGATGGCGGGTGTCGTCCACTTAATCGCTACGCAGTGTCGGGTACGTCCTCCGACTTGCTCCATATTGTCGGGTACCGTCCGATAAACGGGTCGGGTACAGTCCGTCAAATTGCCCAACAGTATCCGATGCTTCCACTGGGTCGCTCCGCAGCGTCCGATACAGTCCACTGAGTTGCTCTAAAGCGCTTGCGCTCTTAGAATATGATAGAACGTAAGGAAGGAAGGGAGCATTCGCATCGGTGACTCGGCCGCTGCGCTCGTACATGCAGGCGAGGGTCAGGCCTTTGTTATGTAAGCTAAACGTCCGAGGGCGGGTCCATTTGTGGCGTTGTTCAGACGACCAGTCAAGGAGAGCATTCGTCAGACTAATAGAACTGGCGGATGTGTATTTTGAGATCTCTGAAATTTATCTGGAGAAAATGGCGACATTTTAAAAAGTTGTTTACGGTGTCGCACAGATCGCAAGTGCCTGCATTGGTTTGCGTACTGGTAGACACAACACAGCGTTTGGTGCATGGAGGTTCTCGAGACACTTGTATTTTTTTCGAAAAGGTGATTTTGTCTTTGTCTTGAATTAAGAGTTTTATGCTTCGATAGATATGTTTACATGCGTTTCATTTGTGCTTTTGAGAAATTGTTGCTTCCATTGATTGTACCGCTAATTTGTTGGCCGTTTCAAGGGCATGCCTCTCGATGGCGTGATCGGTCCCCTGTGTCGTGTTTACACCAGTTCCTAAAGTTGCGCCATATCATAATTTGCATGTTGTGGATGCGTGACAACCTGCAACATCTTCGCAACTCAGCTAACCACCTCGTTTTATTTCTAACCGCTGCTGGTACCGGCCATAGCACTGAGTCCCAGAACCGGTAATAGTGATCTGGATCTGAGAGAGCGGCCAGGAGGATCCACCGAGTCCAGGGCGGCCGCGTCCTGGACCTGAAAAGCATTCCAGACATTCACCATCGTTATCTGGCCAGATTTATTTTGGGAAACTGCATCGTGCTCGAAATTAAGCGACTGCTCTGTCGCCTCAGAAAAATGTTTCTTGTAAAACACCGACCTTAACGCTAGATATCAACCGCCTGTGGAAATTGTTCCGTTTGTCTTGCATGACTGCACTAAATATGGACTGCACATAGTGGATTACTTCGTCCCGTCACGAATCTTGGTCAGTACATTTGCCTCCTGTCGGAGGTGCGTTGTGGCTCGTCCATTAGCCACCCTGCATAAAGGACATTTAGGATTCGATTATGGGCGATTCGAAACCTGAGAACCTCAGAAGATTGAAATCAGCTCGTTCGCCGTTGGCTGGTGCCGGTGGCGTCCAGGCAGCAGTACAAGACTGCAGGTGGACGATGATGTCACGACACGAGTTACACGAGCCTCGCGCTGGACGTGGGCATGTTGAACTCCGCCGGCACGAAGCATTGCATGACAGGGTTGATCAGCTCATTTTATCAGACGACTTAAACACGGCAGACACATGGCTGGTGTGCCGCCATAGCATGTGTGAAGTCGATTTACGACGGTCTGGAATCATCCGACCGCCGCGGCAACCAGCACGCAATGGCCGCCTGGCACTCCTGCATCGTCTGCGGAGATTGCAGCGGTCACTCGTCCATCGCAAGGCAGCTGTTTGTGCTGCGGCCGCCGCCGAGCGCCTGCCAAGCGCGCGCTCGGCGCGGTCGCCGCCGGTGACGGCCTGACGGCGCCCCGCTCCGCTGATGGCTACCAACTGTGACTAACGACCTCCTCTGGTGCGCAGGGGCTGGCGTGCGACGCCCTGCTCCTGCCACGGCTGGAGATCACTGGGCGTGTGACACGGCCCCTCGTCGCCGTCAGCGTATCTGTCGATAAAACGGCTGAGTGCAGTTATTGGGCGTTTTGCTTTTGTTGATGAATGCGTTGGGCACGCGCATTCTATGCTTTGGAAGTCTCGGGTAAGATAATTCCTTGCCAGCTCTGTCCGAGCTTTCTGTCGACGGAGTTTTTGTTCGGCCGCCGTTGCCGGCGCGTTGCGAGCGACGCGGCCCGGACGCCAGGTGGACGTATGCCGAGTCAGACCGGACAGGACCCGACCCGGCCCAACCTGACCCGACACGACCCGAGCCAAACCGGACCGGACCCGGGCCGGACCGGACCGGACCGGACCCGACCCGGCCCAGCCCGACCTGACCCGACACGACCCGAGCCAAGCCGAACCAGACCCGGGCCGGACCGGACCCGACCCGACCGAACTGGACCCGACCCAGCCCGACCCGTCCCACCCCGAGCCAAACCCGGACCGGACCGAACCCGACCGGACCGGACCGGACCGAACCCGGCCGAACCGGACCCGGCCAGACCCGACCCGGCCCGGCCCGATCCAACCTGACCCGACCCGCCTACCCGACCCGACCCGACCCGACCCGACCCGACCCGACCAGACCAGACCCGACCCGACCAGACCCGACCCGGCCGGACCCGACCCGACCCGACCCGACCCGACCCGACCCGACCCGACCCGACCCGACCCGACCCGACCCGACCCGTCCCGTCCCGTCCCGTCCCGTCCCGTCCCGACTTGATCCGACCCGGCCCGATCCGACCTGACCTGACTCGACCCGACCCGACTCGACCTGGCCTGACCCGACCCGATCCGTCCCGACCCAACCGAGCGACGCCCAGCCACTGGAGGGCGTCGGTGAATGGCGCCCTGTTTAGGGCGCTCGTGCCGGCGGCCATCTCCGAGCCACCATTCAGATGGAGCGAAACTGATCAGCGGACAAGTTTGCAGCGTTTCCAGCGATGTCGGCCGCCGCGCCCTGCCGCCGATTTCGCCGAACAAAGCCGTGGCCGCGTCGCCGATTGGATGGCGTAGGATGTGTTCTGGAATCGCTCGTGAGTGGGCAGGCGCTGGCGAAGTTCGGACTTCATTGTGCTGAGCTGGCACTGGGCCTCATCGCCGGCTCCCCCGTCTGTCTTTCCCTCTACCTTTTCCGTCTTGTACGCCCTAACACTTCCCGTTCCTGTCCTGCTCTCTCACCATGGCCGCTGCCGATGACTCTTCTGTTTTATTATCTTGCATTGACCCCGTCTTCCGTCTTCCCATTCCAAGCCCTTCTTTGATGACCGGGAATGTGTACAGACAATCGGCGACCTGTACAGTATCCCCACGTACCTCAGCGACCTATGGCAGGCGTGTGCCCTGCGCTCGTGCACAAAGTCCGCTCGCGTATTGATGTGGAGTGGCCTGGACGGTTGGTGTTCCAGAGATCTGCTGCTTTGAATGTCATGCTGTAAGTGGGGTGGGAAACACTCAGAACATATTTGCGGAGTTAACTGCCGTGACGTGACGAAGGAGTCAGCGAATCATACCTGCTGATGGCCCCCGCGTGCTCGCCGCATTCTGCGGCGCTCTCAGTACAGTGCTGCCGCGGACGTCCTGGGAATTTCGAGGCAAGAACGCAAAGGTGGCGGGGCCGTTGTCGGATCAGATTCAGGATCGAAGCTGTTTTCCATGTCAGAGGCGGCTAAACGTAGCTTGTAAGGAATCGTCTTCCGGCGCCTCACTTGATTCCAGTTCAAAGTTGTCAAGGCTTTGATCTCCGCTGAGATGAACGTTTCGGGCACGCTGTCTGAAAGCTTGTTAAATCGCAACTCGCATGCTATTGGGCTGTTCACAACATGCCTTGAATGGAGCCTTTGCGCGAATTTCCAGTTGCTTTGACAGTAAACCGGACCATGGCTGCGAGAGGCATTCTGAAAGCTCTGTTTATAGATGTACTGAAATAAACTGCGCTGAAACTTTTCAGAAGCAGCGAGTCGAGCGTTCTCCTGAACCAAGTGTTCAAAGTGATGCATTTCCTCTGTGCTCTGGAGGCGATCCCGCCCGTCTCTTTCATATGCATGGTAATCCATCAGTTAGGCTGTTTAAACGGCCGAAAGTTTGTAACTCTGTTTTGAGCCTCAAAAGTTTGGACAGTTTGCGGTTTGGAGGCCTGGAGTCTGAAATTAAGTCGGTGGTTTACCTGCGCTCTGAGACAAGCCGATTATTGGCCGCAGCTCGGCGATATTTTGGAGGTCCCGGACGAAAGAGGCTCGTTTGTTAGCATTACGTAAGACCTGGTCGGACGTGAACCCTTTGACCCGGTTTGATGTGAACCCTCTCACCTGATGTTCTGAAGGTCTGTCTGAAGGTCTGATGCGTGTTTTCGGGCCTGATGTTGTGAAGGTCTGTTGTGTGTCCTGTGACGTGCACAGATGTGTATCCAATGGTTCGGTCAGAGGTATGTGGATGAGGAATGTGTATCCTCTGATATGGTCTGGTGTGTGTCCTCTGACAAGTTCAGATGTACATGGTCTTTGACCAGCTATTGTTGTATGACCAAATCAGTCCATGCACCTAATCGCTTACTGTAATTTTATTTGCTGGCATGTATCCTCCTCCGCTGATAACATTCATGGGATCATAGCTTGCGGTACCGGATGCTGATGAAGCCTTATCTAAACCGCTTTATTTCCTTAGAGAGTCTGCGTGCCAGTGATGCTTCTTTCCTGACGAACTTGTTGTTGTTGTCGAACTTGTTGATTTTCTCTTTTAGCTCTTTTTGTTTGCATTCACGTCATTACGTGTTTGGACGATAGAGGTCCGACAGGCCGGGTAAATTCAGTAAGTCTGGCGATTACGGCGCCGCACGTGGCGGGGTCACTGCACGAGGCGGAGTCGCTGCGCGCGGCGTGGTCACTGCCCGCGGCAGGGTCACTGCACGGTGGCTGAGTCACTGCACGCGGCGGGGTCACGCTACGAGGCGTAGTAACGACACGCGGCGGAATCATTGCACGAGGCGGAGTCACGGCGCGCGGCTTGGTCACTGCATGCGGCTGGGTCACTGTCCGCGGCGGAGTCACTGCACGGGGGCGGGGCCACCGGGCGCGCTGATCGGTGCCGAGCGTGCGGGCGGTCAGCGGCCGAGCTGTTCGCGGCCAATCAGCGGCGACCGGTTCCTGCCGACGCTGCGGCCACCGGTCGACGGCCGCCCCGGCCTCACTCCGCCAGCGGCGACGGTGGCCGACCGGACGGACACGCCACGCGCCCAGCCTTGGTCAGCAGTCAGGCGGTGCCGGGTCGGCGATGCGGAGCGGGGAACGTGGGAGACGTGAGCACGGCACGCTAGGCCGTGGCCGCCGCCGGTCTGCCCCTGACCGCGGCGGCATTGTGCAGCGGGAGGGGACACGTCGTGAGCTGCCTCTCCCTGAGCCACAGCTATCGCTGCCCCTGACCGTGGCGGCATTGTGCAGCGGGAGGGGACACGTCGTGAGCTGCCTGTCCCCAAACCACAGATGTCTCTGTCCCTGACGGCGGCGGCGGTATGCGGCGAGAGGGTCACGTCGTGAGCCGGGGCCACGGTTCATCGTTGTTTACCGCGCCGCTCCGGAGCTCGAATCTCGGACGAAGTGCGCCCTTTGTATCCGGCCCCGGCGCCGTGACGCCCTTTCGGAAGGCATCGGTCGGCGGCGGCGTCCCGGCGGCCATCCGGGGCACGCCATCACGACCGGCTCGCCGGCTGCAGCGGCCGCCTCCGATGGCCGTGCACGCCGCGCTAGCGGGCGGGCGATCGCGTCGTTTGGCGCAATGTCTCAGAAGTGGCCCATGCGCTCGTTTGAGCCGAGTCGGGCCGCGGACGGCCGCCCGCGCCGAATGGGCGCCGCCGCGAGCGGGCGGCGCGGCTCTCTGTCGAGCCGGCGGGCAGTCGCGACGGCCGACGCCGCCGGCCATCCGGCGGTGATGGGCCGTCACGGCAGCGGCCGCGGCTGTAAAAACCCGTCGAGAGTCGGGGTCAGGGTCGTGCGCCCTCGCTTGGTGCTGGGGAGGGCTCTCTTTTGGCCGGCTCATATCTCCGATGCCGGGCCTGGAGGAGCGATCTCTGACTGCCTCTCCACTGTCGATGAGTGGTAGAATATTGAGCGAACATTCGAGCCCTGAGAGATGCTAAGAACGACGGGGAGTACCCGCCCGGCCTGACGACCGTCTAGTCTGTGTAGGTTGGTCAGCCTTTGCGCAATGTCACTCCGTTCGTTTAGCGACGAGTGGCCTCGTTGTCGGTCTCCGGCCCGCCCATCCTTTTGTCTCTCGCGCCAGATTCGTCGTTCTCGGGGAACTCGACGCCGGCGAGACAGCGCAGCACGTGCGGCCCCGGCCGGGACCAATTGCAGCCCAAATTAGGCGGCCAACAATCGCGGAATCATTAACCGCCCGGGGGGCTTCCGCCGTCCGCCGGCGGGCGACATCGATTTTGTCGTGAGCGGCGCGGCGCGGTGGGAGCGGCGGGCCGAGCACGGAAATACGGCCAGTCGCCCGGGAGACGGGCGGACGACGCGACGCCGACGACGCGCGTCGCCGTCCGCCGGCCGGCGTCGGCTCCGAGCCCGCGCCGGCCGCCCGGCCGCCGCAGCGGCCCGGCCAGACCCGACACTGACGGAGCGGCGGCAGCTGGTCCGGAGATGGATGCGCGATGTGACGGCCGCCGGAGCGGCCGGTCTCCGGTCGGCGGGTCTCCGGGCCGGCGACGCCGTCTCTCTCCCCCTGTCGCGCGTCCTCCCAAGCATCAGGGCCGCTGCGCTATCTGGTTACCATCGGTCTCTGCCTTCCTGTCGGGTGCGCCTGGTCGCGCCGACGGACGGGGCGGAACAGGTTCACGGCTGGCTCGCTCCGACCGGGCAGCGAACGCCCGGTCGGCCCTCGCCGGAGACCGTCCCCTGTGAGGCGAGGAGCCCCTTAGACGCCTAGGAAGGAACACGATGGGATAGACCTCAGGGCTCCGTATATACTGTATACCTAGAGACCTTTATGTTGTTTTTATATATGTAGACTGTATAGGGGCGGGTGATGAGCCGTTACCTGGCCGACCGGGCTGTGCTCTCGCGCCAGTCCTTTCTCGTGTGAGGCGTCGCTCTCCCCAGGAGGACGCGTGAGAATCGGGCAGTGGACGGAGCCGCCCGGCGCTGTGCCGGGCCTGATGGCCGCAGCGCCGGCTGGAAGACTTGTCTGGCCGAAGCCTCGCCGGCGTGTGCCCATCTAGAAGCTTGACGTCCTGCCTTCTCGCCGGCCGCCGGAAGCGCCAGTGTGTGTCCGCGACGAGGCCTGGGATCGATTGACGCATCGCCCACACCGAGCAGGCGAAATTAATTAACATCAGCCCGTTCGCGGAGATTGTCTGAGCGGCTGAAATTTATCGCACTGTTCCCTTGGGGCTAATCGGTTTTTTTTCGAAGGCGATGCTTTCGTCGTGCGTATTGACCCATCAAATGTGTTGATGACGTCACGTCATCGACGTCACGTCACGGCTTGACGTGACTGTAAAGGTGTTGATGACGCGACCTTTGAAGAGCATTCATGAGCAGGGTCCGGCTTCACGGCTGTGCGTCGCAAAATGTCTAAAAGTCAACGTACTATCTTTAACGATCATATGCATCGTGTTTGCCGCTGTATGCGATGGTATGTTTCGCACTAGTGCCCTGAATTGAGTGAGTTGTGACTTCTCGTTTTCCTTGGTGTCAGGCGTACCAACGGCCTCCCTGACGCCATTTTTGTTTTGCCCTTGTCGACATTTTTGCCGTATAAAATGAAAAGCTTGAAGGAAAATTGCGGCCGTACAGATCCCTCGTGGCGACCAGATATCCAGCTTTCCGCTGCTATCAACCCTTCAAAACGATGTGGTGGTTTACGTGCCGTTTGACACTGTAGGACGGTTTATTGACGTTCCTACCACACCACTGTCTGTCGTCTTCCTGGCGGCCCGTAGACCCGAAATACAGCCGGCGTCGGTTCACGCCCCACGTGAGCGGCGTGCCGCCGACACGGCCCCTAATAGAAAGGCTGGACACTTCTCACAGTATATTGCCTCATTATCTGATCTGGACGGGCTCCAGGCCGGCGTCCGATTCCCACTTATTGGATCCACATTTGTTTCTCGGGAAAATCGGACGGCCACGAGCCGGAAACTCGTCAACCTGATTGGCTGCGCCGTAAAATTAGTTGCGGCAGGACGGCGCCTGATTCGGCTCCGTGTCGGCGGGTCGGCGCTGGCCGGCGCTCGTGGGCGCGTGCTGAACGACCGGAACATCCACCGAAGAAAACCGAACAGGCGCACGAGAGGGCGGTGAGCGCCTGAGGGGGCGGCTGTGGGGGTGGGCGGCGGGGGCGGCGGACCGTGCCGCCGTCGGGCGCCGCCGGCGCTTCCAGGCGGCACGGCAAGTGTCAACAGCAGCTATCAGCATCGGCAAACGTCCGGCCGACTCCTTGGTAAACACCGGCCTGGCCCGGCCGCTCCCCGGCGACGGAGGTCGTTCCTCTCCCCAGTGGCAGAAGCCGCGGCTCTCCCCAGTGCCAGAGGCCGTGCTCCCCCCCCCCCCTGACGGAAACCATGCCTCCCTTTAGGCGAGGTGAACGTCCGGCCTCGGCCCAGCCCACGGACGCCTCTGCCGGCGTCTAGGCGCCAGCAGCGTCGCCGCGGGGCAGCAGGCTCGGTGTTCCCATGTGATGAAAACCGGAGTCATGCTTCGGTCGCGAATCGCAAGGGTATTTGGCCCAGACTGACGTCCATACGGTGTTGCCGTTTTGCCGTGATTTTGGTTGCAACATGGGCCAAAGTTAAACATTGACGTCCGGGAAGTGGGCCGGTTCGAGGCAAGTTGTAACATTTCGACTTAAGGTCTGGTTAAGGTTAAGCAAATATTTGCTGGGAAATCTGTTTGCTTGCCAGTATTATTTTTCAAAATTTTTCATTTCGTATGTTTCATATTGCCACATCACGTAGTCACCCGCTGTCCTGCAGTCGGTGGTTCTGGATTGGCGAAGAGTGATGTCTGGATTCCTGCACTGCTGTTGTTCTCTGAGGCGCTTGAGCGATCGCATCTGAGTTGGAACTGTCAGCTTCGCACCCGGCTGTCCCGGATCTGGGACGAGGCCCCGGCTGTTCCTGAGCTGGGACGAGGTCCCGACTGTCCCTGAGCTGGGACGAGGCCCGACTGTCCCTGAGCTGGGCCGAGGTCCCGGCTGTTCCTGAGCTGGGACGAGGTCCAGACTGCCTCTGAGCTGGGACGAGGCCCGACTGTCCCTGAGCTGGGACGAGGTCCCGGCTGCCTCTGAGCTGGGCCGAGGCCCGACTGTCCTTGAGCTGGGACGAGGTCCCGGCTGTCCCTAGCTGGGACGAGGCTCCGGCATGTCCCTGCTGACCACAGGCTGGTCTGGGTCTGTAGGCCGGCGTCCTGTCTGCGGTGATGTAGCCGAGCGCCGCAGCTGGCCAGGCAGATCCGCCTGTGCCTGGACCTGAGGGCTGGGTCTTGCCGCCGTTCCCGTTTGTGGCTCGTGCTGGGCGGGGTTTTGTGCGCGACGCTGGCCCGCCAGCAGCCGAGTGGCCTTTGTCCGCCATCTCCCACTCAGCGGCTGATGACAATGGCTTAGAGACCAGCCTATTGATCCGACCCTCTCAGGAGATATTTCACCGCGTAAAAAACTGACGGGGTGTTTGTTTTTCCGGTCCGGGTGGCCATTTCTCTTCCGCTCTGCGCCGCGGCGGTGGCACGACCTGCAAACGGCCCGGCCGTTACTCACGGGCTTAGACTTTGGGCGGACGTCGCCAATTGCTGTGTGAGTAACTGGATTCCCGCAAAACATGGCCCCCGAGCGAGTCGAAACACGGATTATTTTAACACAGAACTGCAGCGACGCTTGCGAGATTGTTTTAAAGAAATGTGGTCCTGTTTAGCTTAGATCTCTTGGAAGTCAGCATGCTCGAAGTCTCGTATCTCCCGGCATGCGATCTGCGATTCTTTTCTTTTAGTCAAAACGGATCAAGACTTGTTTCATTTCATAGCGCGTTTTTTTCGAAACCCATGACATTATTTCAGTTTGCGGGGCTGGGCTTGTGAAACGAAGTACAGTGATATGTAAACAACAAGTTACTTGTACGAATAACTGTGGGAAAATGCGTTGTTTTTATCTCTGGCATAAGAGTGTGCAGACTTTCATTCTTCTGATACCGAGACGCCCATGACGCTTTTTCCAGAACGCCTTTCGACGTCTACCAGGTATCGAAATATCTGCTGCATCGTCTGATTCAGCGCACCGAGGCTTGAGGATGCTGGCCTGTGTGTGGTCGTTTTCGCCTACTTCTGGCGCCCTGTTGGCGATGACATCCTTTGATTGGTCGATTTGATAGGAGCATAAACCATCTGCAAGGGAAATGAACTGGCACGTTGCCGGCCTGACGGCATCGCTGGTCTCCTGTAAAAACATTGGCAGGCTGTGATTGGCAAGCTTAAGATTGGAGCGCGCTCCGAACGTGTTCTGTTAGCGCCGTGAATAGATTCAGCTCGGTGTGTTTCAGCTAGAGGGCTCCGATCTCTCTGAAGGATTTGTCGTCATCAGACCAGGGATCTGCCTTCGGTCGTCCGATCAGAAACCTGCCGGAGATCATCAGCGTCAAATCCGCCCGCCTGCCGACAGACCTGCCGACAGCATCAGATTCGACGTCAGATCAGAGGCCCGTTGTCGGTCGTTGGACCTGGCCCTGCCGCCTGCCGTCATACCGAGGGCCTGCCGTCGGTCGCCACATCAGGGACATACCGTCCGTGGTCGGATTAGTGACCCGTCGCCGGTCGTCCGATAAACGACCTGCCGGCGTCAGACCGGGGGCCCGCCGTCATTAGGAGCGGGCGCCGCCGTTATCCGTGGAGTGACGGGCCGCCGGGCGTCCTCTCATCTCCGTCGGCGGCGGCGCAGCGTCGCCGGCCGGAAATCGCGCCGGACCGGCGTGCGGCGGCCGCAGGTGATCGCCGCTCCCCCCGGAGTCGAGCCGTCGAGGTGCGCCGCCCGCCGCCGCCGCGCCGGAGACGCCGGTAATTAAGTCGGACGTGAGCCGACGGAGCGCGGACGTCTCACCAGCTGCGGCCGCGGAAATGAGGTGGTCCGCGGCCGGCCAGAGAGTCAGACGTCCCATCTCGAGCGGCGGCGCGGTGACGCAGAATCGGCCGGACGTGGAGCCAAACCGTCTCGGCTCGGGCACGCCAGAAACAGCAGCGTCAAGCGCCGGCGAGGGCAGGGCGCCGGCGTGCGCTTGATGCAGCCGGCCGCCTCGGGGTCGGGCGGATCTGGCGGCGCGGTGTCCCGCTCTCAAGCGACGAATCTCTTGACTCTCCAGATGACTCTCTGGTGACTTCAGTGACTGATGAATCTCCCGCCCCGAATGTGGAGTGTGAGAGCCTGTCTGAAGTGTCGGAGCGTCGCGCGACACGGGCGCCGTCCGTCTGGGCCGGCGGCGGCTCCGCTCCGCTCCGGGAGCGCCTTGTTTACGCTGCGACCCCAGCTGCCGCGCCGACTTGGTAAACGAGCCTAACTCCGCTGAAAACCTAATCTGCATACGTTTCGTTTAATCTGGCGGCGCCGCACGCCGGCCACAGTCCGCCGGCTGCGGCGTCAGCGCCGACACGCACAATGCGCCGCGATTGCCGCCGCCGCGCCGCGCTGGCCGCCGCCCAACTGGGCCGCCGGCGCCGGTCCACGGCTATTGATCGGCTTGCGTTTCCGGGGCGCGTCACACCCGGGAGGATCTGCCTACGGGACGCAATAAATAAATGTCTGTTTAGCGCGGCGGCGACGGGCGAGTGCAGCCGGGCGTGCTCGCCGCCGCGCGGTGTCTGACCCGCGAGCCGGCTCGGGGCGCGGCCGAGGCGGGCCGAGAGGCGTGGACGCCGAGTCGGGCTGTTTCTGGTCCGCGGCTGAGTCATGCGCGGGCCCGGATGACGAGGTGGAGAGTTTCGGATGTTGGACGGCCGCCGGTGGCCTTGGTCCGAATCACCCAGGGAGCGGGCGCGCCGGCCGTGGCGGTGGAGGTCTGAACGGGGCGGCGGTCTCCTAGACGTCAGCTGCAGAGACCGCGCTGATATCGGATGTGGTTGCCGTTCCGGCCTCGATGGTGGCTGAACACGTTGCCACTGGCCGCCACCAGACGTGTGCAGGCCGCGGCCAGCGATGCCGTTCTGCGGTGACATTCATGACGCACCGAATACTCACGTGTTCCCCACCCTCAAGATGAATGGCCATTTTCCTTGGTGCCATTACCATTGCAGGTGTCGATCACGGATTATCGCATCACAGTCTCGCCCGTGATCCATCAGTTACTGATGGGTCATTGATGATGGGACACACGACATGTACTGATGATCAGTACAAGGTGTACTGCGTCTATAGTTATTTGGTGCCACTACCCAGTCGAGGCCCCATTCAGTTCGTTGTCATTCGTTACCGTGACGCATTTTTGTCACACGGTACCTGCTGTTTATAGTGACACGTACGAAATCATCAGCAACAAAACGTACTGGTACATTTCTGCCCCTACTTTCGAGGTGCGTGGCGATATTTACTCAGAGACAAGGTTATACGTGCCCCATCACGAGCAACAAGAAATAGTATCTATGCTGATGTATTCTGTATGTCTGTATTCTCAACCTTCTTCTCCTCTGATAAGTACTTGCCCGCGCTCTTGACGCCTTGCCCTCGCCTGGACATAAGTTACCTTGAGCATGGAGAAAAAATGTAGTGCATTTTCTAGTTGGACTACGGGGAAATTTGGCATTTATCCACTCAACGTTGTTGGCTTAACTTTATTTCGTGACAGGCATTGCGTGGCCCGGTCGGACTTAGTGGTAATACGATCGAGTCCTTTTGCCGATATTTTTGCTTTTCGGCGCTGCCGAGCCGTTCAGAACAAATCCTGCAAACAGGAGGAACGACTGATGCGCGGCACTTGTCGCAGCACTCGGCATACTCTGGACATGGATTTTTGCACTCATAAGAGTTTCTTGAAATGAAATGCAAATGCGCATCCGATGGGCTATTCGGATCTGGGATCCTCTGTTTTTCCACACCACATTACGCCCGCTTATGGGAAAGACAGACCTCCAAAAAGAGCGACGGCGTACCCAAATGGGAACCCTTGTGCAGTTTGAAAACTGCATTTAGTTACCATTTATTATGCTGCGATTGAAAAGAATGCAAATGGCTGGTTGCTGAAAAAGCCCCCAGATCTGCATAAAAATCCTTCAACTTTGAGGCAGGCTGAAATTTGGCTTCGAACAAGCCGGCAAAGCGTTCCGGTTCGGGCGGGCGGGAGCGGCCTCCGCGGGCGCTGCTGCCTGCGACGACTCGACCGTCCGATGGAGCCCGCCTGGGAACCGGGCGTAGCGCGGACTGTGCCGGCGCCGAGGCGGCCGCTTTCAATCAGACGCCGCCGCCGAATCGGGCCGGTTCGGGCGTGAAATGGCGCCGGCGCGGCCGCCGGTCGGCTCTCGGCCCGCTCGGCCGATACCGGCCGCCCGTTTCGCCACCGCTCGGCTTTGAGCGACGCGCAGCGCCTTTTTCTGGGGGCGTATCGTCCTTAATGATGCGAGCTCTTCGCCGGGCTTGTTTTCTTTCGAGAGATCGCCAGGTCGATCGGCCGGACGAGGAGCGAAAAACCGCTGCCAGCTCCGCCGACCGGGCCGCCGGCAACCAATAGCCATAAGCCATCCATCGCGGCCGGCCGACGCGTCCGGGTATATCTCGAGTGAGTGATGGCTTAAGCCGGAGAGCAGACGTTGGACTCCGTTCTGGTTAGGCTCGTCCGAGGCCTGTCGGAGGCCCGCGGCCGGCCGACGTTTAAAACTAATGCATCTTCCAGTCCGGTCCGGGCTGGTCTTTATCGAGCCGTGGCGCAGTGGACGAGATTGGCCGTCCGTTCATTTCCGAGGGATCTGTTTCACTCTACCTGACTTATGGTGAGGGTCGTCTGTCCTCTAGGAACATGGTCGAGCATGCTTATGGTGGTTGCACTGCTGAAGCCATTTCAGCTGATCTAAATGCTGTACAGCTGAACTAGTTGTTGTCAGAGATGAAATCTTTTCGGTCGAGCGTCTGCTGGTTGCATTACTAACAGCCTACTCTGCAGTTCTCTGGCGTACGGCGTCTTCATGGCGAACTTCCGGGACTCTGGAACAAGTTACAGCAGTTGTGAGGACAAAAAATCCATTGGATGTTCTCCTCCAGACCTCGAATATACCAGTGTAAAGCATTTCTGCGTGCATGTCTGTACCTGTCGTGGAAAGCTGTCTAAAACGATTTGGTCCCGCAATTTTTTGTGAGCAACTGGGAAAAAGAGGCGTTTGCACCTCGTGTCGCACCAGCGGAGTGACAAGGTTCTGTACCGCTGGTGCAGACGCCGGACGTCTTCTGCGTCGGCTCGTCGTCGTACCGCCGCCCGTCGTTCGTCGCCGGCGGCACGTCGCCTCCCCGTCCGGCCGCCGCCGCCTCCCGCTCGGCCGTCGGCGGCCGTCCATAACGGGCGCGGCCGGAGCGTTTTTCCCGGCGACGCGGCCGCCGCCGCATGATGAGAAGTCTGTTTCGTCGCAGCGGCCGACGGCGCGGGCCGGCTGCGGGTGACGGATGGATGCCGGCGGAGGCGGCGGACGGCCGCCGCGACACGGCCGGCCATTTACAGATTGGCCCCGCCCCGCTGTGTGGGGGCTCCGCAGCCGGGCGACGACCGAGTCGGCCGCCGGCGGATAGTCGGCCGGCTCTGTCGGTGGCGCGGCGGAGCGGGTCCCGGGGGTCGCGTGGACCCCCTCCCCCGACCGCTGACGCCGGCCCGCGGAGGGACTGACTGGGACTGCTCAGACTGATGCTCGGGGCCTCCCAGTCAAGGGTGATTAGATCTTTCTTCGCGCGATGCGCATCAGAGATGTGGACTGGCGAGACGTCAGTCGCTCTCTGATTTACTGACGGGCCAATATCCGTCGCTGATTGGTGAGAACGACTCCTTTCAGAGAGCTGTTCATCGAGTGTTCGTGCTGGGAAGTGCTGGCCACTTTCTTCGTTCGTATCATCAGGCTCCCATCCGTCATTCCCAACAGCAGGCAACGCAGTCAGGATTTTCCTTAGGGGGGTGGGCCAAATGTCCAAATTTTGCCATATGCCACTGACATATGACGAAATTTGTAGAAAAACGGCAATTTTATGTAACTTATCTCATATTTAACACATAGGAAAACGTATGTTTGGTTTTGCAACATATAAATGGTCACTATTCCGTATTGGTGCGAAATAGCCATCTGGTGAGGAACACATGGCTTGGGGGCATGGCCCCCTGGCCCCCCTGGCTACGTCCCTGCCCAGAAGTAATGTTCTTTACTCTGTCATCTCTTCTGTACGGAAAAGCAAGGTTTTAGGTGATATCAAGTTGTTTATGTGACAGCGTTGCTCTGGGACTATCATAGCTGTTGATGGTAATCATACATGTATGTATGATTGTACTTATGCAACCAATCTTACATCGCGAAAAACAAGTCCAGGACAGCGCTTAATCGAGGTTCATTCGTTTCAGCTGCATCAGCTCGTTTTAATTGCATTCTGTCTGCGAAAAGACTTACATGGTGACGATTTTACGCTATTGCTGATGGATATTCCTCGCCCGTCTTTCAAAACGGCGGTTGATTGCACCAGTGATAGCATCATTTTAATCATTGTCAAATGGTTTCCACGAAAATCCGTAACATAAAAGCTGCTGTCAGTGAAAATCGGCACGGAATCCGGGACCATGTAAGACAGTCCCGTTGATGTTCGTGATCTTTGGTTCCAGTTAATTACGTAAATCGGATTTCACTAGAAATGTTGAAGCCCTTTGCTGAAAATGCTTGCGCAGCGACCTGGCAGATAGCAAATTGCGGATGTCAAGCTTCCTGAATCTGGGCCATTGTCAAAAGCCTTCATTTGACCTATTATGCTCCTGTGATGCATCATAGTCAGTACCAGTGGCAACATATGCGAATCAGCAGCTTGCGGAAATTGGACCCACCCTGTCCGACGCTTCGCGTTCTCTTGCTCCTGGCTCCTCGCATTTAAAACACAAATGGCGTCTGGTTTCTTTGCCAGTGCCCCGGGGGCGGTAATGCGATGGCCTCCCTCGGGCCCGGTAATCTGGTTCTCGGCTGCTGGGGAATCCCCGGGTGCAGCGGCGCACCTCCCGACCGACGGTGATGGGCCGTCATCCCGCCGCAGCGCTGCACGGGGTCGAACGCGATCTGTTCTCCCGGAGATAGCGGGCCGGCCGGGAGGTGTATGGCTGGCGACAGAGTGGCCCTCCTGCCCTTAGCCGCCTCCACTCAGGGTGGAGGTGCAGCCTCCACCAGAGGCTCTGTCTCAGCGGTCATCGCTACTGATGTCTGCCTCTTCTGATGACGCTGGCTCTCCTAGCAAGACGAGGAACGACATACTGGCAGATGCGTCAACAGTTCTCTGATGGAATACCTTTTTTATCTTTCCCACAATGAATAAAGACAGAACAGCTTTATACTTAGCTTTTCACATGTCTTAAGCGTCATTGGCCTGGTTATCAGGCTTGACAAGGCTTACAGACTGTGGTAGTGCGTAGTTTCAGGAAAATGGGAGCAATGCTTGGTGAAGATTAGGAGTTAACTTAAACCGTTAACTTTAAGTCGGAGTAAAAGAAAAACATCAGAAATCGAGTAGCATTACTGAACTATTCCCGGTCAATCGTCGCCATGGTCTTATGCCATCCTTTCCACTCGTGCTGTGATGTCCGGGACAGGTTTGAATATTACAAGGTTTATGGGTTTCCAAGGATATTTCCATTGAGAAATCTGGGAAAAGGTCGGGAAATATTCAGGGTCTAATTTCTCGCGCTGCCTCGGTTCTATACAGGGCGCAGCGGGCGACCCTGTGTTCTGCGGAGCCCCGGGGGGGGGGGGCTCCCCGCACCTCCTCGCCGTCGATCTCGAGTCACAGCGGCGCCGACCCTCACCGCCCACTCACGCGTCTCGAGACGACCCGGCCGAGCCGACCAGGCCTCCCGCGCCGGCCTCGGACGCGGCGCATTCGTCAGGGCGGCATATGCGGCGCGGTCCGCCCACGCCTGCAGCTCATCAGGCCGCTCGGTGCCGGCTGGAGAAATAGGCCGGGTTGCCGGCGTGACGGCTTAAAAATGGCGCGTAATCGGCGAGGATAAGCGAAAGGCGCTCCGGCGTCACCGATATAGCCGCGAGGCATTGCCGGCTCCAATATCTCACAAGATTGCATCCATTATCACTCCGAAGAATATTCAAATAACCTCGACCGAAGTCATCTGGCACTCGCCCACCGTTACAAATCCTCAGGGCAACCGGAAGGCGTTACGAGCCGTGGTTCTCTTCCGCCTCCTTCGAGTGATGGGTGATCGATTTCGCAATATCATTATGTGGTCTATGCGGTTGCGCTAATGTGCATATTTTCCTTATTACTGAATAAATCGCATGATTATGTTGCGGTGTACTTATTGGGGATCGTATCCGGCAACGGTACACCGGCATGTGTTTTTTTTTGGAAGGGGGATGCAACGAACATGGATGTCACTATGAAGCTGCGACGAAGTCAGTGTTTTTTCTGCCTCCAGTGATTCATGTTTCCCGTTTTAATAGAATGGGCGATGGCATGCTGCCATGTATTTCCAGACAGCGTCATCTGAAGATATTTGGTGGATTAAAGAACAAAAAAAGCATTTGCCTGGTTCCATTTACGCAGATGCCGCTCTCAGCACCTGTAGAAGTTGTTCATTGAAACTTGCCCTTAAATTAAAGCAATAGTCTTGTCACAGTGATATCATGATGATTAACCTAATTTATTTTTAGGAAACGGGGAATAATATGGTATACACGTCAGGAACATGAACGGCGTAGGAATGCCATGGACGTGCAAGATGGTTTCCGTTGGTCGCAGACCTTTTTGTTGACGCAGACCGAATGGTCTTCGAGTGTAATAGAGTGGTCTAGGGGACTGCGTGATAATGATGTGCGGAGCCTTGTGGTGGTATCTACGTTTAGGGAAGGTACTGTTTGTGTCCGGCTAAAATTTGGCCGATGTGATATCTGCCGAACACGCAATATTGCCTGTGCTCCCCTCTGAATATTTTCCTTCCTGGCATTGCTTCCATATCGATGCGGTCTTTCTTTGGCAGAACCCCCGGTTTTTACTATTCAGAGACATGAAAATGCTTCCACCCTCGTTCAGATTCGTATGCTGCCAGTAGACGATGTTGACAGGCGCTGAGATGAACATCCATCAGCGCCAATGGCTTTCGCGAAGCCTCCTTTCGTCATAGAATATTGAAGGACCTGATTTTCTGTTCTCTCTTATGCGGAATATTTGGCTTGAACAACGCGCATCCTTTCAGAATGTTGAGTGTGATCCAGGGTTGAGTTTCCGTGCGCAGCAGAAAGATTGACCCGACAAAGAATTGTTTTCCTTCCAACGAAAACGCTCAATCGGTGTACAAAGTCCCGTTCTTCTCACTGCTGCGGGCAAATGCGGACACCAGACACAAAATCAGTGACCTGACCGTGACCGGCGAGAATGAAATCACGCGACGTGAGAATCTGTGATATCCAGAACGGCTCTGTGACGTCATCTGTAAGGCTGCACGTTGCTCAAGATGTCGGCTTTCCGAGGAAACCCCGCGAATCAGTCATTGGTGGAGGGAAATGCCATGATGACCTGGGGTCTCACAAAACGGCATGAAGGTGCCCTGTATCATCCATACGCTGAGCTCGCTTGGTCCCAAGTGTCGCCTTCGTCTTGTCTTTTCTGGCATTGGGCTCGCGGTGGACGGACGCGGTCTCAGTGATCTCAGGTGTCTCTGGCATTCGTCTGTTGCTGTCGTCGACACGCGGTGGACGGACGCGGTCTCAGTGATCTCAGGTGTATCTGGCATTCGTCTGTTGCTGTCGTCGACACGCGGTGGACGGACGCTGTTGCAGTGATCTCAAGTACCTCTGGCAGTCGTTTGTTCCTGTTGTCGGCACGCGATGGGCGGGCACTGTCCCAGTGATCCCAAGTGCAGCCTTCATCCTGTTTGTTCCTGTTGTCGGCACGCGGTGGGCGAACACTGTCCCAGTGATCCCAGGTGTGGTCTTCATCTTGTTTGTTCCTGTTGTTGGCACGCGGTGGGCGAACACTGTCCCAGTGATCCCAGGTGTGGTCTTTATCTTGTTTGTTCATGTTGTCGGCACGCGGTGGGCGGACACTGTCCCAATGATCCCAGGTGCCGATGACAGACTGTCTGTGGCGGGGATGTCCCGCTGTCCGGCCGCGTTAGCCGCGCCGCCAGTGCGCCGCTCGGGGTCGGCCCCTCCCCCACCATCAGTGGGCGGTGACTTGGCTCGGACTCCGGCCCATGCCCTGCCAGGGTCGGCTGCTCTCCGGCGGCAGGCCGCTGACGGACGCCAGCGACGCCCGCCGGCGACGCCTCGGCGACAGGCAGCATTCGGCGGGCGCTCAAGACTCCTGGGCTTCAGCAGCGAGCTCAGACTCAGACACGCGGCTGGAGGGTCGTGCTGTCTCGGGACAGCACGACCCGACAGGGCGGGACAGGGCGGGCTTCAGTATTGGCACGCTGTTGTGTACCGTGATTCTTTGGTGCTTCGGCACCGCTGTCCTCTGGTGCTGTTGCGAAATATGGACATGTTATATTACCTGACGCTCCCTGTTCCGACAACGGCACTTTTGTTGCCGGCGGCGAACCGTTCCACGGCTGTCGGAGCGTGTTGGCGATAGCATCCTTTGATCCTGGCGTTCTCGTCGCCAATTAGTGGCGGTCTGGAGACTGCGGTATCCTGAAGGCGATGTCTCCTGATGCCACTGTGCCGCTGTGTGGGCAGGGCCGTCCTGATGCGAATCATTGTGCGCCGCTCTCTGAGTCCGCGCTGTTTTCACAACGTTATTTTCAGCTCTCTGAGTCTGCGTTATAAACATCAGCGGACTGCCGCTGCCGTTTCCAGTGATTCTTCACAGTCCAGCTCCTACGGACGAATTACTTTGCAATGAGCCATTATTAGCTATGTGCTCATGTCGTGTTCGTGGCCCCCTGTTACGTGGCATTGCTGTCAACATCATTCGTCTTCCTCGCAGCACTGATGAGTCGCTCCCCTCCCCCCCCCCGGCTTCTTATGCTGTCCCGGATTCTGCCTTACTTGCTTCCCAGGACGCGGCTGACTCGCCTGTCCTCCCGTTCCAGGATAATGCCGACTACCCTCCCTCCGTTACGAGAGGACCAGACTGACCCGGCCTCCCTCCGTTGCAGGATATCGCTGACGCTCTCGTGTCCGATGGACCTGAAGCTTTACCCGCTGGACAAGCAGACGTGCTCGCTCAAGATGGCCAGCTGTGAGTGGGCCGGGCGGCCAAGCGGCCAAGCGGCGCGCGCCGCCGGCGGGGTCACTCCCGTCCGCCGCCCGGCTGCCGGCGCCGATAGCCGGGGGTTAAACGGAACAGCGGCCCCGCTCCGCCGTCTGGAAACAGATCGGGCCGATTAGCGGCGTGTTTTTAATTCGTTTCCTTTCAAGCCGAGCGCGAGGGCCGGCGCCGAGTGGAAATCGCTGGGTTCCTCGAGAAGGTCACGAGCGGTTGGAACGTCCGGTCTGTGTGGGCGAAGTGCAGCCGCCCGGCGCCATGGCGGCCTCGGTCAAATGGTGGTCCTTTTCAGACGCGTGGAAGACGGACGACCTGATATTTGTGTGGAAGGAAGTAGACCCCGTGCAGATTGACGATGGCCTCCACCTGCCAAGATTTACACTGGAAAAATTCCAGACCGCATACTGCAACAGCAAAACTAACACAGGTAGGGTGTTTATCGATGGAGTCAGCGGCGCTGATGTTGAACAGTGGACCTGCATTGGAAAGATGTGCCAGAAACTTAGCCTGTAACAGGTGACGAATGAGGTACTTTCATAAACCATCCATCACCGATGAAAAATGATCATTTGGACTACGCAAGCCATCACCCTGTCGACGGTTTCATTATGCAAAGTTGGTGCGCTCCTAGGCACTACGCGATGCCAGGAGAATCCTCATCGAGGTTTTGCGCTGTTGAAGGGAAGGTTCCAGCTTAGCACGTGTTTCGAACTGATATAGCCAGGTTGTAACCTGCACCCTTCGAAACCAGTATGCAATGTAAAAAAGTATCAAAACCATTTCCAAAGGTTCAGAGCGACTCCCCGCAGCTTCCCGTGTGTCCTATTTACAGCTATGGCGTGACGCCGCAACGCAACAGCGAGCGGAAATTGCGTACGTGTTCTGAAGCTTCGAGGCATTTGTGAGGAATGCTAATACTGAAAGTGCGTTCAGCGATATTTCTTTCGGCCAACTGGATGTGTTTATGAAAAGCCGACCAAGGTGGAACATTCCCTTTAGGATAATTGAGTATGTTTTTGGCCTTGCGAGCGAGTTGTTCCGTTGTTATGTAGAGTTGTTCCCGTGCGATATTGTTTCTCCAGAAATCAAGGCATACTATCAGAATGAATTGGTAATATTAGAAACGATCAGTTTCAGTATGTTCTTTTCACAGAATTGATGTTGTTTTCCACTTTCTTATCCCTTAACCATTGTTCACCATCGTGTGCCAATTTATATCCGTAAAGGAATTTTAGGAGGAACGCATCAAAGATTTTAGTAGAAGAAGCTCGCAATTTATGATGGAGCATTTCACGACAGAAAAACTGTCCAAAAAAAGAACAGAGAGGTGAAGTTAATCTCATTTGCCAATACCCATAGCAAACCCTCGACACCCTTAGTAACTATCAGAACTGTCTTCCAAAACGGAGTCTGTGCTGCTTCGTCCTGTTTTGAACGGACATGCCAAACGCATAGTGAATTTTTGCCGTTGATGCTGACTTTTTCGTCTCGAACATACATTGAGATGTGTTCGTGTTGGTCATATCCTCTGTCATTATTCATTGTTAGTCCCGGGGATAAAAAAAAAAACATATTGGATCATTATTACGGGCTTTGAAGATGGTCTCGCGTGGATTGTCAGGCCGGAGGGCTTGTATCCGTTCAGTTTCTGCACGCTGTTATTTGGCTTCGTCGAAGGCTGCTTGTTAAGAGGAAAGCCAACTTCTGACATTTTAAATGCGCACGCTGTCAACCCGGGCATCTGAGAGCTGTGTCCCCTATAGTTTTATCCTACCATTAATGATAAACCATTATTTTCTGGCATCCGGCGCAGAATACACAATCATATATCTTTCAAACGTCGTTGTTTGGAGCTGTTATTGTGTGGGGCTTTTACTCGTTTATATTGCATGCTGTCCTCACGCTTTTCCATCTGGTCGTAACGACGCGTCATTATTGTTGTGCTCATTATGAGCCTGGGACCGACGCAGTCAGCTGGGACCTCATCGGGCCGTTTCCGCGAAGAGGCGGTGCCTTCTGAAGACCGTGCTGGCGGCGGGCGCAGGACCGCCGTGGGAGCGGCGCAGCTGCCCCAGACCGCTGCGATCGCCGCCCAGCGTGGCCTTCTGAGAACGGCCCGCGCGGGTGGTGTCCGACAGGAGCGGGCCGGGTTGTCTGGGGCGGGATCCTGCACGTCCTGACTGCGCCCGGCGGAAAAAACAGGTTATGTGAAAGCCAAATTTTGGGTATGTCTTGGTCTGTTGTAAAAAACAATGTTCTCACTTTTTACGCTTTATGGCAACGAAACGCGGCGATGAGATGTGAATACTAACCAGAATAAACTGTGTCGCATTCCCTCTCTCCTTATACGTTTTAGCATAGCTGTACGAAATTTGCAGGTTGAAGTGATATACGGAAGTGAAATTCTGTTGTACTTCGTTCTGAGTGAAATCTTTTGCTGTAATTTGACGCCTAGCTGAAAGCCAATGACATACTGGTTGAGATAGTTCACTGAATCACAACATTGTTCATTACCTTGGATCACTTAAGGATTTTGCCCCGGCCGGCGTGGCGAAGACGTATCGTGAATTAATTCACTGAGCCCTTTGGGTAAAAGAATTGCTATGTCTACAGCACCTCCTTCGTCACTCATTGCATATACTCGGTCTAGAGGCGTCCATTATTTATTATGGCCTTGATCTGGTGGTGCTGAAACACATCTGCATGGAACTACGGTATTGGTAACTGTTGTCCGAACGGTCGAATGCTGTGGTGTAGTATTCCATGTTCTATAGACTAACCACACACAAAGCCGAGGCGGAAATCTTCAAAGGGAAGCAGCTGGTCTGTGAAGGCCCCTTCGAGGCTCCTCGAAAGTGGAGAAAGTCCTTTGTTTTTTGTTTTGATTCGTTTCTTTGCATATTTTGTTTACTTAAAGAGTGTTTTAGTACGCATCAGAGACCTGTAGGATGCTTCCAGGGATGCCCCCGAAACTCGTCCCTCTGGAGCTGCTTCTGATCACGCATGTCTTTTTTGTACAACATTGGCCTCAGGACAGTCTATCCCTGGTTTTCAGGTCATTATGGCGTCTATTTCTTTTTTTTGGGCGAGGGGTGAGGCTGGAACCCATTATTGCGCACTCGTCGGAAAGGAATGACGTAAACTTCATAGTTGCTGTCACAGAGAACCTTCATGCAATTCTGTGACGAATTACCCCTTCCCCATCGCGGCAATGCAAAACCGAAAACTCAGATACACGCGGCGATTTTTGGTTTTCGCAACATTTCTGAGTCGGCATTTCACCAAATACGAATACGAAAACAAATACGACAAATTCAACAAATACGAAAACTATCCCATTTCATGTTTGCCCCTTTACTTTTCATACCAGAAAAGCTGCAAATAACGCAAAATGTTTTGTTCCAGGTTTCTTTTCATATAAACTTTTGAACGGCTGAACAATGAGACATTGTTTGTCCATTGGTTTCCCATCTGAACTTGTGAACGGCAGTGGCCTGAAATTTTAAACTTTCAGATGAATTTTTCGTTCATTAGAATTTCAAACTTTGAAGCATCACATTGTAAGCTTTTGGGGTCTTATAACTAGCATGTGATGTTATAACTGACCTCCGTGCAAAAAAAAAAAAATCAGTTGTAGCAGACTGGTGAGGAACGTGGAAGAATACATGTGAGTGAATATAGGGGCTACCAAATACAGTTGGGCGGCGGATTTCCGTAGCCAGTGACAGGTACCACATAGCCCAGACACTCAAAATGTGTTTTTTTTAATAATCCCCGTCACGTACAGTTCTCAGACCATGCATCCTCCACCGAAAAGTGAGCTCATATTATTAATGCGGCTCAGCTCAGTGGTGCGCAGACCCCAGCTACGCAGCGACCCTAGACCGGAAACGCGAGATGTGTGGTCTGTACTGAGACTCATGGCTGCAGAGTCGCCTTCGCCCAGCTGATCGCGCGCCGCCGCTGCGTTCCAGGCGAGTACAGCTGCCTGACGGTGGACCTGCTGTTCAAGCGCGAGTTCTCATACTACCTGATCCAGATCTACGTGCCGTGCTGCATGCTGGTGATCGTCTCGTGGGTGTCGTTCTGGCTGGACCAGAACGCGGTGCCGGCCCGCGTCTCCCTCGGCGTCACCACCCTGCTGACCATGGCCACTCAGACGTCCGGTATCAACGCCTCGCTGCCGCCCGTCTCGTACACGAAGGCGATCGACGTGTGGACGGGCGTCTGCCTGATGTTCGTGTTCGGCGCCATGCTGGAGTTTGCGCTGGTCAACTACGCCAGCCGCTCGGACATGCACCGCGAGACGATGAAGCGGAGCCGGCGGCAGCTGGAGCTGGACCACCAGGCGGCGCTGGCCGAGCTCGGGGACCACGCCGACGACGGCCAGACAGCCTACGCCATGGTGAGTGTCGGGGACGACCGCGCCGTGGTGAGTAAAGGGGATTGACTTCGCCGCAGGGAGAAGTGGGGATCGACTGCCGTGGTGAGTCACTTCAGACAGACTGCATCACTGTGGGGTCACCTCGGGCTGACTGCGATATGATGAGTCATGGAGGACTGACTCGACAACGGTGAGCAGGTTTGCGACTGCGACGTGGTAGTATATTAGAGTGACTGCGCCATGGTAAGTAATGGGGACTGACTTCGCTGTTGCGTGTCACAGAGCCAGGACTGACTTTACCGAAGGAAGTCACTGACGACTTCACCCACCAGCGCTAGCCACTGAGGATCTGTACCCCAAAATGAGTCGTTATGTACCAACCTGCACGACGTTGGTGCAGCGGAAAATCGCTGACTTTGTAGCGAGAGACCGAGAGGCCATAGATAACAAATTTAGGAGGCGGGCGAGATAAAGGTATAGCACACCGTCTTTAATTTTATTCCTTCATTGCTCGTAACAGACTGTTTCGGAATGGAGGAGGCTTGTTCGATGGTGGTACAGGTGATAAGTGATAGTCTTTTGGCCCTAAGGCGGCCTACCTTTCGTTAATTAACTCCTGCTTTTAGGCATGCCATCGTCATGGGCACGTCTTCCTCGTTGTCCGACGGGCCGTCTGCTTTTCATCGTTAAACTTCAACGAATCCTTTCCCATGCGGCACGCGGGCCCTGTCACCCCGTGCGTGCTCCGTCCTCTCTCACGCGGGCTCCGCACCGCTGCCGGTTCGTCGGCCGGCGCCGGCCGCGCTCGTCGCCGATGAATAATGGACGCCTTCCTGTGTCGATATATCGGCTTGGCGGGCTGCTGACCGGCCGGCCCGGCCCGGCCCGGCCCGGCCGCCGCCGCCTCTCCCACGGCCGGCCGCGGCTGACGTACGCGGCGACGGCCAGGGGACAAGTGGCGACGACCGACGGCCGCTCGCCGCCGGCCGGCCGGGCCCGGCTAATGGCCGGCGACAGTAACGCCGACGAATCGGCCGGCCCCATCGGCGCCCGCGGCCGCTTGGTTGTCGCCGCCGGCCGGCTGGAATGGCCCGTTTCGGAGGTTGATCTTGAGCTGACATGTGGCTGTCCTCTCTCTCTCTCTCTCTCTCTCTCTCTCTCTCTCTCTCTCTCTCTCTCTCTCTCTCTCTCTCTCTCTCTCTCTCTCTCTCTCTCTCTCTCTCTCTCTCTCTCTCTCTCTCTCTCTCTCTCTCTCTCTCTCTCTGCGCTCGCCTGTTCTGTCTCTGTCTCTGTCTCTCTGTCTCTGTCTGTCCTCTCTCTCTCTCTCTCTCTCTCTCTCTCTCTCTCTCTCTCTCTCTCTCTCTCTCTCTCTCTCTCTCTCTCTCTCTCTCTCCCTCCCTCCCAGAAAATGGGGCAGACACCTACTCAGGATGTTACTATGGCGTTCTCCTCGGACTGAAATGGGTTGCGTCAAACGGCAGTACAGCTGTAAGGACCTGCCGCGTCGTGTGTGGCCTGCGGCATCCACGATGCAAAAAAGTTTTCCGTGCGTAACGAATTCTCTTCAGTGGCGTTGTATTGTGACTGATATAATGTGTTTGATGATGCACTATCAGGATTGGGACAATGTGTGCGACGACCCAGCATTGTCAGAGGCATCCATTGTGGAGCTCGTTTGCTGGACGGGACAGCGCACGCGCCTTATTCGCATTACTTTATTTGTCCGGTTATTTATCGCGGTCTGGCCATTTTCACCGCACTGTGCGCCCGTCCCGCGGAGGGGTCGCAGGACGGGACCGGCGGCGGGCGTGCCGTGGCCGATGCCGTCTATCGAGCGTGCGCCGGCTGCGCCCCGGCGGCCGGCTCCATCTCATCCTGTGAACACGTGCGGCCCCACTGTCCCCAGGGAGCCGGGCCGGGCCGCGCCGCCGGTCACGCGCGCGCCCGGTGTCGGCGTTAGTGGGCGGCCGCCGGCGGGCGCGCCCCGGCCGACCGTCATTAATTGTAGTCCCTCGGGGCAGTGCTGGACCGCACATCCCAGGGAGGGAGGCCGGGGGGCGCGGGTGGCGGAGGGGGAAGCTCAGGACGACAGATCCCGGAGAAGAAGATCTGGGACTGCAGGTCCTGGAGAGGGAGGCCTGTGGCGGCAGGTCCCGGAGAGGGACGCCTCATAGCCCAGATTTTGGCCGGAGATAGAAGTGACCACAAATGGAGTGGGACTTCAAAGCCCAGATTGGGAATCCTGGGACAGTGGATCCCGGCCAGAGAAGTCCCATCGGGCCCGTCGACCTTGTCCCAATTAGTCTTGTCGGCTCTGTTCCGATGATATCTGGCTACATCAGGCCCGTCAGTATGTTTGGCCTGTCCTGGTAGAGTCTGTCCAAATCATGTCTGCTAGGTCCTTCGGTTCTGCCGTGGTTATGGCTCTCAGGTCTGTTGGCTGTATTCTGGTCAGGCCTGTCGGTTCGTCTGCTCTGCCCTGGCCAGATTTGCCTTCTTTGCCTTGGTAGAGTCAGGCTTTTTCGCGGTCAGGCCTGTCTGTTCTGCCCTGACATGGCGGGTCTGCTCTGTCCCGGTCAGGCGTATCTGCTCTGCCCTGGCAAGGTCTTTCATCTCTGTCCCAGTCAGGCCTGTCCGCTTGTCCGATCAGGTCTGTGAGCTCTGCCCCGGTCAGTCATCTGTTTTGTCCTTGCCAGGTATTTCAGCTATCCCCGCTCAGACATGTCTACTCTGCCGCTGTCAGGTCTGTCCGCTCTGCCGCGGTCAAATCACTCAGCTCTGCCGCGATCAGGCATATCTGCTCCGTCACAGTCAGGACTGTCTGCTCTGCCGCGGCCAGGTCTGTCTGCTCTGTTGTGGTCAGGTCTGCTTGGCCTGCTGCGGTCAGGCCTGTCTTCTCTATCACGGCCAGGTCTGTTTGCTCTGCCGCGGTCAGGTCTGCCTGCTCTGTGCCATTCAGATCTGTCTGTTCTGTTCCAGTCAAGTCTGCCTGCTCTGCTGCGTTCAGGTCTCTCTCCTCCGCTGCGTCCAGGTGTCTGCTCCACTGCGGTCAGGCCTGTCTGCTCTGCCCCGGACAGGTCCGTCTGCTCTGCCCCGGTCGGGCCTATCTGCCCTGCGGTGGTCAGCGGTCGCCGCTGGCCGTCGGCCGGCAGACGGGCGGCCGTCGCCGTTGGGCCAGATGGACGGCCGTCGTGACCGGCCCTGATGGCTGCTTCCGCCGCGGCCAGCCCATTCGGTCGCCTGGTCTTCATAGGCGGCGTCGTCGGTCGTCCCCGGGCGCTGGCGCTGGACGACCACTCGTGCCGCCCACACGGCGGCGCCGGGGCCGGGGACCGCGCCGTCTCCTCGTGGCATGACCTCCGCTCGTCGCGACTCCTACGCCGTCCCAGGTGGCGGCCGTTGGCCCCGACCTGCCCGCGCTTTCGCGAGCTAACCATGCCGTGATGATCGTTTCCTGAGGGTCGGGCGCCCCGGGGGCCGTTCTCAACTCCGCCAACTGCCTGGGCGTCTGCTGTCAGCCACGTGGGCGGTGCAGTCGTAGTCCGGAAGGCGTTTTTGGCTCATTCTCGGCGTAGCATCAGCAGCGCAGCGCAGCATCTGCGGCTGTCATGCCTCGTAGCTGCCAGCCTCAGGAATGACCGAAGAGAGATGCGCGTGCGTCTGCTAGTGGGGATGCCCCACCACTGATTGGTTTCCGGCGTTTTTTCGCTTGCTGGTTGTCGCTCGCACGCGTCGTTTTCCCAGCGGTGACCTTCACGAAAATTGGGGTCGATTTTTCTGCGTGTTATTGGCCGGTGCCCAATTGGTCGTGGCCCTCAGCAACGGAGTCCATCAAGATGGCGTGCGTTTGACGGTTTTGCAACGCGGGCTACTGGTGTTGGCCTCTGCGTCAATGGGAGATGCGGCGAAATGTTCAGCTCGGGTGTTTGCAGGCGTTTTAAACTAAAATTGAAATGTTGGTGATGTTTGAGGCATGCTAGCACATGCTGGATCCACTATCACGCTGTCAGTAGTGAAAAAGTCATCCGTGCCAGATTTAACAAGTTGGAAAAGTGCCGATAAACTCTTCCTGACGTTCCTTTTTCGAGCCCCTTCACCCCGGCACCAGCCTCTGCTCGATTGGGCCGTCTGCGGAGCATCAGCTCCAGCCTGGCTGGCCAGACGAGGCGTCGGCACCTCGTTTGGCCGGCTGGCGGCGGGAAAGCGACGCCGACGTGAACGCCTGGTGCCGAGTCAGCGGCGGACGCCGCCCCCCTTCCCTTTCTCTCTCCCCAACACCGTCTCCCCTCCATCTCTGTCTCCAACACTCTCTCCCTGTCTCTTCAACAGCCTTTCTCGCTCACCACTTCGCCGCGGTTTAAGTTACTCCCGCTCCTCTCGGCAAGCAACAGCCGCTCCCCAGTCTCCAGCCCTCTGCCCGCTCTCCCGGCTGCAAATGCTCTCCCCTGCTCTACGCCCCGGTTTGCTGTTTGCTGCGTCCGCTCACCCTTCACTGGGCTGGTGAGCCCCCTCTCTCGGTCCCACACGCTAACTGTCGACGCTCCACTGGGCTGCGAACGGTTTCACGGCGTGCCTGCAGCTCACACAACAGCCGAAACTCCCCCGCCTGAGCGGGCCTGACTGACTGGCTGCGTGCTTGTCCGTGAGGTTCCGCCGCGTGGTTGCGATTTGTGCGGTCATGTTGTAGGCAAAGCTGCACATAAAGCAGACGCGGTTCACAGCGGCATAAAAATATTGCATGACCCGTGCGAACGTCGAAATCGGAACAGCGCAGTTCAATGTCAATTTGGACAACACTACAGTACGGCTGAAACGCTTTCAGCGGTAATAGACGGCGAATCTAGGCGTACTCAGAGTATTCGGCCATATCAAACCGGGCTGGCGTCCAGAGACATGAAAAGAGACGAGGCTGCCGCGACACACCACAGTAAATCTCCCCAAGTTTTTTTTAGTTTCTCTAAATAAGTTCATTTTTGTCATTGCAATGGAATAAAATGCAATATAAGAAAAGTCATCTACATTTGGCTGGTCTACTGTGACTACACACGCTCGTCTACTGTGCTTGCCTATAATTGTACATGGGCAAATGTGTGCATCCGTATGCTGCTCACGTGATGTGAACCGGATTGCAACGGCGTCAATCGCAGTTCATTCTTCAGACAGCCCCTGAATCGTGTTTGCCGACTCCGTATCGCAAGGAAGAGGTGGGTCCGGCGGGCGGAGGCGGGCCGTAAACGTCTTCCGTGAGCGCCGGCCGGCGGCCGTGGCCGATTTTCCGAGCGGAGCGGCCGGAGCGCCGCCGCCGATTTAGCTCCCCCGAGACGGCCGCTGATTTGGCTTTCTGCCGGGCCGTCCGGCTGCAGGACGGGATAATGGCGGCTGATTGGCGCTTTGTCGCGGCGCCGCGCCGCCGCCGAGCGCGCGCCTGTTTGCACGCGGCCGATTGAGCCGGCGCGCGGGGCCGGGAACACTCGGCCGCCGCCGGCCGGGCCGAGCCGTCATCGGCCGGCGTCGCGGTGCTTGGTTTCGGCGGACGCCTTTCTGCGTCCGCGCTCTGTCGCCGGATGCCGGGCGATTGTGTGTGACAGGTGAGGTCAGGTCGGGTCACGACGCTTTTCACTCGTGCGCGTGCCGTGACTTGGCCGTTGTCATCTAAGCGCGAAGTGCTGGGCGAAGCGGAATGCATCGCCGCTGCGAAATAAGCGCCGTGCGTTCTCGATGCCTGTCGGTGACCTGCCGGTGACCTCGGCCGCCGCATCCGCAGCCGGCGGCGACGACGGTGCTGCCGCCCGGCGGCGGGGCCGCAAAGTCCCAGCGATGTCGGCCCGTGACATTATCATCATGGGTCGCGCTCAGTCAACCCGAACACACTGGCGGGGAGGATTCATCCATCAGCTGATTACGGGCCTGATCGGAGCTGCGGATCGGCGCTCGGCGCCCGGGCCTCGCGGCCGGGGCGGTCGCCGCACGCGCCGGGAGCGCCATTGGTATTCCCGCTGTAATGGGACGGGATTCAGGACGGTCTGCAGAGTAGCGAACCGATGAGACAGTTCTGGGACGTTTTGCGTTCTTCTGGTTCAGAGGGGACGGTTTCTGGATGGCCATCTGTGACCCGGGCCATATAGAACGGCTGCCGGGCGGTCGATCGTATCCTTGTTGCGATGGGACGGCTGTGGCGATGACCAGGTTGAAGTGGGAAGGTCGACGTTGGTGTGCCGGTCTAGGTGGTAGGTCGATGGTGGTCTCCCTCTTGATGTGGGGTGGTCGGCGGTGGTGTCCCGGTTAAGGTGAGGCGGTCGGCGGTGATGGTGTCCCGGTTGAGGTGAGGCGGTTGGCGGTGGTGTCCCGGTTGAGGTGAGACGGTTGATGGTGGTGTCCCGGTTGAGGTGGGGCGGTTGGCGGTGATGTTCCGGTCGAGGCGGGGCGGTTGACGGTGATGTCCTGGTTGAGGTGGGACGGTCGGCGGTGGTCTCCCGGTTGAGGTGGGGCGGTTTGCGATGGTGTTCCGGTTGAAGTAGGATGGTTGGCGATGGTGCCCCGGTTGAGGTGGGATGGTTGGCGGTGATTTCCCGGTTGGGGTAGGACGGTTGACGATTATATCCCGGTTGAGATGGGGCGGTTGACAGTGGTGTCCCGGCTGAAGTTGGACGGTTGGCGGTGGTGTCCCGGTTGAGGTGGGATGGGCCGCGGTGGTGTCCCGATTGAAGAGGAACGGTCGACGGTGGTGTCCCGGTTGAAGTGGGACGGTTGACGTTGGTGTCCCGGTTGAGGTAGGACGGTTGGCGGTGGCGTCCCGGTTGAGGTGGGACGGTTGGCGGTGGTGTCCCTGTGGAGGTGGGACGATTGGCGGTGGTTTCCCGATTGAGGTGGGATGGTCGGCGCCGGTGTCCTGTTTGAAGTGAGACAGTTGACGTTGGTGTCCCGGTTGAGGTGGGACGGTTGGTGGTGGTGTCCGGGTTGATGTGAGACGATTGGCGGTGGTGTCCCGGTTGAGATGAGGCGGTCGGCGGTGATGTCCCGTTTGAGGTGAGGTAGTTGGCGTTGGTGTCCCGGTTGAGGTGGGACGATTGGCGGTGGTGTCCCGTTTGAGGCGGATCGGCCTCGGTCCGTCCATCACAGTGGCGGCCGCAGGCCGCGGTTGGACCCCCCTCCCTCCCCCACCCTCCTCCTCCGAACCGTATGCGGCCAAACCACATTGTTGTTATCCAGCCGGCCGGCGCTGAGCCATCTGCTCCGGCCTAAGAGGTTGTCGTCGGCGGTCACCGGGGTTTCCCGACGGTACTGGCGATCTCCATCAGTGTCGGCAGCCTTTTCCGGTTGCATTGAACGCTCTGACATTGATCCGAACGAATGTACATGTGTGCGGCCGGTCTTTTGTTTCTGCGATGGTCGGCGTGGTCGGCCTGGTATGGGGTTGGCAGGAGGCATGACTCGGAACCTTCACAGCGGTGAGCAGGAAATGAGATAATCGAGCAGCGGGCGGACGTCCCGTGCCAGGGATGCATTTATGTTGAGTCTGACTCGTCAGTATATTCGCAGGCCTTTCGCCATTCTTTTCTGTCATGATCTGCGACCAGCAGATATCAGGAAAATGAAACGTAACTTGCCCAGAGTACCACAGGCCCACGGTCACCCCCTAGTTACGAACTACAGGCCCAGTGGGTCTTACTTCAACTAGAGAAAAAAGAACGATTGACTGCCTAATCGGGTCCTGTCATATGTGTTTCTGTAGGCCAGTAACTTTGCAACCGCTGTGCACCAAATTATAAGGTTTTCAAGTCAGACGAAAGCTTAATTCGTTAAGATTTGTGCGATTCAACGTAGAGTACGTTGTCGTGCAAGCTGTTTTGTCGATATAAATATTCCGTGAGTGCAGTTTTCGGTGAAGGTTTGTTTTTTCTGCCGGTGTTTTCAGGTGCTCGGAATCGACTGCAGACAATATCCTTGGTACACATGACGTTTAAACTTGCGGCTCCTGGGATGCAAAATGCTGAAAAAGAGCAATAGATATCCATTTGTACTGCGAAATGAAAAAGCGACACTATGCGATGCCAAATCTAATAATTTGCTTTCGGTTTTGCCGGGACACGCAGCAAGCCTAATTCGCTACGCGCTCGACAGTTCTTGTACTGTTAGTAGCTTTTAAATGACGGAATGAAGCATAGTTTTTATATTCCGCAAATTTCATGCTATGAATACATTTCATTGCGATGTGTTAACGTTTCAGTGTTCCCGACGATTGCCCTGGACTTTTAGCGGATTACGCTGTCTTCTGGTTCCTTTTTGAAGTTTTCCTCAATTAGTTTCTCCGCGACGCATTTAAGTTCCCCGGAACTCGAGCTGGTGATTTGCTGTAACATTCTGGCTGAGCTCTAACCGCAAGTTTTAAGCCGTTACGCGCTTAATTGGATTTCTCGTCTCTTGGCGGGTTTTGAGGAAAACAGGCCTCTTACATTTCCGCCGAGGACTCGGCTGATGCGTGTTGACGTCTTGTGCAGGTTCCACTTGAATGCGATAGGCCATGTTTGCCAAGTTTGCCATCAGCAAAAAGTCTGTCAAGAGCATGTAAAGAGATTCCTTCCATTCTTCTGGTATTTGAGAAAGATCGTTTAGGTTAGAGAAAGAACAGACAAGATAAATAAATCCACCCAACTGTAGCATTTTTTTGTCGTCTGTGGACCGGTTTCCAACGGCTAGTTGACGTCTACAATGCTAAGCTTAGCCGCGGTCTGTTTTGATAAAGAAACAAGCGGGTTAAAGAGTACTGAAATGAATGAAAGCTTTTTTTTATTTTGGTAGCTCTGTCATCATTGAGCTTAACTTGATTGGGATTTTCAGTTCGGCGCGCAATGTATATATATATATATATATATATATATATATATATATATATATATAAGATGAAATAATGATAAACCGGACCTTGTAGGTGACTGGCGGAAAATGGTCAGAAGTCTCTTTAAAAAACATATTATCGACTGTCATTTTTTCCGCGCGAATTAAAGTGATTGTCACCAGCTGTGATGTGGTCACAGACATTCTTGGCGTTATGCATGATATTGATATTTGTTTATCTGCACATACAAACCTTTTTCGCTTGAATGTGTGCATTTCCATTGTAACACACTGTCTTTATGGATTTCATTATCTGTAAAACAAACCACGTACAAGCATCCGTTTACTATAAAGTTGTATTTTTGCTACCTAAGTTCAGGATCTGCATTTAATGCAATGCACCTTTACTTTCAATGTAGCCGAATGTCATGGCTCGGTTGGTCAGAATAGAGATCATGAAAATGAGCCATGGTTTTTAAAATGCCACTGGTAAGAAATAGCCAAGCTCATGTCTAAAGATTGCATATCGTCGACGGAATTTCAAGACAATTGCGACGCATGGGCGTAGCAGGAGATGGAGGGGGTACTGGTTATCTAGCTTCGCCATCGCTTCTACCATGCGCATTTCTCTTCGCTGTAAGAACTCCGGCACGAGTCCATCCACCGGACTACATAATGCCAAGGCCGATCACGCATTTTGCACGGAGGTGTCGGAATACATGTATTCGTGAAACATCAGGGGCCAAAAGACAAATCCGTGAAGTCCCTCGAGTTTTGTGTCACCTTTCGTATCGGCTCGTGAGTCTGGTGTGGTCGCGACCGAAGAATCCTGAAGAGATAGACTGCACCGCAGGAAATTTTGGTAATGCGGGTCAGCCTACTACGAGACGGCAAAAAATAAGCCTGGGTTTGGGTTGTCACCGTCTGAGTTCTGAGGCGTATCCAACGGGGCACTAAAACACGGTTCGCTGGTGGCCACCATTTATCCTCATCAGACTTTTGTCGCAGGTTGCTTTTGATACAGATTTTCGGACTGATATTGTCAATGGCAACATACCGTCGGTAACTTTTGACGTTCTTGGTATGTTGGCTCTTGATAGCTGCGTATGAAGAAAACTGCAGCAGTGAAAAACTTTTCGATGTGCTTGGTGGTCGTTCTGAAATTGCTTGCAATGTCAGCCAGATAACTGCGCAGTTGTGCTGCGCTACAGCACAACTGCGTGGAAGGCTACAGCCTTACACGTGGAACGCTCCGCGGATATTGTGTGTAATCCGAATTCTTTGAGGAGATGAGCTGCGGCTTAAGAAATGGAGATTTCCTGCGAATTGAGTCGCGCGAAATAGCGTGAACTCCAGCGACTGTTAGGTCAGACTCTCCCTTTATTACGGCTTTGAGCATGCCTCCACGATCTGTGCGTCTGTGATCTCGGCCAAAAACGATTCGCGCTCATATTTGTGAGCTTGCTGGCCTGCTGTTGCCCGTTCGCCTCACAAAGTGCTGAGGGTGACTGGACAGCTTGCCTGGTGCTTGACGACTGAGATCAGTGCTCTAAGGTCTGAAGTCGCGTTTGCTGCTCCTTGGTATTGTCTAATTCCGCCGAGGGGCAGTATGTGTTCTTTAACATGGCGTTGCTCGCGCGACCACCAAGAAACATATATGTAGCGTTTACATGGGCTAATGTGTGATAGCGATAGATCTATTACATTTGCGGAGAGTCCCTAAAATTTCTTGGCTTTGCATGTGAATGAATGGCTAGATAGGTACGTGGGAGGTGATATGCGAATTGATCAGCATATGGGTAAATGACTGATAATTTTACGAAATTTCACGATGCCATACGGCTGATGTAGCAAATAAATAAGGTTTTTCATCCCCATAAACAAAGGCTTTTATCCCTTGCGGGGTTGAAAATGGCATAGACCACAGCTTCCTGTTTCCAAAGATGCACTTCTTCCAAGACGCGGCCCGGTGTCTGCAACCTTTCCCAAGGCAGTAAAGCGGCGGAACCACTGCCGGCCGGCCGTGCTGGCTTTGTGGAAAACTAGATTGCTCGGATCTCTTGAGAACCCAGCGTGTCGAATTGGACGGGGAGTGATTTCATGGTGTGCGAGTCGGGCTCCCTTTCGTGCCTTCTAAATCCGGGCCGTTCTGTCTCTGACATTTTCCCGCGCGTCTCCATTGTAATTTACTTGTCAAAGTTGAGCCGCGCGGCACCCGGCCGGGTCCGTCTGACCACTCGCCGCGAACGACATTCCACCGCTGTCTGGGACGGGACTCTACCGTTGTGTGGAATGGGACTCCACCGGTATCTAAGACTTTCCTCCTCGAGAGAGACCGCCGGCCCTTTCCACGGACCACGGCTACCGGTACGGTGGCGGCAGGAGTAAACTAAAACTGGTGAATTTGTGCAACCGGGACCCGGGATCATATTTAATAGATCACTCCCTTCTCTTTGTCTCCTCGTCTCCCTCGTCCCCATCACCTCTCTTTTCTTCCTCTCTTCTCCCACGACAGATCTACTCCTAGGACTGAGTGATATCCGGCACATGACGTCTGGAGGGCGCTGTCGCGCGCTTCACTGGGGTCAGATTGTGCTGTGTGTCCCCGACATGCCTTCAGGCCAGATAATGAATGTCTTAAGCGTCTTCATTCTGATGTTGTATGCCAGCCTCGTGCTCAACGTTTCGGAACACATGAGTGTAGACACGCCGCGGCGTATCACGAGCTGTGAGATATTCACCTCATCAATATGTGAGATATTCATCTCACCGATCCTGTCCCTGGAGGCCGGACCGGTACAGCCATCTGCTGCCCTCGACTCGCGGGCGTGTGGACGCCGACGGGTAGACGCCGTTGTACAACGCACGACGGGTGGACGCTATCCTGCGCGCGCGTTTGGCTGTTGCCGTTGCTGTGTTGGCGCCGCTGACCGGTACCGACGCTGTCGTGTTCCAGAAGCCACTGGTACACCGGGGTGAGCGGGGTGGCGGCGGGTTCGACAAGAGTCGCCAGTGCGAGATCCACATGCAGGTGGGCGGCGGACACCAGGGCTGCTGCCGCAGCTGGCTGGCCAAGTGAGTGAGACCGGCCGGCGCGCGGTCCTGTCAGAAGTGCGACCCCACAATCAGAACAGTCTGTGAGAGTCGCGGTGATCAGACTTGCCCACGCCTGGAATCGCTGCAGGACGTGAACACGGTAACGGATATTGGCGAAATCCCCCAAGTGATCGTGTTTGGAAACTAAGCGGGAACAAAGATAACTTTGTGTATTTATTCAGTCCCCATGGACGTTCTTGCCGAAATCAGACCCAAGGCTGAAACCATTTAGTTTCCGTCATTTTTCATTTTTGTGTTCATTTCGTCACAAACAAGTAAATCGCCTAGTGGTCCGCGTTACGAGCGAGAAGGCTGTTAAATATTGTTTAACAATGGCTCGGTTCGGCTGTCGGCTGTAGTAATACCAGCCGAAGACAACCAATAAGTGTCGGTCTCATGCATCATCGTATGACGTCAGCTTGGGCTGTCGTAGGCGCTACCAGCGCGATTGCTGCGATTGTGAATTCGCGTGTGCCAGACGAAAATAACAAATGACGCAGCAAGACAAAGTCGACCTTCGGTATGTTTTCTTAGTAATCTTGTGTACAACCGTCCTTTACCATGAATTAATCGTTATGCTGCGATCTGTACGCTCATCTGAATTCTGGTGCTCAGGCGCCCCGTAATTATTCAGTTGACAATACGTGCTAACAGTCCGCTTACATCTTCGAAATATCCCAAATTTACTGTGCACCAGACGCCTGGAGCTATTTTGAAATGCAACCTTAGTTAGCATAATATTATAACCGTTAGCATTGTTTCTTGCGTCCAGTCCTTGTTTGGGATACGCACAGCTCTTCAGATTTTGCACCGCCGCGCCATTTTGCACTTCGCTGCTAGCTCTAGCGGGTGTTCGGCTGAGTGGGAAGCCAGCCTACTAGTGTGACGCGAAGTACGACGTGCTGTGTCAGGGCTGGCTCTCTGCAGAGCAGAGCAAGTGTTATTTCTTTAGTTGGATTTGCAATGCAAACTGATTTGTTTTGCTCCATCCCATTATTTTTCGCTGGTGCATGTGAGATGCAAGTTTATATGTCACGCGCGTTCACCATATTGTTCGCTGTCGCTGTCATTTCGGAGCGGCTCAAAAACACGTAGAAGAAAAAACATTCTGTAGCAAAAACATTTCTCCCGGAATACTTGGAGTGACAAAAACTTGCAAGATCTCACATTACATGAGGAACCGAAAACTCTTAAGTGAGAAGTGTACTGTCTTCTTGTGAAAAATATACCGTGTATGCCGACTGGTTGCGAAGTTATAAGCCTGTGAAAGTGTTACGGACGGGCGGGCCTGCCACTAATTTTTATTTCCATCTACTGACTGGTTTACATGAGACTAATTGTGCCTACGCCTCACTCGTAATCAATTAGGATACGTATGTAAAACTTGAGGTTTGAACGTTGAACTGCCAATGGAGGCATGTAATGCGAGCTGCTATACGGTGCAGGATGGAGAGTGTCAACTCATTTCAACGTACAAGTATTTTTTTAGAAGTGTGATTAATATTTAAGTATATAACATGATATAGACATAATTAACGTAAACCCAATTCGAACCAACCGAGAATGAAATGGGATGGAAAAGAACGCATCTGTCATTTTCTCTACGTAGATTTACGAAGGCTTGCGAGTCATTTTCTCTTGTCCTGAATCTATAGCCTGACTCAGAGGCACCTTTCTTTTCCTTTGTAACCTTGTGTCTTTCTTCCGTACATGGAACATGTATTTGTGTTTTTGCAAAAACATACTGATTTTACATCTGGACTGGTATTTTGTCTGCTGAGAAACTTATAATTTATTATAAATTTTTGTAGCATATTTTGTAAGCAAACATATAGCGTTTCAGAAATGAACTTAGTTGAGTCGATTCCGGAATCGACTCATTTCATTTTGAGTCGGAATAGGAATCGATTCGGTCTTGGAGAACCAGCGTTGAACCAGAATCAGAATCGATTCAGCAGACCATGAATTGCATTCGGAATCTGTTCTCCCGAAGCGGAATCAAGCACAAGTCTACTTATGAATCCCGCATAGCTGGTCTTATGCGGTTGAGCCATTTTCTATTAGCTGCAAGCATTTGAGACTTTTTCGTTGTACTGGAAACGTCGCTCTGATGGTCTGACAGAACTAATTATTTGTTGGTATCAGTCGGTGGCAGGCTGGCACCTAATTCGTCCCAGACGACACGTCAATTCGAAATCGACTTATGCTCACTCGACCGTCAGAAATCACAGAATCATCCGACAAATTTCTGATGTGGTTTGTTAGCATTTTGCAGGCTCATCAACAAGAGCAAAAACACATGTTGAAGTTGTCTTTTATGCTCCTTCTGGAAGGAAATATTAGGATGTTTCGATTGCATACGTGCAGGGCAAGGCAATACCACTTAGCCACGTCTTCGGTTCTTAACGACGCAGTAAACACGTTACAATATCGTTATGTTCACTTACAATAACTAAAACGCGTAGGGTAGTTTTGTATGGACTTTCTGGACAAAATACAAAAAAAACCTTGATGATTGCGTATGTTATCGCGAACAGCACGCCATTGATGATACACCTTGAATCGGGGATTTCTGTCGCGAAAATGTTTACCAGCTGAAGCCTGTAAACCGAATTTCTCTGGCTGCTTTACTGAAGTGAACCCACGGCTGCCAACCGCAGCTACTCGCGAGAAAGTTACCTGTCGTAAAGCGGCACCCAAGCTGCAGCCCAGTTAAGCCTTGTGAACGGTCTGCTGCTCTGGGCTGCAGGTTCCGTTCGGGTGGCCCCGCGGCAGGTCAGGGCGGTCCCGCGGCAGGTCCAGGCGGTCCCGCGGCGGGTCTGGCCAGCCCGCTGCGCCTGTCGTGACCGGGACCGATCGTGTCGTTGCGCCGACCCCTCGCGCTCCGCGGAGACTCTTTGTCCGGAAAGTTGCGCCGTAAACGTCGAAACCGTCCGGTTCGGGTTTAACCGGAACTTGTGCCAATCGCCGGTCTGCAGCCCTGCCTGCTGAGGACTTGACAAACTTGCTTCGTTTTACATGCAGGGCACTATTTGTTTGCTCGCTCTCGACTTCCAAAAGTTCCGCGAAATAGAACAGGGTTTTAAAATGTTCAGCCCAAGCACATACGTCATTATCCCGCCAAATCACCATTGCGAAATTCCAAAAGCCCCGGCTTCATTGTTAAGCCTGTGAGAGCCCCGGGTCCTTGTAAATGCGGCTTTGATTTGTGCGCCGTTTTCGTTTCTTCATTAGTATGACATTCCTCGATCTTCGAGGTATTAAACATCAGCAGAATCCGCTTGGCAGGCTAGGTCAGCAAAAAAGAGCAGTTCCGGCTCCCACCAGAGCAGTCTCCGGTGCCTTTGGTACAGTTCGTCGTATAAGACACCGTGTGGGTCCGTCTTGAGCCCAGCAGTTCCCGTCCGTTCGGGGCTCGGAGCCGACGGTTCTGTTTCTTTGCGTGCTGGTGCCTTTGGCTGCCCCTTCTTCACCTTCATTTGCTCCAAGTTGGAAAAATGCCGCACCCACAGCTACCCTTCCTTCTTGTTGGCTTGCTCTGGGCTGGGAACAGACTTACTCGTCTCCGTTCTTGTCCGGGCTTAGGAGAACCCTCTCGGTCGGCGCTGGCCTCTGAGACCGCTCCCCGTCCGTACTGGTCTCTGAGGCCGCCCCCGTCTGTGGTGGTTACTGAGACCGCTCTCCGTCTGTACTGGTCTCTGAGACCACTTCCCGTGTGTGCCGGTCTCTGAGACCGCTCCCCAGTTGTGCTGGCCTCTGATACCACTCCCTGGCTGTGCCGGTCTCCGAGACCGCTCCCCGACTGTGCTGGCCTCTGAGGCCGTTTGCTGGCGGTGGTCGGGGCGGTGGCGGCCGCGGTCCGCTGTGCTGCTGCCGTGATTGGCTCGAATCCGGCCGGCCGGCTGCGGCTCCCCGGGGAGCCTCGTTAGAGCGCCGCGCCGGCCGACGGCCACCTGGCCTGCCGGCCACAGAGCGCAGCGGCAGCGCGTCCGGCGGCCGGACAGGGCAGCGCCGCCAGGATGCCCCAGCTCAGCTCACCACCGCCGTTAAGCTTCTCCAGCTCAGCTCAGCACCGCCTTTCAGGCTGACCAGAGCCCAGCCCACCACCGCGGCAGGCTGCCCGGGGCCTAGCCCAGCACCGCGGCAGGCTGTTCAGAGCTCAGCTCGCCACCGTCATCGAGCTTCCCCGAGCCCAGTTCACCTCTGCGCGGGCCTGTTCATATCAACCCGTCTCGGCTGCGGGCTCCTTAGCCCGCCACAGCGTCTTAAACAGACGGGCTTCAGTCTCGTCGGCGTCTGCAGTCACGTGCTGCCGGAGCCGTCACGTACCTGGAAACTTGGCCAGCGAGCGCGCAAATCATCTCCGGGCCGCCGGCGCCATCATTTACGGAGCTGCCCGGCCCCGGCGCGCCTCGGCCGACGGCCGGCTCTGGGCCGAACACGGCTATCTGTGTGTGCGGCGGCTCTCGGCGGCGGCGCTCAGCTCTGTGTGCTCTCCACACAAGCCTGTGTGCGCCGGCCTCCCCCGTCCCTCGACAGAGCCGTCTTCTGTCGCTACCGGCAGTGCCGTGCTCTGCCACTGCTGACAGTGTTGTCAGCCGTCCTCGGCCGCTGCGGACGGAGGTGTCCTTCGTGTCTTTGGACGGGACGTCCCTCCACCGACAGTGATGGGTTTGTGCTCCGTCCCCTCTGACGGTATCCCCCCTCCCGCCGTTCCTGCTGACGGTGTCATCCTCCGTCCCCTGCGACGGAACCCCGCTCGGCCGCTGCTGACGGAGCGCCCTCGCTGACTGCCGGCTTCCGATCAACGTCGCAGGCGGTCGTTTAATGCGCTGTTTACGACCGGGCCGATGTTCTGCTTTGACTGCTTCGTAAATGATTTCGGCCTTTAATGAGCCGTTATGCCAATTGGAGCGGTCTTTATGGATGCTGATGCTGTCAGGGTCTTGACAAAGCCCGCTGGGCGGCCGTTTGGACGGTATCACCCGTAGACCACAGTTAGGCGGTCAGCGCACCGTCCGTCCGTTGGCAGCACCATCTGCCGGGACTGGACGGAGGCAGGGCGAGACCTTCGGCGGAGTGAGCCGGCCACAGACAATTAGAAACTGTCCGAGGTCGTGCCCCATCCCGCGTTGTGGCAGTTATTCGCAGTACCCCGCTGTCCAACGTCGATTGTTAGGTATCGCTCGACGCGCGCACTTGATGGTGTCTGCGTAGACCGCCGCTGTCGTAAGGCGTCTTGCCAGCTCCGATTTCGGCAATTAGGCATGCGTGGCGTGCCATCGGACAAGTTGGGCCGGGTGTTTGACCTGCCGCGTCTGCTATTACTGCTATTACTGCTATTACTGCTGCGAACGCGGCGTCCCGGGAAATTTCGAACGAGTCCGAGCTCTGTGGGCCTAATGGGGCGACCGAGCCGCTATCAGCAGCGGGCAGCGCCGGCCGCGCCTGGGCACCGCCCCGCTCAAGACAAACGGACCGGACGGCCGAGCCTGACACGTGGGCGGCCGACGGGACCGATTTCCCGGCCATAACCGGCACTCTCTGGACCGCCATCGACCTTCTCTCGTTGCCAGTCCGCTCTTGTACGTCACAGGTTCCCTCCGGACTGGTACTGACCTTCTTCTGTCTCTCAGTGATCCTCGAATAAGATTTTATGACGACATTTTGCCGGTGAAATGTACTTCGGATATAGTGTGGCAAAGTTCGCTTTCATGAATGAAGTCATGTAAATTTGGCTGTCCTGGGAAGAGGAGATACATTCGAAGATTTGCGAGGACATGTTATGGACAGAGTGAAAAAGGCGCTTTGTTGTGTTACGTAAAACGCAAAATTTTATGTCATGTGATTGCCAATTTTACGGACAATTCGGCCAGATCAGCGACAAATTTTTTATTGTAAAGATCGTAAATCGTAAAATGAAGCGGCGCAAGTCCGGGGCAAACCGAGTTTTCAGGGGTGTCTCCTTTCTAGTGGTCTGGGCTGTGCGCCATGGTAGTATCTCACAGTCAAAAATCCATGGTACCGCCCCTGCTCTGTTCTCTGCCACTAGTCCCCTCCGTGGTCCCCTCCTGGCTGTTAATGCCCCTCTCCTGTCTGTTAGCGATCCCCCGTTGTCTATCACTGGTCCTCTTCTGTACGTCATTGATCCTCTCCTATCCGTCCTTAAGCCTCTCCTGTTCGTCACTTATGTCCTGTTTTAGATAGGCTCGTGTCAGTGGAGCACGTTACCACCTGCAAGTGATCATTTTCTCTCTTTTCTCCTTTCAAATCCGAGTGATTTCGTGTAATAGGAATACGTTTTCAGGCCCTTAACCCTATTCCCGGCAGGGGGGGGCTGAATCCGCTCCCCCTCGGGTTTTCTGCCTGCCAATTCCAGGCTTTTCAACGCAGCTTCACGAAACTTGGCGACTTTTCCTAGCTATTCTTTCTACGGGCCGTGACAAAATTTCAAAATTCTATTTTGCTCAGGGGCTGAGCCAGGCAACGTTTTTGGGAGGCACCTGAGGCCATTTTTGGTCATGTTGAGGGTAAAAGAAAAATGTCTGCCATCAACAGAGTTTTTAAGATAGAACTTAAAACTTTATATGGATGTATAGGTAAATAGTTGGGCAATGTGCAGATGTAATTTTGTTTATCTGAGGTTACTACACAAGGTCAGGTCAAGGTTTAAAGTCAAAATTTGTTTTTTCGCAATAATTTCGGCGCCGTTCATTCAAATGCCAAACCTGAAATATATATGATGTAGAAGGGTACCCTCTACTTGTGTACCAAGTTTCGGCTCGACATCAGGTCGGGTCACGGAGCTATGACCTAAAATATCAGTGCGCATACCGTATATCGCAATAGCCGTAAAATGAAATTTTTGAAATAGAGTGAATCCAAATGATTGAAAACGTTTACAGACAATATTAAATGCACACAAGATCATTTCAAGTGACCCTAAGGTCACTGGAGGTCATTTAAGGTCAAAGGTCACAAGTTGATCTGAAGAACGTGTGACCATGACAGTTTCCCCTTTTTCATGTCCCTGGCACTGCCTGTGCTAACATTATACAAGCATTGTAATGCGGTTTTTACTTCTTTGGCATAGTATGACTAGCAGAAGCCAAAAAAGTGTTTTTGTATCTTTTGTTCATTCATTTGTTAGAAAACTAATCCTTCTATTTTTGAAACGCTGTGAACGCCCATGAATTTTCTCAAAACTTTAGATTTGTGGATCCATGGTAAAAGCCCTATCTATGATCTCTCGATTCATGCCAGTTTCATTGAAATCGGTCGATAAACAGCGGAGTTATAAGAAGTTCAAAAGTACCCCTGATTTTGAAATTTTTGCCCCCTGTATCCACACATTTCAAAATTTTGGAAATTTATTTTGATAAAAATGTAGTTGACGTCACGGCAAAGCGATTGCCGTTTGTTGCGATGAAATCGGATGAGTAGTTCTCGAGATCTCAAGGGGGCCGAATCCGCCCCCTCCTGCCGAGAATCGACCATACCGTCTAGCCCTCCGGGAATAGGGTTAAGAACTTGATAGCGGTCCTTTGGTGAAGAATAGAACATGTTGGGTATCGTGTCCAGAATAGGCGTTTAAACTGTACAAAGTTAATGCGTTCCCTCGGCAACCCAGATGTGCTGTACAGTTTAAACGAGCTGGAAAAGGAAACTGTAATCGTTCACATGACTTGCAACGTTTTACAATAGTTGATGTTTGTAATCGATATTGTCTTCCAAGTGCGTGCACTGCAGGGAACTTGTTAGAGATCGATAGCTGATGTGGGCATTTAGCATTCCATTACACGGCGAGGATGTTTAGGATGTCGTTTCAGGTGTCTCAATCTTCAATTACCTCGTTATATTTACGCTAGTGGTTACAAACGTGACCGGATATGAGCTCTTACGTTTTAGTGCTCACAGCGGAAAGAATACTTTCGACATGCCTTAGCACAATTTGGCCAGAACGTGTGGATGAGTTTAAAGCGAAGTTTTCAGACTCATGTGATGTTTATGTACGGTTAATCTTAAAATCTGAGAGGTCACCTTGCGTCACATGTGTGACATTATTTGTTAATTCACCAGTGCGAGTGCGGCTCATGTTGACAGAAGCTGCCTTTTCCCTCCGTAGTTGAAAGTGGCCTTGCTTTTCTTCCTGGGCTGCATCCAGTCTCGGTAATGATGGCCAGGAGCATTGCAGCATGTTCTGTTCAAGAGCGGAGCTGCTTTGGCTTGTCTTCCTTCCCATAATTAAAAGTAGCCTTGCTCTTATTCCTGGGCTGCATTCAGCTCTAGTCATGATGGCCAGGGGTATTGCAACATGTTCCGTTCAAAAGCAGAGCTGCTTTTCAATATCGAGCTGCTATCAATCAAAAACTTTCCCTGTTTATATGAAGACGTTCACACTTAGTCGATCGAAACGTCCAAAACTTCCTCTAGACATGCTGATGTGTTTCGAAATTGTTCCGAAGAAAGTAAGAGAACTCCTGATGAACTGTCATTGCCGCGAACGCCAGCTTAAGTCAAATGGCAGTTGCATAAAGAAGACGGCAGCGACGTCATTTTAGGACGCTGAATATCAGCAGTTAAACCAACGCGGCACTATTCACGGATGGTGGTACTTACAGCCTAGTTGGTGGGGACTGCCATGTTTACTAACCCTCGCAAGTACAGGAGGTGCAACCTCACCGGGTTTTTCGCAAGCTGCCCCAAAGTGGCTGCTCCGATGTCACTGTAAAATTTTAAAGGGCTGAGTTTCAACACTTTTACATGTCTGAAAGTTTGAGATCAGTTCCTTGGAGGGTCAGTGACCTATGACCTTTTCTCGATGGCAAGTGGTGGAGAAATAACATTACGGCGAGAGTCTTCGTCGGAGAGCAAACGTTTTAAGTGCTTTACGGTACTCAGTTTGACTAAAACTGATGCGTGGGAGCCAACCATAGTGCCAGTGACCTCCGTTCCCTACCCCTTACAAGGTCTCCTAGGTCAGAATAGTGAATTGGGTCTAGTGATCTTGACTGACCTTTTCTCGATTTCAGGGGGTCATTGCATAATCGAAAACGCTTATTCGCCTAAAAATAACAGTTTGAGTCCTTCTTCGCCCGTAGGAGTCAACTTGCGCCCCTTAAAGCGCCCAGTAAAGATTACTTCCGCAGGATCTAATAAAAACCATGGTCCGCTTTGACCCCTCTGTGTGACCTAAGAGGGCCAAACTGTGTATCCATCAAGCTACGCGTATGTTTTTGTTTCGTCGCTCTGTCACGTCAGATTTGAAAATGGCAGGTGGACAGATAGCGAGTACTGGTGAGAATTAAACTGGGAACGCCGTAGTTTCAGAGTATGTCCGTTGGTGGTTCATAATACAACGGTGCCAGCACAGAGAGATCATGAGCGTTATCTAAAACACGACTTATGAATGTGATCATTGGGAGGTTTGGCTAGGAGCTCTTGCAGTATGGATGACCGTTCCGACAGGCTTTATTCCCAATCCTTCCTGGATCGCTTGTTTTAAGAAGATAGGTATTGCTGAGACAGAAACTACACCTCGGTGCATGGTTACAGAAGCTACACCTCTGTAACGTTATGCAGTAAGGCGTATTTTCTGTATGAATATCATACACGTTGTAACAGTAAATGACACGTGGTTACATTACAGTATCTCAGGACTTCATCCCTGAAAGAGTTTCTGAGTACAGGAAACATAAAATGAATGCGATATCGCGCCCTCAGCACCGTGAGAATATACGAAATATTTCATGCCTGCCCGTAATGGAGGTGAAGTTACGAAAGGTCCTGTCGGAAACGAAAAAGAAACAAAACATGGGTGGGGTATCTTGCTACCACGCCAGCCAGCTACCAGCCAGCCAGCACACCAGCGCCGCACAATGTGGCGAGTCTTTCCTCTAGATCATGGAAGATCTAGAACCTGACAGACTGGTGATTTGGCATTCATGAACGACGCCATGTCGACCCGTCATCAGTTCGTCTCCCTCGAAAACGCTCCGATGCTTACGGTTGCTAGGCGATTGTCTCTAAGGGGCTCCGATTTGTGTTCGAAGTTAATGGTTGTCTGAGTGTTTCTCAGATCTCATCAGAGCTTTTGACATCTCGGACAAATCAGCTCCGACTGTCCCAAACTGCTGCCGATGCGGAGCACGCTTAACGACGGGTTCGTTTTATAGCGGAGCTGTCGACGTTTAGTTTTATAGAGTCTGAACGTTTCGTAAAAAGGTGTTTTAATCACCACCAATAAATGTTCAGATGAATACGAAAAGGAGACGCTGAGAAAACTTTTTTCTTTGTGGCACTAAAGCAACCGTAAAATCCCAATCATTTTTCGGCCGACCGTCACTAGTAATTGTCATCGTCACTGTCGTGTTGTCTGCAATGCTGAACACGAAGTGGGAGACATACAGATTACTACAGGGGCCGGTAAAGTAGTTTTCCAGGCCCGAGGTCGCTGTTGTAATTTCTGCCCAAGACCGAAAGTTGAGCGCCGAAATTCAGCAGCGACCAGGGTCCGGGGATATTGTTCCGGCCTGAGTGTGGTACGCTTTGTATCAAATGCTACTATCTGCTAAAACATGGAGAAAAAAATAAACTCATATAACCATAAAAAGAAACACTGTAAATCATTTTTCCCACCACACTTGGGTTATGACATCGGGGAGGAAGACTATGAGGGGACAGATCACTGACTACATAGTTGGTGACCCGAAAGAGTGCAAGAAACTCAACATGTGGTATAAGATTTCGGTCCGCTGACGTGCGCCATCTATGATGATCGTCGTCACCACTTCGAATCTTTTCGGAAAGGCACCATCTACTACCAATGTCATTTACCACCGAACGCCACACTGAGTGGTAGCAACGCTTACACAGCAACAGCTACAGTCTGAAATCATTTCAACAAAGTCCATTCGTATTTTTGTCCGAAGAACGGTTTGCGCTTGGTTTGGTAAACATTTCGGCCCGCGTTCAAAAATGTCGTCCTAGACCAAAAAGCATTGAGGTGAAATGTTATACCACACGCGCGAGCTAATGTTAAAGGGATGTTCCAGTATTTGGCAAAAAGTTTTACTCCATGTATCACATAGACGTCTTTACAATGTCCTGTTTCGTTGTCGTTGCTCCGCCTACGAAATAAGCGTGCAGAATTTGGTTCATCGATATTTTATATGGTATAAGCACTGTAATCTAATGTAATGTAGCATATTCAGCTTTGCACATAGAGATCGCTATTGGATGTACACTGTACAGCGTACATCGCATGTGTCCTTCATTCGGGAAAAAAACGGAAAAGCGGTACTGAACAAACTTTCGTACACGTGCTGTCCCGACCGAATTCTCGCATTTCGACCGACCCGTATTCGTACCCGTGTTCGTCCCGACTGAATTCTTGTTGGCATTCTGCTCACAGTACTGGACCCCTATTTTTCGTGCATAAAAAAGTTGTATGTGGCGTACGTTCGGAGCATTTTAGATCCTATTTTTATGGTAACGTTCTGTTCATTTGGTAACGTTTCCTCGTGCTTCATAGGACATTTCTCGGACGCACTGCATTTCAGACTTCCACATTGCCTGGCATGTTTCGTTTGGACTCATCAACCTTCTGCAGTGTGTTTGTGCGTGATCTTTGTTTATGATACCCTTTCCTTTTTCGTTCCTCACCTTCCGGAATTTTTTTTACCCTACAGTTTTTTTTTATGCTGTCGTATCAACCATGTCGTGTCCACGGGCGCCAAAAATTGTCTAACTGACGTCATTTCTTCGCAGGTTTCCAACGCGTTCGAAGCGGATAGACGTGATCGCGCGCATCACGTTCCCGCTCGTCTTCGCCCTCTTCAACCTGATCTACTGGACCACCTACATCTTCCAAGAAGGCGGCCAGCAGATGTAGATGCTCACTGGCACGGGAGTCCAGCGAGGGGGCGAAGAAGGCCGAACCTCGGCCCGACGGCGTCGTGCCTCTGTGCCAACGTTTTCACTTTCACAACAGTATGCGATGTAGTGGTACATACTCAGCTAGCGCGACGCCCTGTTCCCCGTCGCCGGCGCACCTGCCCGCGACGTTTACTCACGCTTGCCTCTGACAATCCCGGGGGCGCGATGCCAGGCGCTCGACGCGCTCAAGGAGTCTGCCTGGTGCCCCGCCGAGAGGACGACACGTTACACGCCCGCGGCGACCGGTCGAGCGGGCGCAGCAGCGGGGCGGGACGCGCGGGGTCGGTCCGTCGGACTGTTTCCGGCGCGCCGACTCGCTGCGGGCCCCACGGTGCGGCGCCGACCGGCCCGACCCGCCCGACCCGGGCCACGCCGCCGGAACGGCCGGTCTGTGATACCAGACAATGGCACCCGAGACTGCGACAATCCGGAGAGGGCCGTTTTTTATTTGTGAGGAGCGCGCCTCGTTGATCGGTTTGTCTTGCTCGCGCGGCGGAGTTTCTCGATGTCGACTATTCTCTGTCCAGGGTTTTCCTGAGGCGCCGAAAGTGCGACGTCGCCGAGCTTTTCCACCGGCGTGACAGCATTCAAGTCGATGCACGGGTGTCACTGGCACAATCATGGCGGTTATTGGATCTTGTTCTGACGTATTTTTATGTGTAGAGACCGTGTCCGGGCTGAATGGATTGCTTGCGCCGAACTCCTCACCGTGAGTACTTTATGTGCGGTCTCTGTCGCTGGGCTGTCTCGCCACCAGCCGTGTGGTCGGCCTCGGCTGGCGCCGCGCCGGCGGTACCGTTCGCGGGCCGGCGCCGGCTCGCGGCTCCGGCCGGCCGGGCGCGCGTCCGATGTCTTTCTCCGGACTGCAAACGCGACGCTCTCTCGGACAGTCGGCGGCTCGGTCCGCTCGCGGCGCGCGGCCGTCCGCGCGGGACGCCGCGCCGCCGTGCGGGGAATCGCACGCACCGCAGCGGCCGCGAGCGCCGGCCGCTGCCTGTTCTGTGTCGCGGCCGGGTCTGCGGCGGCCAGCGTCGCGCGCCGGAAGTCGAGGCCCGGTCTCGACGTGACGTTGGTGTGGCCGTCCGGCGTGGGACGTTCTGTTGGCCCGCGCAGCCGGGTCAGGGTGTCTGTTGCGCCGCGGCTGTCCACGGAACGCGCGCTCGTTCTTTGTTGTTTCCACGTGCGGGACGGTGCGCGCTGTTCGGGATGTCTCTGGTGCGGGTTCGAGGGCGCGGGCCGACTCGGAGGGAGATGGAGTCGTCTGATGCTTGCAACGGCTTGCCAGCGCCAGTTTATCCACCATCGCCGGCGTCGGGCCGCCGCCACCGCCGCTCGAAGAGTGACTGTAACGCGAATTTGTCATCAGAGGCTATTGCGCATTCGTACACATACACCATTGATCATATGCATCAGGTGTCATTTCTGTAATGTCGGCGCCGTGTAGATTAACACGGTCGCCCCCAGGTAACGTTTTATGGACCCTGCGTTTGGATAGCTGTTAGTCAGAGTAATTTTAATAAAATTAGCCGGGAGAGTTTTTGGAGAGCTGAGTGGAAGGGAGCGTTGACGGCGTTGCGCCAGAGGCCTTCTGAAGACGCAGAGGTTACACGCCACATATAAGGAGGCGTTCTCGCAGATGGATGCAGTCGACACGTGGCGTTGCTGGTCTATGTACGCTCCAGGTGAGTGGTCGACAGATCCGCTGCTGACGGTATACTGGGTGACCGGGCCCCCAGACGCTGTCTGGAATACTCCAGCCACGACGCCAGAAGGTCAAGTCATATTACCTAAACGTGAGCCCAGCAGCTCATGATTGGCAGGACGAGTCCCCCCTCCCCCCGCCCGCCCGCCAGACTGATTGCTCTCCGCTGCTGAACGGGCCGCTGATTTTATTAGCTTCTCAACCCGGGTGGGCTCTGTTTGCGCTTCCCAGAGTGAAGCTCTGAACCTTGGAAGTCTTAAGGCTCATGGCGCAGGCGGCGGAAAATCCGGAAGGCGCAGCTGAATGGTCTCTTGTTTGCTCTGGCACTCTGTTTCTGGGATCCCTGGCTCCGGCGCTGTTTGCACAAGCGGCGCGGAACAGGCGCGGATGTTCGGAACGCTTTGCCTTCTGCCCACGGAATTGATTTTCTTAGCGTCCATTGATTTTCTTTTGACACCAATGGCTGATACGTTTCTGAAACCTCAAAGAAGAGCAAGGAACTGGCAGCACTTCCACTGCAGCAAAAAATCGGTAGCGCGGGTAATCCGAGGGCCTGTTCTGTATTATTTCGGACAAAAGTTTCAGTGAAACGTGGCGCAATCCCCGGATTTTCTCCCACTTCTCTGTCCTCCCCACTTTCACTGTCGTCCTCTGCCTCCTGCCCTTCCTCTCTCCCATCTCATTCATTCTTTCCCTCTCCTGGACGAAATGCACTTACAGCACTTATATGCAGTTGTGCATTATATTTCTCTGACAGATATCTTAAATATTGGTTTGCGTTCCTTCTGGTTCAATAGTTCACTGGCCGTTTCCACGACAGGGGGTCTATGGTTATGGTGGTAAGGTAAGATTATCGTGGTTAAGCCTTTATGGTACGTGGTCGTGACCATTCCAACTAAGTTCGCCAATAAAGGGCCAAAGTACGCTTGATTTCAAAGGGACTTGCTCCTTTGTCTCTGTGCTTTGTCCATTGAAGTGTTGCAGTTAAAATGAAACTACTGCCTCGTACCTTTTTAAGTTCGGGACGATGAAGAATGTATGAATTTCATGTACGCATATACATCAAAGACCACCCAGATGAAAGCTGTTGCAGTGGCGGCGGATCGTATTTTCGGATGGGGGAGCAAACAACTTTCCATGGGCTCCTCGAAACGGTGTGGGCTTCCTCTGGCGGCAATGGGCAATCAGAAAATAAATAGTATGCAAAAAACACTTAAAAATGAAAAATTTGAAATACTATGTGCGTTTGCGTGTGTGTGTGTGTGTGTGTGCGGGCGTGCATCCGCAAGCGTCTAACGACCTGCATGTATATCCGTATGGGCTGCGCAAAGATACATATAGACATACATATAATACATAAGATTACGCCTGTTCGGCACCATATCATTTGGGCTTCAACTTGGATATAACGAAAAATAATTTATGCAGTGACATCATGTCTGCGGGAACTTTGTGTAATGATAATTGCGCTGCTTACATACGTATACCAGGATCACCGACGGTGAAAGCTGTACAGAATCAAAAAATGAGTGCTCGTTGACATGTCAGTGCTAGCTGCATGAGCATGCGTATTCTTGTTGAGTTACTTTGGACACTGGCAGTGATAAAATACGAAGCGGCTGTTCGGTCTCAGGATCAGTGAGGGCCAACGGCGGGTGGGAAGGAGAAAAATGGCACACAGATGTCAAGACATGCAAATGCATACTCACCCACATCAAGCGCGCCGCGAACACCGACCCGCGTAGAGAAATACACAGCACAAACACGCTAGATGGCTCAGCTGGCAACGTCCCGGATTTCGCGTCGTAAGGGCCTGACTTCGAATCCCGTACTCGCCTGAGTGTTCAGTCTTCCCATCCATCGCCGTGAGATGCTGGCGACCCCATCAGGCCTGTAGCTGCTCTCTTTGTTATAGCTGTTATAGCTAGCTGTTATAGCTGCAGTCTTTGAACCGCTGAAACCCATGGGAAGCCAGTCGCTCCCAGGGCCCTATACATACCACGCACGACCATCCGGCCCAACGACTGTTTAAGCCAACCGGCCGTGACGTCATCTTTACATAACGTGGCACAGACCGGTATGCGCATAAAATGTCCGACTGGATGACTGAAGGCTTTCTACGAGGATTCCTATGGGTTCCGTTCTTGTTATGAGTAGATCAAATTCATATGTCCATCTTGCGATGAAATAACATGTAAACTGATACTGCTCCCTCACTACACCCTCGCCGACACAATGGCACCTTTACGAGGCACAGATTTACACGGAGCTACAGCACAAATGAGCATGACAGCAGTTTCGTGAAAGAAACACATCTAGCCTGAAACACTGTCCATGGCAAATCAGCCACAACAATATGTCTCATCTACGAAAATAACAGATGACCAACACCTATCTCCGGCGGGCCGAAGGAAAAACAGGAAAGGTAAACAACATGGCCGACACTGCTGCCAGTGCAGTAGCGTTAGCAGCGCAGTGGTGGGGTACATAGGCACATTCCGCTCGAGTCGCTCCTAATAGCCACAAAAACGGACTGCAAAGTTTTTCATCGAAAGTTTGATTTTGTTTTTCGAAGACTGCAACGTCCACGCACTTCGCCTGTAAGGCTCAGACTTGTGCCACAGGCGCAACCACGGGGGACTCGCCCCCCCCCCCGCCCTTAGGCCCGCATTTTTGTGAAAACCATTGCTCATCGTCTTCCCGGCAGGCACTTTTCGTAGGATTTCAGTTCACACTGAGTTCTGGGGCCCCCTTCAGAGAATCCTGGCTGCGTCCCTGACTTGAGTTCAACATCTTTTTGGCGAGCTGGATCAGGACCTGAGTCACAGTGACTTGATCCGGATCGACATTTGAATCACGGCTGTTTTTAAAATCTGACCCGAAGCAAATGTGGTCCACGCAAGCTTTTTCAAAAGTGATCCGAATCAAATGTAATTCCCAGTTTAAAAAAAATGACCTAGATCAGACGTTGGTTTACGAGCTCCGTTAATTTGGATCAGCCATTCAGAGGCGTTAATTTCTGTAAATGGTTGGGTGGGCCGAGCCGTGGGCCCGACAACCTAACCTCCCTCCAAATGTGGGTTTCTCAGTGGATTTAGCCCATTTTATTTTGATCAATGGAAATTTTTGAGTATTTTGTTGTTATTTTTCAATAAAAAATTACGTACATCTCATGTATATATACACACACACATATACATATATACATATATATAGGGGAGAGTGGGGTAAGGCGCCCACTTGGGTAAAGCGCCCACCACCATCTAGCGGCGAAACTAAACGTCGTACCCCCATTTTAGAATTATTGGTAAGCAGAGGCCTTTCGGAAAGGCGGCGGGGTGGATTTTGGTGCACCTGGTGAGTTCGAGCTGGTTACGGCGAAGCGATGTTTGTTTTCGTACGTTACGACGTAAAAAATACAGACGTTAAGATTACGTTTGTGTATATCTGGCCGTCAGCTTACGCATAGCAACATATGGTGGCAAAAAGCCTTGTGTAAGAGCATGTGTATGGCATGATCTATTTGCGTCGTGATTGTCTCGTCATCCTGATGCGTTTGAAACAGTTGCAAATGGCGCCTGTGGACAAAGCGCCCATCCCCAGGGTCGGGGTACAGCGCCCAGTGGGCGTTTTAACCGCTCTTAGATGGGCGCTTTACCCCACATTCATGCAAATAAAAAAACATCCTTGCATATATGCATTCCGGAAGTCAAGAGTTAGAATCGGTGCTTGGTTGGCAGTGGAGCGAAAGTAACTATGACAAAACTGACCGAGGGGTAGAAGGTCAGTACACTGTTTCCCCCTCTCCCCGCTTCAAAGTATGGTCTTGTTTTTTACTAATAAAATAATGCATGACATGACGCAGACTGGTGAGAGCTATCACCTTCACCCTAGTACAGGATGATACTGCCCCTCTCCTCGCATATAATGATACGCATAAGGGCTGCGCTGATTTGTACTGATGCATCAGTACAAATCAGTGATGTCAGGGGTGTACTGTTGCAGATATCATGCCTCGAAAATACGTAAGGAAGACTACGTGGGCAAGCTATAGTACTGAAAGTCTACAAGCTGAGTTGACTGCTCTAGGAAATGGTGAAAAGCTGAAAAGCGTGTCGACCCGATACAGCATCCCCCACAGGACGCTCCGCCGCCATAGAGACAAGGTTGTCCAATCTCCAGGACGTCCGAAGCTGGGACGTTTCAGGCCAGACATCAATGAAGCATTTGAGGAGAAGTTTAAAAATTACATTTTGGACATGGAGAAGGCATTCTTTGGCCTAACGACTACCGATGTCCGGCGCCTTGCTTACGAGCTCGCCCAGATGGAAGGCATCACTCACCGATTTAACATGGAGCAGAAGATGGCCGGGCGAGACTGGCTACGTTGTTTCTTTCAACGCCATCCTGATCTCTCTATCCGGAAGCCTCAGGTGACCAGCTTGGCTCGAGCTGTGTGATTCAACCTCCCACAAGTGAAACGTTTCTTTGACATCTACGGAGAACAGCTCGACGCGTGCAAGGCGAACCCGATGCGAATATGGAACGCTGATGAGACAGGACTGACGACGGCACAGCAGACTCTGTGTTGGCTACCAGGGGACAACTCCTAGTGGGCAAGGTAACTAGCGCAGAGAAAGGTAGGACGGTGACAGTCATGTGCGCCGTCAATGCGTGCGGCCAGTACGTCCCACCAATGCTGATTTATCAGCGCAAGAGGATGGTAGAAACACTCTCAAAAGGTGCTCCGCCTGGTTCACTAGCCACAGTAACACCCTCAGGCTGGATGGATTGCGATTCGTTCTTGATGTGGCTCAAGCACTTCGCAAGCGTCGTGAAACCCAGTGAAGAAGAAAAACACATCATCATTATAGATGGACACCAGAGCCACAAGTCACTAGCCGCTGTCGACTATGCCAGAGAGCACGGAATCGCAATGATTACTCTTCCGCCTCACTGCACCCATCGCATGCAGCCATTGAACGCAAGTATCTACAAGGCACTGAAAAGTGCCTACGACACTGCTGCAGACTGTTGGATGCACTGCCATCCTGGCAAGCGCATTACGGACTACCAGGTCGCGGAAATCTTCTGCGCTGCCTACAGCAAAGCTGCCACCATCGAGAAAACTATCAACGGGTTCCGGTGTACGGGTTTGTGGCCCCTGGACACTAGCATCTTCACCGACGAAGACTTCGCTCCGTCCATGCTAACTGAAGAGGAAGATCCCCCCTGTCCAGATGGTCCCACGGGTGTCTGTGAGCAGCAAACTAGGACGTCCTCTGCCGTCCAGACAGAGCAGGACGCTTTCAACAGCACCAATTTTATCGTCTTAGGACAGCAAGCGGAGGCAACAGCGCATGCCGTGCAAGACTCGGCGACTACGAGCAGTGCAGAGAAGAGAACCTGTGAGCAGGCCCCGGGGTTCTATGAGTCAACGGCTATGCCAAGCACCTCAACTTCAGGCTTAGTTGACATCTTTTCGTCAGTCAAAGCAGCGGTCAGAACGAGAACGAGGAAGGCGGAGAAGTCCGAACTCCTCACGTCTTCATCATACAAGAGGCGTCTCGAGGAGAAGAAGAAAGTGTCAGTAGTGAAGAAGAAAGCCAAGAAAAGCACACTGCGCAGCGATAAGAGTGACGATATCACTTGCTTCGTCTGTGGCATGCTCTTTAGGCGTTCTTGTGAGCGCTGGATCCAATGCACGGAATGCAGCTCCTGGGCTTGCGAGCCGTGCACAGATGCAGACGAAAAGCAGAAGTCATATGTCTGTGACTTCTGCCGTTAAACCTGCAAAAACAGCTGTAACCACCAGTGGAAGTCACTCGTGCAAACAGCAGGGTCGATTTTGTTTTAAAACTTAACATTTCTTCGTTCTATATGACAGTCCTTCTTCGGTGATATACGATTGTAGACTGGCGGATGGCAGTGGGAAGCCACGATTCTGTTTGGTAGATACGTTGGTACATTTCTGAGGAACGCGATACTGAGTTCTTGTCCTCGCCGGTTGTAGCGAGCGAAGAGCCTTTGGGCGTTCCGTTTCTGCAGGTGGAGGGTACAGGTCTTGTTTCTACGTGCACGTATGTATTCTAGCAAGTTTACTTTGCAAGAAATGCCTGCTGATAGACCTTTTGTCAAAGAATACACACTGTTACGTTTGCATGACTTAAAGGCATGCAATTTTGCCAACACAGACCAAGTTTGTCTTTCTTGTGTTGCCAACGCGGCGTCGATAACAGTGAATTTTGCAGTCAAAATAAAACCATAGCTAAATTCTCCGGCTTTCGATATCGAAGAGGTCCAAGTTAGATGAGCTTTCCGTTTTCAGATGCCTAGAGTTACTGATGTGCTACTGCTTACGCATCGGGTTCATAACTTCTTTGTTTTGCTGGCAAACGTTTGCTTGGAATAACAACACAGATGGTGACTGCTCAATTACCCTTTTGAAGAAATAATATCGGGGTAAGGTACAGAATCTCGCGGTTATGGCGGAACTTTGGTTGGGGGCGTTTTGCCCCACACCAGCGGGCGCTTTACCCCATATAGGGGGTAAAGCGCCATTTTAAACCGCTTTGGGAAAAACGATTTTAACCTATTTTAGAATCATTCCTTCAAAACAGGTATTTCAAAACAGTTAGCCAATTTATCAGAGTTTCTTACCATACCCTTCATTCTTTTGCAGCACTGCGACCACATATGATATTGCCGTTTTTCCTTAAGGTGTGCGCTTTACCCCACTCTCCCCTACATAGAAGATAGAAAGATAGATATATCAATTTATGCTTTATTCTATGGTTTCTGCCTATCTTTTGTGTGTTGCGGGGCCGTTTCTTTCGTTATTTTTCCCCAATTCCCCTTAAAACTGCCAACAAATATTGCGAGGCCCAAACCAACATTGGAGGGGCCCAAGTCAACATTGGGTGGGCCAGGGCCCCCTCGAAAGAATACAGATCGACATCCCTACAGCCATTGATTGAAAATGTGAGTTATATATCGGCGTAATCACATTTACTGTGTATATACATGCCTTCACTATTTCATTGCTATATAGCGTGGAACCTGCACTGAAAATCCCTTTTATTCTTCATTTACTATCACCACATCTCATGCTCTTCAGTTGTAGAGAAAAGACTCTTAAGCTACCTCGAACGAGAGACATTTACCCCGAACTCAAGCTGATGACACCTTATCACCCTCCATACATGGGTGCGGTTTTTGGAAAATGATTGTGGGTGCCCAAAACGCATATGGGGACATCCAGACATTGCATATCGGGGGGGGGGGGGTCGAAACAGGTGTTTATGCCAAAAGTTCAGAGAAACGAATTTTAAAAAGGTATCATGGGGGAAAATTCCAGAAAAATGTGTTACATAAATCATGAATGGCTTTACGGCAGAGATATCTTTAAAATATGACTCTTTTTCCAGTATCCCAAAACAATGAAAAATTCATTACTCCGGGGAGTAATGAAGATTGGTTATCAACTATCATGTGAAAAAGGTGCATTTTGGTCAACTTGGACCAATATTTCACGCATTTTAGTCATTACATTCGTCGACAGTGCTATCGGAACGCGAAATAAAGTAACAGTACTAGAGAAAGGAGCCAATCAGTCAGTGGCAAATACGTAGGCAAACCTTTGACTTACCCGATCCTTATCCAACACTCTGCCTTGCTGTGCCAGATGCAGTTATAAACGGCAGCGACGATTGTTTTGGCAAATTATACTGACGTATTTCGACCTATTAAAGTAATACATACTTGAGGGAAATTCGTGGAACTGCAGCGGTACTTGCCTGAATCCATGATGGCCGCCTCCATAATTTCGGTCTTCGTCAACTGCTGTCGGTTTCGACATCGCTGAGACTAACGATGCGCTAACGTTTTATCGGTGATTTTAATGTTGAAAAGAAAATGGGGTAAATGGACTTAACTTGAGCTGGCAGCCAGCATACTTACCCCAGTAAAATATGAGCAAACGAGAGCGAGTTGGCAAGAATGAATGATACCTACGCTTCGCTTCATAAAAATGTCCTCTTCAGTTGTACGTGTACGGTTAAAAAGCACGATTTGAGTAGATACATTCCCTTTAACCTGGCACCGCCCGAGCGGGTGTCGCAAAGGGCAATCCCCCGGCTTTTCCTGAATAACTTCTCGACCGTTGGAGCTAACCCAGTTACATTTTCAGTACCTATTCATTAATTAGTTGCACATATTTTAACGTCAGAATCATTCCCATGCTCGGTCAGGTCATGGAGATATGACGTCGTAAGTGGATCCCTGCACGCATGTTTTTGCGTCTTCGAACGGCGTCGCGAACATGGGCCGTTTTTTCGATGTATACAGGACAAGGTCCCCAACAGGATATACAGTCGTGAGACGTCAGCATTGGAGGTCATGCTCGGCCACATGCATGATGACAATTGGACTGATCTGCATGGTGGGTGATAGAAGTGGTTGACGCTGACCACTCCTATCGTTCAAGTCAGACAATCAAATCTATATGCGCCTCTTAGTAAGGTTTACCAAGTGCAATGTAAGGCCATGTAAGGTCTCGTCATGGGTAGATGTTAAAACGAACTGAAAAAACATTGCCTGTGGAAGAGTACAGCAGCAGCAAAGAGGAATAATTGTTCCTGGTAAAAGAAAATGGCTTTCAATCCTGACCTGGCTGGACTTTGGCCAGATAAAGAGCAGACAGCGCAGATTTATTATCATGAGATATTATTTCAGTTTTATACTTGGCGTAGTCGAGAATCCCAGCGAGTACCCATTGCAGACAATTTATTGGTTGTCTATGGTTTCAAGCTGGACATTGTGATTTACGCAGTTTTGGTGGTGCGACTATGGGTGAGTTGGCGAGTTTCCAGTCCTCTGGAAAAATCAAAGCCTTATTATTGGTCATACAAACACTTAATGGGCTTCATGCTACGTGACTAATTGACCACTGTTCGCTTGAGAAAGTGTCTCTCCATCATCCAGATGTTCGTCTTGTCACCTGTCAGGGAGTGTTTTGCTATTCGTCCTTAGTTTAAATCAATAACTGAGGTGATGGCCTTTAATATGTTTCCTGTGGTACATAACCGTCTATGCCTGCGTGTTGTGAGGATCAGCGGTCAGAATGGAATGCCGATGGATTCTACATTATTCAGTAGTTTATTTATTCAAGTATATAGCTGCTGAAGTCGAAATGGTGCCACGCACGGATGGACGGAAGGCCAGTAAAGGTTTTTCTGCAACAGGCATTCAACCAGGGACTTGCCGATTCAAAGCCCACCACCCTTACCACATTCATACCCTTTCTGATGGGTTCTTAAATAAACCACGACTGATCGGCATCAATGCTACTGGGTCACAGATTTCAGTCTGTATTACAATTTCTTGAGTCTGATATTGGAAATACGCCAATGACCGTTTCAAGATTAAACAAAGCCAATGACCCAAGATGAGGCAATGACTTAATGACCCGGACTTTTTGACCTTAGAACGTTACTGTACTATTTTTGACTCAGAGTATGACGAAAGGGATGATTTTAGACCCATTGAGCCGTTTTTGCCCTAAATGTGCCGTTTTTAACTCAGGAAAATTGACTTACAGTTGTGATATACAAAGGCTGACCTGACCTAGAAAGTCACTGACCTCACGAAGCCGACCGGAGTACCGTTGGATTCTTTGGGCACGAAGCCAGCGACTAATATTTGAATCGTGGCGGTAACTCCATTAGGGGCTACCATAAATAAATAGCGGGGGTGCCTATTCATCTATTTTTTGTGCTTCATCGGATTCAGTCTATACTTCTTACTGAAAGGACATTAAAACCCGCAACTAACACTTGACATTTAACTTGGACATATTACATTGCTTTCACTTCCCACACTGAATAACCGACTTTTTGCACTTCCAACAATCACAGTAATAGTAAATTGATTGCGTGCTGCCAATGGATCAAGCAAAATAAAAGCAAGTATAATTTACCATTACAAAGCAAGCGACAATATTCTTCTGTTCGAGTTCGCTATACTTTTTATGTTTAGGCTAGCTGTGGTAGTCACCTCATGATCCATATCATTTAACATGTTAGACTATGTCTAAGGTTTTGAAAATGATTCCCAAGCACAGGTGCAACTTCACCCAAGCTGTCAGCCCACAATTTACCCCGCTTCAGCGACTAATCCTTTCACATCGGTTTGATCCAGCTGTCAGCAGTCAGTTCGGCGTGGTTTGGCTTTGGTTTGCCAAGATACAAGTAATGTGAAAGACAGTAGCTTTTATGAAATGAGCGGGATTTAATCCATGACTTTTCGCTACAGATAATTAAAAGGCACAGCTATGAGACGTTTTATCCCCAATGTGTACTGTTCACAAAATGATGTCTCAGTTTCCATCAAAACAGACTCTGTTAACCTATGTTGCTGTTGCAAACTATTACGACGCAGTCGTGAGCAATTTAGAAGTAAGCAAAAACTGTTGGAAAAACAGAGCAACCAATTTCGGCGACGTTCAGGCAGTTTCGCGGCTTATCCATACTGTTAAGCACAGTGGTAAGTAAGGTTCCATTATCCGCTAACCGCAAATTAGAGGAATCCAACTTTTTCGTCAGTGGATTAGCGTTTCCCCTAACTTTGGAAACCGTTAGCAGACCAATTAGCTTCCGCTAAATTTAGTTCCCTTAACTTTAAGTCCGCTAGCATTTTTTCACCGGTAAAGTCAATAAAGTTTTACAGTCAAAAACGTTTATAAACATTCAAATCATGCATGTTTGTTACTGTCTGTTGTGAGCGACGGTCAGTCGCAACGGTCAGTAGCACACGCTGTTGGCTGACTTCGCGTAAACATGAGACGTGAATGATCGACGCAGCAGCAGCTGAGCAGCACTGTGTAATTCTGCAATTCAGTTAAAAGCCATGAAATGGACAGGTGCGGACTCTTGGGAGGGCCTTGGAATCCATGACGTCACCGGACCAACAATCCCAGGCTAACGGTAAGTGCGTACAAATCGGTCATATTCATCGTTCATTACCGCCATTTCCAGATATACGAGGAAAGACTTACATCAACAGGAAAGCTCATTTCATGCACTTTTCAAACAGGGCAGCTTCAGGCCTCAGAAACCTCACTGTAATTTTTTAACAAAAAAAAAAAAACGTTATACAAAGCCTTGCGTCCGACAGAGCTAGGCGGCTCGCCGATAAAACCAAACCGAAGCCAAATCCATATAGTACAAGTCAGCTTAGTAACTATCGTTAGCTTCCGCTCAATTTTTTAGCGGTTTATCGGTTTGGCGTCATCGAAGTTAACTTTAGAGTTTGTGGATTAGCGGCCATCGAAGCTAACTTTTCGGTTAGCAGTGCTCACCACTGGTTTACCGGTTTTCTGTTGCTCTGATAAACACCAGAGATATTTTGTCAACTAATAGTTAGGGTTTATTTATTTGATTGCGGCATGTATAACAGGTATCAAAACAGGGGCGTAGATTTGTATTCTTTTGTGAGGCCCTGGCCCCCAACGTTAACTTGACTACCCAGTGTTGGTTTGCCTCTCCCCCGCCAAATATTTTCTGCTGGTTCGAAACAGAAATAACCAATCATAACGAAAAGCGGCGGAAATAGATGAGAAATAGGCAAAAAGCGTAGAATAAAGCATCAAATGATCCATCCATTTTTTCATCTTGCATATATATACATATAAAGATGGGTACATAGAATTTTCTATTTGATCAATAATTACAAAAAACTTGCAGATTTCCGTTGGTCGCAATTTAACCCCCTTAAGTATGCTAAATGGACGTCATGTGTCAAAAGCATATTAATATAGCCCCTTCGGTCCGAACGATTCCGCCGCCTGAATGTTCTGCGCGTCGGAGTCAGCGACATTGGACCTCGCGCGTGCTCGGTCGGCATGATCAATGAAGTGCGCGGTGTACAGTGTGCCGGTGTCTCTGACATTTGATCTGTCACGTGCTCAGTCGGCATGATTAATGAAGTGCGCGGTGTACAGTGTGCCGGTGTCTCTGACATTTGATCTGTCACGTGCTCGGTCGGCATGATCAATGAAGTGCGCGGTGTACAGTGTGCCGGTGTCTCTGACATTTGATCTGTCACGTGCTCAGTCGGCATGATTAATGAAGTGCGCGGTGTACAGTGTGCCAGTGTCTCTGACATTTGATCTGTCACGTGCTCAGTCGGCATGATTAATGAAGTGCGCGGTGTACAGTGTGCCAGTGTCTCTGACATTTGATCTGTCACGTGCTCAGTCGGCATGATTAATGAAGTGCGCGGTGTACAGTGTGCCAGTGTCTCTGACATTTGATCTGTCGCGTGCTCGGTAGGCATGATCCAACGCGGCGTCTTTTCATAACTGTTGTTTCTTACTGGTTGATCTGAGGGCGCCTGGCGCAGTGTACTCGGCCAGGGCGGTGAGTCAGATTACTGAATCAGTGGAACATATATATAGGGTTATGTTGTCTTTCAATCAAAACAACATTCTGCAGCAGGTCTATCGGCTTCTCGGGACCCACAGGTGAAAATCCTGGAAACTGCGAACTTCGGTACATCGCAGACTAGCCGCCGACATCGCTTGAATTTCACCAAAATTGTTTGCTGTTCTAAACTGAACTGAGGTCGCCGAAAAAGCTCGCGCTAGTGTCGAAAATATGTCTATTCTGCTCCACGGTCGAATTTATTGGCGATAGTGCTGAAAGTGGTTGAGACAGGGTTGACTTTGAGTGCACTTGCACATATTTGGTTGCGGAGTTTCTTAAATTTAGGCATCGTTTCTAAACTGCTTGCGATCGCGCCGAATTGGAACGGGAAAAGATGCAGTAACCTTCTACCTATCCACACAATACATGATAGTGGGGATTTTACAGCAGGAGAAGTACGTAGAGGATTCAGTGTTGATTATAAAATGATGGATCATATATTTCATGAGCACTTCTAATCTTAACCTCTGATGGTGGATCCTTAATGGTATATGCTTGGTACTGGACACGTATGATTCAGATAGCTTGACTGTGAAAGTCTGAACCTCGCGGGGTTGTGGAAAAGAATTGGTTTTTGGCTCGCCTGGCATCCTCTTTAATGTTTATCATCCTTGGTTTGGTGGATTACTACCTGGAAGGTATCCTTCATGAGCATATTGCCGTTTTATTTTATCATCCTTCTTTGCATGTGTAATTTGATCTCATTGAATCAGATGGGCCGTGCAGCTGATCTGAATTAAAATCGGGATTGCAATGATTGAATACGGATCAGCATTTGAATCCCGGCTGTTTTTCAGATTTGATCAGAATGAAATGTGACTCGCGACTACGTTTTCAAAATTGATCTGGGACAATGCGATTTACACGGAAAACACGCCCTTCTTAATTCGGATCAGATCCGGATCAGAATCAACCACCAGCCTGATAACGCTCATAGACGCCTTGCGGGCCCCGAAAAGTTGACTGGACGGGTGCCACGGATTTCGAGAAGTTCTACCGTCAGTGCAGGAGCAGGCGGAGACGGGGGCAGGGGGAGCCGTGACGTCATTGCCATGTAAATGGTCTGCCGGGAGCGCAAGGACAGGCGTGCATTGCGCACGCCTGCAGGGCTCTTCAGCTGCGCCATGCCTTTTCACCTTCAGGGGCGCCGTGATTGTGATGCCCCCCCCCCCCGTCTGCAACGATTTGTTCGTGTCGTTCTTTAGAGAGGCATAACTCTCGCTCTAGACCATAAGCGATAAACCGGCCTGCAGTTCAGAAAGGATTCAGGGGTGGGATTGCCGTAAATTCGCTCGTGGACTATCCTTGTCTGTGAAATTGACTAGATTGAGAACGGGCCCCAAGCCCTGGGCTTCTGATTGGCCCTCAGATACACCAAGGGCGACCGCCCCTGGCCAGGTCCAGAAACGCTGGATGTGCGCAGGGTTTTCTGAAGACCGCCATCGAAATTCAGGGCTCCTGACTTTCAATCGACTCCTGAATATACTCATGACTGTTAGCCCTCTCCAGAGGGCCATTTACAAATGCGGCAGGTCTCTGAATTTGAACAGGGACCCAGTGGCGTACCCGGGGGGCATGCCGTCCTGGGAGTGGTGGGGGTCCTCTGGGGCCGAAGGGCTCACTACTTTTTGGCACTTTAAGGCGCTCGTTGGGCACCAAAGAAGTCAAAAAGGGCCTCCTGAGACAGACGTCAAAATAGGACCTAGAGCCTAAAAAGGACCCAAAATAAGAAAGGCCCCTAAGCCATGAAGAGAGGCCACCTTGGTTGGGATCAGGGGCGGATCCAAGATTTCAGCGGGGAATGGGGGGTGGGCAAATCGTCAGCGCGGGGCCCAGTCCAGGCCGGGGCCTCCCCAGTTTCTTGTTTTGCGCTTGAAATATGGAAAATAGATGTTGAGCTCCTTGAGTCCAGGAGGAAATATTTCATATAATTTTGCGTTTTTTGCCATATAAAGCATCTGAAAAAGCAAGCGCATCACCTTATTTCAGAAAATTTAGCGTTTTGTGCTCGCGCAGAGTGGCCGAAATATAACAAAGGCGAAATTTTAGGCGGCTGGGTCACTCCCTCTATTTGAAATATCGTGTCTATATTTGGTCCAGAGTCCCCTTTGCCCCCTCGTAGTTTGCCCATGGTGGTCCATTTTGTGCAATAGCCACAGCGAAATCGCTCGTCAGACTCTCAATAGATGGCTCTGCCAGCGACAGTATATTCTAAACTTGTGGTGTAATACCAGATACCATGCGCGGTTAACCGAAGCAACATCAGTTTAAGATTAAGCCTTAAAACTTCATGTTTGTCAGTAAACTGTTATAGATAAGTAATTTCGTAAAGTTACTTGTCATCATGACCCGTATTTGATAAGAAAAAAAACAGGATGAAACATGGCCAAAGTTATGTTCTGACAGTCCCTTCCAGAATCTGCGCTGCCATGCAGCAGGTATTTGCAGCGGGGCTTGCGCGGTGTTTGCGCTCGATGCATTGTTGATGATAAAGTGACAAAGACTCTGTCTTAGATGGCTGGCTGACGCCAGACACAAAACTTGACTCAAAATTCTGGACACCTGAGCCCAAGAGGCTCTCTGCCCTAACTCTCAAATAAACAACATTCTGTCTGTTGATCTTGCCCTGTCACTGGGTACAGTTAGCGTCATTTTGCATTGCACAGTGACAATACTGGAGAGTTGATCGTAAGTTGATTGCTCTGCATCATTTTTGTACTCTGCTGGTTGCTGGCGGAGAACTCATAGCGATTTCGCAAGAAGCCATTGCAGTTCTATGGCAAGTCGTCGCTTTAATGTGATCAAAAGTCATGTGCTTTAATGTGGTCAAAAATCATTTCCTACCAGGGATGTCGAGTTATATTCTTTTGAGAGGACCCTGGCCCACCCAATGTTGATTTGGGCCCACCAAATGTTGGTTTGGGCCCACCCAATATTTCTGTCAATTGTAAAGGGCGCTGAGTAATAATATCCAAAAATACGACGCAACAGATAAGATAAAGGCCGAAATTAAATAATAAAGTCTATGGCGATGTATCTATCTTTCTGTCTTATACATATATACATATATATATATATATATATATATATATATATATATATATACATATATGTATTTATGTAAATACCTGCATACATGTGGATAAATGCAATGCTCCATTTGACAAATATAGTAATAAAAAAATTTATAAATTTCTGTTGGTCAAAATAAAGTGGGCCAAATCCGTTGAGAAACCCACATTTGGGGAAAATTAGGTTGCCGGGCCCTCGGCTGCCCCCCCCCCCCATCATTTGCAGAAATTGACTCCCATGTTTCCTACTCAAGTGTGCGACAACCATTCTTAGTGCTGACACGTGGAATGCAAACAAAGGAACATGCTACGTGTTCATCGGTAGCATAAAATGCATTAGCCCAAAAGACTGCAAATGCACCCCTACGAAACCCACCTGGTCACCACACCGTCTATTTGCCCAGCGCACACCAACGAGCGGAACTGGCTGCCAGCACTCACACGGCACGCTAGCGCTCTAAGCACGCTAAGCGAAGTCTAGCGCGGTATAAAAGAATTCATTCGTACTCACCACATTGATCATGCCGTGCCCTATCATCTCCGTCAACGTTGCTAATGGCCTGTATTGACCCTGCGACTGAACGGCCACTTACTGGACACCACGGAAGGTCATACGGTCGGAGTTTTCCATTACCTATGGTATACATATCCTTGCAATCGGTGCTCATTACTGGAGCCACCTGTTGTGAATGTTGTTAACCTTACGCTTTTTGCATGACCCCTGAATATCAGACGTTTAAAGCTATTGTAAAACAGTGTTCGGATTTGTAAACTACTAGTCTAGGATGCTCTGTGGCTCTATGGCACATCACTGAAATCGGTGCTCGTTGCTGGAGCTGTTCCTGTAGCTTCTGCCAATTTTACGTTGGCTTTACCAACTTGACCAACTTTACCAACTTTTTGAGCAGTCTCTGGGGGCCAACAGGGCTGTTCCAAAATGAACTTCAGATTCGAAAATAACTCGGTCAGATTATCCAATAGCATGCTTGTCACTGGAGGTCCAACGGGCAAAGCTATGCCAAAATGGACCTTCAGATTCGTTAAAACTCGCCCAGATGATCCTTCTCCATAGCTTTCATTGAAGTCGGTGCTCGTTGTTGGAGCCGCCTGCTGTGGCTGTTGATAACTTCGCGTTTTTTTGCGTGTGACCTCCGGAGGTCAAACGGACCGAGCTGTTCCAAGGCGATCTTCAGATTCGTGAATAATTAGGCCAGGTTATCCTATATCCTATCTTATCTTATGGCGGAGCTTTCACTGAAGTCGATGCCCGTCGCCAGAACCGTCTGCTGTGCTTGTTGCTTCTTTCACGTTTTTTTTTGTGTGGCCTCTAGAGTCCAAATGGTCTGAACTATTCCAAAACAGACCTCGGATTCATGAATAACTCGACCAAGTTACCCTACGACATAGCTTCCATTGAAATCAGTGCTCGTTGCTGGAGCCGTTGCTGTTGCTATTGGTTGGACAGCAACAGTTGATGGACAGCTGGTGGACTGTTGGTGAACTGTTGCTCACTTCACGTTTTTTTGTGTGACCTCTAGGGGTGAGGCGGTCTGAGCTATTCCAGAACGGACTTAAGGTTCATGAATAATTCGGTCGGGTTACCCTATGGCAAAGCTTCCATTGAAATCGGTACTCGTTGCTGAAGCCGTTGACCTGGGGCGGTTTCATGGACCTATCTGGCAATTTCAGAAAGATTTAAGGCATCTTGGGTTCCCTCATGTCGTCCCTAGGGAATTTCGCCGCGCCTAAGGAGGCCCTCAAACAGTAACAAGGGCTTTCTTTAAGCCTCTCTCTCTCTCTGTGCTTTCCGACAGGGGCGCCTCTGACAATGCTCTGGGTCCTTGGGCCGTTTCAGGAGCTGGACGTCTTAAGGTTTAGTGGTTTCAGGGGCCCCTCCGGTCGTCTCAGCGGCCCCTATTACTCGAGACTACTAGTTAGCCGTCTCAAAGGCCCCTCTGTAACAATCTCTGTGGACCTCCTGTTGTCCTAGGAGGCCCTCCTTGTCGTCTCTGGGAAGCATTTTTGCCGTCTCAGAGACCCTCAAGTAGTTACAAAAGACCTTTTGGAGGTTTTAGGGCGCCCGTGCAGTGTCATGGGCCCTCTGAACGTCCCGGCTGGTCTTCGGAGTTATCCATTGTTGTATCAGGGGTCTTTCTCTGTTACAAGGGGTATATCTGGCAGTCTTAAGGTCCCTCTAGCCTTATCAGGGACTTTTCTGGCTCTTCAAGGTTCTCACTGGCAGCCTCAGAAGGATCTTTTCCGTGGTAGGAGCCCGCCTTACACACTCGGGGCTCTCTGCCCGTCCAGGGCCCTCGAAGCGTCTCAGAGGTTCTCTCATCGCCTTTGGCTCGCAGGAGCCCTCCGACCTTTTCGGCGGTCTCTGGGGTCATCTGCCGCGTAGGGGCTCATCTTGACGTCTTAGGATGCACTTGACCTTCCCGGGGTCCGCTGACTGTATGAAGAACCTACCAGGTTTTCAGAAAAAAAACAGCGTAGCACATTTGGAGCCACAGTCGAGGTTGAGGCCACTGGTAAATCCCTGTTTAGGGGTCCTTCTGGCTGGCCAGGATCTCCTTATACCGTGCTAGGTACCTTCTTATGTTCTTACCGTCTCAAGAGCCTCTCTTGCACGTTAAGCAGTTTCACGGACCGTTTGCCGTGTTGGGGCCCCTCTTGCACTCCCAAGGACCCTTGTAGAGTTTCAGGGGCCTTTCTATCCATTTAAGGGCCATCTTGCCATGTCAGGGTCTCACTAACCATCCCAGAGGCCCTCTGACTGCATCAAAAACGTTCAGCGTTTCACATAGGCCCGTGAAATCAATTCGGGGCCCTATGACATTCCAGGAGCCCCTATGTCGACCTGGGGACTCAGTCCTCATCTTGACCGTCTCAGGGGTTCTGTGATCTTTCTGGCCATCTCAGGGGAATCTGCCACGTTTGGGCCTTGTTGTGGTCTCAGGGGCCCTTTGGGAGCCTTAGGGGCCCTTCTGTGCGTCTCAGGGATCACTTAACCCTCCCAAAGGCCTCTCTGACTGCACCACGACTCGTCACGTTTTCACAGAGACCCCGTGAAACTCATACGGGGCTCCTTCTCTGGCCTGGGGGTTGCGATTGCCCCCATCCCCCTCCCTGGATCCGCCCTTGGCTGGAATGATCCTCTTGACCCGATCTGGCCTCCTCCTGGACGCATTCCTAGGTACGCCAATGCAGGGACCTAGTGTATCTGGAGGCCCGTTGGAAGTTAAGGGCCCCTGTGGCTGATTTTCATTATTATGATTTTTATTATGTGATTAAAGGTCTATTGGAGCCCTGGCCCCTGGTTTTCGAATGGCCCTTGGATACACCAAGGGCCCCTGGTTCTCTACCAAATGCCCTGTGTATGTCTGGAGGGCCTTTGCACTTGACCAGGAGCTCTGGGTGTACTTCGTGGATTTGGAGGAAGTTAGGCCACTTGGCCAGGTTAAGGGGCCCTATGTATCTAGGTTATTATTGAAATTCAGGAGCCTCTGTAGGTCCTGAATCTCAGCTTTCCTGTTCATTAGGAGCCCCTTGGGGTCACTGACTTTCAAAGGTCCCTGGGCACACCAAGGGTTCCCAGTCCTGATCAGCTCCGGAGATTCTAGTTATGTACATGGTAATCCGGAGAGGGTCAGGGGTCCTTGTGTATTTGACTGCTTATTCGAAGGACGGGGTCCCTGTGGCTGCTAAAGGTCCATTGGGCCCCTGACTTCTGAAGGGTCCGCAGGTACACCAAGGGCCCCTGGCCCTCTCCAGAACTCCCTTTACAGATATAGGCCTTCAGACTAGATCAGGGGTGCTCTGTGTATTTGGAGACCCATTGGAAGTCAGACTGTCCTATGACTGAAGCCCATTGGAGTCCAAGAATTTCAAAGGGCCTCCAGACACACCGACAGCCCTTGGCCCGCTTTGGAATGCCTTCTACATATCTGGAGGATCCTTGGTCTTGACTAGAAGCTCTCGGTCTCTGGGGACAGGGGCGGCTGGACACTTGATGCAAAATGGCTTCCTGAACCAGATTAAGGACCACGTAACTCAGTAATGGAGGCCTCCTTGATCTTAATTTTGATGATATATGTGCACCCACAAAACTTTCAGTTGAGGTAAAGGGGCCTCCGATTTTTTCAGGGGAGGGGGAAACTGCCTCCAGGTCGTGCCGCCCCTGTTTGGGGGCCCTATAAAGGTCAGCGCTTCCGGCCAGGCCAAGGGACCTGATGTATTCTGGGGCCACTAGGAATCAGGAGGTCTTGTGACTGCTGTGAAGTCGTTGGTGCCATTGACTTTCTAAGGGCCTTGAATATATAAAGGGCCCTTGGTTTGGTGGTCAGGTTCAGAGATCCTCGAGGTATGTACATGAGTTTCTGGGGGGAGGAGCAGCGACCAACCAGGTCACAGATTTTAAGTCTCATTTACGTCATACGTGCGTTAACGCGTTTGTTTTATCCCATTTTGGAGGATCCCGAATATATAAAGGGTCCGTGGACTGGTCGTCAGGCCCAGAAATCCCTGAGGTATGTACATACATGAATCTCTGGGGCGCGGGGGGCAGGAAGCTTTTGGTCACAATTTTTAAGTCTTCATTTATGTAGTACGTGCGCTGACTCGTATATTTTATCCCATTTGAGGATCCCTCCGCAAGCTCGGTGCTCCGCGCAGGATTTTTTTTGGGGAGGGCAAAATTATATGTTTGCTACCTAACTTTTCCAAAAGAGGGCCAGGGGCGTATTTAGAAATTGACCAAGGAGTGCCATTATGCTTTGGGGGCGGGGTGTGGAGCGCCACCAGTTTTAGGAACGCGCAAACGCATGGTGAAGGACGCAGTTGAAGTCCTAAAAAATGTCATCATGCTTTTTCTTTTTTTTGGGGGGGGGGGGGATTTTGGCGTGTGAATGTGCGAAGAAGAAATGCCCTGCGTCGCCTGGGCTGACAGGTAACCGGGCACTTTCTTCCATTACGCTATGCCTTAGGTGCCATTGTAGTGACCAGAGCACGCGACATTGCGGTAGCAGAACAGTATCTCCACACCGAACTACTGGAATGCCGGACTGAGCGTGACACACAGGAAAAAATCATCGTATACTTTCAGCATTCTATGAATTTGATTTCCTTTGCCATACTAGGCGCTACAGGTTTCCTAAGTCTACACATTTTACCCTCCATGTTTGAAATAGATTTAAGCGGTTCGCGGTAATCATTAATCATTGGTGATCCAGTTACATCATTACACTTGATTAACAGTGCTGCCACAAAAAATATCAAGCGAAAATCTTTACTTCCGAAGAATGAATCGTTAAGGAAAGTTGCAGTCGCCCTTCAGCATTCCGCACGGGTGCTTTTGAAACTTGAATGTCATTTAAGGCAGGGTGTGTGTTTTCCAAACACCATGGGCGCCATTTCAAAACCCCAAGGGAGCCCAAAGGCCCTGTATGGCCCTTAGGATGTCCTGTTATTCTTTATGACGTCCCTATAGCCCTCGGGACGTTTTCAGACCGCAGGAACGCCCTTTGAGTTCCGTGGGAGCATCTCTCCGGACTTCGGTGCATCCCTTTATTTTAAGGGTCTTCTAACCTTTGGGACATTTTCGGATCTCAGGGATGCCCCTCTTGGGCTTTGGCGCCCTCCTGTTCTTTAAGGCGCTTTTCCTATACCTCGGGAATATTTTCGGGCCACAGGGATGCCCTTTGAGCCCTCGGAGGTGCCCCTCCAGGATTTGGGGCGCCCAGGCTTTTTTGGGCGTCCTCTTATCCCCCGAAACATATTATTTTCGGACCACAGGGACGTGTTTTGAGTGTTCAGGTGCGTCCCTCCATGGTTTAAACGCCCTTTTATTCTTCATGGCGTTCTTTTAGATCTCGGGACATATTTTTAGACGACAGGGATGCCCTCCGAGCCCTCGGGGGCGCCGCCTCCGGGTTTGGGGCGCTCTTTTGTTTTTTTTTTTTTAGAGCATCCTTCTAGCCTTCGGGACGCATCTTCGTTCCTCAGTGCGCCTTTTGGAGCCTTTGAGTCACTGGGGGCGCCCCTCCAGTGGTTGGGTGTCCTTTTATTATTAAGGACGCTCTTGTAGTCTTTGGGGCATGGACTACACGGGTGTCCGAATGAGTTCTCGGGGAGGGAGGGGGGGGGGGGCGCCCTTCTGGTTGGACAGTTGAGTTAAGAGGAGTTGGTAGCGCTTTTGTCTTTCAGGGCATCATTCTAGACCTCGAGGCATATTTTCAGGCCATAGAGGCGCCCTTTGAGCCCTCGGAGACGCCCCTCCATGGTTTTGGGCGCCCTTTTATTCTTCAGGGCATCCTTTTAACCATCGGGATGTTTTCCGATCTCAGGGGCACCGTTTGATCTCTCGGGGGGAGGGGTTAGGGGCTTCACTGGAATTTGGGGTGTTGTTGGGGCTTCATGACCATTAACTTGAGTTGAGTTGTTGATTCCCTTCATATCCTTGGGATATTTTTAGTCCTCATGAATCGCCCTTCGAGGCCTGGAGGGCATAATTCCAGGCCGGTATGTCCGACAGGGGCGCTTTCGGCGCCGAAGAGGGATGCCATGACCTGATTGCATCTCGTTATATAGGTCCCTGGGGCCTGCCCCCTTATCCGCCGTCCTTGAGCTGTTCGAAACAAATGTTGCTTTCAGTTGAAAATTCGGCTGCAGATCACGGCCTAAGCTTGACTTGTTAAAATTTGATAGACAACGTATGTACTGAAGACAACCGTACACAGAGCAGTTAGGGACTACACTTGTGCTGTGCTTCAGGTGTTTGTGAGACCACGAGCCGCCACTGCTATTGCGGGGTTGGAGTCGCAGTCCCAGCCGACCAAAACCTGTCGACTCCGCTGTACTGGTTTCAAACGTTATTTAGGTTTGGTGTCGACTCGCTCAGAACATTCCTGTAGATGACAGTCTCCACAGCAATGGCTTTCATACGAGTCAGTAGAGATGACTCACAAAAAAATTGGGATCATCTCGCGGTCGGAATTTCAGATAGACCTGACACTTCTTTTCGACAAAAACCCTTACTTTGCTAATAATGATGTTTCATTCGTCAATTAATGGCTCCCAGCGTTCTGCAGTGGCAGAGACGGCAGCTTCACTGAGGTGCCTGCCCTGAGGTCCCTCCCTGTCCCTGCCCGAACCCGCCGGCAGGCGCGGTGTTGGCCGCCGGCCGAACTGGTTTACGGGCGGCGTTATCAGCAGCGGGCCGCCGTCGGCCGCTCTCCGCTGTCGCCTCGGAGCCCGCCGCTGGCGTCCGCCGGTCGCGACCGGGGCCGGCTCCGCGCTAATATCGCCGCCACGATTGATGAGGCCCATTAACTGGTGCAAGTCCCGCGTGTTTTTCCAGATGAAACGGCGCATCCGAGACCTGAGCGACATCGCTCCCGGGGATGTCGGGAGACGGCCGCAGGATGCGGCGAGCGCGGGTAATGTTGCAGCACTGTCGCCAGATACGCTCCCGTGCTGTGACACGACCTAACCACGCCCGTCTGGCGTCGCGATAGATATTCCGAGCCGGTAGAGTGCTCACTCTCACAGCGCCAACGCGTGCCGCCGCATAGCGGTCGTTGTTCTGAAGCCCGGCAATGTTCCAGGACACCTTGCGCTATTGATCAACCGTGAGGATAGCTCGGTCCCTCATCGCCTTTGAGCTGCACTTCAGTGTGGGCCGACGCCTTTGATCTCAAATATACAGTCTTCTGGACAAACACAGCGCTGAAGGCTCGAGCACACTCCGGGGCCTGTGGGCGACGAAATGCTATCGAGCTGGCGTCGTCCACAAAAGATTTACATTTCCTGCGGCGAAGTCCGCCAATCGATGTCGAATGTCCCTGGGACCTCTTCAGGACCAGTGGCGGACCTAGGCAGGGGCCAATGGAACTATGGCTCCTTTTTGTAAAAAATAGACGAAGATGTTTTTAGGAAGATGGCCTATGCCCGAAACGTTGAATCCAATTATTAACATGTACATCTTACATGGCCAAGCCTAGCCTGTCTTAACACAATGGTTATTTTTCCATAATCAGACCGGAAGTCCAAGAGCCAATTAAATCATTTCACGTCAAAAATGTTAACTTTCAAAACGTACGAAAAGTGAGAGTCATCCAGGAAACAATCAAGAAATAATAATCCAGGGATAATAATAATCAAATAAATGTACATATAGCAATAATAAACAGGAACAATAATAAGCAATCCAGGAAATAACCAGCATTTCGGTGTATGTTATGTTGTAAAGTTGAAGACTTGCCCCTCCACACTAGCGCAGTCAGAATTGAATATTGAACTGAATTGAATCGAATTGAATTGAATCGAAATCAGATCGAACTGAAATGAACTTAAATGGCCTTGATGCGACATTTGTACCAAAATGGTGTAAGAAAAGATACTAGAAGTTTAACACCGATACCATCCTTCAGGGGTGCCGATTTGTATTCTTCAGAGTGAGCCCTGGCCCACCCAGTGTTGATATGGACCCACCCAATGTTGGTTTGGGCTCACCCAATATTTTCTGCCGGTTATAAAGGGAACTCTAGGAATCTATAAAGGGAATTTCTAAAACTCCATTTTAGGGCTGTTGTGATATAGGGTACACGCACTGACATTTTAGGTCATAGCCCAGTGACCTGACCTGATATCAAGTTGAAGCCTGGTACACAAGTAGGGGGCACCCTTCTACGCCACACATATCCCGGGTTTGGCATTTGAAAAATGCCAAAATTGTTACTATGAAACCAAATTCCTACTTTTGACCTTGACCTTACTTTGTGAAGTGACCCTCAGATGAACAGAATTGTATCTGTGTGTTGCGCACCTATTCGTCTACACATCAACGTAGAATTCTATCTTAAAAAGGTTTTTTTTTTGGTAGACATTTTCCTCTTGCTCTCAACAGGGCTAAAAATGGCCTGAGGTTCCTCCCAAAAACGTGGCCTGGCTCCGCCCGAGTAAAACAGAATTAAGAAATTTCGTTATAGTACATAGAAGGAATACCTAGGAAAAGTCGTCAAATTTCGTGAAGCCCCGTCAAAAACCATCGAACTGATATGCAAAAAAGCCGGGGGCGGTGCATTCAGCCCCCTGCCGAGAACAGGGTTCAAGCGCAATTCTCTTGCGAGAACCACAGAAAGGATCTGAGCCAGACTCCACGACGACCGTAAATTCGCCTCACGCTGCACACGCCACAAGTCAATGAGTCACTTCACGTTCAGTTCCCAGCCCGGTGAAGTGGGAACAGCCAACGGCGAATGACTGGTCCCCCGGCCGACGGCGCGGCGGCCTCGGTCGCAGGCGGCGCTGCTGAGCCGGGACCGGTCCGGCGGCGTCCTCGGCCGGCCGTCCACACCTGGCGGCGACGGCTCGGCGCTCCTCGGACGGCGTCCGGCCGCGGCCGATGTCTCATTTGCCGCCGCCGACGCGGCGTCAGGCGCAGCCGTCCGCCGGCCGGCCGGCGCACATCCGGCGGCGCGTCTCCGCTCGGCACCAGCGTCAAACGACCATGCCTGTATTTGCACGTCCGCCCACGCCCCGGTCGCCAGATGAGGTATCGGTCGAGCAGACCTTTCGCAGCACAGACGCCCTTAGAACGCATAGAAAAGGATGCATGACAAGACCATGACGAGGAAGAGTTCTAGTGGCAACTGAATAACGTTAAATGTTGTAAACGGAATAATTTCAGACAGTGTGCTGTATAACATACCCCAACACTGAGAGCTCTTGAGGAGGCATGCTACGCTTGAACATGTTTCGTGACACAATTTGCACCAGTCATGTTTCTTATTCGATAAATTACTGACGGTGCGATGCAAGGGCATGAGACTTGAATATTAAAGTCACTCAAACAGCTCGCCAGCATGTCAGTTCAAACGATGGAAAAAATACACTCACACATATTATCACTTCTTCGCTTCCTTCTTCTCTTTCTCGTCCTTTTTGTCATCACTCTTGTCTTTATCCTTGTCCTTGTCTTTGTCCTTGTCGCCCTGCTTGTCCTTCTTGTTCCCTTGCGACTCCTTCTTCTCCACGTCCTGGTTGGTGATTTTGTTGTCGATGAGATTGTGAAGTGCGATCACAGAGCGGATCATCGAGGCCAGGTACACGACCAGCATCTGGTCGTTGGTCTTGACGTACAGCGACTTGACGAGGTCGCCGTGCGTGATGTTGGGCAGCAGGTTGAAGATGTCCTGCAATGCGTATATGATCTGGTGGTTGACGGGCAGCTTGCCGTCCACCACCTGCTGCACGTAGTTGCGGATGCCGCGGATTTGACCCAGCAGACCCTTGAGGCCGACCAGCTGGTTGGTGATACGCTGCGACAGCGTGCCGACGGTGGTGTCCTTGACGTCGCGCAGCAGGTGTTCCACGCCCACCTCCTCGGCCTCCTCAGCGCCGATCTCGGTCGGCACGTGCTCGAACGTCTTGGTGGTGGGCGTGCCGTCGTCGTGCACCTCCTCAAAGGCAACGTACGCCTCCGTCGGCAGGCCGATCGACTTGGGCTTGGCGTCGATGATGATGAGCACCGAGTCGGCGCAGTACTTGCGGATCAGCTCGTTGATCGCCACGTCGTTCTGGTGCAGCTTCGGGCCGGTGTGGTACCAGCCGACGATCTTCTCGCGCGCGTTCACCTTCTTGAACATGCCGTACATGCTCTCCAGGTAGTCGTGGTCCAAGAACCACACTGACTTGTCCTTGTCGTCCTCGTCGAACGGCACGGCGAAGCTGTTGGAGACGTCCAGCACGCCCTTCTTCTGCCAGCTGCCCAGAAGGGCGCCGACCACGCGCTTCTGGTTCCCGATCTTGCTCATGCGGTTAAAGTGGTCCACGACGCTCAGAAGCACAAGCGGGTGGACGATGATCTTCTTCACATTCAGCTCAAGGTCCTTCGGCCCGATGGAGACCTTCAGCTCCTCTGACTTCGGAGGATACCGCCGCTGTAGCCATCTTGATGACTGATGACGATCAGCGGCCAGACGTCACAGGGCTCCGAAACCTCGCTCCTGGCGGTGGAAAATGGGGTACAGGTAAGAAAAAGAAAACAGCTGTGTTGAAAATGGCAGTGGCAGTGTTGGCAACGAAAATGGCAGCGTTGGTAACGTTGAACACATGATGCTTGAAAGTGAGCCATTTTTAGGATGCAGGTACAAACTTTGGCTGGCTCCCGAAAAGTGAAGCACCGGGAAACACGTTATGTTGACGACATGGAGTTCAACATGAGTAAATCTGCACAACAGAGCATACATATCGGAGACAGTCATTCACACGAATTTGTGCTGAAACATGATCGACGCACAAAACACGGCCCAAACATTCACGGAGCACACCCACCATACATGTGCCCTCATGCGGTCCACGGCGTTCAATGTATAGGTACATCAAACAAAAGGAATTACACTGTATGATAAAACCTGGCATGGGACTCACGGTTTCAGCCGACGTACCAAAAATGTAACAACTCTGGTCTGAACAACTGAGCAACTGAGCGATCACGGTCTGAAAATCATTTACTCAGCATGCGCTCAGTTTCGAACCATGTTCACTTGCCATGTTCCAAGAAATTGCAAAAAATAATAACTGGAACAAGAGTATGCTGTGCAAGCTTCTGTCAGTTACATGCAAAACAATTTAACACAAAACAACTGCAGATTAATCTAGGTGAGTTATGAATGGCATGAAACACACTACAGCCAGATGTCGGTGCTCTCATGATATATGCCTGGTCATTCATCATGAATCAATTAACTTCTCAGATGTGGTGCAAGTTCCATAAAATAAACAATCTAAATGCCAGCCCCAAATTTAGCCCAATTTGCATTCTGTGACACCTCACTTCTCTACCAGCCAAATTACCAGGCCAGACCAACAGCTGCTGCACAGTTTGAGACACATGTACGAATTACAGCAACTGACCAGTGAAGGAAATTCATGGTTTTGATCAAATATGAACTCTTTCCCTCCACTTGCTCATTCTGCCCATATAATGTTAAAAGAAAGCCTGATCTGAAACAGGGTTTGGGTTTGCCTTGAAAGTGCAACTTATGTTGTAACCAAACCCTTTATTTTCTTGTTTCTGAGAATAATTTCTACAACTACAACTGAAACCTGACAAAACATGGCCATTTTACTGAGAAACAAGGCTTCTGAAAATGTCTGGTCAAAATCAGACAGTGAATAAGGGTACTTCTATGAACACTCAATACAAAAACTCATAGAAACTTAACACCCTGGATAGAAGATATATGGGTATGACATCATCCATTCAGCACCAGGCTCTGCCCACTACCATCTGGCCGTGCACCAGATCATTCCTATCAGTGCTGCTGAATGAGAAGGGTGGTGTGTTATACCAAGAGCAACATGCTACAGAAACTGTTGAAGATGGAGAAATGCTCAGAACAATAGAAAAGCTCCTGACAGATATGAATAGCTGTGAAGATGTGATGAATGATGCAGGGTCATGGGCATCAGAATGAAATGAAAGGAAATACACCCTGTATGGACAGATGGACAGGAGCTGCAATGCTGAAAGCCAATCTCAATGGTTTTGCCATTAGCCTCGGATTAACAAAACAAGGTGTATGCCCTAAGCAGGGGCAGATCCTGGATATTCAGAAGACAGAGTACAATAAAAAAAGATCACATAACCATGGAACTCAAAACTGCCTGCAAACTGAAGAACTTTCTGAAAAAAAATAACAAATGAGGCATGCACATGGCACTGTCCATACATGCACCTGCTAACATGCAGATTGCCAGCATCATCCCTTATGACAAACTTTGCCTGAATTTCCCTCAAGCATGTCCCTGGTCAAATGCTAAAACTTGAGTGAATCAAAAGTGCTCACAACCACAATATTCAGATAAACAACATCTGTCCCCTGACCTGTGCTGTCATGCTGTACCTGTGCTGATCAATGGGACATGAGATAATACTGGGATATGAAGGGGGACCTGGACAGGATAGGGATAGAGATCACAGTAATGGGCCAGGCATGAACAGGTATGGAGTCTGGGGACCAGGGCTCATAAGTCAAGGGTTTGCATGGGAAAGGGTTCATATAGGAAAAGGTAATAGGTTTGTATCAGAAAGTGCTCATCTCAGGAAGGTTCACTATGGGAAAGGTGCGCACTGCAAAAGGATGATATGGAAAATGTTTCTATGGAAAGTTTTGTAGGAGAAAACATTTGTAAGAAAAAGATTCATAACCAAATGTTCATGAACTTGGGTTTCATATCTGGAAAGGTTCATATCAGAAAAGGAACAGACCTAGAAAAGTAACTTAGCCTAAACTAACCTAGCCTCTTTCTTGGATCAGCCAAGTCCAATCTCACCCTATAATGGCCTGTGGCCTCTAGTATCCCATACTTGGAGTTACACTTCTGGATAAATCTGGAACAAACATTTCTGATAGAAACCTTTCTTTGACACAAGCCTTTTCTGACTATAAACCTTTTCCCCATACAAACCCTTGGCTTTTTGTTGCTGAGCTGCAGTTCATCTCCTTGTCTGACTGCAGTGTTGCTGTCTCTTATTTTGAATTTCTAGACCACCATTTTAGTGGGTGTCTCAGTGGCATCATATTTCACAACCTTTGTGAATTGCCAGATCTTGTCAGTTAGCATCCATCTGCTTTGAGGAGGATGCTCCATGTTATGTACTCATGCTAGTTGTGGAGGTTGTGGGTAAAGGGGTTACTTCCAAGGGTTATTTTGAGGAAGTCAGGTTACTGATGAGTGTCAAATACTTTTAAATAGGCTATTTTTTCATTGCACTTCTTTTGGTACTAATATGGCCAGGCAACTGCATGGATTTCTAGAGTTATGAGAAATGGGAGGTCTGCTTAACCATTACCTATAATCCTTCTATAATTTATATTTTTATATTATTTATATTATATATGTATTTATATAATAAAAAGTTCTATAATCTGTGACATAGTTTTAAAGACATTGTGCACATGCCACCCTTTTGTGACCACTCAAGTGCATACATGATCATCTCTAGCAACACATTTCTCTGTGCCAGGCATATTCCACTGATCCCACTGCCATGCTTTGCCACATGGCCAAATGGCATGAAAGCTTAGAAAGTCATGACTATTTCTTTTCAGGTTTATGCAGACATGCTTTGAGGAATTTTCAAACATCTATAATACAATGAATGCATGTGAATAAGAATAAACTTCTGTTTTGCAGTAATTGTTGTGGTGTTTGTTGTTGGATCACTGCAGGATATGCACTATGTACCTAGGCTGGGAAAATGCTGCCATTTTCCCCATTGTAAAACACAATGGATCAACAGCTTAACATAGAGAATGAAGCAACATGGTGAATGCCTGTCAATATCAGTCTCACATCCTGAACTACTATAAGTGTACATGTAATTACAAGCAACGATGTGATATAACATTCTGTGTGGATTTAAAACAAGCAAGAATATTGGCAAATGCGATCATTCAATGCAGAAAAGCCGCGCAGCGATGGTAAAGATCACGATAATTATCTAGTAAAATACATGTTGTAAGGATCCTGTTTGGAATGGCAATCTAGCCAACGTAACGAGAAGAGCACAGAACGTTCACCACATGCAGCGGGCATACCTCCCTGGCACCAGTCGTCGCCCTGATGCTCTTCACACCGAAAACCTGAACACGAAAATCGTGCAAGCTCACCGAGCTAAAAACAGGAACCGGCGATCAACATAAAACGCTTATCCACCGCAACGTCCGCTTAAAGTTGGTGTAGTATGCGCAACTTTTGTATCTGCTTCGAATCATGATTTGATAGAGGAGTTGAAGAGTTTAAGATTTTTCAAGCTTCATGAATTTAGAATTTATGAAAAAGCATTTTGTGTCTACATCTGGTTTATGAAATATAAATCAAGTTTACTTTACAAAGCGTTCTTGTTTTCGTTCCCAGTGCATAGAGGCGTTGTGGATATTAAGTGCAAGTTGACAGCGTCGTCACAAACGTGCAAACGGGACCTTTGTGACGTCATTGGATCTTGCGTCATTCCATTTTTCCTTTCCAGTGCCTGGATTTTTATGATTCATACCAGCTGGATCGCATGACCCTATTACACGGGAACAAGACCAGGAACAGTCGCGCATTTTTGTGAATACTTGATATCTGGTATGCGCAGACAACGGAAATTTTTCCCAAAGGGATTTTTTTCTTCTTTTTCTGAAAAACTTCAGTTCATCTCCTAATTTCTTCGCTACATTTGCACAGGGGCAAAGTTTCCTATATTTTTGATGGGTCACGGACTTACCAACTTAAGCTGTGGCCCGACCGACTTTGGCTACGCTTAATTTGTCCTACTAATTACAAATACACGAATCGGCCACTTTTATGGATTATATCCAACATTATGGAAAACATAAATGTAATTTGAGGACTTGGTTACGTCTTCCTGGTGCAAATGCTTGTTTCACTTGAAAACCAACAGTACTTAAACAAAAACATGTTGGTCTTGCTAAAAAAGTTGGCCTCAATAGGCTATAGTGTGTATCACAGATTCTTCTTTGATCAACAGTTGTTCGCGTGTCATAATAGGCTAACATGGAACAAGCAATGCATCCGTAGTTGGGGTCCAACAGAATATTGAGATCAAGGGTGAGTGGAATGACATTTTATCTTCGACAAAAATCCGGCTTTGGCTCCACCGTCATTTCTGGAGGAGCACCACCCATGCCTTCTCGTACCGTACAAATGTGGCGTAAAAGAATGTAAATGTATCCTCAGGTTCGCGTCCGTCATTGTCAAACTATTTGCAGATGGCTGTTCTACTGAGACAAGGGCGCGGGAACTTCTGCACAGGCGGAGGGGGAGGGGGGCAAAGAAGCATTTTTGGTCAATTCTTTCCAATCAACGCCCACAGGGTCAAGGTCAAGTTTCAAGAATTGGGGTACTTCTGCCCCCTGCCCCCCCCCCTCTCCCGCATCCCGCGCGCTTGTACTGAGAAACCGGCGGAGGAACGTGCTCGAAATATGAAAGAGCAAAACGTCTTTGAGTGTCTTTCTTGCCATGTAAAGTCATAAACCTAATATCAAGCTATTTCAAGATATGGAATTTTAGTATTAGCACGGCAGTATCAGCACGGCACAGAAATTTTCTTTGGAACTTTCTCAAGTTCGTCTTGGGAACGCACCAATACGGCCATACGACTACGCCAAGATTACGGGAATTACTTTATATTGTCATTTGGCCTTTCTAGGATAGTTTATGTCCGCAGTTCGCCATTGCTTCGCAACGCTGACTGGCCTTTTAAAAATTTCCCGCAGACTGCCGGCAGAAATGTGCCTGCGTTTGAGGTAAATACGTGGACGTTGGATATTTGTTACATTCAAGGGTGGCGGAAGTGGGAGGCAGGGGGACAGCTGCCCCCCCCCCCCCACTTGCGATGGGTCTGGTGCAAGACTATGTTTCTGCCCCCCGTTTATGATCTTGGGGGGCCTCGTAAGAAATTGAACGGAAAAGAAAATGGGGTAAAAGCGACGAACACGCTGAAAACCAAAAAAGGAAAATGCAACTATGCAGGCAAGGGGCTAGACACATGGCGCATGTGTTCTTTCAAATCTTACTTTGTTAGGGGCCTCAGCTTTCTTCCGGTAGGGGCCTCGAACAGGTTGGACCCAAAACTGACCAGAGACCGCGAACTGACAATTTTTAAGGGGCCTCGAGGAATGGATCCGGCTGGTCTACCCCGACACACTTTTCGGACCCTGCCAGGGGGTCCGGCTTCCATCCATTAGAGGGCCTTGTGTTGATTACACGCAAAGGTGGTCCAGCGGCCAGGACTCATAATCTTCAGGGGCCCTAAAATTAATGGACTGGGATGGCCTGGGCTGAACCGGGGTTCAAACCCTGTTAAGGGGCCCGGCTTAGATACGAGAGAAGGCCTCTTACCGATCACACTCAAAGATGGTCCAGCGACCAGGACCCCACAGTTTTCAGGGAGGCCTCACAGGGTTGGCCTGTGACGATTCATCGATGGGGCTGGCCAGCACTGAACCAGGGTTCGAACCCTGCTAGGGGGCCCCAGCTTAGGTCCGAATGAGGCCTCGCACTGATTACATTCAAAGGTGGTCCAGCGACCAGGGCCACGCAATTTTCAGGAGGCCTCACAAAATTAATGAACCGGGGTGGCCTCCTCTAAACCGGGGTTCAAACCCTGCTAGGGGGTCCCGGCTCAGATCCAAAAGAGAACCTCGTATCGGTTATTACTAAAAGCAAAACAGGGTCCGGGAACCTACAGTTTTTCGAGAGGCCTCATAGAATGGACCCAGGAAGGCCTTCGCTAAAGCAGTCCGGGTCTTGGGGGCGCCCCAGCATCCGTCCGTAAGACGGCCTTCCGCGAATTACGCTCAAAAGTGACCCAGAGACCGGGAACTTACAGCTTTTAAGGGGCCTAGCGAAGTGGACCCGGTGGGCCTTTTACAGAGTTCGGACCATGTTAGGGGCCCCCCGGCTTCCATCCCAGAGAGGGTCTCTTGTCGATTATGCTCAGAAGTGGCCCAGAGACTAGGAACTGACAGTTTTTAGAGGACGTCACAGCATGGACTTATGTTGCCTGCGCTGAAGCAAGATCCAGATCTTGGAGGGTGTCCCAGCTCCCGTCCTTAAGAGGGCCTCTTGCCAGTCTTACTCAGAAGTGACCTGGAGACTGGTGGATATTGAAATTTTAGGGGGACCGCAGAATAAGTCCGGGTGACCTGCGCTGAACCGGAATCATCCCCGCCCTACTAGAGAGCCCTGGCCACTAGTTACATTATAGCACATTTCGCGATTTATTTTGTATTTGCTCAGATGTTTTTTGTATTCGAAATGCACTGTGCTCGATATTTATATATTCGCACCGTACTTGGCTCATAACCTGAGAACTGTGTATTGCAAACGGCAAACGAAATAAACTAGTAAGACGTCTCGTAGTAAGGGGCATGATGAGCGAGACCTACATACGTCATTGCTGTTTGCATCATTACTCTCCCATTCCGCATTTCGCAGTGCAAAAGGGTATAGGTATCCTTTTGTATCTGTATTCATATAACGACGGATTTTAGCATTTTGCATCCGCAGAATTGCAAGTTTAAGCGCCATGCACACCCTTGATATTGTGCAGCTGTCGTTACTCGGCTGTTCAAAAACACGCGTGGAAAAAAGGCGTAGGAATGAAAATATTGCCTAGTCTAGAATATGGTTATGCTGGAGGAAGAATTTGCAGGTTGAAGCATTCCAAGAGCATTAACATAAGATTCGGAGAACTGGCCTGTCTTTTGGTGAAAGCTTCATGATTTGGTGCCCAATGATTGCAAAGTTATTGCCCTCGGGAAGTCGTCATGACCGGGCCGTACGGGGCCGGGCCACTCAATTTGACTTTCTCTGCTAGTTGAAGTAAGACTAACTCCCCATCGGCCTCGCTCGAAATGAATGACTAAATGAATGGGACTGCTGCCCCACTGCCAGTCTGTCCCCACCTCCGCCATCCTTGGGTTTACTGCATTCCATACGTTTGTTGAAGATCCCTCACATGGAACCTGGTGCTTATTCTGCCGGATGGAAGAGGCCTTTGAGTGATGGCCCATTGACGGAAACTTTTCCGTGCAAGACTCTTCGGAAATCCCATCGCTGAAACCCATGAAAAACTAGATATCTTCATCGAAATGCCGCCCCCGCATCGTGGAAAAAGTATCATGCACACCGCTTCAAGAAGAGCACTTAGGGGAGATTCACAGAGTGACAATCGGCAGCTGCACGTTTTCACTTTTCCGTCGAAAAGGAAAAGGAAAAAGCCCCAGCCGAGTTGGTGTGAAACCCCGAAAGATTCTGGCAACAAAGTCAAGTGGTTCCAGTTATTTCTCCGGTGTCTAGCTGGAATACGTAGTTCAAATTCAATCTGTTCAGTTCAAAGTAGGTCTTGTTGTCATCGAGACAGTACAGGTGACAGTTGCTCATTATGAGGTCGGTTTTGATCAGCACGCAGCTGTGTGCTTGGGTAAGCCGTGGTCCACCTACAGTGTTCTACCTGCCGTAGACAACAGCTTTCGACTTGCATGACAGCGCTGAAATTGTTTCGTGGCCATCTGGTCGTTTTGAGCTCCGGCAAAATAAAGCACTATATGGATGACTTGTCAGGTTGGTTGGTTGGTTGGTTATTGGGGCTTAGGAGCGCACCGAATGCAGGGTCATTCGGCGCCCAGACTTGTCAGGAATTGGTTGAATGATTCCACTGCATTATAACCCAAGTGAAATTCGCTTGGTCCACTTCAAATATATGGGACTCACAGGCGCACCAAAGGGGAAGGTACAAGGCAGGGCTTCTCCTTAAGCGGTTTTGGTACTTGTTTTTCGTTTTTTTTTCGGCAAAGTAGGGTGAAAACGGGTTCAGAAAAATAGCTAAAATATTAGCTTTTTGGGTGGTTTAAGTTTGTAAGGTGATGCCGTATTATGACGAAGGTTTATGATTTTCCATAAACGAACATAGGTTTGCCGTCTCTGTCCGGTAAATCATACATCTTTTCACTTTATAATTAGAAACTTTCTCCATGTGATGCATACCTTTTCAATTTTTACGAGAGAAAAGCGATTGCCCGGCCTCAAAATAAAGTGACGGAAATCCGGAGTTTTTTTGTGGGTGGGATGTTTGCTCCGTGCTCGGCCACTCCCTTTGGAAAATCTTAGATCCAACAATGAAAAGGCTTTTGAACAACCAGAGACGTCAAGAATGGTACTTCGCTAAGGGCTAGTATATTAGACCCATGTAATGACGTAACGATGTAATGTAATGTAATGATGTCATGACCAGTATAATGACGCGGGAGAACTGAGCGTGTATGTGTACTTTGGAGAGGGGAGTAATGGGAGATCCTTAGGCATTTCTTTCCATGCAACGTCATAGGCTTAATATTCAAAGTCAGATAATTTGGGGAACTTCCCCCCATTGCCCTGCACCGGTCCAAACGTCCATCTGTCCGAAGGACCCATAGGGGGAACATCTTCGGCCAGTTACCTATCGTAGACTGCCATCAACGCGTAAGGGGCACATTTTGTGGTCGCCACATGCAAAATTTTTGCAAACGACATGAAAGACACCAATTAAACTGTCATCTGTATCAGAAAGCCACGAAAGCGCAGGACTTGTAATAGTAAACGGGTTATGATGATGTACGTGTTTTGAAATGTATCAGTTGCTTTCTGTTACGGGAAAGGATATTTTTCAGTTGGTACTAGCGAGGCCAAAGGCCAAGTTAATCCGTCAGCAGTACAAATAAATTTCAGTGGCCCGGTACGATCCTAACGTGACATGACATAACAAAAAAGGTCTGACAAGACCTTTTAACGACGCCCGAGCAAGGTGGTCAATCCGCCCCCTGCCTGTGTTTTTCAGGGATAACTTCTGTATGGCTGACCGGGATTTTTCGAAATTTATTTTTAGTACGCTCTTGGGTACCAATTTTGCGGCTGTTCATGACAAAATGAATTCGGAGAAATGTCAGGTCACGCAATTATGACGCCATCAAGGGAACATTTCCGACCATTTCGCGATGAAATCGTGGGTTCGTGCAGTTTTACGTGACACGATAGCCCTAAATGGACGGTAATGGTTTAGGGCGCTTGATGGTCAAACTGAGGTATTGACATAAATGTCTGAACTTTCCAAGGCCATGTGAGACCACTGACTTATTTGGTCCTCGGGTGATCTCGGATGACCTTGTATAACCTCGGGTAGTTTTTGGGATATTCTGAGGCGCTGATTTTAAATTCAATATCCATTTTACACCATTTCGCCTCATTCATGTTCATTTCATGGCCGACAGACTGCCCTAGATTCTATGCTCTTGTAGCCGGTCACGGGGTTTGACCTGACTTCAGGGCCTATTCTAACATGTTCAGTGTGGAAGGAATGCCCCATCACTCGGTAAAATTTCCTCCGCGCTTACCAAATATCCCCTCCCTTCACTAACATCTGTTCTAAAATGCAGGATTTTCAGCCTTCCAATATTAACAAAAAAGAAATAGCTAGTGTTATGTTTCATGCTTGTTGAAATCGTGCTTCACATAAACCCAAGGACATTGCTAAACTGTAACAGGATTTTGCTTTTCGGAAACGATATGGAAATAATTCCACTTCGTACCATCTTGTCGTGTCGAGCAACACCCTAGTGTCGAGTCTCTCCAGTGCGGTGGATGTTGCCTCGGTTTTCTCAAGAAAATGAAACGCCAGCCTCTTCAGGGTGATTTAAAGGAGTGTCGTCACTTTGTTTGGTGTACAATATCTTTCGACTAGATTGCCTTAGCCATGCCATTCAAATATTTTCAGAAACCCCAAATAATCTTCTTTCAGACGAGCATTCCGTCATTTGCCACAAATACCAAATAAAGCTTCTAGAGGGTTTAAAAAACTATGCTAATAAATGTTGTGAAACGAGCATTATAAATCAGATTGCCGTTCGAAACGAAGCGCGTGTTTAAAAAATATGGTATCTTTCGTCCGTCGGGTAATCTACGAGTGTCGTGTGACGCCGGATTTTTCGTTTGAGAAACATCTTAGTTTTCATTTTAATTGACGGGGTCTTTCATTTTCGTTACGCATGTCGGATGTGGCAGTCGCATAAGACACTTCTCTTGCTCGCGTGAAACGATGAATGCAATACCAGTACATCCAACATCCATCAGCAATGTTTCTGATTTAGTGTCCGACTGATTGCGAGCTGGGACGTCAGGGTGCCAGAACCCCGTGCTAGTAGATTACTACTGGGATATGAAGGTACAAGTGCATTTAAAATCACTGCACGGTATAGTGTAACATTAAACCTAACAGTTTATTTATAGTGCCTGATTGACAGGGGAGCGCAGATTTGGCCTGAGGCGAGGCGTTATTATCCGCGTGCAGTCTCGCCTTCCGCGGCGAACCAATCAGCATTCTGCCCGCGGGCCGGGGGCCGGCGCGAATCAATGCCAGCGCACGGTCACTATCCCATTTCCTCCGCCGCCGGCAGAGAATCCGGGTTACTCATTAACGGAGCCATCATCGTCAGCGTCTACACGGGACACGCATTTGTCGGACAGGAAGATGTAGTACGGTACCGCGACCAAGGCGGAGACGTACGAGTTTCGCCTTCTCAGAACTACCGATGGAGTCAGTATGAAAGGTTTTCGCCCTTAGTTTTCGATTAATGCAGAATGGCACTATATCAGAATCTCAAAACATTGTAAGTCTGAGCTCCAACAACAACACGCAAATCGACACCCGTGCAGGATAGATGTAAAGCACACGCTGATGAACAGGCTTATTGTTTCGTCGTACAGCGTATGCCCAATCCCAAAGGTCTCTCAGTCGGCTCCCTCCGGGTTTCTGCGCGCCTCCGGGTGCCACTCTGCAGTTTCAGGGTCCTGATGAGCGTATCTGGGACCAGCAACCTGATTCTCTGGCCTGATGAGGTGACGTCGCCAAAATTTATGTGCGGCCCCTCCGCGGCAAATCGCATGCCTCTGTGTCCCCGTCTGATGAGTTCGCCGCGGCCGACGCCCCATCGGCCACAAAATTCGGCGGCTGATGGCGGAGCTGGCGTCTGCCGCCGCCGATTGGGGCGCCGCGGACGAGGCGGCCGCCACATTTCGCCGCGATCCGGCCGGCACCGGGGCGGTCCGGCGCCGCTGTCGGCGCTCGGCTGTCAGCGCTCGGCGCCGAATTGCCGCCGGCTTCCGGGCCGCCCCGCCCTCGTGAGCCGAGCGTGTCCGAAACGCCCGTGTGCCGAGGCAGACGGTCTGAGAGAGCTCGTGACAGTTTAGCACGGCGGTGAGTGCCGAAACCGCTGTGCCTGAGACCTGAAGACTAGGGTGGATCGAAAATATATTTTTTGTCGCAAAACAACTTCTTAGGGGTCAAAACGCGTGCGCGTGGATCTGAAAACACGGAAAATAAGGGGTAAAAAGGCATTGGAAATATTCTAGAAAGGGCGCACGAAGCGTCTTTGAAGTGAGTTTCGCCGTTGCCGAGCGTTCAAGTCTCCATTGGTTTAGCATAACGCATAGCAAAATAACACCTCGGTCACCATCCACCGCAGCTGTGCGTAGCTTTGTGGACCTTTTAGTGTCTAGTTCACGGATAGGTGATGAGCATGGATTTGAGCAAATAACAGGAGACTGCCAGGTAGAATAAAGTGGTAGACAGACAGTAGCCCTTACGAGCTAAGACCGCGCACCAGTGAGCCTCACGACCTGCAAGAGCTGCGGACTATAGAGTCCGAGTCGAATTCGTGGGCTTCCCACACATCGCTGCCCACGCTGCTCATCTCTGAAGACGCTCTTGAAAACCTTGATCGGTGCCGGTAAACGATACCTCGCAGCGAAGCGCTTTGTTGTCATCGGAGAGCGGTCGAATCAGACAGACCCGTCAGAGGAGTAGCGCGCTGGTCCCTGGGCTGTGGCGTGGTGACCAGAGATTTAGTACTCGGGTGTGTTCCGTCAACATTCGGACCGCAGGGGATGACATTCTGTGACATTCTGTGACACAGTGACATTCTGAACTGAACTAAAATGAGTAATCCAGGACCATCAACAAGACAGAGAACGAAACACCCTTTGCTGCAAACATGCCCGGACGCTCTTCCCATAAACCAGCTACCGTGGAAAAGAGAAGTGTATGCCTTTTACGTGAAGACACGGAATGAAAGGATAACTCCTTCTGGAAAGAAGCCGACAAAACGAGAAATAGCAAAAGCAGTCAAGGATGCCATAGTAGCCATCTGGGACAGAGCCAATCTTATTACAGTGGACGACGGAGAGACGTCTCAAATGAGTGGCACGTCGGGTACGACCGAGAGAGAGATGTCAAATGTTATTTCGGAGAACAGAATAATTCAGAACGTAGAAAGACTGGCCCAAGGGTCGAAAGTTCGTGAGTATGCAGCGAGAGTACGATGGCTTATTTGACATCATGTGGTGCCGATGCGATCTTGCTGATGTCCCCTGCGGCACGTATCCAGCTTCTACAAGGGTGCCAGCTCAAGAAGTAGCTTTCCTCAGAGGCCAGCGAGGAGAGAGAAAGCTCCACATAGGCGGCGTTGACCGGAAGACAACTGAGTAAAATGTCTGAAGGCAGAAGAGAAGGGGGAAAAGTATGAAACTAGCGGAAAAGAGACAGAAGAGGGACAGGCAGCACGATCCTGAGGAAAGGCAACTGACCGAAGGGGATGCAGATGACGACGATGATAGCAGTGAAAAGTGTCAGACGGGTGATACGGAAGCAGCTGATGCAAGCCGCTCTTATTCGCCTAGTTCCGATGATGACGCGGACGATGTCGCCGGACAGAACCGCCATCAACTTCCGAATTTTTCGCGGATGTGTCATCGGTGCGTTATCTCTGATCGCTTCGCTGCTGGCTTGCTGAACGCAGCTTTGGTTGATTATGGGATAATCACAGAGCACAACAAGGCTGAGCTGACAGACCGCAGCAAAATCCGGCGACAAAGAGACAAATGCGGTAAAGAAGAGGTGGCTGAAAGCTCATTGCAAAACCGACGTGACCGCTTAGCAGGATACTATTACGACGGTAGGGAGGACAAGACGCTGCAGAAAGTTGGAAAGAAATTGACGTTTACCAAAGAACTTCACGAGGTAGTGGTTACCGAGCTCGGCCATCGGTATGTCGATCGCGTGTCTCCAAATAGCGGAAGTGCTGCAGATATCGCGAAGGAGTTGCTGGACGTGATACGGGACAACGATGCGCATCCAGTGGTGCTTGGATCAGACGGCACAGCATCCTTGGATCAGATGGGTGAAAGAAGTCACACAAACAGCAGAGAAGAAGGCGGGACACAGTGGACGTCATGCACTGATACTGGCAAAAGCCCGGTCCAGCACTGATCTGCCAGTGATGGGCACGAGGAGGGACTTCTACGACTGGCTTCGAGCGACAAGTGACCGCTGAGGCTGGTTTATTAGTGGCAGCGGAGTTTGTTGCGGAATGTTATTCATCACAAATAAATAGTTCTGGTTTAACGTTGTGTCTGGGATGGCGTTTGATGAATGGTGAAGATAATAATGATGATGATGATGATGATGACGATGATGATGATGGTGATGACGATGACAATTATGATATGTTTCGATGGTTGCCGACATGACGCAAACAGCGTTTGTTCGGCGCATGCGCTAAACGCCGAAAATTATCACTCACAGGATTCACATAGACTTCTGAAGGGTTACCTTCTTGTGCAAAGTGTTTAAAGCAATGGAGACTTCAACGCTTAGAAGGCGTGTTTCTGGTCCCAAAAATGCTTAGTGCGCCCTATCTAAAATATCTTAAATATTTTTTTGTCCTCATTTTTCTTTTTTTCACATTCACGCGCACGCGTTTTGACCCCTAAGAAGTTGATTTATTTTTTTCGATCCACCCTACTGAAGACCATCTGCTAGCTGCAGTGATAATGTGTTTAAAAAATCGCGTTCTCTGGGACGGGCGATCCGTCCCACCTTCACGCGACAAGCCAAACGACCAGTGCAGTGGGGCCTAGCAAATCATGGCTGGCGCTGAGCCTGTAGATTTTCAGCATTCGCTCACGGATTAAATGCCTATGCGTTTTTTTTTTTTTTTTTTTTTTGATCGGTGGCGGCAAGATGTTTTCAGGGTTGCAAGGGCAAAGCCAGCCTTTAAAAGTAGGTTATTTTCGTACTACGTATGGCTTAATATTAAATTACCTATATTATAAGGGACAGCTGTCGCGTTGCCTCCCCCCCCCTCCCTGTCCCGTCCTAACATCCCACTTCCGCAGTCCATGTATTGAAACGCAAATTAATAGATATAACTATGCGCAGAGGTAGATAGGGGAAAGAACCCTATTGACGCACGGCACCTCATAACGCACAGACATAAGGAAGATAACTCTGGATATCGCTAAAAGCACATCCAGATTAGCTGAATGACTTCACCTGGCACGTCGTTCTTTTCTGCAGCGTGGAGTGTGCGCTGTGACATTGTAAGTACATTTCAAAGGATTCCAAATCGCTTCGGGAAGACATGCTTGATGTAACATTGTACGTTTCGCTGTCAAATGGCCCCGTGAATTCATGTCAAGCGCATGCTTTCCCAGTTACGTTTTTTTTAACAGTCTTTTACAGTTATTAGGACGCAAAAAAGACGCACCTCGCTCGCTGACAAGACTGACCATCAGTAACATCAAGCAGATGATAAACATCTTGAATTGCGTTTCAGTGAGCGTCATTTGGACATGTGCTCCAAATACTCGTATCTTACGATCTTACGTCCCCTAACTGCGCAAGATTACTGTTTGATACATTAAAAGCGAGTTAAAAAGTAAATGGTGTTGTTTTAAACGGATTCGGGAGTTCTCCTTGCCACTTGGACAGAACTGTCACGGAGTTCATTCTTGTGCTATTAATCGTGTCCGAGGCCTTAGCCCTCCCAGTTTCGCTGTTTGCCCTTCGGCATTGTGGGGGGGGGAGAGACTAGTGCGAATCCCCATGCATTTCCAAACCTGGCTCGACAGAGCAACGAGACAAAAACGAACGTATAGAGTGGTCTTGTAGGTACACGATAGAACACAGTTTGACTCTTTGAGGTCACGCAGTAACCTTACTGGCGACGTCCAAAGAGGTCATGGCGTTTGATCCTGGTTTTCTTTGGATCCTATGAGACGTAACACCAAGAGCGCTTTTAATGAGCCCAAAACGACTTTGCAAAACAAATAAAGACTCAAACTACTATTGGTATACAACTCACTGTTTCCGATTACATCCAGGCCCCTTCAAGGTCGACAAAAGGTGAGAAAGGTCAACAACCTCTATTCATGATTTTGACCTGAGATAACCTTGGCCAGATAACACAGTGCAGAGGTCACCGATAGCATGGATTACGCACGTTTAAGACTGAGTACGACTGAATACGCAAAATGCTTAAAACAGGCGTTATTCGATGAGAACCGTCATCATAACGTAATACGTTCATGACGTGCCCTGGAGAAATATGTCATAAGTCAGTGGCCCGCCAAGATACTGACCTCAAATTTTCAGACAACGTGTAAAAAGACTCCATACTCAACTATGCAAAGTTTCAGAGTGAACAAAGCAGTCGTCCTGGAGCAGCTGCAAAAATCTTAGCTGGATGCGGGAATTGCACTTTCCATACTCTGTTTTGTTTTGTATTGCACCGAGTTCAATGTTTACAGTTTTGCAAGGGGACGCCTATACGAACAGTTCCCAAGAGCGCGGTGACTGAATGCTTAGCTGGATGCTTAGAGTGCGTTAACTGGGTGCCTACGTCACATAAACTGGAAGTTAACAAGCACATTAATGGTCTAATGTCCAATATCGATCCATCACCGTAGAGGCACAGGGCCCATAGCAACGATTTTATGGTCCGTACTCCTTCCGTGCAGCTCCAAGAGACACAGTCTGATCTTGGCTCTATCCGCACCGCCATCTCATACCTCACTGAACACAGATCGAGTACGGTGCATATGCAGCGAATGGGGAGAAGGGATGGGGTTGGGTGAAAGAGGAGACAAGACCCAGGACGCGCGTCCCGTTTTTCGACCTTGGACAAATTTCGAGAAGCAGTTCCAGTGCACGGAGAACTTCAGCACAAGTTGGTGAGGTACTACTCAACCAAAACAAGGGCATGCCAAAATTAGTGCCCGTCAAGCGCTGTTGCACGGAAATCGCTGTATCTTTAACTCGACGTTCCTGCTTAAATATTCCGTAACTCAGCGAAATGTGACGTGTATCGGTATGCGCTTACATTATCCGTTGGTACCTTTACTTAGTCTTTATTAATCACAGACCTACTGAGACCCAGTGTTTCTCGGATCGGATCGGATCGAGAAACACCCTCCCCGCCTGCCAGTCGGGTGCGGCTCAAATAAGCTTTCTGTTCCCCGAATTATGATGATTACGAAAGTCCTCCAGTTTAGGCATAATCATTGCGTAATCCTCAGGTGTGTGTTAATAGCGCCCCCTCCCCTGCTTATTTTTATATGTTGAGGGAATGCGGCATCCCACTAATTCGCTGATTTAGAATTGCGCCAATGTTTGAAAAATGGAAAGAGGTGATATGAAAACCCACTCAGCCCCCCCTAAAAATCAGAATTGTTCTCCATCCACGAAACGTGAAAACAGAGTGGCGACAATACAGCTTCCTATTTGACTTACAACAGAACTCCTCTTAAATCTTACTCCAGAGAATCGATCAAGAAAGGAGACCTTCATAAACTGTTTTGTTTTAGGTGTCATTGTAAAGATCCAGAGATATTTTGGGACGATTATTACAGGTATGTCGATGCCATCAGTGGACGAAGCTTCTTTAGATCCGGAGAATATAACGAAAGTCAATTTTGAAATCCTTGGTTTGGTAGCAACGCTACATGTGCTAGAACTGCGCCATTTCTGTCAACGAAGGTTGAGTCTGGTTTCCCATTATGGCGCATGGCATTGCGTCGCTTTCCCAACGTTGCAGGTGCCCGGGCCTCTGGGAAGCTTCGTCTGCGGGAGTGAGAGACGCGGTTTTGTGCGAACTGTCCTGCTAAAGGAGTGTGTCGATTGCAAATATCTATCATTCTTGCAGACTCGCCTGCGCCGTCAGAGACTGGACATTTTCCCCTGGTTTAGTCTCGAACATCAAAATGCCGTCTCTGGAAAACGAGTAAGTAGAAATGTTTCATCCATATGCTCTTCAAAATGTGAGTTCATGACCGGTTTTCTAGAAAATATCTTATGTAGGTGCATTGGTAAACTTTGGTATATTGTACTGTTATGTGGTTTTGTGTCAGGATAGTGATGAAGGCTGAATAATGCTTTATATTGTTTGCATAACATTTTGTACTTTGGAGCATCCTGTTATCTTGCCAACCAAGTTGTAGCCCGTGCTGGTTATTTGTCAGCATTCATCTTTGTGATCACCCAAGGCTAGAATGAAGATTTTTACATCACAGGTTTAGGGTATTCTTCTGTACAATGGCCACCACTGTAAGGATACCATATTCTCTTTCTTGTGGTACCAAAAAATATCTTAATTTCTCATAAAGTAATAATAAAATTGCAAGAACATACCATGCACTACTGCCATGCAGGCCAGCTTACTAAGGGTAACCTCATTTTACAGCAGACAAATGAAGTGCTTTCTGCTTTAATCTCATTTAAACACTGCTCATTTGTAAAGATGCTGCACAACTGTTTAAATGGTAAATAATGTTATATTTGCACATATATACAATTACTAAATTTTCACCATGAATTTGCCTTGAATTAATCATTTCTCATTTGTTATGTAAACGCTATATTTAATAAACTGTACTATTACAAAGTTTACATCATCAGCCATGCAACACATTTTCACCAAGCACCTATTTTCAGTGAAAAATGACATTAATGAAATAAAAATCATACAGCAGATGGTGTTCAAGCAAATACTTGTGATTCAGTGCTGCATAATATCATTGCAAGATGAAAAAGTGAAAAATTACCAAATAATATTGTCACTCCATTCATCGCTGACTGTCATCCTGCCACTTGTCTTTTTGGTTTCTGCTGGGATTCTCTGGTAATGAATTCAAAAAGGGTAATTTATTAATTCAATAATAATAATATTTCAAATTCAAATTTGGTAATTTTCAAGGTTGAGGCATTTTGGGCCTTATGACATCATTAGTATAACCAGACTTCATGAATAATGAACAAGATTAACAAAATAAGTAACCTAACATCTAACCTAACTTCATCTAACCTAACCTGACTGATTTAGATGCATGACCTAATGTCTGTTGGACAGAGCCAAGTCCGATTTCACCCTTAATCAGCCTGTGGCCTGTAGTATCCTATACCATGCCTCCAGCACCGGGTTGTGTCTTCAGCTTACCATTATGTCCCATGATTGCTTCTGGAGAAATATAGCTCCATTTCCTTCAGAAGCCATACTGGTGATGTTGCCATTTCATTTTGTCATAGGAAAGCTTATGTGCTCTTCTGCAATTTATGTATAGCAAATGTGGTCCGTGAGAATGTAAATATGATACATTGCCTTCATATCAGATAATCAAAATGGTAAATGATGTCATGTATGCAAATATTAAGTTCAAATAATCAAAATGGTAAATGATGTCATGTATGCAAATATTAAGTTGTCATAGTAAAATTCATCTAATTTGCCATTTGATTACTTTGTATCATATTTTTATAGGAAGAAGTAACATATCTCTAAATTCTCTTGGCTGACATTGTAAGTAGTACATATCAGCATTGTTTTTTGACATCACAAAACCACAATGAGAATTTGCTTTTCATGTTGTGTATGCAGTGTACTAATCTTCACATTGGCCTTTGTCCAGTTTCTGTTGTCCATGTCATACCAACATTTTGCCTTCCTCCTCTGCAGTTTGTGTGGTAGGTTTTAATGTGGAAAAACCTGTCAGCATCAGTAGACAACCCAGTAATCGTTGAGCACATATAATGTGTTAATTTTGTTCTCAGGTCAACCTCATGGGCTGATGAAGTTGAAGAGAGTGATGGTGAGTTAAGTTGTGTAAGACTGAACCATGTAGATCAAGGAGTAGATGATGGCTGCTCTAACAAAATGTTTTTCCCCAGGAGTACAGTAGTTTCTCTCATGCCTAGTGTGACATTTGGAATAATGTAACAGCTTATAGAATTTTGTGCAGGTTGTATAGAGTCTGTAAGTGCAGATGGAATTCAGCATGTGTACAGATACAAAGCCATGGAAACTGCATTCTTCAAACTTCAAACTTCCATCTGTAAGTGCAGATGGAATTCAGCATGTGTACAGATTCACTAAGCCATGGAAACTGCATTGTCATTTAGTTTTGCATGATACCAGCTTTAGATATTTTAATTATGATATTACTTTACTTTTCTCTGTGAACAAATGCCTGTGTGTACAGTTTTTGTTGGAACTGTGGCCAAGGCAATTTGGTCTATACATTGGTTTAGAAACAACCAAATGTGTTGCACAATTTGTTTCAGAGCCAGCTCTGCCACCAACTGAAGAGAAGCTCCTTCCAAATGGTACCAAAATTGTAACAGAGTACAGAATCAATGATGATGGGAAGAAGGAAAAGGTAAAGTTGCAACTAATGTTCTCCATTGACATTCACAGGAAATATAAAATTGTCTTTTCAAAGGATGTTGTTTTCTTAACAGAAAATCATCTGATTTTTGAAAAAGGATTTTGATATTGTGATATCTGAGTTTTTGATATGTATCCCATCTTTAATGTTAAATTTCACCTGTCAGGTTCCTTCATGTAAACCTTCTTCTGCATTTTTATTATTTTCATCTTTGTTCTTGTAGATTGTTACAACCATAAAGGTTGAGAGCAGAAAAGTTTCAAAGGACGTGGCCAAGCGGAAAGTTTGGTCCAAGTTTGGGCTGTCAAAAAACGATAAGCCCGGTCCGAACACTGCCACCACCATCATGGCCGAGGAGGTCAACATGCAGTTCATCACGGCGAACGAGGAGGAGAAGGATGAGTCGGACGACGTGCGGGCCAAGCTGAAGGAGCAGAACAAGGGACAGATCAAGTGCCGGTACTGCAAGGGTGACCATTGGACCACACAGTGTCCCTACAAGGAAATCGGTGTCCTGGACGAGGTAATGTGTCTGCATTGCAGGAATTTTATTTTATATATAGCAAATGTATACGTGTCGGTGATCAACGAAATTCCGGTTGCTCATTGCAGTTTATCTGCTTGGCCGTCCCTTATGTAGGGTCCGAATTCTCTGCCCCTGGGAATTACAAGTATGCAAAAATATGATACCAAAAAATGTCACTGTCACCAGGTAGAGTTGCGTCACCAACCATTTCACAATTCTGTGTGCTACAGGTGAAGCAGGAGGAGGAGGCGGCCAGCAAGATGAGCAGCACGTCCACCGGCGGCAAATACGTCCCGCCGTTCATGAAGGAGGGCGCCAAGATGCGAGGCGAGAGCATGATGAGCTCTCGAGGCAGAGGTGAGAAAATTATCGAAATGGCTGGCTTTCTGTCGTTTGGAAGCATCGACATCGGGTAGTTCATTTCAGTTTTTGTTGAGCTGGTTTTATCACGAATTTTATCAACGTTCAGGCTGCCAGTTATGTATTCACATGCTGCTTCACTCATTTTATCGGGAGTCCATTTAAACTTCTCAGGTTTCTTTCGTTTTTGTACGGTGTATAGTCTCGTCTTAAAACATGATATACATGACTGTTTTACTGCTTCAGAACGTTTTTTGCTGCCACTGGCATCGTGTTCATAGTGTTCATTGCGTGATTCTCGTGGTCTCTGCACTTCCTTTGGCGTTTTAATTGCCCTTAGGGTCCAGTTGACCGGAAAGTGAGCACCGAATGCCACCAGTTTGTCATTTTCTCAGTTTCAGAATCACCACGGCAGCCTCGTTGCATTGTTTCTCTGGCACTAGTAGTCAGTCCTCGCTGGAACGATGCACGGAAGGAAAGCCTTGGGCAGTCCTGGGCACTCCATTCTATGCATTGAAAGATAGGAAATTACAAAAAAATATATACAAAGCGTTCGGGCAGCCCGTGCGGTAGTGCGTCTCGTCCCCTTTCGGGCAGCCCGTCCTCGTCTTGCGTCCCCATCCCCGGATGGATGGGACGCAATACAGTATATGCTAATGTAGTATAGAAAATATGTCGGTCCTGAAAGTTTCACTGCTTTGCAGTTGAATGCGTTTTTCTTCACGAATTTCCTTGGAAAATTGTTCGTGTGTTGAATAGCTGCCAGCCGAAGTGCTCTGTGCCCTGCACCAGAAAACCGTTGACGCAGAATGGACCGGTGTGATAAAGATGCAACCTCCTTGAGTCCTTCCACATGGTGTTCTGGCTGGCACGCTGACCGTATGCTTTGCTGTCTGTAAGTTACGTCATCAACAGCACTTTGGCCTTAAGCGTCGTCTGTGATTGCCAAGGATGGAAAGTGGTCTCAGTTTGATTTATGCAGTGTTGGTTCATTCCTAGTTTCTGACCCACGTGAATAGACGTTTGAATGTATTGTCGGATGAATAGAATAGCTGTTTTTAGGTCAAAAAGCAACTGTAAACACATGGAAAAGGGGCATTTTAATGTTATTTTTCTTCTTTTTCTTCTTATTATTATTGGTATTGTTGTTATTGTTATTGTTATTATTATTATTATTATTATTATTATTATTATTATTATTATTATTATTATTATTATTATTATTATTATTATTATTATTATATTTTGTATATTCTCACGGATTCTGCAAAATAGGTATAATTCTCGTGATGCGTTAAAAGAAATCATGTGCACTGTTGCCATCCCTTTGTGCTTCACTTCCGCTATACATTGCAAGTCCTTGCTAGCTGCGACCATCTTGCCTTTGACCTATATGTTTCCAGTCGCATTATTCATGGCGCTCACTGCGTGTTGGTGTCTGCCTTACCTGGGAACAACACGGCCGCTGTCTGTGTCGCTCCCTTTATGTGACCGCTGTCTCTGTCGTACCTCGCCTGTGACCTCTGTCTTGTCGCGCTGTGTCCGCCAGACGACTACGCCACGGTGCGCGTGACAAACTTGTCGGAGAGCACGCGCGAGTCCGACCTGGAGGAGCTGTTCCGGCCGTTCGGCTCACTGTCGCGCACCTTCCTGGCCAAGGACAAGATGACTGGCCTCTCCAAGGGGTTCGCCTTCATCAGCTTCCACCGGCAGGAGGCCGCCGAGGAGGCCATCCGGCGACTGAACGGCTTCGGTTACGATCACCTGATCCTCAAGGTTGAGTGGTCTAAGTAAGTATCGGACCGAATGGTCGGAATGCGGCCCGCTGGTCTCACGCTGCCGTGCGCCTGGGCCGTCGACGATGTCATTCTTTGGACGTGCGTGGTGTTGGTGATCGATCGTTTAGCATTTGGCTCGTGCTTTACCCATGTTCATTTAATCCTCGTTGTGATTATGCTTCATTCTGAGTGGTGTTTTTCGTGTTCGCGTTCCTCGGTGATTGAGTTGATTCTGATCTGGGATTTCCATTTTCAGGCCGTCGGAGAAATAGGAGCATCCGGGGGGCCGCTTCGCTTTTTATGGTTCGCGTATGGCGTTGGAAACGGAAACAATACAGGCTTCGGTGAAATGTATTTTTGCTCGTTTCTCTTTCACGGCTTGGCGACGCGTCAAGAGAGATATTATGCATTAATAAATTATGAGTTATGGTAAAGAATCGAAAACTGCAAATAGCGATCACAGACCGTATCGTTACATCGAACAGTACACCGTCTCCTAGACGTCTCCCAATACTGATGATCAGTTAGACTCCAGCGGCAACACCGATTTAGGCTACAACAGCTATCTACCATCAGTTCCCGCCGCGCGAGCGTCTCCGGGGCCGAGGCGCGGCGCGGCGGTCGAACACTGCGCGGCGCCCGGCAGGTGTCGCCGGCGGCGCGTCGCTCAGTGTTCGGACCCGGCGGCGCGTCAGTAGTCGCCGTAGTACTTGTAGACGAAGTCGTCCTCCACGTCGATGGCGTTCTCCGCGCCCGGCGGGTTCAGTCGCATCTGCGGCGCGGCCGGGCAGAGTCAAACACGGCCACCGACGACTGCGCCAGGGTGCGCTCAGTGGAATACCCGGTGGAAGCTGGTAGATGCCGAAATTTTACCTCTGCAAATCTGTAAATGGGGGAGCGCGAACCACCTTGGACGGCTTGGACAGAAAAGGCAACGTTCTCTTTGAAGTTCTTTATGGTGTGGAAGTGATAAGCAGTTTTTTGATTAGCTACATTTGCACTTCCAAGAACTTTGTTCGAGAAGGCAAAACTTCTGTATGGCATTGGAAAGAGCACTCATGGGAATTAGGAGAGAAAATGGCTATTCTGTTTTATCGTACGCAGGTAAGCTATGTCGTGTGTACATCCGAGAGCAATGCAGAAGGATAGTGTTTTTCTTAAGAAAATGCGTAATTACTCGGTCGGGAATTAGGCATGCTCTCTGAATATTATCCCATTGCCTTTACAAAGTTCTGTATTGAGCAGTTCCATATTGAGCAGTTGAGCAATTCTTTATAGAGAAGCAGTTTTCCATACAGAGCAGACCTTGAAAACATTTAGTTATTCATGTGAGTGGATAGTGCTTATTAATTAAATGCTCTTTCTTACGTGTTGACAAAACTAGATGTTATCACTGAATTGTGACTTCAGTGAGAGGACCATCTCTATGATTATGTTAGTGAGCATCGGCAACAACACCGCTTTGTTTATCGGGTTATCGACAGCGCTGAGCATGTGTTACTGGGTCACCTGCGCTATATTAATATTCATGTTCCATATGACGTCCGTGGTCATGGTTGGTCTGATCCCCGCTTCCAAGCCTCATGCGTCCAAGTCTCGGCTCTCAATGTCTGGACTACGTCTGGCGTCGACTCCCTCCGTCCGCGCTGGGGCCCCTAGGTGGCAACGTCACGTTCTCCCTGGCAGAGTATGTCTAACCTCGTTGGCGAAGTGTTAGTGCCGTCATGCCAGTACCCAGACCAGTGTCGGTGGGTAAACACCGACGGCTCGGATGTCTGTCGGATGGATCCGTCCCGATTGCTCGGCTGGATTAGTGTCGTGCGCAGCCAGGCGCTCAGAGTGGCCGAGCGGTCACGCTAGCTCAGTTGCCGACGCTTTGAAGGGAATGCGTATCTTGCGTCTCTGAATTCCCACACCAGTGGATGGGCGTCTGTTGCAGTGTTTTCACTGTAAAACGTTACTGGAAAATTGTCAAGACTCTGAAACGCGATTGCCAGCAACCACGCGTTGGGTCGAACTTAATCGCTGTGCAGACCGCATGGTGTATTGCAGTTGCAGCAGTGCGATGCCTTTTTTTAAGAATCATGGTACGTGCGTGAATCACGTCTTAAAAAGAGTGGATTCTGCGCGATTTCTGATTTACTTCGGGCTTTTGCCTATGGAAGGTCCCGTCATCCAAGCCTTCGTCAGCAGATCAGCTGATTGTCGTACGTCATCGTTCAGTCCCGGGCGGCCCGCCGTCGCTCCGTCAGGGCTGCATGCAACATTCGGGTCGATGACACCCACGTCTGAAATGGTCACGTCCGTAACGGGGTCGGCGGGCGCCGGTCACAGTCCTGGCCGACGGTACAAGAGGGCCTGTCCTGTAAGAGGGCCGGTCGGTCTGGGTTACAGTCTCGGCCGCCGGCGTTCGGTCGGTCTGTCCGCTGTAAGACGGTCGGTCGTCAGTGTCCCGTCAGAGGCCGCCGGCCGGGGCCCGCCTGTCGCGCCTGCAACGGTCCGGCGTGGGCGTTAGTTACCGGTTAGTGGCCGTCCCAGATGCCGTTGAGCGCCTCCTCCTCGGACCGCAGTCGCTGCTGCAATGTTGACCAGCGGGTGAGACACACGGAGCCGGCCGGCCGCCAGACTTGTTACACGGCAGCCGGCCACTAGCCCAATTCACAGCGAAATCAGTCACACCGATATGCGCCTTCGCGAGTGCCGCTGTGTTATGCATTAGTGGGTCTCTTTCTCTCCCCTAGGTTATTCGCCGCCATAGAAGCCCATCCCTCCATGACGAACACTGCTCGTATTGCAGCTCCCTCGATTTCGACTTTGAGTTCTCAGCGTTTCTGTTGCGCGGTGCTCTGGGCCAATCCGGCGACACTGGTGACTGGCTGGCTGACTGGCTGGCTGGTGACTGACTGGCGACCCCCCACCAGCAGAGCCTCGACAGACGTCCAAACAGACGCGCGGGGAGCCCGGCCGCACAGTCCGCCCAGCTTCAGTCAGCCTCCAGAACGGACTTACCCCTCGCCGACGGAGCCTCCCCGCCCGCGTGACGCCTCCGCGGGCACTCACCAGGATGCGGTGCTTCTCGGAGCAGGCGAACTCGGTCTCGTCGACGTCGCCGTAGCAGTCGGAGCGGTAGTCGGCCGGCAGGGGACGGCCCTTGAACTCGCACAGCTTGGAGAGTGGCCGCGCCTTCACCAACATGTCGTCGAACGACTTGGGCTTGTACAGCGGGCAGTAGAACACGTCCGGCGTCTTCGGGTTGTACACGATCGACTTGCGCATCATGTCACCAGCCAGGCAGCAGCCGGCCTGTAGGCAGGGAGATAGTCAGGTCGTCCTCCGCGCGGGGACACCACATTTAAAACATCATAGCGGGGCATGACGCAAATTCTCGCCACCTTGATGTAGTTAACGTTGTAACCACAGGCGCAGACGGGTGCTGGGGGGAGGGGCGCCCCCCACAGGCTCGCAGTTTTGCGGAATCCATTGTACATTGTCTCCGGCAGGCGGTTTTCGCATGATTTCAGTTCACACTGAACTTTAGGCTCCTTGAGAAAATCCTGGCTGCGCCTCTGGTCATAACTCATGGCGTCCCCACTAGCCACTCCGCAGGAAATGATGTGGTCCTTGTCCCGAGAGCAATGAGGGACCTGTGGTGAGTGACGCCACAGTTTACATCACTCCAGGAACCTTTGGCCGAACCATAGGTAGTATGACCGTCGTGAAGGTGACGTCGCAGAGTTACAGAGCACAGATCCCGTCGCTGGCCTTCGGACCCCGCCACAGGTCAGACTCGGCCGCCGCTGCGGTGCGGGTTACAGGGCGAGTGAGTGGTGGGTGTCAGCGCGGGCCTGGGAAGATCCCGGAGGTGGTGCGGGAACGGTGCAGCGGTCCGAGTAACGCGTCTAAGGCGGCAGGCTCTGCAGAAACTGGAGGGGCGTCGGCATCGAGCTTTCCCAGCACGGAGCAGAATTGGCCGGTGTGTCTTCTGTTTTGCGGTTGTTCCTTGGCAATGTGAGTACATGCGCCAGCGCAATCTGTTCATTGGAATAGTTTTCGTGCTAGAAATGAGCGTACCTACCGCATGTCGCAGCGGTTAAACAGTCTTTTGTTTGTAGCTGAGTGTGCTCGCTACCTTGGCTTTTGGTAAACCCAATGTCAGCCATTTTTCTTCCCCAAAGTGGCCAAGGACAGACAATTTATAACCCACGGATCAGGGACGTAGCCAGGATTCCGCCCGGGGGGGGGGGGGCAAATCATCAAGGGGTCAAGGGGGCCTTCGAAATCAATGGGAGCCCTCGCCAAGGGCGGAATCAAGATTTCGCCAAGGCAGGGGGGGGGGGTAGAGGCCAATGGTCAGCGCGGGCCCCCATTTTTTCCTTCAGATATAGAAAATTATGTGATTCTGCTTTTTTTACCGTTAAAATAACCGAAAATAATTCAAACGCGTCACATTATCTGAGAACATTCTGCGTTTTGTTCCCGCACAAAGTGGCCGCAATATGACAAAAACTGCGATATTCAACGTAATATTTAATAATAATAATATTTATAACAATATTTTAGGCGGTTCCATCCCCTCCCCTTCCATTTGAAATGTCGTGTCTGTATCTGGTCCAACGTCTAGCCGTAACAAGGGGCTTTTGTTGGCGCTTCAAGGGCCTCACGGGCAGCCTAAGGGCGTGGCCTTGCCCATACCAGGAGTCCGCTTGTTACATTCGGGGACCCTCTGGCCGTCCAGCGCCCCCCACAAAACCCGAATACCGTCTCAGAGGCCCTCTTGTCGTCTTTGCCTCGCAGGGTTCCCGCGACCACCTCACCTTCCCGGGGCCCCTGACAGCATCAAGAACGCCTCAAGGTTTCAGAAAGGCCAATGTAGCCCATTTGTGGCTCCTCTCGAGGTTGAGAAGGTCACCGACGAATCCCCGTTCAGGGGATCCCTCTGGCACGGCATAAGGGTCTTCTTATGCCGTGCAAGGCACCCCTTAAGTTCTTTCCGTCTCAGGCGTCTCTCTGGTAGTTTTAGCGGTCTCATGGATGTTTTGCCGTGTTGGGATTCCTTGTGGTCCAAGGGCCCCTTGAAGAGTGTCCAGGGCCCTTCTTTCCATCTTAGGGGCCATCTTGCCGTGTCTTATTAACGCTCTCGGAGGCACTCTGGCTACATCAAGAACAAGACATTCAGCTTTTCACTCACACGGGTCCCCTAGGGACTCAGTCCTCTTCTTGGCCGTCTCAGGGGCGGTCTCAGGGACACTCTGCCGTATTGGGACCCTCTCGTGATCTCAGGGGCCCTTTGGGAGCTTCAGGGGCCACCTATGCGTCTCAGAGGTCACCTAACCCTCCAGGAGGCCTCCCTGAATGCAGCCCATCCGTGAAACTCATACGGGACCCTTTCGAGGCTCCTTTTAAGTCTGAAAGGGGCCCCTTCTCAGGCCTCAGGGGGAGGGGTGATCGCCCTAATTGCTCCCCTTTGGATCCGAGCCTGGCCCTCGTAATTGGCGGGGCCCCATGTGATTCAAATTACCGTCGGTTTGTAAAGGAGCCCAGCTGAAATGTAAAGGGGGCCATACTCGCTTGTAAAGACGTTCCTGCCGACCTCGCAGGTGCCTCTTACAGGTCGGCAGGGACATCTGTACAGGAAAGCAGGGGCCCCTGAATGACCATTTAGAGGTCCCTGTTGGCCAGGGAGTCACCGCCTGTCTGCAGAGGGCACCCTATCCGCTTGTAAAGGGCCCCTGTCGACCTCTGGAGGCATGGGCAGGGGCCTTCTTCCAGACCGAAAGGAGATCCCTTCAGAGGCTGACAGGGGCCCTTTACTGGCCGACAGGGGGCCCTCCCCAGACAGGCAGTGAACCTTCCTACAAGGTAGCAGCGGCCCCTAAACGCTCATTCAGATCACGGGCCTCTCTTCACAGCACACAAAGCCTTGTATATTCGGAGTATTTTTTCTTTAGATTCGTAAGCCTTCTTTAATGTTTAAAATATTCTTGTTTTGCTTTGATTGTCTCTTTCGGACAGTGTAAGACGCCCTGCGGGCGCCTCACGCTAACCGGGGCCTTCGGCCCCAGGGGGTCCGCTCGGCCGCCAGGGGGCCCCGCTTAGCCTCCAGGGGGGGGGGGGGCCATGGCCCCTTTGGCCCCTTCCCTTGGCTACGCCACTGCCACAGATAGTGCCAATCATGGTGTGGTTGGCTTGGGATCAATACCACACGGCCATAGTCCATACTCGAAGCTTGTGGTGTGTGGAATCTAGTGGCAAAAATGGTAGGAACCAAACGACACTCAGCCGGCGCCGGAGGTGGACAGATAATTGCATGTTTGACGTTCATTGGTTTGCCGTCATTGCCTACCATTGCATGGCCAGGGTCACCGTTGAGACTCAGGCGAGGTGCTAGCGTTTCCGGCAACTGCAAACAATGACTGATATGCAGACTTTTGTTGTCAACAACGCCATTTTGTCATGCTGTGGTTTTCTTTGGTCAGCAACGGGAAATACCCGATTACTGCGTCGCAAGAAATATAAGCGAGAACGTTTCAGTTTTGTTCTGGGCCAGTTTATTACTAGAAGTCGGACCGGCTGGACTTGATGCCATTCAGGGAGCTCTTGCTGGTCTTTGGGGCACCGTGCCGCGGCCTCCACTGTGGTCTGCCGGACAGGTTTTTATGCATTTCAAGCCAGTACTGCAACTCTCGGAGCAGACAACTTACCAAGGCCAGCAGCAGCCAGGCGCCTGCCAGCTTCCCTGGAAGCGAACGGGTCAGTCAGTGGATTTGGCCGCGATAACATCACAGTTCTCAGCGACATACAGCGAACGCAGATGTCTGGACACAGGCAGCGGTACTGGCGGAGACAAATAAGGCAGATGGCTAGCGGGGACATTCCTCGAGCTAAACGTGCTCGGCAACGGCGGTTTACCTGTGACAACAGTCGAGCTCTGTTTGTCTGTCTAGCGTAAGAAGCAGCACAGGTGTTTTTGCTCTGAACCCGATCAGGCGACCAGCAAGACCATATATCACAAACATTTTGCATCGGATCGCTATTTCGAAATATGTAGGATTAGCGACATTAAAAAAGGTCAGGGCCATTATGAGCTGTCACGACTCCTCTGGTGCATGTCCGGGATTTGAGAAAGGGGAGAGTCGGATTTGGTAACTAGTCTCTAGATCACCGTGCAGCTGTCCGTTGGTCCTTTAAAACCCGGGAGAGCTTCTCGTGGCCGTCGTCCAGTTCTCTCTGTTTATCCTTCGTTTACCACTCCAACTTTGCTTGCATAATTATAATGTTGAACGAAGTAACATAGGCAATGATCAGAATACTTCACTGGAACGTGCGCTAGTCATAAAGCAACTTTCATTTGACGTACTCATGTCGTAAGCTTCTTACTGCAAAACGAATCTGCTCATCGCGCTCGCAGCAGCAGCCAGTCGCGGCGGTGGCCGCTGTGTTCCGCCTCCGCTCCAATTAGCCGGCCGGCGCCGCGCCATGGTCGCGGTGTCCACGGCCCGGGCGGCGGCGAGCCGCGCCGGGTCGGAGTGCGGAGGTCGCTGGCCTGGCGGCGGCCGCCAGCCCGGCGCCGGTGGTGACCGCGGCCATCTGGCCGGCCGCGCTCGGCGGCTGCGGTCCCCAGCGCCGCTGGCGGCGGCGGCCGGCGGCCTCCCTCCTCTGTGCCCGCGGCCAGCCGGGAGCCGTCCCCGACACGGGAAGGCCGGTTTCCGTGATGTCTGGTGTCGGTAACGGGCCGCCGGGAGCCGGGAGCGCGAGAGGCGGCAAGTATCGCCGGGCTCGGCGAAGAGGTCGCCGCTGCGTTTGCCGCCAGCCGACGTCACCCTGACTCATGTTCCGTCCAGGGGACTGTGCAGTTACAAGGTTTTGCCAGGGGACTTCTGGGTGATCCTATCTCTCCTCTTCTC